>JAVMKO010000009.1:3675000-4897500 GCA_032164245.1 Sternotherus odoratus
CCCTAAGGTGCTTCACAAGGAGAAACAGGCAGTGGAGAGGGGCCGGTGATTAATGAGGGCTGAGAGGAAGCCGGGAGGAGCCATTTCAATTTGATGCAGTGCTGCGGGGGGAACCGACCAGGAGATCTTCAAAGGGAGGAGCGATGTGGGGAAAGCCGCAAGGGAGGGACAGTGTGACACGGGGTGTCCGACAGGCAAGGAGTCAGCAATAAACAAAACAGCGCCTGGACAAGTGGTTTAGCTACAAGGACAGATTTTCCATTGGCACTGGAGGAAGGCATGTCGGGACCCAGAGCAGGCGTGGGGGTGAGCGCTGCCAATCTGACACTGACCACCGAGTGCTGCATTCACGGAGGACAAGCTCCTTGGGGAGGGGGGTTCGCCTAGGTCTACAGCATCTTGGGCTCCTCCATTAGCATGGAAGTTTTTCTCCTACCACGAGCTAGAAGAGGTGATCAGGGAGGCTCAAATAAAGACCAGGCCTGCTGCCATGTGGCCACCAGCTCACCACCACTGTCCAGCTGAGAACAGAACTGGGATAGAGACAAACCTGGGGCAGCGGCCAGTTCTAGGGGTGGGTAAGCAGTGCAGTTGCCCTAGGCACCAAACTGCTGTACTGCTTGATTTTCTTTTTCTTCATCTCTGTGTTCTGATTGACCATTGTTGATTGACCAACCTGTTCCCTTTTGCTCAGCCACTTGGGTTGGTGGGACAATTTTCCATCCTGGGCTGGCTGACAAAACAGCTACTGCCTGGAGTGGTTCAGTCTGGATACAATCTCTCCCACAGATGGGACTCTGGTTTGGAGCCATGAACAGTGAGTCCTGGGAAGAGCGATAGGAGAGCCACTGGACCCAAATGGGGATGAGCTAATGGTCTCTTTCCCAGTTGGTGTTGATCAGTGATGGAGCACAGCTGACAGTCTTAGTGCTCCGGCATCATATCTGCTCAAAGAATCCAAGGATAAAAGCTCTCCCAGAAAATCCTCCCCCACAAGCTTCATGTCCGATAACGCTCGCACATAAGCCATGTGACTCTGGTATCCTACTTGGAAAAATTGTCAAAATAAAACAATCTTGAAATTTTTTCTTTTCAACAATTGAGTGTGTCAGAAAATGCTGCCAACTTGACCGCCGGGTCACAAAGTTTGTTTTTGCCAAATCAGTGTTTTCCAACCAAAAAAAACCCCCCACTTGCTTCAAAACATAAGCTAATTAGCCTAAGTGGACAAAAAGGTCAAAATATAAATGAAATGTTTTGAAATGATTGAAACAAAACATTTTGAAATTAGCAGAATGAAACCTTTCAGTTGACCCAAAACAAAAAAACTTTTTTGTTTTGTTTTTCAGTTTGTGGATATTTTTGAAAGTTTGACTGTTAGTCCAGAGTTAAGATTTTGGGGGATGGGTTGTGGGAATTCCATCTCTGGAAAATATTCACAGGACAGGAAATAGTTTCTCATGCAGTAATAGTTGATTAATTTTTTTTTAATGAAAAATACCTTTCTGACAAAGCAGGCATTTTCAGAAGGTAATTCCTGACATGGTCAAAATTTGTGGAGGTTTCATCTAAAACTTACAAAACCTGGAAAGTGTTTGTTTTTCACATTTTCAACATCCCCGCCCAACATTTCTGTAAGTGTTTGAAATTTAAGGAATGTTTACACATAGGAATTATCTTTGTAACTTTCCAAATACATGGAAATTGACCTAAATATATTGATGGATTCGATAATTCCAACACCTGTATTTTATTTATTTATTTATGCAAATAAAAAATAGCTTCTTCAGTCTTGGAGAACCCTGATACTATCAGCTAGGATTTCTTACTATTATGATTGATACCTAACTTCTACATAGCTCTTTTCACCAGTAGATCTCAAAGCACTTTACAAAGGAGGTTTGAATCATTTCCCCCATTTTACAGATGGGGAAATTGAGGCACACAGAGGGGAAGTGACTTGCTGAAGGTCATCCAGCAGGCCAGACTATCACAAATGGTATCCAGGTTTCCTATATGCTAGTCCTGTGATTCTAACCACTAGGCAACACTGTCTTAATATAAAGAAGTTGTTTGATAATGATTTTAAAAGTCTCTTTTGACTGGAGGTTAGCAAGCGATAAATATATATCATAATTCTGGATACCATATAAGACCTTATATAAAGAGATTACATAGAATAACAATGATGACGCATATGGGCTAATCCAATTTTTATTTTAATCATTTTCCCATGAATGAATTGGAAGTCTTAAACACATACGTCAGCTGCTGACAACTGCATGGACATAAGTTAGTGTAACATGACTTCAGTGATGGAGGAATTTTATTATGCAGTTAGGGCGAAGTGTGATTTTCGGGAATGCCATTGTAATCTGTCAAATTGCCACAGGGTGGCAGTGTAGGACAAAGTTTGAGTGTACTGTCAAACAGCTGTGCCTTGCATGACAAGAATCAGAGAGCTAGCCCTGTAGTCTGGAATAGCAGAGGTAACAAAGAGACCTGTGGCACCTTAAAGACTAACTAACTAACTTTAAAGTTTTGAAGCATAAGCTTTCGTGGGCTAATACCCACTTCGTCAGTGAAGTGGGTATTAGCCCACGAAAGCTTATGCTTCAAAACTTTATAGTTAGTCTTTAAGGTGCCACAGGACTTTGTTACCTCTGCTATTCCAGACTAACACGGCTACCTCTCTGATTCTTAACTAACTTTAGTTAGTCTTTAAGGTGCCACAGGACTCTTTGTTACCTCTGTCAAACAGCTGTAGACTGAGAGCTTGAATGTGTTAAGTTAAAGAAATAAGCACAACAGTGTACTCAGTAGGATTCATTGACCTCTCACTCTTAATGAAAGCCAGTTATTAATTTTTTTCATTCACCTCTGGCCTCCCAGATCCTTTTATTTGTCAGGAAGGCAAAATTCATGGTCAGCAGCATGAGACTCTGTGTCCACAGAGACAAGACCCTCTTAGCACTTGTTGCAAGGCATGTGCAGCTGGGTATTCATTTCTCAGGAAAGCCAGGGGTGGCTTAGAGGAAGGAGAAGATGGAGCCTAGTTCTGATTCTCTGTGTCCCCCCATCTGTCTATCGCCTCGTGTTCGCTCTTGTCTTACACTTACACAGGGAGCTGTTTGGAGCAGGGACTATCTTTTTGATGCAGTGTCTGTATAGCACCTAGCACAATGGGGTCCTGGGCCGGGACCGGGGAAGGTGCTACCGTAATACACCTAATAAATACTAATAATAGATTGGCTCCTCCCTTTCACTGCAGAGCCCCGCTCATTCCTTAAGGTTCTACAAGTCGATGGGGTTTGTTTTAAATGTCAAGAACATAAGAACGGCCATACTGGGTCAGCCCAATGGGCCTCTAGCCCAGTACCCTGTTTACCAACAGTGGCCAATGCCAGATACTTCAGAGGGAATGAATAGAAGAGGGAAGTATCTAGTAGTCCACCCCATCATCCAAATCCAGCTTCTGGCTCTCAGAAGCTTAGGAACAGCCAGAGCATGGAGCTGTGTCCCTGACTATCTTCGTTATTAGCCACTAAGGGACCTATGCTCCATGAATTGAGCAAATTCTGTTTTGAACCCAGTTATACTTTTGGCCTCCACAACATCCCCTGCCAATGAGTTCCACCGGCTGGCTGTGCTGTGTGTGAAGAAGTACTTCCTGACGTTTGTTTTCAACCTGCTGCCTATGAATTTCATCTGCCGACCCCTTGGTCTTGTGTGCCGTGAAGGGGTAAATAACATTTCCTTATTCACCTTCCCCACATCATTTCTGATCTTATAGACCACTCTGATATTCGCCCTTAGTCGTCTCTTTTCAAAGCTGAGCAGTCCCGGTCTTTTTAATCTCTCCTCATGCCGAAGCCGTTCCATACCCTTGAACATTTTTGTTGCCCTTCTCTGTACCTTTTCCAATTCCAATATATCTTGTTTGAGGTGGGGCGACCACACATCTGCACCCAGTATTCAAGGTGTGGGTGTACCATGGATTTATATAGTGGCATTATGATATTTACTGCCATTATCGATCCCTTTCCTAATGGTACCTAACACTCTAATCGCTTTTTGACGGCTGCTGCAAACTGAGCAGCTGTTTCCAGAGAATTATCCATAATGACTCCAACATCTTGTTCTTGAGTGGTAACAGCTAATTTAGACCCCCATTATTTTGTATGCATCATTGGGATTATGTTTCCCAATGAGTATTACTTTGCATTTACCAATATTGAATTTAATCAGGCATTTTGTTGCCCAGTCACCCAGTTTTATGAGATCCCTTTATAACTCTTCGCAGTCTCCTGTGGACTTAACTAGCTTGCATAATTTAGTATTGTCTGCAGACTTTGCCACCGCACTGTTTACCCCTTTTTTCCAGATTGTTTTTAAACCGCATTAATCCCAGCACAGATCCTTGGGGGACCCCAGTATTCACCCCTCTCCATTGTGAAAAACTGGCCACTTATTCCTACCCTTTGTTTCCTGTCCTTTAATCAGCTACTGGTTCATGAGAGGACCTTCCCTTGTACCCCAAGGCTGCTTACAAGCCTTTTGTGAGGGACCTGGTATTACCAGGCTCAGGCATTCACGTATCATGAACTTGCCCCATCTTCCCCCCAGATAATGAGGTTGGCTTAAAAATCATTAGAGGTGAATACAATAAATTAGGGGTTCTGTTTCTTCACCTTCTAACAACAGAGTCTTTAAAGGTCACGGCGTCAAACTTTTCTCTGCAACCATGTGGACTGGTAACTGACACGTTTTAAATAATGAACGCTAAGTGTCTCTCTTAGCCACTTAAAACTGAGGCCTTTAAGAAAAAACACCAAACATCACCTGACTTGTGATATACGCCATGAAATCTGGCAACACTGAAAATAAGGGAGGTCACATTATTACTTGCAGTGGAGAGATTTCAACATTCCCCTAGAATGATAAGTAAGGCCACCAAAACAATCTTCCATTACGTTTTTTATTACAAGAACAAGGAAACCTCTATTTCCAAACCTTGTTATCATCTTCACTTGGAACCATCTTTCCACTTAAGTAACATATTTTGGCTTTTTCCTCTCCTTTGGTCTCTGAATTATAAATTTTAGACAAAAAGGAGTTTTAATTAGAGAGGATTTGGGATCTCAGATGAATTGTTCCTGCTAAGATGCTTTGAAGAAGTAACATGTTGTCAATAGCGTACTATAGAACATTGATTTTGTGAGCCTCTGAACTTATAGGTCCACCCATGGCTATTAGGCAGGATGGGCAGGGATGGAGTCCCTTGCCTCTGTTTGCCAGAAGCTGGGAATGAGCAACAGATGATAGATCACTTGATGCTTATCTGTTCTGTTCATTCCCTTAGAGCACCTGGCATTGGCCATTGTCATTGTCAGTAGACAGGATACTGAGCTAGATGGACCTTTGGTCTGACCCAGTGTGGCCGTTCTTATGTTCTTACATTCTTGTTTTCTTTCTCGGAAAGCTGAGAGTCACTTGCAATGTTATTAGCTCCTAATTTCTTAATTACATTGGGATTGCTAAATAGAGAATTTTTAAAACTGGAAGCAGTGTTGTCTAGTGGACAGTGCATAGCCCTGAGACTCAGGAGCTCTGGGTTCTAGTCCTGGCTTTTCTGCCGGGTAACCCTGAACAAGTCACTTAAGCTCTCTGTGCCTCAGTTCCCAATTTGTTTTACAAATGGGGCTAAAGAAAGCGCTTTGAGATCTACTACTTCCAAGTGCTGTGTGCTGAGTAGTAAAACTTGTGTTTAGTGGTTGCACTGGGGTTGTAACTAGTAGCCCCAGTCCAGGATCAATGCTCCATTGTTCCAAGCACCACGGGCACACAATCAGTGAAGAAACGGCCCTGCCTCAGGGAGTGTGCAATCCAAGTGTGAAGCCAGCATGCAGAGGGATTTTATCTTGACGGTATTCCTTTAGGACTCTCGTTTTCCGAGGGGAGGCACGTCTTAATTTCCCATCAATAAGAATTTATTGTCCGGAATATTTTAAATGACACTCTGGTAACCAAAAATAACTTGCTAGGAGTGTCCCTGTGATCTAAACCATGCTTTTGAGAGCATGCTGGTTCCCTAGCCAGAGACTCCCCAGAGGGAACCCCTTCCATCCTTGTAGTGATTACACACATTGGCACAGAGCTCATTCTGTGAACAGCTTTCTCCCAGGGATATGCCAAATACCGACCAGAATGGGGTTTCTCGCTCTTTTCTGAGCTCTGCCTCCTCATTATCTTCCAGGAGTAACCAACCGCTCCTCTCATGCCAGCATGCGGGTCCCCCCGCGGCACAGTCACTTAGCTGCACAAGCGGGAGGCTTGTTGTGTTTTAAACTGCAAGAGATGTGGTACTCCAGCTGGCTGTCTCTCTCCTCCCAGAGCTGGCTGCATTTCAAGGGGGTTGTAAGCATTGCAACTAATATGTGGCCACTTAGGAATTCATGGGTGTCAGACTGTTGCTAATTGGAATTTCATGGCTACAGCCCTCATATTTTACACCTTCAAAAGCACCAGCTTCTGACAGCTGAGCTGAAGTAAAATCTCCATTCACTGCTAGCAGTATAGGGTCTATGAGAAATAATTAAAAAGTTCTGATTAGTGGGCAGCAGTGCAGATACAACTTTGGGAGTGCATTGCAGTAGATTGTGAACCTTTGGGAGCATTTGAGATGAAAGGCAACAACTACATTCAAGATCTGATCATTGTCACAGCCCCACAACAAATACACACTTGCACCTACACAACAAGAGAGGGCAGTAAACTTTGCACAAGCAGGGTGGCCTGGCCAATAGCCCTGCACCGTTGGAGGTCACGACTAGAGCTGGTAAAAAAAAATGTTTCCAGATTTTTTCCCCCTGCTATTTTGGGGTTTCTTTAATGTTGACATTTTAAATATTACAGTCAGTTCTGTGGGGTGTGGGGAAAATGTGTGTCAAGGGGGAATTTTTGCAACCCCCCCTCCCAAAAAAAAAGTAATTGAAAATTTTCTTGTTCTTCATTTTGTTGGTTTATTTTTGAAATTTCAAAACTTGGTCACACTTTTGAAGCCGGCCCCATTTCAGGCACTGGGGAGAGGACCTGGCTCTCTGGGGGGCATCCCAGCTCTTCATGGGTGTCCTGAGATCTACGGAATTTCCTGGGTAAAGTCCCAGGCCCTAAGTCCGCAGACTCCATGCACGAGAGGGGAAGATGCAGCAGCCTCAGAGCGAACCACTTAATGTGGCCATTGTGGGGCTTGCTTACAAGGCGAGGGCATGATCAGGCCATCTGTCACTTCACACAGCACTGGAATGCAGCACGTCTGGGGTGGAACATGGCAGCTGTTCAACACAGCCAGATAACACTGCCCAGCTGAATTAAGGCAGGATCCAGATTGTTAGTTATAGTTCATTATGCCCATCACCCCAATCGGGGTATGGGCCGCCAACCGCAGATCTCCAGAGTCCTCTATCCTGGGCCATTCTCTCTAGCTGGTTCCAGGTGTCCTCGTACATGGTCCTCACGTTCCATGTGCCGATGGTGATCCTCCTGGTTATAAGAAGGGTGATCAGCTTAGTGGCTTCCTCGTGGCTTTCACCACCCAGCGTCATGCGTCTTCGAGTTGAAGACCCTTCTTTTCCCAGGCTAAAAGTCTCTGTTATCTCTATTGTTGGTGTTTCTGTAGCAAGTTGATTTTTTACGGGGTGGACTTGCTAGCCCCACGCCCAACCCTCCTCCTTTACCCTGACTTGGGACAGGCAGCTGGCCCCGGAGGACCTCTCTGGTGGAGTTAGGATCCAGATTGACTCTATGCAAACTCAGGTTTAAGCAAGGCATTGAGCTGGGCCCTGCTGCTGAAAAACGCTGGTCATGTCCCTGCTGTGACAGCAGAGGGCAGATTTCCCCAGCCCGAGATCGACACTTGCGGCCAGGACTGACTGGTTTCAATGATTAATTGCTCTAAGGATCAGCGGAATAACCTGTAAACCTGGGGGTGATGATGGGAACTAGGGGCTGTCACAAAACCACATGCCCAGCAGGGCTGCAGATATAAGGGAATAAAACAACAGTAACCCAAAGAGAAATGTCCCTTCAGTTAACTCAATTTCACTCCCTTAAAGAGATATAGCTTTGCTTGGGCAAACTTTGTAAGGCCATGTCCCCAAGGCCGGTATATTTAGCCAGCTGGATATTCTCCCGTTCATCTACTTACAGTCCACCCTTGCAAGCCAAGCCAAGCCGGCGTATCTGGGGAAAAGACATGGCTAACATCTCTCTCCTCCAGCTACCCCCAGCTGTGAGAATGGCCCATTGGATGCATGGGAAACCAGGTGTAAATTACATCCTCCCTGAGGCTGCTCTAACTTACTCCAGGGACCAGACCAGAACATAGACTCTGCGAATGTGACATAAACCCGCCTCTGTCCTCCCCTCCCACCCGCACACTCACTTGGGTCCGGTGCCAAGCACAGCTCTGCCGGGTGTGGGAATCAGACCTTGATAGTTAAATGGTGCCTTTACAGTCATGGGCACTGATTCCATTGATGCCAGCAGAGCTGGGCATGGGGGGGGGGGAGGGGCTGAGGGCAGAACCCAGACAGGTTTGTTTTGCCTTCAGTTGTCCACTCCTGTCTCTGTGTTTCTTATCTCTACACCCCCACAGATTATTAGCAGGAACTCCCCTCTGGGAATTTATAAATGATGTGGAGTAGCAGAGAGTGGTGAAGATACACCCCCCTGGACACTGCAAGCCCCCTGCACAGGGAAGATAAGGAGTCATGCTGCTGGTGAGGTCACGGTGAGCACAGGGATCATGTGACCACAGGGCCCGAGATTCAGCCTGTGCCGTTAAACAGACACTAAGGAGCCCATTCTCAAAGCACCCACTTTAAGGGGAGTCGTGTGACTAAGGCCTGATGACTCGGGATGTGGAGGGACAAGCGCGTCATGATGAGAACAAGGAAGCAATAGATCGACTCCCCATCTGACAGATGGCAGGAGAATCAAAGGCCTTTTGGAACTGTGACTGCAAAGTGCTGGGAGCCAGGGAAGAACAGAATGACCCGAACATTAATCGCCAGCCTCTGCCGTGGACTGGGAATGGAACCGCGACACAGACAAAGAGTCGCTTCCGACTCTTGTTTTGTAGGAATGAGGCTTTTAACTGCTGGATTGCAGGGAGTCACTTCCGGGCCATGTTCCGGTGGCACACGCCTGTTAAGCTGCTGAATGAAACAATGTATTGGAGTGAAATTCACCCCTGGCCAAATACCGGTACAAGGGCACGCAATGGTGAACCCCTCAACATAGGGCTTAGGTGGGACTCAAGGAGGCACCAGCCCCCTGCACTAGCATGAATTTCCTCTCTGAGAGTTATTGTAATCCTTGCCAGGGAATGAGGTGGGGTTGTCATTAGGGTGCTGACAGAGCGTTCAGCATTTGAGCAGAACACAGAGGAAGATGCCGTCAGAGCCCAAAAGAAACTGACCCTTCAAGGGCCTCGTTTTGCTCTCACACCAGTTTGACACCAATTTAACTCCACTTCAATGGAGTCACTCCTCATTTCCACCAGTGCAAGTGAGAGCAGCAACAGGGCCTGTGCTTAAGAGGCAGGAGACATGGAAATTGGGGGCATCTGTTCAATTGAGCCTCCTCCCCAGTCTAACCGATTGATGTGCATAGACACCAGGCATCTGAGCACTGATCTCCAGAGAGCGCGTGAGATCCATTCTACCACCGCTGGGGGAAAGGGCATATAAACGCAGCACTACTAGTGCCATTGGTTCCATCCATGAATGAACTGAAGTCTAGAGCCCCAGGTGCACTTGAAACACCTTCCACTTCTTTTCCTTCCTTCTCCAATGCTGGGGCATGCTGGGAGTTGAACTGCCCAATGGAGGCAGTTAGAGCAGCCTCAGGGTGGCTGTAAGTTCTGCTGCAACCTCCACCGTCCAGAATTAGTAAAGTGCCCCTGACGTGCCCATTCCCTGCCCTCAGCCCACCCTGGAAAGCGCCCTGTGTGGGGGGAACTCTCCGCTAATGTTTTAAGGCCACTTTAGTTCCCTTTGTACAACAGATACGTGAGGGACCAAGGACAAAGTCCTTTGTTTCCACCCCCCACCCATGTTTTCCAGCTGGAAGGCTCCTTTGTACAGCGCTGCCAAGTGACCTTGCATTTCCAGTGAAAAGTAAACGTAATTCATTCTCAATTCCTGAACCAAACGTCACTGAGGAGCCGGGGGGGGGGGGGGAAGAGAGGGGTAACAGGGGACTCCAGTGAATTTCCAGAGGCCTCTGCAAAGTTTCCCATCACTCAGGTCAATGAAATAACAACACTCCCCCCACCCCTTCCTGCTACATCATGTTTTGCTACTCAGCTAGTCTGGACGTGGGAGCATCACACACCGGTTGGAAAACTGGGAACCAGACTCCCGGGTTCCATGGCTTGCTGTAGAAAGGAGTATCGCCTAATGATTAGATCAGCAGGCTGCCAGGCAGGACTTCTCCATCCTAGTCCTGATGCAGGGGGGCATGTGTTCTAGAGGATAAATCAGAGCACGGAGTCCAATTTCCCCCTCCTTTAGGCACAAGGAATCCCCATTGGCTTCTGCTGCTGAGGAAGAACTATTCAGAGGATACAATAAGGGAGTTCAGACATCTCCTGGCTATGTGAATTATACTGGGTGTTAGACTCGGTGAGGCACTCGGAGTCTCACATCCGTTCATGAACCGATTGCTTACATTCCCATAACCACCACCTTGGATAGGGTGCAGGGAGCCAAAGGGATTAGAACAGTGGCGGTAAGAGCAGGATGTAGAAGGAAAAGCAACCGACAAGAGGGTGTAAGAAAGCGTAGGTTGAAAATATGGGGTGACCTGCGGTGTAAGCCTGGGTAAGTCCCGTCACCGCCCTGTGCCTCAGTTTCCCCATCTGTAAAATGAGGTGAATGAACCTTCTCTCACAGGGGTGCTGTTCGCCTGTGTTTTCCAGATCAGTTTTGCCCTTCAGGCCCAAGGTCGCTTGGAACTGCTCCCCACCGCTGGCTGTGCAGATCTTAGTGGGGGGGGGGGACTTCGGACAATGCGTGGAGATTTTGCTCTTTTTGAAGAGGCAGGCTGAGAAACACGCAATGACCTCGTCTTTCCCCAGCCCAAATGATTCCTGCAAGTGGCTCCATCTTTATCTAACCCCCTGCTGTAGACAGCCAGCCCAGGATGTAGGGGTGGATGGACAGACTGACGTTAGAACTGGGTCAGAGCGAGCTCCCCTTTGCACGGAGTCCCGGGTGGGGTTGTCCTTACCCCGGGATTCCGGGTGATTGATTGTGGGCTAATGTCTACACTGCAGCGGTGATTTGTAAGGGTGAAATCCAACACGAATTAATATCCCGCGCTCTACCTGCTCCGGCCCCCTCCCCCGGAGAACAGACGCCCTCGCGTGTCCCAGTTGCCGAAGGAACAGGGCAGGGCTCTGCCATCTCCATAGGGCCGGATGGCTGGCACTGAGGCGAATTACCCACCGGGCAGCGCCCCAAGGCGAGGTGCCAACCCGCCAGGGTTGTTTCTGGGGTCTCCAGGAAGGAGAGGTCAATCTTTAATTAAAGATGGTGGCTGGGGGTGAAACCAACCCAAACTGGCCACCCTGGATCTGTGCCAGCCAAGGCTCAGATTCCTCCCTCCTGTGGCTCAGTGGGGTGGGGCTATGGCAGGGGTGGATCCCCCCCCCATCAAGGCTGGAGAAGAAGGCAGGACCCCCGCGGCCTTCGCCCTAGTCCCTCTGACGCAGTGTGAGCCGTGGAGAGCTGGCCCTCCCCAGAGCAGGTGCCCCCGGCTGGGAGCGGAACAGCCCGGGGGCTGCTGGCAAACGGAGAACCCCTTTGCTGCTGCCCATTGGGGCTCTATCAAGAGGAACGCCTCTGGCACCACGGCACTTAAACTCCGCTGCATGTATCACCCACCAGGACACCACCCACCCACCCCCCTGCGCCGTGCTGGGGGGGGGGGGGGATTGAAACCCAGCCGCGCAAACTGCCCATATCCATGCCCAAGAATGAATTGCAGAGAAACAATTAACGGGGGTGAACTCCACCATAAGAACAGAAGAACGGCCACACTGGGTCAGACCAAAGGTCGATCCAGCCCAGTATCCTGTCTACCGACAGTGGCCAATGCCAGGTGCCCCAGAGTGAGTGAACCTAACAGGTAATGATGAAGTGATCTCTCTCCTGCCATCCATCACCCCCCCCCCCTGACAGACAGAGGCTAGGGACACCATTCCTTACCCATCCTGGCTAATAGCCACTAATGGACTTAACCTCCATGAATTTATCCAGTTCTCTTTTGAACCCTGTTCTAGTCCTAACCTTCACAGCCTCCTCAGGCAAGGAGTTCCACAGGTTGCCTGTGCGCTGTGGGAAGAAGAACTTCCCTTTACTTGTTTTAAACCCCCTGCCCACTAATTTCATTGGGTGGCCCCTAGTTCTTCTATTGTGGGAACAAGTAAATAACTTTTCCTTATTCACTTCCTCCACACCGCTCCTGATTTTACAGACCTCGATCATATCCCCCCTCACTCTCCTCTTTTCCAAGATGAACAGTCCTAGCCTCTAATCTCTCCAAACCCCTGCTCACGTTAGTTGCCCTTCTCTGAACCTTTTCTAATGCCCGTGTATCTTTGTGGCGATGAGACCACGTCTGCAGGCATTCGGGAGAGTTGAGGCCAACACATGGTAAGCAAAGAGTGTCTTTGAAAGATCAGGGTGGACATTTCATTCCCTGGATTGTTTCTGAATCACCCCCCTCGCCCTCCCCAGACATTTGCATGATCCGTGGCTTTGTTGGACCTGGAAGCTGACACTTAATTCTGAGGAAAGAGAAGCCTCCGGTTTAGCAAACATTCTCCGGGTCTTCCCTGCCCCGCTTAGGGGAGAAGTGCCATAAGACGGGCTGCAAAAGGCGGATTTCAACATGTTTAATTAAAGATGCAAATCAGCGCCCAATCCCGAAGCGGATCTAAACACACAGACCCAGGGTATTGGAAGCCCGGGAAGGGAAATGAACGGACCAATCGATATATTACAGCGCTCTTGAAATGAAGGGAACAGTCGTTAATCGCTGGGGGAAAGGACTCACGAGGGGACAGAGAGATTCATTTCAACGGAAGGACCCGAGAGGTGGGGAGGTGGGGAACAGTCACTACAGGGAGTCAGGCTGATGCTAAGAAAAGGAATTCAACCCCCAATTCCTCCTGGCTGATAACGCGGAGCGAACCGGCCGCAGTGAGGGTTGCCTCCTGGAAAGTGTCCCATTGGGGCCAGGTTTCTTATAACACATAATCCGAACCGTCCCGGGCGTTCACACTTGTTTACCAACCCGATGTGAGTCTGGGGGGATATTTCACACCTCCGAAAAGAGCCGGCTCCCGAGGTGAAATCTGCCCAGATTTTACAATGGCGAATATCAGGCAATGAGCATTACCGAGGCTTTTCCTATCATACAGCCACTAAGCCCAGGAGCAAAACGATGTCCTTGGGGCTGAAAGGCCGTTTAAAACTAACGGGGGCTGTTGGTTTCATCGCGTTTTCTCTCTCCGCTATTTGCAATTGTGGGGACTATTTCCTCACCCCGCCGGGGCGAACCAGATTCATTGGAGGTAGGGTCGACAAGGTGGAAATAAGCCTAGCGCCTGGGGGGCGGGGTGGAAAGAGGCGCCTGAAATTTGGCCCAGGTGACTAGCCAGACGGACTGACAGTCCGTGCTCAGGGAGAGGTTTGGAAATGCGTGACAGTTACACCGTCTTTTACTTCTAAATTCACCCTCCTTTCGGGGGAGCATCCTCTGCTCAAAACCGCCTCATTTTGCGACAGGCGTTTCGCTTCTCCCAGAGTTATTCGAGTTTCCTTCATAGAAGTAGCAAGATGCACAGGGGGGCTGGAAGTGGTTTCCATGGGCTCCACCGTTCACAGTTTGGTTCAATGGCTCTCAGCACCTCCGGCCCCCGTCCCTAGAAATTGTCCCAGCGCCCCTGGCAAGATGCGGAGCGATCCAATATGGAGCGGAGAGAGAAAACGTTTGGCAAGTTCCCCGAGAAGCGGGGAGCCTGCGGGATGCGCTGGATTGATTCAGGGGCCAAGTGGTCCTGACAACAAGCCCCCGGCTATATGTTCAAACACCACCCCCGCGAGGGACAGCTTCGCCCGTGAAATGGACCCGGGCGCGTTCCCAGTCAATGTCCCAGGTCTCCCTCTTCCCAATGGGATCATGAAACTTCTCTAAGGGCGTTTGCGAGCCCCCGGGCAGGAATGAAGAGCCCCTCCCCCCCGGATCTTCCCCAGTTACTTTAGAGACTCGGCTGTTCCTGGGGAACCCCCACCCCCCGGTTCCCGTTCACTGTGACAATGAGGGGCGCTCCGAACCGGTCCGGCCGGGGGAAGGAAGCGCGTCAGCCCCCTGGGATGAGTAAACCCCCCTTGGCCCGGTGTCAGCGCCGGCACCTGGAGTGATTGACCCGCGCGCCTAATGGTGCGTAAAAGTGGTGGTTACATTTGGCGAGGGGGGCGCCTCGGCCGTGACGTCAGGAGCTGGGTTTAAAAGGGGGGTCGAGCGGGGAGGAGATCCCAGAAGCAGCCACCGCCTGAGAAGTGGAGACACCGAGCGGCACCCCGGCCCCTCCCGTGCGTTGTCTGCCTTGCCGGCGCCGGTTGGGAAGATGCTGTCCTGCCGTCTCCAGTGCGCCCTAGCCCTGCTCTCCGTCGCCTTGGCGGTGAGTAGCGTCTCCGCGGCGCCCTCCGATCCGAGACTCCGGCAGTTCCTGCAGAAGTCACTGGCTGCGGCAGCGGGCAAACAGGTGAGTGTCCCCCGCGCCTTCCCGCGGGGTGTGCCGCGGGGATCCGAGCGCGCCGCGGGGCGGCCCCGAGGTCTCTCCCGTCCCGGCTGGGCCGGGCCTGGCGCTGCAGCGCGTTGGCTTTGGCCGCGGCTGCCGTGTCGGGGCGGGTTTCTCGGGGGGCAGCAGGTGTGTTTCACCTGCACGGAACCGAGCCCCGCCGGGGAGGGGGTTTCCAGGGGCTGCGTTCACACGAAACCAGCCAGCGGGAGCGCCCGCCTGCACTTTCCAAACGGAGCTCCAGAGGTGCCCGGAGCTCCCCCCAGCTGGGTCCCAGCCCCGGGAGCGGGCGGGCCAGCGGCGTTCAAAGGAAGAGCCCCCCCGGCTGCCCGGTTCATGTGGCCCTGGCAAGAGAGCTGCCCAGCCCCCGGCCGGACTAGGGGAGAACTCTCCAGGGTGCTAGGGCGCAGCCCGGGGGGGGGGGGATTTCTCCAGGGTGCTGAAACCTGCCCCGCGGCCAAAGCCTCCGGCTCGCGGTCCCGCTCCGCCCGGGGGGTCCCGGCGGGGTCCAGCTAGCCACGGCGCGGGGGTGAGGGGCGGGGGGGCTGCAGAGGCCTCGGATGCTGGATTTGTGGGTTAGCTCCCGAGGGACAACGGGGGGGCGGGTCGGTCCCATTCGCCCCGCGGGGACCAGGCGCCTCTGGGTGCATCTGCCTCCGGCCACCGCTTTCTGCGCGTGTCTAGAGAGACCGGGGAGGGCATCGCTGTGGTTTAACCCCCCTGCTTCGACCGGCGAGGCTAGAGACACACTCCTCCCCCGCGGGGAGCCCAGCGCCTCTCGGGGCTCCGGGGGATTGAAGGAGAATTGGGAGGGATACAAAAGGGGGGGAGGTCTTTTCAGACTGTCCCCGTGTAACAGCCCCTCGCTCCACACTGGACGGCGGGGTCTCTCCCGGGGGCTGGCTTGACAGGCAAACCCCGGCTTGCGACTAGCAGGTGCCCGGCTGGGCTGGAGCTGGCTTTGGAGAGCTGGGACTCGCACCCCCCACGCTCCGGCGATGCAGCTCGCCCAGCCGCGCCCAGCTTTTCACGGTCCCTCTGTCTCTTCCCCCCCCCCCCCCAGGAACTGGCGAAGTACTTTTTGGCAGAATTGCTCTCAGAGCCCAACCAGCCGGAAAATGAAGCCCTGGAGCCCGACGACCTGTCCCGAGGGGCCGAGCAGGACGAAGTGAGGCTGGAGCTGGAGCGATCGGCGAACCCCAACCCCGCCTTGGCGCCCCGGGAACGCAAGGCCGGCTGCAAGAACTTCTTCTGGAAAACCTTCACCTCCTGCTAGCTTTAGACGCCGGCCGCCGCCCCAGCCCCGTCCCCCCGCGTCCCCGGCCAGACCCCCCCGCCAGGAGCCGAAGACTGTGCACAGACAATCCCCGGCGATGGTGACATGTAACCGGCGACCCGAATCACGGCCTTGATTTCCACTCGTTTTAATAAAACTTCCCGTTCGATTGTCCCCGAGTTTGAGTTGTGACTGGTTCTTTCGGGCTCTCCCACCCCCACGACTCCTGCTTCTCTGGCGCAACACAGTTTAACTTTCTGAGAGTTGTGGCTTTACTGCTACCCTCCCGCCCCCCAAAGTCGCCTCTTTGAGATCGGCTTCCCCTTTAAAACCCAATGCTCTAACACAGCCCTTCAGGGAGGGTTTCTTTGCTTTGCTCTCTACGTGGTGGAGAGAAACCGCGAGCTATCTTCCAGCATGAAGGGGGAGTTGACTTGCCCACTGCAAAACACAGAGGTTGACGTTTCAAAGCAGCCGAAGGGGTTTAGACACCTGCCAGGGAATGTGTGTTTAAATCCCTTGGCTACTGTGCAAACTGAAACCATAGCAATAGTCCCTGACGTTACTCTTGAGTAGCAAGCTGCAGGGATGAGTTACAGGCAGAGCATCCCAGCAGCAGTAAAGACACTAGGATGCTATTTATTTATGCAACGTTGTTAATTAAACGCCTTTTTGGCAATATTTTCGGAGAGTTGGGGGAGGGGTTGATTGGTGTTAGTTGTAGGCATCTCTATACAGCCAAACAATTGAACCCAACTGCATCCGCCTCAAAAGAAGAGAAACTGTATTAGTAAGGAGCAGAACCCCACCAAATGAACTAGAGTTGCTTTTTAGTAGATGGCATGTCTGGATGGTGGGAGGGGTCAGTATTTCCTGATATGCCAGGAGTAGGAAGAAGTGACCCCTTTACATGGAAAGGAGATCGGGGTGTATCAACAGTGAGATAAAGTCTCCCCCCCCCCCCCCGTCTTGATTTGTGAGATCTGGAAGCACAGGCCAGTTACTGATTCAGGACTATCCTGCATTTGGGAGCAGTGTAGCTTTGAGGAGAAATTGCACCGGTGGGGAAAAGACAAAACACATTCCGGTAGCAGCTGATTCTTTAAAAATTGCTGACTGGTTGAAAGCTGCTTTCTTGACACCTTAAATGACTGCTCCTTGGAACCACTGGTCCTGGAACCCACCAGAGGAGAGACAATTCTTCAGTTAGTCCTGAGTGGAGCACAGGATGAGGTCCAAGAGGTGAATATAGCTGGACCCTTTGATAATAGTGACCATAATATAATTAAATTTAACATCCCCCTGGTGGGGAAACCACCACAGCAGCCCAACACTGTAGCATTTAATTTCACAAAGGGGGACTACACAAAAATGCAGAAGTTAGTTAAATGGAAATTAAAAGGTACATCACAAAGTGAAATCCCTGCAAGCTGCATAGAAACTTTTCAAAGACACCATAATAGAGGCTCATCTTAACTGTATACACCCCAAATTTAAAAACCGAGTATGAGAACCCCCAAAATTGCCAGTGTCGTTAAACAAGTAGGTAGAAGAAACAGTGAGAGGCAAAAAGGCGTCCTTTACAAAGTGGAAGTTAGATCCTTGTGAGGAAAAGAGAAAGGAGCATAAACTCTGGCAAACAAAGGGTAAAAATACAATTAGGAAGGCCAAAAAAAAATGTGAAGAACAGCCAGCCAAAGTCTCAAAAAGTAATAGCCATTTTTTGTAAGTACATCAGAAGCAGGAAGCCTGCTAAGCACTGGACGATCACGGTGCTAGAGGAGCACTCAAGGACGATAAGGCCATTGTGGAGAAATGACATTAATTTTTGCATCAGTCTTCACGGCTGAGGATGTGAGGGAGATTCCCAAACCTGAGCCATTCTCCTTAGGTGACAAAGCTAAGATTGAGGTGCCATTAGAGGAGGTTTTGGAACAAATTGAAAAATTAAATAGTACTAAGTCCCCAGGACCAGATGGTATCACCCAAGAGTTCAAAAGGAAATCAAATGTGAAATTGCAGAACTACTAACTAGTCTGTAACCTATTGTTTAAATCAGCTTCTGTACCAGATGACTGTACCAGATGTTGGGAATCATTAAGAAAAGGAGAGATAATAAGAGAGAAAATATCTTCTTGCTTCTATATAAACCCATGATACGTCCACACCTTGAATACTGTGCGCAGATCTGGTCGCCCCAGTGCAAAAAAGATATATTCGAATTGGAAAAGGTTCAGAAAAAGGTGATAAAAACAATTAGGGGTATGGAACAGCTGCCATATGAAGAGCGATTAAAAAGACTGGGACTTTTCAGGTTGGAAAAAAGATGAGTAAGGGGGGATATGATAGAGGTCTATAATATCTATAATATCTAGAGGTATATAATATTTCTATGGTGTGGAGAAAGTAAATAAGGAAGTGTTATTTCCTCCTTCTCAGGCCACAAGAACTGGGGGTCACCAATTGAAATCAACAGGTGGCAGGTTTAAAACAAACAAAAGGAAGTATTTCTTCACACAACGCACAGTGATCCTATGGAACTCCTTGCCAGAGGATGTTGTGAAGGCCAGGACCATAGCAAGGTTCAAAAAAGAACTATATAAGTTCATGGTGGATAGGTCCATCAATGGCTATTAGCCAGGATGGGCAGGGATGGTGTCCCTAGCCTCTGTTTGCCAGAAGCTGGGAATGGGAGACGGGATGGATCACTGGATGATTCCCTGTTCTGTTCATTCCCTCTGGGCACCTGGCTTCGGCCACGGTTGGAAGACAGGACACTGGACTAGATGGACCTTTGGTCTGACCCAGTACGGCTGTTCTCAGGTTCTTATGGGCAGAATGGAATTTGGAACGGAAGGCCCAGTGGCGATGGATTCATGGATGGGGTGCAGTGATCTGGTCTAAGGTGTAAGTTTTCACCCTTCCCCCCCCCCCCACCCCCCTCCCCCCCCAGTTTACGCATGCACTCACCACATAGACAGTATCTATCTAGCTCATCCCATATGTGTGCATATGTATTATGGAAACCTAGATAGCCAAATTCTGCCCTGTCATGCCTGAGTGGACACGGGGGTTGTGAGTCAAAAAATGATCCTTTCTATGGACAGGTCCGCGACGTGACATAACATGCAATAAATATTTTGGAAGTCTGGGAAACTGAGCTTGGCTAGCTTGTTAAAATAAACTTCCTCCCTTTTGTTTAACCCCTTGTGTTGCTAACAGCTCCCTACACCTAATGATCCTCTACAACTCACACCTTCCAACTCCATAGAAGTCCTGAAGTTTGGGGTTCTAGTCCCATGCCCTTGCTGGGGAAGAAAGGGACTGTGAGGCCCTGGGGTTGGGACACTGGCTAAGGTCCCCCTCTTCATCTCCAACACAAAATCGGGGGTGGGGGAGAAGAAGTTAACATTGCCTGACACAGCATGGCAGGGGACGCATGAGTCCAGGGGTTTGTCTTTCCAATACTGCCAGGCATGGCTGTCCCTAGCATTTTGGTGCCCTACGCAGCATCCCTGCAGGGGGGAGGGCTTTGTGGGGCACCAAACCTCCATTGGGGGGAGGAAGCACCTGCTCCCAGCCTCACCAGGGACCGGGCTGTGCTCAAGGTTTGCAGGGCCTGGGAGGCAGGAGCTGTGGGGGGACACTTTGGGGAGCCCAATAGGCCCAGAGTGGCCCAGGCAATTAGCGGGGGTCGATAGTATCCCCCTCCACTTACCTGCTCTAGCCCCAGCTGCATCACTCAGGGGAGGGGACTTTGAGGAAAGGGTCCCCCCATCCCTGCACTCACTGTCAATGGGGGGAAGCGGAGCAGCCCGGCCCCAGCCAGCTCCCAGCTTCCCGCTGCTGTGAGTGTGGGGTCATTCTTTCCAGATGTAGGAGGTCCCAGTTCAATCCCCTGCTTTGGCACAGAATCCCTACAGGACCGTGGGAGATTTGCTGAGTCTCCCTGCCTCAGTTTCCCCATCAATAAAATTTGAATCATAATATTTTCCTACCCTCCTGAGGTGGTATGAGGATAAAAGCCTGTGAGGTGCTCAGATAATGAGGTGATGAGGACCAATTCATTCCCTAGTGGACTCCACTGTATTCCCCAATGGAAGGAGGCCTCCTTCAGCAGAAGACTCTCTGCCTTCTGGCTTGTCACTGGTATCACAATAGAAACTCTAAACAGCTTCTGAAAACAAGCTAACGCCTGACCATCCTGGTCTCTAATCCATTATCTATGTACACATATGAGACGTCTGTCATGTTGTCTGGCAAGTCTGAGCATAAAAACATCAACTATTGCATCATAAGAACATAAGAGCATCCAGACTGGGTCAGACCAATGGTCCACCTAGTCCAGCATCCTGTCGTCCAACAATGGCCAATGCCAGGTGCCCCAGAGGGAATGAACAGAACAGGAAATCATCAAGTGATTCATCCCCTGTCGCTCATTCCCAGCTTCTGACAAGCAGGCTAAGGAAACCGAGGCTTGCAGCAGGGTGGCGGGGTGAGGGATAACAGTTTTGTTTGTCAATCTACAAAGGATCGATTTTCACTTTAACCCACTCTGCACTGCAGCTAGCGTTACTGTGCGTGTATTCATAGCAGTGCCTTAGTTGAGACACTGGAGGGAAATGTCTATGAAGAGTCACCCAAAAGTCTGGAAGCCGTAGCCTGGAGCAGGACGTTTAGAGAAACCCCACAGGCAGGTGGATGGAGCCTGGGAAAATAAAGTTACTGATGTTTTTTTCCAAGGTGCTGGGGACGGATGACTCCCATGAACGTCAGTGGCACTGGAAACCAGGCCACGGATTTTTGGCTAGAGGGGGAGTTTTGCCAGGCTCAGTCTGCTAGACTGCGACAGACAGTTTGCAAATATCCCAGCTCGGTGCTATAATAAAGGCATGCTGGCGTCAAATGTAAAGTGTACACTGAAAAGCGACTGCCACCCTCTTGCTCCACACACCTTCTGCCTGCTGTGAATTCAGACTCAGCGCTGAATAAATTACGTCTCTGCTGCTTTGTACCTCTGCTCATCCTGCCGAACGAAAAGGGAGGGAGCTGGAATCTATTCAATCCCGCACGTCCCAAACAGAACTGCTTTCTCATTACCGAGTATCAGGGTCAGTCACACCGTACACCCCCCCTCCCCCAGTCCCATAAACCCTGGTGCCCTGGATTCTAAGGTCACTCCTAATTTTCTTAGTTTCATTTCTTGCACTCCCCGCATCCACTTCCAAATAAAGCAGAACCTGTATTGAACTTTCTTTGGCTTTTTCCATAATCACAAGAGGACAAGAAGCCCCAGCAGAAACCCTGGTCTTTTCCACTCCCAAGAAAATCATTTCTGTGCCAGTACATGGCTGTGCATTATTGATGTCCAAACATTACGGGGCAGAGGGCCACTTCTGCCAGTCAGCAGGGCCCAGAGGTGAATCAGACTCTCAAACATGGAATAGAGTATTCTGACCAGAGCAATGGCCCCAGCCAACCTAGACTTGTAGCAGACCTTGGGGTGACTCTATGTCACATTTCCACTTCCCAGGATTCTGCCCTCCCCCCCCCCATGTAAATTACAGCAACCCCAGGGCTGCTCTAACCTACAGGCACATGCAGCCAGCTGTATCCCACTCCTATGTGGCATTCTTCCTTCACCAAGGGGTTTGATCCTGCAGGGTTCTCAGTGCCTCCTGGTAGGAGCGGAGCACCTTCAAATTACCACTTCATGGAGCTGGAGTCTGCAAGGTGCTGAGGGGTTGAGCCCTGTAGCCCATTCCCGGGAGCTGAGGCACAGAGTGTCTACCAGAACCAGGCCCAAAGAGGCATGTTGCAAGAGGCATTTAACAGCAGGCCTAAGGCCTCGTTCTCCTGGAGTAAAGTAGGAGGATGTTTGATCAGTGCATGGAAAGGTTGTGAACAAGCAATAAAAGGACTTGCACTTACTTTCCCACCCCAACACACTTCAGATGCTCTGAGAGCTTTTCACTCAGGCAGAATAATGCAATACCCCTAACCAATGCCGCGGAGAGAAAACACCTACGACTCACTTATTACCCCATGACAAATGCTAAAGGCCATTTCCCAGAATAAGTGATTTGGACAGAGAGAGTGGCTTCCTTGGAGCAATTTTTAGACTCAAGATCAAGGGGCGTTTCGTGCGTCAGCCATTTGTAGAACAGGATATTGACACGCAGATTCCAAGTGGGAGGGTTGTGCTCAGACCTCGCCAACTCATTCTCGTGTGCACAGAACTCCTACCTGCTCGTGCGTTGCACCAGGGTCAGTTGGTGAACGAAACCACCCGTGTGTGGTTTTTCTTGGCCCTGTAGCCAATAAAATGCATTTGACTAGGGTCACTTAGGAAATGGGGGACTCAAAGAGAACCAAGGCACAGACGCTATGGGTAGCTTAGATCACGATTCAGGGCCACTGTATCCACAGGGATCCCCAGGGTAGCCGGGGACCAACTTGGTCCTCACTGCAACTTACAGCTGCCTCAGCACCGTTGAGGCTGCAAGAGGGTCCCAAGGAATTTATTGCTGGAGACAGGTGCCGTGTTCACAGCCCTGGAAGGGGAATCTTCTGTTTGATCATGGAATGGGTACAGTCCAGGCGGCAGACGTCTGAGGTCCCCCCAAAGCTGCCCTCCACCTAAGCCCCTTCTCACTCGGGAGTGACAAAGCAGTCAGAGGGACATTGAGTCTCCATTGCTCATTCCACTGTTGGGCTCTCTGCTGAATTTGCCAATAAGAAGGCCAGTTCATGTCCACTGTGAGGGTGGCTACAGAAACCTGGGTGGATGTCCATGATCTCTCCCCCCCACACCCCTTTATCCATTGCTCACCCTCTTGACTCACTGAATATCCAGCCAAGACTACACCAGGCAGGGTTCAAACTGGGGCTTGTCTTCAGGTTCACACAAGGGAGGTCTTTTCCCCATGTAGGCCCTTGGACTGTGGTACATCCACCACGGAGAAGAAAATCCTGTTTCTCAACCTCAGTCAAGCCCTGCGGCAGGCAACATTATTCTGGGGTGCAATCCATTCGATTCCAAACCCGGCGCCAACCCTCTCCCTTGCAGCTGCTCAATCCCGGCCTAGGTCATCTGGTTAACCACAGGGACAAAGCAGAAGGGAGAAGCACAAATATAATATTCCTTTTCCAGCTGCTCCTATGGGATCTTCTCACCCCCCCTGTGTCCTCTCGGCAGGTTGAAATTCATCGATTCCAAGGCCAGAAGGGACCATTGTGATCCTCCAGTCTGATCTCCTGCAGATCCCAGGCCAGAGAAGTGCCCCAGAATAATTCCTAGAGCGGATCTTCTAGAACAGCGGGTCTCAAACTTCATTGCACCGCGACCCCCTTCTGACAACAAAAATTACTACACGACCTCAGGACGGGGGACTGGCTTGAGCCCCACTGCCCTAGGTCGGCCCTGGGCCCCAGCAAGTCTAAGCTTGCCCTGGCGACCCCATTCAAAGGGGGTCATGACCCACTTTGGGGTCCTCCTGACCCACCGTTTGAGACCCGCTGGTCTAGAAAAACATTCGTTCTTCATTTAAAAATGGTCAGTGACGGAGAATCCCCTGAGACCCCAATAACTCGCCCAGGGTCACCCAGTCAGTGGGTGTGGGGGGAGCTGGCACTGTGGGGTGAGGATGTGAAGGTGGCTGCAGTGGCCAAAGGTCACTTCCCAGTTTGGAAGCCGGAGCTCCAGACTGCAGGAGCCAGGCCGCAGTGAGCAGCACGGGCTGGCTGCGGCACGGCTAGAGAGCTGGGTCAGGCTTGATTAAAATCAATGGAGCAGGTACCTAAAGGCCTTACTGAGAAGAACAGCACAGAGTGTGCCCCAGAGCTAGGAACTCAGCCTGGGTATCCTGACCTCCAGACAGCACCATAAGCACGGGCCCATCCTTCCTCTCCTGACTGCAGCTGCCCCTGGGGAGGAGCACAAAGGGAAAGAGGGTGAAAAGAATCTTCCCCTTTCTATGCCCAGGTGCTGCCCTGAAGGGAAGGGCCAGAGGCATTTGGAAGCACTGGCTGCACTCGACTTCTAAAATGCGTCTTATGTGTAAGGAGGGGCAGGTTGCACTAAGGGTTCGCCCTCTCCCCACAGCCCCGTCTGTCCCAGCCAGAGCAGCTGAGCCAGTGGAGGGCTGAGGAGCCTGCATTACAGCCCGTTAAAGCATCTCTTAGAGCGTGTCAGAGTCCCCCCGCCGGCTCGCCCTCTCCCCACACCTCAGCCCGGTTGTCACAGCCCTGCTCAGCACGGCTCTTTCGGGAGACGTCAGGCTGGTGCTTAGCACAAGCGCTGCCAGCTCAGGTGCCAACGGAAGAGCATTTACACCAGCCGAGATGTCTTTTTAGCCACAGAGCGGGCACAAAACGACCTTTCCTCCCCACGGAGTCGGATGTTTCTGCTAAAGCAAGCTGCAGATGTAAGACGGAGGCTCCGAAGGGACTTTGTCACATCTTGGGCTGGAAAACTGAGGAAACCCATGGAAAGAGGACAAGATACTTGAATTAAAACTGTGTGTGTGTGTGTGTGTGTGTGTGTGTGTGTGTGTGTGTGTGTGTGTGTGTGTGTGTGTGTGTGTGTGTGTGTGAGAGAGAGAGAGAGAGAGAGAGAGAGAGAGAGAGAGAGAGAGAGAGAGAGAGAGAGAGAGAGAGAGAGAGAGAGATTTTCCTCGCACTGGGAAAGGGAACAGACCATTCAGACTGTGTAACTTCGGTGGGCCAGGGACCGCCTCT
This sequence comes from Sternotherus odoratus, assembly GCA_032164245.1. Taxonomy (NCBI): domain Eukaryota; kingdom Metazoa; phylum Chordata; order Testudines; family Kinosternidae; genus Sternotherus; species Sternotherus odoratus. The sequence continues at coordinate 3,699,891 of JAVMKO010000009.1, forward strand.
CACTGTGTTTTAGCGCCGTGTGGCCCTAGGGTGACCAGATGCCCCGATTTTATAGGGACAGTCCCGATTTGGGTTTTTTTTCTTATATAGGATCCTGTTACCCCCCTCACCCCACCTCCCCTCCTGATTTTTCACACTTGTTGTCTGGTCACCCTCTGGGGCCCTGACCAAGGCTGGAGCCTTGAAGCGGTGCCCATTTCAGACCTCAAGCAATCATTCATATTGGGAGTGACCAACAGGTGTTCACATTCGATAGTCCAGTGGCCCCCCGTCGAGTGCCCACACCGCAAAGGGCACTATTCTTAGGCCTGAGGGCAAGGATTAAATGAGCCACTGAGAGGTGGTTCTTCGGGGCAGGAGGGGGCTGTTTGGGGGAGGGGGACAGAGGAGGGGAAATTCGTGCTGCTCTTGCCCATGCTGTATCTATTGTGTGGCTGCACAGAGGAGGCCAGGGCAGATGGGCAGGGTGGTGATGCTCCCATGAACTAGATTCACTCATGAGATAGACATGGGGCACAGATGCTGGTTACGGTCCAGCTGTCTTTGGTTAGCTGCAGCAGTACTTTGGGCCAGGTTATGAGCTCCTGTTTGCTTTGTTAATACCCCAGGTATTGGCCAAGGTGACTGGCTGAATAAGTGCTTAGTAAAAACAGAATTAAATTCTGGCAGGTTGCATATATCCAGCCCCGGTCTTGTCAGGCTTCACAACACACACAGGCATGGGGTCGCCTCCGTTCCATCAGGGTAACTTTGGCCCAAGGGAGACGAAAGACAGGACCCACCAACCACACAGAATGAACCGCAGAGAGTCTCCAAACTCCTCCCGGGTGACGAGCGGACCAATTCATCCCCTCCGGAACAAAAGATAAAAACGAAGGTGCCGCTCGGTCAGAAACCAGGGCTTGGGACCGGCTGTCCAGAGGGATTGTTCCCTGGTCCATCTCACACTCCAGGTGAACTGGCATTCTTCCTAGGACTGGGGTCCCATGGAGGGGACATTATGAAGGTGGGATTTTTCAGATGAACAGGTAAGTGCAAAGTATCGTTCCTCTCTAGAGCAATAGAGGACTACGTAATAGTGACTGTTAATTGGTAATGATTGCTGTGATGGAGGAGGAATGCTCTGTTCCTCTGGCTATTGTGTGAAGGTGGCCATACCTGAAGCTGTAACTTGACCCCAGGGGGGGAAGGGAGGTCACCTGACCTGCCTGGGGAAGGAAAGACAAAGGGAAGCAGGGGGTGGCTGTGGAGAGGCAGTTTTGGAGTCTGCAGCTGGCTGGGGGAGTCCAGGGAGGCCCAGACAGGGTCTGGTCTCCCTGGGCCCCCAAGATGGATACAGCTGAGGGGTTCGGGTACCTACAAGCTCGGTGTTAGACCATGTACCTGTCATCTAATAAACCTCTGTTTTACTGGCTGGCTGAGAGTCACGTCTGACTGTGGATTTGGGGGGGCAGCCCACAGACACCCCCAGGACCCCGCCTGGGCGGGCTCGCTGTGGGAAGCGCACGGAGGGGCAGAAGGTGCTTAATGCTCCAAGGTCAGGCCCAGGAAGGTGGAAGTGGGAACCTGTGAAGCTCCTAGCCTTGGAGACAGGCTGTGTATGGAGAGGGGACACTTCCACCGGAGTCCTGACTGGCTTCAAGGGGAGCAAGTTGCAGACCCTCGTCCCAGGCACTCTGTGACAATCGCTTTCCCTTCTTTCTCCAGTTTGAACACGGATGGTTTTTGTCCATCTGCTGCTGATTTTGAACGGACCGTCACCGTCTCCCTCACTGAGGCCTAGCTCTTTTCTTTACACAAGGGGCAAATAATCACGCCTGCTTACCCTTTCCGATTCCTTTCAGATCTGCCATCTCTACCCACTGCCACTTTCCCACCATGGCAACGTACATAACCATAGTGAAGGGTGGCATTGGCCTTCCCCTTCCCCGCCCCGTTTGTACCTGATCCTCATGGATGATCCCAGCTTAGTGCTACAAGGGAAGGTGACAATCCCACACGGTCCCTGTAAAAAACTATGCCTTGGAGAGAAATTCCTTCCCAACCCCAAAGAGGCAGCATTGTCTAGCAGACTAAGCAGAGAACAGACAGCCAGGAATTCCCGAATTTTACTCCTGCTTCTGCGCCTGATTCACTATGGGCACTTCAAAGTTAGGATGACATAAGCCGCCTTGCATCACCCTAGTTGTGTCTGTGTCTACACTCAGATCTGTCTCCCCCCAATGCAAGCTCTCCATGATGCTGACGTAGTAACGCCACCTCTCCGAGTGGCACTGAGCCATGGTCCATGTACTGAGGTCAACACAGCCTGGGTGTAGACAATGAATTAGCTATGTCGACCTAATAGTGCTCCCGCAGCTATCCCACAATGCCCCTCACTGACTGCTCTGGTCAGAATTGTGAACTCCACTGCTTAGGGGTCATGGAGATGGGAAGCTCACCCCTCCCCCCCACACCTTTAAAGCCCCACAAATTTTTTGAAACACCTTTTCCTGATTGTTCAGCTTGGCAAGCACCTAGCAGCTCTCCAGGGCTGTGTGCAACGGCTCTCTATTAACCTGAGCAAGTCTCTCAAGGGCTGAATGGTCTCTCTGAATAGAATCATAGACACACAGAAATGTTGGTCTGGACGGGACCTCAAGAAGTCATCTAGTCCATCCCCTTTCACTGAGACCGGACCCCCTCGACCATCCCTCTAACTTGTTCTTAAAAACCTCCAATGATGGCGTAGCGGGGTTGGTGAGGTGGTGTCTCCTTGCCGTTTGTCTGGGCACAGCTCACCCCATGGTGGGTACATCGTCCCTCGCAGATCTGGGGTTATGCCATAGCTGGAAGGATTATGGGGCCCCTAAAATTCTACTCCTTCCAAGAGGGTCTGAGTCCAAAACAAACAGGGAAACAACGAACTTCAGAACCAGGCTCATCTGCAGGTGTGTCAGGGGGACCTTCGCTCATTTGTCTGGGCTTGTCCCTGGGCAGCTTGTCCCTTTCTGTCCGTTTCCCTGGGCCCAGTCACCCCAGACCAAACGGTTTGCTCTGACAGCGCGCTGTCCTGGGATCTCAGCCGGAATCAGGCTTCCCTTGTCAAGGAAGTAGCACAACTTTGCTTTTCCTCCTGGGGATCTCTGTGGGGATTCCTCCTGGGGATCTCTGTGGGGATTCCCGTCTCCCTAGGTCACTGGTTCCAGTACTTCATTACCCTCTAGCGAGAACTTTTCTAATGTCTAACCTAAATCTCCCTTGCTGCAAACTAAGATGATTCCTCTTTAGCTTACCTCAGCGGACATGGAGCATGGTTGATCACCATCCTCTTCAGAACAGTTTCTTATATATTTGAAGACTTACCACGTCCCCACCCTTGGCCTTCTCTTCTCTGGACTCAGCATGGGTGGATGACGTCACAATGACCTGCAGCCATCAGAGCCAAGGCAGTGAGCTCATCAGATCTCACAAGCAAGAGCAGCAGATGATCACCAGGAATCCAACGCTGCTGCAGGAACATCGGCAGCTCCTCCGGCGGCTGCCGGGGGCAAGGACATCAGGAAGACCCTCTGAAGCTCCTTTGGAAGCTCTTGTCACCCAGCCTGGTCACCCACCGAAGAACCGATGGTGCAGGAGGTTCTGGCGCCCAAAGCAAACAAAGGTCAGCACCAAGCAACATGTTTGAACTTGAGCTCTCAGAAGAATCATGTGAGGAATTGGCGGCCGTCGTCCTTCCGGCCTCCTGCATCCAGCAGCTGGCCAGCAGCAACTGGAAGGAGAGGTTTTCCGGCATGGAGGCATTTCAGAAGGCGGTGGAGGAAACAGAGAAGAGCAAAATGCCCTGCCAGGCCCTGGTGAGGCTGCTGGAGAAGGATCATGGCTGGGAGGAAACCAAACTCCCGGTGATAAAGAAAAAGCTTCACATCATCACCCTGATCGCCCAGAAGGGAAACTTTTCCAGAACGTCAGCTCAGGTTGTCTTGGCCGGCCTGGTGGGGAAGGTGGGCGACGTGATCCTAGGCAGTGACGCCAAAGGAGCCCTGACAGCCATAGCAGAGGCCTGTGCACTGCCGTGGACGGCCGACCAGGTCACTTCCTTGGCTTTCTCGCAGACCCAGCCCCGGACCCAGGCAGAAGCCCTGAAGTGGCTGGCGAACGCCGTTACAGAGTTCGGCTTCACTGGGATGGAGGTGGAGGCCTTGGTGGGCACCATAAAGGCTGCCCTTGCTGCTGCTCACCCGGAGGTCCGGGCCTCTGCCTTCGTCCTGCTGGGGACCATTTCTCTGTACGTGGGCACCCCTCTGAGGGCATTCTTCGAGGGGGAGACGCTGCCCCTCCTCTCCCAGATAGACGCTGAGCTGGAGAAGATGAAAAGGCAGAGCCCGCCTGCTCCCATCCGGGGCAGCTCCAAGCCCTGTAGGGGGAGCGGGGATGAGGGGAAGGGAGCGAAGCCCCAAGACCGTGGCAGGGCTGAGGCTGCGGATATCAGCGGCAGGATCACCTCAGCGCTGGTGTCGAAGGTGAGGGATAAGAGCTGGAGGATCCAGAAGGAGGGCCTGGACGAGGTGGCGGGTATCCTCAGCGACGCCGGCCTCATCCAGCCGAATGTGGGAGACCTCCCGGCTGCCTTGAGAGCTTGTCTGCAGGACCCCAACCCAGCCCTGGTGCAGCAGGCTCTGAGAATCCTCCAGCGACTGGCCACCGCCATGGGCCCGGGCATCCAGCAGCACGTGAGGGGGCTCGGTGTCCCCCTGGCCGCCCTCTTCAGGGACAGCAAGAGCAACGTGCGAGCCTCGGCCCTCCTGGCCGTGAATGCCTGGGCCGAGCAGATCGGCACGGAGGACTGGCTAGCGGGGGAGGACTCTTCCGAGGAGCTGAAGGAGGAAAACCCTTTCCAAAGGCAAGAGCTGCTGGGCTGGCTGGCTGGGAAGCTGCCAGCTCTCCGTTCTGCCCCCTCCGACCTGCGGCGGGCTGTGCCGCACCTCTACGCCTGCCTGGGAGAGTGCAACGGAGAAGTGCGGAAGGCGGCCCGGGAAGCCCTGCCCTTCTTCTTGATGCACCTTGGATTTGAGGAGATGGCCGAAGCCACCCGCCAGCTGACGCCGACTATCAAGGACCACGTAGCGGCCATGCTGGAGACAGCCAAAGCCAACCCTCCGGCCAAGCCCATCATTCCTGCTAAGTTGCCTTCCAGGCTGCCAAGGGTGACGTCCATCCCGGCCTTCGCCTCAGCCCTATCCCACCTGACTCCGGCCTCTTCTTCTCCAGCCCACGCTAGAGACGCAGTGTCCAGCAGCACCCTGGAGCGGAAGCCTGGCCCCAAAGAGGCCACGTCGGGACTGGCTGCCCTGAAAGTCAAAGGCTTGCCAGAGGGGGGGAAGGTGCAAATAAGGGCCAGCCTGAAGGACGCTGGCAACAAGCTGGGCCCTATTTTTATCACCGTGCCCAAAGGGAAAGAGCAGAGGGCAAAGGACGAGAGAGGGCGGAAGGTGCTGAGGTGGAACTTCACCGTCCCCAGCAACAAGTACGCGGAGCAGCTGAAGGCTCAGATGTGCAGCTGCGTGTCCAACTGGCTGCAGGAGGAGATGTTCCACTCCAACTTCCAGCACCACATCAAAGCCTTGGCCATGCTGGTCAAGCGCTCGGAGAGGGAGAAGGACGGGCTCATCAGCTGTCTGGACCTGATCCTGAAGTGGGTCACCCTGCGGTTCTTCGACAACAACACCTGGGTGCTGATGAAGAGCCTTGAATATCTCAAGCTGCTGTTCCCCTTGCTGAGCCGGGAGGGATACCAGCTGACGGAGCAGGAAGCTGCATCTTTCCTCCCCTACCTGGTCATGAAGATGGGGGAGACAAAAGAGGTTCTCCGCAGGGAGGTGCGTGCTGTTTTGAAGGGGGTCTGCCTGGTCTATCCGGCCAGGAAGATGTTCAGCTTCATCATGGAAGGGGCCAAGTCCAAGAACGCCAAGCGGCAGGTGGGATGCCTCGCTGAGCTGGGATATTTAGTCAAGGCCTACGGCATGGACGTGTGCCAGCCGAGCCCGGGCATAGCCTTCAAGGCGATATCCGCCTTCATCGGAGACCAGAACAACGCCATCCGCAGCGCTGCCCTGAACATCATCGTGACTGCTCACCACGTGCACGGGGAAGAGGTGCTCAAGCTGATTGGGAATCTTTCAGAGAAACACATGCGGATGCTAGAAGAGAGCATGGAGCAGGCAGCCAGCAGGCCAGCTGCTTCTCCGGCCAACGAGGCCCCGGAGAGACCGCCGCGCGCTCTGAGTGCAAGTGCAAATGACAGCACGGGACCAGCAGAGGGAACGCCCTCCAAACCCAGCCACGCCCACGGCACGGGAGCAGACACGGAGACGCGGCCGGCCACTCCCCAGGCGTTCCAGCTGGTCATAGAGGAGCCGGAGAATGTGCACGACTCTCTCCAGTGCAGGAGTCCCAAACCAGACGGCATCACTCAACCGGGCGCAGTCCCCGAGCCCCAGCCTGTCTCCCTGCACCCGAATGGCATGCACAGCAACGTGGCCTCCATCATCAACTTCATTATCCACCACGTGGCCAGCGGCGACATCGACACCATTATCCAGGCTCTGGCGCAGATCGACGAGATCCTGAAGCAGGAGGACAAGGCGGAAGCCATGTCTGGCCACATCAACCAGTTCCTCATCGCCACCTTGCGGCAGCTGCGGTACATCCACAGGCTGCAGGTGGGGGAGGAGAAACTGGGGAAGGACCAAGTCATTCAGCTGTACGGCTGCATCGTTCGCAACATGATGCTGCTGTTCCAGACAGAGAGCCTGGCCCGGGAGGCCTCCACGGGGGTGTTGAAGGACCTGCTCCATGGCCTCATCACCTTGATGCTGGATTCCCTGGTGGAAGACCTGGAAGAAGGGCAAGAGGTCATCCAATCCATCAATCTCTTAATGAAAAAGGTGCTAGAGCAGTCTGACCAGACCCGGATCTTCAGCGCCTTGCTCGCCCTGCTCCAGGAGAGTCTGACGGCTGCAGCCAGCCCACCCAAGTTCCCCGAGCTGGTGGCCAAGTGTCTGTGGAGAATCACGCAGCTTCTCCCTCGAACAATCGGCTCCGTCAACCTAGACCAGCTCCTACTGGACATCCACCTCTTCATGAAGGCGCTCCCCCAAGAGAAACTCAAGCAGTGCCCAACCCCGTTCCCCCAGATCGCTCTCAAAACTCTCCTGCACTCCCTGAGCAGGCTGAGGGGGGCTGAAATTCTGGACCACCTCACCATGGTAGAGAACACGGGGAGGTCAGAGCTGGAGGCTCACCTACGCCGGGCCACGAGGCTCTCCACCATGCAGGCTGCCAATGAGACTGAGACAGATGCTGGCCCGGGGGTCTCTCCTGCGGCCGACAAGGCTACCAAGGGCAAAGTCAATGACATGCTAGCGGGCATCTTTAAGAAGATCGGCTCCAAGGAGAACGCTCGGGAGGGCCTGGAGGAGCTGTACGAATACAAGAAGAAATGTCCTGACGCGGACTTGGAGCCTTTCCTGGAAAACGTCTCCCTCCTCTTCCGCAGCTACGTCAAGCACGGCCTGGCAGTGATGGGCATGGAGCGAGAGGGCAAACAGCACCTTCCCCCCGGCACAGAGCTCCCCCTTCAGGCTCCCCCTCCCACTAGGACAGCCTCCTCCCCAGGAGAGCATAGGAATGGGGAGGAGGTGGGGCCATCTCTCTGCCTAGACCGGCTGAAATTGATGAGGCGTCGATGCAGTGGCACAAAATCCTGCAGCCAGCTCCCCCTCCCCCGGCGACCTTCCAAGCCCGAAATCCCCCTGAACTTGCTGTCCCCGGACAAGCAGAGCAGCAAACTCCCCCGCTATGTGAAGATCCAGGAGCAGAAATAGCATCCGGACCTGGCATCCGGCTGAGGGTTTCTCCGCTGGCTTCGGAACCAGCCAGCCCTTTTTCTTCCTCGTCCCCATCAGCCACCACACATGATGGGCACCCACAATAAAAAGACGAGTATAGAGGTTTCGCCGGTGAATGGCTGGTGGGCTGGGGGCAGCTTTCAGTGACTCGACTAGAAGTCTTCCTGGTTTAGAGGGGCCGCATTTAGGCCTTCAGTTAAGTGTGGACTTAGGTGGGAAGGTAGGAAGGGGACAGGAAGCAGGAGATCTGGGGGGACACAGCAGTAGGGAACGAGGGGGGACACCAGGGGGTTTTCCCTCCTACAACGTGAGCTGATTCTAACAGTTGCTCCAACTTGCCAATTCCTTGCTTAGTTTTTTCTGGTTCTAAATGGCAGGAGAAGGTAGCCCAGAGATTAGCGGAGGATAGCCATTAAAATCACGTACATCCCTAGAGAGACAGACCCACGCATAACGGACGGGGCAACATGGACGGAACTTCCCCTATAGGCGAGGTTGTTCTAGGGGTAGGTTTTGAAGCTACTGGGAGTGGCCACTGATTTCTAGTCTCTTGGAAGCTCTCAAGAAGGTTCCAGGCAAAATGCTGCCCTGATTTACCTGGCCCTTCAGAATTTCCTACCCACCCACATTTACCATTGGGTTGTGCGGGCAGAGTCAGGGCTGGATGGGGCTTTGTGAGCCAGCCCTATCAAGGGGTGTCAATCCGCTCCTTGACCATGGACGTGCTGCCAGCCGAGCTGCCCTAATCAAGTCAAGGAGGAACACCTGAAACATGTGACTTCAAATGTTCTATTTTCCCGTTTGTTACTAACAACAAAAACAGCCACCCCAGGCCTGGTGCCCCACCAAGCCTGGCGCCCCAGGGACAAGTGACCTGGCCTGGGTCACTTGTCCCTAAATCTGGCCGTGGTCATAAGGATTGGAAGTGGCGGGGAGGACTGTCGTTGGCTGGACCATAAAGTGGAAGTATAAGCACAGCTTGCTTGCAGGGTGCCACTGGTACCTTTCCAGTTACGGTCTCGGTTGTTTGCTTCCTTTTTACCAACACAGGGAACATTTTTATTCTGCAAACACTTCGGGCAGGCTTACTGACCTTGTGACATGCTGAGAACTATAGCCCCAATCCAGCAAAGCACTTCAATACATGTTTAACTTGGTGTCCATTAGCGTGAATAAGACTACGCATGTGCTTGAAGATAAGCATATGCTTAAGCGGTTTGCTGGATCAAGGCCAGAATGCTCAGTTCTGGCTTGACTGAGCCCGTCCTGAGCAGAGCTGATCCTGCCTTACCCGTCAAACAATTTATGGGACTCATTTAGCCCTGTGTTCTGTTGACAAAGTATCTGCGGCCAGACCACGACTTTTATACATTTCTCCATTTTTTGAAATTGACTGACAACGAACATACGAGTCAAGGATCGTAATAGGGAATGCATTAGGGAAGGCAGCTTGTACCAATCTCTGTGTTTTCTCTTAGGGAGAATCAATAAGATACAGAATTTCAAACCCACAGAATTTGTCAAACTAAAAGAGTCTAATGCAGTGGGGTTGCTATGGACAACAGTAGAATGCCAATTTGTTTTACGGAACACTGATACATCCCTTCACCAGCACAGAAGAGTGGCGAGAAAACCTTGTAGCACTATGTTAGTTTGACATAAGACCTCATGTACATAGTCTGTAAAATGCCCACTCTCTCGCAGACGCCCCAGGACAGGAATTATATTCATGTCTTGTACCGCGTGAAGCACTTTGCGAGAGGGGAGGTGCGTAATAAATAAATATTGTTTGTAGACAATTAAGCATAATTACGAAATGCCTTTAAAATTCCGAACTCAAACTGAGCATTTCAGCTGGCTATTAGGGATGTCATGTTAAAAAGCAACACACCCTCTGAGTGTTAGCCCTGTTTATGATCTAACTGCTATTTTCATACAAAACATACCCCACAATTTCAAATGTGTTATTACAGTTCTTGGGCAGTTAATGTTACTGAGTCTCTGGCCACATACTTCACCATATAATACCACTAAACCATTCTATAATAACCCAGCAACACAATAACATCCCAACGATGCTAACAGCCCCATGCAATAAATGCTAATCACCCACTAATACTGGTAGCCCCCCTCGTGGCTGAATACATAACACACACACACATACCACGAACAACTGAAAAGTTGAAATGGCCCTGCCATGCACTGACTTCATTACACCACTATAATCAGCCAGGGATGTCTTGCTGTTACATCCTCCACCACTTGGTCCTTGCTGAAATTGTCCATGTTCCTGTCATAAAGGCCACCCTACTAATGCTTCCCATCATATGGTTACTCAACCCATTGTCTCTCAGCAATGCAATGCCTGTTTCACACTGCAGGAGAAAAGAACCTTAGCTAACAGACACAAATTGTGCGTATATATTGTGGTCACAGATTTTTATTGTGGCCAACAAGGGAAAACTGAGGGCTGTCTCATAACAGTGAAGGTCTCATAGATTTCAAAGCTACAAGGGACCATTGTGATCATCTCGGCCGACCTCCTGTATCACACAGGCCAGAGAATGTTCCCAAAATAACTCCCAGAGCGTCTAATCCATTCCTCAAGTACCTGAACTGTAAAACCAGGAAAACGTCTAGCTTTTGTAGCAAGTCCTTTCCCTGGTTGTGTCCAGCAACTAGCTCAGCTATTATTGCTATTCTTTATTATTTGTATTCTGCCTAGTAGTCGCACTCTTGGATCAAGAGCTCATTCTGCGAGGCGCTGTACAAACACAGAGAAAGACCGTCCTCGTCCGAACGCCTTTACAATCCAAGTAAGCTACGGCTCACTCTCTGGTGTCTTGTGATACTGAATTGTTTCTCAGGGCATCTAATCTGGCTGGCCAATTTAAAATGTACATTACCAGAAGAAATGTTCCTTGTTTAGATCTCTTGAAAAGATGTTTTCTGCTGTTTGTCAGTGTTGTGCGGTTGTTATAGTCCATGTCTGAATTTGATTCTCACGCGGGTGTCTCATCCAAACTGTTGGTTGTTTCTTAAACTTGCAGAGGGTCAGTAGGACGATGGTATGTAATTGAGACACACAATCCGATCCTGATCCCTACCTCGGCTTCCTAAGGCAGTAAGGTTTGGGTTTTGCCCACTAGGGAGAGAGGAATCCAGATGTGGATCTGTACTTCCACCGATTTGGGGGCTCTTTGGCTCTGGGGTATTGGTTCAGTCTCCTAACCTGTATGATCAATGAATTGTGGGCTGGCTGTGGTCATTCTTCATGCCAATCCCCATTTTGGGGTTCTGCCTCCTGCATTGTTAGTGTTTTCGTGATTGCACCTTTCCAGTGCCTAACTCAGAGTAAAAACAAGCAAATCACAGAGAATTTCATCTCTTTTGGTCCAAAGAAGGAAATTCCTCTGCATTCTTCTGTTGGAGGAGTGGGTCAGTGATGAGATGGGGCTGCCTACAATGGGAGCTGATCTGCAACTGCTAGCAGCAAATCTCTCTAAGTGCCGGAGATGGGACACTAGACAGGGAAGGCTCTAAAATTTTTATTAAAGCTAATGTTCAACATGAAAACATACACAGATTGAGAGGTAAGGTACTGGGCATCTGGAGTCAGGCTGGAGTTATGGGCGATTGTAGGTAGTAGGTACAGGTTTTACAAGGCACATGCATATCCAGCATAGCTCCAGATTGGGGTGTGGGAGTTTTTAAAGCATCAGTCTATAGGTGTGTTTGGGTACGCCACCCATGGGGTGTAGTGAAAGTCCGAGTCAGTGGTGGTGCAGGCAATAAGTACGTGGGTGGGGTGCAGAGAATTCTTTCCCGGGTGTCTAGCTGGTGGGTTCCACCCACATGCTCAGGGTCTAACTGATCGCCATGTTAGGGGTTGGGAAGGGATTTTCTCTAGGGTCAGACTGACAGAGTCTCTTGGGGGATTTTCACTTTTCTCTGCAGCATGGGTCACTTGCAGGTTTACGCTCATGTGGATGGTGGATTCCCTGTCACTTTAAACCACGATTTGAGGATGTTAGTCACTCAGCCAGAGGTTAGGGGTCTGTCACAGCCGCGGGTGGGTGAGGGTCTGTGGTCTGCAGATGTGCAGAATGTCAGATGATCACAATGGTCCCCTCTGGTTTTAAAGTCTCTGAGTCTTCCCACCCTGGAGGAGATTCAGAGTCCTGCCCTACAATTACAGCAGATCTCAGGGGATCTGGATGAAGGCTCTCTGCCTCCCACCAGCCTACCAAGGAGAACCCACGTTAAGGGGCTACTCAGGAAAATTATAGTATATGAATTTTCTTCTTGCATTTGCACTGGGCGTAATGGACGGTGGTGCATGATTCTTCAGCCTAGCCACTCCAGAGCTGTGGAGGCCCAAACTCCACTGGTAGCCCCCCTTGTGGCTTTGAGGAGGAGGGAGAACAAAGAGCCAGAGCTGCTATCTGCATGGGATGGGGATATACATATTCCAGGGTCCCCTCCTCGCAGATCTCAAGGGCATGATCTGGCCTGCCGGCTTTCACTCGCTGTTTACTCAGGCCAAGCTCCGGTTTAGCTTGCTGGAGTAGGCCCCAAACACAGACACCAGGAGAAAGCAGGGTCAGGGAGATCAATGAATTGTAAATAAACATAGTCTAAACAAATCCATCAGCATGATAAAAACAGTAGACGGAGCCGCACTAATTAAAAATACAATAATCCAGATAGCGGAGATTTATTTAAAACGGGGGGGCAATTACAGGTTTTAATATCTTGGTTCAAATTAACAGCCGCCACAAAGCGGCTGTGCAAACGTGTTCTTTATAATGAGCTGATGTTAGAAAGCCAGCCCCAAACACGCTCACTCCGGCTAATTTTCTCCTCTCCTAGTAAAACAACTTGTCGGTATCGTGTCCTTTCGGAGCCTTGAGGAGGAAAGCACCAAACTGAAGCTAAATTAAATCCCCTTCAAACGTTTCTCTTCTTGCAAGAGAACCATTACAGGGAAAAGTCAAACCGTGTGTTACGACAGGACGGCAGTGAAAAGCCAAGGTGGGGGAGGGCTCATCCTGGGAGGTGCTGAGTCCCCTCAATGCCCAGTGAAGTCAGAGGAGGTGCAATTCCCCAGCACCCTGGAAAAGAACCAGGGCATGATTTCTGACCCAGGGCCCATTTTAACCCAGAGTTGGGTCTTTGTCCCCCTCTAGTGGCTCAGTCAGGTGCAGACGTTTCTGTGTCCTCCACTCCCTGCAAGCGGATTCTTTAGCTCACGCAGCAGAGACTTATGTGTGTAGAGGGGGTGGTTGTGGGTTCGTTTCCCACAGATGCCCCTGCCAGGGCTTCACTCGCACGCAGGTTGGGGAGCAGTTCTCACTGCTTGTCTGCTCGCCCACGCGGGGAAAACTAAGCTCCAAGAATTCAAAAGATGGGGAATGAGTGAAGGTGCCAGATGGATAATCTGGGAGCATGAAGTCCGTATGTCCAGCCACATGGCTTTCAGCACTGGCCTGCTAAACCCAAGGTTGTGAGTTCAATCCCTGTGGGGGCCAGTTAGGGATATGGGGCAAAAATGGGATTGGTCCTGCTTTGAGCAGGGGGTTGGACTAGATGATCTCCTGGGATCCTTTCCAACTCTGAGATTCTATGATAGCTCTGTCTCCATAGCCTAGTTCTTCTCTGACCTCTGTCTCACAGCAGCCAACAAGGAATCCCACTAGAGTTAGTTGTGGTGAAATGATGAAAACAACAGACTCATTTCCAATAAGCCATTACAGGGATCGACTTTCAAACCCTATCGCCCTCCGTGTGAGATTTGAACCGGCGGCCAAGAGGACAAAGCTTCATAGCCCACAACTGCTAGCCAGAAGACTTGGATTAAAATGAACTGAAGAGGCAGAGTATTGGGGAGCATTTGCACACTTAAGGACTTGAAAAGCAAAAGATATCCGCTCCTGTTAAAGCCAGAATGCGGGGAGCACAGGCAACAGGTTAAAGGCTCAGTGTAATGGAGATGTGGGGACATCCTGCAGAAAGAGACCGGTGCCATAACTTTAGGTTACTTTGCTCTCAGCTCACAATCCTCTCTTCTTCACTGCAAGCTGCGGGGTCTTCTCCCTCTGATCCCCTCTTAGCGGTCTACATAGGAACGATCCCACTGGAACAGATTACCAGTCAGTTTTCATCCAGCGGGCAATTGCCAATGCTCTGGTCCTAACTGAGCAGAGCTCCCACAATGCAACCCGCCTAATTGGATTACAATTATTGGCATTCCTTGTGGTATTTTAATACTTCTACTCCTAGCCGGCATCTGGACTTACAGAGATGCACAAAGCTGGAAAGTGGCGGGGAAGGTAAAGAGAATGGATCGCCTTAAAAAGATTTCAGGCTGGGAAATGAGCAAAATGTGTGTGTGTCCCCATATCTTCCCTATCTGCTCACCCACTCCTATTTCCTGCTCATTGTAAAATGATAATTAGCTGTGAACCCCTTGCTCTCCTGCCCCAATTCATCTGCATATAGTTCTGCACATGAGATTAGAATCAGCAGCCCATTGGGAAGGGACCGGTGTCTTTCTAATTAGCAGTGAACTCTCCTCTCTTTCCTGTTTACCCGAAGAGTGTGCAAACATCCAGCAAGAGGGACTCGGGCATTGCAGCCGCACTAGGAGATGTAATTATCTGGCCTGTGCATTAAGATTAATAAATATTAACTTTACTTGGGTTTTACTGCCTGCCTAAAATGGAAACAATGAGCTTTCCTAATTAATCAAATTACGGCTATAAAATGATTTCCTTTTAGGAGGTTCATTTCTGTTTTTCTGGCAATTAGCGCCGATGACTCGACCACCCTTCCTTCGAATGTTTCGAAATATGGAAAATGGCAGAAGTGCCGTCGTGTGTTAATGGAGTCGTAATACATATTAGCTAATCAAGTGTAAAGCGCCTGTTCACTTTGAATGCTGTAATTATTTGAGAGCTTTTAAAAAACACACACGTCAAACCTTCATTTTATTTGCATTTATTATGTTAAGAAAAAGAAGAACGAAACCCCCGACTGCCGCTTGTGAACTTCCACCAGGGGACCAGGTGCAAGAGAGATGTTGAAATGTCTGATTTTCCCTTTAGATTGTCTCCCGCCTTTTATCTGCTGGTGGTTTTCATAGAATCCAAGGCCCGAAGAGACCCCTGTGAACTCCTAGTCTGACCTCTGGCCGGAGAATTTGTCTAGTGATTCCTGCATCCAGCCCAATCGCTTCTGACGGAGCTAGAGCAGAGATTTTCAGTCTTCCATCCATTTATGATTGAAAGGCTCTGAGCGGTGGAGAATCCCCCACCTCCTCCCTGAGTGAATTATTCCAGTGGTTAATTATCCTCACTGTTAAATTTTGCATCTGATTTCCAGTTTGAATGTATCTACCTTCAACCCCCAGCCCGTGGGCCCCTGCGATGCCTTTGTCTGTTAACGAGGCTTTAAAAGCGATCCTGTCCGACACAACTTCTTTTGCTGGGAAAAATGCTGTCAAAAGGGTGAGAAAGGTTCTAAATGTGGGTGATTTTCCCCGGCTCCCTTGTGCAAGGGGAAATGGTGGCCAAGATGCTACCTGGGACAGTCCATGCTTCCTGACCACCCGGGTTCAATGTTCTGCATCAGCCCTTCTCCTGCCAGCCTGGAGGGGCTCATGGAAGAAGAACGAGAGTGTGAGCAGGGGTCTGCGATTCGCTGGCCTGTCCTGAGCACAGAGCGGCATCACAGGGGCTGTGGTAATGGCCACATGGGTGCTCCGTGGCTGGGGAGATCGGATTCCAGGTCTTTCCGGAGAGCCCCTGCACACACGCTATTTTCTGGGGGGCATTTGTTCCAGCATGAGCTGACCGTGGCTGTGTCCAGGCCCTGAGCTAGAAGTTTGGTGATGGTTAGAAAACCCTACAGGATAAAACGGGTTTCCTGGCGGTGTACCCCACCCAGTCTCTACTGGTGAGTGCAACGTGGCGTGGGCATCACCCCGGCAGCCTCTTGCAGCCAGAGCTTCCGCTGCAGAGCCCTGCCCCTTCTTCAGGGCTCCTTGTTCACCCACTCACAGCCCTGCTTAGGGGCTGGTTGCTTTGGGAGCACAAAGCCCCAAACACAAGCACAAAATCACATCTTCCCCCTGCCCGTAAGCTGGGTACAGTCTCTCGTCCCTGAGGTACCATCCCCTTTCTGGTGCCAGGCCTCCCAAAGGAAGAACAAAACCTCCAACTAGATCTCCTTACCCAGCTCCAGTTCCCTTCTCCAGGGCCCACAACAGGGGAGCTTCACGCCCTGCAGCGTCACTCTGCAGTTCTCCCTCCGAGCTCTGCCCTCACTAAGCTCCCTCTGGCCCTTCATAGCCCAGATGCGGGTCTCTGTCCCCTTCATTGGCTCCGCCGGGAGCCCCCGCTCCGGCGCAGGGACCAATTTCAGGCCAGCCCCCCTGTGAGAATGAGTTTCACAGTCAGGTCTGACCCTGCCTGCCCGGTTCTAGCTTGGCTCTGAAAACCCCACTGGGCTCTTTTGGCATCTCACACCATAGCCAGTGTGAAAGACTCTTCACCCATAACCTAGCGGGAAAGAGGGGTGAATCGTAAGGGGAAATAGACTCCAGCTCTTCCTTTGCAGGCCTGAGAGCGGTTAAACTGCTGTTTGCCAGGAGACATGCAAGGGACCGAAAAAGAGCCAAATCCTGGTTGCCCTTCTCCTTCCACTTACTCATTGGTAAACTCAATGAATTTGACCTCAATAAGTCAAGCAGGATATGGCTAGGGCAGGTGCTAAGGTCCATATTTCACAGAGCCATTTGAATGACCCCCGATGTTCCTTAACTGGTTGGCCAAAGCTAACCAAAGACCTGGGGCCTACTTCTCTCCTGCCTTGCCCTTGGTGTGGTCATTTATATCTGGGCAGATCACCCACTTTGCACTAACCTAGGACCAGCAGCGATTGCACAAGGTGCAGAGCTGTGGAGAACTGGGCTGCTGGTTTCAGTTGTGTGGTGTTTCTAAAGCAAGGCCCGTCACCCTGTCTGAGAGCAAGGGAGGCGTTGCCAGAACCAAGTGTGTTTGTGATGCTACGTAAGGCAAGAGAAATTGGCCCGAAAAGTCATACAAACTTTTTAATTACTTTCATGACTCCTTGCTCGACAGGAGTTCAACTTCGCTATCCCGACGGAGAAGTCAAGTATTTCTCTCCAGGGTGGACATTTATTATTTCAAAAGCCATTTAATTTTCCATCTGAACAAAGCTTAAAAAACGGTAGATCTCAGATGGCTCCAGGGTTCTGTTCAATACCAAACTGAGCGATACATCACATCAATTACACGTGGTAACTGACCAGGGGAAATTTTCAATACATAAGATTCCAGTGGGTTTGAGATACATCATAGATGCACATTGCCAAGAGTGCACCCAAAAAACTCAAACAGAGGCTGGAAAACCCCTCAATAAACCCAAGAAGCACATGCTCAGTGTTGGAATACAGAAGGGTCAGGTGTTGCATGTACCCACAAGCCTGGTAATAACCTGAGAAGACTCCATGCTTGTAAAACTAAACTGGCTCTTTATTGATACCAATCTACAGACATGCTGCAGATGCAGTTAGCATTCCAGCCATGTGCACACAGACCGACTTCCTGGTGCATCCTCCAAACTGTTCTCTCCTGCAACCTGTTCCCCTCCCTCTAGGTTCCATGCAGGTTAATTGAACAGGCACTGCCATTAACTATATATTTGGACAGTGCTCAGCACATGGAGACTCTGACCTGGACGGCCTATAGATGCTACCACTGTATAAATGTTAAACAATCTTTGCAAGTCTTTATTCAGAAACAGAGGTCGCATCCACCCATAGCTGCAAACCGACACCTGCAACAATGTGGAATATGCTTCTGTTAGCAAAAGTCAGTGCTCCAAATGATTCCTTGAGCCCACTGAAGCATCTGGAAAGACGCCCGTTGACTTCAGTGGGCTGTGGATCAACCTGTCCTGAGCCTAAATTGGGTGCCTTTATCAGACATCAATAAAACTGTTCCAGTCAGAGCTGCAACATACTGTGTTCTTCACCTCCTCAACCTGTCCCTGTGGTATTCCCTGCACCTCTTACATTGCTTCAGTTATTACCGGGTAGCCAGGATATACTACACTAGACACGATAAATCGATCCCCGATAGATTAATCATGAAGACATATCCGATTGTAAACTCCTCAGGCAAGGAGTGAGCCTGCGCTCTCCTGGCTGGCTGGAAGTTTAGAAGGGAGCTTTCTCCCATGAACAGAGATGTAGGTGTATTCCACCTGCAGACTCCTGTAGGGAGCCGGGGGGGGGGGGGAGAGGGGGAGGGGTTGACATGCCGGTGCTTAAATCCGCTCAGCTTAATGCTGCGAGTCATGTACTTGGATAGAGGAATGTCATCTGCACATCCGGCTGTTCCTGGTGCTACCCGGCCCTGCTCGACAAGGAAAGCCTGGCCGGCTCCCAGCAGCAGCTGCAGATTTCCTCATGGAAGTGATGTGAGCGGAATAGGGCCAGAGAGATTCCCACCAACTCACCGCCAAGCAAATACCAGCCATGGGAGGAGGCCAGACTACGTGAGATTCTGCCCGGTGGAGAATCCCGAAGGGCTGAAATCTAGCGATTCTCCCGTGGGTGGCCAGAGTCCATATTAACATATGACTGCTGCAAACCGGGAGATTCCCCAGTCAAACAGGCGCCTGCAGTAGAATCAAGCTGCTGACAGTCAGGAGCTCGTTTAAGCCTTGATCAAATCACAGCACAAAGCAGGTGGCCAACCGCCACCATCCATTGCTGCAACATATTGGTACCAGCTGGCTGCCTCGAAGGGACACTCCCTTGGTGCATCTCAAGCAGAGAAACAAATGCACATGCCTCAGCGAGACAGTGTGCAGCTAGACAGCCATGGGCCAAGGGGATAATAGGCCAGGGGAGGCTAAGCCAGACCACAGACCCACCCACACTCTGCCCCAGGCCCCACCCTCAAGCTGGTGGGTGCTCAGCTCCGGACAGCAGCCTGGAGCTCAGGACTTCGCCGGGCCGGTGGCCAGGAGTCGGGCTGGTGTTCAAGCCAGCTGGCGGCCCGGGACTGAGGGCGGGTCAGCTGGGGCTCCTCTGGCCATAGTGGAGGTAGGGGTGGGGCCACGAGTGGAAGGGGTGGGCCCGAAGAGGGCTAGCCCCCCCAAAGGAGGAGTCCACCCACTGCCCATGTAGACAGCGGCAGCTGCCAGATTATTTCTTTTG
The DNA here is from genome assembly GCA_032164245.1 of Sternotherus odoratus. Lineage (NCBI taxonomy): Eukaryota > Metazoa > Chordata > Testudines > Kinosternidae > Sternotherus > Sternotherus odoratus. Next base: position 3,719,031 of record JAVMKO010000009.1, read on the forward strand.
CACTGGGAAGCCCCAGTGGGTTAGAGCATTGCTTTTGGCCACGGAGACCTGGCTACTCCCCACCGTAGAGTTTTATACAGCCCCCCCAACACCGCATGTAAACCCAATTAGGGAGAGAGATGTCTCCAGGAGGCTTTGTGGAAGATGTGAGTTGGAACGTGACGGGAGGCAAGGCAAGGCGGCTCAGACTGGGCCCCAGTGAACCAAAAAGAGCGGAGAGTTTGGCAGCATTGTCAGTCTTTGCTCAGCAGGCGCCCAGCACTGGAACCGCGGGAGATTTTATAGATGTTCAGGCCGGAAGGGACTGTGCAGATAATTTAGCCTGACCTGACTAAATTTCACCCAGTGATCCTCGTCTCCGGCTGGTAACTTCAGGCTGAGCTACAGCCGATCTGGTAGGAAGAATCCGGGCTGTGGGACACACACAGACCCTGGAGTTCTTTCAGGGGCTGATAGTGTCTCCGTTAGCGCTGGCCTGGAAAAAGCCGTCACATGGGGTGGACAGCTGGGTACACGACAGAAGCCATACAAAGGCGTCCAGGCTGCAGAACAGAACGTTATAACATGGATCTGGGTCGTCCCAGAATGGGACAAACTACGCTCCCAGGAAGAGAAGATGCTGAATGTTTACAGCCAGGGACCTTAGTTCTCCGTGACTCTCCCCACCCCTTTACAAATGAATCACTGATCTAATGGGGGAAGTGGGACCCAAGTCATCAAATGTTGCCTCTTCCATTAAAGCTGAAACCCTTGTGCCCTGAACCGGCAAATCAATCTGCACTGATCACTGAGCCCTCAGGAATTCCCACAGGCCGCACATGGGTTTTAAGCCACGATCTAAGTCAGCAAAGGATCCTGGGCCCACATCACTCTTAGTGTGAACTGTGCGCGTTCATTTACACCAGTTCAATGCAGGGGTGCAACGCCCTGGTTCCGGTCTGGTAGCACTTCACAGGGGTGCACATACCGTGCAATGTGGAATCAGGCCCCCTTGTCCTTGGCAGCTCATGGCTGCTGCAATTATGGTCATGAGCCCTCCGGCATTTTGGTGGGCACAAGATAAACATGCCCTTTGGCATCTAGCTGTTTGGGCCCGGGCTGCCGCAGAGGGTTGTTTGTGAGCTTGTAGCAGGAGGGATGGTTAACGCGATGAGTTAGAAGTCTGGAAATGACAAGCGCTCTGCAAATTAACATCTCCTGCTACGAGCTCTGTGGAGAACTCAAGGGAGCCAACCTAAAAGTTTGGCTAACTGGAAAATCATTTCAGTCGCTGCGGAGGTAAAGGACCGTTCCTAAGAAACAGCTGCTAGGAGAACCATTAACAACAGGGGAGAAGATAGAACAAAAAATGTATCTGTGTTTCCTGTTCCTCCCCCCACTGCTGTCTATTCAACGGATAAATAATTTGTTCCTTTATGATGCCTCAAAATTATCACAGGACGGTAAATGCCTGGTTAGTGCCTCATTTAACAAACACTCCCAGATGCCCTGTGGGAACATATATTCAGAATATAGATCTCTCCGCTCAAATAGAAGGGAAGCTTGCTAGCTTTCAAGTGATATTGTCTGGTTGTAGGCGCGATATGGGTTCTTTATTGTCATTTCAGGATTACACTGACATTTGCTGATAGCATGTTGCATGTTTAACTGGTTTTCAACCCGATCCGCAGAAGAGCTCCACTGACTTCAAGCTACCATGGAGCCAGGCTGAGGTAGGTCAGCTGAGCCCTGAATTCCAACGGTTTGGAATGTGGTTTTCTAAGTCTATCGCTCCAATGCACAAGTTGTGAGGGGAGCCAGAACCAGGTCACTGAATCCAAACACCACCCAAACGCTGGGGACACTGGGACATGGATCCACAATCAGAGTGATCTGTTTAGATATTTAGGCTGAACCCATCCCAGTGGCCTCTGCGTGTCTAGGATCTGGAGCCAGGATTGACCTTGGCAAGCAAGGTCTATGTCTGTGCACCGAGCCAACTGGGAGGAAGTATACGTTTGGAGCTGAGTTTTGTAGACGTGACCTATATCTAGGCAGCATGCAGACAAACACAGACCTAAAGTGGAGTCCTTTTACTTCTACCTTTGTCCCGCTCTTGAAAACAAAACAGTTAATAAAATAATAATAATAGTAATAGTATAGCATCTGTCAACTGAGGCTTTCTTGGCAGGAAAAGAAATGAACTAGCTTTAGCTCTTCCAGAGGATTAAATGCTCCATCACTGACTATGGCTCTCTGACCATCCCTGTGTATTATGTAATAATACCTCTTATTATTATTATTTGTATTACAGTATCAGCCAGAGGCCAGGGCCCCATTGTGCTAGATTCCGTACAAGCATAACAAAGAGATTGTCTTTGCCCCAGTGTGTAAGTCTATGGCCCGCAGGGGGGTACAAGAAACGGCTGAGACTGACGACAAGGAAACAAGGAGATAATAGTCTAGCGTAGGTTTTACACCTTGTCCTTCATGTTTCCTTCACTGATCATCAGCCACTCTCTACAGAACCTCTGACTTTGGATATAAGAAGAAAGCAATGGATATAGTTGGTTCTGGTGAGGTGATTGGCTTCATTGGTTGTCTCTGGTGCTCCTTTGTTGACTGGGTTTCTATAACCAATAGGTGAATTTAATTGCACTGTGCGTTGGAGAGTCGTGTTGGCTCCAGGGGCATAGGAACGGGTGGGCCCGGGTGGGCCGCAGCTCATCCGACTCTGAGTCGGGGTGTGGTGCTGACACAGAGGCTCGGAGCATCACTCAGGCACCTGACAAGCAGGTTGGAGCTCTGGCCGCCCTTCCGAAAGCTACACTTCGACAGCTCTGCCTGGCCATTTCCTGAGCTGCTCCATGCACGTGCCCAGCTCGGCAGGTGAAATCTTATATCTCCCAAGTCTAGGGAGTGGGTGTCACGTCGGTGGGGAAGCTGAGCAAGCATTGTCTGCCATTGCCCAGCCACCCGAAAGTTGGGGCCCACCCAAATTTCCACTCCGAGCTACGCCACTGGTTGGATCAAAGGGCCAAACGGAGGGTTTTGTGCTGATTAGATCTTATTTGCTGACGATCATTCAATAAAGTTGGGATTATGGGATGCTGTTGTTGGCGAAGACATAGCTAGACAATAAATGGCTTCTGAGGGTGTTTAAACACCCAGGGGATGCTAAACCTCCAGCCAGCCTAGAAAAGGTTCAACAGGCTTCAGTGGAAGAATAATGACCTTCCTGCCCTGCAAGAGTTTGAAAGGCCCATGCTGCTGCTTTTTTGGGTCTTTCCACTTTCTGGGAGGGGCTAAAAATGAATAATTATTTGAGTGCGTGGCCTGAGCCGGAAAAGAGAGAACAGCCTGGATCCATATCAGGTTAGTTTCTGATTTCATTTATAAATATGACCATGCAGAATATCTTCCCCCAGGCCCGATTCCATCCGCAGTTCTAGGGCGTCAGTAATATTTCTAATCTCCCATCTTGTGGCTACGTCTCTGTTCTGATCTATAAATACCCGCACACCTTACACTGCACCACCACGTGCAGACGCCTGCACAAAGAGAGTGAGCGTGTGTGATTCAGGCACGGGCCTAGGGGAGCAGAAACTCTGGCTTCATTTCCCAGATGTGTGCAGGAGACAGCTTTCTTGGAGGCCAGCCCAAGACAGTGGAACGAACTCCCCCAGGAACTAAAGTACCATCGTAAATCCCCTCACCTTTCACTCTAGGTACAAGATGCGTTTTTTCGATCTGCCTCCTCTACCAGAGATCTTGCATGGGTATATAGCCTTCAAAAATCCCCAACAAAACGCTCCCCTGCACACACACTTCCCCCAGGGGAAAGGACAGGAGAACAAACAGATGGGAGTCCCGTTGCTAGGGGGTGCTCGATGCTATCCTGTGAGTGCGGTGTGAGGATCTCCAGAGGAGGGAACGGAATAGCCCTGCAACTGACTGCCCGTGAAGCCTGTCTCAGCTCCCCCTTTGTAAAAGAATTCGACAGTCTTTTCCCCACCCTGTCTTCTCTCATCTATTTAGGTTGTAGGCTCTGGGGATCCGGGACTGTCTCTTATTGTGTGCATGGACAGCACCTAACACAATACTAGCCACCCTATTGTTGTATTGCTGATACACTTCTTTGTAACCTCCCCCCATGCTGTTTGTTCCCCACACTCCACCTCCCAGCGTTGCATCCTACATTTCCTCTGTAAAGCTCTTTCAGACAGCAGCTGTGACTTTCTATGTCATGGACAGAGGGCGTTTGCCACCCTTTAGATCACAATCAGATTTGTTCTTTGGAGGACAAGACTTGATTTTGGGGCTAAGACTGGCAAAAATATTTGTTCGAACCATGTAACAGGATGGCATTTTCATTGGGTTCTGTGTTTGTACAGGGCCTAGCACAATAGGATCTAGGGCCGCTAGGCACCAGGGCAATACAAATAATAAGTAACAGTCCTCTAAAAGGATATGTTATAGGAACAGACTGAATCCTTCCCCTATATCTAGCTTAGCATTTCTATAGTGCTTTTCAAAGACCTCACATTAATTGTCCCTCTCTGCAGTTTAACTGTATCATTTAAAGCTGCTAAACTTTAGCAGTGGAAGTGGAAGTTAATGAACTTTATTAAGTGTTTACATGATTTAAGATATATCCCTTTACTCTGAAATTCTGAGAGCTGACAAGAGATTGGCAATACATTAGATCAGGATTATTTGTTAGTCTGTTGCATGAGGAAACAAAGTATTTTGTTCTGCAGTGAAAAAAAATCAAGAAAGGTCTCCCCAGACATGGATATTTGTTTAGGGTGGCAAATTGATCAGCAGTTGGAGGGAAGCAAGAGTTTCCTTAGTTATGTGTCACAGGCAACATACCCAGCCAGTGCAAAAAAGCCACAGCGCCAGCTATAGAGTTAAATATGCAGCTCAAATCTCAGCAGAGAAGTCTAGGGCAGAATGCTTCAGACCATGAGCCCTGCCTGCTAGAATTTTAAAGGTTTAAACAGCATGGAGGGAAAAATTGCTTCGAGTGAGCTGTGAGATGGGGTCTGTCTAAGATAAACAGGCTGAAATTGAGCAAAGGACAAATGAAAACTTAATATCAAGAAATGTTCCCTTCAGGGAGATATATTGGGCTGCATAAGGGCCTCCCAAGGGAAGTGACAAGAAACTAGACAGGGAGAAAACAGGAAAGGAAAAACCCTGTAGGGAACAACTCTAGCTTGGGACCAGGTGGGACCTAGAAGTTCCTAATTCTCCCATCCATAATGCTAGAGAAATCTCCTACTACCATCACCCCCCAAGAAATCCCCTTACTAGCTTCCCCACAACTCCCACATCTATCCCTTCTCCACCTTTCTCCCTAGGGCACCCTCAGGAGCAGTATTTATAAGACTCTGCCGCCTCCTCTCCCAGGTGCCTGCACTCGGGGCTCATTCTCCTTCAAGCTCATGCCCTCCCTAACGAGCGGGGGCTGTTTCTCATCACCAGCCAGCCAGAGCAATTAAAGCCGGGGGTTGATCCCTCCTCCTGCCTAGAGAGAGAGGGGGATGGGGCTTATCGCAGGCCTGCCTGCTGATACGTTACCCTCTGAGGAGTCTGGTCCACTTCCCACAGGAACTCAGTGGTGAGCCCCAACGTAATAGCATTTAGACAGGGGATGAATGAATGAACTATCCGCAGCGTTCGGAAAGGAGAGGTAAATAGGACACCAGGCACAGAACACAGCTCAGTGGGAAATCAGACCCAGCGGGGCACACCAGTACACACTTGTCCCCTCCCCGCTTCTCACTCACCATGAGGCCAGCTCAGTGTCTCATTGGACAGAGACTGCTGTGGCTTCAATGGAGGGAGATGGAGTGGGGAAAAGATCCAAAGCCTGCTGTAGTCAATGGAAAAACTCCAGCTGATGTAACTGGGCTTGGAATCGGGGGGGGGGGGGGGGGAGAAGGCGTGTGGAATGGTTTTGGCAAGTGAGCAAGCTGAGATCTGAGTCAAATCAGAGGCAAGTGTTTCTACTGGTGACCGGGTGTGGACTGGGGAGTGGAAGCTGCTCCCACGTGTACTGGAGTCACTGGGAAAGTTCCCACTGACCTGCAGAACCAGGCTGTAACTGCGTCACTCAGCTGGAGAGAGCGGATGAGGAGCTCAGAAAAAAGGTGAAACCCCTTTTATTCAGAGAGGCAGTGAGATCTAGTGGGTAGAGCACTGGACTGGGGCATAGGAGACCTGGTTCGATTCCCTGGTCTGCCCCTCCCTGTGATGCTGCTCAGATGATCGGCTCTTTGGGTTGTCTCTGTGTTTGTACAGGGCCCAGTCCTCAGGGGCCCTCCGCAAGAGGGAAGCAAATAACACTAGACTGGTGGCTTCCTGGATGGAAATTTCCTATGGGCTGAAACAAGGTCCCTAGGTCCCAGTCCATTACTCTAGCCCCTGGACCACAGTCCATGGAGACTACCTTTGGCCACTATCCAAGGTAGTCTCCATCCCCCGGCTGTCAGAACGCTAGATTCTGTCATTCTCGGTGGAGAGACTTGAGCTAATGATCTTTTCCATTTCTAATGGCTGGGGTCCTGGCTGAGACCTGGCCTCCATGGGGAAGGGTGACAGGTTCTGTTCCAGCCAAACTCAGACATAAGTGCAGAGCAGAGGGAGTTTGTACAGACAAGACTCTGCTGATCCTGCTGATTTTCGGTAAGTCACTTAACGTCTCTGGCCCGAACCCACAAAGGCATTTAGGCCTCTACCTTGAATTTGGTGGGAGTTAGGTGCCTTTGAGGATCTGGGCCTCCCTGCCTCAGTTTCCCCATCTGTTAATATGGGGGTAAAAATTCCCAGCCATAAGAAGAAGGGAGGTTGTGAGACCTGTGTTTTGCTTCACCACAAAGCCACTAATGTTTGCGAAGCTCTGCAAGACCCTCAGGGGAAAGGAGCTTCGGAAAAGCGAAGCAGTGTTCGTCTGCCCTGGTTCTTGTGAACTGGCAGCTGCTGGAACGAGGCCCTGCCCTGTTCCGGAACGGTGCTGCATCTCTCCACGGTGAGGGTCTGAAATCGCTAACCCCCGAGCAGAAGAGCGAGCAGAAAGGGCTGCCTCTCCAATGCAAGCCCTGCTTGGAGCAAAGTACCCTCGGACCCAGAGACTCCCCTGCAGAGGGGAGCCCACACTGACAGCTGCTATTCGCTCATTGCTAGCGTACAACTGTTTCTCAAGGCTGGTTTTTTGGCTCATTACCAGGGGCTGAGGTTTGGGTGGAAACACACAGCTTGGGTATATAAAAATCCCTTGCCTCGGTGCTAGGAGCATGGGAAAGATTTGTGGGTCGTTTTCTGCTTCAAGGACAGCAAGAAGTCCCAAGCAGTGTGGAAGTTCATGGGGTGGGGGGGGAGGTCAGAACAGGTGAGGAAGGCTGGGTGTCAAACAGTGTTTAAAATATCCCCTTGCATCACACTGGCTGTTAATTGTCACCAACCATGGAGAGACTGATTGAGCCCAGCAAGGGTCCAGCAAAATAGATAATTTCTTCCAGGCATCTAAAATTCATGAAGTCGGTGGTGGTCCTATCACACCACGGTGATGTTGTTCTGCTACCCAGAGTCTCCCTCGCAGGGCTAAGTATCAGGGGGTGGGGGTTTTTTTCTCCCCCAAAAGCGGAATACATTTGAGTCGTTAATGCACTTCGCTCGCTTTGGGCGTAGAGCCGGAGAACTCGGCCTAACCCGTGTGTTGTAAATTAACTCTTAATGTAATGAATTTATGAAAGGGCTGTTAAGTCTGAAGGATGTGCCCAGAAAACCTAATTCCCGATTAAGGGCTTGATTCATAAAAGCGTTACACACCATTTACGCAGGTTTCGCCAGCGGAGGCTTTACTTGGAAGGAGCAGAAGAAAATGGTCTTTGAGAGGAGCACTGTGTTCTTGCTTCCCTAAGCAAGGAGTCAGGCTTTATCTGTCCCCTTTCCATGAACCAGCCATGTCTGGACACACTCACACGCATGAACATGCATGACCAGAGTCAGAGCCTGAATTCATGTACATACATATGTGTCAATACAAACACACAAGTGTGCATGTGTTTGTGTAACACACTGCCATTGGGTGAGGTCACAGGGTGACCAGTCCATGCAAAAGGCAAGACTACTACTGCAAGGAGCTGGTAGACTGACTTTGTCAGCTCCTCTAGGTCAGGCCCCTGATTTGGTCCCAAGTTCAAGCCCAGCCAGTGCCCCATACAGGGAATCATTCCATCCATGCCTAGGTCCATTTATTTCAGCTGGTCTAGTATTAAAAGAGTTCGTGGCTCCCTTCTCTGGTACTTGCATCTGCTTTTCTTCCTTCCTCTACCTTGCTGGGGACCTGGCCCTTTGGGGGTACGGGAGCAGTTTTTGGGGTTCTCTAGCTGTGTTGTATGAGGCTGCTTTGAGTCCCCGCTGTCCCTCTCAGTCAACGAGAGACTATTGCCTGTTGTAAGGAACATAAAGAGGATCTTTAGGGAGGCTGCCAGACAGTTTTTGGTTAGATTATCTCATGCAGCTTAATAATCATCACCCAGCCTTACTTAGATTCAAAAGTGAGCTTGGCCCAAATCCCCAGCGCCATGCACTCTTCTGACCTGGGGAAGGCTGGAATTCACATCCTAACTCTGCGCTGAGTTAAAATGGGCCAAGCCAATGGACCAAGTATTCTGATTCTTAGTTCACTTCTGATTCAAGTAGTTAGACAATTGTTGGGTTGTTTCCACTAGGAGGAGAAACTGATGTTACAAGTCAGGTATTTTGTTGATGCAATCATAGGGCTGGCTCCCTGGGTGCGCCGAGGCTGGAGCACCCCCAGAAAAAATAGCAGGTGTTCAGCACCCAACACCCACCCGCAGATCAGCTATTCGGCAATGGGTGGGAGGAGGTAGAGTGGGAGCAGGAAGAGGCGGGGCGAGGGTGGAGCCTTGGGGAAGGGGGCAGAGCAGGGGCAGGTCCCCAGGGTGGAGTAGCTGGGGAGCACCCACCTGGAAAGAAGTCGCACCTGTGGATACAATCCTGTTTATTTACAAACAATGCACAGAAAATCCTTTCCCTGAACACAGGAGAACTCAAACACCAGGAGAGAGTGTCCCCTTGTTCAATATTCCAAGCCTCATTCTCCAGCCAGCACTTTGCCCAAAAAGCTCTCTTTCTCTCAGGATCAGGGGCTTCTCTGCCTGCCCTTCGTTTTCTGCTGCTGTCTGCTTCTGTGGTGTTTCACACACACGCAGCCCCACCAAAAGAAACCCAACCAACAAAACACCCCCGGCCCCCATCCCTTTGCAATCAACCCAGGGCAAAACCCCTCTACCCATGTAGCTCAGTTTCTGGCTAGCTTAGCATGTGGCCTTTGTTTTGGGTGGTGGCACATATTCTTTCAAGTATCTTATGCCAAAAGGAGCTTAGCTGCTTCTGACACTTCTCCTGACTGAAGGGCAGCTGTTAGGAGCACTAACTTTAGCCAAGTTTTACCCAGTCCCCAACACAACAACTTTCACCAGACCTCACCTTATGTATATATTGGTACTCTGCCTTTTAGTCCCCAAGGCTAGCATAACAAAAATGTATATTCCCCAAAAGGGAATGGTTCTTAACACAAGGTTGCTAACCAATCCTGGACTTAAACACGTCCGTAACTATAACATTCTGTGCCTCTGTTCCTTACTGGCGAGCCCATGTATTTATAATTCCTGGGGCATCTGCGCTAGATGAACAACTTTTAAAAGACCCCATTATTTGTAATTTGTTCATGTCCCGCTTCTAGGATCCCCAAAGGAATAACATTTTTATAAACACCCCTCCACAACCCAGCACTTGGGTTTTGCACGAGTCAAAGGAAACTCAAACATTTCAAGCTGTGTTCTACATATGTTTGTACAAACAGTGAGATGAGACTGTTAACAAACACAAGTGAGGGACGTGATAAAGGGGTGACATCAGGTCCTCCTCTCTCTTATTTTCTGTTCACATCACCTCCCCCACCCTGTTGTGATCCAGTTAAATAAAGCAGCAAGTTCCCAGCCTGCAATCGAATGAGCAGACTTATATTTGTGGCACCAAGTGGTCCCTTTACAAAAACCAGGGCTTTGGTTTTACAGTCTTCTTTCCAGCACCATTGGCAGAACCATAACCCCACAGGGGATCTGCACCAACCCACAAGGAAGAGCCACCTCTTCTGAATCAGTGAAACCACTTCCATGTTGAAGTTTCCAATCCTGCTTCTCTTGCGATCTCTTAATACGTTCACAGTCTGATGTGCTATGTCTGCAGCTGGGAAGAGAGCAAAAGCATCTGTGTGGGCGTTAGCACATCGGTGAACACCGGGGAGCGTTTTTTAGCCCCGCTGAACCATTAGGAGAAGTTCCCATCCAATTTCTCCACTCTAATCTGTTCTTTCACAGGACTCTTAAGATAGAAATCTTGGAAATGAAGAGAGAGCTGCCAGAAAGCTTTTGAATTGACCATGGTTTGCCGGCCTGTTTCAGAACATTATCATCCTAAATTGCCTGCTCTGATTGCCCTAATGGCACACACGTAGCTGGAGATTTGACCTTCAGCCCTTTATGAAGAACAAGAACTTTATTAAGGGGGAAGAGTTTATAGCCAGTGACCTTTTAGCAGCAGTTGCTTGGGAGAAAGCTAATACAGGCTGAGCTTTTTACAGGCGCCTGAAGGACTTTGGGGGCGATTTGCCACTGACATCAATGGGAGTTCAATTTCCTTTGAAAATCCTACCCAAGATGCTTTGCACTTACGTGACAGCATTCACCTATGGATCTCAAAGCCCTGAAGACTGGAGTCCTCGGTTCCTCCCCCCAGCATAGGGAGGGCAAATTTCATCTTCCACTGCCCAGCCAATGTGCCACAGCCGTGGCTTGGGATGAGCCCCCCAAAGCAAGGGGGGAAATTTACTCTCCATGACCTATGCCATCCTTGGCTTTTGGGCCTGTGGAGACTGTCATCTACAGCCAGGGCCGGCGACAGGGGGGTACAACGGGTACAGCTGTACCGGGCCCTGGACTTTAGGAGGGGCCCCCTTAAATCCGGGGCGGGCCCGGTACGCTGCTGTACCCCCTTGTTGCCGGGGGGCTGCGGGCAGTGGGAGACCGGTCGGTGGGGGGCCCCTGCGGGCGGCGGGAGACGGGGGGGGGGCCCGCGGGCGGCGGGAGACCGGCCAGGGGGGGGGCCCCGCACTATCTGTGTACGGGGCCCCCAAGTTCCTGTCGCCGGCCTTGTCTACAGCTGACTGAGCCCCATTGCAATAGGGTCTGCTACTCATGATGCCCCCTTGTGGCTATCTGGGAATTAGCTCCTCACCTCCACGCTCCGCCTTTGCCTGAGTCACTTGCTCTGCGGCCCCTCTCTCGCTTGTCACTTGTCTCCTTCGTGGCTTAGTCCTCCGGCCAAGTCACCGTCACCCTTCTCTGCCGGGGTATCACCAGAGTCTCCTTCCCCAAAGTCTCAGCTGTCTCCATATTTGCTGCACTGACCACGCCACTCCTGCAGTGGCTGGTAGGGGAACCCGGGCCCTCCCGCTACTCCGGTTCCAGCCCAAAGACTCTGGAACCAGCAGTCACGGGCTACAGTCTCTCCGACTTCACTGCGCCTTCCCTGGACTGCTTCCTCCCCTGCCTTTTTCAGGTTCCTTCTCTCCCCCTTGTCCCGGGGAGTGTGTCTGTAGGCTCGCCTCACCACCACCCTCCTCTAGTCTCAGCTTCAAGGCTTTAGAGAAGCGCCCCCAACCCGTTCCTGCCCAGGTGAGCTTCCTTCTCAATTGCCCCTTAGCCCCACTGTAGGTGCAGCCTACAGCTAATTGGCCTCTCCTGCCACCTTAACCCTTTCGATGCTGGTGTGCAGTGAGCACCCCATCACACCCATCCAGTCATTCACACGGGTCAGCGAACAGCCATGAGACCAGAACAACTTTTGGCTACAAATTGGGTGTGCGGCGACCCACATTAGGACTGATCAAAGATGAATAAATAGGCGCAGGAATGGAACGTCCGTTGTTTTCCAGGCCCGGCTTTGACACCAGCGCCTGAAGTTCTTCGGAAGAGGCAGGGAGAAAGGTGAGGACCTCTCCTCTGCAATCATGTCTGCAGTGAGTGATGAAAGCAAAGTGCTTGGCCGTGAGGAGCAGCGCCTTTGAGAGCACAGCCTGAGAAGCTTTCGTCCCAGACACACGCCTACTCTGTGATAAATCACTGCAGAGGGAGACCAGTGCTGAGTGGAAAACAAACATAGGAGAAAACTGTAACGCTCTTAGAATCCTTTACCTGACATAGCAGAAAATGCAGGCAAGTGTGGCTAAGGGGGGATATGATCGAGGTCTATAAAATCATGACTGGTGTGGAGGAAGTAAATAAGGAAGTGTTATTTACTCCTCATAACACAAGAACTAGCAGCTACCTAATTAAATGAATAGGTGTCAGGTTTAAAAAAAAACAGAAGGAAGTATGTCTTCACACAATGCACCTGTGGAACTCCTTGCCAGAGGATGTTGTGAAGGCCAAGACTATAACAGGGTTCAAAAAAGAAACTAGATAAATTGATGGCGGATAGGTCCATCAGTGGCTGTTAGCCAGGATGGGCAGGCAGGGCCGTCCTTGCCCATACGCAACGTACACAGCTGCATAGGGCACCAGGGAATTTGGGCCATCAGACATCCTGATTTTATAGGGACAGTCCCGATTTTTGGGTCTTTTTCTTATATAGGCTCCTACTACCCTCCACCCCCATCCCGATTTTTCACACTTGCTGTCAGGTCACCCTAGCGTGGTTCAGGTACTGTATTCCCTGTCCCTGCTATTCCATTCCCTGTCCCATGCAGCTCAGTGACGGAGTGCTTCTGGCAGGCCTGGATGGACTCCTGTCTCCCTGCATGACAAGACACAACATTCCTCTGGGCCTCAGTTTACCCACCTCGCGAATGTGGTGAATAACTAGTGATGGATCCAAACCAGCAGCCCAGATTTGAACAAGTGGCCACTTCTTGGCATCCGGAAATCTTTCAGGGCTCATTCAGTCACCAAATACAGAAGCAGGGTGCCCCGCGGGCTAGATCCAGTCAGGGTGTCCATTCCTAGGTTCCTATGAAGGCATAAATCTTTGATGGAGCGGGGCCATGTTGACCTGTAAGTGTGTAGAGCACAAACCACTGTTCAATTCTACTCTCCAGAGGTTCTTACACCCGGCACCTCACCACAGGAGCTGAGAGCCTTCCGGCAGGGCGCAGGTCTAATATCTGCCACGTGTTTGTTCTTGCCGCCTCTCTTCGGGCGGAGAAGTGTGGGCAATGGAGTGCCCTGGGATCCCGATCTCGACCGAGCCTTCTGGGTACGGGGCTGAGAGAATTAATGCATCGTGATAAGGGCCTGAGAACACTTGCTTCCCCACTGCCTGGGTCCTTGTGTGGTTATTTGAACCCGTGCTACGTGAATGCAAAGGGCTATTGTTCTGACAGCTCCTTGGCCCGGGGGTAAAGGATGGCACCAAGGAAGAGACAGGGGCGAAAGCCACAAGTGCTCAGCATCTCTCCGGGTGAAGCCCGAAGTAGGCCTGTCCTGGTCAGTCAGAAGAGGCCCGATTCTGCCAGGCCCCAAGTGGCGGAGCTGATGCCACTTAATTATTTGTCGTACGGTAACATAACGCGATCGGGGCCCCACTGTGCTGGCTCCTGTCCCGGCGCGTAGTGAGCGACCGTCTCAAAGGCCTGGCAGTGTAAGCAGACAAACCTGGGCGGGGAAACTTCTCTACAATCACACGACAGGCTAGCAGCCGTGCCAGGATCGGGATGCAGGGCTCCTGACCCCTAGCCACTAGACCCCGTTGCCCGCTCTCGTGAGCAGCCTAAATGAGAGATGATGGGATGCAGCACCCCGCAGTGGGTGCTCAGCCCTAGGCAGGATTGAACCTGACATCTCTCACATGACGCCAACTGGACTCCGACTGCCCTGTTCCTCTCTAGTGCCCTTCAGCGAAGAGCCTGTTATTAAATCTCCAACCCGCCTGGAATGCCAATAAATATTATTGGACTCAGAAACTGTACGGTCAGAAGGGACCATCATGATCCTCTAAGCTGACCTCCTGCTCATCGCGGGCCATGGACCTTCACCCACCCACTGCTGGGCTGAGTAACCCCAGGGAAGTGAAGTCGCTCTCACAACGAGAGTCAGTGGCAGGACTGAGCAGAGAACGCAGGCGTCCTGCCTCCCGGGTCTTTGCTCTCGCTGCCAGACGACCACTTTTCCATGCCAGCTTGTAAACTACCATTTAATTACCAGTGTCTGTTCCTAACCATCACCCTCTTGGCAGGCAAGAGTGAGTCTGTTTGCCTGGATGGCCTCCAGAGAGCCATTCAGAGGCATCGCTGCCAATAAATGATGAAAGATACGCCAGGAGAGTGCCCACTTGACAGTCCCTGGGCACTGCCAATAGCTGCAGGGCTGGCACACAGATGCATAGTTATTATCCGGGTAGCCCTCCAAACCAGAAGAGCTAATCACGTTTGTGTCTTCAGCATGGCCAGATCCATATGCACACACAAATGCTTCTATTGCCCAGTTTTCATGCAACCGCATTCATCCCCTCCGCTGGCTGGTGGCAGCATTTCTGCTGTCCAAGAGAAGTTTCCATGTAACAAGAGCGGGTCCAGGAGAAGAGGGAAAGTAAATTTCCCTTTTAGGGGGATTCTACTCAACACTCACCCGGGCTTGTCACTCAACTCAGTATCGCTTAAAGCACATTGACTTAAATCCATCCCGAGACGAGCGACCGGTTAGCCATGCGCTGGGGAATCATCTTCCAGCTGCTTGGTTTAAGAGTCTTACTGGAGACTGAATAATTGAAAGCACCGGGGGCTTTGGGAGGAAGATTATGCCGAGCTGAGGAGCGTGGAGGTATTCTCTCTAGAGGTGTCAGATGGCTGCACTTCAAGCCAGCCTGAATGTTAAGTGGTAACAGAGCCATAATAGTCTGCTCAGCAATCTCCTAATGGGAAGTAGGTGCATAGGAGAGAACAGAGGCAAGGGGTGAAGTCCAAGCGCGCCCGTTCGGATGGCGTCAGCTGTGACGTTTCCTTTCCATTATTAATTATGTTAATAAATACGGGGGGGGGGGGAGATGGGGGAAAGGATCTGCCAGCTGTACCAAGGCTCAGTATGAAGAAGCAAAACTCCAGGTGCCCCCTGATTATCCAGATCTGCTGAGTCTGCAAAACTGAGCTAGAAGTCATAGAATATCAGGCTAGAAGGGACCTCAGGAGGTATCTAGTCCAACTCCCTGCTCAAAGCAGGACCAATCCTCAATTAAGTCATCCAACAGATTTTTGCCCCATATCCCTAGACGGCCCCCCTTGGGAATTAAACTCACAATCCTGGGTTTACCAGGCCAATGCTCAAACCACTGAGCTACCCCTCCCAGCCCCCCTCGATAAGCTCCCTGCACCTGGGAAGTAGCCAGCATAGGGCTTGACACCTCCTCCCCTTGGCATCATCAGCACCTTTAATACTGGTGCTATCTGGATGATGATCTGATCTCAGGTAGGCTATAGCCGACGAGGTTGCTCTGGATTTAGACCGGGGGTGCTCTCTTCTGCAAACTCTCCAGCAGCTCCTATTGCCAGTGGAGTCGGTTTCACGCCCGTTCAGCCTCAGGACTGGGTACTGCTGGGTGTAGGCCCAAGCTGGAATTAAAAAGCACCCCAGGGAAACAAGGGACAAGCTGATCACGGCAACGCGGAATTCAGTGATTAGGTTTCCGTAGCACATCAATGAGGATACGGAGGAATTTGTCCCAAGAGGGGCTGACTGTGGGGGTAAAGGAGGGAATTTGAGGCTCTGAAATGACTCCAGGATGAATCGACATTTTAAAAAGATGACCTAGGCAAGGAATTCTTAACTTGATAAGCGGGTAGATGTCAAATTTCCAGGGCTGATCCCACAGCCGCCCACCCACGGGATTCCCAGTGAAGGCCGTGAGAACACCCCACAAAAGGTCTGGTTCTACTCTCACGCTGCCTCCATCCTAACCGCTGATTAACACTGGAGTAAGCGAGAAGATCACTGGCCCCAGAGAGCCTCTGGGATCTGACTCCCCGGGCACTGAACAACTTTCCCCAGGGCTCCTCCGAGCCCATCCTCCATTTTCCCTCCACCGCCTCCATGTCTTCCAAGTCTCTCGCTTTCTCTGCCCAGGGAGTCAATTTCTCTCTCCCTCTCTTCCTGGCACATTGCTTCTGCTGCAGTGAAAACTCAGAGCAGCGTGGGTGGGCAGAGCTCACCTGTTCCTTGCCCGCCGTGCTGCTGGGAGCTGCCAGACGCCGACGCGTTCAGAGGTTCCCCGAGAACATCTCTGAGAAACGCCTTCTCTGCATTTACAAGTCTGTGTAGAGCTAGTGAGGAGTGTTTGGCTGCTAGTCCTGGAGACGGGGTCCTCGGGGAAGCTGCAATATATTGGAATTGAAAAAGGGCAACAAAAATGATTAGGGGGATGGAACAGCTTCCGTGTGAGGAGAGATTAATAAGACTGGGACTTTTCAGCTTGGAAAAGAGACAGCTAAGCAGGGCTAAGCTATAAAATCATGACTGGTATGAAGAAAGTGAATAACGTAACTCCTTCGCATAACACAAGAACTTGGGGGTCACCAAATGAAAGTAATAGGCAGCAGGTTTTAAAATAAACAAAAGGAAGTGTTTCTTCACACAATGCACAGTCAACCTGTGGAACTCCTTGCCAGAGGATGTTGTGAAGGCCAAACTATAACAGGGTTCAAAAAAGAACTAGATAAAACAGGGTTCAAAAAAGAACTAGATAAATTGATGGATAGCCAGGCTGGGCTGGGCTGGGATCCCTAGCCTCTGTTTGCCAGAACTTGGGAATGGGCAACAGGGGATGGATCACTTGATGATTCCCTGTTCTGTTCATTCCCTCTGGGATATCTGGCATTGGCCACTGTCAGAAGACAGGATACTGGGCTAGATGGACCTTTGGTCTGACCAAATATAGACATTCTTATGCTCTTAATGTGAGCAGTGGCTGTGGTAGCTTCCTCTTTCACAGCTGCAGAAATGTGTCCCCACCCTGCCGTCTCTCTCGGGACGGGGGAGAGCTCTGTCTCCTGGCCCTTTCACTCCTCGGTCTTTCAGCCTCAACTGCCAGGTAAGGTGGTTAGTTTAGCTCAGCCAATGGATGGGGGCCAAGACCATGAACTCATTTTACACCCCCGCCCCTCATCAGCAGAGGGGTGCAAGCTACTTGTGGTCTCTGATAACCGGTGCAGGACCAGAATCCTGGTGTAATGTCCTAAGGCCCCCTAGAATTTCTGAGTGGATCCTCGGAATGCTCCCGTTGCAGACAGATGGGAAACTGAGGCAGGGACCAATGACATGACTCGTTCAAGGTCATCGATTGTAGGGCTTGGAGGGAGCCATTGTGATCCTCTGGTCTAATGTATAACATGGGCCACTCGGTAATTCCTGCAAGCAGACCATGTCTTGGGGTTGAGCTGGGGCATACATCTGAGTGATCTCACACACGTAGGCTGCGGTATAACCAGGAACTTCACCCAAGACTGCTGACTCATAGCCCAATGCCTCCACTGCAAAACCGCTCTTCCCCATACAGGGAATGGACCCGGCATCCCCTGCTCAATGCCCCACGGTACCCCGACAGCGCACCCTCAGCCCCCAGCCTAAATTGGAACCCTGGGATAATTGCAGGCACAACTTGGCGGCTGTTTGCAACGCGGGTGACTATTTTCCCCTTGACACAGATAACGTCTGACGCTCAGGCCCCATGCTGCGTGAACCTGGCGGAGTTACACGGCGTCCAGCCCCGTGTGCCGGTGCAAAGGCCTGGGGCATTATGTTCTTTTTTTGACGCTGTTGTAATGAAACAGGAACCAAGCGTCTCACATTATCCACAGAGGAGGGGTCAGCTCAGCACTAATGGAGTCTCAGCTCTCTCCGGTGGGGGGTAATAGAATAACAAGCAAGCGCGGATGAGTGAAGGGAACACATTACGCGGCATGTGCCCGCGGCCATCCAGGCGCAATTAATGTCATTAATCGCGAGCGACGGGCTGGCTTTCTGGAGAGAACTGGAGCAGACAGGTGTACGTCCCCACAGCCGGAACGAGGCCTTCGGCCCACGGTGCAGCCACTTCTAGATGGAAGTTGCAGTGCACGGTTGGCTTGTGTCAGTCTGCACAGGGGTCAAAGGGGGGAAGCGGACCCCGGAGGCAACGTCGCTCCATGTGGCTTGCACACACTGGCCCCGATTCTTCGTTCTGTCCCCCCCCCCCCATCCTTGTGCTTTGGGCAGGAATGGGGAGGGGGAACAGGACTGGCTTTACACCTTGGCACTCTTCATACTCTGGGGGTCGTTCAGCCCCCGGGGTAAGTTAGAGCAGACTCAGGGCTGCTCTAATGGCTGCAGTTCAGTGCACTGGAGCAGCAGCTCCTCCCTGCCCCCCCCAGCCAATGCCCCTGCTGCGGAGGGCCAGGAACAGGGCTGGCATAATGCCCGTGTGTCGGCTTGACACCAGCTAGAGAGGAGCCCAGTGCAGAGGGGTGTTTTCAAAGGGCCTTTTCCACCCCCTTCCAAGCCGGTTTAGGCTCCCACCAGAGCCGTCAACTAGAGAGAAGATGGGACGAGGCCGCGTTTACACTGCAAATCGCCCCTCCCCCCCGGGCAGTGAGGGTCAAGTGTTCTGCTCTGTTTCAAAGCCAGACTCCCACCCAAGAGGGCACATCTACACTGATAGTTTTAGCCCCATAGTCATAGGCACCGACTCCTTTAAGGAGGGGGGGGAAGGGGTGCTCAGCACCCATCGTTGGACCCCATCAATCAGCTCCTTCCCTTCCCCCCCAGCGCCTCCCACCTCCTGCTGGTCATCTTGGGGGGAGGGGAAGGAGCGGGGGCAGGAAGAGGTGGAGTGGGGATAAGGCAGGGGTCAAAAAGACAGGGTGGGGCAGGTCACGATGAGGAGGGGCAGGGACGGAGCGGGGGTTTGGCCTCGGGTGGAGTGGGGGTCGTGCCCCCCCCAGGAATATGAGAAAATCAGCGCCTGTGTCCACAGTGCAAACCCGAATCATTTGACCCAGACTGATCTGAGACGTGCTGCCGTGTAGACGTACGCTGAGAGGGCCCGGCATGCCTAACTCTCCTCCATTAACTCACCTCGGACAATCAAATCCTCTCACACATCCCACCAACCCTGGTGCGTCAACTACGAGCCCAAGCGATGGAAAGCTCTGGATCTCCCAACCAAAAGTTCTGAGACTTCCAGAGGGTCTCCCCCTGCTCCCCCCCACCCCGACTCGAAGGACACACGAATGCTCTTGACAGAGTTAAAAATTCTACGAAGTGAAGCAAAAATCCGTTGTTCACGTGGCGACTGCAACCTGTTACAGTCCCTTAGCTTTCAGCACTAAGAGCTTCAGAAGAGCAGTCTTGCCTGGAGGCGATATTTACCCACCTTATGAATGAATCACTTTCAATCCATTCCACAGTGAAAAACGGCCAGGATTCAGAGAGGCCGGGGGAGGGAAATCCAGATGTAGTGGCTTTGAAAGAGTCCCTCCTCTCCCATTATTTCTGCCCTGGGGTATTTTCCCTCTGTTTTAAAAAGTGCTTCGGTCGGGTTCGCCTGATGTTTCAGCTGAGGAGCGAAACCTCAAAGAGATTTCAAGGTCCAGCTCACAGCTGAAAAGAAATCAATCAGAAGGCCACATCAAGCTGTGTGGAGACCGTTAATGGAAGGGCATGGTGAGGCTTGGCGTTGCAGGGAAAAGTTTGGAGATCTACAAAATATAGTATTTCCAGCAGCCAAAGGGAAACGTTTTCCCTGTTACCTCTTGTCATGGAGTGCCCGGGCGATGGTCGGGAACTGCTCCCTAGGAAGCCAGACCGGACTTCGGGTGAAGGGCCCCTTCTCCGTACACAGCCTGTTTTCAAGGCTAGGAGCTTCACGGGTACCCACTTCCACCTTCCTGGGTCTGACCTCAGAGCATTCAGCACCTTCTGCCCCTCCGTGTGCTTGCCCCAGCAAGCCCACCTGGGTGGGGTCCTGAGGGAGCCCATGGGTTCTGCACCCCAAATCCACAGTCAAACGTGACTCTCAGCCAGCCAGTAAAACAGGTTTATTCGATGACTTCTATCTGGTCTAACACAGACCATACAGCGAGCGTGAGCCCTCGGCTGGATCCATCTTGGGGGCCAGAGAGCGAGATAGCTCCTCTGCCCTTCCCAGCCAGACCCAGACTGCCAACTCCCCCTCCAGCCCCTCCTTCCCTTTTCTTTGTCTCTTTTCCCGGGCTAGGCGAACATCACCTGACCTCCCTCCAACAGGTTCAACAGACCTCCCTCCCCCACCTGGGGTCAGATTACAGCTTCTGGTATGGACACCTGCAGAGAGACTGTGCTTTGCATCAGTCCTACTTCGTGACACCTCAGCCTTAGGGTATGTCTACACTGAAAACTTCAGTCAACCTATATTAGGTCTGTAGTAGGAAGAGCGCCTGAGACATAAGCCTTGCACATAACACATAGAGGCCTTGCACATAACACAGCCATGTGTGCACCATAGACACCTAAAGGATTTCATCCCCCAGAGCTGTCTATCTAGCCCCTTTTGCAATCGTAGTGACTGTGGCTTGGGCTACTCTGGGGGGGGGGGGTTCGAATTAAGATATGCAACTTCAGCTACGCTATGAAGTTGAAGTATTTTAGTTGGACTTACCTGGCCGTCCCGACAGTGGTGGGTGGACCGGGGCTGCTCCCCCGCTGACTCCGCTGACTCCTTCTGCCAAGGTGGAGTACAGGTGTTGATTCGGCGATCGATTTATCGCGTCTAGATGAGCCGTGATAAATCGATCCCTGATACATCGAGCGCTACCCACCGATCCGGTGGGTAGTGTCGCCGTACCTGTCAGACACAGAGACCCCATGGCAAAGGAGCCCCTGCTCTTTGTTACCGGCTCTCACCTCAGACCTGACAAACTCACTCCACCAAACACATGTCTTGCAGGGTATTATTTCACAAGGGGTATTAGGCGAGATAGCTGCAGAAAGCTCATGATGTGTCAAGGCTCCTAATCACAGCGAGCTGTGTCTATGGGTAGCATTTAAGGAATAGTGTGTGTATATTGACAGTACGCTTTATGGACTGGGAGAAGAAATGAATCACGGGGAGGTAATGTGTGAGTGATGGCCCATTCAAGGGGTCGGGAACTGTTACTCCTCCCGAATCAGCTCTTGCAGGAATGAAAGGCTCCATTGCCTGGCCTTGCTTCCTCCCAGATGGATGGATGGAAATGATTGGAGGCACCAGCAAACTGGTTTCACTTGAAGGTGAAAAAGGCACATTACACCAGCCGGGGCTTCTGCCCTGGCTGTGAAGGGAAACAAAAGGCTGTTTTCAGTACGACACAGAGGACGAGGAAGCACATTAAGAAATTCCTGGGGGAGTAAGGTGCTTTCAGGAACGTTTGCATCCTGGTTCTCGTGAAAGCAGCTGGTTCTGCAAAAGACTGGACTTTGGGCGGGAGAAAGCTACTTTATTACATAGGAAAGAGAACGAATGAGAAGTAGGGCCCCTGTTGTATGATTTTGTTTTGTGTTGTAACCACCTGTTTCCATCACTTGCTATCTTTTCCAGTTAAATCTGTCTTCTCACTCCAATAACCCCCCTTGTGTTTTATTACAAGTGCCGTGTGTCAGACCGGAGCGGCGGGTTAAGGTTAAACAGGGGCACACTGTACCTTTGGGTGCAAAGGATCTGCAATCTGTGGACGTGGCCGGTGTTAGGGGCTGCATATCACATGGGCACAATTCAGCTGGACTGGGGTGCACCTCCTTTTAACTGGCAAGGCAAAGCTGAGAGTCCAGAGGAGAGTGCTGGATTGGCTGTGAGCTAACACCCACAAGAAGGAATCTGCCATGCTGGAGGCAGGGTTAACAGAGTGACTCCCAAGGGGGGGGGGGGTAAGGTAACCACTCATGCATTTGGCATTCTGGGAATGGTGTGTGCCCCGCCCCCATGTGACCCCGCCCCCACAGGTGTGACTCCACCCACCTGTCAGACCATCAGGGGTGGAGAGACGCACTCTTCAAAATAGCCTCCCCTGTCCGATACCGGACAAAACACGTCTGGTTTTGCACCAGGACCAAATAGCTAGGGCCCTGCCAAATTCATGGCCATGAAAAACACGTCACAGACCGTGACATCGGGGCTCCCCTGTGAATTCTGGCTATTGGAGGGAATCGTGGTATCTCCACCCTTATGTCTACACTGCTGCTGGTGGCGGCACTGCCTCCAGAGCTGGGCTCCTGGCCAGAGGCTTCACTATGTGGTCAAGAGCTCTAAAGACAGCACAGAGGTAAAGGTGACAATACCGGGTTGCTCCCCCCCTCCCCCCAATAGCCTTGTGACCTCCTTTTGGGCTGGGATCCCCAGTTTGAGCAAAGCTGCCTTAAGGGCTTCACAGGGTTATATATTTAATTACATATTAATGCTTTGTGGCAACACCGTGAAATGGAAGATTTAAATATCTGAGACTGTGACACTCAAGATTTAAAAAATGCTACAACTGTGAAATTTACCCAAATGGGCCGTGAATTTGGTAGGGCCCTACAGAGGGGGAACAACCCAGCCCAAAAGACGACTGTCCAGTATCGACTGTCCGGTATCAAATCAGACAAGTGGCCTCCCTAGCCCTGGGGATACTGAGAACCTTCACAATGACTGTACCGTATTTACAGGCAGGAACCACACAGAGCATTGTCCTTGGCAATAGCAATCAATCCATTATAGGCCAAACAGGTTTTGGTTTTTTCTATTGTAACTCCCTGTTTTCCCTCTTGCATATTCTCATTTGGGGCTGATACTTCCACTGTTTGTTTTAAAAAAATAGCTTTTAAAGTAGAAATATTAGCACACCTTTCTTTCTTTCTTTCTTTCTTTCTTTCTTTCTTTCTTTCTTTCTTTCTTTCTTTCTTTCTTTCTTTCTTTCTTTCTTTCCTTCAACTTACATTTGGCCCCAATGTTTTACTTTTTGCAAGAACAATCCTTAATAAAGCCAAAGACTAACATAAACGTTTCTCCTTTCTTTTTTTTTTAAGATTGCCGGGTGTTTTTTTACAGCCGGACAGTCCCCTGTAGCATTTCAGAGCCACATGCTGTAGAATTAGGAAGCTTTAATGTGAGATGGACCATAACAAACATGAAATGGGCTTCACCGATTGCAGAGAAAAGCAAAAGAAGTGACCATCTTCAGTGCTGACAGGGAAACTGGATTTTTAAAAATGCTTTTACATTTTATAATCTGCAGTGTTATTAAGAACCTGGGCAAAGACCCGTGTGTGTGTTTACAACATATCATTTGAAGGCGGTGAGTGCCCCTTTAACCCACTGGGGTTTTGATACTGATTATTAAGAGGCTGTACATTTATAACTGGAATGTGACTGATTCCGAAATGTGCTATGGTCAGCAACCTTATGCTAATCCTGTTCATTCTCAGATGTGGCGATGCTCTGGCGGGTCAGAGGTTCCTCTCTGATGCAAGTCAGAATAGCACGGAGTAGAAGAAATCTGTATGGCAGTTTAACTAATGTATGAGAAATAACAGGGCTGATACAGAACCTGCGCTGATTAGTATATTGTCAGTGTTGAGACCTCCCACGCAGGCAGCTCTGTCTGTGTTTCCTTCCTTCTCCCGCTGAAGTATGCCACGTTATTAGCTTGTTTCTGCACCGATTTCCACCCCCTCTCCCCCCCCGCCTCACACCCGACTTTCGGTGACTGTTTGTTCCAGCTTTGTTCCCATGCAGATAAAGCACCGTCAAGACACTGCGACCTGGCACTTCTGTGCCAAACCCTGCTCCGTCGGGCTGAAATCAGCCACGCTGGACAGGAACCAGACCATCTAGTCTGACCTCCTGGCTATCGCAGGCTACCAACACCCTCTTCACACCAAGCCCAGCAACCAGAATTAAGCCAAAGTATCACTTAGGACCTTAAGCGCCCCTGGGCCAGATGTGACCATTAGTACTACCCAGAGGTGAATTATTCCAGATGCTTCATTTAATCTCTCAGTGCCTCAGGTCACATAAATATGTATTAGCTCCTTCATAATGTAGCATAATGATTCAGGGGTATGCTGGGGAAGCTTTGCAATGTGAATGTCTCTTAAAATTTGTAAAGAATCCGAGAGGGAGCCGTGTTAGTCTGGAATAGCAGAGGTAACAAAGAGTCCTGTGGCACCTTAAAGGCTAACTAAAGTATTGAAGCATAAGCTTTTGTGGGCTAATACCCACTTCCACTGCTTGCATCCGATGAAGTGGGTATTAGCCCACGAAAGCTTATGCTTCTATACTTTATAGTTAGACTTTAAGGTGCCACAGGACTCTTTGTTACCTCTTAAAATTTGTAGTGATTGCTGCTTTCCAACCCGAGTGAAGGCACATTCAAGTTCCTAAAGACAACCCACTTCCGGGAAATGACTTCAGATAGCACCGTCTCTCTGTGTATCACCCAAGAGGGTGAAATTCTATCGTCAGATCGGCCTGGGATTATCTCAGAAACACGGGACTTAACTGAGCTCCCCAGAGAGCCCAAAGGCTGAACTGGGACTTTTTCTCCACTCCCAGAAGGGCTGAAGTGCAAGCCAGGTTTCACGCTCCCTGGGAAATAGAACCATCTTAGCCAGGGCTGTTTCAGTCAATGCTGCCCAGCCTGAAAATTCAGAGGGGCATAGCACCTACGTATGCAAGATTAATAATAATAATACTCAGCCCTTTATCTCCTTAGATCCCAAAGTGCTTTGTAACAGTGGGGCTCACTATTCCTTTTACTGGGGAAACTGAGGCATAGAAACCTCTGGTCATATAGAGCGTCATCAGCAGACTAGACGCCAGGTCTCTGGACCGTGCTGACTTCTTATCTCCAACGCCTTCTGCTTATGCACCACGCTGCTTTGTGCGGATGGAACACGAGCCGCTCTGCTCGTGAGAGTTCTGGGAATTGCTTGAACTCACTCGGGAAACGGGACGTCTCTTATCTCCCAAGGGCCTGGCTCGGGCACACTGAAGCATCCTCCTCCTCCTGTTTAAACAAGAGCCCACCATCCACTCTCCCCCCTCGCTCCTGACACCAACTCACACCATTCCTGGGGACTTTGAGCCAGGGCCTCAGCTGATGCCAAGCACAATAGCTCCAGGGAACCCACGGGGGCTCTGCTGAATCCCACCCGCTCAAGTTCAGACTCATTATCTAGCCCTGCTGCTGTCCGGTGCCGGGAGAGAGCGGAGAGAAGGTCACGCACCCCGACTCCTGACCTTTGCGGCTGGTGTTGGCTGAGTCAGACGGGTTTGCGGGGTCCCCTGTCATTGGGTGACGCAGCCCTGCCCTTAGCTGATGTCCTCTGGGAGAGTCCGAGTTATTCTGCCCTATGGATTGGATGACTCACTTTCCTGCAGCCTCCTCTTACCTGCTGGGGTTCTGGCTCCAGCAAGGGGCTCTTGGTGCAGGTGGATGCAAAGGACACTTCAGTCCCCCAGAAATATGCTGTGGATGTGGGTCAATCCCAGGGGAGCATCAGACCCCCAGAAATTTGATCCTCAGAAAGATTCATGCCACAAAATCCAGACCGACAGCCGAGTGAGGGCACCAGGGGCTCAGGGGGAAGGCCCAGGAGAGGCCTTGGTGGAGTCGGGGAGGGAGAGCAGGCCTGGGCCTTGGAACAAGGTGCCAGGTGGAGGGTGGCAGAAGTTGGCACTGGGCTTGATCCTGCCAGGGGTTAAAAGAGACTTAACCAGGATGGGCAGGTTCCACTGTCCCAGCCGGGGAGGAAGGGGGAGCTGTGAGAGGAGTGCAACTCAGCCAACCCCAGGGGAGCAGGGCTCTCCCGCCGCCCCTAGCACAGGAGGGAGAGATGGGGTCCCACCCGGCTCCCCCGCTTCCTGTAACCCTGGTGCTGAGATCCCACTCCCACTGCAGCCAGAAGGAACCAGAGGGGGTCAGCACTTGGCCAGGTCAGACCCCCCCAAAGGGCGAGGTGAGGGTTGGGCATAGGGAGGAGGGGAGGGAAGGAGGAAGAGACGGGGTGACGAGCTGGAGCTGGGCACAAGATTACACTGGGCTGGAGTTTGATGTGAGACGAGCCGGTGGCGGGATCTAGAGGTGGCGGCAGCCAGTTCAGAGCCGCGAGAGAGCAGCTTGATCCTCGCAGCCGCATCTGGGAGGAACCACAGAGGCCTAGAAACCTCTGCAATGACACGGCAAGCAGGGGAATCACCGGGCGACAACATGGCTGTGGGGGCCGAGCTGCGCATCGCATTTCGGGATCCAGACGCGTGGGCTTCCGGGATATGAACCGCGCTTCCCTCCCATTGCTACCTCGAGCGAGAAAATTGTCCTCTCAGCGCCAGTGTTTTCAAAAATCCTCTCTCGCGCTGGAGACAGCAACTGCAGCCCCCGGAGAGCGAAAGAAAGAAATAAAGAGCTGGAAGCGTGATTCACGGTGCTCCAGCTTGCTCTGCGCTGGCCCATTAGCTGAACTTAGAGAGGAACCCAGCTAATGATATCGGAATAATAAGGTCATTAAAGTGAACAGCCGGAGTCAGGCTTCACACCCACAAGTACTGGCTGATCTTAGCGACCGGCGATGGCTGGCTCTTCTAAAGCAATTATTGACAGACCCGCGAGTTGTTTGCATTGTATTTAGGGATCCGTTAGAACGCAAACATTCCCGCCTTCCTGGCCAGGCCTGTGGGAGAGCAGGGCTGTTTCTGTCACTACTTATTTAAGCGCCTAGATGGCACGATACTAGATTTAGGGAATGTTGTTAGATTGAAAGCCTGACTGTGCCCTGTGATGTGGAAACAAAATATCTCTCTCTCTCTCTCTCTCTCTCTCTCTCTCTCTCTCTCTCTCTCTCTCTCTCTCTCTCAGAATCTGGTCACCTGGAGTGCGTGTGGGGGGGAGTAGGGAGTGGAATCCGCAGACCCGTCATTAAAATCACGTTAAAGCACAACACAGAGTCTATCATCCCCTTAACTGCGGATGCGGCCATGGGGGCTCAGAGCTCCAGTGATCAGTCAGGAGCACAGCCCAGCTGATGTCCTCTGGGACATCTAAAGATACACCTCTCATGATGATGGGGGGAGGGGGGGGGCAAACACAGCTCATCCCACCGCACCCCCACTGCCCTCTGGCCGGGCTTGGAAACAGGCAGTACTGCCCCAGACGCTGTGCCCGCTGCTCCTTTCTGCGGCTCCTGTCTTGGTCTCCAGCATCTCGGCCGTCATTGAAAACCACGAGTCACTAGCCGTTGTGAAACCCCCGAGCGAGGTTGTTACACCCGCCTCACCCCAGCACGTCGGCGGGAGAGTTTCTCCCGTCAACATAGCTCCCGCCTCTCGGGAAGGTGCATTCACTACGCCAACAGGGGGGCTCCGTCCCTTCAGCCTGGAGCATCTTCATTAAAGCAGCTGCACCAATGCAGGGTTTGAGGTGTGGACCTGCCCTGAGGGAGGGGTAGCCCAGACGGCCAGCAGCCATGATCCTTTCATGGACGGCGGAGTTAACTGCTTTGTTCCTCGGGTGAGAAAGGAGCAGGAGCGTCACAAGTCAGAACTCACATTGGTGCTAGAGGCGGGAGGCCTTCGGTAGAGGCCACCAGTTTGGTTTTTTCCCCCAGCTAAAAAGGAGCTCAGCCCAAGGAGCCTCTTAGAGCCCGTGAGCATCACAAGATCCAGCGGCTGGACATCGAAGCTAAACAAATTCAGACTCAAAATGAGGTACTTGGGTTTTTTTAACAGTGAGGGTCACCAGCCCTTGGAACCATAAGGTGCCGGCTTCATGGTGCTCCGGGGCTGGAGCACCCACAGAAAAACAACAGTGGGTGCTCAGCACCCACTGGCAGCCCTGCAGGTCAGCTCTCCACCCCCAGCACCTCCCAGTAACCAGTAGCTCCTCCCCCAGCACCTCCCACCTGCCAGAAGCTCCTCCCCCAGTGCCTCCCGGCCGCTGCCAACCCCACCAATCAGCTCCCCCTCCTTCCCAACACCTCCCACCCACTTCGATCAGCTGTTTGGCGGAGGTGGGGAGGGGGAGGAGTGGGGACAGGAAGAGGGGGTGGGATGGGGTGGGAAGAGGCAGGATGGGGGTGGAGTGGCAAGAGGTGGGGTGGGGACTTGGCAAGGGGTAGAATGGGGGCGGAGCCTGGGGCAGAGCGGGGGTTCAGTACTCCCAGGGGAAATCACAAAATCAGCACCTCTGATTGGAACAACCTAAATCCAGATTGGATGTTTCCCCTAAGAGCTGTGCAATCAGGAATGAATGCACAGAAGTTCTCTGGCCTGTGATCTGCGGGAGGGCAGACTGGGGGATCACACCGGGCCCTTCTGGCTTTAGGATCTGTAAATCTCTAGAGAAGCCCTACTAATGGGGCCCCAAGCTCAGTGAGCCCAATGGAGCCAAGGGACAGTCCAGCCGTATTTTGATTCTCTTCACGTGAGCGGGGTCTCGTTTTGGCAGTTCCCCTGGGTGGTGCTTAGAGGAACTCCTCCGCCATCTTCCCCCCGTCAGACCCCTGCCCTGGGATTTCGCTGTGTTTCATTCTTCAGGACACACTAACGGTCCTGGTCTCTCTCCCTGCGCCAGCTTGGAGGATTCTGCAGTTCTCAACTAGAGGCTCCCATAGTGCCTCCAGTGAGTGAGGGACACCCTGAAACCCCAGGCCTACCGGAGGCAGGATCATTCAGCCTGGTGCAGAGCCTGCCTGCACATCTGGACAGAGGTTAATAGGCCGAGGGTTATGATCTTGCTGACCCCTCCAGATGATGGCCTGTATGAAGTTAAGTCCTTCCCCTTACCCTCTGGCTATTGACCCTGCCTTGGCCCAAGCAGCCTCTCCTCCTTTCTCTATTAATACAAATGTAAAGAGAATGGGGAAAAACTTCCCTCGCTGCTGATCAGTCCTGCCTCTCTGGCAGGTACCTAATAACCTAAACCATTCACTTACTACCACCTTCATTATGAGATTCAAACAATAATCGCCACAGAGTTTCCCCTGCACTTTCCTTCCAGCCATTTTTCTTCCTGAGTCCTAGATGTACAGTTATGACTTGCTGTACACCACACGGCATCACCTTCTTCAGTCATTATCAGTGATTTCTCTTTCAGGAATAAATCAAACCCTGACACATTATTGGAGGTAATAATGAGCTATTGATTTTCCTTTTGCCATCAAAAAAATGACATTACTTTCTACTATATTTATTAGAGCTGCTTACAAAGGTGACCTGAAAGTTTTTTCTACTGTTTTACCTACCTCCACTGGTGACATCGCCGACGTTACTGAGAAGGCGCGTTCGTAAGGGCTCAGCAGAGAACCACTCCGCATGAAGACGCTTGAGAGATACTCTGTGTTGTCGACAGGGGGGTTCCGTGGACAGAGTTCTCGACAGGAGCAGCCGGGTTCTCTTCCTAGCTGTCTGCCCGACTTTCTGTACGACCTCAGGGAACTCATATCACGACTACATGCCTCACTTAACATGTCTGTTGCGTAAGCTCTTGTCTTGAGGCACCTGTGCCTCAACCTGGGTTTAGAGGGCCCATTTTTAGGAGCGGGTGGTTGGCTCTCCAGGACACATTAGCTCAGCGGCCTTCCTGTGACGACTGAGTGAAGAGACCAGCTGTGGTGGAGGCTTTGTCCTGTGGACACTGGCTACTTGCAAGCGGGCTGACACCACCTGAATTCATTGCGGGCAAGAACAAATGTCCATCACTGACAATCATGGACCTCGTCCAGCATTCACGGTGCTGGCCAAGTCACCCAACAGCGGCCGTGTCAGCGGAATGAAGGCCCCTAAGGCCCCCATGAGGTCTGGTTAGCTGGCACTCATCAACAACGAGTGCCGTTGACCATCCACAGGTGGCATGGCAGGTCAAATCCCAGCCATTGGATGGTTGAATCAGCGACAAGGATACATTCCCAACATCTTTGGCTGACTGCCCATCATGCCATAGGGCCTCCAGCTGCTGACAGAGACCGCAGTGGACGCCTGGACATCAGTCATGCTCTGGGGTGACTAAGATGTCCGTTTGTGGTGGGAGACCTGGATTGGCAGGTTGCTTTTTCACCAGTGTAGACACTCTGTGATGAATGTGTGTCAGGCCTACTGGTAGCCCTGGAATTGGAGTGCCAATCTACTCAGCAAATCAGGGACTGGATTAAGACCACATTACCTAGAAGTGAAAGTCTCCATATTCCATTACCTATCTCTTGAGCTGTCCAATCCAGCATTCTCTGAGGAGCAAAACACCATTGATTTCAGTGCTAACTTTCCAGCCCTGCCATTTATTTAGCATTAAAAGGCTAGTTTACAGGCTGCTGCCTTCTCCAGTTATCAATCAAGAGATGTTTATGCCGTGCAAAGCATCTGTTAAGACAGCAGCATCTTTCTCTATAGCAATTTATTGCCCTTAAAAAAGCAGGCCGTTTAATATGTTGTTAACGACCCTGTCAAACTGCCAGTGACACTTGGTGGAAAAAAATGGAGCTGATACTGAAATCAATGAGACTTAACTACTCTATGAAATGGCATTTTCCCCCCCATTGGATGTCAATTAAACTGTCAGACTTAATTGGTCTGTTCTATAGAAAAATAGATCTTCAATAAATAAATGGCCTAGCTAAATACATTAATAAATGATATGCAGTGATAGCTTTTCTCTTTGAGAGAGCATTTCATACTCTTCTGACACAGGACGATTGAGCAGGCTTTACTGTATCAAGGACTTTCTCACAGCGGGTTAATAAACTCAGTTTATCTTGGCCATCATCTAATTGGCTTCTGTGGATTGCAACAGCATTGCCTTGAAGCTGCTAAAGAGTCAACGCCACAAACAACTTTCCCCCTTCTGTGCCATGTCCCTGCTCCGGATAAATGTGGTGAGTTTGCAAGGCCTCTCAAGTCCTGGCTTCTTTTTCTGACTCCCCTCTCCGCATTTGTCACCCCCCAGTGTCCTCCTGCTGATACAGTTATGAACCATCATTGACAGGGAAGACATCAGCAGGACGGATGCACTGGATAGACAGCAAAATGCATGGAGAGGTCAGAGGGGGTGATCCAAGAAATCTTTTCTGGCTCTAAAATCATATGATTCTAAGCAATGTTCTAATTGTTCATATTATTTCACTGGGTCCTTCTGGATCCGGTTTGTACTTTAGTGCCTGTTGACTAACGTGCTCTTTGCAAGCTCCAGGGTGCTGTCTACATAATGTAAAACGAGAAAGGGAGCAGGAACTCAGAAGGAGAAAAGCCAGCAAATCTGAACAACACGTAAGGCTTAATTTTGAGATTTTTAAATTTACAGTGACTTGGCAGTGAGGCTTTCAAGGGCAAGGAGGGCTGCTAAATGGAGCTGTGTGGGGGTGATGGGCAAGGCAGAATGACAAAGAGAGAGGAGGAGGAGAAAAGAGATATTAAAGCAGACAAGGGATGGAACGCAAGATAGATAGATGCACTCCCCTGCATACATTTCTCCCCTTGGGGAGAGGATGAGAGACCCACCAATGCATGACAGATGTCTAGTCACTGTTTTAATGCATGATTGGAAGGTGCTCAGATACTACAATGTTAAATGCAGTATAAGAATCCCTACAGAACAGAACAAATTGGGTGCTTCCATTGTTTGTGTGTGTGTGTGTGTACGTGTGTGTGTGTGTGTGTACGTGTGTGTGTGTGTGTACACGAATACAAACATACAATAGCTGATCAAGAAATTATCCCCTCCCCCCAATTTTTGAACATAAGATACACCTGGACCCCATGAAACAACAGAACAGCGGAGGAGGGCATTCTGTGAAATGGCCACTAATAGGGACTGAACCAGAGAGCTCCCATGCTAAATACCCGAATTTCTACAGCTTGCACTAAACAGGTTTTGCCACCGGAGCTGTTTGAGACTCGTATTCTGTGCAGGGCAAGCACCGTGAGAGATTTACAACCCACACTAGTCAGTGGGTTACCAGCAGAGCACTGGGTGAGGAGTCCCCCAGTAGAGGGATCCCTGACTAGGTGGCATGTCCCTGGAAGATTCCCTCCAGCCCGAGCCTCTACCCTTAATAATTGGTCCAGCCACGTCTGAACAGCCCATTTCTGGCTTAGGAGGTGATTTGATCCAAAGACATCGAGCTCAAAATCTTGCCCCATCCTCCTCCCTGAGCGTGGCAATCGCTAAATGCAGAGCACGCACCATCTTCCGTCCGCAGTGCTGTGTGTGTGCCAGCGAGCCGGCCCCAGAGACTCCTCACTCCCTGAGCCACCGGGCACCATGGGGAGTGACTGGGGTGGGCCATTGGCAAGAGATGCTGTACTGCCCATTGTTCCCAATAGCAAAACTCCCCATGTGTCGAAAGGAGCAGAGTGACACCTACAACAGCTGCAGCTTTGGATTCCATCAGCCCTCCACTGGGGATTCAGCCCATGGGGAGCAGACCTAGTAGGTGAGAAGGTGCCATATTTCCAGAGCTCCTTCCCGAGCTCCTGACACGTTTTGTTCCTCAAGGGACTGAACTCAGATTTCCAGAGTGACAAGCTGCCTCTGGGATTTGATCTTGCGTATTTCATTTTATTAACAGAGAGGCAGCTAATAACCGTCCTATTTTTTTTACCCCCTGTTACATTGCAGCCAAGCAGATTCAAATATATGTTTCACGGAGAAGCAGCCAGAAAAGGGTAGAAAGGCCACACGCTCTGCGCGGCTTTATTTCTTCTCTGGTTTCTTCGTTGATTGCAAAAGTGCTGTAATCACATCGCATTAACATTTTTCTGCATTTAAGGATCAGTTACATTGCCTAATGTCATGGAAACGGGAAGGCAAAACATTACATTCTAAGGCACTTTAGGACAGAAAGTTTTGGTAAAACCTGACTCAATAAAAAGCAAATTTGCACTACATTTGAGGGGTCAGATTTTCCACTGCCTTCTCTAAATACATCTGAATCCAAAATTGTTGTGGATCAGGATTTGGGATGCAAGAATCTCTTTCTTTTCCTAACCTAACAGTGTTGTGAATTGTTGAGTGATTGCTGTTTATAGCCTGGTAATTACTGTTAATTATGTTTATTACAGTAGCGCTCAGGGGCTAACCAAGAACAGGGCCTGAGTGTGCTAGGCACTGCACAAAGTTAGAGTAGTAAATGATCTAAAAAAAAATGACAAACATATGCCTGTTTGGTAAAGCTGATCAGAAAATGACAAAAGATTTTCACTATAATATTTGAAATCGTTTTCATGCTGCGTGTTTTCAGAAAGAAAAATATTTTGCATTTATTTGGAATTTTTCACGAAAAAATATTAAAATTTTTAATTTAGAATTGTTTTGATTTGGGGGTTTGTGTATTTTTGTCCCTCTTTCCCCCTTATCCCTTACCCCCTACTTTGTCCCTGATAGTTGGGGGAAAGGAAAATGGAGTTGGGGAGGAGAAGGAAAAACCAAAACACCAACAAATTAAAATTTGTATGTTTGGGGGATTTTTTTAAAAGAAAAACAAACAAACCAAACGCACAAAACAGATTTATTTTTTTTAATGAAAAATGTTTGTGGAACGCTTCGTTTTCGAAAAGAGGACATTTTTCAGGGGAGAAAAAGTTGGGAACATTTCACCCTGCTCCAGTGTCTGGGAACCCGAGAATTGAGAGCAGCCGCTGACAGCTCAGGGAGCTGCGGGGGTCAGAACCTAGTGGGAGATGTATACTCCACCGTGGCTGATTCACCACAAGCAGCTAATCAGCTCGGCCTTAGCGACGTTTCTGTGCTCTGGGGCAGCGTCTCTTTTTGCAATGACTGATAAACACACGTGTTTAATTGGAACTTTTTACTAGCATCGCCTTGGCCAGCAGCTGACAGCAGAGTGGAGCGATTCCGACTGGCCTCTGACCACAAGGCCGGCTGCGCCTCTAACTAGCAACCGCCGGACCTTGCACAAGCCTGGGAGGGGAGAGTTAATGATGGCACTTGCTCATTCCGAGAGGGAGAAGATTATTTGCCATAGAAACTGCTGCCCTATCTCTCAAGGAGGATTCCTCCAAGCAAAGCGCCTTCCCTTTAGCCGGAGATTAAAACCAGTTTATAGTGTGAACTGCTGAGTCCCAGGAAGAGATGGGCTGGTGGGTGGGAATACTTTTCAGAACAGCGCACAGTGCTCATACATTACCCATTGTTATTATAAAGCAATGACAAGAATTATTTGGTCCTACTTCTAGAGGCCCCAACGAAGATCATTACGCTGGGCGCTGCACGTACACTTTGGGAAGGACAATCTCCTGCCGCGCAAAACCTTACCACCTAAATAGCCAGGACAGACCAAGGCAAGAGGGTAAAACAGAGGCACGTGGAGGTGAAGTGGCTTGACCAGGGTCACATGGCAGAGCCAGGAAGAAAACCAACGAGTCACATCCTCAGCTGGTGGAGGAACTCCGTTAAACTCCGTTAAAGTCAGCGGAATCGGCCCCATCCAATAGACCACAATGGAGGCTCTATAGTAGATTGAATGAGATGGCCCCGCTAAGGAAGACACACACACAAAAGAAAGGATGCCCTAGGGAATCCAGGCAAAAGGTCTTGGAAGGGACGGGAAGTCGCAAGTGGTAGAGGAAGGTGGAATGTCTCCCGAGGTGCAATTCTTTGGTGCTGCCTCTGTTCCCATCAGTTATGTTGCTGCTGGTGCTAATGGAACTGTAGCTGCGGCTTCCTTCCCCTGCAGTATTTTGATGCACTTTTTCTTAATCAAATGTAAACGTCCTTGCAGGGGCTTTGCTATTTCTACTGGGATGGGGAGGTTGGGGGGAATTCTCACACCTGTCTCTCATTAACCTCTTCTCCCTCCCCTGGCAGATTGTGGGCAAAGCAGCCCTCAGAACTCTTCTGTTCCTGCCTGGCACTGATTCTAGATTTTCTTACAGAGTTAGAAATCAGTGGGACTGAAGCATGGATAAATCCGGGCCTAGATTCTCCATTGTTAGGGAAATGGCCTGATTTGCTGAACTTAAACAAAGCCCGAGACCTGTTCCAAAGTCTTATGATTGCAGCCAGGAAATATATTGCGTCACTATGGCTGCAAAAATAAATACCAGGTGTAGAAACACGGGCACCAGAATAAAAGAATCGAGACAGACGAAGCAATTTCCTGCCTGGATCCGATCGACAAGTGACGGAAGATGGGTCACACAGGGTGAAGTGCTAAACAGAAATTTCAGTCACATGTTATAGTGAGGGATCATTAATAAATAATGTATAAGGAGTTAATTAGCACTTCAATGAATGGCTTTAATTAATGGTTAATCAAACATAGATGGCTGTCAAGTCCAGTGGCTTGCTTGTGACCACGCCTTTCAAAGAGTGCTGGAGACATTTTTCAACAACTTTTTTCTGCACAAAATGCAAGGGCAAATTGCGGTGCCGGGAGCCGGTTCGGATGCTGCTGTGAACGGAGCGGAACGAGCCGGCGCACGCGTGGCAAAGCACCGAGCCAAAGCCTTTATGGAAAATAGATGAGAGACGTTCGGCGGGGAGCTGCTGCATGAGGATTGATGATGACGTTTCCAGGAAAGCCCTGAAGAGTCCAAACAGCTCCAATTAGCTGGGAGAAGGACAGAGCATTTATTCTTGGGAGCCCTTGGAGCTTGCCTACGTCTTAAGCTGCCTGCTATTTTCTTATTAGTTTGGGCTGGAGCTGGGTGTCTTGCTGCTGGACAGCAGGAGTCATGAACACATCAGCTCTCTCAAGATCAGTGGTGGGACAGTGGACCACCAAGGAGCCCAACGAGCTGGGAAGAAGGATAATTTTCCACTGCCTTCTCTAACACTTACCTCTGAGCCACCAGTGTCACCATCATGGGGCTGTATTCCCCATGGGGCATAAAAATGAGTTCCTATGTGTTGTGACTGAAGACATCCCGAGACACTTTCTGCAAAGGGGCATGTCCCAATTGGCTGACTGTATTCCTAGTAGGTAAATACATTCCTGCCGTTTCAAATGGATGTGATGTTTTCCTTCACTTCTCCACCTTGCATGGCATTGCAGTGCGTTGTTAAGCATTCCCCCTCAGACCTGGCTGGATTTCAGTGGTGGATAGAGCTCTGTGACCTATTTCAAGGGTCCTTCTCCCACACGGACCCCTTTGGGTGCCCCTGCATGAGAGGAACCTAGCGGAGTATATTTGTTGTGAGAGGGGAAAATGTGGGCCATGGTAACTATGTGAATCTGTTTTCACTCGTATGAGTCATGCAGCCTTCCCAATGGCTAATAAAAACTTTATCCCTCACCAACATGTACCGGCCTGAAATCAACAAGAGGAAATTCAACAAAGGCAAGTGCAAAATACTTGCAGATAGGAAGGAAAAAACCAAATGCACCACTACAAAATCCTATATAATAAAAGGCCAAAGGATGTTTGTCCGAAGCCATCATGCGCAGTAGAGACGGCCCGGACAAACAGCATGCTGGGAATTGTAGTTCGGCGGCACAAAATGGCCACTGCGCATGCACCGCCGCGAGCCGTAGAGACGGCACGGACAAACAGCATTAAGCCCTTTGGCCCATGTACACAGGCTGTTACACTAGTAGGGAATAACTGGCTAGGCTGCAGTAATGCAGAAAAGGATCTGGTGGTTAGAGTGGATCAAAAATTGAATACGAGTCAATAACATGTTGCAGTTGTGAAAAAGATGAATCTCATTCTGGGGTGTTGACAAGAGTGTTGCATGGAAGACACTGGGGGTAACTGTCCTGCTACCCCCGGTACTGATGAGGCCTCAGCTGCAGTGCTGTGTCCAGTTCTTTAGGAAAGATGTGGACAACCTGGAGACAGTCCAGAAGAGAACAACAAAAATGGTATAAATTTTCAAGAACCTGACCTAAGAAGAACAGTTAATTAAACGGGGCGTGTTCCTTCTTGAGAAAAGCAGACTGAGTGTAGACGTGTTCATAGTCTTCCGATATGTTAAGGTCTGTTATATAGAGGATGGGGATCAATTGTGCTCCATGTTCATGGAAGGTAGGACAAGAAACAATGAGCTTCATCTGTAGCAAGAGAGACTGAGGTTAGGTGGAAGGGAAAATATTCTAGCTATAAGGGTAGTTAAGCTCTGGAGTACGCTTCCAAGGGAGGTTGTAATATTCCCAGTGCCGGGTTATGAATAGGTTGGACAGACAACGGTCAGGGAGGGTGTAGGTTTATTTGGACCTGCCTCAGTGCAAGGGGAGAGACTAAACGACCTCTCAGTGTCCATTCCAGCCCTATAGGAATAGGGCCATGAATGGGGTTTCAGGTGCTACTCTGTGCAATAAAGCAACGGCAAATGTATTTTTGCACACAGTTTGTCTGTTTTAAAGGTAGGTGCTCATGGAACAAGCTCTTCAAAATGCTCCTCTCTATGCAGCTAGGACAGTGGAAAACGAGCAGCTTCTCTTTTGAGCGAAACCCCCAAATTTGGCTATTTTCTCTGTGACCCAACTAGAAGGAAACCATCGTGGAGTCAGCAACAAGGAACGAGACTTCCCTGCAGTCCTTGATGTTCTCATAGGTGAAGCAAGTGTTTTAAGAGACCCATTTCCATACTTCCCCCAAGGAAGCCTGTTTAATTACTCAATGGAAAGCACTGAAGATGACACAGAGCAATATCTGGGTTTGGCATTTTGCATGTGTCTGGGGGAGAAGTGGGGTTATTTTCTGAATCCATATACTTTCCTCTTTAAAGTACAGTAAACCCCCGATTTAACGGACCCCGATTTAACGGACTTCGGATGCAACGGACAAAATTTCCGATGCATCTGAAATCCATTATTCGGGGGCCCGGCTCCCGCCCCGGGGAGCCGGGCAGGAGCTGTCAACCCGGCTGCCCGGCTCCCCGCAGAGGGGAGCCGGGCAGGCGGGCTGACAGCTCCCGCCCGGCTCCCTGCAGAGGGGAGCTGGGCAGCCGAGTTGACAGCTCCCGCCCGGCTCCCCACAGCGGGGAGCCAGGCGGGAGCTGTCAAACCCCCCGCCCCCGCTCGGCTCCCCCCAGCGGGAAGCCCAGCGGGAGCTGTCAACCCCCCCGCCCGGCTCCCCGCAGCAGGGAGCCGGGCGGGGGGTGGGCGGGCTGTCTCACGGCTCTATATAACGGAGTAATTCGGGCGAGGGGGTGTCCGTTGTCACCCGAAAGTCCGTTATTTAATAATTTAAAAAAATTATTAAATAACGGACTTTCGGTTTTAACGGACACCCCCTCGCCCGAATTAGTCCGTTATATCGAGGTTTCACTGTACTAAAATATTCAATCAGCCTAAATTATGCATACACTGAAGAGCCAGTAACCCAGGAGCAATTCAATTAATCTGAACTGAGAAGACTCTGAGCAGATAGAAATAAAGTTTAGAGATGTCAGACCCAAAGGAAAGGACCGATATGGCAAAATCTTGATGCCGCTGCTCAGTGAATTCCAGGGAGCGTGTTCCTTGCACTCTCCATTTCATTAGAAACTTTGGCAGCTAACGAGGTTTACTTATAGGCTCTAGAGACGGTGTTGCCAACAGGAACTGCAGATAGTCTAGCTGGCTGAGAGCACGTCCACACTGAAAAAAACTCAAAAAACCCAACACGGGTCTCGGAGCCTGGGTCGACCGACTCGGGCTTGCATTACAGGGTTAAAAATAGCCGTGTCGATGTTTCTGCCCAGACTGGAGCCTGGGCTCTGAGACCATCCCCCACTCGCCGGACCTCAGAGCCTGGACTCTAGCCCAACACAGCCATGCTGCTACTCTTAGTCCCATCCCATGAGCCCCAGGAGTCCACGCCAATTGAGCCAGGCTCTGAGAGTGCTGGTGCATTTTTTTTTTGGCAGTGTAGACGTACCCTGGAGTGAAGTCAGGAGTCCTGGGGTGAAATCGTGGCCCTCTTAAAATCAGTGTGAGCTTTGCCATTGACTTCAGGGGAGCCAGACGTTCTCCAGAACTTCACCCCTGGATTCTGGTCCCAGTTCCATCTCTAGCTCCCTGTGAGACCTTGGCAGATCATTTCTTCATGCCTCAGACCTACCCACATTTGCAATGGGGCTTGGGATCTGTGGATGGAAAATGGGTATTTAAGTGAGATGTGAGACAGAAGGAGGGAAGTGGTGAGGGGGGTGGAGTGATATAGAAAGTTGTATCAATCTGAACCTCCGAAGGTAAGAGAAAGTCAGCAGAGAACTTGGCTCTAACTATTATTACCAGTATTATATCACTAACAAGTGATGAAGCTCACTCATAAACAACAGCTCCATCTCTGTCCCACACCACACTGTATCCTTTCTATGCTATATATATATATATTAGATGTTTTGAATTGCCGTTGACTCTCACACTTGGGACACTGTGTGCAGTTCTGGTCACCCCCAGCTCCCAAAAGACATATTAGAAGGGTTCAGAGAAGGGCAACAAAGAGTTTTCGGGTATGGAACAGATTATGAAGGCTGGTACTGCTCAGCTTAGAAAAGAGATGGCTAAGGGGGAATATGAGAGGTCAATAAAATCATGACTGGTGTGAAGAAAGTGACTAAGGAAGTGTTATTTACCCCTTTATGTAACACAAGAACTGGGGGTCGCCCAGTGAAATTAAAAGGCAGCAGGTTTAAAACAAACATAGGAAGTATTTTTTCACACAATACACAGTCAACCTGTGGAACTCGTTGTGAAGGCCAAAAGCATAACTGGGTTCGAAAAGGGAATTAGATACGTTCTTGGTGACTAGGTCCATCAATGGCTATTAGCCACGATGGGCAGAGATGCAACCTGATGTTCTGGATGCACCTAAATCTCTGTTTGCCAGAAGCTAGGACTGGAATGCAGGAAATGGATCGCTCCCCGTTCTGTTCATTCCATTGAAGCATCTGGCATAGGCCACTATGGGGAAGACAGGATACTGGGCTAGATGGACCGCTGGGCTGACCCAGTGTGGCCATTCTGATGTTCACCAGCACAACAGGGAACCTTGCTACCATCAGTCCAACTGCACGGGCCTCAGAGAGAGAGTGTCTCACTGGAAGGCAGAAATCTCCCCTTGAAAGAACGCTGTAGCTCTGGCCTGAAAGCCGTCACTGGAATGGCACTGAATATTGCCTCTCTTTGGCCTTCAGTCAGTGCATTTTGGGAGGGCCACGCCACACCTGGGGAGCAAGGGGGGAAACATTTCCTTGGTGGGTGGCTTTGAAAAGAAAACGAAGTCTAGCGAGGGGTTTGGAATGTCCAAAGGGCTCCCAGCTGGGATGGCGCAGTGAGCAGACTGCAGGTGAGGTGGTCAAAGGGGTGTGATAAACACAATTTATCAAATGTCTCTGGCCACCAAGTATGTGGGGGCCATGTAGCTCTCGTGATAACCTTTGGGATATTTCCAAATGCCAGTTTCTTTATTTTGAATAGCGCTGTAGGAGACTGGAATGGGGAGGTGTCATCAATTGGTTAATTACTGTGTATCTTAATGTGCTAATACAGCTCCGATGAAAAGAGAATCCCAGGGCATTTGCTTTGTTCACAGTGTGATATTCATCCCCTGCTGTGGAGCTGGGATAGAGTATTCAGAGGCTGTTTGATAAGGTAATGCTTTTGTGTGTGCTTTATCTGAAATGCGACCTTGGGAGAAGGTGGGGAAGATTTGCTGGTATTAGAGATGTCTTTTCTTGACAAGAGCAGCCAAGCGCTGCTTCTGGGAACGTGCAATAGATTAGCAATTCAAACTGTCCCGTAATGCGGCTCCCACAGCAGCTCGTGCTCCTTGGAAGGACTGTCCAGACATGGCACTGGGTCATCTCCTGGACCACATCTTCATGCGACCCATATGCTGGACAGCTGGACTCTGAATGTGAAACGGAGCTCTCCAGGCCCAGGGTGAAATTTTCAGGAGGCAGGAGGATGGAGATTCTTGGGAGAGGCAGGTCCTTAGCTGTGGAGCAGTCCACTGAATAGATCTGATGAAGCGGTTGATTGATCTTGTTCAGCTCCCATTGGGAAATCCACCACTTGGTACAGTAGTCAAAGACCCACAAGGAATCACATGGTGAGGTACTAACCCCAGGGAAAGAACAGACTTGACGGAGATTCCACTGCTCTCTGGGGTAACAACCCCCCTGAACTGACTGTCAGCGGGAATTGAATCTTGGATCTCTCAAAGCATGGCAGTCTCCCGCAGAAGCTAACAGACCAATTCAATTCATCTGGAAGCAGTAGCTGATCCAAACATCTCATGGACACCAGCCACGAGAGAGGGACAAAAAGCCACACTACATTCAAGTGTGTTACACTAGTATCTGTTTCAGAGCTCCGGTGCCAAGATCCAATGGTGATAAGTACCTTATTGATACCTAAGGTATAGAGAGATCCAGTAAAGGGGAAAAGAAGTCATACCAAATCCTCCATGGTGTGATTTTCAAACACACTCAGAGTTGTTCTAACCCAGCTCCCATTGAAGTCAGGGAAAGTTTGGCTGTTCATTTTGATGGGATCAGAGTTAAGTCATTTGAAAATCCCCCTCTAAGCACCAAAGGGTTAAACGAACAGCTTGGTCCACCCCTCCAAATTTACAAGCAAAAAAGTTTTTCCAGCGGATAACTTTGTGGATGTGGAAGCAAAAGGAGATTCTGCAGAGGCGGCATCAGCTTTGCATTAATGTTTTTTAAATCCTTTCTGTTTGTACCAAAAGAAAATAAATCTTTCATTTTCCAAAAAATTTTCTGTCAGCTATGATTTTTTTGTTTTTGTACAATCAGGCATCAGGAGGAGATCTGCTTTTGTTTCTTGCTGAGATAATTATTAGGAGAGCCTGGTTCATTTGTTCTCATTATCTTTGTTTTAGGTGCAGAGATATGAAGTCTTATGTTGAGCTTAGTACCATAATCGCCTTCCGCTCCTGCAAGCATAACACAAGCCTCGCCCCAGGGGACACGGGGCAGGATCAGGGAAGCTTAACAATATTTTGCTAGGACTTTTTTTCACACTTTAAGCATGGACAATATTTACTTCCTTGCTTTCCACATACAACCATGCAGAGAAAGGCAAGAAAGCTGCAGTAAGATACTCCTCCCAATTGATTTGCTTTCCGCAAGGTTGTTTTTGTTTTTTTAATTAAATGAATTCTTTTGTTTAAAAAAATAATAACTTGTTAAATTGGAAAAAGTTCTAGAGACGGGACAGGACCAAAAACAAAGATCTGAAAATGATCCACTGCTGGGGAAAGTTGCATTGGCTCCAGCCACTCTTTTGGGCTTGTCTCAAATGAAGTCATAGATGTATAGAGTTTAAGTCTAGTCTAACATCCTGCATAGCACAGGCCAGAGAACCTCACCCACATACCCCTCTATTGAACCCCATAACTTGTTTGACTAAAACACGTATCACCACCTCTTGGTGCAGCCTACGGGACCCAGCTTCTCCTAACTGGTTCTCTTCAGCTGGTCTGCAACCAGACCAGGTCATGAACTTTCACCTTAAACTATGTCTACCAGCCCTTCGTCTCCAGGGCTTGCAGTCTCTTTCTATCTTCCGGTGGCTTTCCCAGATGCAGCGGGGAGTAGGGATACCACCCTCTGCTATCCCAGGCCTTTCTGCCACGTTCTCCCTCTGTGTTCTCTTCTCCTCTTTCTAGCAGGGCTTGTTTTCTGTGCTACATCTACACTGGCAATTGAATGACAAAAGAGAGGTGTTAACCCTGCCCTCCCCAAAAGATAAAAGTTTTTCCACAACAAGCGCCAGTGCGGGATCCGTTCCTGCAGACCGAAGAGGCAGGGCGCACAGTACACAAACCGTTGAAAGATGGCTTCAAATGCAGACGGAAGCCCAGGAATTGCTGGGATGCGAAGCAAGGCATCACGGAGCATTGGGGCAGGACCCAGGATGCCCTGTGACCCCTCCACCTCCCACTACTCTTAGTGACAGAAGAGCAAGAGATGTTCTGTGGGATAGTTGCCCAGACTGCACCGCTTCGTATACCACCGCAAGTGCCACAAGTGTGAACACGCCATTGCACAGGCAGCTGACAGTGTGAATGCACAACAGCGGTTTCCCTTCGGCACTCTCTGAGCGATGCTGTAACTCTGCCAGTGTAGATGCACCCTGAGGCTAACAATCTGCTCCACCTTGGATTTAGCAGTGGCACCATACGTTCATTTCCCAGACCTGAAGAGGAGCTTGGTGGAAGCGCGAAAGCTCTTCTCTCTCACCAAAAAAAGTTGGTCCGATGAAAGATAATATTTCCCTCACCTTGTCTCTCTGATATTCTGGGACCAACCCAGCTACAACAAAACTGCATATACGCCTCCAGGACTGGCAGCTCTGTGTGGGGTTGTGATCAAACTGATTGCCTAGAAGACTCTCTCTTCTGTCTATGCTCAGCATGGGACATGTAAACCCCATTATAGCCCATCTTCCAGAAAGGCACCCGGTCCTGAAGATATCAAGAGATGGAGAACCTACTGCTTTCCTTGGTAGTTTGTTCCAACAGTTAATCGCCTTCACTGTTAAAAATGTGCCTTACTTCTCATTTGAGTTCTTCTGCCTTTGACTTCCAGCCATTGGCTCTTGTTCCACTGGGTTTCTCCACTAGTTTAAAGAGCCCTTTAGTTCCTGAGAGACAAGGCAGGCGAGGGAACATCTTTTATTGAACTAACTGCTATTGGTGAAAGAGACAAGCCTTGAGCTATGCAGACCTCCTCTGGTATTTTCTCCCCAGGAAGGTACTTACCGGTATGCACAGTAATCAAGTCCCCTCTAAATCTTCTTTTTTATAAAACCCAAGAATCTGTACCGGCACCAGAGCTGTTCCACATACTCACAAATGATCTGGAAAAGGGGGTAAACGGTGAGATGGCAAAGTCAGCGGACGATACAAAATGAGTCTCAGTAAAGCTGACTGAGAAGAGTTACAAAATGTTCTCTCAAACCTGCAAGAGTGGGCAACAAACTAGCAGATGAAATCTGGTGTTGATAAGTGCAAAGTAATGTACACTGGAAAACGTAATTCCTACTGTACATATAAAATGCTGGGATTTAAATTAACTACAGTAGACTCTCGATTATCCAG
The DNA here is from genome assembly GCA_032164245.1 of Sternotherus odoratus. Classification (NCBI taxonomy): domain Eukaryota; kingdom Metazoa; phylum Chordata; order Testudines; family Kinosternidae; genus Sternotherus; species Sternotherus odoratus. Next base: position 3,763,125 of record JAVMKO010000009.1, read on the forward strand.
GATTGGGTTAACCAGGACATCAAAAACAAACAAACGCGTAACTCGCAGGGCTACCTCTGGCTTTGTTCCTGCCCCAAAACACACAAAAAAACCCCACCAGGGCACAGGGCAGCCAGTGAACCAACACCCCCTCCCCCCGGCACAGGGTGGCTGGTGAACCAACCCCCACTCCCCATATTTCCTATGGATGGGGATTATCCAGGATTTTATTAACCAGGATTATTTTTCCCCTATCATCCTGGATAATCGAGAGTCGACTGTATCACCACTCAAGAATGAGAACACAGAGTCATAATGGATAGTTATCTAAAAACAGCTGCTCATTGTGTAGTGGCAGTCAAAAAAGCTAACAGAAAGTTAGGAACCATTAGGATAATTGCCCTGTTCTGTTCATTCCCTCTGAAACATCTGCACCAGCTACTGTCAGAAGACATGATACGGGGCTCGATGGACCACTGCTCTCACCCAGTGTGACTGCTCTTATTTTCTTAAACTAAACAGAGTCTTTAAGTCTGTCATTGTAAGTCACTTCGTTCCAGCTCTCAAATCATTCCAGCCCTCTCTAGGTTTTCAATAGACTTTTACATTTTTTTAGTAATACAGCTACCCTGGCTGAGGGATCCTGGCTATGGGCACAAGACACACAAGGACTTTACACTATTTGTTACAAATATATAACTTGATCCAAAGCCCATTCAAGTCAATGGAAAGATTGCCGTTGACTTAACTGGACCTTGGATCAAACCCACAGGCCCTGATCCTGCAAACACTTAGATGAATAACTTCAGACTGCTCACACGCGTAGTTATGTGTAATTCAGAGACTCGGTGTATTTGTCATCTGCAAATTGATCCAGATCCCCTCAGTTATTTTCATAAACCAGATAGTTTATTTGAACAAATTTCAGCATAGGGATGCTTCATGTGAAGGTCAAGCATTGGCTATTGGATACTCATGATTATTTCACTTAGATGTGTGATTGGACACCGAAGTGAGATGACATTGTCTGCTATTCATCAACCATGGTATCTGATTGGGTGGCTGGAACTTTTTCAAGAGAATGACGGAGTGAATAACTCACAGGTGGAGTCTTGCAGTTAATAATCGTCCCTTCTGAAATCCATGGAACATTCAGAGTTTATGAAACTTCATCACTTACACATTGGTGAACCCTCGCTTGGCTGTTCTACACATTAATGCCAGGAGTGCTAGTGCTCTACCAATACATCAGTGCTGTACAAATCAGGTCCTTTATTCCTGAGTTTGCATCCACTCAAAATCACACGGACCAGAGCCTGCTAGCCGCTACTAGTGGCAGCACAGCGGACAGCTCTTTGTTCTGATCAGCATTCTGGGCCCTCTACTATTTCGTGAAGAATGACCCTTTAAATTCTTCAATCACACCCCAGAACCATAGCAGTGGCTCTGCTCACAGCACCTGCTGAATAACTCATAGAATCCAGCTCACCCTTTTTAGCTGCGGAAATGCACAGGACTCACTCTGTGTGTTGCCTGACCAGCTGTGAAGTGGCACCTGCCAAGCCAACCCATCTGATCCCTGTACGTCTGAGAGCCACATTTTCCTTCCTCCTTTCGCTTATCTCACTCAAGCCTCCTTTCCGGCCCTCCACCCCACAGACTCTTGCTGCTCACCTGTACTGTGGAGTCACGACACCACTTTGATGAGAGACCCTTCCTACCAGAACACAGCAAACGAAACGTCCGGTATTCTCTCTCCCACAATGACCCATGGCAGATGCTTCAGAAAAAGGTGCAAGAAACTCCCCTAATGAACAACTATAGAATCACTATCCCAGGAAGAAGTTTCTTCCTCACCCTCATAAATTAGCGACTGGCTTATGTTCTGAAGCATGAGCAAGTCTATCCCTTATAGCTAGTTTTAATCCTGTCTCCTCTTCAGGTCTTGTAATCTGGAACATCCTCCTTGTAGCCTTCCACCTAAGCAATTCCCTATCTGCTATGTTTTCGACTCCCATCTGAAAACATGCACTTCGCTCCTCTTGGTACAACAAAACCAACTCAGCGCTGGAAGAGGGATCTGGATTCTACTCTGCCTTGTGCACGAGCAACAAAAATGACTGGCTGCATTCGAATTGCAGAATCTTTTTTCTCGGTGACAATGTAGCAGGGAACACAGCTGGATTTGCCGAGCCCGAGATGAGCTGTGCAGGGCTGATCATTAGACTTGTAAACGGAGCAAATTTGAAGTGGAATCAGTGAGGGGGAATCAATATGAAAACCAATTATGTCCTTTTAAGTTGTTTTTTCCGGCTACAGTCATCTCACTGTTTACAGGCAAGTTTAACATAAAATGGGAAAATCTGACCCATTCCCCCCTCCCCAAACTGAATTATTAAATGAATTAAGGTGATCGGGATGAGATCAAGGATTCTCTTACCAGCAGAATTGAAGAAATGCCATTGGATGCAGCTTAATTTGGCCCATGATGTCTTAATTCCCCCCACACACACCCACACACACAGGAATAATTGGAGCATTGAGATGAGAATTTACGGTACCATTTTGGCAGGGGAACCAGTGTAGATTACAGAGCAGTGCATTGCTACCAGGGGAATTCTTGCTGTGGGCAGAGTCTCAGGAAAATCTGACGGGTGACAGTCCTCAAACAGGTTTTGCTATCAAAAAATCTAATGAGGCTTAAAGAAAGCTAATAATTCATTAGCATTCTTGACATCTTTTCTGATTACTCCCCTTTGGTAGCATAGCACTGAATAGATGAAGACTAGCTTGGAAATGTAGTGAAAAGGCAGGCTGCCGCATGCGTCAAACACAAACGGCCACGATCATCTCATGAACCTTATTTGAATCAAACAGTGTCAAAGAACCCGACGAGTAGCTGCTATTTATGTAGTAAAGGATCATGCCAAAGGATTCCAAAGGATGCATTGAGGGGCTGATCCCACAAATGGTGGAGCATCGCCTGAGTACATCTAACTCCACTTGACTAAGGTCTGATTTCTCCTTTCCCTTCTCCTGGGGCAAATCAGGAGTAACCCCCATTAAATCCATGGAGTCACTCTGTTCTTAAGCCAATGTGCGAAGAGAATCAGACCCAATCCATATCTTTGATCCACCTGGATTTCCAAAGCACCCATCACCATGTCGCCTGGGCTGTGGTGCATGACAGAGCCGGACAGTGAGTTCTGCACAGGCCGGGACTGCACTCCTACAATGTTCCCTTGTTCTAGCTCTGAGTTTTAGGTGTGGCGTGAACCGGTGAAACACCCGGGAATGTCAGCGAGACAAGGTTTTACTTCCTCTTCGTTACCTGCTGAACGCCGTTGGGGAGAGAGGAGTTTTACATCCTGGGCTGAATGTGGACAAGGAAGGAGTAACAGGGCTGTCTCCGGGCTGTTCTGAGGCCTGACTAAGCAGAGCTGGACAGTTAGCCGATTTCATACGAATGATGTTGCATTTAAATACGTTTCTAGTTCATATCTTTTTAAACCCCTTCTTGTCGAGCTTCACAACACCCTTAAATTTATTGAGCTTTATCGGCCTTGTTCTTCTTCCTCAATAAAGAGGGTTTTTTTAAAAAGGGATCTTTGATATTTAATGAACAATCCACTCGAGGCCTTAGTGAATCTAAATTAAATGCCAATAGGAGCCCTTTCGTTTGCACTCAAATTGGGGAGACGCGTTGCTTTGTCTTGAGTACAGAGACTGTTTCACTACTAAAGGCAATTTTATCCTTCACCTTAAAGATCATGAAATGGACCAGATCCCCAGCTAGTGTAAATTGGAATCGTTCCAATAAGAAATGGAGATGGGCCAATTTACGTCACTTTAGGATCTGGCTCAATGATTTTTAACCGGAAAGAATTCAAGGAGCACAGCCAGCTCTTTTAGGCTGAGTTCCAGCAACTACCAGGCACTCCTTGATGTCCACAGTCTAAGAAATAAAAAATCAAATATTTTCTTCTGCATAAACACAATGATTTAATCTCCTTGATTTAAACGGTCTGTCCAGCTCAGGGCCTAATTGTATTTTATTCAGATGTGTGAGTTTTGTCTTGTCCCCGTAACAGGATTATAGGGAGATTATTTTGTGCATTTGTTCTTAGAAATCCTGATGTTTAAAGACAATGTAGCGCGTTAGATGAATTCTCCATGTTGGGCTTTCTGAGTGGGAGATGCAAACATGACCTTTCCTTGCGTGGAAAAGGATGGCATGGAGTTAGCTCTCAAAACCTGGGGCCAAATTGCTTGCAAACCCTCTGGTGCTGCTGCATAGCTGATTGCCACTTTCTTGTCTTTGAAATTAAAAAGTGATGGGCCCATCATCGCTGTAGCTGGGGGAAGCCAATCCTGAGTTGTACTGCAGAAAGTGTAAAGGCTAGAAAATTTTTACTTGAAATGAAACATAGGGGAATAAATAATATATGGAGATATACCTATCTCATAGAATTCGAAAGGTCATTGAGTCTAGTCCCCTACCTACCCTAGTAGGACCAAGTACCGTCCCCTGACAGATTCTTTGCCCCAGATCCCTAAATGGCCCCCTCAAGGGTTGAACTCACAACACTGGGTTTTGCCAGTCAATGCTCAAACCACTGAACTATTCCTCTAGCGCTGCTATTGAGGTTTGACTCACACATAAGACAAAGGTCTGGTCTCCACTACAAAGTTAAGTTGACACAAGGCAGCTCACACTGACCTACTTGTGCATGTATCTACACTTAAATCAGTCTCCCTCTCCGTGAGTACCCTGTTACGCCGACATAATAACGCCTCCTCTTCACGTAGCATAGAGCCCCGCTCCATGGACTTAGGTTGACCCAATGTGTCAGGAGACACTGCGTCACTCATGTCAACCCTAGCTGTCCTCCAGCAGCTGTCCCACAATGCCCCACCCAGACCACTCTACTCATCATTGTGAACTCCACTGCCCTGGGCTCAGAAGCCCCCTTTCCCCTTTAAAGCCTCGTGAATTTTTGATGGCCCGTCTTGGTGAGCACACCGAGCAGCTCTCCATTGTTGAGTGCCACCGGCCAGCTGGCCCTGCCGGCTACACGCTCCAGCCATGCTCCTGCCATCCTCGGTGGAGACCCCCACAGCACCATTGATACCTTGGAGGAGCCCCCGCCGTGCCCAGCGAGGAGGAGGCGATGGACAAGGAGAGGAAGGATGGGAGACAGGCCACTGGGGTCTCCAGCTGTGCAGCAAGGCAGGGCCCGTTTTTAACTCCACCTCAGCCCTGCTACTCAAACATGGATAAGCCGGATGCAGAGGAAGGAACCGGGAGGTTCCGTCTTGTGAGTAAACAATGCCCGTGACCAGTGGGGGTGGGGCTGATGGGTTCTGAGCAGGGGAAGGGGCTCAGGGCGAGGCAGACAGTTGAGGTGCAAGGGTGGGAGGGCTCTGGCTGAGGGTGTGGTCTCTGGGGTAGGCAGGGATGGGTCCAATAGGGGCAGGGAGGGGGTGGAGTTGGGACGGGAACGGGGGGGGCGCAAGCACCCACCGGCGCCTATGCAACGAGGAGGGCCATGTGGGTTAGTCGGATTCAGGTAACATTATGGGATGGAGACAGTTGCAAAGTGGGATGTTGACCTCGTGCTCCCGGTCTCCCCTGCATGACTTGTTTCGGGCTCCTCCTGCACAGCCAAAATTTCCCAAAAGACAGTGCGCTGGATGGTGGTGATTTGCACAGTGGGACACCTCCCCATGGTGCACCGCACTCTGCATCAACCCAAGCTCTCCTGGTGAGTATGCACACCGCCAACACAAGTATACACGTACACAAGCGACGTGCGAAGGGCAGCAGCTGTATGCCGACATAACTGGAGTCGCCATAAGTTTGTAGTGTGGACATGATCTATGTCTAGACTAGAGTTTTGCCCATTTTACCTCGAGTTAACTGATTGCCGTCTAACATGTCATGAGCTAGCGCGGCTGTAAATTCTAGTCTAGGTGCGCCACAATTGTTGAAAGATGCGAACGTTTATGGGTGATCTGAGTCTCAGATGAGAGACTGAAGTAGCGTTTACTCACTCGGGTTCAGAGCTGAAGCAGCTTGTGATCGAATCGGAGTCACGCCATGTGTGTGCAGAGTGACTCGCTCGCAGGCTCCCTTGGGTTTTGATATTTGAACACGGCAAAGTAATGGCTCAATGGGCAGCTTTATGACCCGGTGGGGTGGGGTGGGGTGTCAAGGCTGACAGCTGAGTGGCAGTGACTGGAGGATTATTAGAAGCTCCCTAGATTAAGACCCTGAAACTCAGTAGTGAGATATTAAAGCCCCAAAGACCATACCTAGTAATGCCTTGAGCTCCCCTGTGAACACTGGCTCAGATTCTCTGGGTGGGGTGAGTCCCATCTTTTGTTGTTCCGAAGCGCTATTCACAAAGAAGATCTTTTGGTAAAGACATTTGTCACAGGCTCCCTGAGTGACCCGGAGCGAATCATTTCATCTCTCTGGGCCTCAGCCCTCCGCCTGTAAAATGGGTGTAATAGTAGTCTCTTTCTTCCACCCTTTTTCTTATCTGTGCGGACGGTAAGGCAGGGACCGTCTCTTCCTCTGTGTATGTGAATGCAGAGTGCCTGGCGCAACAAGTTGGGAGTAGGTGCTATTGTAATAGTACCTTACCTCTCAATCTGTGTATGTTTTCATGTTTAACATTAGCTTTAATAAAAATTTTAACACAGAAAGCTCATAAACTCAGAAGATCTGTCCTTACATCTAACACCTGAGACAGCAGCTTCTCTACCACTAGGTATTTTTGTTGTTGTTTGCAAACTGCAGTGATTTGGGTTTAGTTTTCAGGACATTGTTCATGGGAGCTGAAAGCGTAACGGGCCACGAGCAATTAGCAGGAGGAACACGTGCGGTGCAGATGGACTCTCTTTCCTCTTTCATGTGAACAAAAGACCAAGTCCCTTGAATGGAAGAAAATGGATAACTTTAATGCAAGCCCCAGGAAATGCAAATTAACTCCACAAATAAAGCCGCTTTTCTTCTCAGAGCCAAGAAAACACAGTTTATATAGACAACAAGCTTTTATACCTTAGCAAACAGTTCCCTCGATGAGGCGCGTGATATCTCGTCCTATAAATACTGCTCAAGGATGCGGAGTCATATTTATTGTTTCTTTTATTCAGACAAGTTCCAAGCATCAGAGGTGGACTGGGCAGCTGAACTTCCCCAAAGCCTGGGGGTGTTTGGTGTGAGGGGACAGCAGCCGACTTCATTCACGGGCAGAGTTCAGTCATTTTGGATGGGGCCCATTGTTATTCTCAGTTCAGTGTTACATTATTGAGCCCTATTGTTTCTAGGTGCTGTACTGTTTGAACACCCACCGGAGGGGAATTCACCCCGGTGCTAGGGCTGCACCAGCACAAATGGGCTCTCACTGCTCTCTAGGAATCGCCGCCCAGAGAAGATGTTCCCGGGGGTGCGTCAGGATCGTCCTGAACCCCGGTGATTCTGCACCTCTGCAGTGACCCATCAGACCTATCACACCAGGCCTGGGACCCCAGCAGTTGCAGTGTCTGGAGCAGGGAGGTGAGCCCAGCCAGCCCCGTGGGACAGGACCCACAGAAGCTACCATGCCGCCCTTGGAAATATTCTGATGACCCAATTTTGAGTCCCGACCCACAGGCTGAGAAACCCTGACCTTGATTATCCTAATGGTCCTTTCTGGCTGGAAAATCCAGGGATCTGTTAACTCTCTGGACCGGGGACTGGGTGTGGAACGGCTCCAGTTTGTGCAAAACACAGGGACCTGCTCCCTCCGCCCCATGGAACTGCTAATGGGATGGGACATGAGGAAGGCGCCTTCAGCTTCCTTTAAAGCAATATAGTAACCGGCCACAAGGAAGGAAGTAGCATCGTGTGACCAGCCAGCTTCCTGCAGACCCCCAGTTGCCTGGGACCACAAGTTGGGAAGCTCTCCTGCCCTAGGAACAGGGTTTTAAAAGATCAACCAAGGGAAATGAAAAACATCCTGAAATCTGCTTAGTACCTGGGAAGGTGAAGAGCAGAAGTCACTGTGACAACACCAGGGCCTGAGGTCGGAGGCTCTGGTGGGGAGTGCTACAGAATAATGCAAGGTTAGATATCTGAGCACCCTGATTTGCTCGTTAGGCACAAGCCCATCCATGCATCGTTTGTGACTCTACTAAGGAAAAGCAGCATGTTTCACTTAGCTACTTACAAGTTCACATTGGGCTTTATTATTCACACGGACCTCAGCAGTAGCCAAATAAAATCTGCCTGTTAACTGCACTCAATTCAGCCAATGCGCACAGTCAACCTGTGGAACTCCTTGCCTGAGGAGGCTGTGAAGGCTAGGACTATAAGAGGGTTTAAAAGAGAACTGGATAAATTCATGGAGGTTAAGTCCATTAATGGCTGTTAGCCAGGATGGGTAAGGAATGGCGTCCCTGGCCTCTGTTTGTCAGTGGGGAGTGATGGATGGCAGGAGAGAGCTCACGTGATCATTACTTGTTAGGTTCACTCATGCTGGGGCACCTGGCATTGGCCACTGTCGGTAGACAGGATACTGGGCTGGATGGACCTTTGGTCTGACCCAGTATGGCCGTTCTTATGTTCTTATGTTCAATACATAAATGGCTGGGGCTCCGGAAGTCACAGCAGCACCAGTTAACACGAGTTCTCCGAGTATTAGCACTAATAACCATCCCGATCAAATTAATTCCAATTACGTTCAATAGACCATTAAGCCATTGTCGGTGGCATTGCTTTCCCATCCGCTCCCATTTTCACGAGGTAATTAAATCCATTAAAACGTAAACCAGCTTTTTTGCATTTGGGATGAAAGAAAGGAGGACGAACAAGAAGCTGAATAACAACTCGGCTAACAGAGCTACTGGCGCCATTATTTTCAATACACTCATTAGCTCCTATTCTCCAGTGGTTTCCGTGCTGATATATAATGCTGGATCCTCAGCTGGGGTAAACCAGAAGCTCTCCCTTGACTTCAGCAGAGCTGCACTGACTTGTCCCTAGCCTACAGTGTCCCTCAAGGAACAGCCAGGTAGGTTTTCAATTCATCTCTAACTCACTCCCTGGCGTTCGCTAGATTCTATACTGGTCTTTTCCCAAAACACAGGCCTGTGGGAGGAAGAAAGGAAACAGTATTTGCACTTAAGGGGAAAACAGAAAGAGGAGATTTGATTTAGCTGCAGGGTCTGCAGCGACGGGGAAGCGGTTTCAAGGTCGAGCAATTCTCCCCTGGATCTTCACTCATCTGAGCGACACTTACTTGATGATGACACGGATTCCTTATTTATTGGGTAATTGAATGGAACACAATGTAGCCCTGACAGCTGATTCTTCAGAGTGTAATTCTCTGCCTGTCGATGCTACATCGGCAGTGGGAGGGCAGGCACTGCTCGGAGTGGCCTTCCCAGCTCCCAGCAGAACCCGCACTGATAAACCTAATGGTTTTCATGACAAGCCAAGTGTTTAGCGCTAAATGGATTAGAAATTAGAGAGACTCGGGAGAGAAAGAGACACACAGTGGGGTTCCAGGGATCGTTGTACAGAGATAAAAATTGCTTGGTAATTTCAGGTTCTGATCAAGCCTGGAGAAAACCCCAGGCCCTACAGCAGTGGGGCTGAAATGAGGAGAGGTGGGGTGAGGGCTGCTGCACCCCCTGTCTTGAAGTAACACTAACAAACCAAAGACATGGTTTCTATCATCAGCACCCCCACGATAAAAACTGTTCCAGCACCTCTGCCTCCAGACCTTTGTCTTGTGGGTTATGTTCAACCACAGCAGAATCCTTGGACACCAAATATCCCCCTATAGAAGAAGCCTCGGTTTGTCATCACCCTCGCTCTTATATAGAAGATGCCTGATATTTAAAGCAACCCAGAGGAAGGCCATTTGACTCAGTAGTGAGGTATCTTCTGAGAGATACGATGTGATCTGGGGACATTTGTAGCTTGATGCATGCGTGTATTAAAGACAGGTGGACATAAAGATATAATCTCAGAATTATTTTGGGGACGTTCTATGGGCTGTGTTCTACCCGGGGTCAGACTAGATGTTCACAATAATCCCTCTGGCCTTGGACTCTATGAACCCATAAATGTGCTCGGCATTGTCTCTCCTGACCATCCACATATATAAATATGCCACACGCAGCCCTGGAGTCTTCAAATTACTCCAGTTCTGCAGACTGGCTTCAGGATCCCTGGGGGTGAATGCCATTAAAAAGCATTGAGACCCGGTAGAAAACACACTGCCTTAGTACAGGCCCAGTGGGCTTTCCAGACTGCAGAGTGGTATGTGGCCATGACATCCAGATGATAGATAAATCCAGCGCTATGTGATGAATGTGGATACAGAGAGGCAGTGTGATATAGTGGAGAGAGCAATGGGATGAGAATTAGGAGACCTTAGTGCTATCTATTTATCTATGCTCCTATTCATCTCTGAAATAGATGAACACCTAATCCTGTTCTAAATCAGGGGAGGAAGGCTGGTATTAGATAAAACTAACATTATGGTTAAGGCACTACCCTCGGATTCTCAACACTTGGGTTCGAATCCCACCGCTGGCACTAATTTATTATGTAGCCCTGGGCAAGTTACTTAATCTTTGTGTGCCTCAATTTGCCCATCTGGGGATCATGATATCTACCCTCCTGTTTAAAGTGCTGACCGACCTTCGGCTCCATGGCTCCTATGTTCCTTTGCACCTTTAACTGCCTCTCCAGCGCTGTTCCCAAGAACCCATCTCATCTTGCGGGGCTCAGGTTCTTTTAAGGTTCACCCCCTCGATGTGTGAGAGCCACAGATAAAATCTGCTGCAGCACAGTGAGGCATGATTCTGTAATGGTTTGACGTCAACGATCATCGTTATTCGCCTACACAACAACGTATGCATGTCTTCACGGATCATTGGCCTTTAGATCCGTTGCCAAGCGTGTGGGTCACGACCACCAAGAGGCTCACAAAAGGCGGTTGGGGAGAACATCTTGCTTCTCCACTCCCTATCCGCCCTTACCCTTCATGGTCAAACATGCTCCATAGCCTTTTGAATCACGTGCACAAATAAATCCTAGACACTAATGGTATCTGGGATACATTTTCTATTCTGACTTTTACAGTCCATGTAAAAAGGTTTCCATTTATTTTTATTTATTTTTTACTTTCAACAAGGGGTCATTCCCCTCCCCCGAAATGGGCTAATATATTTATCCATCTCCCCAGAGTGTCAGCTTGATCTGCAACACACCGAGCATGTCCCTCCTCGCTTCCAAAGCTATCTCCGTTCATTCATAAGTTTCACCGGCAGCCAGGCGGGTTTCCTCTGTGTGGCTGGAAGGGGCTGGTATAGTCACAGCTTCAGCTTCTCAACAGCAGCAAAGGGGAAAGCGCCATTCGAATCAGTCTTGTTAATTACGTCGCCCGGACTCTGTGCAGGAAAGCCCGATGTCACCGATCCAGTTGCTTAACGATTACACTGCACTTGGAGCAAGCCAATAGTCTGGCTGCACTGTATCGGACAAGGTTTCATTATGGCTGTCAAAGCTGTTGAGAGCTGTAAGGGCCGGGAGCAGGGTTCAGTGCAGACAGGACACAAGACAGGGAGCCCAGGGACCCAGGAGGGAGCTGTTGCTTGCACGTCAGAGTCACTGACTTGTGTGGGCAGGAAATGGGGCGTCTCTGTGCCTCAGTTTCTCTCTGTGTCTAACAAGGATAATGACATTTATCCACCTTTGCAAGGAGTTTTGAGATGTGAGTGAATTAGGCCCCTATGGGTATGTCTACGTCACAATGAAACACCCGTGGCTGGCTCGGGTCAGTGTAGACATTCAGGCTTAGCCTCTGGGTCCCTCCCTGCTCGCAGGGTCCCAGGTCTAAGGTCTACTCTGCAATTTTATAGTCTCACAGACCGCATCAGCCGACACAGGCCAGTCCCAGATGTTTTATGGCAGTGTAGACATTTGTATTCTGGGACCCTGCACAAACTCTTCACCCCTGGATGAAGCAATGGGCCCCATCCACTGCTACTGTATAGATAATGGAGTTTCCCCCTCTTCTACCAGCTGTAAATTCATCCCAAAGAAAGTTTTGCTGCTGGCTTCAAGGGCAGCAGGATCTGCCCCAAGGCGTTGCCCCAAAATCCATCTCTGCCTCGGACCTGGATTTTAGCAGCTCCTAGCCAAACTATCTGGGGAAATGAGGGACTTCAGGCAAGCAGGAGGAAGAAGCCACTGCACCAAACCGGCAGTTCTCTAATGGGCCTTCGTTCAACACGCGCCCAACTCCCAGCGCCTTCTAACTGCTGCTCTCACAAAGCATCCCATTGGGGGCAGGGAACTGAGGCACAATGGATCAATCACCCCAGGCATTCAGTCCCACCTGGGCCTCTCAGCTCAGCGGGGGAGAGAAAGGGAACAGTGCTTTCAATCAGGCAAATAAGAGAGATTCATTTTCCCTTAGACTCAGCAGAAACTGACGACGAAACCCGAAGGGCTAAGTGGCATCTTTGATTCCTCTTTCTATGGCTCCTAAAGACTATGGAAGAAAATTGAAATCTGTCTTCTTCTTTTTCAGATAATTCCTGGTGGCAGGAAGGCGTGTGCTGGGGCTGGCATTACTGGTATTGTTGGCAATGGAAGCGGAGTCACGCAGCGGGAAGGGCGACGGAGCGTTTGCCACAATCGGGGCTGATACGTCGGCTGGTTTGTCAGGTGCCGAAGGGGGGGCTGAATGCATTTTTGATTGCTATAATTGCCACAAATTGGCTGCTTGAGAGGAGCGCGTTAACGAGGCGGCTCTGGGCGGATGATGCTTCCAGGCCGATCGTTCTCCTTTGTGCCTGGTGTATGAAATCGTCGGCAGATGATGATGGCTCTGAATAAGGTGTAATTTATATTCCGTGTCTGACAAAAATCAGTGCGCAGTAGAGCAGAGAGGTAACTGTTAGCTCAGCTCAAGGCAGAAGGTTGGTCTTTTGGCTAATGAGACTGTCTTTGCTCTGGGTTTGCACAACCAGATCCTAGGCCATGATCCGGGGTTTGCGCAACCAGATCCTAGGCACATGATCCGGGGCACAACCTGGGTTTGCACAACCAGATCCTAGGCCATGATCCAGGGCCTGAGCATTCCCACAATGCAGCTGTAAGCTCCTTATGTCATTGCTCTAAGTCGACAGGAGAGAGCTCTCCTGTCAGATCACTACCACAAGCTCTGTGAGCGGCGGTCGCTACATCTCCCCGCTATGGAGATCTTCTCCCGCCGACATAGTGCTGTCCACACTGACGCTGACTCACACCCCTGAGCGACAGAAGTTGTGCCAACATAAGCCACTCGGTTGACGTAGCCTTAATAAATAAAGATAAAATCATGAATTGGGTGTCAAGCTACGGGGCCTCTTCCTGTCTCCCGCACTGAGCCCACTGTGACCTTGGGCATATCCCTTCACCTCTCTATGCCTCAGTTTCCCCATCTGTAAAATAGGGACAATGATTCTTCTCTACAGCAAGGGCGAACTCGTGAATGGCTGCAAAGCGCTTCGGGGCCCTCAGAAATCAGGGGCTACAGGAGGGCAAAGTGTTATGACGCTGTTATTCAGACAGGGTGCAAATAAGTAATAATAGTAACTGGCTGAAAAGTCACCCATGAGAAAAAAAATCAGCTTCTAAAAGTCAGCTGTTTCTGTGACTCGCTGTCATGCCCTTGGTTCCTGGGCTGAATTTAATTGACCCAATTGCTAACTTCATTGATTGCCCCATGAGAAATTGTAACAGGAGGGCTACAGCCTGGGGCAGTCGTGGATCATTGGTCCATCCCTCCAGCGTTACCCACCTGGCCTCATCACGAGGGGCCCATGGCCTGATTCAAAGCCCATCGAAGTGGATGAAAGACACCAGTGGGCTTTGGGCCCTGTAAGATCTGGTGTAACCGGCTCCGCAGGGGGTGTGCGTGTCCCACTCTGTGCCTGATCCACAGAGGAGGTGACTCTGTTACTTGGGAACCTGGCTTCTATTGCTCAAGCTGTAGCCCCTTGGGAGACAGCGCGGGGGAGAGGCGTTGCTTACAATTTATCTTCCATTTACATGTGTTCTCCGGCTTGGGCCGGGTGCTTTATCCAAGTGCAGGGATTAGGAGGAGAGATTCTCATTTACCCTCAGGCCTTCCCTTTGCGAATGAACTTCTGTTTTATTTGAAGGGCAGTGCTGCTCTGAAATGCAACTCTATAAACATGGCCTCCTGGGGCTCCCCTACGTGTGTCAGCTCAGTGACGCCAGACGAAATGTGACAGATTGGAAATGAAAGACTTCATCACACGGCGGCTTTGCCTTGGAGTTCAATGGTAACAGGGCCATGCCCAAAGTCACAGCTTTCTAACTGCCTCCTGTCACAGGCACCGGCTCCGGGAGTGCTCCGGGAGCACCCATGGGGGAAAACTAGTCGGTGCTCTGCACCCACCAGCAGCCAAGCTCCCTGCCCCAGCCCACCTCACCTCCTCCTCCGCCTCCTCCCCTGAGCACGCCGCGTCCCCACTCCTCCATCCACCTCCCAGCGCTTGCCAACGCCAAGCAGCTGTAGCAAGCTCTGGGAGGAAGGGGGCAGGAGTAGGAATGTGCCACGCTCAGGGGAAGACGCGGGGAAGAGACGGGGCCGGGGCGGGGATTTGGGGATGGGGTTGGAATGGGGGTGGGAGGGGGCGGAGTTGGGGTGGGGACTTTGGGGAAAGGGTTGGAGGGGGCGGTGGTGGAGTCAGGGGAGAAGGGGGGGGGGTTGAGCACCCACCAGCACCAGTAGAAGTCGGCGCTTATGCCTCATATAAACAGCCTGGGATCTGAGAGTCAAGCTGGGCACGCTCCTCGCGCACCATCAGGGCTAATATAAATGTAGCCCTTGCAGTCCCATTGCTTTTCTCTCTCTCACTGGTGGGAATGGAATTCACAGCCTATGGAATTTGAGCAAGTGCAAGATCCTTGAGGGGGAGGGGGAAGGGGTGATCAGCCACGGCTTGCCAGTGAGTACGAGGATGGAGCTAAGACTCCGCCCCTCTCTGCCCATACCTGGCCACCTCTTTCATCATGAGAATAAGCAGGCGAATAGCCTTAGTGCATTCTTATATGCCGCGATCCAAGGTCCAGATATCTGCCTCCAGCGGTAAGGAAAGGTCTTACTCCCATGTGCCAGCACAGAGATAATGTCACAATCTGTCCCGAAGTCACTAATCAGAAGAAGAAAAAATCCCCGTTTCCCAGCTAGTCACCTACAGCGTCATGAACCAAATTTCAACCCGTGTTCACATTTTAAGAAGGTTTTGTTCCAGGCCTTCAGTCTGGGCCCAGCCCTCCTGGAAACTTCACTTAAACCTGGGACCAGGGTTCCTCAGACCATTCCGGTTGGTGATAGAGCCAAACGGGCAGGGGAGCCTTGTGTGGGTGAGATTCATTATTGTGGAACTTTTGCAGAAGTCCCTGTCGAGGACCTCAGCTCCGTAACAATGCCTGTCAGAAAGTGCCACTGGAAAATTAAACCCACCCCATCAACACTTCTCTGTTTTCCGTTATCAAATCCTCAGCTTACTTCTCCTCTCTTTAGCATCTGTTTTCAGTCCCTCTCCAGGTCAAAATTTCTCTGAAAGGCAGAGGAATGGGTAGAGTGGGGAAAAAAAGACACACAAACACACATACACAAAACAGAGCTATGATCTGATGGAAAACACAGATTTGGGATGGGGTGGTATTGGCAGGGCCAGCACGCAGAAGAAGGGCTTATAGGGTTTTTTTGTTGCCGTTGTTGTTCCTGGTGAAATGTTGACAGGGTTTGCCCTAATTTCTAAAAGAAAAAATGTATCTCCGGGCTGAGAGAAGACAGGTTGTCATAGATCTGAAACAAACGAGAAAGGGACAATTACAGTATATGCAGCCGAAGGAGCCACATTAGCATATTGGCATTTGGACGTTACCTTATCTCGGTCTGAATTATTAATTAAAAGTAATTTCTGGTTCTCATCCTCGTCTTTGTTGTTGTGTTTGCTACCTTATTTTTATTTATTTACTTCCTTCCCCCCCTCCCCCCGGAAGGAGGTTTTGTTCTTTGGTGGGGGGCAGATGGCTTGGGGTGGGCATTCACATACTGCCCTTGTCTCTTAAAAGCACCCATGGGAAAGGAGGCTCGTGCCAGGCAGATAAGGGCCAGCAGGCGTGCAAATCAGGAGCAGAAGAATGGCGAGATTACAAAACCGCCCCACACAATTAAGCGCTATCCGGCCCAGCAGAAGGGCAATCGTTAGCGAGTGCACGGCTCTGATAACGCGGCCCACTTCACGCAACGGCCACAAAGTTATTCAGGGCACAAAACAGAACAAAAGTCCACATTGTCTCTCGCGGAGGACAAAAATATTCCCGGCTCCAACCCTGAGCAGGGCTTTGCAGCAAGAGCCTGTTAACTCTTGATGTTGTATTGTGCAAGAGGGCGAGTGAAAGCCAACGCCTTGTGCATCCCACGTCCATAGATACTCACAGCAAAGAGGTGCACTCGTGTTGACCTGTGAGCAAGGATGCATGTGCACATGTGATGATTGCACATGTAAACACATATGTGTGAGATGGGCCAGGACATACAGGTTACAAGAGACAGGCTCAAGCTATGAAGTTCAGCTCCGGATCCAAATATATCCCCAAATTTAGGGGGGCTCAGGTTTGGGCCTCTCCCTCTCTCCTTTTAGACTGAACGAATAAGGCAGTCTTAAATTTTGGTCTGATCTGGTGTCAGAGCTGAATAGAGAACAAAAAGAAAGCATGTGGCAGTGTGGCCTAGTGGAAAGGGCACTGGACTCTGACCCTGGAGAGCTGAGTGCTAGTCCTAGCTCCACTTATGACCTGGGGCAAGTCACTCCCCCTTTCTTTGCCTCATGTCCAACACCCAGTCTCATCTGTTGACATAGACCATTGCTTACAATTTCCCACACCCAGCACAACGAGTGACTGATCTCAGATGGAGCACCTCTAGATGCTGCCGTGTTTCAAGCCATCATCATCACAAATGACCAGGAAACATCTGGGAAAGGAGGGTCCCTATGAAGGTGCCCCCCCCCAAAAAACCTAACATCTCCTCTTCCATCTCTCAGATCTCAAATCCTTTGCCGCTTTGTCAACGGTGGATCCAATTTCGAGAATGAACTGCATTTATAAATCCCAAGGCATGTTTTATTGTCCTGCTAGGGAAACGTGATTTCTTCTGTTGTTCTAATGATCCCCAATGAAACATATCAGAAATGATGAAACTTCATTCAAAAGAAAAATCTTGAAAATATATTCCAGCAAAAACACAGCAGCATTCTGATTGAATTGTGATGAAATATAGCTCTCTAGAAGCAAAGAGGCTTGTTTAAGTATTTCCCTCCATCCATCAAAGCTGCACGGACGGAAGATTGAAATGAATGGTAAGATTTTTCCTTTAACGAGATTAACCATGCTCATTATGGGATGGTTCAGGCCTTAGGTAGAAAAAAGTTCCCATGCTACATTTCTGGAGAGCACCAGGTTAGAAATCAATAAGCTTCTTACTGTGCCATCGGTTCTACAAAGGAAAATTCGAGCTAGTCCTCCTAGGCAAGAATCATCCTTGTAAAGTGGCCACATCATCTTCAAATTCTGGCTTCAAAGTTAAAAGTTGGTAAGACAAAGGAAATGAAAGAGGTGTGGGGAAGTACAGAATCGGGTGTGTTTTCTGGAATGTCTCTCCATGTCACAGGCTGGCCCATGCCAGAGGAGTCTCCCGCGGAGTGCCTTATAGCGGTCAAATTAATATTCAAGGCTAGCCACAAAGTAAGCAAGAAAGTGCCATGGGCTGTCGTGGGATAAGAGGGAAGGTCCTCTCATGGGTTGGTAACTGGTTAAAAGGTAGGAAACAAAGGGTAGGAATAAATGGTCGGTTTTCTGAATGGAGAGAGGTAAAAAGCGGTGACCCCCACGAGTCTGTACTGGGTCCAGGCCTATTCAACATATTCATCCATGATCTGGGGAAAGGGGTAAAACAGTGAGCTGGAAAAATGTGCAGATGATACAAAATTACTCAAGATAGTTAAGTCCCAGGCAGACTGTGAAGAGCTACAAAAGGATCTCACAAAATTGGGTGACTGGGCAACAAAGTGGCAGATGAAATTCAGTGTTGATAAATGCAAAGCAATGCACAGTGGAACACATAATCCCCACTATCCATATACAATGATGGGGTCTAAATTAGCTGTTACCACTCAAGAAAGAGATTTTGGAGTCACTGTGGGATCTCAAGGGGATGTGGAAGTGGGGAATATCCCCTGCCCTTGTAGACCATGCAGTGGCTGTAGATCCAATGGCTGAAGTAGCCTTCCCTGCCACAGAGCAGGACTAGACGGCCTGGTGGTTAAAACATCCAGGCTATCTGGCCACTAGAGTTGGCTATCATATTGCCATGCAAATTTGGGGGGGGGGGGGGGGGGGTGATGAAAAATGGCCTTTTCTCCTCCTACAGGAAATTTTTCTTGGATCATTTTTGTTTGAAATTTACGCCCCCCCCCCCCATTATTTTTTTAAAGACAAAATGCTTATTTTCCTAGTTTTGGGGTTTCCATCGAAAGACACAGCAATTTCTGCAAAAAAAAAATCTTTTTTTTTAATGGCCATTTTTCTTTCTATCCCCAGACTCTCAGTTGCCATTTTCCGACCCCCTCTGCGGCCTGCGCTAGCTCTTGGTGGTGCTACACCGAAGCGAATGCCGTGGGGCGGACGGCTAAGCGCTGCCAGTGCAGACAAGACCTTCTAGTCACTCCCCCCCCCCCCGGTGTTGTGGGCTGTCTCCAGTGGCGGGTGCCTGGGGCACACCGCAGATACTCCCATTTGTGATTGCCACCACGGCTGGAGGGCGGGAAGGATGTAAATGAGCTTTATGCTAATACTTGAAGCACTTCTGAGAGAATGGGAATGACGGCGGCCTCTTCCCCGAGCTTTCATCTTCTGGGCCGCTCCGGGCAAAGTGCCTTGGGGGGGTGAGACACAGCTGCTAGGAGGTAAGAGAAGGTGGGGTGTGGAGTCAGGGAGAATGCTAAAACCAGCTGTGCCCAGGGAGGACGGACCACACAGAAGGTTTGGGGGGGGGAGCCTTGGGGCAAAAATGGAAGCTGAGGTCCCTCCACTCTTCCAAAAAAATGTCCAGTGAGAAGAAGAATGGTGGGGAAGAAGGATCGGGGAGCAAGCCCCCTCCCCCCAAGTTCACCCACAATGGTGCCCCATAGGGCTGGGCCTGGCTCCCTGCTCCAGGCAGTGCAACCTGGAGCGTGGGGTCGTGCCGTCGCTCAGGTTTGGTCCAGCCACCCCTCACGGTGACAGAGGGCACACCAGGTCAAATTCGAGTGTGTGACTCGGTATGCAAGGTCACCAGGCCGCAGCGTGGGGGCCCTCTCATGTGGGGGACCCAGGGCAAACTGCTTCTTTTGTCCACCCTCCCGGAGGCCCTGGCTAGGCTAACATTTAAGATAACACAAGGCCCATCCGCCACCCTGATTCTGCAACCTCCCAGGAGGTCCTGAGAGGCCACCGCTTCCACTGAAGTCAATGGGCACTCAGGCCAACAAGTGGGGAGGAGGGGGAGGAGGCAGATCCAGGAGCCCTCCACGCCCTACCCAGCCCGTAGACTGGCTCACCGATGAGCATGGAAGATGAGTCGCCCCTGCAAAGTCACAACCTGAGCAGGGCCCAGCAGAGGACGCTGGGTAACAGCTCTGACAATCCATGCCAGCCTATCTATCCATCCACCCCCATGCGCAGCTCTCGATCTACGTGTTATTAGGGATCTCACACAAGGAATCCCGGACCCCCAGGAAGCTCCTCAGCGAGTGAATCTGCATTCAGGGACCAGCGTCTCATCGTCGCTTTGGATTCCTGCCCAGCCAGCTGGCCAGACCCGGGCCCTGTGACATGCCTAACGCTGCCTGGGAGATTCATGTTACAGCCGGGCTGGAGAAGCATGTCAAGCGCGTGCTGCCGTTCAGCTTCCCCGGCCTCGTTTAAAAGTCCGAGCTTCCCATCTGGCTGGGGGCCAGGAGATATTTCCCTGCCACGTAACGTTTGCCAGCTCAGCGAATTCCTCTCCCAGAGAACACACAGCGACCTAGAGGCAGCCTACGTGCCCCGGGGCACCCGAGGATAAGGGGATATTCTGCCTTCCATTAGTGCTGACGTATCTGAAGCTCAGCAGCCACCAGAACCTGGAGGGGTCCATTCCTCACCCCGATCTGAACAGATCTGGGGAGGGAAGTTTCTCAGCCACCTGTCAGCTGAAATAAAAAATGTACCTCCCCCTCCCATTCCCATAGCCTTCCCTTCCCCCAGCCCAAAGCCAACCACAACCTTTCTCTAGGCTCAGGATCACTGGGCTACCCCCGCCCCCTCCAGCTTTCCTCCATTGACTTTACCCTCTCCAAATGCAGACCTGCTGTGACGGCAAGGAGCAAGGTCTTCCCAGGATAGGGAAACCCCCTGGGCGGTTAATGCTGGAGGGTATCCTCAGCGAGCGACCTGACTGTCCTGCTCCCAGCGACAGGTAGCTTATACAAAATGAACGGAGTCTGGTGGGCTTAGCTAAGCATCTAGTGGAAAGGCGAGCACCCCACGTAGGCAGAAACCCCACCGTCAGAACTGTCCCCCTGGTTGGAAACTTCAGCAGAATGACCGCGGCGTTTGAATGGCCGTCTCTAGCTAGGTACCTGTGGCCCTCCCTTGAGCACCTCACTTCATTAATGGAGTTTATCCTCCCAACGCACCTGGGACATTAACGAGGGTGAGAGGTGCAGCTTTCAGATCCCCATTTAAAACGGGGAACCCTGGCACTGGGGAAGACGATGACCTGCCCAAGGCAACGCAGGCAGGTTATGCTTGAGCCAGAAACTTAACCCCCGTCTCCTGGGTCCCAATGCAGTGACCTATCAACCAGAGTCAGGTCATCTTTAGTTTCAACCCCTGAGGTATCATCCCTGCTGATCGGCAAAGGGCAGTGGGGTGGAAGGTAACCCAGCCAGGCAGTCTCTGTAGTGTGGCTAAACAGAGGACTTCATTCTTCAGGGCTGACACTTAGGTGCCATTTAGCAATGCTAAATTTACTTGGAAATTAAAATAATAAACCAAGCAACAGCCATTCTGCACAGTAGCTAATGTATCATTATGTTCTGGAATGCAACCGATTATCTCCTCCTGCCGAACAGCCAGGACACGTTTGAAAAATGTATCTTGCTTTGATGGCAATTATTTCAACAGCATCTTTCCTTTTCACTTCAAACATTGCATTTATTTCCCCTCAGCTCTTAATCTACTTATGGAAAAGAGGCAAGGGAGAGAGGGAGGAAACAAGCAACAGAACAATTACACGTCTTAAAATGCAGACATGGATGGTGGGATTTAAATCGAGGGAAAACAAACACATTTTAACTATCTCGCTGAAGTCGCATTTGTATCGCATGTGTATTTATGGCAATCATCGAGAACAGCAAGGAAAGATATTGCTGAGAGCTAAAGTGTTAGCCAGGTAACAAGAAGCATCCTTGAGAATCTGCTTTCTGGCACTTACAAGCGTTAAGAGTGAGTGAGTGAGTGAGTGAGTGAGTGTGTGTGTGTGTGTGTGTGTGTGTGTGTGTGTGTGTGTGTGTGTGTGTGTGTGTGTGTGTGTGTGTGTGTGTGTGTGTGTTTGCGTGTGTGTGTGTGTGTGTCTAAACCTGGCTTCGGGCTGAATAGCTTTGGATAAAAGATTTCTGAAAAGACACCTGTTACAGAAGGCTGGAGAAGGTGGAGAGTTTGTGGCACATTCCTAGAATTTTTCATCCCTCAATTCCCAAAGAGTGTTACAAAGATGCCCGAGTATGATCCTCCCTGGTTTTCAGATGCGGATACAGGGGCTCACGAGATCTAAGGCCAAATTTTTAAAAATATCTACTAGCAGTTCAGTACCCACTGTCCCTGTCGACTTCATTGGAGTTACAGGGAGGAGGGGGTGCAGCACCTGTGAAAGCCAGACCCCAGGTGTCTCCAACCCCAAAATGTAGGCACCTGAAATCAGAGGGCACATTTAAAAGTTTGGAGTTCTGTGACTTGCCCCAGGTCACCTAACAGGTCAGTATCAGAGCAAGGATCAGAACCCAAATGTCCTGTGATGGTCCCTTCTCCATCAGAACCCATCAGTGAAATGTATTATTCCTGCAGCACGTCACCCTAAATGCGCAAAGCATATTATCCGCCCCTCCAGTACACTAAAGGGGAACAACTGTCTACTTTTGGGAAGTTAACCTAGGCATCCATCAAGCAAGAGCAGCCAAATTATAATACAGACCCCACAATGGCTAGTTTCTATTTCGAGCTCTGAAACTGCCTCCCTGGGAGATCTGGGTCACAATTTCCCCACTCATAAGCGTGGGATAATGCGCACCCCTTAGGCACGGTGTGTGAGATGAATTATTTGTAGCGGGCATGGAGATCCTCAGATGGAAAATGCAAAGTATTCCTGAATTACTGGATCAATGGTAATTCAGTCTTGCTGAGGATTTTTTGCTCCGGGTGACCTTTAAAGCTGAGTAGCCCCAATGCAGAAATGTGACAACCTGACCCTCCCTGGACCCACACAGGATTATAGGGAAGAAAATGCATCAGGTTCAGCACTGCAGGTGGAATTGAGCTTCTTACTCTCGAACGGACTCTGCCCGGACCTTTATTTCGGAGCAAAGCATAAAGCCAGAGAGACTTTACTTAAATGCCAAATTCCTGATCGAGAGAGAAGGAAACTGTAGGCACGATCAATAAAACATGCACAGCCACGTGGTGAGACTGCTTACGTCTCCCCAGCCACACAGGCCCCTCCGCACTCTGGGCTTTGCATTAATGAAATGCTCCCCACCATTAGGAAGGGCGAACCTATCGAATCCAGTCCTGGGTCAGACTGGCTTTTGCCCTCACCAGACATAAAAGCACCAGTGCCTGTGCACAGCTCCATGCGCCGTTCAGGGGAGCATCTTGCTAAGTGTTTGGAGGGAGTGGGTGACTCTTGGGGGTGACCGGAGGAGCCTTTCTCTGCTATACTGGCAATTGAAATTCAGTTCGGTTTGGTTGGGAGTGGAAACTGCTACTCTCTGATTGCTCTGGGACATAAACTGGTGAGTCACAGGCCAGTTCCAAGAGGCCTGGCATCCCAATTGAGCAAACACCATCCATGGACAGGAGACAGATATCAGAGGGGTAGCCATGTTAGTCTGGATCTGCAAAAGCGACAAAGAGTCCTGTGGCACCTTATAGACTAACAGACGTACTGGAGCATAAGCTTTCGTGGGTGAATACCCACTTCGTCAGATGCATGCAGTGGAAATTGCCTTTAAAAAGATCAGGAAGTTGAGATCACAGCTGCGGCCAGCAAGCTCTCTTCATCCTGAGCCCTGTCCTGTCCCCACCCTGCTCTATATAGATATGGGGTAAGTGGGGTGCAGGAGCAGGGGGGACTGGGACACACTGACATTAGCCCCCCTTTTCCTCCCCTACCCCCCCCCCAACCCCCAAAGCAAGCAGGAGTCTTGGGGAGCAGCTTCAAGGCAGAGGGCAGAGCAGCACATGGCAGTGGGGGGATGGACAGCTGAACTGCTGGCAACTGATAGGCTGATGGATGGCTGCCGCACAGGGAATTTAGGGGAGCAGGGAGCTGATAGGGAAGCTGCCGGTCCATCCCGGTTTCCAAGCCCTGACCAGCTCACTGCAACAGGCTGCTCTTCCTGCAAGCAGTGGACAAGGCCGGCGGCTGCCAAACGATGTTAGAAGGGAGCATTGCAGAACTTTAAATGAGCATGTTCCCTAATTGATCAGCAACGAAACAACATTCACTGGGACAACTTTAAGTGAGGAGTTCCTGTAACTCCTAAAGGATTAAATCAGTTTATGAGTACATGTTGTCACTTCCCCAAACAAAAATGCATACGCAAGTAAAGTGAGGCATTTCCACATAGACCAGCCAGGCAAAGGAATGAAGTTCTTGTGCCCTGAGCCGTGAAACATGCTAGGACATTGGCTTGTGAGAAGAACAGATCTGTCTGGGGTCACAATACAGCCAGGACAGGTACAGAATTAAGAACACTTGTTTTTATCAACTTTTTTTAAAATAAAGGTTGGAAAGTGTGGATCTGGATTGCAAATACCTCAAAGATGTAGAGACCAATTTATATATGTGTGTGTGTGTGTGTGTGTGTGTGTGTTTGTAGATTAGATAGATAGATAGATAGATAGATAGATAGATAGATAGATAGATAGATAGATAGATAGATAGATAGATAGATAGATAGATAGGATGTATGTAGATAGATAGATAGATAGATAGATAGATAGATAGATAGATAGATAGATAGATAGATAGATAGATAGATAGATAGGGTGTATGTAGATAGATAGATAGATAGATAGATAGATAGATAGATAGATAGATAGATAGATAGATAGGGTGTATGTAGATAGATAGATAGATAGATAGATAGATAGATAGATAGATAGATAGATAGATAGATAGATAGATAGACAGAGTGTATGTAGATAGATAGATAGATAGATAGATAGATAGATAGATAGATAGATAGATAGATAGATAGGATGTATGTAGATAGATAGATAGATAGATAGGGTGTATGTAGATAGATAGATAGATAGATAGATAGATAGATAGATAGATAGATAGATAGATAGATAGATAGGATGTATGTAGATAGATAGATAGATAGATAGATAGATAGATAGATAGATAGATAGATAGATAGATAGATAGCTTAGTAGATAAGATTTTTGGAGGCCTTTGCATTTTGCCTGCTTGAGACATCAATGATGCAGGGCCCAGGTATTTCTTAGTGTGATTTGTTTATTTCCCAAATGCGCCCAGGTCCTTGTTTCCTTAAACAGAAGTGGTAACAGACGGCACATGGACAAAACTCCATTTTTGCAAACGCCTCAGGCACTGAGAAGCTGCTCTCTCTTGTCTCTGTCTGTCTTGGTTTCTCCTGCTTACTGCATCGCTCTCTTGTCCAGATGCAGCCCTGGACTTTTTGCTGGCAAGCCCCATGTGTGACACTGCAGTGAGTCTGGCATCAGGACTCTTGTGCAGCTGCTCTGCAACACGAAGGAACCAAATGCCTACCCAGACATTGACAAGTTCTTCAACCTATACTGTCCTCGTAGGCCTTGTTTACACTACTGGCTGGATTGACGGGTAGAGATCAATCTATTGGGGATCGATTAATCGCCTCTTGTCAGGATGGCAGGTAAGTCGACCTAAGATGCATCGACTTCAGCTACGTTATTCACATAGCTGAAGTTGCGTATCTTAGGTCGACCCTCCCCGCTAGAGTAGACCAGGCCTTAGTAACTGCCTGCCCTCAACCACTACTCAGTACCTCGGTGTCAGGGCACTTACTGCACGGGGCATCAACTCTTTCTATGGAGAATTTCATCCTGGGTCCTTGTACATCGATGACTCATAAGATGCAGGGAATTGGCACCGCTTACCATAACAGTAGATCTTTTTGAAATGACATGACCTGAATAAGAAGTGTCATCAGAGCCATTCCGGCTTCCTCCAGCAGGACTCCAGCCTTACTGAGGGTGAAGTTCACCCCTATCCAGTGTGGCCCCCGTGAAGGTCTCTTCCTAAAAGTTAGAGGATGGTTTAAACCTTGAAGCATGAGGTTCCAAGGCCAGGAGAGACACATTGTGGTCATCTGATCCGACCTCCTACATGACACAGGCCTGAGAACGTCCCCAAAATAATTCCCAGGTCATATTTTGAAGAAAAACATCCCATCTTGTTTAAAAAATGGCAGTGACAAGAGAATCCACGTGCCCCTTACTAAATTGTGGCAATGAGTTCCACAGGCTAGCTGCATGTGGCCAGAACATTTACTGTATTTCCTTTCATCTGTTTTGAATTCAGGCTTTAGGCACCCAAGTTTGGATGTGGTGATTTAATGGACTTGGCCAAGGCCATGCAGGGAGTCAGCATCAAAGCCTAAAATAGAAGCCAAGAATACTAAGGTATGAATCTCCTGTTCTCAGTATTAGACCTAGGTATATTGTATCCTGTTGGAGGATATTCAGGGAAGACAGAGTAAGTGATTTCCTACTGTCTGGAGAGCCAGACAAAATAATTAGCATAAATCAAAGGGAAGGGAAGGAAAGAAAATAACATTTATTTATTCCCCATTGTCCTCTCAACAGTTGAAGTCTCCGAAGCCAGAAGTTGGTGTAAAACTGTCTGTTCCAGTGTGAATGGCGAGATTCTAAAGGCAGTGAGCACATGTATGCTGATGAGAAAATTATAGTTATCGTGCTTTGGATTGTGTGATAAGTCATTTTGTTGCATTTCCCCCCAAAACATCATTTGTGGGAGGCATGTGTCAGTCGGAATTTAGTAACTTAATTAAATAAATCAACCAGCCAGAAAGACAGGATGGAGAAGATCCCACACAGCCTGATGGGAATATATAGGCCAAGTCAATGCATCTGTCAGCAGGCATAGATCTTCTTGCAATGGAGTCTTTAGTACCGCTGCTGAGTGGGCCAGAACAAAGATGTCTCTGCTAAAGGACACCGAGGATGGGGGCGATACCCAGTGTGAAATATCCCAGTAAACCTCCGGGGCATAAGAATATAAAAGACCAGCTGAGATAAACCCCTGCCCCCAACCTCAGCTAGCAGGGTTACGGAGAATCTAAGCCAGCCAATGCTTTCAGACAGAGCTTTTGCGTCTTTCTCCTCTGATCCTCCTCCGCCGACATCTCAAGTGGCGATTTCAGCAGAAAGACCAATGGCCAGTAGAGACTGAGACTTGGTCGACACTTAAAACACGACAGCGACAGGAGGGGTTCTCCCATAGCTGTGCTAAATCCATCTCCTCAAGAGTCAGTAACTAGGTAGATGGAAGAATTTTTCTGTCGACTTAGTGCTGTCTATGTGGTGACTTAGTTCGGCTTAACTATATTGCACAGGGGTGCAGATTTTTTCATTCCCCTAAGGGCTGGTCTTCACTATCCGCCGGATCGGCAGGTACCGATTGATCCATCGGGGATCGATTTATCGCTTCTTGTCTAGACATGATAAATCGATCCCCAAAGGCGCTCCCCATCGACTCCGGAACTCCAGGTCGCCAAGAGGTTCAAGAGGAGCTGACGGGAGAGCCCGCTGCCGCTGTGAGGATGCCAGGTAAGTTGACCTAAGATGTGACAACTTCAGCTACGCTATTCACATGGCTGAAGATGCGTGTCTTAGATCAAGCCCCACCCCGCCAGTGTAGACCTGGCCTGAGTGATGTAGCTGGTTTCCTAGTGGAGAGCAGCCCTTTGACATTCCACGAGCATCCCAAGGAAATCGTCACCACTGGGCAGGTCTGGGCACCACCAAGAGGCAGCACAGAGCAACACTGCCCATGACCAGGGTATTTCATTGTGTGTGTTGAGAACAACAGAGGGGGCGTCTGTCTATCTCTTTGTCCAGCCAAGAGCGGTAGATACTGCGCTCCTCTCCCACAGTGAGAGGCGAAGGAGGAATATCTGCACAGACCGATGAGGTAGACACAGGATGCCAGTAACTGTAGCACCAACATGCTGATTCTCAGGGTTAAGGACCTAGCCCCTGTCACAAGCACATAACTCATTTGGAAACCATTTTTGCAAGAACCCTGGCTTTAGGATTGTTACACGACGATACGTAGCAGCCCCCATCAGAGGCACCAAGCGTGTCCAAATATACAGAAGAGATCCTCCGGGAAGGGCTCACAGCTGAAATAGACAAGCCATACAAGAGCCTGGGAGGTGGATGAGGAAGGAGGCAGCATCCAAGCAGAGTGATCAGAGAGCTGGTAGGGGAGAGAGGGGAAAAGACTCTGTAGAGTGGATAAACAAAACACACCCCTTGGCCAGGAATCTATTATCCCTACTGCTTCAAAAAAAACACCACCACCACAACCCAACACCACTGAAGCCCCTTTGCACATTTTCCTCTGGCGAGGATTTTTTGCAGCAGGAAATTGATTTCCGTGGGCTCTCATTCATTTTCATAGCCCCCGCTGTGTGCTTGCAGAACAGATAGAATTATTCATGTACAGAGTTGCTTGGGCACCATTTAATATGCAACGCCCAGGGCAGCAGCTCCAGTGCTGACGAACTGGGGTGGAGGTGCTCGGCACTCACCTGCTCCATCATTGATTGCTTCGGAGGTGCGTTTCAGGGGTTTAAGTGAAGGCAGAGAGAGGTGAGGAAACGCTGCAGAAGAAAGCCCTTTCCTGAAGGATTCCCATCATCTCCAGAAGCAGAGAGAACTACAAACCTCCCGGGAAAATTGGTTCTACCGAATCTCCCTCTCTATCTAGATTTGTATGTTGTGCTATAGCGATGGTGTCTGAACGCCTAGGATTTTTCTGCCAATTTCATGAGACTCCTTGCTCAGATCCACAAAATACTACCAGTAAAATTCAAATTAGCATCAAACAAATTGTCTGGCAACTAACATGGGACTCAGGCATCTAGGTGTCTACTTTGTGTGGGGCAATAGGCAAGTCACTTCCCTTCTCTGTGCCTCGGTTTCCCCATTTGCATAATTAGGATAATAATACTTCTTCTTAGCTCTTTGTGGCAGGGACCATCTTTCAGGCCTGGGTTTGTACACCCCTAGCAGAGTGGAACCCTAGTCCGTTACTGGGGGCTCCTAAACTGCTGCTGCAATGCAGATCAATAATAATAAAAATAAACACCTCAGAAGGTTGTGATTGGTCTGGATTAGTTAGCATTTGTAAAGAGCTTTTGGCGATCCTGGCTTTGCTCTAGAAGCGCAAACCATTATCGCCTGCACCGACCCAACCAGAACATTGAACCTTCACGTATTGCAAACTCATTCAAATACAAGCAGCTGCAGCCGGCAGAAAACTGGGTAATTCCCCCATGCCAGAGGAGTGCCAGCGAGTTGGCACA
This sequence comes from Sternotherus odoratus, assembly GCA_032164245.1. NCBI lineage: Eukaryota > Metazoa > Chordata > Testudines > Kinosternidae > Sternotherus > Sternotherus odoratus. The sequence goes on from JAVMKO010000009.1 coordinate 3,792,117, forward strand.
ACACAGCACGGGATCTTGTACTATTGGAGCAAGAGAAAATAAGTACCATTTGTTAACATGCCAACAGTTCTTTACACGGGCTGATTAAAAAATAATTACCCTCCGCTATTATCGAGCGCTCTCGCAAATGAGCTGTGGGAAGCCGTTCCTGTGTGTTTAGCACAGAATGTGTCTTGGTTGTTCCAATATTATTTTAATTAAGTATTTTGGTAAAAAGCTTTTAAATGCAACTCTCTTTTTATAAACATTTGGCCGGATCCTGGTCTCGCTTGTACGGTGTAAAATTGCAATAACCTCTCCGCAATCAATGGAGCTACTCTGGATTTATGAGGTGAGACCAGAATTTGGCCCATATCTTCTTTCAGTGTGGGGTGTGAGGTGAAGACTCTACTTCACTGACAGGTGAGTTAATCCACCTCCGCAAAAGGTGGTAGCTATGGCGACGGGAGAACCCTTCGGTCAGCGTAGCGCTGTCTAGACCAGGGCTTAGGTTGGTGTCACTGCATTGCTCAGAGTCGATTTTTCAAGTCTCTCGAGGAGAGGGGGAGTTGGGTGTGGAATGGTTTGGTAGGGTTTGGGGGTGGTTTAAAATCTCCATGCTTCTCTGTGTTCATCTCAGAGAAGGCCGCCTGGAGAAGCATGCCGGGCCCTGGGAGTGGGAGGTGGGGAGGTTTTGGATGGTGCTTAGTTCCTGGAGGAGTTCGTTCCAGTGTCCGAGCCCGGACCCCAAGAAAGCTCTGGGCCCTTCACAGACAAGCTTTGCCCTGATGGTCCCATGGTACCCAAGAAGCAAAACTGTCACCACGGTCTTCATCCCAGCACTTTGGGCTCTTTTAGATACAGGCCCGGGTCTTTGAGCACCGTGAAGCTAAGGACTGAAGCCTGTAACTTGACTTGCTGTTCTATGAGGAGTGGAGGGAAAGCTCTAGAGTCTATGGTGTCTGTACTAGTTGGAGTTTCCTAAGTGCTGGTGGCTCCATTGCTGTGGTCTAGATAGAAAGTGAGGAATCCGGCATTGCTGTGGTCTAGATAGAAAGTGAGGAAGGTGTGGAGAACCCAGGGCAGGCCTGGATGGGATGGCGGCTCCGAGCCGGGAGGAGACAGCAGAAAGCGCTATTCATGGATGCTGCTATGCGAGGACTCAGCAGCATCGGAGGGGCATCCACACGCCTCTGCTCTGTTTTGCTTGTGTGGGATTTTCTCTGCAAAGCATTTTGCAATATAATTATTAGTACTTCGCTCTCTCCCCGAAAAAGCCAACCTACCAATTTCCAAAATGATTTCTTTAATGCTGCAATTCTTCCTTTCCATTTTGACCAAAGTAATGTCATTTCATGTGCGGTGGGTGGCCCAGCGAGCATGAAACAGGCCTGTGCTACCGCTTTCCTCTCTCCAATTTAAGACCCATGTGTGTCTCATCTTCTGCTGCCTTAACCTCTCCCGGAGACCTCAGCATGGTTGCTGACACAGTGCAGATTGCTAGAACAGTCGCTCCATTTTCTTTTTCTTTCCTGGATAATAATTTCATGGTCCGTTAGCTTCCTGTAGCTTCTGATGCTTTTTTTTTTTTTTTTTTTTTGCTACTCTGTTTAAACGTTGCTGGCACAGAGAGTGACCAGGTTACCCAGGTAGCACTCCCACCTCCTTCCAGGGTGACACGGAAATGGTATTAGTGATTCAATAAGCAGAGCTCTTCCCATTCGCTCTATATGGGACCCATTAAAGCATCCCTGGCCTTTTATCCCCGAACAGGAAGGAGTTAATCCCCGTCCCCTGATTACAGCCCATCCTGATTTGCTACACTTTCCTGCAATTGGAGTTTTGGGATCCTACGTAAATATCAAGTCGTCTTCTTTTTGCCTTAGCGTGGTGCTGAGAATGACACCCAGAAAGACTCCGATGCAGGCACATCAGCCCCAAACTCAGACAAACTCACTGTCTCCAGGGCATTGCTCCGTTTGCCTCTGCTTCCAATTCAAATAAGCCATCTCCCTGGCCTAGCTTACCCTCTGGATCCTCCCGCACCTTCCTGACTCCCCTCCTTGAAGAGAAAGGGACCAGACGATCTAACAGACCTCACCTCATCTCAGACTTCTATGATTTGTTGTGCCTGGTACTCAGCTTCCCCTGGCCTCCTTCCTTCAGACTGCCTGACACTCGGCCTTCTCCTCCGCAGATCTACAACCCACTATGACAGGGTCACCTGGTAAACAAGGGGTTAACTCCAGTTTGGCTTACCTCTCCCTTTTCACAGATGCTCCGGGGAAGGACCCTGCTTTGGCTGCGTGGAAGACAGAGGGGAGACGCTGCCCCTCAGAAGAGTGGGCTCCATACCCAGCATCACAGGGCAGAACTAAGCCCCTGGGGGAGTTGTTTCCCTTGGGGAAAAGCCCCTGCTGGTGGCAGCGGTGTGTTTTTCTGCTGAGTCTGTGCCCCCGTTCACATTCTGGGTCTGAGTCCGTGTTGCCACCCCCAGGAGCTGAAGCCCAGAGGGAAGGGGGTAAAGATGGTCTAAGCCAGGGGTAGGCGACATATGGCACACGTGCCAAAGGCAGCATGTGAGCTGATTTTCAGTGGCACTCACACTGCCGGGGTCCTGGCCACCGGTCCGGGGGGCTCTGCATTTTAATTTAATTTTAAATGAAGCTTCTTCAACATGTTTAAAACCTTATTTACTTTACAGACAACAATAGTTAAGTTTTATATTATAGACATAGAAAGAGACCTTCTAAAAACATTGACATGTCTGACTAGCCCGTGAAACCTTAAATGAGAGTGAATAAACGAAGACGCGGCACACCACTTCTGAAAGGTAGCCGACCCCCGATCTAACCCACCCATCTTCCGGGTTCTGGTTGCTCCCAGGGCTGGCCGATTTTGGTTGGACGTATTCCTGGAGGTTTCATCGCGTGACATAAACTTTAATGAAAGATTAGCCTGTTAGCCCCGGAGAGTCCAGGGCTATCCTGGAGGGTTGGCAGCTCTAGGCTGAAATAACCCACACCACCAGCTAGAGAAGCCCCTGCCTGCTCTAATTTGCAGTCCCCTGGCCTAAGGGCAGCCGTGCAGCCCAGAACACCTGCAGCACCATCCCCCCTGGGTCTACTCCATCCCTCCCCTACCAGACCCTCTATACTGGGGACGGTGAGGGGAGCAGTAGCAGCCACATGCTACCCAGGGAGAAATCAACGGAGTGATGCACAATGGGAGAGAAAATCTGTCCTCTATTCTTAAACTGTCGGGGGGTGGGGGGGGGGATCTATTCCAGAGGACTTTGTGGCTGGGTTGAATGAATGTAGATTCAGAAACTCCAGGAGGTGGGGACCAGAGCAGGTTGCTAAGGATGTGAGATGTGGCCAGGACTTCGCTCAGGAAGACCAACCCAAACACTGGGAGTCCAGGGGCTTGCAACTTTTCTTGTGTTGTCTCATTCTGCAAGCAGCCCCTGGAAGCTGGAAACTGCTGTGATAAATCCCTCCTGCATCTCAAACACTGGCACTTGCCTGAAATTCTCTCTCTCTGGCTCAGACAACGGCATCTTTAAAACTCCCCAGCACAAGATGCATGCGTGCAAAACACAAAGGAAAAGATTCGGTGTCGCTAAAATACAAGGACACTTTCTTCCGAGGTGTTATCGATCACGTTTTGCTCACTTCGCTGTTGTGTACGTCACCACTTCTCTTTCAAACGGAAGGAGCCACACCAGCACTGGAAGGAAGAAGAGAAAAGATGACAGGGAACGTGAGGGTCAGAGAAACATCCGACTGCAGGGGCTGCATTGAAAAGAGAAATGAAGATGCTTTTGTTAACAAATCTGTCTGCCCAAGCCCAGGTGAGATAGCAGGCAGAGATATTTGCATGGGCTTTGATAACAATGGGAATAAAGAATGGGGGGCAAATACTCACCTGGTGTAAAATCAGCACAGCTGCATTGACCACTGCGGAGCTATGGCGATTTAACCAGCTCAGGACCTGGCTCTATGATTTGTCTCAGAGATGGCCCTTTGCAGGCAGACACACAAGCCTTTAGGAAGAGCAGCTGCAGTTCCTTACTGTTGCCCTAGAGCGATGAGAATCTCCGCGGGAGAAGGGTGCAAAGCGAGGGGAATCAAAGGGTAAATCAGTCGCTCATCTGTAAATGCAACCAAACTTTTCAGCTGAAGAAAGAGCATGTGACTATCTGCATCCAAATCACCCTCCCCCAGAATGGACACAGGGAACAGCTAGGTTGTGGTGATTCATAAATTCATAGATTCTGGGGCCAGAGAGCAGCACTGTGATCCATGAATCTGACACGGGCCAGAGGACTTCCCTGGGTTAATTCCTGTTTGAGCCAGAGTATCTCTCTTGGGGAAACAGCCAGTCTTGTTTAAAAAGTTTCCAGCAATGGAGAATCCACCACAGCCTTCGGTCAATTGTTCAAATGGCTAATTACCCTCATTGTTAAAAACTTGCACCTTATTTCTTGTCTGAATTTGTCTCGCTTTCTCTTCCAACTACTAGTTTTACCTTTGTCCGCTAGACTAATGAGCCCGTTCTCAAAGTTTTGGTCTCCAGGCAAGTACTTATAAAGTGTGGTCGTGTCACCCCGTCACCTTCTTATTGTTAAAACAGCCAGATTGACGTCCTGCAGTCTGTCACCATACGACGTGTTTTCTAATTGTTTGATCATTCTCGTGGCTCTTCTCTGAACCCTCTCCAGGTCTGGAGTTGGGGACACCAGAACATGATTTAGCAGCCAGGGACGAAAAGGAGGAGTCAGAACAATGTGGCCGGGAAGCTCCCTGAAGACAACCCACAAGGAGTGTTCCATGGACCAGTGTCTGAGAGCAGCTGTTGTAGGCCCCAGAACCTCCAAGGAAACCTGAATTTTGCAAGCGAGGCCCGAAATGAACATTCGCCCACTTGGGAGCATTCGAAATCTGTCTCCAAATTGTGCAACTCACGCCCACCTCTGATATAATGAACTAATGACAGATTCAAAGTCTTGCCCCGCTTACATGGAGCGACTTTTGTCAATAACCACATGCGCTGCGCTTGGGATGGGGTTGGGGGAGAGGGCTCCAGTGTGGATAAAATAAGAACAGAGTTGACCTTTGGCTTTACACTGGAAACGAACTGTCTGCTTCGAGGCTCAAAAAACGTACATCACAGCTTCTTGTCGGCAATCATTTCCCGTTTTTGTGCCCCTCTTTATGTCCTGGTTCTGGGAGGGGAGGACTGGGCCTCCCATTGCGAGAGGGTGAGAGAAAGCGCCATTTTGCAGCTTCTTTCCAGCCTAAACAGCAGCAGAAAGCGCCCCGCCACCTGAGAACACACCACCTACGCATGTTACAATTCAGTTTTCCACAGTCAGGTTTGTCCAGCGATGGGATGATTTAGTTGGGGATTGATCCGGCTTTGCGTAGGGGGTTGGACTAGATAACTCCTGAGGTCCCTTCCAACCCTGATAGTCTATGATTCTATGACCACCACTCTGACTGGGGGCTTAGCTGAGTCTCCGAGAACGTGGCCTGCCCGGCGATACAGTCTCAGGATGGGGCGCTTGGGTCCCTGTGTGTGGTGTTGATACAACACTGTGTTCTAGTCCTCAATCTGCCCCGGACACCCAATGTGGTGTATTGCATCTCTCTGCCCCTCAGTTTCCCCACTTCCTTGCCGGCCCATTGTGACTCTTAATCACAGCTGAAAGGCAAAGGCAAAGTATCACAGCACGACGTGTAAACCAGTCACTTTCTCAGTGGAAATTCTGCTGACAGGACCGTTTCTAAGCTGGACCTATCTGGGCTCCATCTCGCTCGGATTTTAAATACAGGCACTAAAGTCTACAGCACTTAAACCTAATGAACTGAAAACTCAGGAGCTGTATCAGGGCAGCCACTGGTGACTACAAGCCAGGGAATATCAAGAGGGGTCTTACTTATTGTCTAAACCACCTGCCTGATTGGGACATCGTCTGTTCTGTTGCTCTATTGTCCCAATGCCCATAAATTTGACTCCCCCTCTCTGCTTTCCATCTTTATCTTTGCCTGGCCTAGACAGGAGAGCTGCCTGAGGAAAGGGAACCGCCTTAGCGCGCTGCCTTCATTCATTCCCCTGAAAGCCTTCAAACCCACAGGGCCTCATTTCTGCCTGTGCAGGTAACGATCAATCCATGTGCTGCCGCTCGATACCGTGACGTGCGCCAGGTCCGCGGGACTCGTTAGCGGCGCTGAAAATAGCAGCGTCTCCGGCACGGATTGGGTCATGCGGCTGATCGTTCCGAACCCGTCGGAGCTGCTATGCAGTCGCTAATTGTTGGCACTGGTTATTGATGAGCAATTCTATACAAATCTTTAATGGCTGCCTGGAAAATCATTACCCCTTTCTATGAGCTGCCCATGGACCTACAGAATCACAGAAATGGAGGGCTGTCCAAAGGAAATGAACACAGAGCCGTCCACCTGAATCGGAGAGGAGGAATGAGGCTCTCTGCGCTTGAGATAGGAAGGAATATTCTAGCAGTTGATAGACCTGAGCGGCTAGCATAAGCATGGTTTCCCTCTACTGGACAGAATCAGAACTGCTAACCTGTGTGTCATAGCCCCTACATTGATGGCAGAGATTCTCCATTAGCTCAAGTGCCAAAGGTCTCTGCTCTTTGATTTCAGGTCTGCCTTTGCTGCAGCTGTGATGTTCTGAGTGTCCATTGCCTGTATCACAGTGACAACCACAAAGAAGTGATTTGTTACAGTGTGTATAAATTCCCACCCACTCACCATGCTCCCTGCGATTCGCAAGACAAGTGGGTTCGTTAAAGTGGGACTTTAAAATAAATCTCTCTCCCACCTGTAGTAATGTGGCCAATGATCTGTATTTACAGCTGCCTGCCTCTGTCGGTGTATTGATTTGCTCCGAGCATGAGCAAAGCGTCACTTCTGTTCTAATTGAGTGCTTTGCTGGGCTAGCCACTTTGAGCAAAGCTGGGAACTCGGAGTACATTTTCCTGCAGAAAGGAGCTCCAGTCTGGATGCTGGGGGTCACAGTACAGAGTGTGACTGAACGGCTGATGTACACAGAAGCATTAGATTCATTTAATGACTCGTTCTGAGATGGGCTCTGTGTATGTAACTCCCATGGGAACGAGCCAAGGGAGGCTCATAGAAGCAGAGAGTCATTGGCTAAAACTAAACAGAGGAAAACTGAGGATGGACATCAGGAAAAATGTACTACCAGCCGGTGACAGGGTCCCAGTGAGCCAATACACCAGCCAGGGAGGGCAATTAAAGCTCCAGTTAAAGTTTAGTCTTTACTTCGACGTGGCATTAAGACACAAGGAAAAATCCTAAACAGCAGCAAAGCAAGTCAGGACACGGGTAACAACACCCCACCCAGGGCCTTTCCCTTCAACCATGGTTCCCTTTCCTTCCTATCCCCATACCAGATGAGCAGGGAATCTGGTAACCCCTTATGTGCTGGAATGAAAGGAGCACCGTTCCACCTGGTACACTGAGTAGGAGAAGGCAGAAGCACAGGTAGGATGGGAGCAGTGTGAGACAGTGTATTTCTGGGGTGCAAGGCTGGAGGCATGGGAGTTTTGCTGGTGTTTCCCTGTGTACAGTTCATGAGGCATTTGGAGAGCATTCATGCAACTTAACTGGGTGTGTCCCTGCATGCTGGTGGCTGGGTGATCACAGTCCCTGGAGGGGTTTGCTGCGTCGCACTGGCAAAGTTTTGTGAGGGACATCCCAGGCTGGAGAGGTAAGGGGGCACAGCAGAACTCCAGTTCCAGGTTGTCCCCCGGGGATCCCGTCATAATAGCAAAGCCCGTATCTCAGAAATATTATGCAGAAAAAGTCAGAAAGACATTGACATCGTCCGGATGTGAGGACTGAGACAGATGAGCATCAAAGATGAGCCTGAGGCTAGCCTAGTCTCCTGTCTCTGACAATGGCCGGTCCATTTGCTTCAGAGGAAGGTGCACAAAATCCTGCAGGAGGCAGTGATGGGATAACCTGCCCTATAACCTGTACAAGGCTTGACACACAGCGAGAGTGAGAATTCTTTAGATTCAAGAGCAAAACAATCACGTACTCAACTCCAGTAAAAATAAACTATTATCCCATTCGTCCCACACTTCAGAATGACAAGTCATGATATGGTGCATTATTGACACAACAGACTCACTACCGTCTGTCCGCTAGCTCATCAGTTATGCCAGGTGATTTACACAACATGGCTAATGTCAACAATGCATTCCGGCAACTTTATTCCACAGCAGTGTAAAAAAAACAAAGCAAATAAGGCTCTCGGGGACGCCCCGTGACTCAGACCTGTGTGAGTACGCAGTGTCTCCTGCAGCATGGAACACATTTGCCTGATGCTTTCTAATGGGGATTGATGGTAAAAACCAAGTCTGCTGAGAACCAGTTCCACTCAGTTTCCATGAGCAAAGCTGACTTGACAGGACATCTAGTAACGGAGCAGAGTTAGTCTATCAACGTCCATTCAGAGCTCAGAGACAAACTGCATTTGAATGGCTTAAACATACACGGCTCCTGCAGAAGGCATGATGTATTAGTAAGGGAGAAAGCAGACTGCATCCCATTGAACTCAACGGCAAAGATCTCAATGAATTCAGTGGGACTGCCCCTTAGGCCTTTGGTCTGACGACCTGCAGGCATTGTGCCTCGAGGTACGATCTTAGCTCTGGAGAAGTAAGAAGCATTGGACCTTGTTGTTCCATGACAGCCATTTTGGACTTTGCTCTTGCTAACGATTTTAGGTGGAAAGTGTTCAGATGAGAAAACCCTGGGAGAAAGTGTAGGTACTTAAAAGGCTAAAGGTTGACCTGATCCTAGCCTATAATTAGCTACACAGAATGTTTTCTGATACACAAGGGTCTTCCATCTAGCAGAGGCATAAGAAGATTCAAGATCTGAAGTCAGCAAAGTTCAAACCGGAAATAAAGTGCAGGTTTTTACAGTGAAGGTCATTGACCCAGAAAACAGATCACCGGGGGGTGTGGAGAAGTCACCATCATTCAATCGAGATGTGTCCTTCTGAAAGATCCACTGCACTTCAACCACTGGGCTGGATGCAATCGCTGGGTGAAGGTTTCTGGCCGCTGCCATACAGGGGGTCAGACTTCATGATCATAATGGTTCTCTCTGATCTATCAGGCTAGTTGAGCTAGAATCACTGTCTGCTCCTGGAAGTAATATAGGTGATTCATCCTGTGGGACTCTTCCCACGGCATCCGGATGGAACTCATGTCCCGGCAACGCGAGGGGATGCTGTGCAGCGGGCAGCCCATTGCAGGGGTGAGCCCTGGGTTACAGAGGTTACGCGCTCTTGGAGAATCTGGATGGAATATGGCCTCCAGCCGAGTGCTTCTCTCTGAGAGGTGTGGAACCGGACAGCTAGTGCCAGATATAGAGGTGAAATAACCTCCCTGCTCCTACTCGAGAGTCTTCTGTTTATGCAGCTTCATATCACATATGCCCAGTTAGCCTCCTGCTTCCTAACTATTTCTAGTTTTCCTGATCCCCCCATGCTCTTCCCTGGACCTTAATCTGCTCCCATAGGATAAAAATATTCCCCCACCAAGTTACTAGGCATTACTGATGGAGAATATAGGGCTCCCCAATCCTGGAAAGATGTGAAGGTGCCAGCATGCACCCAAAAGGATGTTCCCTTGAAACCTAAACGGGAGCACCCAAGAGCCAGTTCTCATGAGCCTTCCAGCCCAAATCTCAATGAATGCTGCTGTCAATTACACTGGTGTCCACACCGTCTCACCAGTATGTCTCAACCATTTTCATAACCAGAACCCCCCTTGCTCTTTGAGGGACCCTCCTTCCATCTAACCAGCATCCTCCTCTCATTTAGCAATAGGAAATGACAGAATGGTTCTGAACCCCCCTGGATACATATTCACAACCCCCAGATTGAGAACGGATCTTCTAAGTGGATGAAGGTAGCTGTCTAAAAGGAGATCTCCCTCGCTGTGCTGGTTTTGCAGATCCATGGCTTGTCTAAGGAACTCTGATTTCTTACATTCTGTGGATGGCTTCCTTTATCTTTTCTAGTGCTGTCAAGCCTGATTTCCCCACTCTGGCACTTCGAGTGCAGAAGGTGGGGGCTCGCAAGGATTCTAAAATTAATACTGGCCACTTCAGGCTTGTATTAAACTCCCAAGGTTACAGTTTTTCTCTGGCCTTGGATGGGTAGGTAGATGCTGCCATCACCCAAGTGCAGAACGCATTTGAAAGCCCAGGAAGGCGCACTTGGGAATTCCTTCCTGGGGGTACCCTCAAGCCCTTTCAAACCCCCTCCGGGGAAGAGATGAGAAAGAAAAACAAAGGAAATCAGCTGTTGCCACCATCTAATTAAACAACACACACAAACCTCTTAGGACAGAAATCCAATTCTGTTCTTTAAAAAGGTAAATTTTATTAATAATTAAAAAAAAAAGAAAGAAAATACACCCGGGAACTCAGGTTATTGCTAGCTTTTTAAAAGAGCAACTACAAGGATTAAGCATCACGAAAGCTTTCTTGAGGTCCAGCTTTAAAGGTTACCAGCCAAACAAAAGCCCTGGGGTTAGCACAGAGGAGTCCACAAGCCATAAAGAAATAAAAAGAGCTAAACCTAATCGCATCTTCTTAGACACTATTCGTGATCTACTTACATATCTGGGGGGTTTCATACCTGGCCCCAAGCATCTTACATTATTGTTGCTGCCCTGTCTGCCTCTCCCCGGGAGAACAACAACAGAGGAACAAAAATGGAGCCTTTGGTCAAGTTTAAAAAGTTCTAGCCTTCCCATTGACTCTTTTAGCCAGATGCCCACTTTTACCTGTGCATAGCAGTGAGACTTTTTAACCCTTTACAGGCAGGGCAATTAGAGAACAGCTCCTAAGAGGGATTTTATAGCTACTGGCTGGCTGGGCGTCCATAAAAGGGAGCTAATCCCCTCCCTTTCATTTATCGCAAGTGCGTTTTAATTTTCCCAGCTGCAGCTCTGTTCAGGAACGTTCACTAACTAAAATGAACACAGAGGAAGAAATAACCCAGGATGGCGAGGGGAGCCCGGTACCTACACGGGGGTGCATCAAATTTGGAGAGGGATCAAAGCTGGCATCTTGCATCTAAATCTTCCTCCCTCCCCAAACATTGATGGTTCAGATAAACCAGAGTCCAGGTCCAAACAATTCCTGGTTTGGGGTCTGCCAAATCCAGCCTATGCCATAATACAGCTTTTATTTTGACAAATTATTTACACAGTGCTGTTAATTAACCCACTTTATAACAGAGAGTTCAGCTCACCTGCCTCAAAGATCTTAGCAGCTAAGTAAGAAAAGAGGAAAAACGTAAGATGAAATCTTGGACAAGATGAGAGAGGGGGAGGGAATTGTGGGGTAAGGAAATAATGGAAAGGAAGAAAGACGGGGCAAAATGAGATAAACATTTTATCTGCCTAGGCATTTGGGCCATGATCATCCTCAGAGCTATCTAAGCAGCCATCCCATGAGCCAAATCTGGTTTAATTTTGCAGATCAGTTACCTGACTATAAAGGTTCTGCGGAAGGGTAATGCACTTCCCTTTGCATGTCTCTGAGCAGATCTTTACATTGCTGTATGGGTGGAAAGTTGGGAAATTTGCGACCTCTCTTGATTGTTTGAAATGGTATCGCCTGCAAAATGAATGGCCCAGTTTCTAAAAGGAATGTAAATTTAATAATGGGAGAGGGGGAAGGGGGTGCTTTAGCGGTCGTCTTGGATTTGTTTCGCTTCGTGACTCTGTCACTGCAAGGAGCAGGGAGAGGAATACGGGACGGAAAGTTTAACGCAAGAGCGGGGAGTGTTAGCACAAGCCAATCAGAATGAAAAGACGAGCGCTACCCTGGGGAATTCATTCCCATCCCGGTCATCAGCGCAGCGATCCTCCAGCCCATGCAAATGGCAGAGTGTGACTTTTCACTATTTAATGAGATTGCTTCATATTGGGAAATAGGGACCTGATCCCAAGCCCATTGTAGCTAGTAGCAAGATTTCATCAACTTCAGACCAGGCCATGTGGGAATGTCACTAGTTCATCCTCTTTCTGAATTCCTAAAAAGCTGTTCCTGAGTCAGACCTGCAAATGCCACTGCTGCTCGGGCAACACCTGAAGTAGCAGGTCGGTCTCTACCCCCAACTCAGCTGCCTCTGTTTAAAAGATTAAGGTACTAACGCATGCCCCAGATTTTAAGCACCTGAGTCGTCCTGCAGGAGACAAGATTTGGCACATGAAGAAACTCAGATGCGGAAAATTGGACCAGCAAATTCACAGGTGCCCAAAGCTGCAGCGCCACTTCTAGAGGCCACTTTGATAAACTGGGCCCCAAAAGCTTTTCCAAGAGTATTTTAAAAAATGAAATAAAGTCGATGGAGAGTCGTTAAAAGCCACCTTGCACGGACCACATTGGAGACAGACCTTCTGCATCTACCGAGTGGATGGTAAGTGACAATGTCATCTTCCTCACACTACTCCATGCTATTAGGTCTTTTCCTTGTCCTGGAGGGGCCACTCTCTACAGTTGTGAGGCTACTTGTGGCCCATGGCCTCATTGGCTCTTAGTATCTACAAGTGGATCAGTTGTGCTGACCAGGATGATGTTCTTGTGCTGTGAATATCTGGGTGGAGTTGAGGGAATGTCTGAGAGATTATCTGAACTGATTTGTCCAATTTAAACTCCATCCACCTCTCAGTGGCTCTGGATGACCCTGTAGTTTAGGGTTGACCTGGATTTCTGGTCCCATGCAGAGAAGGTTGTCATCTGGGGCCTACAGTACTTTCTTCCTGGAGAATTCACACTGCATAACTTTCTGTTGTTTTCAGAGACAGATTAGATAGTCTGTCACCGTAATTAGCTTTCAGGCTGAGGTTGTTTATTCTGATTTTTAATGTACAAGAAAAAACAAGAAACAGGATAAAAGTTCATTCATTTTCATGACAGCGAGAGTTAACAGCTTATTAAAAAAAGAAAAACAAATGAGTAAAACTTGTCTCCGCTCTTCTGACAATGCAAGATTGCAGGCACCATCTTTATCCATTCTCATGGCACCGGAACAGTAGGAGAAGAGTTTTAACATCCATCTATTCTCAAGAAACATTCATCTTCTATAATCTTGATTCTTCCTTCCGTGCAGTAGATCAAGTCAGTTACACAACACGGTTCTTTACTTAGTCTAATAAGCTTCATTTATTTTCTTTAAAGCATAACAACAGGAATGATGGGCCTCAGTGAAAGCGGTACCTATAAAAATGTGCCTAACTATGTGCTTTGGTACCTAACTTTTGATACTCGAGTACTTAGCTCTGCAAGAGCCCACCCCACGGTTCACAAATCAAAGCTGAGATTCTCACATATTCACCTGAACCACAAGTCAAGGTGCTGACAAAAACGTGACATATTGCACATTTTAGGGTGAAATCATGTGAGCTGACAACACTGGTACCAAAAAACCCACCTGATTTACTGTCCGCTATTTCCCTATGGGATAAGGTCTTGCATTTCTCTTTGCTTGGACCATGAAACCAGATTAGCCACTTCCACTGTTGGTTCACTTCCTAGGTCCCTGGTACAAGCACAAAGCTTGAGTTATAATTGGAGCTAGAGGATGTTTGCTGAAAAAAACTTTTCCACTGGAGCTGTGGGGGTGGAATTCCCAGGAGCCTTTACTGCTGGTCACCCAGGTTCAGGAAAGTACTTTTAGCGCATGCCCTGTTTGAAGCATGTGAGCAATCTGATGGAGGTCAATGAAACCGCTCAAGGGCTTTAAGTGTGGGCAAGTGTCCTCCCAGATCTGTACCCCGTCTCGTACACCATTGATGGGCTTAAAGAAAGCTGTACCTTGGGCCCAGAGTGTCACTTCAAAAGCAAGGGTTGCCAAAATACCCAGACCAAAGCAGAACTCCACATCCGAGAGCGCAAATGTCCACCCCTCCCCCCAGTTACTGACGTAGCTGGCTCTAATTGCCCTCAGACGCATGCCTTGTAGGCAGTCCCAATGGAGAGGACAAGGACTGGTCATGAGACTTCACGCACTTTTCATCCTTCCAGGACAGAAAGGGACCTTCGCCCACTGCAATGTCACAGCACCACCCGGTGGCCTCAGGGCAGCGATGCACACAGCCCCGGGCCAGAATTTCCCCTTCTTGAATCCCCAGATAAACACTCCCCAGGGTTTTTCCAGTCCCATCACCACAGCCCTCCCTAGGGGCTGATCCTTTAACTTCACATTCAAAACGAAACACAAATGCCCATGGCCTGGGCAGCGCCCTTCCTGCCTCAGCCGGCTACGCCCAGCCCTTCCTAGATGGAGCCATTCCCCTGATCTCAGGGGCTCCCTGCAGGAACTCAGGTACAGCTCCCTGTGTCATTAGGGGTTGGCTTGGCCCCAGGCTCTCCAGCTCAGCCACCCTGGCACATCCCTGTTGTGTGGCTAATCAGGTTTTAGTCTCCAGGTAATTTCCAGGTAATTAATTAATGACCTGTCAATCCAGGTGTGACGGAGGAGGAATGCTCTGTTCCTCTGGCTATTGTGTGAAGGTGGCCATACCTATAGCTGTAACTTGACCCCAGGGGGGAAGGGAGGTCACCTGACAGGCCTGGGGAAGGAGAGACAAAGGGAAGCTGGGGTGTGGCTGTGGAGAGGGAGTTGGGAGTCTGGATTTGGCAGGGAAGAGGCAGGGAGCTGAGACTCAGAGAGCTCCAGGCAAGCTGGCCTAGCTCTCTGGCCCCCAAAATGGATCCAGCTGAGGGCTCACATTCGCTGTATGGTCTGCGTTAGACCAGGTACCGGTCATCGAATAAACCTCTGTTTTACTGGCTGGCTGAGAGTCACGTCTGACTGTGGAGTTGGGGTGTAGCTCACAGACTCCCCCAGGACCCTGCCTGGGCGGGCTCACTAGGGGAAGCACACGGAGGGGCAGAAGGTGCTGAATACTCCGAGGTCAGACCCAGGAAGGTGGAAGCGGGAACCTGTGAAGCTCCTAGACTTGGAGATAGGGTGTGTGTATGGAGAGGGGATGCTTCCCCCGGAGTCCTGACTGGCTTCAAGGGGAGCAAGTTCCAGACCCTCACCCCGGGCACTCTGTGACACCAGGTAATTTCCCCAGCAATAAACACGCTGGGAAGTGTTTGTGTTTGCTTCACAGGCAACATTTTCAATCCAGAGACAAAACCCCAAAGCCCCGCGGTAGAGAAATTCTAACTGCTCCCCCAGAAGAGGGCCTGGTTTGGAGCAAGGCAACGTTATCTCCGGGGGAGTCGAGAAGGCGTGAGAGGAAAGGAAGGAAGAATCACATGAATTACATGTTTTCTGGAGCACACCCAGGGTCGGCCAGAGATCAGCCATGTTATTCCACTGCCATCAGCTGTTGCAAACTGCGTGTGCTTAGCCTTGGGGAAGGAGGCAGCTGTGTTGAGAAAATGGCTACCGTATTTGCATTTGAAGTCCTTTGCTAATTACACTTGATTTTTATGCACCACAAGGTTTGGTCCTAGCTCAGATACAATGTATCCATTCCTGTTTCCATCCACCCTGCTAATTGTGGAGGGGAGGGAGTTTTGTCTTTAACTAGCATCTTCTGCTATTGAGGAGGGGTGGAAGGATGGTAGTCCGGCGCCCGTTCCCATGACGATTTCCGGTTCAAATGAGATCCATACAGACAGGGCGGCAGGAACCCGGAGTTCTCTCCCCGGCCTGGCTGGGATTGATGGAAGCCACGGTGGGTGTTAAGTCTCTGCCCAGGGATCTCTGCATTGGACATTCATGCATAGTTTGCCAGCACGGTTTGGGCTTTCGTGTCATCGTATTAGGGACTCCTTCGTGACGGAGATCCCACCTCAAGCCTCCAGCCAGCCCCCTTAGCCTCCTTCCAAATCCCTTCCCCTTCAGCTCCACCATTCATCTCCTTCCCACAGCCACCAGCTGGATCTAAAACTGGCTCACCTGGGGTGTTCTCCTGGCTCATAGGGCGATTATGGCCAATTAAGCAGCATAATGAATGTACACGTGTTGCAGTTATGATTCAAACGCCTTCGTTAAATTTAGTCACTGGCTCCCGGTACAGAGCGATGGCGCCTCTGATTCCTCCTTGGCACCGATGACTAATTGCGGCAAAGCAGCTATTAGACTCGGTTAAATGATCCGTGTTCCTCCCAGATAATGGTGTGTCAAGCTGCACTTGCCCCAAATCAACTTGACGATCCAACTATTAGCTCGTTTGGATTCATAAAACCAAACTTTCTTACTCCCTGGCGCTGCGACACGGAGGAGCTGCCTCGTGAATTGTTGGGGAACGGAGGCACCTCCAAAGCTAGGAAGGTTCAGAGAAGCAGCCGGACGTAGTGGATGAGTCGGGCTGAAGGCACGAGCGGTTACAAGCCCAGAGGTTCGATAGGAAATCACAGCTGACACTGCTAGGATCTGAACAGAGTAGCCAGTGCTGGGCTCAAAGAGCTGAGCTTCCACCCTGACCCCAAACTCTCCAGCAGGAAATTGAGGGTCGACTCGCTCAGCCGATGGAGCACCAATGGTCTGTCTTCCCCGAGCCACTGCCCCAGGTTCTTGGCACCCGGCTGTGAGCGCCCGGGTTACCGTCACCTCAGTGGGAGCGTCCCCACAGCCAAGCCCTACCCACCTCACTGCGTCCTCCCGGTTTCTGCATTCGCCAGGTGTGTCCGGGGCAGGGGGGAGGCAGGCCATGGTTCCTTGCATGGATACGCTCTAGGATTCATACGCAGTCAGCTGTGGCAATTGCGGGAGAATGTCTCTGCTTGCTGAGGAGCATTGTGGGAAGGCACTGGAGGACTCCCAGCACTTGCATGGGTTCGCATGTGCCCTCACTACAAAGTGGGCGAGTTCTCACCTGAGTTAAAGTGGACCCAGCACCACTCCCCCTCCCCAGCCACTTATGGTGACCAGACGTCCCGATTTTATAGGGACAGTCCCAATTTTTGAGGGCCACATATTGGAAGCCTGTGAGGGGTTAGCTCCAGTGGACAGTAATTAATGGGATGTATGGAGAATCTGTAGTGGCTTTAACAGCACAAAAAGCCATGGCCCCAGGGGAATGATGTCCCAGGGAATGAGAAAACTTTGCAGTTAGCACAAGACTACACTGCCTGCTGAGTGCACTGATCAGTGTGAGCAGAGAAAAGATCTGTCCTGGGCCACTCTGAGACCTCTGCCTTATCTAACCACCGGGGAAGGGCAGGATGGGACGACCAGCTCCCCCGATGGCTGAGAGGAAGAGGGTAAGGAAAAGGGATGTGAGCAAAGTAGGAAAGCAGATCATGGGAATTTGCTGGTGGTGGATGGAAAGAGTCTTTGGGGAGACCAGTAAGAGTTACTGGGAGGGGCTCCCGCAGAATTCGCTCACAGCGCGACTCTCTTCTCCCCCCAGCACCTTGCAGCAGCCCATTCTAAACTTTCTCTGGACATGTCTGCAGCTCCCAGAGCCCCATCCAGCCTCTCCTTGTTGGTATGGCTTTGGTCAGCAGGATTCAGGATGCTGGAGCGGTTCTGTCCCCAGTTCCTGGGAGGCAGCTCCTTAAATTAACTCACAGAGAGCTTAAATCCTCAGAGCCAGCCAAGAGGAGAGGGAGATACCACCAGTAACTCCCTCAGTCCTGGGGCTGTCATGTGCCCATTCAGCCTCCAGCTCAAGGTAGAGCAGCTTCAGGGCTGCTCTAAGTTTCACTTGGCTGCAAAAGCTCCCAGCGGTCGATTCTGGCTGTGGGTTCGATAGAATGCAGAATGTTCTGGCCACGCCGTCTTTCTGGTCCTGACATGACAGCCCCTGATGCTGGGTGTTGAAAGTGGCATAGCTCTAAAGCTCCCCGAGATTTCCCTGTACAAGGGGCTGGCCAGGTTCACCAGAGTGGAACAAAGCATAGTCCGACCTACGGACATGGCAGTGAGGGACAGAACCAGGATCCTTATTAATCACGTGAGTGTGAGCAGTTGGACCCAAGTCCCAGAATCCTTTTCTAGCATGCCCGGGACTCCGTGTGAAACCTAGGATATGTTCTCTGCCTGCACAGCCCCCTCCTTTGGTTAGGAATCTAAAGGGGATGCCCCAGGATATTACAGAATCAATGGACCTCGAGAGGTCTTGTCATGTCTTGTTTTTATACACCTGTTTCTGTATTTCTTGGCTGTTCACCTGCTCTTTCACTCCAACCAATGTGTCTTTTCCCTGGACTTGGGGCAATAGAAAGACTCCTCCCCTCCCAAACACACGTCGTAATGATAGGGAACAAACAGTCGTTCCAAACAGTGTGCAAGCAACACCCTGAACCAAAGCCCTGGGAAGTCACACTGCAAGAAAGAGTTGGAAAAATTGGAAAGAGTCCAGTGGAGTGCAACAAAAATTATTAGGGGTCTGGAGCGCATGAATTACGAGGAGAGGCTGAGAGAACTGGGATTGTTTAGTCTACAGAAGAGAAGACTGAGGGGAGATTTGATAGTTGCTTTCAACTACCTGAAAGGGGGTTCTAAAGAGGATGGATCTAGACTGTTCTCAGTGGTGGCAGATAACAGAACAAAGAGTAATGGTCTCAAGTTCCAATGGGGGAGGTTTAGGTTAGATATTAGAAAAAACGTTTCCCTCGGAGGGTGGTGAAGCACTGGAATGGGTTCCCTAGGGAGGTGGTGGAATCTCCTTCCTTAGAGGTTTTTAAGGTCAGGCTTGACAAAGCCCTGGGTGGGATGATTTAGTTGGGGATTGGTCCTGCTTTGAGCAGGGGGTTGGACTAGATACCTCCTGAGGTCCCTTCCAACCCTGAGATTCTAGGATTGAAACAAAAGGTTCCCTCTGACCTCACTGGGCTTTGATCAGGTCCATCCTGAATAAATGGAAACGGTGAAGAATTCAGAAAAATTGAGACCTGCTCCTGGACAATTGGCCAGGTGACAAAAAAGGGGAAAATCTGAGGAGTAAATTACCCATTCGGAACAGTTTATCCACTTTAACGTAGTGTCTGCGCTGTACTTTAACCTATTTGTTGCATAGAGTCTGAGCTTTTTGGGCCTGAAGAGACCATGCCGATCTCCTGCATAGCCCAGACTAGGGACCTAACTTTGTGAGTTCTGTATCCAACTCATAATTCCTGGTTAAAAAAATCCCTCACTGAGTTCCTCCTATTCTAGCACTGGTCATTTAGGGTAATGTTGAGGGTGGCTCTATCAATATGATCATCAACACGGTTTATTATGATTATTTATTATTCAGGTCACACTTGCTTCTCTTCGGTTGCTTTGTTTTTTGGTTAAGTGGAGAATCAGGAAAGTCTATTCTGTTGGGATTTGCCAGCTGTGTGCAGTTAACCGTGTCTGCTTCCTTCGAAGATGTGAGTTTTCTTTCCTTCGGTTTGCATAGGGCATTTCATCCAGCAGGATCGCACACCGCATTAGCTGCTTGACATGCTGCATGAGACAGGAATCATTTCATCGATGGCTGAAGAGCAGCCACCTCTGAGGTGCAGCACGAGAGAGAGAGTTTAACAGCACACCGCAACACTGTGCAATTCTTTAGGAGAGGAAAAGCAGAATCCTTTAACCAGTTAAAACTACAGAGCAATCTTAGCTAGGGCGAATGTAATTGTTCCAATTGGACACTGGGGCGAACTCTCTAACTTGTACAAAAACCATCCGGGGAACGTTGGTTACCACACGGCAGCTTTGTACCTTGGCTGAAAGCCGCACCGGATGCTGCTTCAAGCTTTGGTTCAGCATCAGTCTAGAAAGAAGAACTCTGGCTACATTGTTGCATCGGCCTTCCATCCATGTACTGATCATTCCCACTGCTGCTTCGCTTTTAACAGTCTCAAGCTCCCGGGCCAAGGTAGCATAGCAACGCACCGGCCTACCTGCGCTCAAAAAAATAGGAGTGAATTCATCACGCCTCACGGCACAGGAAAATTCTCTCTGCATGTCATTGATTGGGAACATTGTGACTTTCTAGCCCTTATGCATAGACACTAATGCTTTCTCTGTTCCTTTTCCTTTGGTGTCACTGAGCAGAACATATCCATACAGCGTCATTCCCAGACAGGCCCTTTCGCCCCAAATCGCTCAGCACTAATCCTTTTTGTTTTGCTTCTTCTACGAGCCCCAGAGGCCCCCTGATGTGATAAACAGCGATATTATCATCTGGAGAACACGGCAGGGCGATGGGAATGCCACGCTATCGACTGAATAATGCAGGACTTTAACATCCGCTTGCAAAGGGCTCCCTAGTGGACTTGGATAGGAATTATTCTGTGCACCCTCAATAGTATGATCCGTAGACTGCAACACAGTTATCTTAGAGCTTCTATTATTATCATTCGTGTGATCATAGCAGCTGCGAGCCCTGGTCATGGCCCATGGTGCTAGGCACTGTACAAACAAAGAACAAAAAGACAGTCCCTGCTCCAAAGAGCTTGCAGTGTAAGAGACAACAGCTGGATCCAGACTGAGGGGCGGGATCACTGTGATCGTTTCTACATGAAGGCTGGCTGGCTGGCTTCTGTTTTCCCTTCACACTGGGACTGGCACGGCGTGGTTTGTATGACAAATGCAAAGGTGACCTCGTGTGCACAAGCACACGCCACGCCCTTCCCTTGTGCACGGACGCATCTGAGGAGGCAGGTGAGGGCTTGTGTTTCTACTAAGGAGAGTAACATGTTGGGTGTTTCCTCATTGAGTGAAAGCAGAAGGAAGCTCTGTGGGAAGGCATGGGGTCGGCCCAGGCAGTGCCACCTGGTTGGGAGGGTGCAGTTACCAGGCTTCCCGCAACTTGGCGTGTCCTTGCTTCTTAAGGTTGTGCATGGCAGGGGATTCACCTGCCCCTTCTACACAAAGCTTCCACTGGCAAAACTTTCCCGCGCCTCTCTCCCACACAGCTATTCCACAGCCAAGACACCGAAAGGAAAAGTCCTATTTCAATGAGTGACCGATCGCAGCTCCCCAGCGGTGGCATCGCGTCCGGATGGCACACATCCCTCTGCTGGAGCCGCCGGCTACACAAGCATGAAGGGAGAACTAACTGGCCGGTGTGACCCCAGTGGCTACCTTGCTTCTGTGCAAAAGGGACGGTTTGATTTCCAGCTACAGGGGAAAGAGACTGCTCACCTCACCTGTCTCCTTCAGCGGCCTCACAATCTCGCCAGGGGACTGAGAGAAAACCGCTCTCTTTGCCTTAGGTGAATCCAGGCCGGCCCCAGCTCATATTGACAGACAGAGTCCCAGAGGCTTCAGAACAGCCATGTGTTCTGACACCTTTGGCGCAAAGGGGTGAAATTAACCGCCATGCAGAGAGCTCGCACAAAGTCTATCCTTCGCCTGAGTCCAACAGGCTGGGACAAGGAGCGAGTGGGAGCCCAGAGCAGGATTCTTCCCTCTCCTCTCTCCCTTTGCTTCGAAGCCGGGAGAGTCTAAGTGCGTCAGGATCTCACACGCCTATTTTCTGCACCGTGCTCCCAACCGGGCCCCCGCTCCTGTCTGTCACTCTCACGAACGTGCTATCATCACCCAGAGATCAGAAGGCGTTGCTTTCTCCGGAGAAGGTCATGAGACCTGATCCCCCCCTCAGACAGCAGCTGGAATACTAAAGTCTGTGCACCCTGCATTCGGCTCCGGACCCATCGCAAAGAGGAACTCCTGCATCCGGGGGGCATCGTCCTTCCAGGGTATCCAGCTGCAGCGCGTCCCATGGCTCTGTAACAGCCACTTGCCCCCTCACTGGGCAACCGAAGATGGGCAGTATTGTAGACAGAGAACAAGGTAGCATGGAGGAAGAGGAAGTCACTGCTTCACCAAAGCAATGGTCCATCCACTGCAACATCCTCTTACCCGTGGAGGGAGACCTCACAAAACCAGAGATTGAATTGGTTGCTAGAGCTGAAGAGATTCTGGTCAGCAGTCCTAGAGCCAGAGCTCCCCCGCCCTGGGGGTGCTGGAGGGTCTTGTGTTACTCTGCACACCCCAGGCATACCAGCCTCCCCTGGTGTTCTGGACAGAGCCCTGAGGCCTGGAGAACAAAGAGAAGGGGACTGAAGGAATCTCCCACCACAAACAGTGCAGACTTCATGTTGCACTCCGGTCACCTTCCCCGCACACAAGGTGCAACGACAGCACTGACGAATCCAGCAGTTTGGGACGGCGGAGCTGGGAGAGCCCCTCCCTGACAGTTGCCAAAGGGCTCAGGTACCCGCAGCTGGAATGCGGGCGCCATTGGGAGCAGTCGTCGCACTGAGCTGAACTGAAGGTCAGTGCCCTGCAAACCCACTGGCATGACCAGAAAGTTGCCAACACAAAGTCAGGAGTCCTGTGTTCTAAGCCTGGCTCTAATCCACTTGGTGAACAAATCACTTTTCTTCTCTGTTTCTCCTTCCACCCTTTGCCTGGCTTGCCTAGTTAGATGGGAAGCTTTTGTCTTATGCTTTTTTGCGCACCTACCCGGATGCGGGCCCTGATCTCCCGTGGGCCCTGAGAGTGCTACTGGAATAAAAACCTGCCAATCACAGATCACCAGGAGCTGGAGCAGAGGATGAGCAAAGAAAGCATTAACTCCCGTGAACAGCACTCGAGAACTCTCTGTCTGCCATAGCGGTAGCTTCATCCTTTATTTATGCACCGATCTCTTCTCTACAGGAGGGTTTTTAATTTTTCAGGGAGGTCAGGGGGGCCCCCATCACCCAGAGTGGTTTAAATTTTTACTGTTTCCTCACACACAGGTAGAGGCAGGAGGACAGTAATTAAAGCAGGTCAGGAGATTCAAAAACCAGAGCCCAGACGAGGAGATTTATTTTACCCCGATGGGAAATACAATGATGTCTGTTTTACAAGCTGGAAATGACCAGCCCGTTGGTCGACTCACTGACCTACGAGAATTAGAACAGAAAAACGAAATGAGTTTTTCACTAAGATCGCTTAACAGACTTTCCGCCATGGAGCATTGCTCTGAAAACCCACCTCCTAAGGATGGCAGTTCCCAGGGAGGGGTTACCAGGTTTAAAGAGGACACACAATAGCTCTCACATACAGCTTTTCATCACTAGATCTCAGATCACTAGTCACTCGTTTCAATGTATTTCTGTCCTCCGAACACACTTATAAAGTTGGACAGTGTCCGACTCCTATCCCCACTGCACTGAGGCACAGAGACTAAGGGACTTGCCCAAGGTTACACAGGGAAACTGTGGCTGAGAAGGGCACTGAATCCCAGTCCTAAACTGGTGCCTAACCCTGGAGCAGCCTTCCTCTCCGATGTGCAATAGGGCCTGAAAAGAGAGCTTAAAAATATAATAAATGACGGTCAAGGTTTGCAAGCTTCAGCGTTCAGGCCCCCACGTGAGACGCCTCCGAGGGCTCTGATTTTCAAAAGCCAGCTCGGCAGCGTTTTCTAAAATCCGGGCCCTTTCAAGTGGCTCCAGCTGGACCACCCAAAATCAGGAGTCATAAGACCTGGGCCTAACCCTGCATTAGGTCCCATTCTACAACTGGATCCGCTAGCACGGACCGCTCCCTTTCCTGTACCAGGGCCACATGAGAACCTACAAGTCAGGTCGCCCTCTAGTGGCTGACCCTAGTGACCATAATAGCCTGCCGCCCACTTGCTGTTTAAGGAGTCCTGCTGCGGCAAGGACTCGTGTATTTGAGCAGAAGGGCCCAGGTTCAATCCCCAGGGACAACTGTGGGGCCTGGAGGCAGGGGGCCACGTGTCTCCTAGACACAGTCATGATGGCAAACCTATTGTGTGATCCGGTTGTTCATGTAAATACCAGCACAACCCATTGACTGTGCTGAAGAAATGTACAAGCAACTGTGGAGGAATGTTTGATTGAGAGAGCGAGACCTTCTCCACCTACGATATGAGGCCATGCTCATCACCATGGTATCGGAGCACGTGTCTCTCATCAGTATTCCTGGGTTAAGAAAATATGGGACAGATTCTCATCTTAGTTACCTCATTCCCTGATGATTTAGTTGGGGGTTGGTCCTGCTTTGAGCAGGGGGTTGGACTAGATACTCCTGAGGTCCCTTCCAACCCTGAGATTCTAGGATTCTTATTCCTTGTAGTACAGAGCTGCCAATGGGCTAGGGGCTGTACAAATACAAAGCAAGGCAGAGCCCTGACCCCAAAGAACTTACGATCTAAGAAGACAGGAAAAGGATGTATTATGAGCTCCATGGGGAAACTGAGGCACAGAGCGAGCGAACAAGTGACATGTCCAAAGCCACACAGGGAGCCTGCGCCAGAGCCAGAACTGACCCCTGAGTTCACAAATCCCAATGAGACACTGTAACTAGAAGATCACCCTTCCCCATGCCCCCCCCCCCGCCCTTCTCGAGCAACTTTGTGGAAGTAAGTGGGGTTAGTCACAATTCGGTCCCGTCTAACGGAGATTAGAATCTGCCCCTTGCGTCATTAATACCCTTTGAGCCTGGCCTGGCATTACAGCCCGGTCTCTCTGCATGTGTAGCAGGAAGACAGCAAGACAAAACAGCACTGACAGCTCCTCCCGCCATGTCATCAGTCCCAGCTGGGGAGGGAGGGGGGGGTTGCTTCAGGGCATGGGGAGGGGAAGTTTGTTTGTTTTTTCACACACTGGAAGCTCTTTAATTGCACTAAGTTGTTTACCAAAGAAGGATGTAATTAAAAGTGAATGGATGTAATTTCTTTATCATCATGAATATTAATTAAAGATAAACACCCCATCACTATTAATTGAAGCGGGAATGGAAGATGAAAGGCAGGACTCCATCAGGGGCTGGCGTTTAAACTTTTGGCAAATGAAATTACCCAGTGACAAAGCAGAATAGAGACCTTCGGAACGAAACAAGGTGCTGCCAGACTGGATCCGAGCAATGGCCCGTTGCAACAGCAGCGGGGCTGAAATGCGCCAGGCTTATGGGTGCTGTAGGAATGGCTGTGTCTAAATCCAGGAGGATTGATGTGCAATGTTGGTACGGGCCCCGTATAAGACCAGGTCAGTATATGGGGTTCTAAGACTTTCCTGGGGGAATGCATTGATTGAACTTGGATTGCGCCTAGTGGAATGTTTCTTATGCACCTGTAATG
The DNA here is from genome assembly GCA_032164245.1 of Sternotherus odoratus. Classification (NCBI taxonomy): domain Eukaryota; kingdom Metazoa; phylum Chordata; order Testudines; family Kinosternidae; genus Sternotherus; species Sternotherus odoratus. Next base: position 3,817,222 of record JAVMKO010000009.1, read on the forward strand.
CTTATATTCCGTGGGAACTGTATAGGAAGACAACACAATGACTTCCCAGAATACAACATACACAGAAGAAAGATAATTGGGGAGGGGGGGTCCACTGATAGCTCCAGAGACCCTGGATCTCGTCTCCAGCATGCTGGAAAGCTGGGCTGGGAACTAGGGGGTAAAAGAAGACTAAGGGGACGTCTACACTACCCGCTCTTGCTTTCAGAGGTTTTCACTGATGTGCTTTGCTCCTACATCAATGATCCTTTGCTTTAAGGAAGCAGCTTGTTCATTAAGTACTGCTGTCTTTGCCCCAGAAGGAGTGGGACTGCAGGGCGTGGACCCAAGGCAGACCTGCTCTTGGGCTCACGGTTGATACACAGGGGACTGACACCCACCACCTGGTCTGAGAGTGGGAGAAATCTGTTTCCCCATCCCAAGAAAGAAGTGATCCCCAAGGCCTGAGACCTACGGGGGGTCAGACTCAGAGTCCAGGAGGCAAAGTTAACACAGTAGCAGACACTAATCCGGTCCAATTACCTCTCTCTAAGAAGGAAGGTGCAAGAAACCTCCTAGCAGACAGCTCTGGAATAAGCTGCCCATAGGGTGAGTTTCTTCCTGGCCCCCATTAGTAAGTGGTTGCCTTAGGCCCTGAAGCATGAAGGTTTCTATGTGCTGTTCTGTATTTTTTCAGTTCTCCCTGGATGTTCTCATTGGCCTTATCAAGGTCTCATTGTTTTCTGAATCCCACCAAGCCCTGGAGCTGCCAGGGACCAACCCAAACTACACTGGACCGGGCAACTGTAGTGCATTCACACTCTGAGCACTGCTAACATCCCAGCCAGGTCCGTAACACAACCTTTCCCACCACTCCCACTGAGAACCGGCAGGCAGCCTCCTGAAAAATGGCTCCAAAGCCTGTTTTCTATGCACCATCCCCCTCTCCCCTTTTGCTTCTCTCCGTTACCTAAATCTTCACTTTTTAACTAATCTGCAGATCCTCATTTGAGTAACCAACACAGCAGTGATTAAAATACATGGTCACTAGCCTAGTACAAGATCTCTGTATCTCTTCTGGGTATATTAGCTAACTGTTGCCTCTCTATTTTGATTTCTTTATGACTTATCATATGTATTATGGTCACCTCTAGTTACCGCACCGAGGAAGGGGCTCTAAGTAAATATTGTGCACACAAATCTACATGAAAAGAACATTAAGGCGGCAAAGACAAGCCCTGCAAAGTTAGCAATGCCAGTTTACAGTTGCCTCTGAAATCTGCCTGCCTCCCTACCCCCTTGCTCAGATGCAAACCTAATACCAATAGAAGGGTGTGGGGAGGGACACAAAGTCCACTAACAGAGAAGACAGTCTCCATCACAGTGCTCTATGGTCCCAGTTTGTGACAAGCATCAGCACAATAGAAAAACCCACCATCCCCCAGGGATCTCTCAAACCTCCCCCCCCCCCCCGCCCCCCAGCTGTTTATATGGGTTCCCTCTCTGATTGGGCCTTGGGTCTGCAGCCCTGCCTCATTACCCCACCCTGCATAGCTGAGTGAGATCTGGGGAGGGACTTAACCCGTTGATTGCTGGCAGGCAGCCGCAGCACAGTTCCATAGTTACAAGAAATCCCCAGCCTTGCAGAGCTGGGCTCTAGGGGCTGAAAGTGAAACTGACCCGGGGGAATCGCACCATTCAAACTAAAGCCACAATCCTGTAATGAGCGTGGCACAGTCCCGGGGGGGGCCGGGCTCTCATTTACCTGAGCTGTGCCACTGAAATCTTAACCTTTCTAGTCCCAAAGACAAAGGTGAGACAAGCCCAGTGCTCTCTTACATTTCAGTTCAGGCAGCCACTGTCGGTCTTCCTAAAATTCCCCTGTGACATCTAGACCTTGGGGGGGCCGTCCTGTAACCACCCCTCCCCCATTCATCATGTTTATATAATCATGATCTTCCATATGAAGCATGCCTTGTAAAGCACCAGGGGAAAGGTTATGATCTGCTGAAAGTCATTTCTCTATCCGTCTATGTGTATCATTAATGCATGTGAAGTTATGAGAATTGTGTTGTATGGTCAGGATGAACCCCAGAGATCCCGTCACATCCCCCTTCTCTTTCCATCAGACACTGCTTTCTTCTTCTCTTCCTCTCTGAAAAGGTGCTGATGTGCTCTGCCCCAGAAGTGGCTGCATTTCAGGGATGGGTGACCTGATTTCTGTAGAAATCACTCTAAGATGGAAGCTGCTGTATCAACATAAAGTATTGATCTGTTATGATGGAATGTGCCACTGAGAATTCACTCCTGAAGGACGAGTGAAAACATCGCTCTCCCTGAATAAAACCTGGGGCAGCATCTATTACTATAAGCCACGATATTTTGTTTTTCTCTGCCTCTGAAATGCACTCTTAAACTTCGGTTTCATTTGTATGTCACGCTTTTTATTTTGGGGGGTGAGACACACCAAGCCTTGTGGCTCGAATGAGATTGTAAATACTGCACTGTGTCATACTCTGGGGACTATACGAGAAATAATTACCCGCTACTAGATTTAATCAATGCAGATAAATCCTTAATATCAGCCCAGTGCTCCTGCCATTGGCTCTATAATCCATAACACAACTTTCCCCCCCAGAACATGTCGTGCGTTCGCTGCAGTTCATAATGTTTCGCCCCAAGTTCCAATGACAGGCGGTTGGCAATCGTTTAACAGGTTATTAATGAGAAAGGAGCTGATGGCTGATCGATCATATTCAGAAGCAAGGAGGCGAAAAGGCCTGTGTGATGTATACGTGGAATGGCCATTTGCTGTCGGGTATGGAATAATACATGATGCTTCCTTGGACAAAAACGAACAGCTTCCAGCCCGTGTACAGTCCCTGTCCTTTATTAGTTTCCTATCAATTCCTATTATTCCCTCGTTGCCTGGCGTTTTCATGGGTTTGTATTGTTGCTTCAGGGGGAAAATCAGCTCACTAGAGGCTCTTAAGCAAAGTAAGCAGTCCTGGGAGAACAGGGAAGGACCTCTCGTGGCTCAATCACTGGTTAAAAGATAGGAAACAAGGGAGGAATAAAGGGCCAGTTTTCACAAATGGAGAGCGGCAGATGGCAGGCTTCGTGCTGATCAATATGTTCGTAAATGATCTGAAAAGGGGGTGAACACCGAGGTGGCAAATTTGCCAGCGAGACCAAATGATTGAAGCTAGTTAAGTCCAAAGCGGGCTGCAAAAAGTTACCCACACAAAAGTAGAAGATGGGGCAATGAAGTGGCAGTGAAATTCAACACTGGGGAGTGCAAAGTAATGCACATTGGAAAACATCATCCCAAGTACATGTGTGTATGGATGGGGTCTAAATTAGCTGTGCCATTAAAGATCTTGGAGTCACGGTGGACGTGCTCTGGAAACTTCAGCTCACTACATCGCGGCAGTGAGAAAAGCAACAGACTGTTAGGAAAGGGATAGATAATAAGAGAGAAAATACGATAATGCCACAGTAGAAATCCATGGTGTGTATATATATATATACACCATAAATTTCTATTGTGGCAGAGAGAGAGAGAGAGAGAGAGAGAGAGACTGAAAAAGGTTCAGAGAAGGGTAACAAAGATGATTGAGGGCATGGAACATCTTCCTTGTGAGGAAAGACTAAAACCATTACGGATGCTCAGCATAGGAAAGAGATGACTAAGGGGTGATGTGATAGGGATTTAGACAGTATGAATGGTGTGGAAAAAGTGAATAGAGAAGTATTATTTATTCTTTCCCACAATGCAAAAACCAGGGGCCACCCGATGAAATGAATAGGCAGAAAGTTTAATACAAACAAGAGGAAGTACTTTTCCCATGCAACACACAGTTATCCTGTGGAACTCATTGCCATGGGATGTTGTGACAGCCAGAAGTATAAGTGGGTTCAAAAAAGAACTCGATAAGTTCATGGAGGACAGGTCCATCGACCATGGCAATTAGCTAAGGTGGTCAGGGACGCAATCCTAAACATTTGACTGCCAGTACCTGGGAGGGGAAGACAGGTGTGAATCTTTCCAGTATTTCCTTGGTCTGTACACTGCCATGAAGCTCTAGCACTGGCCACTGTCAGACGACAGGATACTGAGCTAGATGGACCGTGGATCTGACCCAGTATAGCCATTCTTATGTTCTTAAAGGGTTAAATTGATTCAATTCATTTCAACTGGGGGAATTTCTTGTACCTATGAGGACTAGGGTACCAGACCAGCTGTGGACTTTGTTATTCTCTAGCTACCTGCTTCTGTTCACAGCATTATAAGGAGTCTGTTCGGGAAAACACGTTATTTAAGAAGTGATTAAAGATTTTTCTCAATTCATTTTTATTTACAGACTTTTTCCTGGCTCCATCACCACCCTATCTGAGCATTTCCCATGCACTAGTGGGTTTATCCTCAGAGCACCGCTCAGAGCTAGGGCAGTGCTGTTATCCCCATGTGCCAGAGAGGGAAACTAAGGCAAGCTGAAGTTAAGTGACTTGTCTCAGGCCACACAAGGATTTGGTGGCAGAGCTGGGAAATAAATCAAGCACTCCTGCATCTCAGGACCTAATGTGTCCCACTTAACAACATGGGTTTGGGAACCTAGGTAAATGTATCCCTCGTTAGCTATTTGATCCAGGAAGCTATGGGAACTCCGCTGTGGGTTCATAGCTAGTTCCACTGCAACAGTGCAGTGCATTGTGGGTGCCGACCTACAGAGATGCTCAGCTGAAGTCCCGCCTATCCATTTATGGTAGTAGGCTAACTGAATGTGGTGAGTTCTAATAAGCCAGTAGGTCCACCCACTGAGCCTCCCTTTCCCTATAGAAGGGTCCCCTACTAGAGAAGGGCCCTGGGCTGACTTAACTTGTAAGGAACCCAGGTTCTATTCCCATCTAAGCTACAAAATTTATGAGTGAGCTCATGCCAGTAATTTAGGCCCATGTCCTCAAAGATATTCATTCTTTCAACTTCCATTGCAATCAGATCCCGAAAGGTCCTTAGATTTTTATTTCAATGGCCATTAGGACCTTACATACCCTTATAGATCTGGGTCTTTGTCTCGCTGTGCCGCAGTTTCCCATCGGCAGACTGGCACTGCCTTACCTCCCAAGGCCACGGGCGAGTACCAGGCACTTGGGTGAGGAAAGCCATGTGAGCAGACAGATAGAACATTCCCTCTGTTAGTAAAACAGGTTCTCAAATCCTGAGCTAGGGCCGGTGCCTTTGTGTCAATGCACTTGCTGCATTACCAGAATCTAACTCATTATGGGGTAAAGTGCTTCGGGAGACCTTGACTGTGAAAGACTGTGTAATAATACGTACAATTCCCTGATTCTCTGCTCTCCTAGCTGACTAAGTCCTGGTCAGTTTGGTGCTTAAGGATCTGCAGTAAAGAGGAAATCAAGTGCACTCTGAAGACGGGTCTAGAAGAAAATTTGACATGGAAAAAAGGAAACTTTCACGGGCAAGACTTGGAGGAAGCTGCTCCACTTGCTTCCAGGCACAGGCTGAGGAGGTAGATTAGGAAGAGTCGCTCCAGGGAAGGGTGATGATGCATTGGCAGAGTTTGCACATGCAGAATTTTTGAAGCTGGAATGGAGATTCTTATCCAGGCTTCTTGGGCCATTGCTCTCAAAGCAGAGCACATGGGTTATGAGGAGAGGCTGAGGGAACTGGAATTGTTTAGTTTGCAGAAGAGAAGGCTGAGGGGGGATTTGATAGCTGCTTTCAACTACCTGAAAGGGGATTCCAAAGTGGAAGGATCTAGACTGTTCTCAGTGGTACCAGATTACTGAACAAGGAGTAATGGTCTCAAGTTGCAGTTGGGAAGGTTTAGGTTGGATATTAGGAAAAACTTTTTCCCTAGGAGGGTGGTGAAGCACTGGAATGGGTTATCTAGGGGTGGTGGTGAAATCTCCTTCCTTAGAGGTTTTTAAGGTCAGGCTTGACAAAGCCCTGTCTGGGATGATTTAGTTGGGGATTGGTCCTGCTTTGAGCAGGGGGTTGGACTAGATACCTCCTGAGATCCCTTCCAACCCTGAGATTATATGATTCCACACACACAGGCAGCTTCAGAATGACAAACCCTTCCGTGGTGGGACGCTGAAACCCCTGGCTTAGCCAAAGGAAAACAGGGCAAACACACTGTTGATCCAAATAGCAGAGGGGTTTGACTAGCGTCAGCATGATCCATATCTGGAAGTTGGTCCCTTGCAAATGCTGCGGCTTTGCTATCATCCCCTGACACCCGAATAATCACATCGGTCACGCCACGCTCTTCCACTGCCGCAATTTCACGGCTACTCAGCTGGGGGAAATCGTTCCGATTTGGACTTGTCTTAAAGGATTAAGGAGCTTTGCGCTTCCCTTTAAAGGGAGGTAGACGTGGGCGGGGAGGGGGCGGGGAGGGGAGGGAGCATCTCGCTCTGGCCCCTGGCAGTGCCCAGCACGCCACAGTAATACACTTTCAACGCAGACAAGGCACCAGCCATCTGAGTGCATGGCAGGGATGAGAAAGGAGCTGGGTGGGAAGCCTTGAGCCTGCCCTGTGTATGGCATTAGAGGAGAGGGAGGGACCAAGTGGGTCACAACCTAGGATTGCCTAGTGGTTAGAACACTAGCCTGTGACTTAGGTGACCTGGGTGTGATTCCCTACTCTGCTAAAGACATCCTGTGTGACCTGGGGCCAATCACATAGCCTGTCTGTGCCTCAGTTTCCCCTCTGTTCAATGGGGTTGATAGTCCATTGAAGACAGTGAGATGCTCTGCTACCATGGTGGTAGTTACTGTAGAAAGACAGGGGTGTGAGCCCGGTGTTTGACTGAACTTAACTAAGAGTTGGCTGTCGCCTTGCTCCATGAATGCCATACTTCGGTTCGCTTCCTGGCCTAAACCAGCATGTGGCATTGGGCTGTTAAGCCACTACCACCTTCTCCTCCAGAATGAGCTCCGTTTCCGTGATCAAAGATCCTTCTCAGTAAGTACAAACCGTGACAAATCTTTTGCCCCTCCGGACCTAGCATTCAGTGCGTCTGCTTCCCCCCAGAGCCACATGGCAGCGGGAATAATTCAGCTCCCCCTGCTCCAAATCACAGGTTGCCCCCATGTGGGGTGAAGGAGAATCCCTTTCAACTCTTACCAGTGCAGGGCCTATGACACGCATGGCTGCCCCACTCTCCTAACAAAGTCCTCCAGAGCTCCAGGGGAGAAAAGCTTTGCTAAAGAGAGATTAAAGTGCCATCTAGTGGGCAAAAGAGGGCCCTGCGCTGCCACAAAAGCTGGTCTTGTTCCTGGTGTTTTTAAAAGCAGCGAGGGCCTCGCGCCCGCAACAGTGACAACAACAAGTTACAAACAGAGAGAAAACAGGTGACGTCCCTGGCCCCTTGTCTGCAGACAGTCAGAAGAGATGGTAGCAAACACAAGTTGCTTTTCCTATCTGAACAGTCGTGAAAGGGGCTGGTGAGCCAGCCCTGGGGGCTTGAATCCCAGAGTCATGGGGGCTGTAGAAAGAGAGACTTGCGCTGAGACGGTAGTTTGGGTGCCTCTGTCTACCAACGGTGCATTTTCTTCCCAGTGGTCTTGCGCGTTAGGTCCCCGAGGTACAAAAGGCACCGCTGTTAGCAGTGAAGACAAGGCCTTTGGGAGCCTAGGACAGAACCCAATCCCTACGCTAGCGCTCTAACCACTAGGCCACCCTTCCTCTCTCTCCTAATACAAGAAAAGGAGGCTGGAGCTGGAATCCTGCCCCCGTGACACTCACCCAGGCTACGTGTGTTCACTGGGGTCATCCTGGCGGAGGGGTATGGATGGAGGCCGGATGCTCATGCTAATATTGAGAAAGAGTCCTGTGGCACCTTAAAGACTAACTAAAGTATTGGAGCATAAGCTTTCATGGGCTAATACCCACTTCGTCCAATGATGTTACATCCGATGAAGTGGGTATTAGCCCACGAAAGCTTATGCTTCAATACTTTAGTTAGTCTTCAAGGTGCCACAGGACTCTCTGTCACTTCTGGAATTCCAGACTAACACGGCTACCTCTCTGATTCCTAACGTGCTAACATTGGCCGCCTTTGATGCTGCTCGCGATGAGGCCCGCTCGGAATCCTGACCAGGACTTTGGACCCACCAGAGAAGCGTCAGCACCTGAGGAGGTTTTGCACTGAGCCAGGCTGTGCCAGGCCAGGGGGTTGGGAGTTTAATCAGTGCTGCGTGCAGGCAGGATTGATGCTGCTCATAGTGGTGCTAGTCTCAGTGCCTCGGGAGTCATGTTGCGCGGCTTCGCTCTCTCCTGCAATGGGTGTGACATGGAGAGCCCCCTCCTCCCTGTTAAGATCAGTTTCTGTCTGCATCCTAAAAAACTTGTCCTGACCAGTTTTTGCCCTGGCCTCTCCCTTTGTCATTCAGTTTCGCTGCATTCTGAAGGAATGTGCAAGACCCTCACCTTAAGGCGAAACCAGACTTTTAGGCATCTGCTTCCCTTACTTGGTATAAACATTACTTGTGCCAATCAGAAATGGACACAAACAAGGTTTTTTCGTGGGGAGGGGAAGGGGGGGCTCATGACACTACTGTGATGTCATAGTTGGTACTTATTGGCCTGCACTGCAATATTCAGGCAGAGAGAGGAAAAAGAAAATGAATCCGTGTATCCTGTCCTGTACTTCTGTATCCAAGCTTGATCACCTCGAAGTCTCTCGGCTCACGTGTTTTCAAACAGAGCTTCTACTTTTGCCGGTCGTTATGCGTTGGTTTGTATTTGTAAGTATCAATTATTACTAAATGCTGTATCTTTGTTTATAAATATCGTTAGTAGGTATTTTAGTCATTGTGTGTTTTAAGTTTCATTAAGTCTATTAGTTAATCAAATGCTGCTCCGTTACCCCTTGTAATTATCTTTAAATTGATTAATTTTAGTTGTGTGTGTGTGTCTGCAGTTCGCGTCGTAACCCATATTCTCCTTGCATCCCTTACCATATAGTCTGTTGCTGTGTGCAGCCTGGTAAATAACAGGCCTGCATTTTCGCACCTGCGAGTCCGTGACAATCAACACTCCCACCCTTCCCCCCGCCCCCAAGCGCTGTCTTGCAGGGAGCTGCGTCTGGGAGTGACCAGGAGCTCCACTGGACAATGCCCTGATGACGGGAGCCCGGGTGGCACCGCCAGCTGTGTCAGTGCCAGGGGAAAGGGGCACCAGGGTGGAAAACATCAAGGTCAGGCTTAGTCCAGAAGGAGAAATGACGATGCCAGCAGGCAGAGGGTAACTCACCCCACACAGCCCAGGGGTGGCCATGCCCAAAGCGCCTGTGGAACTCTTCCCTGTCATAGATAAGCCCGGGGTATCAATGGTCAGTGAAGCTTTCCCTCGCCTACACCCTCCCCTCTCCAGTGCCACCTACCCACGGGGATCCACATGCTGGCCACCACCCGGATGGTCTGTTGCAATCTGCCCCGCCGTGGTCTGACTCAGGTGCCCCTGCTGAGTGAGGGTACATCACGCTGATACGCTGCACCAGCTGCCAAGCCCAGACAGGGCCAGCCCCTTCCTGGGGCATCCTGCTGGGACTAGGGATGCAAAGCAGCATTTCCTGCATATGGTGCCAGGCCCCGGAACGGCAGCGGGGCAGAGTGGCCCAGCTGAGACACCCTCCCCCCCACCCGCCCCAGACCTTGGCAGCCCCTTCAGCAATATCAGCACCCTGGACATGAAGCCACGCCCTGATTTGCTGGCCGTACTGATGTTATGGAGCCCGCACCAGTGCAGCAGGTGGGATTTGGGCAGGGGCTGGATAAGGAAAGTTTCACACCCTTGGGTTCCGTGGCTTCGTTAACCTGGGCCACCAGGGGGCTCCTTGGCCAGGTTATTCCTTCGGAGAGCTTCTACCTGGCCACCCTTTTCCCAGAACTCCCCCAAAGTCAGGCTGCACCCCTCACGGTAGCTGCCTCCTCCTGACTATAGGTGGAGCAGCGGCTGTTGGTGGGTCAGGAAGCAGGGGTGGCTGCAGATCCAGAGGTCACCTTCCACCCTGGAGGGCAGAGGGCAGATCCGGAAGCTGTGGGTGCATCGTCGCTGAGCTCCATCATGTTTAGTCCCTGTTCTCTACAAGGGCTCTTCTCTTCCTGCCGAGAACAACAGCGGTGCCTAACATTACCCTCTTCCCCCTCGGGTCTAAACAACCAGACTAGGTGACTCATTTTTCCCCTCTGTACCATCGGAAGAACACTCACACTCTCCTTCCAGCCAGGGTGCAGCAGGGAACAGGCAGAGGGAAAGGGGCAGGGCCAAGGGTGATTGACATCATTGTCGCGCCTGATTGACACCATTGTCAGGGAGGGGGAAATCAGGCCCCAGAAGTTAAAGAAACGCCCTTGCACTTGGAGCAGCAAACTGCTGTGCCCTTTAATGACTCCAGTGCCCCGGGCCAGAGTCATGGAGTAATGAGCTTTTAACTACACGCAGGAGGGACGCATCCTCGGGGCTACTCTGCAGTGGAAGAGCTGAGTCAATTCAACAGCTTGAATCCAGCTTGGAAATTTTCGCAGGCCTGTGAGCCGCCGAAGGAATCTTAAGAGCTGCTCCTGCTCTCAGATATGTTGCTTAAAGAGCAATTGTAAAAGGAGACCTGCAAAGGGACGGCGGGGCGGGTTAGCCTTGTGCATTTTTGTCTTTCTTTACGGTGGGTGATGAAGGCCTGGATAGTTTAAACACTATGTGTGGAGGAATCAATATGTTTTTTTACACAAGAAATGCACCTATCTTACTTATTCTAGCAGACTTGGAGGAGGATTGGGAAACTAGTAGGATTATGACATGCCAGGTGCCAAGGAAGTTAAATTATATTCAGGCTCTTCTAAGTGCTCCTTTTTTATTACTATCACTTAACTGAAATGTCCAATCAACTCTTAGGAAAAAAACTTTCTTTGTTAAAGAGTCATCCGGACCATTAAGGGCTGAGACAGCTGCTAAAATACATCTGTGTCCTCCGGTAAGACAAGGACAATAAGCCTCCATATTTCTAAGATATTTAAGAAAAAATGGCCAATTTAGGAACGTAAGAATTATCTGACTGGACCAGACCTGAGGTCCAGCCATCCCAATATCCTGTTTCTGACAATGCCCAGCACCAGATAATTCAGAGGAATCGCAGAAATGTAGGACTGGGAGGGGCAGGACTAAGTATTATCTAAACCATCCCTGCCAGGCATTTGTCTAGCCTGGTTTTAAAAATTTCCAGGGACGGAGATTCCACAACCTCCCTGGGTAATTTGTTCCAGTGCTTAACCCCCCTGACAGGAAGTTTTTCTTAATGTCCCACCTAAGTATCTCTTGCTGCAGTTTAATCCCATCGCTTCTTGTCCTGTCCTCGGTGGCTAAGGAAACCAATGTATTGCCCTTCGTAATAATTTATTGCCCTTTTACGTACATGAAGACTGCTACCATGTACCCCCTCAGTCTTCTCTTTGGCAGACTAAACAAACCCAATTTTTTTCAATCTTTCCTCGTAAATTATGTTTTCTAGACACTGTTCATCTTTTTTTCCTTCTTGCTCCCATCGGGACTTTCTCCAATTTCTCCACATCTTTCCCAAACTGGTCACAATACTCCAGCTGACGCCTTAGCCATGCTGAAAAGAAAGCTCGCAGCAGGCACATGTAGGATAATTTCCCCCTGACATTTGGTCTCATCCTAATCCCTAGCAGTTACAGATTGGCTCAAAACCCTGAAGCAGGTTTAATATCCCTCTCAAAAGTGTTGTTGGGTGCAGTGTTGTTGTACCCATGTTGGTCCCAGGATATCAGAGACAAGGTATGAGGAGTGTGGTTCACACACCTGTAATAATCTTTGTACAAAATATGCCTGGGGAGGTATCATTTGAAAACTACCTACACACTGCTCATGAATATTGTTGTATAATGTATGTTCAAAAGGTGTATTAAGAGTTATGAACATCAACTGAAATCATGACTGAAGTGTGTTTACCAGACAAGTCTGAGGAAAGAGGTAAAGATGCTTCTCAAAGACAAAGGACAATATGACGCCTCTAGCCAGGTGTCATCAAAGTTTATTGGCAATCACCTGTCAATGGCCATTATTTGGCAAGGAAGGGGGGCAGGAACAGATCGAGTTGCGTTTTAGCAAACAATATGGAACCTCTTTCACCACAAGACTCCATGTCTCCTTCCTCATCGCTGGAATGAACTTTATTAGAGGGAACCCTCAGGAAAATGCATTTCAAAGGATGACTGGACTATAAAAGTGAGGGGCAAAACACCCCAGTTCATCTCTCTTTCACCTAGGAAAACAAAGGAATCAGCCCTTTGACTTTGTGGGGAGATCCTGGCCATGTTGTGGGATCAGCCATGTTGCTGGGGACTGGTGATAAGGATTTTACCTTGAACCAAGTTTAGCTTGTTAAGTTTTAGCTACTAAGAAGTGTTTCATCTTGATTTTTCTTGTAACCATTGCTGATGTTAATACCTTGTAAATACTCACTTAAAACCTACCTCTTTGCAATTCAATACACTTCTTTTAATTTTCACCTAAACCAATCCAGTGCTGTGTTTAAGGGAAACTGTTTGGGAACTCCAGTTAGAGAAGCAAAGAACTGAACATTGACCCTATTTACAGAGGCAACAGATCATGAATATCTGAATTGTCCGGGAGAGGGCAGGAAAGCACAGAACACAGGCTTTGGGGGACATTCAGGACTGGGAGTGTGTTGAGGTCGCTCAGCAGGTGGTAACCAAGGCTGGTGGAAGACAGTATGTGGCTGTCATGTTACAAGGCAGGGGGTGACTTCCTCCCCCACTAGTCTGTGTTGCAGCCCGCAGTGCGACAGTGAGGTCATCTCTTTTACTGGGCCCACGACTGTTAGCGAGAGAGACAAGCTGTCCGGCTTCCGGCTTCGGGTCTGGGAAACGTAGTCAGGGGGTAGGTCCGCACCGTAGTTAGACGCCCGCAACTGGCCTGTGCCAGTGGACTTGGGCTCACGGGGATCGGGCTAAGGGACCCTGGCTGTATGATCCAGCAAGACGGGAGGGTTTGGGTGGGTTGCTAAGTAAAGACGGTATCCCAGTGTTTGTGTCATGAGGACCTGGTAAAACGTCCTAAATAAACAGTTATTGGGGGAGGCGGGGGAATAGCAGTGACAGGCCCTCAGAGCCCCCAGCCAGGTTTTTTGTGGTTTTACAATAACATTTTCCTATTTCTTCCCCTGTGGCGGAGGAGTCGTCCCACACAAACACCAGAGGGCAGCAGTGAAGCTGACAGCATACCAACTTCTGACAGGAAACATGGACAAAAGCAGAGCGAAATATTTTCCTTCCTTCATTTAGAATCATCTTGGCGGTGTCAGGGCGCTATCGAAGATGAAGGCCTTCCAGCCAGAAGCAGAGGTCTTAAATCAACTGCAGAGCCCCAGCCCTGCGTCAGAGAGCGGGTAAAATCCTGGGAGATTTTAGAAACGGGCTGTTTAGAGTAAGTTGTGCCAACACATCCTCGTTTCCCTGCCTGGTTGCTTCCCTGGCCGGGGTGTGTGTTTAACATGCTGCATATGTACCCAGGCCTGCATCTGGAGGTCTACAGGATTTACATTCACCAGATTAAGCAGACATCAGCAAATAGCTATTAAAATTTTACTCTGAAAGTCTCAAAGAGCATCTGGTCTGCTCCCTTTGATTCCCAGCTGACAGTCCCTTGTTTCCAGCCCATATAGATTTTGTTCCCGTTTTGTGTTATAGGCAAGTCATTCCTTTTGCTTAGAGAAAGGGAGAAATGAATCTATTTAGGGTAGGAACGCATTCAGGATTTTAGCTGTTCCTTTTAGAGATATGTCTGGATCAAAGGCCTGCATCTCTGCGCTTGAAGGGACTCTAAATCCAGAACCGAACCCAGATCTGAATGTTGCCGGTAACCCTGGAATGAGAATCCTGAACCCAACCCGTCCTGAGCTTCGCGGCGGCTGGAAACCTGGATCTGAGCCTAGATCTGACTCTCATGATTAGGAGCTTTCTCTGAAACCCGAGTGGAACCCCAAACTCTGAACAACTTTAGAGCTGGGATGCGGAGAGGCTGAAATCTGGCCCCCTAAACCCAGATCTGAATTCCAGCGCTCGGGCCCAAGTCTCATTTCGGTTATTTATGTTGGACAATTTTGTGTTTCATACACTCCCGGCTCGTATCGTGCTGGTGTCTCTGCAGCGCGCCCTGTTGAGAAGCAAATTTTAGCCATCTGGCGCAGCAGCCTGGAAAAAAAAATTTACAACACAAACACAAACACATACCCCGGCAGATTTAGAAAGACAAAAACCTAGCTGAACCCGATGGCTTTTGTTGAAGTCCAGGAGACAGCCCTGGGGAGTGAGAGGAGGGACGGGGAGAACGGCCTGGCGGAGCGGGGGACGGTTTCAGCACAGTCAGGTTTGTGTGGGTAGAACTGTAGCAGGCAGGGGAAGGCGTGACCTGCATGGAGAATGCCAGACAACTCCAGACACACACACACCAATCTGGGTTGAACAAAGATAAGACAGACAGCGGAGCATTTGGGACAAGACAGCCTATACCAAAAACACCCTCAGTCCAAGCAGAGCAGAAAACGCCAACAGCAGCAGAATGAGGTAAGTACCCAGCTGGGAAAGTGACAAGGAGATTCCCAGGCTATTTGGGCAGGGTTGGGGAGGGGATTTGCCTCTGGAAAATACTTTACTTTGATGCTTTGCTCTTTTTTTTTGATTGCCTAGTCTGCGAGGAGAGCAGCAAATAAAATACTGCCCGCGTCTCAACTCTGTGCCAGGGCTGGGCTGGCATGCCAGAGTCCCCAGGAATTCTAGCTTACTGGGGGACTACCCGCCATGCAGGCTGGCTGTTTTTGGGTCGCAAAGAAAGCGCGTGATATCATTGCCACTTAGTGCTTTATTTACACTGCGTTCGCTGGGATTCTGAAACGTGTGAGTTTCAGCAGAGGCGTTACATACTGTCCGTGTTTCTGTTTCTCTGTTCACACCAAAGTCATTTTTCTCCCTTTCCTGAGGATAAGACTTTCCTGGCAGAGAAGTTTGATCTCATTTTTCCTCCTCTGTTACCGAGAAAGCAAAGCAAAGACATAACAGGCCAAATCTTTAGCGGGTGCAAATTCTCATTGCCCCATCAAAGTCAAGGAGGCTTACACGGTTTACATCAGCTACTGATCTGGCCCCTCTACATGTATTTCTACCAGAAGAGAAACAGATTTTCCCTTCGCACATTTTTGTGGTTTCAAAGAAGCCATCAGAAAGTTGCATGTTAAAACTCACTTGCGCTGAGAGAAAAATGGATCCAAATTTCTCAGTTCTCATGAACTTTCTCTGCACCTCAGCAAAAGCGGAGGAAAGTGACTGAGGTACACAAAACCTCCCCGGGTATCTACTGTCCTGCTTTTAAAAGGACTCCGTCAGGTTAAAAATAATCCATAGATATAGTTTCAATTTCTTCAGTGGCACAGCTAACTCAAACCCTGATCTTGCAAACATTTATCCAAGCTTTGTGCATAAATTGTTCCCTTGGCTTCAATGGCTTCTGAAAGGCACGTCTTGGGTGCCAAGATTTTAAATCTGAAATAATATTTTTAATGGATTTGACTTTCTTGATGCACTTTATTCACTTGGATAATGGAATTAAACTGCTCAGGTTCTGGACAGTTTCAAGCACGCCAGAGGCAGAATGTCTCATGCCAAGCAGACCTCCTATTTTCACTGGTTTTGTTTTAAAAAACTTAATTATGTTAGATTTTTGTGCCAGCAAAACGCACAAGACTGGGCATCAGGATGACTGGATTATCAGCATTAATTTCATGGGACCTGCTGAGACAAGCAGAGAATCCAAAGTCTGTTGTGACTTTGGGCAAGTCACCTCAGCCCAGAACCAGACAGGAAGCCTGAGAAATGGCTACTCACGTCTATTGATTTCAGTAGAAATTAGGAGCTTACCTGCCTCTGAGGATCTGGGCCTGAACCTCTCTGGGCCTCAGTTTCCCCATCTGTAAAATGGGGATAAGAAAGAAAGAAAGACAGAAAGAAAAAGAAAACTCACAAACGGAAAAGAGGGAAATAGATAAAAAATTAACTTTAGTCTCTCCTTACATAACATACCCAAAATGTCTATTGTAGTGCAATTATGGAGATATATAAACTTGGAGAGTCCGCGCTGGTCTACACTGGGAACTTACATTGGTCTAGCAACGTCTCTCAGGGGCACGAGAAATCCACACCTCCGAGAGACGTAGTTATGACAATCTAACCCCCTCCCCCCCCCCCCGTGTAGATAGCACTAGGTCAACGGAAGAATCTTCCCAGCAACCTAGTGTCTGCCTCTGAGAGAGTTGGATAACCTACGCTGATGAGAACACCTAGCCCATTAGTGTAGGTAGTGTCTACAAACCCTCAGTGATCCAAGCTGAGCAATTTGAGGTTAAGTAATGATAACAAAGTTTAGTGATTATAGCCCTGATTCTTTCATTAAATCTATTTAGAAAGCTCCATTATTTTATTAAACTTTCGCATGTTTATCCTTCCATTAAATTAAAATTTCCTGAGCAAAGCTGCATTAGTCAGCAGGAGACTTTGCTGACACCTGTCTGTTCCTCGGAAAGTCCTAGATACCCTGGGTTTGTGAGGAGGCCGTGTGCACAGATAGGAAATATTAAGCACCGGTGTGCTGTATCTTTCAAAGGGATCTGATTCCCTATTATGTCCTGAGTCAGCACTGAACATACACCCTGCAGCATGGGGATAGAGGACACTGTGCTGCTTGGACGTCCATCAGCTGAGTGAGATACGGTCCCGACCAGTTGGGTTAATTAACGATCCTAAACATTTCATCCGAGCCAGATTATTAGCCCTAGTATCTCACCAAATTCCTGTCTGGCATCATTACAATCTGCCTGAGGAAATCCCCCTCTGGGGGAGCCATTCCTAGTCTCATAGAGTTCAAGGCCAGAAGGTACCATCAGGTCATCTTGTCTCAACTCCTGCCCAACATAGACTGTTCAATTCCACCCGGTGACCCCTATCTGAAGCTCAAAGGGCGAGTCAGCCTTTTCAGTGCCATGGGCTGGATGCTAGTTATGCAGAGAAATATGTGCTGTACAAAATGGCGTCGTCCGTGAGGAGTGACCTCGTACGTATGGTGCATGGGAGGTCGCACCACTCAGAGATGTTATTTTGTAGAGCAGGTCTGCTGAGGGAGCAGACACATTCAGGCAGGGCCGGCAACAGGGGGGGGTACAATGGGTACAGCTGTACCGGGCCCCGGACTTCAGGGGGGGGGCCCTGAAGTCCGGGGCCGGTACTCAGCTGTACCCGTTGTCGCTGGGGCTGTGAGTGAGGCGCGGCTCGGGCAGCCGCTGCCGCGCTCACCAGCCCCCTCCCCCGGCACCCAGCAGCCTCCCGCCGCCCCCCTTTGCGTCTCCCGGCCGGCCACGCGGCCGCAGCACATGCGGGGGTTGGGGCCCGCAGGAGGTAGGAGACCGGCGGGGGGCCTCGGGCGGCAGGAGACTGGCGGGGGGGGGCCCCCGCGGGCGGCGGGAGACTGGCGGGGGGGGCCCGCGGGCGGCGGGAGACTGGCGGGGGGGCCCCGCGGGCGGCGGGAGACCGGGGGGGAGGGGCCTACGGTCTGCTGTACGGGGCCCCAAAATTCCTGTCGCCGGCCCTGCATTCAGGGGCTGGATGGAATCATTCCCTGGGCTAGATCTGGGCTGCCAATTGGAGACTAAACTGTGGGCCATAAGGAGGGAACAGGAGAGATCAAGGTGTCGGTAGGGAATTGTTAAGTTTGACATGCCCAGGTAATTTTGGCAGGTGAACCACATCCCATGCCACAGAGAAAGATGAAAAGAACCTCCTTACTTGTCATCCTAAAGCCAGTGTACCAGGTCCCTTCGGAGTAGAACCACCCTGGAAAGTGGGACAAACCAAGTCACTTGTGTCCTTGATGAGTTTCAGCCCGGGGGAAACATTCATTTGATCTTCATGTGTGTTTTGCAGGTACCTTCTGGCCTGGCCCCTTTGTGCCTTCCTATTTGGTAGTGCAGCTACCATTGAGTTGACGGACATGTTTGGGGAGATCCGGTCCCCTAACTTCCCAGATTCCTACCCCAGTGACTCAGAAGTGACTTGGAATATTTCTGTGCCAGACGGATTTAGAATCAAACTCTACTTCATGCATTTTGACCTGGAATCGTCCTACCTCTGTGAATATGACTACGTGAAGGTGAGCTGCCCAAACTGCTCTGTGCCCGTTGCTGGAGTGTGTCAACCAGGAGGGCATGCAGGTTGGCTGTATTGGAGAGCTTAGTGTAGCAGCAGCAAGGGTGAGGAGTTTTTTTCATTCACAGGGCACAAGCGTTGCCTTGCCAAGTAGGAAACTAAGAGGAAGCTGAGTTGGCGCTTATCAGCCAATGGCTAAAGGGACAAAGGCAGATCGGGTGATGTTCTTTATTGGACTAACAAATATGTTGTGAGGAGGGACAGGCAGGATGTTAAGATACAGGGTTTAGACCCAAAGTGTCAACCTGAACCCAAATGCCATCACACCAGGATGCTCACTAAGGAGAACCCGGGGTAGCAAATGTGCCAGGATCATGGCAGGTGGCCAAGATAATAGAGGCATGATGGCAAGGTCAGGAGCGTGCCTAGACGATGCCTTTTATTTTTTCATGTGCCGTGCCTCACATCTTGAATGCTAAGGGATCCTTGCAGGCTGCGCCTCACCTGTATCCAATTCAAACAGAATCCAGTTCAAGTCACTAGCTAAGGGCTTGAGCCGCTAGGTTTGAATCTGGTCCCAGGCTCCTATGAAAGATAGCATCCCCAGCCCCACTGCATCTCCTTACTACCCTCCTGGGGCAAACACGGAGCGCCACCTACTGGAGCAGCCAGTACAGACAAGGCAATACATCAGTAGTTAGCTCCCCCTTTCTGTGCTACACCTATAGGACTGAATGTATGTTACCATTACCGAAGATTGTCAGCAGAGACGAGTCCAAATCCAACCTCCAGTTCCAAACCCCGCCAATCATTGAGTTGGGAGGAGCGTGCTGAATTTCACGCCTTAGCCCCCATCTCTCTTTCCCAGCTCATTTCGATTTCTGCTTTGAGAAAACAAAAGAAAAATGTTTGTATTTTCTTTTTCCTGCTTTCCTGGTTGTTTGAACTGCTCCATCCTGCCGGCACTGTTTCCCTTACTAACAGCGCTCACTGCTATTTGATTAGTCCTTTCTGCTGTTCCTGGATCTCCTCCAAGAACAAAGGTCACCGACACATACATATACAAATATAACTTTACAGAAAAGCAATGAGCTTGAAGATAGAATTCACTGGAACCCCCCAATTCCTTACCCTTCGCTCCCTCCCCCATCCCTCACACTCGCCTCATAACAATCCCTTTTATTTGCACCTGGCACCATTTGGCAGCAGAACTCTTCTTGCTCCTGGGTTTCCGTAAGAAGCTGGTATTTTTCACAGGGATTTAGATCTCAGCTGTATAAATGTGCTCCAGGCTGAAATTTAGCCTGCAAAGCCTCAGCCAGGGAATTACATTCTTGCTGTGAATCGCTTAGAAACATCCTTCTAGCTGTTTTGATGGTGACCTGAAAACTATCCGTACGTACTCAGATGAAATAATTACAAAGTTCCCAGCTGAGTGACCTGACTTGAAAAAGTTAAGAGCGTCCAAGTGACTTGTGAATTGATGGAGATTTCCATCCTCGGTACATCCCCCCGGGGCTTTCATTACTATCAGTGGATTTTATGAAGGGGGCAGACACTCTAAAGGCCCATTGAACTGAGTGGGAGACTCTCCATTTTGATTTTGATGGATGTTGGACCAGACAGTAAGGCTCTGCTCAATGCAGGGTACAACATCACCACTGCACAAACACCTGGGCCAATCCATTGTGGCCATCCTTGTAACACGGCAGAAACTCCTGGCTCGGGACAGGACGAGGAAAGGTCATGGGGTGCATCGGCCATTTGCCGCTGTCTCCCCGAGATCAACATGACTGAGGCCGAGAGCCATATTAGTCAATAAGCTGACAGGGGTGTAGGCCTCCTGATTGGCAGCTTCTGGATCACCTCTGAGCCAATCAGAGAACATGCTCAAATCTCTGCTTCCTGACTGGCTCGTCGGAGGCGAATCATAACTTTTCCGGAGCTCTAAATCCATTCCTCATTTAAAACAATAAAGAAAGAGAACTGGCTCCTCACAAGGAGCTGGCAAACTATGTGGGAACTATGCTGAGCCTCATCCAGGGCACGAAGAATTAAGCTCTCCTGTGTAATCTTAATTCGGCCTCGTTGTATGTATGTGCCATGATACTCATCTTTAATTCTCTGAGCATGGGCTATTTTTTCCAGCAGATCCCTGCCTTAATCAGTGCCCGGGATGGATGGTGCTCACTCAATATTGTCTTTTATCCTCATTGTTCAGTGGGTGGCCCCAGCCCTTACTTACTGGCCCTTCTTCCAACTCTGCTCTGAAGACAGTATAATTAATTTCCTCATGGGTTTTTCCAGGGTGCTTATATCAAAGAACTTCAAAGACATCAAAGGGCTTCTTCTCCCAGCCTGCCTATGAGGTAGGGCAGTGCTATTATCCCCATTTTACAGATGGGGAACTGTGGTGCACAGAGACATTAAAGTCACAGGTGTTCACTAAGTTGGGGTGGCCGATTTGAGTCCCCTAATACCAAAGTGGAGCTCCCAGGGAGGTGACTCCGAAATAACAGTAGGTTGCCATGGTCTCTTGCAGTTTCATACAGCTCAGGATAATAGATCTGGATGCAGGGCAGCCTGGGACTCACCGGAACAAGAGTCAATGATATTCATTGTTTATGTCACCTCAGGGCACATTAAAGGCAAATTGGGAAGAAACAGACTCATCCCCAAGGAGCTTAATGTGCTGGGTTGAGGTTTTCAAATCTAACTCGGGGATCTCTAGACACCCAACTTCCCTTCCTTTCAAAGGAGGGATTCTGTCAAAAGCCCCTATCTGGATTTGAAAATGTCACCTAAGACCCCATATTCCTGCAGTTTTATTCACACAGCAGGGATCACGGTCGTAGTCAGCCTGGCGGATTTAATAGCAGGATCAGGGCTGAGGTTAGACATCCCTGACATTGATTTTAGTCTGGTAATTTCTTGATTATTATTAAGAGTCAAGCCTTTGAATGAGTTGACTGCATATCGAGCCCATGTAACCCTCACCCTCCCTTCCCCGGTCTTTGTATCAGCACTGAGTCAGGAAATCACTTAAGGTCCATTGAGATCAGTGAGATTTTAGCATGTGCTTAAGTGCTTTCTGGAATTAGGGGCCCAGTTTGCAACTCCCACATGTTGCATGTTGTGTAAATTTAGACGGGACAAGGAGAGTCTCTGGGAACTTGTCTAGCTGCTCTGGAATGGCTCCCCATGTGAACACGGTATTCACTCTGGATTGGGAATAACGAATGCACTCACCAAGTTTATTCGGCGAGGGCTATTCTGATCAATTTTCCCGTGTAGACAAGCTTGTACTGTGTGTTCGGAGCTGTGAACTTTTGGGTGGTGCTGTCGTACTGACTGACAGGGGAGGACGTGTCTGTAAGGTAAAGTCAGGAGACTTTTCATTGTTGAAATCAGGCGTGTCTTGAGTGGCTGCAGATTTTGCATTCGCAACTAGAGGCAGAGGCAGGAGAGGCTGAGTAGCCGGGAAAGGCCAAGCCAAAGAAGGGAACTTTTAGGAGCAGCCGGAGGAGAAAACCAAGGTGGTTAATCACGTTGGATAAAGGAAGCTGCTCAATAGGGGGCATCATGAAAGAAGCCGGGAAAATCATTGTGTTGTGATACTGACATGATTCCCCTGAGGATTGCAGCTGCATTCAGGGCACGGGATGCAAAGGATCAGCCTCACGCTGTTTGAAGCACTGGGTTTCAGGCTCTAGCCCGTAAGGAGTGGAAGGGACTGGTGAAGACCCTGCTCTTGAGAGCTGTCTTCAGCGAAGTATTTGCAAGACCACAGGCCTGTGGACTGTGGAAAGGCCAGATGGCGCCCAGGTGCATGACTTTAGAAGTGTGTCTATACCCTGCCCTGTGCACATTTTTCACATTTCCATGGGGCTGCGACTTGCTGCCACGAAAGGATCCTTGCGGATGTGCCGTTCTCAGCGGTTGTTTCCCCGGCCCTGTGCTGTGCCCTGTTGCACACTTGTGTGGCACTCGGAGAGTCCCACTTCCGGATTCCTCCGCTCAGCGCTCGCCCCGCAGTGCTGCAAAGGGACGTCTGGACGTCGTAATCAACAACATTCCTAGGGAAGCTTTACCATGACGTATGGTCAGATTCATGGCATTCCTGGCTGATCCAGATAGTGGAGATTGCCACCGCATGGGAATATCCTCTGTCTAGTGATATACACCCACCCCTACCCACATAGGCCACCAGCTTAAGTGTACAGCCATGGAGATGGCCAGGACACCCGTGCATCTGACTGATCCCTCCCTGCCAGAATGTCCCCTTGGCACCCTTAGCAGCCAAGGTAAGACCGAGTTGCTCTCTCTCTTTATTACTGGCTCTATTTCTGTGCATCTTTGCTCTCGTCCCACTCTCCATTCCTCCCTGCCTGGGCTTGCAATGAGCGCAGCTCAGCCAGGCCAGAGAACCTGGGTCTGTAGCTAGCGGGAGAACCTAGCAATACACAGCAGGGGTTTTTTAAAACGGTTTCTAAACGATGGACCCAATGGAATGGAGTTGCTGGTGAAATGGAATTCTGTCCGTCTACCTTAGTGGTGGAATTGTCCCTAACTGCCTCATTTGTGCATGCTAAAGTGCCTATCCGTACCGGCTTTGCACAATCACACGCAGATTTTAAAGGACAATTTCGAAAGCATGGCCCATAAGATGCATATGCACCTAGAATCTTCATTCAAACCACCTGCTGTGCTAGTGTAACAGCTGTGATCCCCGGCCAGCTCACCAGGGAACTCCGGATTTAACAGCATGAGTGTCAAGAAAGAGATCTTGGAGTCAGCAGGGACAGTTCTCTGAAAGCATCCGCTCAAGGTGCAGCGGCCGTTAAAAAAGTGAACAGAATGTTAGGAACCAATAGGAACGGGATAGGTAATAAGACAGTAAATATCATAATGCCACTGTGTAAATCCATGGTACACTCACACCTCGAATTCTGCATGCAGTTTGGGTCACTCCCATCTCTGAAAAGATATATTAGAATTGAAAAATGTACAGAAAAGGGAAACAACAATGTTCAGGAGTATGGAACAGCTTCCATATGAAAGGGATTAAAAAGACTGGGACTGTTCAGCTTAGATGACTACGGGGTGATATGATAAAATAACGACTGGTGTGGAGAAAAGTGAACAGGGAGGTGTTACTTACCCCTTCACATAACACAAGACCTAGGGGTCACCCAATGAAATTAACAGGCAGCAGGTTTAAAATAAACATAAGGAAGTATTTCTTCACACGACACACAGTTAATCTGTGGAACTCATTTCCAGGGGATGTTGTGAAGACCAAAAGCATAACTGGGTTCAAAAAAGAATTAGACGAGTTCCTGGCGGATAGATCCATCAGTGGCCCTTAGCCAAAATGGTCAGAGACACAGCCCCATGCTCTGGGTGTCCCTAAACCTCCAACTGCCAGAGATTGGGAGTGGACAACAGGGGATGGATCACTCGATAATTGCCCTGTTCTGCTCATTCCCTCTGAAGCACCTGGCACCAGCCACTGTTGGAGACAGGATTCTGGGCTAGATGGACCATTGGTCTGACCTAATATGGCCATTCTTATGTTCTTATGTCAGTGACTGGAATGTGGGTGGTCATGCCCAGTGGCTAGAGCAGGAGTCAGCGCCCTGGCTCAGAGCTGGAGTGAGAGGCCAGATGCCAGAGCCCAGGGTCGGCGCCAAAGTCAGAAGCCAGGAATTGGAGCCCAGGGTCAGCCTGGAGTGAGGCAAAGCAGGAGCCGGGGTGGGTTCGGGGCAGAGGCAAGAAGGAAGCAGAGCCAGGCGCTATCATAACTGTGAGCAAATGCATTAAGCAGCTGCTAAACACTTCCAAACTCTAAGGGGAGTTAAGTATGGAACAGGTGACCCAGGGAGGTTGTAGAATCTCCATCATTGGAGGCTTTGAGGAACAGGCTGGACAAACACCTCTCAGGGATGGTCTAGATATGCTTGGTTCTGCCTCAGTGCCGGGAATCAAACGAGGTGACCGCTCAGGGTCTCTTCCAGCCTGACATGTCTAGGTTTCTACAGATAGAGACACAAACGTTGAGCCAGAATCTGGAGGGGATGGCATTTTCTCCCCGGACGAGTCCCACATACTCAACATAAGAGCCGCAGAACCGGGCTCGCAGGAAAGAGCAGCGTCCTCGCTGGAGGTATCTGCGCCTCTTTATCTGCGATGGACTCCATCCCCTCCAACACATGGCGCGGGGACAGGCCTCTGGCAGGAAAATAAACAGAAAGGTCACCCTCTCTGGTTAATATTTGCTGCTGCTGCGGAGCACTGTATACTTTTTCATAGATCATTTACATCCAGCGAGCCGGCTGGTAATTAAATCTCGGCTGTTTGTTTGGAGTCTCCCTGACCAGGGTCATGATGTCAACGTTTTCACTAGAGAAGATGTGTCCCTTCGGGAAACATCAATTGCAGCAGAGAAATTCACTGCAAGAATCCTCTAAACTTAAATCCTGGTTTTAAAAACAGCAACATTCGCTCCATGGCAGGTTAAATCCTCTTAAAAGTCGTCCAAGGAAATGCCATTGGGTTTTACTATCTTTTCCAATTCAGTCAACCTCACGTCCATCATTCAAAGCCATTTGTACCCTGATCGGTCAGGAGGGTGATGATTTGTGAGTGTGCCCTGGCATTTCTTCTTGGACAATTGCTGAGGTTTCCCTGCGCACACACTGAAGCAGGAGAAGCAGCCCCTGCTCCATCAGATTTCAGATTCAAGGTCAGATCCTCAGCTGGTTTCAATCGCCATAGCTCCTTTGACTTAGGCACAGCTCCAATGGCTCGGTGGAGCACTGAGACTTCCCTTTGTATGGCACCGGCGGAGGGTAAACAGGGCAATGACACCTCGCAGATCTGTTTCAAAATCCCCAAGTGAATGGAATTTCGTAAGCTCCAAATGGAATTTGGTCTTTTCCGCTCGGCACGGGAAAGATCTGCAGCAGGAAAACAGCACAAAGCAGGCAGTGGAGAAACGCAGCCATCCCCGCTTCCTTTGCCCTCCCAGGAATGCGCTAATTGGACTGAGGAGAGCAAAACATACCCCTTGTAATGTATATAAATGGCTCATTAGGCAGAGCAATCCCAGGGCTGGGCTGAAGCCCCTCTGGGAACATGACAGCAGGAGGGGAGATACCGACAGATTGGAGAGGGACATTCAATAGCATCTGCACAGCTTCTCTGCTTTTAACATCTACTGTACTACAGCCTTCTGGTCTGAAATAAGTCACACACTATCTGGGATCCTCACAACGTTACCAAAGATTTTAGAGATGAGGTCAAGCGGGAACATGAGACCCGAGCCCTCTTGGTCTCAGCACAAAGTCAGATCTGAAGGAGGTAGGACAGGTTCTCCTCTGCCTCAGGACCAGAACAGCGGCTCTACGCCCCTCGAAACTTCGAGGGATGTTGGGGATCAAAACGGGGGGGCGGAGACCTCGCTTCATTTATCATTTAAATCTGACGGTTGGGCGGGGAGGTGCGGAGCTGTCATTTCAGCTGGCACTCTCGTCTCCTTGTGGGAGGGAATTCTCCAGTCTACGACCAACTCCTGGGCAGGTTCCTGTCTCCGACACTTGTGACCCTCCCCGACTGGCGGACAGATTCGTGGTTCGGGTACAGTGGAGCTATGGTGGGAGATCACCATTGCAGAGGGGATGGTGTCTGTCAGGTAGCTAGGGTCAATCCCACAGAGGGCTTTGAGTAGTGGGGCAGAGGCCTGGTAAGGTAGAGCAAAGCACCCAGGTGATGCCTTCCCAGTGCCGGCAAGCAGGTGGAGTGCCGTGTTTTGCACCCGCCGGAGCTTTTTCCAGGGGCTTTCCTTCTCCATACGCTGCCTCTGCCTTGTAGGCCCCGTGCTGCATGCGGGTGGCTTTCTGCTTTGCGCGACGGGCCCTGGCAGCAGCTGGCGTTGGCATCGGCTCAGTCGAACACGGATGCCAGCGGAGAGCGGCTCACGGGAACGCGGTATGATCGCTGCCCTGGGGCTATGAGCGTGGCACCTGTGCCCGGAGTCTGGGTTAAATCGAGCCGGGGCTGGAGATCGGCTCCAACCTTTACAGATCTGTCCTTTATTTAATCAGAAATCGGAAACGGTCCCGGTCCAAATGCTGCCCCTGTCTCTGTGGGCTCTGGCCCAACTGAACCGGTGCCGCCACATGGCAGAAAGGGTGGGCTGAGCCAAGAGCCAGGGTCCCACAGGGGCTCCCTGCACCCCAAGGTTTGGAGGAGAGGAGCTAGGCATGGACTCAACGAAGTGAGGCTGGGGGCAGGGGAACACCACACTGAAATCCTCCAGCCCAGGAAGGGGGACGGCCCGAGTCCAGGCAGAGATGTAAGGGGAATGGATGCCAGGCCAAGCTCGCCACCCAGCCCCCGCCCTGAGCCTGGCACCTCCCCTGGGCGCTGGGTTGCGGGCTTGGCACTAGGGAAAGATTTCACAGAGCTGCACGCTGGCGGGAGCGTTAGGGACCCCTAGAAACCACCCGCCTGTCACGCTCACCGTGTCCACCCCCACACCCCTCCCTCGTACAAACACACAACCCGCCACGCACCCATTCCCCTGACTCCTGCAAACACACACACACAATCGCCGCACACCCCCGTTCCCCTCCCTCGCCCGCTCCCTTGCCTCTCTCTCACACCTGCCGCCTTCTCGGAGCTCTTCGTTGTGTTGGCGCAGGCCCCTGTGCCACACCCACCCCTGTCCGTATCCTGACAGAAACAGAGGCCTCAGTTGCTTGGCTATCCATCCTCACAGTCCCAGGACAGTCCAGATCATCCAAACCCACTGGCATGCAGAGCCCTCTCCTCTGTGGGGCATGGGGAGCCAGCCGGTCCAAACCCTGAGCCTAGAGAATCCTCAGATCAGGACAGCCGCGGTGCTGATCCATCCTCTGGGCAATGGGGGACGGCTACGTTAGTCCTGCCCTTAATAGAATTCACTTGGCATGAGAGGGATCAGTGCTGGCATGAGCTGGAAAACAGCCCTCCACCACCCCCTCCCCCAGTGGGGGGAAAAAGCGGGGGAGGGGGGGGGTCTTCCTATTCAAATCTCTCATAGGAATGCAGGCAGGCTGCTGGGAACAGCAGTTGGAGGAGGTTACAACTCACAGGCCAGCATGGAGCTGGGAGCCGAGGGAGCAGACAACCGAAAACCACAGCAACCGGCCCAGACGGGTTAACCCAGCCGCGTTATCTGGGGCCTCTCTCTGCTCCGTACAGCAGGCTATCTGCACCCATACGCTGGCTTTCACTGGGGGTCTGGCAGCGTCATTCCCAGCACGGGTACGCGTCCTCCTGCCGGCCTGGGGAGCCAGCATGCTAAAAATAGCAGTGTAACGGTGATCTGCGTGGGCAGCCACCCCAGCCAAGATCCTAGGGACGTACGCAGGGTGGCTAGCGCCTCCCGCAGCCTGGGCACCAGCTCCGTCAGCGCTCACTTGCGTACGTCTGCCCAAGGTGGAAACAGTACCTGCAGCGCCGGTGAACTCCAGCCAAGGCGCACGAGACCTTATTCGGACGCTGATCTCCGGGGAATTCAATAATACCAGCCTCTTGAAATCCTGGGCAGACACTCATTGAAAATGATTCATTTGTTCCCCTTCCGTGGAGAGACCACAAAGGGGAATATTTTCAAAAGCAGCCAAAGCAGGACTTGCAGTAGGACCCAGGCAGCTACGCATTGGGAAGTTGGGAACCAGGCTCCCAAGACACTTCCGGTGTGTTAGAAACTTTGATCTCAGCACCTTTACCAAACGTTAATGAATTTAGCCTCCCCGTCCCACTGGGAGTCAGGATTTAGCTCCATTTTATAGAGGGGGACAAAGAGGCACAGAGCAATTTACCCAAGGCCAGAGGCAGAAACAAGAGTCATCTCTCCTTTGCCGTGACGCCTACAAAAAACCTCTCGGCATTTAGGCGGCTGGTGGACGAAGATCACGCCCTCTGACACTGACCAGTACTGTCACACTGTGACCTTGGTCACCTCTCTCTGCCTGTAGCCATCGGTATACGTAGGCTGTCATTTTGTTCTGTTTGTACAGCCCCTAACACAGTGGGGTTCTAGTCAAGGATTGGGTGCCTGGATGCCACCATGTTATGAATAAAAAATAATAGTAATAATCACTTATATTTGAAATAGAGCCGGCTGAACATATTCAGCTAAATGAAATTTCACTGAAATAGGGTGCTCCGTCGAAGCCAAAATGTTTTGGAGAGACATGTGACGTTTTCATCAGAAGGGTTTTGAGGTCCGATGCTCTTGGATTATTTCTGAGCAGAGAGGGGGCGAGTGCCATTTTGACACAATTCCAGTTCACGAAAAATGTTCAAAGGGTTTTTGGTTTTGTTCTGATGCGTAAGAAAAACAAATTTCGAAACCTCAGGAGGAGTTGGGAAATGGAATTGTCCTCCTGCTGACAGCTCTAGTAATCGCTGTGCATTACCACATAGCCCCAGGTTAGCATGCAAAAACACAGGCATGCAAACTCAGAGGGGAAAGTTTGGAGACTGGGCTGGGGAAGGGTACGGGTACTTCGTTAATTAAATCTTAATTAAAAATTAAATTTTGATTTAAAAAGATTTTAAAATCTCCCTGCCCCTGTTCCTAATCTTTCAGATACTAGAATTGAATGCAATTCCACAGGATCCTGATGCCCTTCAGTGACTTATCACACTTTGCTCAGCTGAGACAGTAAAACTAGGCTGGTCAATTTCACTTTGGTTCCTAGTCAGTTTGACTTTCTGGATCTCCCAAATCCTGTTGTGTTTGGGTCCCCAACACTGCAGGGGAAGGTCCATCCCAACAACGCCCCAAACACTTCTCAAGTCAACTTTTAAAAATAAGCCTCTAGAAACCTTGGGTGGTTTTTAAAACAAAAACAAAAACAAAATCTAAATGCTGGGCCTCCATCTCCTTGACGGCCTCCCTTGAATTTGCTGATTGGAGCTCCCTTGTCACCCTATTACTCTGTCTGTTTAAATCATCGCTGGCGTTCTCCTGGGGCTCTGAAGAGACTCCCAGTACTAAGATGAAGCTGTGTCCATGAAGCTGATCAGCATGTAGCAGGAGATGGGTGGGGGGAACCTTCCAGAGGTGAACAGCTGTGATTAGAAATTGCACACCTTGGTTCTAACCATCACATTCTCTCCTCCACCGTCTGTCCTGATTCCCCTCTTTCCCAAAGCAGACTCACTGCCCCCTTCCTCTCTTTCATATGTAGCAGATATTACCAGGTGTTTTGGAGGTCTCCCTCAGCCTGATCAGGTGGGTGAGGTAATATCTTTAGCAGGCCAATTGCTGCGGGGGGAGAGAGACAAGTTTTCACTTGGAAGACACAGAAATAACCCCCTGGTTTCTGTCCGGGAACAGAACGCACAGCAATGTCCCAGACCCTGCTTGTGTAGGTCAAGCTGATGTTGTGTTATGTCACTTCGATGTTGCATCTTAGGGACAGAGGAATTACCACATTGCATCAGATCGATGGCCCAGCTAATGCTGTCCATGAGAGTGGCTAGCACCAGCCAAGGTTTCAAACATCCAGAAGGGACACTTACAGAACATAGAGGACTCTCCTTCTTAACCCCAGTCAGCTGGCTTTTGCTGCAATGAGGTCATGAAAGGTGCATGGCCGTGAGTTCCTTGGGTGGAACAGTGTATGGGGAAGTCTGTAGTATCCTTGCCAGCACAGGGCCTGGTAGATGGTGAAGCAGAAGACTTCAATCCTCAGGGATGTAAATCCACCACCTTTTAATCTGGTGGCTCTTTGGCAGCCGTCGAGAAAGGAGTTGTTGATTTTTCCGTCTGCTTCTAAGTGAGTAGGTGCCTCCAGTATAAATCCATTGTCAGGCTCAGCAGAGAGGTTGGAATCGAATGGATCACAAGGAATGGGCTCTCTCTCTATTCCCTGGGACACTAGCAGGGTTGGGGGTGAATGGATGTTCATCCAGACACCGCGCAAATAAAGAGGGAGCATCGGTCTCCAGCAGTGTCGAGCTGACATGTTTCGCTAGCTCTTGACCCTCTAAAATATAGACATATCTTTTAAAATTAAAATACTAACCCTCTGGAAGCTATTCTTTCATACCTCACGAGAGCGTCATCCCTCAGCTGTTCCTAAGCCCTCTTAATTAAGACAACCTGCTGAACCATTTCAAGTGGTCACATGATAGATAGCCCTTGACTCACAGCCGAAACCGCGGCAAACAGACTGGAAGTTCAATAGGAAGGGGGACTTTATGTAACGGCAGGATGGGTCTGGGCAACGGGGCAAGTTACCAAGAGCTGCTGCAAAGATGCCAGCACTGGAGTGTTTCAAAGCTCATCTGTTCTTCATCCCCGGGAGATGCCTTTCTCAATGTTCAACTGCAAGTTATTGGGGTCAGTGGTGTTTACTTACCCAGTCGGGGAGAAAAATTCTCTTCCCTACATAAATTACTGGCTGAAGTCCCATGGCTTGTGCGGTGGAGGGTGGGGTCTCACTGGCTGATCCCGGGGGGGCCTTCGGGTCTATTAAATGGGTGGTTTAGGAAGGAATCTAACTTGCCAGGATACAGGATTGACTAGAGACCTCACTGGAAGCTCTTCTGCATCAAGTCAGTCTCTTCTTTGATGCCTTTGGTGGCCTGCCCCCTTTCCTATGAGTAGCGAGTCAATTGTGAATAACGTGCACCCTGCTGGCTGTCTCCCGCCATGGCTTGTGTTAACTGAGTCTTTCTACGGCTTTTAATAGGTTGAGGCTGAAGACCAAGTCTTGGCAACTTTCTGCGGCAGGGAGACCACAGACACAGAGCAGGCCCCCGGGCAGCAGGTGGTCTTGTCTCCAGGTCCTTACATGGGCCTCACGTTCCGATCCGACTTCTCCAATGAGGAGCGCTTCACTGGTTTTGACGCCCATTACTCAGCAGTGGGTAAGTAGCCCCTTTGCAGTGCAGTAGCGGAGGCAAGTACATTATCATATTGCTACAAACCTATAGGACTCCATGCCTCTGAGGATGATGCAGAACTTCATGGCTTGAGAGGGGTAGAATCCAGATCCTTCTGCTCCAAATGGGCCCCTGCTCCTTGAAAATAGAGACTCTCCATCAGCTGTTAGCAGTGCAGGGACTATGGCAGCTGGGTGTCACCATGGAAAGTACTGCTGAGTATTAGCAGAGCCGGGGGTGTCTTCCGCTGGAGCTGAGGTACCCCCCAAAGGCATGCTTGGCAAATTGAGACATTTTCAGGGCGGCGCAGAAGGATGTGTGATGCCCACTGCCATGACATGCCATGCTGGCACACAGCAGAGGCTGCCCAAACTGGGGACTGCAGGGCACAGCATGTGGAGAGTTGGCTGGGCACACGGTGCTGGCTTCTCCTCCCTGACCCCAGTCACTAAATTGCACTAAAGACTCTCACCATTTTTCCTAAGGCTGCTTTCAATGAGAGCTCTTTCTGCAGAGATGTCACGGTGCTGTGAATGGCAGGGGAGGTGGTCTGGGAGTTTGCCCATCAGAAGAGAGGTCTCCAGGGGACAATCTCTGGATTAAGATGTGGTGCACACTATGAACAAGCTTGAGAGTCCTGGCTGGACAGCATGCCAGTCCTCTCTCCTCCCACCCTAGCTCTCCACCATTCTCTCTTCTTTATCCTCTTCTGATTTAGTCTTGACCCCTGCAGTGGCAACGTCTGTTGTGTGCACCGTGGGCTGGGTAGTAACAGGAGTTTTTGAACCTAAACTGGTTCTTTATTAGGAGAGCTATTCACAGAGATGCTCCAGCTGCAGCCAGCATTCCAGCCATGTGCACACAGACTGACTTCCTGGTGCCTCTTCCTAACCCTGCAACCTCTACTCCTCCCTCCAAGTTCCAGGCAGGTTGCTACAGAGTAACTGCAGATTGTCAGGTCGGGGTCTGCCGCTCCCCAAAGTGCCCCCAGATTCTGGGAATCGGGGCTTCGGGCTGATATACCAGCCCAGCTCCTACACTCCAAGACTGACCCAGCAGCACCTTTCCCTCTCATGCTCTAAGGCAGGGGTGACCAACCTTCTCAAACTCAGGTGGCCACCCCTGCCCTAAGGAATCCCCAGTGAGATTACCCTGCTTTCAGCCCTCAATATGGGGGGGGCAGGCTTCGAACCCCTTAATCCACCCTGGCATATCAGCTGCCATTGTGGTGGGGTGGAAAGGACCTTTAAAGGAAACTTTGAGACTCTTACACCAGGGTGATGCCATATGCACTTACTCCAGAATTACGCCGGCGTAGCTGAGAGCAGAATCTGGCCCCACAGAAGGCACCACAAAGGGATCCGAGCACTGGGAGACAGAGGGAACAGACTAAGCGTGACCCTTGTAATGCCCATGCACACACAGCCCTAGGGCCCGGGCCCCGCAGTCCTGCAGGGGAATTCTGCCCCATGGGGCACTCCAGTGATAGACAAACAAAACACTCGCTTTTTGCTGGATTGGGGGGATGTGTAAGGCTGTAGGACAGGGGTCAGCAAACTACGGCCCGCGGGCCATATGCGGCCTGCAAGCCATTTTTATCTGGCCCGCAAGCTCGGGCCAAGCGCGGCGAGCTGAGGGACCCCACACTTGGGCTAGAGCGCCCGGCTGAGCACAGTAGGCAAGGCAGGGCTTAGGTAGTGGTGTCCCGGGGGGGTGGTAGTGGTTAGGGTGGGGGGGGGTCTCAGGAAGGGGCAGTCAGGGAACAAAGAGCAGAGGGGCTTAGATAGGAGGGTGGGGTCCTGGGGAGGCAGTTAGAGTGGAGGGGTCTTCGGTGGGGGCGATCAAGGGACAAGGAGCGCGGGGGTTGGGTGAGTCGGGGGTCCTGGGGGGGCAGTCAGGGGGCAGGAATTGGGAGGAGGTCAGACAGGGGGCGGAGCCAGGCTGTTTGTGGAGGCACAGCCTTCCGCACAATTTTGAACCCCAGTGTGGCCCTCGGGCCAAAAGGTTTGCCCACCCCTGCTGTAGGATCATAATGCTCCATCTCCCCACCCCCTACGCAGTGGGTCAGGTGCCCGGATCTCCATGGCAGGCTGGCTCCTCCTTTTCTCACCCCAGTCAGCTCCCTGTTAACCCATCGTGGGATGGGCAGATGTGGGCCTTTGCTTCAGACGAGCCATGAAATCTGGACCAAAACTTGGTCACCATTTGGTCCGAGGGCATCCACGCGCCTTCTCATTGCCTGTGTCTAAACATCGGGGGCCGTGCCGGGCGGGGGAGGGGGGCTCCCGTCTTGACACCTGCCTTTCTAACGCCCGGCTCGTCCCTCGCTCCCCTGCAGACGTGGACGAGTGCCTGGAAAAGAGCGACGAGGAGCTGGCCTGTGACCACAACTGCCACAATTACATCGGGGGGTACTACTGCTCCTGCCGCTTCGGCTACATCCTGCACTCCGACAACAGGACCTGCAAAGGTACGGCCCGGCTCCGGGCCCCGCGCACAGCTCGTGCCTATCTGCCCTCCCTTGCCTGACTCCTGCGACCCTGCAGAGCGCCGCTGCACGCGGGGGTCTCGGCATGGTTGTTCGGAGCACCCCTGTAAGGGGGCTCCCTGCACCCGAGCAGCCTGCGGGGTTACGGCAGGGAAGGGCCAGTGGATCCCCAATGATGCGGATCCGCCAGCCAGGTGGGAGATTGCCCAGGGCCAGGAATAGGAGGCCACACTGGATCCGCGGGAGCGTCAGCCGCTCTGTCAGGCCGGATTTGAACCCCGGGCTCCGTCCGGGACCCCGGGTCTAGCCCAGAGAGCCCAGTCGCTCAGGGTTCCCGTGTGCCTTTCAGTGGAGTGCAGCAGCAACCTCTTCACCCAGAGGAGCGGGCTGATCGCCAGCGCCGACTTCCCCAACCCCTACCCCAAGAGCTCCGACTGCCTGTACCGCATCGAGCTGGAGGAAGGCTTCCTCATCAGCCTGCACTTCGAAGACAGCTTCGACATCGAGGACCACCCAGAGGTGTCCTGCCCCTACGATTACATCAAGGTGAGCCGGCTGGGCGGGCCCCAGCACTGGGAGATCTCTGGGTGTAACTCCCCCCACCCCACCTTCTAGCTCATTGGCCCACCCGCGTCCAGGCCCGGGGGGGTACAGCCAGTGGGATCTGGGCCCGCTTCCAGCAGGGCTGGATATTTACCACAGCTCCGCTCCGCACAGCTCCGGCTGAGTTTAAGCCCAGCCTGCGAAACGAAAAGCCCAACACTGAAGATTTGCTCAGGTTTTACTCAGGCGAACTTCCTCTGAAGGCCATTCCCTGAGTCCGAA
Source organism: Sternotherus odoratus (assembly GCA_032164245.1). Lineage (NCBI taxonomy): Eukaryota > Metazoa > Chordata > Testudines > Kinosternidae > Sternotherus > Sternotherus odoratus. The sequence continues at coordinate 3,851,718 of JAVMKO010000009.1, forward strand.
TGGAGCCCCCGCTCACACACACACCCCATTTGCAGCACCCCCTGCTACTGCAGCACTGGAGACAGTGAACCCCCAGCTTTGCCAGTGCACCCCATTCCTGAGCCATCACGCAGCACCATGGCTGGGTCAGGAAGTAGTGAGACCCACACGCCATCCCCTGGGTGCAGTGAGACCCACGCGCCATCCCCTGGGTGTAGTGAGACCCACACGCCATCCCCTGGGTGCAGTGAGACCCACGCGCCATCCCCTGGGTGCAGTGAGACCCACGCGCCAGCCCCTGGGTGCAGTGAGACCCACACGCCATCCCCTGGGTGCAGTGAGACCCATGCGCCAGCCCCTGGGTGCAGTGAGACCCACGCGCCATCCCCTGGGTGTAGTGAGACCCACGCGCCAGCTCCTGGGCGCAGTGAGACCCACGTGCCAGCCCCTGGGCACAGTGAGACCCACGCGCCATCCCCTGGGCGCAGCGAGACCCACGCGCCAGCTCCTGGGCGCAGTGAGACCCACGTTCCAGCCTCAGGGCGCAGTGAGACCCCAGTGGATCCGAACTCTCTGCACCATCTCCTCTTGTTGCTCCTGGCAGATCAAAGCCGGTCGGAAGGAGTTCGGCCCTTTCTGTGGGGAAAAGTCCCCAGGACGTCTAGAAACCCAAAGCAACAGTGTTCAGATCCTGTTCCACAGCGACAGCTCAGGAGAGAACCGAGGGTGGAAGTTATCCTACACGGCAGTCGGTAATGGCTCTGGCTCCTTCCCTTCCCCGGGCATGGGGGCTGGACCCTGCGGATAGAGACCATGGCTCCCCCTAGTCGTATATAACAAAAGGCCAGAGGATGTTTGTCTGAAGCCGTCACGCGCAGTAGAGGCGGCCCGGACAAACAGCATGCTGGGAGTTGTAGTTCAGCAGCACAAAATGGCCACTGCGCGTGCGCCACCGCAAGCCGTACAGACGGCCCGGACAAACGGCCTGCTGGGAGTTGTAGTTCGGCGGCACAAAATGGCCACCGCGTGTGCGCCACCGCAAGCCGTACAGACGGCCCGGACAAACGGCCTGCTGGGAGTTGTAGTTCGGCGGCACAAAATGGCCGCCGCGCGTGCACCGCCGCGAGCTGTAGAGACGGCCCGGACAAACAGCATTAAGCACTTTGGCCCGTGTACACGGGCTGTTACACTAGTCTTACATAATGAATTTAACTGAGTAATCCTGTCCTTTAGATGGGGACTTCTCCCTGAGCACGGCTGTGCCCTCAAACATGAGGACAGGGGTCTCCCATGATCCTTACTAGCCAGTGTCACTGCACATGCACCAAGCCCTCTTTTCTGGACCTCACCAAGCTCTTTATTTATCTCACTAACACCTTGCAGCAGTGAGTTCCACAGGTTGACTCCGCATGCTAAATGGGTGGCCGTTTTAATTTCATGGCGCCCTCCCTCGATAACATCACTCTGTGCCATTGCCGCAGCTGTTTTGAGCCCTGCCTGGCTAATGGTTTGAAGTCTGTGTGCAGCCTGCCTGGCAGCGCAACCCCGGACTGGCACGCAGGACCCTGCTGGGTGCATCCCACCCAGGGCGCAGCATTGCATGGAGCGGCCCACTGGGGGACCTGACCGTGGGTGTCTCTGAGGGGCTGTAATGGCAGCTCTGCTGAGCTAGCAGCTCCCGCGGGGCATTCTCTGCTCCCTCCGTTCAGGGACTCAGGCTTTGGCAATGAGGAAGGTTCCTCCAGGACCCGCTCTTCCCCAGCCCTCCCCCCTGCCCTAATCCTCCTCCTCTGCCTGGCGCTGCCCAGGAAAGGTCACTGAGCCCATCCTAATCCGTGCACCCCACCCACGGGTGAGCCAACAGCCGGGTTCCCTGCTTCCCCCATTGGCTTGCCCTGACCTACCAGCTGGCTGGTTCCGTCACAGCCTGGTACCCGGTGTGCCCCTCTGCCAGCAGGTCTACCCCAGTGAGAATTGGTGGGTACTATTATCCTAATAAACAGCTGAGGTCCTGGAATTCAGAGCAGCCTCCATTGCTTGGGGCTCCCCCCACCCACCCTCTCGCCAGCCAATCAGCGTGGTCTTTCTTTGTTCCCCCCTCTCCCCTTCAAGGGAACCCGTGCCCACTGGTGCAGCCGCCAATCAACGGGAAAATCGAGCCCTCGCAGGCCAGGTACACGTTTAAGGACCAGGTGGTCGTCAGCTGCAACACCGGCTACAACGTGCTCAAGGTACAAGAGCCATTGGCTTGGGTCGGAGTGTTTGGGGCGGTGGGGTGGATTCTCTTCTCTCTTACACCAGAGGAAACCTGGGGCCACTGGGGGGCGCTCTATGGGTCCGGCGTTCGAGCCAGAGGCGTGCTGGGTTCTATGGTAACAAGCCAAAACCCGGGCACCGGAGGTCAAGCTAGATGATCGGATGGTCCCTTCAGCCCTAAACGCTCTGAAACTCTCCCAGGGCATTGGCTCAGGAGGCTACAGTTGTGGTCTGCAACGCTCCAGCAATACCCAAGCAAGCCTCCTCATTGACTTCACTGGGGCAGCTTCTCTGGGGCTGTGATGCTACTGAAGTCAAGAGTAGGCCGGCCAAGAGTTTGGCTCTACTTCACGAAGAGGTGCCCTTCGTTTCAAGGCAACTGGGCTCTTCCATTATAGACCCACAGACTTTAAGGTCAGAAGGGACCATTAGTTGATCGTCTAGTCTGACCTCCTGCATGACGCCCGTTACAGAATCTCATTCACCCACCCCTGGAGTAAACCCCTAACCTGTGTCTGAGCTATTGAAATCCTCCAGTGGTGGTTTAAAGACTTCAAGGCGCAGAGAATCCTCCAGCAAGTGGCCCGCGCCCCACGCTGCAGAGTGCTTGGAAGGGAGAAATTAATCAAACGGAAGCCCATCAAACAACCCACACGGGCCCGAGACACTTAGAGAGAATACAGCACCCACCCACCCCAAACGCCAGCTAAACCACTCACCCACAACAGCAAACTACCCACCCGTAAATGAGCCGGATGGGAGACTTGGCATCTTCCCAAGAGACGGAGGTACCTGGTGTGCTGGTCTGCCTGCAAAGCCCCGGTACGCTGTCCCAGGCCATGCAGTACTGGTCCTTTGGTAGGTGACCTCCACAGAGCAGCAGGTATAGGGTGACCAAATGTCCTAATTTTATAGGGACAGTCCCCATTTTGGGTCTTTTTCTTATATAGGCTCCTATTCCCCCCCATCCCCGGTCCTGATTTTTCACATTTGATGTCTGGACATCCTAAGTCTAAGTGGGTGGGACTCTTACCTCTGAATGAGTCCTGAGCCGTCCTCGGCTCTACCTACCCCATCCCTGGGGCTTCATCAAATGCTCTCTCTCTCTCCTGATGTAATCTGTCTCTAGCATCACTCCTACATCCCAGGACACCAGTACCCTATGATCGGCTGCTCCAGCCTCCTAGCTAGGTTCTAACATTGCGCCCTCAGCCATCATATTTGGTTCTTCTTCATGAAGAGGAATCTCTCTGTTACTGGCTTGTCCAGCCAGCAAAGTCTCTTTAAGGTGGATAGCTGGCCCGGTCAGGCCATTGGGAAGATGAGTCTTTGCCGTGGAAGGGGGAGGTCCTTTGGCTGCCTGGATAAGGGTGTTCGCTTGTCCCTTCCGCTTAGGATAACGTGGAGAGCAACTCCTTCCAGATCGAGTGTCTGAAGGATGGGACATGGAGCAACAAGGTCCCCATCTGCAAAAGTAAGGAACCCGCCCCCCTAACCCTCTCCTCTTGTGCACCCAACACTCAACAGAGGTCCTGCGGCAGGGTGTACTGAGTGCAAACTGCTCAGCAGCACCTCGCCAGCCGGGGTGGTTATTAATTATACCTCTGCAAAACCAGGGGGGCTCTTTCTCCTCAATGGAACCGGGTTGGTGCCCAATGCCACAGGGTGGATGTTAATTTTTTTCCTTGAGTGACTTACAAATGTAACTGGATTTCCAGGCTGTTTGACCTTCTCACGTCTCAGATGGCCAAGCAAACCCTAGCCTGGCTCATCTGAGTAAATCCTCAGCTAGTCATTAAGGGCCTGATCCCCATTGACATCTGTGGGAAGGCTCCAGTAAATTTTGCTGGGAGCTGGATCAAGCCCGAAAGCTACTAGCAATGGGTGGGGGGATGTGGAAAGGTTCAGGTGCCGATTGAGACCTTCTCAGAAAGTCTTTCATATGCAAAATCTGGGTGGAGCTGTCCCCAGAATCATCTTTGTGGTGATCGTTCCGCTCCGTCGTTTCTACTCACGGCTGCGGGGAGCCAGCTGACGAGTTCTGCTGGGACTCTGGCATTGCCCAAGTCTGGGAGATGTCTGGAGCGGGGTGAATGGATGTGGTTACTCTGCCCTATAAGGGCCATTTGTAAAAATCTGAATACAGATCTGAATTTCCTGCCATTTTGGGAGGTGTTCCCAACCCTGGTCCTATCTCTACCCAGAACTAGGCAATGCAGAGACAAATCAAACACATTAGAGAAGTTGGCCAAATATTTTTTGCAAACCTCAAAAAAAAAAGTGCCGTTTGAAAGAATGCGTGAAGACTCGGAGGACGTCTACACTCCAGACTTTGTTCGACACAAGTTGTGTCAGTGTACCGGTGCCGATGTTAGTGTATCGCTTGTGCACGTAGACACCTGGCTGCTCACACACAAGGCAGAGCTGGTAAGGTGCTCACCACGCTGAGGTTAGCGCCGTTCGGGGAAGTAATTTTACTTCATCTCCAAAGCAGGCGCTTATGTCGGCCGGAGACAAATTGGTGTGGAGATACTTGACAAATGAGTCTGTGCAAGGTGACTTATGTCAACCTCACTTTGTAGTGTAGACCAGGCCTCAGATCACTTCTTATGTCTTCTGACCCACTTCCCCTGTCTCTGAAATCAAGCTCATGAAATGCACTATTTACACCCTTCCTCACAATTATTGGTTTCCTGCCACCATGACCTTCTTTTCTCCAGCATGCACAGCTGTGGCTCTCATCGCTAATGTCTGCCTTTTGAACTAGCCTCCTGGTTTCCATGTCAGGGAACGCACAGATTGCTTAAACCCAAACGCCCCTGCTCTCATACCGTCCACAGCTGGATCTTACAGAACAGGAATCGCTGCAGCCCAGGGGTTTAGGACACGGTTGGTATCAGGCTGGCAGTCCAGCTCACTCTTGTCCTGCAGTTGACCCTAAAAAGGAAAGGTCAAGTTCCTCCGAACGCTCAGCTGAGTGAAATGTTCAAGATTAAAAAACTAGTGCCAGGGTGAGGAGCCTTTGACCTCAAGGTCGTCGGTTCCGATCCAGCCCAGGTCAGAAGTAACCAAAAGGCCCTGTCATCTGACAGTGGCCAGTGTTAAATGCACTGGCAGGGTCCATCCTAGTGGCATGCAGTGGCGTGTTTAGGCAGGTCTGCAGTTCTACACTTGCAGGCAAAATGGTGTCCTCCAGGCTGCGCAAAGAACGCTGTTTTCTTCTAGGAAATGGCACGCTCGGGGGCCAGACAGACGTGCACTGCCAGTCCTGGGGCGTTCAATGCATGTGTTGCACACGCGGATGGCACGCGACTAGTCCGCCCAGTTCCTAGCAGAGAAGTGTGTACATTATGAAAAACACCATCCCCGTTGGCATTAGCTGGCACTTAATATTGGCAGTGTCAGCTTGGAGACTGAAGTCCCCTCTAGGTGGTCTGTCAGGGGCCTGGTCCCCTTGGGGAGCATCAGGGTCACGTCCTCACTTGGGCTCTCGTCGGATGTTAACATCACCAGCCCAAAGATGGAAACCCAGCCCCCCAGCTGAGCTCCTCCGGAGTCCACCCCCACCGAGGTTCAAGGCAGGGAGAACAAGAGAAACAAATGAGCCCCCGCCCCCTCTTCCCTCAGGCAGTCTTGGGCAAGCCACAGTCCGGCTCAGTATCCTCTGCTCGGCCACCAGAAAGAGTCTTGAGGTGACTGTTTATAGGCGGCCCTCCTTTCCGGGGGCCTGTGGTCATGGGAGCAGCCTCTGCCTCCCTCAGGCCTCTCCCTGCTTTTGGACCACAGAGAAATTGCCATCAACAGCTCGTCACGTTTTGTTGAAAAATGGAAACTCCCAAATCTGACAGTTTAGGTTGTCAAAAAATGGGGGTGGGGGCTGCTGTCCATTAAAATCCCTCCAAAAAGCTAATCAATGGGAAAGTTGCACAAAAATGAAACTTTTCCCCCGAAAAAATGCGGCGGTAAATACATGTATTTTGGAACGAGCGCTAATAGACCTCGAGGGGGGAGCTGACGTGGACCCAGTGGGGAAAGTTTCATTGGGACAGGAGCTGGTGGGGGCTGCATCCCACTGGGGAATTTAGCACAGTGAGGCCAAGGAGGACACGTGAAAGGAGGAAGCCCCTTGAAGCAACAGAGGCCGTATACTCCGCTAAGGCGGGTTTCCCTTGAAGAAGATTCCACTGCACTCTAGTGCCCGTAGATTTTGAATAGCGACGGAGCCTTGTGCCCAGCCCAGTCAGTGTGTGGAACCCCGGCTGCCTTTCCCGCTTGCTGCGCTGATCCCGGGTGTTTCTGGTGTTATTGGGCTGTGTTTCCTGCATGAACTGTCGCAGCTCGCCCACTGATTCTGCTTTCTCTCTCTCTCTGCTTTCCTCTTCCCCCCTTTCTCCTCCACCTTCGGCACAGCTGCAGAACCCACCGACCCCAGGCCAGAGAGAGGAGCTGAGCTGGAGCAAGCGACAGCGTGAGCCCGGCTGCCACCCAGCCACACCCCTTAGAGCGGCCAGAGTGTCTCTGAGACGGGTCAGGGAGTCAGGGCGCCAGCGGGGCCTCCCCGCCCCCGCCCCCTTCCTGATCTGGATGGGACCCGATGGAACCCAGCACAGCTGTAAGGACCGTGCTGTGCTCTGTTAACCTCTTCCTGCCCGGCACGCGCTTAACTCCCCCGGGGTCTCCGGAAAGGGGAAGAAAAACAAAACGGAAACGAATTCAAACACCCAAGTCCCCCGCCGTGAAAACAAATCACCCGCGAGGCTGCTGGGAGCCATAACACGCACCAGGGAGTTGGCATCCTGGTGCCTTCATGGACACACCGTCTCCTCCCACTCCATCCCCGCCCCGCTCCGCACCGCAATGAAAGTTGCTCTGCACAGGTTGGCGGCTCTGTCTGTGCTGTTTTGTTTGCTTGGTTTAATTTCATTCTTTGCTGCCTGGTCTCTCTGGGTGAATCTCTTGGCAGCTTAACCGCAAGCGGCCGGGGTTTTGTGGTTGTGGACTGAATCCGTTCACAATGCCCTGGAGGGCAGGGACACATGCAGGGGGGCCCTGTGGACTCCCGGAGCATGGCAGCTTCTGCTCCGCAGCGTATGTCTGCACGGCAGCGGGGCAGGTGTGCCCCGGTGCACGGAGACGGGCCACGCTAGCTGGGCTCCGGCCAGCCGCAGTGTAGAGGTAACGGCAGCACAGCCTGGTCCGGATGGAAGGAATTCCAGGCGGAGAACAGCCACAGGTGGGCTGTTTGCAGTCAGTGGCTCGCACACCTCCCCAAGCACCGTGTGTCTTCTCCCCAAGGATCTGGGGCGGGAGAGGTGAAAGGAGAGCAAGTAGGGGGAGGGCCGCCCAGTCCAGAGCTGAGTGGGACAAGGTACCCGCACAGCGCAGAGTCACCTTCAATCTCAGCAAAGAGACAACGTTCAGCTGGGCCCGGGAGTATAAACTTGAGGTGGTCCCTTCAGGGCAGGGGCCAAGGACACTGGTGGGGTGACCCAGGGAAGCTAGCCCAGGCTGGACCCGTCCGGTCTCCAGGGCTGTGGCTCTAGCGCCTGCCAGCACTCGACTCGATTTTTTGATCCCCAACGCCAGCTGCTGATGTAGAGACTGTGCCCCCCCCATTCCACGTTCCCTCGCCCCGGGTGCACGGAGCAGGGGCAGGTGTTGCTAGAACTATGGGCTAGAACACCCTCACGAAAAGTGCAGCGCGCGCCTATGAAAACGGGGGGTCAAACTGTGGCTCCGGAGCCCCACGCGGCTCTTCAGAAGGTAACATGCGGCTCCTTGTCCAGGCACCGACGCCGGGGCCGGAGCTACAGGCGCCAACTTTCCAATGGGCCACAAAACAGCTGATTGGGAGGTGCAGGAAGGGAGGGGGAGGCGCTGATCAGTAGGGCTGCCAGTGGGTGGGAGGCGCTGGGAGCCGGGGGAGGGGAACTGAATGGGGGCCGCTGACGTATTCCTGTGTCTCTTTGGCAATGAACGTTGGTAAATTCTGGCTCCTTCTCAGGCTCTGGTTGGCCCCCCCTGAGCCAGTGCCCATCACTGCCTGGGCCCTCAGCTCCCCCAGGGGGGTACCCGAGACTTCCCAGACAAAAGAGAGCGCTGATCTAGGGACCTCGGCCCGATTCTCATCCCCAGCCGGACAGGCGCCCGTGAAAGTTCTGTTCTGTGTGTGTACCGGGCCTAGTGGAATGGGGCCCTGGTTCGTGCCTAGCTGATACCCTATACAAACAATAATAACGCATAACCCCAGCCTACGTTTCCCCTGCGCTTTCCTATAACACCCCGGATGTTGATTAGCCCCAGAGTCATGACAGCAGCCCCCATTTCCATCCCAAATGTGTTGCCACTTTAAAACACGACAAAGCTCCCACCAGGAAGAGAAAATAACACGGCCGGGGAGGACGTTTTGAAGTGATTCAGGTTTCGTCTGTTTTTCCCGAGAAGATCCATTTTTTTCTATAATGGTTGCGTGACTCCGCATTCCAGACATCCAACGCGTCGCCCGTTGGCTGATTATTATTTATACAGTGCCAGCATTGTGCTATGCCGCTCAGAGACAAATGTGACGCCCTTGTGCAGAAGAATGGGCAAACGTCTCAATTTGTAGAAGAATTCACAGGGCTTGTCTTAACCGGCGTGTTAGCTCGAGGTATAACTTGAGAGTTGCCACTACCTGGACTCCCATCCACACACACAAAGCAATAGTGGGGCTTTAAACTGGAGCTAGGAGGTGGCAGAAGCTCCCTACTTACTGATGCCCCATCTAATAACGCAGTGGGCCTGGGACTGCAGCCTTAACACAGCTCCTCAGTGGCTGACCCCATCCCGCTGTGTTGCACCGGTATTATTTTGCAGCGTGGCCGCTCACACTCACACTAAGCTCGCTCATAACTATAGCGTGGTAACCGGCGCTAGCGGCTGCAGTGGAGACAAAACCTAAGTCTCTGATCCTTCAAAGGCTTCCTAGCTGGCATGGTGCTTGCTAGGGGAATAGTTCTGTCAGTTTCCGGGAGCGTTTGCAGGGCTGAGCTCTAGCCAAAGTGAGGAATGGGGAACCACAAAAGCCCACGTTTAAGCAAAAGCATCAATCCAAGCAGCCCTGTGAGTCGATGGACAGAACACTGGGCTGGGATCCAGGACATGCGGGTTCTCTTCCGGTCTCTGACCTGACTTACTGAATGACTTTGTACCAGGCGTTTCCTGCCTCCCTTCACCTCCCACCCTGTGTCTCTCTGTCTTCTATTCATCGGGACAGGCAGCATCTCTCACCCTGGGTTTGTACAGCACCGAGTACTGTGTGGGCTAAGGTGTCAGTAGGTGCTGCTGAAATAATAAATAATAAGCCATTGAGAGGATCACAATTCACAGCACACCCTGCTTACCGCATGGGAGCTTTAGCGGTTCAGTGGCCTGTTTCATAGGCTGCATGTCCCATGACAAAGGCAGTTGCAGGGGGTTAGTAAGAGCAGGACCTGCCCTTTGAAGGCTTTGCCCTTGTGTTTATATCATTCATTTGCTCTTGTGCTGGCTGTTACGTTCCTGCATTGCTCCTTCTAGTGATTAATTCACTGCCTGGCCATTCTAGGTATTTGTCTACCAGCAACTGTGCAGCCAGATAACGCCCCTGAGATGTTTATCATGGAATCCCCCCCTGTCTGGGTCCGGCTGGTCATGAGTTCATCACTGCCGGCCTTTCCCAGGCTGGGATGGGAATGAATACTCAGGAAGCAAGGCAAAGTGTAATCTGAGCACAGTGAAATCTGTTGAGAATCCAACCACACCCAGGTACCGGGCTCCACATGCAATACTCAGTCCAGCAATGGCATGAACCCTTCCCACGTCGTTCCCAGAGTTCCCGTGATGCCATCAGAGCCCCTTTGACACACGTGTCTGACCAGACAGATCCTGCTCACCTGTGCGGCATTCATTCCCTAGCCAATGATAGACAGGGATGTTACGGTAACAAATCCACAGCTGCCTAGTGATTTCAGTTAATGCTACGATACACACCACAATGGCTCAGACTCTTACAGCAATAGCAGGGCTAGAACTCACACGCTCCTCATTCCAAAGGCCTGGCCCTATCACTGAAGCCCAAAGAGACTCTCCCTTAGCAATTAGCAGTATAATGCCTATGACACACAGTTGAGCACTCCTGGTTCCATTGAGTGCAATACTAGGGCAAACATACACACTGGCTGGTGACCTGGACTGTATTTGGTAAGACAGACTCATGTCTGCTCCCCGACGGACTGGAGTTACGGTTTGTCACAGGAAACCGTTGTCCTGCGTAGGGATGGAGCGGGAAACTTACCGAGGGAAGGGTTGGTATGGGGCGTATTGCAAGGTACTGCTGAAATCAATGCCAGAACTCTCACTGACTTCAACAGGGCCAGGTGTTCAATGGGGCGGAAAGGAGCGATTCCAATGGGAAAGAGCTGAGAAGACCTGTTGGTAGGAAAGGGAAAGACAAGGAACTAAAGACAGATATACTCCTCTTTGGCGCCCAAAGGGTTAAAACCATCTCCCTACCACACAGCCCCACTTGCTGCCAGCCTAGCTCTGGGGGAGCTGGTGCACGAACCCCTTTCGAGCTCCCCCAGGAGCAAGTCGTGCCGCAGTTCCCGACAGAGGCCGTGGGCAGAGCCTGCTACAGCGGGATGGGTACCTAGGCTACTAAAATCTCCTTTCCTTGTGGACTTTTAGTTGCTGACTGCAAAGCGCCGGTGCAGCTGGAACACGGGTCCGTCGCCTTCGCCACGAGGAACAATCTCACCACGTACCGGTCAGGGATCCGGTACTCCTGCCAGCGACCCTACTATCAGATGGCCCCAAATATCACCGGTGAGGCCACCCGCCGCTGGGGAAGAGGGGGTGGGGCTCTGAACAGGGAGAGTGTGCGGCATGCTCATTGCTGGGCTAGTCCATGTGCAACAGGCTAGTGTTAATAATAAGCACGTGTCCACGGAGCATTGTGCAAATAATAATCTATTACAGGGGTAGGCAAGCTATGAGCTGGTTTTCAGCGGCGCTCACACTGCCTGGGTCCTGGCCACCGGCCCGGGGGACTCCGCATTTTAATTTCATTGCAAATGAAGCTTCTTAAACATTTTAAAAACCTTATTTACTTTACAGACAACAATAGTTTAGTTCTATATTATAGACATAAAAAGAGACCTTCTAAAAAGGTTAACGTGTCTTACTGGCATGCAAATCCTTACATTAGAGTGAATAAATTAAGACTCACACACCACTTCTGAAAGGTACCCCTGATCTATTACATGTATTGGGCATAAGCTTTCCCGTGTAAAAAACCCACTTCTTCAGATGCATGGAGTGAAAATGACAGATGCAGACATAAATATACTGCCACATAAAGAGAAGAGAGTTACCTTTCAAGTGGAGGACCACTGTTCACAAGGCCAGTTCAATCAGGGTGGATGTGGTCCACTCCCAATAATTGATGAGGAAGTGGCAATGCCAAGAGAGGGAAAATTGCAGGGAAAATCTCCCTGGACATTCAATAACAGATTTAAAAGTAGCCAGCCTTCAACACAGAAACATCAGAAACAGACTTCAAAGAGGAACTGCAGAGCTGCAATTCCTTTGCAAACACCACCATCAATTTGGGCTTGAATAGGGACCAGGAGTGGCTGGCTCACTACAAAAGCAATTTTCCCTCTCCTGGTATTGACACCCCCTCATCAATTATTGGGAGTGGACTACAGCCAGCCTGATTGAACTGGCCTTGTCAACACTGGTTCTCCACTTGTAAGGCAACTTCCTTCTCTTCGTGTGCCGATAGATATTTATCTTATATTGCCTCTGTCATTTTCACTCCATGCATCTGAAGAAGTGGGGCTTTTACCCACGAAAGCGTATGCCCAAATAAATCTCTTAGTCTCCAAGGTGCCACCAGACTCCTCATTGTTTTTCTGGATATAGACTAACACAGCCGCTCCTCTGCTATATTACATATATTGACTCTCTGTCATGGCCGAGTCCAGCTGGCCATGGGGTGCTGTGGAATCGGGGAGAAGGAGCTAGCCACACGCTGAGAGTTGATCTTGTGTCTCACAGCTGTTGCTAAAGGCAGGGCAGCCATTAAAGCGCAGCTCTCTGCAATGTGCCACCTTGTTACTCGTCAGCCCTGTCCCCTGGGTGTTGCTCAGTCAGAAACACGGCTTTCCTCCTCTTCACTCTTGTTCGCCCCGCAGGGCCGGCGCTGTTCTGGGAAGCTGAGGTTTACTCGACACATGTGTTCACTAAATTGCGATTGCACGGCCAAATGGTGCCCTCCGTGAAAAACAGAGTTTCCCCAATTTCACTAGTCCGATTCAGACCCCCGGTGTATTTCAAATGCAGAGAGACTCTTAGGGATTTAACTACGTCCATGGAGTGGACTCACTAAAGGGATCGGGCTCAGGGTCAGGGTACCTGGGGGAAATGGAACCCCCTGTGATATGCAGAGGCAGGGTCAGACTCGCTGCTCTCCTGGTCCTGTGCATTTGATACAGGGCCTGATCTTCAGACGATCTGAGCGGCCAATGCTCCAGACCAAGTCAATAGGAGTAGGGGGAGCCTTGCACCCCTCCAGGTCAGGCCCCTGGAATCACCGAGAGACAATAAAATTATCACAGGCTCTGCTGCTTCCTGAGCGCCTCCTCATGGCCAGAGGGGGACCTGCGGCGTTCTGCCTGTTTCCCTTCTTCAGAGCCCTTTAAGAACTCCACCCAAAAACTCATCTCAAGCTCAGCCACGCCCCTCCTGGGGCCTAGATTTTTACCCTCACCAAATAATTTCCAAAAGAGAGTTCTCGAATCCCAGGAAGGCTCTGCTCCGTCGTCCCGCTGGGAGCTCCCAGGCCTTCCCTGCCAGGGTCTGCTCAATCCCTGCCTTGGCAGCCTCCGTCCCGTCTCCCGCCAGCTTCACTCTCATACCTCTCCGTAAACAGCCCTGAGCGATGACAATGGCACTGCAAACCTCCATCGGCCACACTGGTTCTCGGGACCACCCTCTGGGCACGCCTTGGCATCGGGGGAGGCGGCTCTTGGGTTGCCCCAAACCCAGCCAGAAAAACAGACCCGCTGCTCCAGGCAAGGAGCGGAGATTGGACAGATGTGCTCACATCCCGGCCCCCTGTCCATAACCCTGCGGCTACCCAATCAGCCGCCAGGCCTAGCGTGCAATAACGTTTGGCATGCTGGACGGGGCGCGGGGGGGGGGGGGGAATGCTTCCTGGATCAGCCCAGACCAGCACATCTGTCCTACATTACTTTATCAGGGACTCCCAGCCCAGCAGGGGGAAGCAGGTCACAGCAGAGCCTTCAGCCTGATCATAAGGGGCACCGTGCCCTGGGACAGTGCAGGGCTCCGGGCACCACCTGGTTGGCCCTGGACCTGACCGTGACGTGCCATAAGCATCCAGAGAAGGCCGTAGGGGAGCAGACATCCCCATAGACATGGACGTGCCCCCAGGTGCAGGCTGAGCGACTTCCTTGATTTCTCCGCCCTGCAAAAATCACGTCGGGGGAGGAAGGCAGCGGAGGAGCCTTTCACCCAACCCAGCTCCCCTCGGACAAACACATGGGGCCAAATTCCACCTGCACGGCACCTCCCCAAGCCAGCATAGACTGTGGCCCCGAGAACATATTTATGGCCACCACCCCCGACAGGCTGCGTGTCTGAACATGCGCGGCTAACCCACAGCCAACGGCGCACGCACCGGCTGCATGTGCAACCCCTGCGCTCGGCAGGTGTGTGTCTCTGCTCCCCGCTAACCCGTCGCTCTCTTCCAGGTGTGTACACCTGTGCTGCTGAGGGGGTGTGGAAGAGCGAGGAGCTGGGGACCAAGCTGCCATCCTGTCGACCAGGTACCTAGAGAGCTCTGCCATGACGCACCACCAACCGAACTGCCCAGGGCTGCTTGTCCAATGAGGCAGCCAGTCCAGCGTTCGCTCTTCAAGGGGGGGCAGAGCATGACGCGACTGGTACAGGTTGGGGAAGGCGGGGGGGGGGCTCTGCTGGCTTCGCTAGGCAGCGGTGCCCCAGGTGTGATCCACAGGTACGTCACCTCAGCAGCGGTATCAGCCGCGCTGGACACAGGGGCTGAGGGGCCTCGTGGCTATCAAGGGCAGCGCCATGAGCAGTGGCTGTGTGGCACCGAGACGGGGCTGGATTCTGAACGCTCCAAACTCCACAGGAGTTGAGCTCCAGCGGGCTAGTCCAGGGCCACCTCGAAAGCCAGGGGGCCACATCCTGCCCTGGAGGTCACCCGAGGGCTCAGCACGATTGCACTGGCGGAACTTGGCCCAGGATGTGCAGCACCTTAGAACCTGACTCCAGCAGCCACCCAAGAGCCCAGGAAAAATCAGACCCCCAGCAGGGGCGGCTCTTTAAATAACAGCCCAACTGTGTCCGCTCTGGGGGGGCGCTATACTGTGCCCACAGAGATCTAATCCGACCACACGCAGTGCTCCACAGACATGTACTGATTAGTCCCCTCTAGGACCCTGGGTGAGAACTAGCCCCACTTTACAGCTGGAGACACTGAGGCTGAGCAGGTAAGGGACTGCCCCCAGGTGGCCGGGAGAGGCATTGTCGAAGGAGGGGCTCTGAGGTACTGTGCCTGTACTCAGACCACCTCAGACTGTGGCTTTGTGGCCGATTGCCTAGCGCCAGTGGCTATTAACGCAGGTTTTCTCTGCCCCTGCACACCCAGGATGCAGTATTTTAGGATCAATTTGAGCCTAGAGTCTGAGCCCCCGAGAAAGGAAGCAAAACCTCAGCTGGCTCATGGGTGAGGAAAGGCAGGGATCTGCTCCTCTCCCCCCTCCACTCCTTCTCCAGCTCGCTTTGTCTTTGAAAAAGAGAGAACCCCGACTCCTGCCCTCCCTCTGACCTGCACACGCCGCCAGACACTCCAGTCTCTGGCAAGCAGCTGCACTCCAGCCGAACGTGCCCTGCCTTACCCGCCCCCCATGGCATGTGCCCCTATCTCCTGGGACCCCACGTACCAGCAATGATACCTCTCCACCGAAATGAACAAGGCAAAGATTCCCCCCTGCTCACAGCGCATGCAGTGCTCAGCAAAGCTGTCTGCCCTTTAGAAACACCCTCCCCCACTTCCCTCTCTCCAGGATGCACCCAGATCTGACCTGGAGCTGGGCAAATCCCAGCATATGGTTTCTGGGACTATTTGCTGGGACTCGTTCAGGAATCCCACACTCCTTTAGCGGTCTTGTCCCAAGAGCCGTTGTGCGGTCGGGATGCGCTCGCAGGAGTGTTTGTGGACAGTGATTTCAAGGCCAAGCTCACGGTTATTCACTGAAACTGACCATTGCACCCGTATGATGAGTCTGCAAACTCCCCTAGTCAGGGGGCACTAGATACAATACCATGGGACTTCGCTGGCAAATCACACCTAGCCAAGAGAGTGCAGGTGTAGTACATTTCCACGAGACGCCCGGTCAATCCAGAGACAGCCCAAGCTGCAAAGCGAGGTTCTGCATCTGGATTTGAAACCCGCCAGATGTGGGATGTTTGGATCCCCCAGATCCTGGGCCCGGGCTGCTGGACTGCAGCCCGATGCCGGTGACTTCGCTTTGCTCACTACCGGCTGAGCTAGGTTCCGACCTGTGATCTAAAGGTGAAAGGTGTCCTATCGCTATTCCACTCCCTGATCTATGCACCACCTCTCAGTGGTGAAACAAACACAACCATGTTAATTTCAGCCCCATTCAGAAACCATATTTTCTTTTTAAATGGAAAAGGATAAAATTAGCCAGCACATGTGTTCCTGCCCCTGGAGGTTCAAGGGTTTCAGGGCCAGTGAAGAGGATTGATTACCCTGTGTGAGTGGTTTTAAGTACAGTTATGGGCCCCAATCTGCACTTGGATCTGCATGGACAGACCTCTGGAGGGGTGCATGGATTTGATTGAAGGGTTGGGGCCAAAGCCAGAGAATAAATGATATTGTGGCTCCATGTTTACTCTATGAACCACCCCCAAAGACATGGGAATTGCCAACTCTATTCAACCCCAGGGCCCATCTAGCCCAGTAAACTGTTTCTAGCAGTGGCCGGACCAGATGCTCCAAAGGAAGGTGTGAGAACCTCCTAAGCTGTGACGGTGGCAACCTCCTCTTTTCCAGCTGCTCCTGGCCCCCTTCCATTGTGCTCCGGCTCCAGACAACACAACCGGGGCTTCTGTGGTGACAAACATTTGGACTTGAGTCATTGGTGCTTCTGTCTGCGCTGGGGAATCAACGCAGGCAGCCTTCGTGGGCCTCTTCCAGGGCTCCCGCTTCTGACCCCCGAGGGCAGCCAGGAGCGCCGGAAGTGAAGCATGGCGGGGGGAGAAAGCTGTCCAGATAGCTGCCTCCGTTCAGCTGCTGTTAGATTCCTCTCCCCTCTGGCTCAAGCCAGGTGCCCGTCACTATGGACCCCCTCGCTCAGCTCCGGCTCTGCGCCCTCCATCTGCCATTAGCGAGGCATTTCCAGGGCTTCCCGTGAGTCTTCGATATTTTTATTAGAATAATTATTTGGCTAGAAGAGCTTCCTCTAAACGCAGACCATCGCCTTAGGAGGATCTGACAGCTGCCCAGAGCTGGGAGACAGGAAATGTTTGGCTAAGCGCATTTTATATTCCTGACAGTATTTGACATGGCAGAGAACCTAAACACACACACACACACGCCTGCACACGCACACATCCATCCATATACACACACACACACACACGTACACACACGTCCATGTGCACACACACACACATACACACGCCTGCACACGCACACATCCATCCATATACACACACACACACACACACGTACACACACGTCCATGTGCACACACACACACACACACATATGCACATACACATGCGTGCACATGCACACATCCATCCATACACACAGAGCCAAACATACACACACACACACACACATATACACACATGTACACATACAGATGCGTGCACACGCACACATCCATCCATAGACACACACAGCCAAACATACACACACACACACGTACACACATACACATGCGTGCACATAAACACAGCCATCCATAGATACACACAGCCAAACATACATACACACACACACACATGTACACACATGGCCATGTACACACACACATAAGTGTACATGTATACACACATACATGTTCATATGCACACACATATACATGTACACACGTACACGTTTACACACACGTACACACAGACATGCATATACAGATACACACACATACATGTACAGACCGTACACTCTCCTACACACATGATAAAGACCAGAGGCCTGATGCTCTTCTCAGTGATACAGGAGCAAGGCCTGATCCAAGTCAATGGATTCCTTGCGCGCTTGCAGTTCCACACAGGCGCTCAGCTGCTTCGCAGGATCAGAGCCTAACGCCTACGAAACCAGCTGAGTTACATCAGTGCAGAAGTGGGGCCAGTGAGCCGGGGCTCAGCTCTCTGTTTCCGAGGTGCTTCTGGCATCGGGCTGCTGATATCGAAAATGCATTAGGAACCGGAATACTTTTCCTTTGAGAGCTGCAAGAAGAGCAGTGGGGTCTGTGATGGGGCCAGGAGATGGCCACAAGGTCTCTGATGGGAGCAGAAGAAAGGATACAGGGTATGAGGCAGTCCATCCCACTAACCGAGCCATGGGTCTTGGGATCAATTCGACTTCATCTACACAGGCATTGAATTCCAGCCTGACTTGCCTGGCACGTCAATGGAAAACCGGGGGTGGGGTCCCCCGGCCCGGATCCCTCCATCCCAGCTCCACGGCAGGGCGGGGTGGTGACGGTGCAACCTGTTTTTGTTCTGTTTCATTGCCAGCCTAGGCTAGAAGCGAAGACCTTCCAATTCTGGGCGAGGGGCACTGGCAGTGGGACCCTTGCAGCCTCGTTTCAGTGTGTGTGTTGGGGGGGGGGACGGAGAGAGTTCAAACTCTTCCCCACCCCACTATGAAGGTATTCTGGGCTTCAAAGGTGCAATGATGGATGGTGCTAGGCAGCGGGCATGCATCATTGCCGGTAGATTATGCCATGGCCTCTCTCTTCCCCCTAAGTGATACTGGCAATATGGCACCTTGACTCCTTACAGCCAGTCCTTCCTATAAGGCGAGTCCGTCCGGGGTGGTCAGAAATCCAAGCGGAAACCCTGCCAAAGCCTTCAGGGGGAACACGCGCATTGGTAGTAGAGCGCCAGGGTAGACATGTAATTAAATACAGCAGTGACAGCACGGGACAGAGGTCACCCAGGGAAATCAGGATGACCTAGAGGCAAGGACATGGGCAGGAGAGTCAGGAGACCTGGTTCTAATTCTGCATTTGCCACCAATTCACTGTCTAACTAGACAAGACAGGAAAATAGGGGGAGGTGAAACTGAGGCACAAAGCAATTGGCCCAGGGTCACCCCAGAGATCAGTGGCAGAGGTAGGACTGGAACCCAGGTGTCCTAAGGTACACACTGGTGCCCTGTCTACTGGACTACTCAGACCTACTGATGGATGGAATCTGGCCCTACTCCAAAGCCCATTGACATAGACAGACCCAGTGACGTCAGCAGACTCTGGAACAGCCCATATAGGTCCTGACTGACATTAACAGGAGCAGAATAAGGCTCTGGAAATGCTAAGCAATGATGGTTACTATCACTACCACCACCATCATCATCCCAGCCCCAACGCTAGAGTAATGGACCATGGTCCTCTGCTAGAGAGTCCCTCCCAGCCCAGGCAATTCCGCCTTCCCCCAAGCTCTGGAGGTACAAGCCGATGGAGTGAGCGACTACCTTTAGGGACACAACCAAGGCAGAAAAATGTATGTACCCATTTTCCAGACGTAACAGAGAGGGACCATTCAGGACAGGGAATTGGGGTGCCCAGCTCATTTAAAATCAGCCTGCTCCACGCCCTGGTGCATAGATTGCTGGAAGCAAAGCTGCAGTGGCAGCCCAGATGTCCACGAGAACAAGGATTGGCCCCTGGGGACAGAAATAAGAGTATTTGGTTCTTAAGGGACCGATCCGAACTGGCATAATCTACTGGAGAATGGCCTTTCTGTTGTTTCCTGGGGACGTGCTCGCTCCTGGTAGATTAACCGTCCTGTCCTTTCTCTCACCAGTGTGTGGCCAGCCAGTTCGCCCTCTGCCCGGGATAATCAAGCGCATCATTGGAGGGCGGAACGCGGAGCCCGGCTTCTTCCCTTGGCAGGCCCTGATTGTGGTGGAGGACACCTCCAGGGTGCCCAACGACAAGTGGTTCGGCAGCGGGGCCCTCCTCTCTGACTCCTGGGTGCTGACGGCGGCTCACGTCCTCCGCTCCCAGCGCCGGGACAACACCGTCATCCCAGTGTCCAAGGAGCATGTCACCGTCTACCTGGGCCTACATGACGTGAGGAACAAGAAGGACGCCGTCAACCGGACGGTGGAGGAGATCGTCCTGCACGGGGGATTCGACATCCAGAACTACAACCACGACATCGCCCTGGTCAAGCTGAAGGAGAAGGTGCCCATGGATGCCAACGTCATGCCCGTCTGCCTGCCCCAGTTTGAACACGAGCTGGAAGGGCCTCACCCCCACACCTTGGGCCTGGTGGCCGGCTGGGGCATCTCCAACCCCAACATCACGGTGGACGAGATCATCAGCTCGGGGATGAGGACGCTGTCCGACGTCCTGCAGTACGTCAAGCTGCCGGTGGTGCTGCATGCCGAGTGCAAGACCAGCTACGAGTCCCGCTCGGGCAACTACAGCGTGACCGAGAACATGTTCTGCGCCGGCTATTACGAAGGGGGGAAGGACACCTGCCTGGGAGACAGCGGAGGAGCCTTCGTCATTCAGGACCCCGGGACCCAGCGGTGGGTGGCCCAAGGCCTGGTCTCGTGGGGTGGGCCGGAAGAGTGCGGAAGCAAGCAAGTGTATGGGGTGTACACCAAAGTGTCGAACTACGTGGACTGGGTGGAGGAGAAGATGGGATCCTCCCACAGGTGGACATTCCTGGATCCTGAACGGAAGAGATGAGCTCGCCCCAGCCCACGACTCTGGTCTTCTGCAACCGGTAGCAGACACTCTCGGTCCCCTCCAGCCTTATTTCACGGGGTTTGCTTGGCATCACCTTCCTTCATGTGCTGTCGTAGGAAACGTCTGCTTGGCAGCTCCTGGGAAATGAGCAGGTGGACCTCAGCCGGGTTCCTTAGCGGGACAGGCATCCACGTTACCCAGAAGATACCACCACGGCTACCTGGCCCCTGTGCCGGCATCTCCACAGAGGGGCCAAGGACTGGGTGGAGCTGTGGAGACTGACCTACACACTCACGCTTGGTTCCTTCAGGTTGGGGTTGGTTCCCTCTCGGGGGAAGCCGTGTCCTGCCGCTGCCCGACCCACACCCTGCTCAGAGAGGCCTTCAGCACCCAGAGCTGTCAAGCCAGCACATTCCCCCAGCACTACACCCACTTCTGAAATTCCTCCGGGGCGGGGAGAGGCAGGAAAACCCTGCGGTAGTGACACAAAACCCCTCACCCTGGCGCTGGTCTAGACCAAGAGCTCACCTCCTTGGTCGCAATAACAGGGGAGGGGTGGGAGTTCTTGCTGAGCTCTTTAGCCTGTTTTATCTTCAAACCAAACTCCTCCTGGGAGCTCCCTTCAGCACCGGGCAGCCCGCGATGCCCTAACATCAGCCTGGAATCAGGGCCAGGGTTCCATCAGGCTTCTGGCTAGGCCAAGGCACCACCACCTGGAATCAGGCCCTTAACTGACATGCATTTGGGGGTGGGGGGCTCTGACCAGAATTCAGAGTGAAACAAGATAGCCCAGCTCTGTCCTCGCAGACTCAGGAGCTTCCCGCCCATTCCCCAGCCCCCGCCGGCTCCCTGCACACTCCTGTTCCCCAACTCACACCTTCTCCACTCCTCTCAGCCTCCCCTGCTCTCTCTCCATGTTACGGAGGCCCAGCGGGTGTTTTCACTTTGAAACCTATTAGGCCATCTCCAGCTGGAGTAGGGTTACACCACAGGGTGACGCTGCTCATTTTATACCCTACGTTCACACTGGGTCAGGTTTCTCCACGGCCTTCTCTGGGCCCTGCCCTCCCTGCTTGCCCGGCCTCGCTGGCTCCCAGCTGAAGGAGGCCCATGCTTTGAAGCCCCATTGACATGTGCTTCTCGCTTCAATGTCTACTTTGATTTTTTCAAGTAAGTTTAGTGAGTGACGAATGGCCAGCAGGCCAGATCCTGGTATTGTTTGCACTGGTGTAGATCCAGAGTCACTCCACTTACTTCAGCAACCCCTGGACCGATGTTCACCATAAGCTCCAAATGAGCTGAGACTGCGCAAGTGCTAAACTCGGGGCTGGGTTTTCCGTGCGGACACACAGGAGCAAAGGGAGTGAAATCTATCCCTCTCCCTTCCATGGGGGCCCTTGGCTGAGGTCTGGGAGGAGGTTTCCTCTCCCCCTTTCCCAGTATGGTATCAGTTCTTCAGAGGTGATAAGGAATCGCCCGTTCCACCTGTGACATGAGAAGCCTATAAGCACAGTACACGGAGGCGCAGTAACAGAGACCTCTGTGCTGTACTACACCCAGGCTTTTCCTTCTCCCCCTACAAAGCGCAGATGGCCCAGCAACGGCCAGAGATTTATCCCAGATGGGGAGAGTCCAGGCGTTTACTCTGCGTGACCCTTTCCCTGCAGACACACACACACACACACACAGCAATACACACACACACACACACACACAGCAATACATTCGCCCCAGGTGAGTTCTGCTTTGAGCTGGAGGGTTCCCAAAGCCAAACTGAGTCAGTCCTCCCATGTTTCCCTTGGTTGCTCATTGAAGCCACAGAAAACTCCTGAGTTTGGATGGCTTCAGTAGGACTCCATAAACTGACCCAGATTTGGGCCGAAGTCAACCCCAGGCTCACTGGAGACTCATTTCTGGGCATGGTGCATGTCGCAGCTCCCGGGCAAATGGCACTGCTGACCCCTCCTGGTCTCCCTGAGCGCCTCCCCCCTCCTGAACCTCGGGCCCCAAGTCGTCCGCTGGCATAGGGTGGAATCACACGATTCTCCCTCTCTCAGACTGGGTCTGGGCTACACTCCCATTACGTTCAGCTCCTGAAATAGGCCGGGACGGTGCTCCCCAGTGACCAACGCCTCCTTAAGCAAAGTAGTGTTTATTGACAGCAAAAGCATTTCAGCGAAAGCAGCTCATACAGAGCAAAAATCCCCCACGCCACCGGCACGGCTAGCTCGCCAGGTGTTTAAACCATCTCCCCCACGAGGGTCGGTCTCCTCTGTGATCTCCCACGTACACTCACATAGTAAAACACGGAAGGGTAGCTGCTCTCCGATGGATATGTGCTTGTAGCTTCGGTCGGGCCAAACCTTACGATTCTGGCTTGGTTTTACTCAGCCCTGGGGAGTTTTACCTGGGTTCGGGGTGAGCAAACACTCAGGCTTTGACCCACAAGCATTTAAGCAGTGCGTATAGCAGCAAGAGGAGCGAGAACCTCCAGAGACCAAAGGAACGTGTCTATCGTACACACATGCTACGGCCCGTACTCCAGGCTATGCCGCGTAGCTAGAAGATATTATATTTTTTGTACTCTATTCTGTCAGCTGTCGCCCGCTGTGTACGGACAGTCTGTATCATTCTTACCGGGAAGGAAATAAAGCCCTGATATGTACAATGCATGTGTGCTGGCAATCCACTCCTCTAACCAGGCCGCAGCCTGAGGGAAGTTCTTGAGACGGCCTCCTGGATTCACACTGCTGTGCTGTGCGCCTCCCACTTCCACAACCCCGGGGCTGCTTCTTTATGTGCGTCCCCTCCCAATGCACCGGCCCCGCTAGCTTTTTGCTCTTCTTAATCCACTCACAGAAATAATGCCTCAAAGCACGGGGAACAATGGGAAGGGTGAGGATCGTCGACACCCAACCCCTGTGGCCACAGCGGGGGGGGGGGGGGGGAGGGAGGGGAAGCAGACGACTAGCCATATGTGGGTACACCTATTTGATCCCTTCAGACAATCCTTGCTCCCAGAGGGAAGTGAAACATCACTCCAGGGTCCTGCCAGTGCACCCTTGGGTGGGGAATTCCTTCCTGACCCACGATCGGTGGGATTCAACCTACTAATGACCACATGTCCTCTCCGTGCTGAAGACTGCAAAGAGGGGAACGTGCGCCTCTGCATCTGTGATGTGTCTTCAGGCAGAGAGGAGGGAGCAGAGGAACTCATATGTGCTAGGCTGTAAGACACAAGAATGGCCATACTGGGTCAGACCAAAGGTCCATCTAGCCCAATATCTGGCAGTGGCCAATGGCAGGTGCCCCAGAGGCAATGAACAGAACAGGGAATCATCAAGTGATCCATCCCCTGTTGCCCATTCCCAAGTTCTGGCAAACAGAGGCTAGGGACCCCATCCCTGTCCATCCCGGCTAATAGCCATTGATGGACCTATCCTCTATGAATTTATCTAATCCTTTTTTGAACCCTGTTATAGTCTTGGCCTTCACCACATCCTCTGGCAAAGAGTTCCACAAGTTGACTGCGTTGTGTGATATTTGCTTTTGTTTGCTTTAAACCTGCTGCCTATTCATTTCATTTGGTGACCCCTAGTTCTTGTGTTATGAGAAGGAGTAAATAACACTTCCTTATTTACTTTCTCCACCCCAGTCATGATTGTGTAGACCTCTATCATATCCCCCCTTAGTCGTCTCTTTTCCAAGCTGAAAAGTCCCAGTCTTATTCATCTCTCCTCAGATGGCAGCCGTTCCATACCCCTCCTCATTTTTGTTGCCTTTTTCTGAACCTTTTCCAATTCCAATAGAACTCTTTTGACATGGGGCAACCACATCTGCACGCAGTCTTCAAGGTGTGGACGTACCATTGATTTATACAGAGGCAACACGATATTTTCTGTTCTAGTATCTATCCCTTTCTTAATGATTCCCAGCATTCGGTTCACTTTTTCAACTGTTGTTGCACATTGAGTGGATGTTTCCAGAGAACTCTCCACAATGACTCCAAGATCTATTTCAAGAGCTATTCAAGAGCTTTTTTTAAAGGGCCAGATCCTAAAGTCCTGACTCGGTTTTGCTCATTGGAGGGGGGATTTTCCAGAGTATCTAAACTGCACACTAAGCCCTGGCCGGCCCTTCCGTCCACACTCAAATCAGCCTGATTCAGGTCAAGGAGCACTCGGGACCCAGGCCCTCGATCCTGCTGCGGGGTGGGTCACACTGTGACTCAGCCCACGGCAGTGTGGACGGAGCCCGAGCTGCAGAGCTGAGTCGGAAGCTCTGCATAATGCAGTAGAGACATGTTAGCACGGTTGGGAGACCCAGGCCCAGCAATTGTAAACCCAGGTTTCAAATGCAGTGTGGACGCTCCAGCACCGTCTTGGAAACACCGAGTCCACAGGCCCAGGTCCCACAGACCCTGGTTTAAAATGCCAGGTAGGACAAACTAGTCCTGATTTACAAGCATAAGTCCCCTTGACTTTCAGGGTTATTTGTGCTTTTAAGTCACTTGGTCACCTCTGGAACTCTCCCTGCCGACTGCCGTCTGCTTCCTTGGCAACTTGCCTGCATAAGAACTTAGCCAAGGGATTTGGGACTTGTTCCAAAGTGCAGCTACGTAAAACCCCCAAATCTACGGAATACAGGCTGCAAAGTGAGTCGCTCCATGAGCCTTTTCTCTCTGGAGGCCTGGGGTCCCCATCGGTTGGGTCTCAGGGATGCTAAGGGGCCATATTTTTCTCCGTTAGAATCCAGTAACTCCCAGGTAACTTCATCACAGGTACACTGAGTATATCTAGAGAAATGCCGTCAGATGCTGGGGAGGTGAACTGAGGGGGCAGGGGTCTTGGAATTCAACAGGAGATGATTTCTTGTTGATGTCTTGTAGTCACATCTGAGTAGGCCGAATCCTGAGGTCCCGACGCAATCTTTTACTCAAATTCCCGATAAAACCAGAGTAACCAACTGATCTGGGGGTGTACGTCCACCTATGCTAGAGAACTCGGCGTCTCAGGTGGGTTTCGCGTGTGTCTCTCTTGCGTCTGACCTTACTCCTTGCGGTTTCAGTGTGTGGGAAGCCAAAGTTTTCCAGGAGTTTGCTGGCCCGGATTTCCAGCGGGCGCTATGCCCAGCGGGGAATATCTCCGTGGATTGCCATGCTGTACCGGGGAGGACAGCCCTTCTGCGGAGGCTCTCTGCTAGGTAAGACTCTCTTTGAGACTCGCCGTAATCTGAGCTGATGACTGGAGCAGCCATGCTCTGATTCAACAGCTCGAAGAATGAGGAGAAAAATGAGCAGGCCCGGGGTTGCCTGGCAATTCGTAGAGCACAGAGTGAAGTCGAATCTGGTTTGACACGGTGCTTTCCAGAGACCGTGGAGTGCATTGCATGAGTTAGACACCGACTGCTCGGTGACCGTGGAGGGCTTTGACACCGTCACCAAGTGCAACAGGTCCCCGTCTTGAAGAGCAGCGTTTGTTTTACTGGGAAAAGGAAATTAAGCTCAGACACAAGGATTCTCCCCTGATCTCTTCAAACACAACATAGGCGCCGGCTTCCTCTGGGCCTGGGGGTGCTCCACCCCAGTCCCTGCCCCCACTCAACCCCTGCCCCCACCCCCGTCCCACCTCTTCCCTCCCCCGCTCCACCCCACACCTCTTCCCTCCCCCGCTCCACCTCAGACCCTATCCGCACCCCATCCCTTCCTGCAGCCCCCATCCAGTCCCCTCTCTTCCTGCCCTGCCTCTTCTCCACCCAATTCCTCCCCCTCCCCCCAGTGTGCCCCATCCCCACTTCTCCTCCTCCCTCCCAGAGCCTCCAGCTGGACGGGTGTTGTGAGCTATCCTATGGGCAGAGACTGAGCTGGTTGGGTGTTGTGAGCTATCCCATGGGCGGGGACTAGGCTGGACGGGTATTGTGACTGGACTGGACGGGTGTTGTGACTGGACTGGACGGGTGTTGTGACTGGGCTGGACGGGTGTTGTGACTGGACTGGACGGGTATTGTGACTGGACTGGACGGGTGTTGTGACTGGGCTGGGTGGGTGTTGTGACTGGACTGGACGGGTATTGTGACTGGACTGGACGGGTGTTGTGACTGGACTGGATGGGTGTTGTGACTGGGCTGCGCGGGTGTTGTGACTGGGCTGGACGGGTGTTGTGACTGGACTGGACGGGTGTTGCGACTGGACTGGACGGGTATTGTGACTGGACTGGACGGGTGTTGTGACTGGGCTGGGTGGGTGTTGTGACTGGACTGGACGGGTGTTGTGACTGGGCTGGGTGGGTGTTGTGACTGGGCTGGGTGGGTGTTGTGACTGGACTGGACGGGTGTTGTGACTGGGCTGGACGGGTGTTGTGACTGGGCTGGACGGGTGTTGTGACTGGGCGGGTGTTGTGACTGGGCTGGACTGGACAGATGTTCTGTCTCTCTTACATTCTAGGAACCAAATGGATCGTCACGGCTGCTCACTGCCTCCACCAGGAACTGGAACCAGAGCACCCCATTTTCCGGAGCTCGGATGCTCTCAGCCCTTCATCCTTCAGAATAATCCTGGGTGAGTGGCCAGCACTCAGCCCTGCGCCCTGGCTCAAGGGGTGGGATGGGGCAGGGACAGGTCATTGACTCCAAGGCCCTCCAGGTGGGCAGAGGCATGGCACTCTCCCAGGATCCCTAAAGGCAAAGTGGACTCACGCCAGCCCCTTGGGCGATGGCTGTGTATGTCCCTGGTTCACACCCTGGCTCACCACTTCCTCCAGGCCCCCTTCAACAGACAGTCTCTGACGTTCCCTGCGGCTCATCTCTGCCCCTGCCTGCCGAGCTGGGGTCCCTGCCCTGGGAGCCCCCCAGGCTAGTGGTGCCATGAGGATACGTGATGTCTGCCGGGCACCGCACGTGTTTGCTAGGACGTGGCCTGCTCTGAGCTATTTGCTTCTCCAAGCCCCGGAGCGACTTTAATGGGAATTCCCGCCCCTCTGGGAAGGCAGGGGGGGGTGGCCTCCCCCAACTGCACGTAGCTGCCTCTCCCTGGCCCTCCTTCCTTCACAGGGAAACACCGGACTGTAAAGCCAGACGACACCGAGCAGCAGCTGCAGCCGAAGAACATCATCATCCACCCCTCCTACAGGGCGGCCACCTTTGAGCATGACATAGGCCTGGTGGAGCTGTCGGAGCAGGCGGTGCTGAACGACTACGTCATGCCGATTTGTTTCCCTGATGGCTCGCACCCCCCAGGCAAGGGCTGGCGCTGTCTCCTGGCCCACCTAGGGACTGGGCAGGGCCGGCTCCGAAAGGGGCCACAAAACTGGCTACGGCTCTTGAGATTCAGGGGCTGATCGTGCAGAGGTGCCAGTCGGCTGGCAGCTCCCGCTGCCAGCAGGCTACAACACAGACCAAGGGGGCTACGGTAATCAAAAGATACGTGCAAGACAGAGCCCCCCAGGAGGGGGGAGAGGAAGTGCTAATGGTGCCTCCCGGGGCTATTAGTGAGAGGCCATGGGGCAAAACTGATCCAAAGGATAGAAGGATTTTCACGGGACCCAGCCTAGCTGTGAGCAGTGTGTTATGGGACAGTGGCATTATCTCAAGGGAGGTTTGGATGGGCTTTCACGTCAGTCACCGCGCAAAGTGCTAGCAAATACGTGATAGGGACAATCTTGACTTGGGATCGGGATGGACTAAATGACCTAGAGGTGCCCAGCTCTCTGGCTCTCCTGGCTGCCAGGTTCTTTATCCCATTGTCTCTGGGCAAAGGGGGCGGGGGACTGTCCCAAAAGGCATCGCCTCTGCCTGAGACACTCAGACACAGACTGTCTCAAGAACGGCTCGCTGGGTGTGTGAGGAATGTATTCTCCTGCCCTGGGCTCCTCTTGTAAAACAAACCAGGCACGTTGGATACAAAATCTGTTTCGAAGGAGCTAACAGTTGCCTGGACATGGGCCAGTTCTGGGGCAGTGAAGGAATGGCTTAGACAGATGCTAACACATGGACCGATTCACTGCCATAGTCAACAGGGTCCAGTTAAATATCAAATCCTCTTCCCACAGCCGTGAATCCCTTCGCTAGCAAACTCTTCTGGATTTTGCTTTCAGATGCCATGGTCATTGTCAGCGGCTGGGGGAAGGAATTCTTGAAAAAACGGCCTGACGCCCTGATGGAGGTGAGAATTATTAACCTAAGAACACCAGGATCTAGAGGCCTGAGCACAGGGGTGGGGTCCATTGTCCTGCCTCTGACACAGGCCTCCTCTGTGACCTCGGGCATGTCACTTCCCTTCTTTGTGCCTCAGCTCCCGCAGCTATAAAATGAGGAGGCTGGCGCTGGCCTCCTTCTCGGCAGCCGAGTGAGAGTTCGGGTTTGTCCAGTGCTGTGAGGTGAGCAGTTCCACGGACACGCCGATGCGCCGACATCGGTGCAGGGGAAGGGCTGCTGGCATCCTGGTAGTGCCTTGCCCAGGAAGCTCTGCAGAAAAATGCCTCTGTCTAAAGCCGGAGTGGATCCAAACTCCATGCCTGCTGTGTAGGCCGCTGCAGTCAAACAGCCCCCCTGGGCCTTGAATGCGAGTCAACCCAGCTCTCGGCCTAGTGTCCTTTCCCCAAAATCATTGCATGCCACCGGCAACCTTGGAGAAACCAGCACACCCGTGGGCAACCTTGGAGAAACAAGCAGATACGACCACTTTGCGCAACCGCTTCACTCGACCGCCAGGCATCGGTGGCTTTGAAAGACATGGATTGCGGACAAGGCGGCCAAGTCCAAATGGAATCCCGTTGAGGTCTGTCCCCTCCTGACAGTGGCTCGGCCACGTAGCAGTTAAGAAACCTGCTTCAGTAGTGAGCACAGAGGGGAAGGCTCCTTTGGCTCACGTAGTAAACACTCTTGCTTTGGAATCCAGATGTTCCAGGTTCAATCTCTATGCCCGCCCGCCCCAGCCAAGGGCGTGTATAACAAAGTCAATAGGATACTGCTAGACTAAAGGATGTTTGATGCTTATGTCGTTGTAGCTGTGTCAGTTCCAGGATCTTTGAAAGAGAAGGTGGGTGAGGTGCTTGCAGAACTCAATTTTTATCATTTCAGTGGATAATACCAATGTTTACTTATATGGGGCTTTTCAATTTTTATCAATTTAAATATTCACAGGTGTGGGAAATCAGGGGGGTCAGGGAAAGGTGGCGCTCAGACAATTATTTCACACCCGTGGAGACTCAGATTCCAAACGTTCAAGCTTTATTAACCATTACGATGCAAACGGTGACCATCCGATGTCAACATTTTAGCCCCGACTCAAACGCTCCCAAGTTCTCCAGCAGCATTTCTCTGACTTGGGCAACATGTGAATTTCAGTTGCTTTCAATGGAAATCTTTTTTCCGTTGGTTGGTGTGTGTGCGGTTTGTGTGTCTACAAGCTACGGTGCGTGACATTTAGTGACATTTGCCACTAAAAATCTGATCTTCCACGCCTACGTGGGGACAGCAGGGGCCCCACTAGCTAGTCAGCACCTGGTAACTCACTGTTTTCCCTGTCTTGCAGATTGAGATCCCGCTCACTGACCATGCCTTGTGCCAAGAAGCCTATGCCAGGCTGCAGAGAAAGGTGACGGATGATATGATCTGCGCTGGAGAGAAAGAAGGTGCAGCTCCCTTCTAGCCAAACCAGCTTTGGTGCAAGTGTGTCCCTCCAGCCGCCCCAGCGGGACGGTCTCGCCCTCCTGCTGCCTGTTAGCTGGCTAGGGGGGTGAACTCGAAGGGGCTCACAGCTCGTCCGACGAGGGGGCAGGGAGCAGGTCACCCTGCGCAGGGGCCAGCACGAGGCTCAGGCGTCAGCCAGCAGAGCCTGCGATGGATTGAAGAGATGCACAGACCCGCGTATGGTGTGACCCTTCAGCCGGGCCCCGCTTTCTTCCCCTGCACAGGCTGTATCCCAGGGGACGTGGCTGGGGCTCGGTGCCCTGAGGCTGAAGGGCTGGGCCAGCAGGGCTCTGTCTGGCAGCAAAAGGGCAGCACCCCCAGGGTGCAGCCTGCAGCCCCCCCGCTCAGAGTCTATCTGACCACCGGCATGGAGCCCCTCCCGCATCCCCTGCTGATTCTGGCCATTCAGCGCAGCCCTGTCCGGTCCTTACACCTGCCACGCTTTGAAAACCTCTAATCTAATGCATCCAAAGTTATCGGGCTGCTGTCAGGAATCCCGGGGTGAGCTCCCCTGGCCTGCGTCGGGCGGGACATCAGAACGGATGCTCCCTGGCTGGTCTTACAGCCATGAACTCGGGGAAGTTGGCAGTGGGGATGGGCTTAGGGACAGAGGTTGGCTCTCTGCAGCTCCTGCAGGAGATTCCAATCCGGTTTGGTTCCGGACAGATAGATTCTCCCGCACCACACCAGGCCCTGGCTCCTTATAAGACGTGGTCACATCTTAGCATCTGCTTTTCGCATCCCCTGGATACCCACTTGAGAAGCTAACCCCTCTTTTCTCTGGGGTGGATGCCTTTGGATTGGGGTGACCAGATGCCAAGTGTGAAAAATTGGGATGGGGGAGGGAGGCAATAGGTGCCTATATAAGACAAAGCCCTGAATATCGGGATTGACCCTATAAATTCGGGACACCTGGTCACCCTGCTTTGCATGAAACATCAAACCAAGGTCCTGGCCACATGTGGTCACCAAACGTCCCACACCACTTTCCATATTGGAGTGTTAACTCTGGTATCTTGGCCACATTTTAGGTTGGGTCATTCTGCCTCCCTCTATCTCTCCTTTAGTTTCAACTAGGTCCAGAATTCTTCCTCCCTCCCCATCTTCAATCGCGTCTCAGCCTTGCTGTGCTCTGTTAAGAGTTGCCACGTTCTCCACTCAGCGGTGGCTGCGTTTTAGTGGGGGGCACATGGCTAACCCTGTCCGTAAAGTTGGAGTCACAATTTGCAAAGTCTGCGGCGCGTTTGGGTCCCTTGGGTGCCATGGAAATGACCCCCCTTCTCTTCTTCCCGCAGGAGGCAAAGATGCTTGTAGCGGAGATTCAGGGGGGCCCATGGTCACACTAAGCACCCAAAATAACCGCTGGCAGCTGATTGGCACGGTGTCCTGGGGAGATGGATGCGGGCAGAACGATCGGTATGGAGTGTATTCTAGTGTGCCCAAGAGTTTGGCCTGGATTAAGCAGGTCACTGGGGTGGAATATTGAATTCGCTGGTCTGCTCACAACGCCGGCTAGGTGAGAACGGCTGGGCAGAGCACCAAGTTTGCCAGTTCTGCAGCAAACAATGAAGTCGGTGACACATAAATGGGTGGTCCCAATTTCTGCCAAACAAGCCAACTCAGGGACATGCCTTGCCTGCCTCGGAGTGTAAATTCCCTCAGGATATAGGGGCAGGAAAGGCCTAGACTGGATCCCTGCACCCACCTGAACTGACCTGTCTCCTGAGCCCATCTCTGAGCCCCGATCCTGCGGGGATAAGTCCATTTCCACTTGGTTTCCAGGCCCCAGCAGCCACGGATGACAACTCTGCAATTCCATTGTAACTGTATTGACCAGGAAAGCACAGGCTAAACCTGATGCCATAATCAATACTCATGATTTAGACTGGGGGGAACCCTGCCAAAGTTTTACGAAACCCAGGAAACTTTAAAAAAAAATAAAAAGGAGATGGAGTTTCGCAAAATGTCTGTTGTGAAACGCTGCAAAGGAAAGTTTGCTCCGAAACAAAATAATTATTTTTAAGACCATTGAATATTTGTAAAGTGCTTCTAATTAATTGGCTTTTTACTGTGATGCTAATGGGAGTATTCAAAGTACTACGCCCGGTAATATTTCCAGGATCAGCCCTGAGAAAGAGTATCAGAAGGGTCACTGTGTTAGTCTGTAGCCACAAAAACAACGGGGAGTCCGGTGGCACCTTAATGACTAAGATTTATTTGGGCATAAGCTTTGGTGGGTAAAAAAACATTTCTTCAAATGCATGGAGTGAAAATGACAGACACAAGCCTGAGAAAGAGACTCCTTCTCTGCTTCTGGGAATAGAGTGATTGAAATTCACCCCTCTGTGTAAAGCCAGCACAAGATCAATGTCACACTTAAATCATAAGTGAGGCGTAGGCGGCATCTCCAGCTCTGCCCAGGGGTGAATTTCACCGAGGCAGAAGAATGTCTTTCAAAACATGCAGCCACTCTGAATTCAGGATCTGCCAGAGCAAAAGGGTCCCGGGCCCTTGGATGTTTCAAGTTCTTACCTCGGCGTACAACGCGGGAGTGCAGTGCGACTTCTCCGTTCCCTTTCCCAATGACTGTTGTCTCTAGTAGGCAGCTGCGTCTCAGTAACCCACAGGTTAAACACTGTTATTCTTTCAACACCCAATATTCAGAACAAAGGAAAGATGGGGGGGGGGGGAGTTTAAAGCAAGTGGAACTTTGTTCAAATCTATGCCCTGAATCTGCCCCCCTTGAAATCAATAGCAAAACTCCCCCTGGGCAGAGCAGCCGGCAGGTCAGACCCACTGGCTACTGGAATACACAGGCCAGCTGGTGGCATTTAGCATTTGCACTTGAGGATTTACACCTCTGCTCCTCTAATTAAAGCCTATTCAAATAAGGTGATGCTGAGACAACCCGGATTGATCCAAAGCCCACTGAACTCAACAGACACAAATTTGAGTGGGCTTTGAATCAGGCCCTAGGTCACCATGGCTCTTGCTGGGTGATGCTCAGCAGGTACCAAAAGGCTGCAATGATCCCATAATAAAGCTAGCCATTCTGTCAGCTCAACAGCTGCATTTCCTGGCTTCATTGGCATGGTCCGAATGGGCCACCCGACCCGGTCAACTCCGTTAGCCCACAGCGTGCAATTCAACCACACAATGATCCTTGCAAGGTGCAACATGGAACACGTGCAAAAAACACATCAAGTGCATAGAAGATGTATGCAACATACAGGAAACACAGCACTTGTGCAGCACTCCGACGCAACCTATGTAATACTTGGGCTCTTGCATTTGAGCTATTGGAGGGACGGCCGTGTCACGGAGTGCCCGGGCGATGCTCTGGAACCGCTCCCTAGGAAGCCAGACCGGACTTTGGGTGAAGGGCCCCTTCTCCGTACACAGCCTGTCTCCAAGGCCAGGAGCTTCACGGGTACCTACTTCAACCTTCCTGGGTCTGACCTCGGAGCATTCAGCACCTTCTGCCCCTCCGTGCTCTTCCCCCAGCGAGCCCACCTGGGCGGGGTCCTGAGGGAGCCCGTGGATTCTGCACCCTAAATCCACAGTCAAACGTGACTCTCAGCCAGCCAGCAAAACAGAAGTTTATTCGATGACTTCTATCTGGTCTAACCCAGACCATAAAGCGAGCGTGAGCCCTCGGCTGGATCCATTTTGGGGGCCAGAGAGCGAGATAGTTTCTCTGCCCTCCCTGCCTGACTCCAGCCAGCCCAGACTTCCCTCGACTGCCCCTCCATCCCCCTGGCTCAGCCAGGTTAGGTGATCTCCCTCCCCCACCTTGGGTCAGATTACAGCATCTGGTATGCATACCTGCAGAGAGACTGTGCTGTGCATCAGCTACACATTCCTATCCCTTCACACAGACACTCAAGAAATGCATAGGAGAAACTGAGGCACGCACACACAGTATTCCTACTTCGTCACAAGCCGCTTCACTATTGCTCTTCTAGCATCGCTAAGGCAGGAAGAGAGGAAGGAGGTCTCTACAACTGCATGCAGATAGGGTTTGTTGAAAATGACTATGGCTTACGCCTTGCAGTTCCATTACTTATAACCTTGTAATGGCCTTAATGAAGCCCTGGGCAGCCAGCCAGGAGGTAGCTGAAAATCGGCTGAGAACAGAATGACAGAAATTAACAATGTGGCTGGGCCCAGCAATGTACATTTCACATCAGACTAGCTGAAAACCAATCAGTCCCTCGACTTTCCTGCTAAGTCTTGAGTTGAGGGGTCAGCTCTCTGCCATAGAATGGGGAGTGGACCGGACATTGACCTCTGGGAGACCCCAGCAATACAACCCTACTGCCTGTCTTTCTCCTCTGAAGAAGGCAAGATGGGGGAGATATTGGGAATGGCAGGTAGAAGACTGTGACGGAGTAGGAATACTGGGTGTGTGCCTCAGTTTCCCCTATGCATTTTTAAGTGTCTATGTGAAGGAATAGGGGCTGATAGTGTTGCAAAGCAGAAAGACAGTGTAAGCAAGCAGGCAACGCCCTGTCCCTTCCCCCCACTTCTCTACCTCTGAACCTGTTGGAGAGAGGTCAGCTCACCTGCCTGGGGAAGGAATGCAGGGGAGGGGCAGATGAGGAGGTGGCAGTCTGGATCTGGCTGTAAAGAGGGAGGGAGCTCAGGCTGGCTGCCTCGCTCTCTGGCCCCCAAAATGGATCCAGCTGAGGGCTCACGTTCGCTGTCTGGTCTGTGTTAGACCAGGTACCGGTCATTGAATAAACCTCTGTTTTACTGGCTGGCTGAGAGTCACGTCTGACTGTGGAATGGGGTGCAGAATCCACGGGCTCCCCAGGACCCCGGCCGGGTGGGCTTGCTGGGGGAAGCACACGGAGGGTCAGAAGATGCTGAATGCTCTGAGGTCAGATCCAGGAAGGTTGAAGCGGGTACCCGTGAAGCTCCTGGCCTTGGAAACAGTCTGTGTACAGAGAGGGGACACTTCCCCTGGAGTCCTGACTGGCTTCGTAGGGAGCAAGTTCCAGATCCTCACCCTGGGCACTCCGTGACAAAGGTCATTGAGTCGCTTCCCAGAAAAGACAGTGGAAGGGAAGAATGGGTGACCTGTTGTGGGGTGAGAGATCCCAGCTCAGCCAGGCAAAACCTCAAGCCGGGTGAGACTCACCTCCCTCACCACACTCAGGTCTGTGATACATGGAGAGATGGGGCTGAAGCAGAACCCCGGGGCTGAGCTCTGAGTCGGGAAGCAAATGTCCCGGCCTTGGCTCTGTCCTCACTGGTACTGGCTTTCCCCTGGGGTCAGTGAGAGCAGAATCAGGCCCCATATCACCCCAAATCCCTGCAGCAAAGGCTTCAGGACTCCGGGGGAAGTGTCCCCTCTGCGTATCCTGAGAAGTGCTCAAAATCCAGATCTGCACCCAAACATTGCCATATGTCAGGCTGGGTGGATTCGGCCTGCTGAGAGAGGTTTGAGCTGCGAAAACAGGATCCAAACACAGGCCTGGATCCAGGGGGCCAGACCCAGGGCATTGATCCAGAGTCATCTCTAGCAAGAGGAGCCCGAATTTTACTCAGAGCTACAGTGGTGCAGATCTGAAATAAAGACACTGATTGCAGTGGAGTCACTCCAGATTCACACCAGGGCAGAGGAGAGCACATGGCCTAGAGCCCCATAGAGTGTATTTCACAGGCCTGAAAATCCGAGTTTGGAGGCTAAAGGAAATGGAAGACTTTTTTTCTTAGGAAAGGGCAAAATCAAAGTCTGGCTCCTGTAGCATCAACCCCTGGGCCCCAGGATCTGCAGGTGTAGCTGTCACCCCGCCAGAGCTGATGAATCACGGCTACAAGAAATGTTTCTTCCTCTCTCCTTTGATCGCTCTGCAGTTAATCACTGAGGCTGGACACCGAGCCCATCTGGTCTCGCTTTCCTCTGTTCTTCAAGTGCCTGGAGGTGCTGTCCTGGGCTTGGGTCCCTCTGTGTTCACCCAGCAGCTGATCATTGCAGGGGAGGGTCTAGAAAACAGGGCGTGGAAGAGAAAAGGAAAGGCAGCGACGGGCGCTACCTTTGCTGGCACCTCTCGACCTGTCGGGGGCACAGAGGCCGGCTGATTCTGCAGAGAGCACGAGGGAGGCAGAACACAAGGACAAGGTCACGAGGAGGGAGCATGTCCACTCGCGGACCCCGTGACCGATGACCTGGCACCCTCAGCTGTCCGCGCCGTAGGCACAGTGCATAGCACGGGAAAGCCGATGTGTTCTGCCCACCAGACTCACTCAGTGACAGCCTCCAGACCTGCTGCAACAAGGACAAGTAAGGGAGAACAGGTCAGCTGGGCATACCACACCAAAACTTCCAGGGGGCACCCCTGCGTACTAGAGAAATATCGGCCCAGAGAAGCTGGGATGCAGGGCACTACACAGTACACTGCTGCGCGCACACACACACACACACACACACACACACACACACACACACACAGTAACTCTAATTTCCTCAGCCCTAGCAGAGGAGCTAGGTAACAGCATGGCTCTGCTGATCTCCACCTCCACAAAGAACTGAGACTGAATCCCAACCTCGCTGTGCTACATCACATTACCTCTGCATGCCTCAGTATCTCCATCTGCAAAATGGAGGTAACAATGGTCCAGGAATGCTTGCCCTGTGCTCCAAAAAGATCAAGCCCTGGATAACTGCTCAATACTATTATTTTTAAAAAGTCTCATCTATTTCTCGGAATGCCTAGCGGTCAGTGCCCCAGCCCTTATCCAGCCGCGGTACCAGAGACCTCAATGAATCCCCACAGTTTTCCTTTCACTAATCAATTATTGTGTAAACTCAATCAAGGAAGAAGGAGAATGACTAAGGGAGAATGACTAAGGGAGATTCTTGCTGTACTTCAAAAGAAACCATATTCCTTTCCTGGAACGTTTGCCACAGGGAGTTGAGTCTTAAAAGGGGGAGTTGGAAGGACTTAGAGACAGATTCTGATCTCACGGACACCAGGGTGAAAACAGAGTTACGCAGGTGAAGTCAATGGTACAAAGATACTGCCCTACAAATGCCTACAGACAGACCGATTAAATTAGACAGAAAACCACTGAGAGGGTAGATTAGGTTTCCGCTGTTGCCGCTGAGTTCAGAATTGTATCATCTGTACTCCAGTTAGTGCTGGGAACTGTCCAAACACGTAGCAAGAACCAGGCCCTGTCCTGAGGAACCTGTGCCGAGTCTTCATTTATTCACTTGAATTTAAGGTTTCACGTGCCAGTAATACATTTTAACATTTGTAGAAGATCTCTTTCTATGTCTGTAATATAGAACTCAACTATTGTTGTCTGTAAAGTAAATAAGGGTTTAAAAATGTTTAAGAAGCTGCATTTAAAATTAAATTAAAATGCAGAGACTCCCATACCAGGTGGCCAGGATCCGGGCAGTGTGAGTGCCACTGAAAATCAGCTTGTGTGCCGCCTTTGGCACGCGTGCCATAGCTTGCCTACCCCTGATCTATCGAATAGAGTTTTGTGCTACTGCCCATCGCAGCATCCAAACCCTTTCCAAGTACCATCAGCAGCAATAGCAAAGTCCACAGTGGATTTTATGGCACTTCTCCCTTGGCAGGGTAAAAATCCAGGGGTAGGGTTTACATTTGTTTAGATTGCATTCATTTCCCTTTGGCTTTGGTCGGTAGGGGCTGGTTAGGCAGAAGGGGCAAAACTGAGACAAGAGAAGGAACATTTGTTTCCTTGCATTTCAACAGCACAGACCCCTGACGGAGATGGAACCAAACCAGGTTCTCTAGGTTAAGTCTGTCCCTGAGTCAATCCTTGTAGCCCAAAGGCAATAAGGTTTAAAGTCTGAGAGGAATAAAATCTCAGACTAAGGGCGCAGGGTGCCACCTGGAGGCACAGACTCAGTGCAACACTTTGGCTGATAAAACGAGGAAGACTTTGCAGCACCTTAGAAACTAACCAGTTTATTTCAGCATAAGCTTTCCTGGGCTATAGCCCACTTCATCGGATGCACAGAATGGAACAGAAGTAAGATGCATTTATACACACAGAAAGAAAGGGGGGAAAAGATGTACATTAGCATACCAATTCAAAGAGGCTGTTAAATTTAGATGGGACATTATCAGTAGGAGAAAAAAATACCTTTTGAAATGGATTTCTGTCAGGCAGGACATAACACCTAGTGAAGGTAAATTAACAAGGGAAATGCAATCAATTAGTGTAATGAGAGAACTCTCCTCCGGGTTCAGGACAGAGATTCCATTTCATACCCAACCTAACAAGGGGGTGGGAATGGGGGCTTGCCAGGGGGAGGGCAGGAAACTCGCTAGAAGAGCATGTTGTGGGAGCGCCAGACTGTTGCGCCAAGCAAGGCCATGTGGCAGCATCTCTGATGGCCTGTAGCAGGGAATGGTTACCGGTGAGGCTTGCCTGTCCTCTGATGTGTGTAACTCAGACACCTCCTTGAGCCGAGTCGGCGCTGCGCTTCGGATACAGAAGAGATGGCCCGAGCGGGAGCTTCGAAACAGTAAGATTGCAACATCCTGAACTCCGGAAATGCCAGCACTAAGGTCGCCTGTGCGGCTTTCATTCAGCTCCCTTGGCCTATGAATTAGGAGAATGCAATTTATGTGATCGGGCACTATATTTTCCCCAGGACCTCTGTTTCTCTCAGCGCACAAGGCGGGTGGTTCTC
This sequence comes from Sternotherus odoratus, assembly GCA_032164245.1. Lineage (NCBI taxonomy): Eukaryota > Metazoa > Chordata > Testudines > Kinosternidae > Sternotherus > Sternotherus odoratus. The sequence continues at coordinate 3,890,358 of JAVMKO010000009.1, forward strand.
GGGGAACGAAGCAGTGCTCAGAAGTGAATGAGGCTATTTCGCCCCACCTTGTTTGGTGCAGAAGTTGGTACTGTGAGGGTTGAGTCTATGCCCACCCTCTCTCCCTACAGCCAAGGGAAAGGAACCCAGGCAAAAAAAGAATCCCAAGAAATGTGGGTAAATCGTCTAGTCAGTTGCTTCACCACCGTTTGGTTCGTTATGAAATATACTCGAGAGTCTAAATAATCAATGTCACTCAGGTTTATTAATGTGGTCTAGGGAAAAGGTTCTATACCATACCAGCCTCTGCGAGCAGCCCCGTGCCGGGCGTGCACCCCAAAGTGACATCCCTAAAGCCATCTTTAAATACCCTACTTATTTACCAGTAAAAGCTAGTACAGTATATACATCCCCTGAAACTGGATTTTATGAATCAGCTTTTCACCTTGTTTGTTCCTGGCACCATGGTGTATCTTTTGTTCTTCTGACCACATGTATTCTGGGCATTAAGGGGCGTGAAGACAACCTTTAGGCCTGTACCAGGGTAAACAGGCTTGTCAGGGTAACTCTCTTTCTGTAGCTATGAGGCAATGCTCACCTCTTGATCCTGACAGTTTTTGCATCTACTTAAGCCAAAGTTAATTTCAGCTCATGAGAGTTGTTATGGGACACTTAGCATAAGTGAACAGGATCATAATAAAGTTGCAGGCCAGCTGGGCTATATAACGGCTGAATTAATGCTTAATAATACACAGACTTAAATGCTTGGAATATGGATTGCGGGTAGAATTATCAGCATAAAGTGTAAGTATGCTAGTCAGCGTATATTAGTCAACAGGAACAACCCGTTTCAAGGGCAAACCAAAGAGTTGCTTCACTGTTAACCACAACGTTACACATGTGGCTTTTGTAACTATCCAAACTGTGTTATGGCATTTAAAGAGACAGCAACGGAGCTTCCCAGCACCTTGGCTTTTCCAGTTACTTGCTTTGTTTTTAAAGAGACACAAAATTATTGACAGAACAATCCATTTCCTGCACAAGGGGAGAAAGGGGTGGCAAACACAAAAGGTAACTGAATACATCGCAGCGAAGCAGTCGGTGTTAAGAGTTGCTTTAGGGAGACAGATCATTTTTGTAAAGTTGCATCCACAGAGTGGGGCATGTTCAGTCTAGAGACGAGGAGGCTGAGGGAGGATGTGAGAACTCTCTTCAACTATGTCAAAGGCAAGAGGACGGTGATCAGTTGTTCTCCAGGTCCACCGAGGGTAGGACAATAAGTAATGGGCTTTGTTTGCAGCAATGGTGACTTAGGTTGGATATCAGGAAAAACTTTAGGGATAGCTAGACACGGGAACAGGTTACCAAGTGAGGCTGTGGAATCTCCGTCACTGAAGGTTTTTAAAAGCAGGGTAGCCAAACATCTATCCGGGATGGTCTAGGTTTTTTTTATCCTCCCTTAGCATAGGGTGGACTAGATGACCTCTGGAGTTCCCCTCCAGCCTGATATTCCTATGATTCTCTTTTGAATTAGCTCATCTCCTTTGGCCCATCTTTCCTCAAATAGTTCAGTTGCTAAATCCAGTCTCCCTCCTGTTGTTCAGTTTTCAATGTCAAATGCCTTCAAAAGCAGGAAGGTAACAGATAGAGCCAGCTGAACCCGTCGTCACAAATCATGTTCATTATTAACGTAGCTCCTTTCTGGGTTCGTGGATCCAACATGTTGAGAATTTGGATTTGCCAAATAGTCCAGACAAATAATTTCAGTCTCTGGGGCTGTTCACAAACTGTTCATTTTAGCCATTTGTAACATAGGGGGTGTCGTTAGTCACGTGGTGGTGTTTCTGCTGCTTGATTAGCCAACCGGACGTTTTCAAACTGGAGCACAATAAAAGCGAGGGATGAATGATTTCGTTCTGGTTGGAATTTTTAGATGTAGAATTGTTCCCACCAGAATTCATGAAGTTTTGGGAGCTTTCAGAAATGTTCTTGAATCCCCAGCAATTATTTAAACACTCAGGTAAAATAAGTAATACAAATTCACCAGTCAGAGCAACCCAAACTAGCTGACTGTATTTGCAATTATTCAGGCATTGGGGGGTTTACTCCCACTATTTGACTGGCTTTAGTATCCAACTGCCCAATAAATCAAAATCAAAATGCAAATAATCCACAAACCACAGCAAATCAAAATGCAAATAATCCACAAACCACAGGAAATTGTGTCCTCGGGTAAATTGTGTGATGGTAGCTGAACTGGTGGCATTGTGTCTTTGGACATCCCATGGTACACTGTGTCTTTGAGTTGTCCATAATACATTGTGTGTCTGGGCTTCTGATGTATTCCTAACCAACAAGCCTCACAATGGTCACTCCGATGTGGTCCATAGTACTGTCCTCTTGTTGTAATGTGAGATAACTGGGCCCCATACTCTCCATAGCATTTATTCCTAATGCTGATGATCAAGTTCTCCAAGACCCTCTGGACACTTTCCTCCTGGAAATTTGGCTCTTCTAACTTACCCTCAGAGCACTCATAACATTCTTGTCTAAAGATTCTCATCTTCACCAAACCTTTTCTCCTGTGCTGGTCCAGGTACATGTGGAACAGAATAACCACTTGAACTGATGACCAGAAATGCTGGCACCGTGAGCACCGGAAGCTAAAAAGACAAGAGATATAACATGCATAGGGTGACTAGATGTCCCAATATTATCAGGACCATCCTGATATTAGAGCAGGGGTCTCAAACTCAAATGACCACGAGGGCCGCATGAGGACTAGTGCACTGGCCCGAGGGCCGCACCACTGACACACAGACACGCCCTCGCTGCCCCGGATCTGCCCCCACTCCACCCCTTCCATGAGGACTAGTGCACTGGCCCAAGGGCCGCACCACTGACACACACCCTGCCCTCGCTGCCCCGGCTCCGCCCCCACTCCACCCCTTCCAAGAGGTCCCACCCCTGCCCCACCTCCTCCTCTGAGCACGCAGCTCCCCATTCCCTCCTGGAAAGCGCTAGGCACCACCAACAGCTGTTTGGCAAACAAAGCAAGAGCAATCTAGGAAGTCCAGAGCTAGAAACACACGCGGCCCAGCCAGGTAGCAGAGAAGCTTCTGCTTCTGGCCCCTCCATCCTGCAAACTGCTATGGGGTGACGGGGGGGGGGGGCGCCAGGAAGCTTGGCGGGCCGCAGGGAAGGGCTTTGCAGGCCGCATGTGGCCCCCGGGCCGCATGTTTGAGACCCCTGTATTAGAGGTTTTGTTTTATTTAGGCAACTACACCCTCCCACCCCACCTCCCAGAAAAAATGTCTCCATGATTGGCAGCTCCGGCAGCTGCCTGTAGATGTGATCGAGCGTATCCCTGCAGGCAGGAGAGGCTCCAGTCCTTCTCCTGCCTAAGCTCAGTATGGGGTTTGTAGATCCCATTACAGCAACCAACCAGCAGTGCCTGCTTTCAAACTCAACGCTAATTAACGACATGGGGGCAATCTGAGATCCAGTCTAAGCAGGTGTAATGCTCACTGGGCTGTGTCCACCACTGCCTTGCCTTCTTTTTAATGTATTGCAATGTAATTACAGATTCCTAGATTCCAAGGCCAAAAGGGACCATTGTGATTATCTAGTCTGTCCTCCTGCATAACACAGCCCAGAGAGCTGCCCCAGAATAATTCCTAGACTAGAGGTTCTAGAAAAACATCCAGTCTTGATTTTAAAATGGCCACTGATGGAGAATCACCATGCCCTAGGTAAATTGTTCCAACGGTTAATGACTCTAACTCCTAGTCTACACTGTGGGGGGTCGACCTAATATATGCAAATTCAGCTATGCTATTCGCGTAGCTGAAGTCGGCGTATCTTAAGTCGACTTACCTGGCCGTCCATACAGCAGCGAGTCGACCGCTGCTGCTCCCCCGTCAACTCCGCTTCCATCTCTTGCAGAAATGGAGAACAGGAGCTGTTCTAATCCTTTATTCATTCTCTTCTTTGGCTCATGGCTCTTCTTTGAACCCTCTCCAATTTATCAGCATGCTTCTCGAGTTGTGGGCACCAGAACTGGACACAGGATTCCAGCAGCACACACAATACAGAGGTGAAATAACCTCTCTGCTCCTACGTGAGATTCTCCTATTTGTGCACCCCAGGATCACTTTAGCACTTTTGGCCTCAATGTCATCCTGGGAGCTCACCTACAGGCGATTATCCACCACCACTCCCAGATCTTTTTACACTGAGGTACAACTGGAGTAGCACCTTGTATCAGGCACCATCGATGCCAGTCCAGCACCTTCTACCAGCACTAAATGTCCCAGAGGCTTTCACACCAATACAATGCCCTTGGGGCGGCACTGCCCTGACTGCTAGCCAGCTGGATTTATACCTATCCATATTCATACTGTATCTACTATTTGGGCGAATCCTCAGCCAGTGTAAGCTGATCTAGCTCCAGGGCACCCAAAGGAACTACTCTGATTTGCAACAGCTGAGAGTCTGGTTCTCTTTGTCTCGCTATATATAGCTAGAGAATTGCCCGAGGGTTATATGAACTGTATTTGTCTTGGAGGTGATTAAGCACTAACTTTAACATTGCACTAAGGTTTTGATACTCAGTCAGTGCTGAGCATTGTGTCTAGCCCTGCTAAATGCTGCATAGGTAGGAATCAGACCTGACTGTGATTGGAATTATTAACATCCGTCTAAAGCAGTGGTTTTCAAACCGTGGTGCCAGGACAGGCAGAAAACCTGCCCTAGCCCTCTGCACCGTTGACTGGGAGCTGCCCAAGGTAAGCCCATGACCCCCTCCTGCAGCCCTGTCCCAGCCCTGAGCCCTCCCCAAACCCAGAGACCCCTCTTGCACCCCAAGCCCCTCATCTCCAGCTCCGTTGGGTCGTGGACCTCAACAACTTTCTTCAACTGGGTCACCAGAAAAAAAGATTGAAAACCACTGGTCTCAGGTACTTATCTGGTCCCCATAGAATCTGGGCACCACAATCTTTAAAGCATTTATACTCCCAGCACCTCTGTGAGCCAGGGCAGTGGTCTCACCCGCATTTTACAAATGGGAAACTGAGGCACAGAGAGGCTAAGACGCAGATCCTCAGACCTATTTAGGCAGGCAGAAGCTCGAGCTCAGGTTCCCCAAACCTTATGATAGGGACATAACTCCTGGAGCATTAGAAGGAGCGCCTCATCACTAGGCCCTGGGGGACAGTCCTTATCTTGCGCCGGAGATTGCTGCGGTCGAGCCCCAGTAAATCTAGGCTTGGCAATTCATAGCTCCTGCACCTCTGGGCTCCTGGCCACACTCTCCAGTCACCCAGCTCCTAAGGCACCAGCGTCGCCTTCAGCAGCACAGAAATACCACACCACACCACACCATACCATCCTTATTCTGCGCTGCTGCTGGCAGTGGTACAGCCTTCAGAGCAGGGGGCCTGGCCAGCAGCCACTGCTCTCCGACCGCCCAGCCAGTGCTTAACTTGTGCTGGGCCTTGCGAAGGCTGAACCCAGCACCCCTTTCATTACAAATTAAGCACCCGCCTGGGTTGCTGTCCTGGTGCTATCGCCACGTCGAACAACTTTCCAACAGCATAAGAGAGAGACTGGAAATCTCAAACAAAAAACTAAACTTCTAAAACAAGAGGAGGAGCAGCAGCTTTTGCAGAAACTGGGGGGGGGGGGGAGGCAGGTGGTGGCTGAAACGGAAAATGCCTCTGAAAAAAAGGAAACATTTTTGAAAGTGGGGGATGCATTTCAAGGCATAATTAATTCCAAGGCATAATTAAAGCAATTGCATATATGCTACTACACACACACTGCATCCCTCACTAAAACAGATCGTCTTCAAGGACTAAGGAGGTGGTGATGTATGTGAAGTCCTAAGGAACCCCCAGCTGCCATCAGTTGCTGCTCCTCACCTGGCAAATGCATGTTCTTGCAGTGATTGTTTCCAGCCAGGTCCCAAGTCATTATAAACAAGGTCCTGGTGCATCTTTAGGTCCCAGTTGTCTTGTGGCTTCACCTCCTTTATCTTCTCATAAAACATTTTTCTCCAAGAATTCATGTTCAGCTTCTTTCTCTCTCCTGGTGTTCTTGGGGACACTCCAAAGTGTGCTGAGTCACAAATAGAGTTTTGATTGTTTACTTCCCACTTCTATCTCATCACCTGCTGTGCGGAAGGGTGCGGATTTGAGTTCCTTCCCTGCTAGAGATACCAGATAACTTGTGTGTATGTGTGAGAAATGAAACTGAAAGGAGTTCTGTTTCCAAAACTAATCTGGTTCTCCAATTTCTGCCTGGGGTATCTGATAAGGACTATATTTCCAAGATGGAGGTGAATGCCTCCGAATGATATGTGTGAATAGTCACTCAAATAAAAAGCTGGACTGGCTTTGTTTTCCCCATTGGCATTCACATTCAGCAGCGCCGCGGCCATGCGAACACTGAGACAGGCAGAGAAGAACATGGAACACAGACTTCAGCCCAGGACCTAGGTTTTTCCCATGTCATTGTGTCCGCACGCAAATGTCATGACATCTGGAGAAAGTGGGCTTTCTTTGCCTATCACTGCTTGCAGGGGAGGGATAGCTCAGTGGTTTGAGCATTGGCCTGCTAAACCTAGGGTTGTGAGTTCAATCCTTGAGGGGGCCATTTGGGGATCTGGGGCAAAAAATCTGTCAGGGGACAGTCCTTGGTCTTGCTAGTGTAGGCAAGGGACTGCACTTGATGACCTTTCAAGGTCCTTCCAGCTTTATGAGGTGTGTGTGTGTATATATACATATAGTAGTGTGACCTGGGACAGACCCATGGAAGCAGAACTAGTCAGCCAGTCCTGGTCAAGCGCTTCTTCCAGAAAGTCTTTCTCCTGCAGTCAGGACTGGGCCATTCTTCTGTTACTTAGTCCTCTGGTTCTGAACTGCTGCTACTACTTTGTCCTGTGGTTGCTCTTCAGCATCTCCTTTGGCGATTCCTCCTCTTCCCTCAATGGAGTTACCTCCACTTACATCAACTCTGCATCTGAACACCCGTGTTGTATAGACCCGAGTGCTAACCGGGCTGGCATCTCTTACTCAAGACACTCCTAGCTAAAACTGGAAGGCATCATGATCTCACCAACAGCCAGCGTGGTAGTTATATTGAGAACTTACTCCTGGTCAAATGTAACCAGGCAGTTAACACATTACGAATACAGCCGGATGGGCAGATATTGGGAATGACATTTTCACGTGCTGGTGGAGTGTGGTGGGACAGACACATGCTGTCCACAGTGCGGATCCTTGACTTGTTCTCCAGTGGGTAGCTTAAGCCTTAGAGGTTAACAAACCTCAGCATGCTGTGAAGGCCAAACCTTCCACCGGAGCTGTGATTGGCTAAAGGACGGGCAAGCAGGAGAAGTATCTCTTGCATCCTTCCCCTATGTCCCATCACCAGCTCTCCTCTGATTGGAGGGTGGGTGTGACAGTCGTCTGTCGCAGTGGGTTTGCCATTTCAGGCTGCAGGAGAGGGCATGTGCTGGCTGGGCAAAGAGGCCTGAGCTGGGAGGGACAGTGGGACAAGCCCAGGGCGCAGCCGAAGCATGTGGCCCCGTCACTCTGCACTGCACCTCAGAATGTGCCGGGACTGAGGCACTGAGGCTGGAGGGATCATGGAGGCTTTGAGTGTTGGATGGACATAGAGCTTCCTCTCGGGCATCTGGGATTTATGCTGCACTCCCATTGAGTGGCTGCTGTTTGCAATGGCCCTGGGGCACTGCCCCTGCTAAGAAAGGTACTAGGATAGATCTGTGCACCAGAGCAATTGCTGGGTGAACTCCTGCCTCCCCGAAGGGCAAAGAGAGAAGCTCCCCTGCTTCCATATTTCAATTGAAATGTGATGATTTATTTGAACTGATACAATAAGGACAAAATTCCAGAGCCAAGTATTGGTCTATTCACACGGAAAATACAGGAAGCAGGAAAAGGAACCGCACTAGCCAGGACAGGTCCTTCTATTACAAAGGCCCTAAAGTTCAGCAGGGACACAGATGAAGTTGTCTTTGCCTTGTTACCTGTAAACCAAGCCAAGGAACTTCTTCATCTTCAGACCACTGTTCTGCCCAGGATTCTGTTCAGACAGAAGAGCCCGCTGCAAAGCAGGATGGGACCAATGACTGACAAATGACCCCTTGTTTCCTGCCATGCAAACACCCCAGGTATATAACGCTCAAGAGGGCTGTAATTAAGGATCTGAACTCGCTGTCCTGTGACCATGGTCCATGCTTCTGGCCTGTCCCAGTGCCAAGCTCCTCCACTGGGGACTCTACCCAAATCTAGACCTACATCAGCCCCACTCCCATGGAAGGGGACAAGTTATCAACTCCTCGGACCAGATCCTCAGCTGGTGAAATCAGCATAGCTTCACTGCAGCCCATGGAGCCATGTGACTCTGGCTCCTGGCATTTACCCCTCCCGCCACCCCAGAAGTGAAGGGGAGTGGCCCTCCAGTGGTGCAGATGACCCAGGATGCATCTTGCACACAAGAGCAGCTACTCTCAAGTCCATCCTCCCCTGGGGCAGCAAAGCCCCCTCTGGGGTCCCATCCTTCCTCTCTCAAGGGGGTACAAGGCATAGAGAGGATTTGACAGGGGCAGAGGGCCCGATCTGATGCCCACTGGAGTCAATGGGAGTCTTTCCATTCATTCCCCTGGGTGCTGGCTCAGACCCACAGAGGTCAACCAGTGGCAGATTAATGATTTTGCCGGGCCTAGGCCCTGAAATAATTGCTGGCCCTGGCCCCCTATGAACTTGTTTCCGTTCTTTTACAAATTTGTTTGAACCCACCAGCAGCAACCCACGCGCCCCCACAGCTCACCTCCGCTCTGCCTCTGCCTCCCCCCCTGAGTGCGCCGCCACCACCCCGCTTCTACACCCCCCCCCCCAGGCTTGCCAGAAGCAGCTGTTTCCAGCGGCAAGCCTGGGCGGGAAGGGGTAGAAGCGGAGCAGCGACGCGCTTGGGGGGAGGAGGCGGTGGTGGAGCAGAGGTGAGCTGGGGCGGGGAGGAGTTCCTCTGCCCCCCCCCCAAGGGTTACTCCCCACGGCCCCCCCCCCCCCCCACGCCCCAGCTCATCTCTGCTCTGCCTCCTCCCCTGTGTGCGCTGCAGCTCCGCTTCTCCCCCACTCCCTCCCACCACTTTTGCGTGGCAAGCCTGGGAGGGAGGGAGAAGAAGGGGAAACACGACGCACCTGGGGGAGGAGGCGGGGCCAGAGATTTGGGGAAGGGTTTGTAATGGGGGCAGGGAAGGGGTGGAGTTGGCGGCAGTGGGGGCAGGACACAAGCGGCACCTACAGCTATTATAAATTTGCCACCCCTGCAAATTTGCCGCCCCAGGCCTAGGCCTTGTCAGCCTAGGTGATAACATGCCACTGGTGTCAAGAGGGGGCATGATGTGTCCTCTTGCTTTTGAGGAGGCCTGGTTTTTTACAGCTCCTGTTTACTACCCTGATGCATTACGAATAAGCATTATCCGTCTCTAAAGCATTTCATGGTCACATTAAGCATATGGTAATTTCCCAGGCAAACGGCTCGGGGCAGATTTTTATTTCTCCATGAAAAAGGGAAGGTGCATTAGCACCCCGTGTGGATAATATTAGAGGACCATTCCGAGCGCTGAATTTCCTACTTCCCACTGAAAAGCGCAGCAAGGATGAGCAAAGCAACCATAACTGGTAACACGTAATACAAGAGCTTCCAGTCGCTCTCTGGGTCCGCTCCCCCCCAAGCCGGCTGGCCAGGCCGAGAAGCTGCAGCCAGGGGAGAGGGGGTAACGAATCTGTAGGTAGATGAGTTACAGATCCCCAGAGCACACGCCTCACAATGGGTCATGTCATGGGGCCCATCCACATCTTCTTCGACTGTGGGGTCAGCGAAATCACGGTTTGCGATGACCTCTCGGTAGCATTTCTCACGGATCTTCAGCACCAAGTTGTCCAAGATCCTCTCAATGTTCTCCTGGCTGAACGTGGGCGTCTCAAACTTCACTCCATGGCCCTTCTTACACTTCTGCCCACAGACCTTCATCTTTACCTGGCCCTGGCCCTGGCACCGGTCCAGGTGCATGTGGAAGAAAATGAGCACTTGAGCCGACGGCCAACGACGGGCACAGCATGAGCACTGAAACCTACCAGGGGAGAGGAAGGGACATTTAACCTGGCGCCCACACCAGTCCCCAAACGCAGCGCTGAGAATGTCTCCTCCACTGACACTGGGCTTGATCCTGCAAGGTGCTAAGCACCCCCAAGCCCTGTTGCTGTTCATGCAAGCGCCTCCCAGCGGCGCTCAGCACCCTGCAGGATCAAGTCCCTCTAAGGCATAGTCCTAATAGCATTCGCTCATGTTCTCCTACCTTCCTGAAGGATCATGCTGCAAAGTGGTGGATAAATTCATAGGGTTGCCAACTTGGTAATAGTTAATAACTGAACACTCCAGCAGAAGTGCCAGAACCACCCCTTCCCTGCCCCTTCCCCTCAGGCCCCCCTCCAGCCCCACCTATTCCCCCCCCAAAGTCCCACCCCCATCCACACCTCTTCTCCCCTCCCCCTATCGCTACTGGTTTTCCCTTCCCCTCACCACCCAGGTCAGCTGGGACTTGCCTGTGGAGCGGGGGCTGGGAGCTGCAGCTGTGGGATGAAGGTAGGAGGCGGCCCTGGCTGAGTATGGTCTGGAGAGGGTGGTGAGCCGGCACCTCCCTATCTTCCCTGCTCACAGTAACTGGATTTGGGGTGTCTGGTCAGTAGATTGAGCAGACACTGTCAGGCCCCTTTTCTACGGGACGTTCCAGGCGAAAACCGGGCACCTGGCCGCCCTACAAATGCAACGTATTGGGTTTCAAAACCGGCCCCGGTTGGACTCAATGGGAGTTTTGCCCTTAATATCCCAGACCTTTCTAAAAATATTGCCAACTTAAATGACTCCCCCCGAGGAAAGCTCCAATGCCATTAAGTTTCCTCCCCTAGTCTAAATGGGCAAAGACTCCACTGACTAATCAATGAGTAAAACCCAGCCCCTATTCCACCTTGGGTTTCCCTGGGGAGGAGTCACTTCCTCCACCTGGGCTCTGCATGCCCCGGCTCATATTTCCTGCAGCACACCTCCTGCAGCTTTGCCACTGATTTCTAACCAAGCCTTCCAAGGCCGCCTGAACCTAGAACTGGGGCACTTTTCAACGTACAGCTGAAGTCTAGGCTCATTAAGGAGCAGCCGCCAATCAGAATTTGTTTGAATTTGTGAATCCGTCTCTCACCCATAACGAGAGAGGAGCAAAAACTTCATTTGGAATCATTTATTCCAGTTTTCATCTCTCCTTCTCCTCACAGCCAGGGAGCAGAGCCCGGGTGTCATGTCTACTGCCTATCGCACTGATCAATACTGTGAAAGTGTTTCCTGATGCTGTCTATAGCCATCTGTTGTCTCTTGTCTTATACTTAGACTGTAAACTCTTCGGGGCAGGGACTGTCTTCGTTCTGTGTTTGTACAATGCAGTCCTGACTGGGTCTCCTAGTGCTCTGGTAATACAAATACATAGTGATAATAATACATTATTAGCAGGATCATCTCTGTGAATAATTCTTGGCCTTCTGTCCCTTAGTGAGTATTTGACATTCAAAATGTGATCAGTGTTGACTGGCCACGTATATCACATGATACGTCTTTGTTCCCGGATTGGACGAGCATAGCTCTTAGCTGAAGGTGTCTGGCGTGAAGACGTGTGGTCAGTTATGAAATTGAAAGCTGCATTTATCCTGCAATAGTAAATCCACTGCTTCCGCCAGCTTTCTGCTTGTTTGCTAAACTACTGATGGAAATTCAAGGGAATTGGTTTAAATCCTCCGTCTTGCTCTAACCATGATATGATGGAGGAGTCACAAGATTCTGCTCTACAGACTTTGATCGTGGCGGAAAATGCTAATTGACAGGAGGCAAATATTTCATGCTATCCCAGTGACTCGTCAGCACTAATGGCTGGGAGCCGTACAGTGAACACAAGGGCTAGCCCAATCGATCGTTCAGTCGCAGCTAGTCCCAAATCTCTCACCTGCCCTCCCTGCTTCCTTCCCCACTAACACTAGCGCCGTGGCTCTGTGCCCCGGGAGAAATTCACTTTGGAGCATGGGCAGCTGGTATCATAGGCCAGGGAAGGCTAAGCCTCCCCTAACCCAGGTTGTGGCCTCACCCACACTCCACCCAAGGCCCCCTCCTTGGTCCCCCTCTGCCCCAGAGCTGACGGGGGCTCAGGATGGCTTGGCTGGGGCTCCGCCAACCGCAGTGTGGTAGGAGGGGCTCAGGGCTCTGGCAGGCAAGGGAGGTGGAAGGGACGGGGGGGGCCAGCCTCCCCAAAGGCGGGGTTCACCCACCACCCATGCCTTCGCGCCTCATTCGCTGCCCGGTTCGTCTGCTCCCCCTCACCTGGCAAATACTTTTCTTTGCTGGTATAGGTGCCATCCGCGTTCTGGGTTTTGAGGACTGAGGTTACCCTCCACGGTGAGAGACCAGGCGTCATTTGGCTTCTCCCATTCCATCTTCTGATTAAACCTCCGCTGCCAGGTTTTCATGTTCTCACCGTCCCCTTTACAGCCTCTCTGGAGCAGCAGCATTTATTGTCTGAACCAGGAATGTGACTTCTTTGGCGGGGAGGGGTGTTCCCACGTCTGCCACCACCTTCTTCTCCCTCACTCAGGGACAGCTTTGCGCTGGGCCCTGGGTAAGGAACTAAACTCAGGGCTTGTGAGAAACGAAACTGAAAGGGAAGCTGACGTGGCCACAGGGATCAGTCTCGTGAATCCCCTCCTAAAAATGAATGTTTCCAGGGATTTTCTCCCTTATCTCAGCATAAATTATAAAAGCAGCGATCTTGGAAATATAAAAATTGTTTTTATAACATGCTTATTACACACTATTATTAATAATTATTTATTATTACAGTATTTTTATTATATTATAAAAATGGTAACACTCTTCCAAGATCTCACTTTCATAGCAGTATCACTTTGAATAAGCCTGTTATAAGACAAGGCTCCTATGTTTCATCAAGGAGTATCAGATGTGAAACTGCAGGAAGGTATTTAAGAAGCCAACTCAAAGAGTTCCTCCTACACAAGCATTCAGGTCTTGAGCAGCCCAGGCAAGCAAACAGAGCTTCAACTTGTTCTTCATAATCATTTAGAAAACAACACTAGCTGCCTATTTCATTTTAAAAACAGCAAAAAATATCCACCTCCCTTTCTATTTCTTACAATGAGTCTTGAAGTTTAAATCTCCTTGGTGGGATAGAGATGCTTTGATCTGTTTAGCTCTTGGAAGTCCAAGGGCTCTGGGCTGCTGGCCCCATGCTGCCCGGGATCCCTAGGGACAGCTCTGTCCATCATTAGGGAATTTTTTCCCCAAGAACCCCCTGTAACATTTCGCAAACCCCAGGGGTTCATGAACCCTAGTTTGGGAACCACTGTCCTAGGATCAGGTGAGCTACTTCAAAGGTCTTTTGCCTGATGTATATCTTCTGTTCTATTGCTCAGCTTATCCAGGGCTGGATCCTGGGAAAGATTACATATGCAACAATTAAAGGGCAGTTCTACTCTGAAAACGGACCACGTAAAAACGGCATTTAGGGGCCCACAGCTACCGTCCCTCAATGGCTCCCAGATGAACTCTGCTCAACTAGCCAATGAAAAGATATTTTTTCCAGCTCTCAGCCCAGTGCCTGCATTCAACCCTACACATACAGGTACATTATTACTAATTATTATTTGTATTATTATTATTACTAGGCTTGGCAGAATTTGATAATTTATATAATTTTGACAGAAAGTATCCATGGTTATTTTTAAGCCTTTATTTTTATTTTTATCTCTGTAAATTTTCAAAGCTACAAAAAATAATGGTGTTGGCTTTTTTTCCCCAAATGTTTGTTGATTTAAATGTTCGTAGCTGTGGGAAATTATGAGGCAGTCAGGAAGTTGGTGAGGGTCAGACAATAATTGCTTCATGACAGACAATGTTGCGATTCAAACAATTAAAGCTTTATAAGTGTTAAAGCGCAAATTGTCAACATCGCCTGTCAAAATAGATCAAGTAAATATCCCGAAATCACATGCTAACAAGGTCCCAAGCAGCATTTTTCTTCCTTTGCCGAGCGGTAAATTTCAATTACTGATGGAAATAGTTTTGTATTGGTTTGTGTGTGTGTGGTGAAAATGGACATTTACAGATAAAAATTTAATCTTTCCAAGCCCAATTATTACTCCGGTTAATGGCAGTTCAGTTCTACTAGGGACAAGTATGAGTGTCTAATTTCCACTACTTGTTTGTGAGATAAAGCAGAACAAAAATGAGCACCGCCAAAAAAACGACCAAACAACAACTGTAGCAACAGCAGCGCCGCCAGTCACAGCGGCTCCCCCAGTCGCAGCCGCTCTCCGTCTCCGCTTCGCTCCATTCCTCACGGGCAGGAAAGCTGCGTGGAAATAGAGAAGCGGGCCTAAAGAAGGGGTGGGCTGGAGCTTGGGCTTCATATTTCACATAACAGATGCCCAGCCGGCAGGCTTCACAGTGGGAGCTGTCGTGCGGCCCCGTCGTCTGAACTTCCACGATGATCTTGGACAGGTCATTGGGATGGATGGCCTCTCTGTAGCATTTCCCGCGAATCTTCACCATCAGGTTCTCCAGGACTCTCTCGACGTTCTCCTGGCTGAAGTCAGGCAGTTCCAGTTGCGGCACGAGGCATTTCTTGCACTCTTGCCTGAAGATTTTCATCTTCACCTGGCCCCGTTGCTGCTTCCGCTCCAGGTGCATGTGGAAGAGAATGTTCACCTGAGCTGAGTGCCAGGTGTGCCCGCACTGGGAGCACTGAAACCTAAGGAGAAAGCAGGGGACAAAACTTAACCCAGATCCAAAGCCCTGAACTGGCTGCAGCTGCTAATCTGCAGAAGGGGTTCTGAAACACTGGACATAGGAAGTGTAGCTCAAGAGGCGTGGGGAGTTATTGCTCTACGGAGCACTATCTACTAGCACTGAGGATTGGATAGCACTGTTTATTAGCTCGTAGGTTAAATGCAGCTGTTGTTGTTATGCCTTGCAAATGGTTTCCGGCACGAGTCCACTCAAAACAGGATGCTTCTGCTGCTCTCTATGATGGCTATTGAGAGCTGGTTTTGGCTACAGCTGTTTGACATTCAAATGGTTATGGACTCTAGTGGCCTCCGGACCATCTCTCATGCTTCCCCGATGCCTAGAATTCCTTCCTGGTGTGGAGCAGCCGCTATTGGATACGAACCCAACACGCACCTTTCTGTAACGTTGACCCATGTGCGGGGACGAGGGCCAGGAAATAAAGAAGAGTCCGTTCCCTGTCCCTCTCATGCCATGCCCTAGCTCCCTTGGCCACCTTCCCACCCCTTCTCCAAACCTACTGCTTCAAGAAGGCTTCCGAGCTGTAGCCCCTAGAGGTTTAAACATAATAAAGGCCCTGGTCATAAAAATTCCCTTTGGCCCTGTCTATTGAGAATTTAAGCTTTCTAGGGGCAGAGATTCGTTGCTGTATGGCTGAGAATGCCTAGCCCAAGGGAGCACAAGGCGACAGAGGCCTTTGGGTCCTAGCACCATAAAAATAACTGTACATCGTATGCGTTAGCATCCTAAGTGACCGCACGCTCATACTGTCCTCTCCCTCCTCTCTCCCTTTCCCGGCTCCTCCATCGTCTCCTTACTTGAGATGGTAAGCTCTTTGGGGCAGGAATCTCACTTTTCACTGTATTGTACAGCCCCATAGTGCTACCTAAGTGACATGAAACAATCATCCAAGTGTTCAGTAGAATGAGGTATAGGTTTAGCTGCTATTGCATCCATATTTGCTCCCAGAATCCCTTCTGCAAGCCACTCCGTGGCTGCTGCCAGTCCACAGCAACCAGCCCCTTTCCCCAGCTGATCTTTCCAGTGTTATATGGGTCCAGGCTGACCCTTCCTCTCCTTCTCAAACCAGGACTGGCCCCGCTGCCTGGAAACAAAGAGGCGACCCTAGAGAAGTAAAGAGTCAGCAGCAAAATCAACCCAGTTTGGGCATGGAGGTGCCGTAGGCACCTCCGAGGAGAGCAAGCTCAGTATAATTCAGCAGCAATTAAGCTGCAGACCTGGAGCCCCGGGGGTGGGGAAATGAACACAGGGGACGAAAATCAGCAGAATGAGTGGGCGGAGGCACTGGGCCAAATTTCAAGATGACACTGACAATGTCTAGAAGAGCCAAGGTGGGTGTAATTCACTGCTTCCTCCAGCCCCATACATGTGCATGACCCAGCCCTGCACTGCCACCCCGGCATTGCCTGGCCTTACTCACACACACCCCTTTTACCCCTCGGCCTTCTCATCTCCCTCCTTCCGGGCCAGCTTCTTGGTCTCTCCCCACCCCCTCTTCCTCTGCCCCTTCTTAGCCCTCCCCTTCCGTCACCATCTCCCTCCCTGCTGGTACTTTCCAGCTACTTCTCCCTCCCCACCCGTGGCTTTCTGTGGTCTGTATTGGGTCTAGCATGCTCCAGAGCACTAGATTATTATCATAAAAAATCCAGCGCCCAGATACGACAATGATGGTCACAATGCAAATACTGAGGTAATTAGACATTGTTAGTACTGGTCAAGTTATTCCTTAAGCTTATCTGCAGTGATTGAGTCCTATTTTCTGGTTAGTGACTCCTTCGTAAACTGATCCTACATTTGTTCATGGGCTTGCTGTTTGTAAGGATTCACCAAATACTTTGGGCTAATAGCCTTCACCTTCTTCAGTTGTTGCCAGACTGGCTCTTTAACTGGTCACCTGAGTCACCTGGTATTGCTTCTGCTCCCTGATTGGATGACGAGCATTCTAAAGCAGAGGTTAACAAACAGGAGTTCAGGTGTGAATTTTCAGAATCATTTGCTGTTGCTACATTTCGTGAAACTCCTGGGTGTCGCAAACATTTTGACAAATGCCCACTAGCTGTGCAGCTATTTACAAATATAGAATAATATGATCTCACTCGTCACAGGAAATGGAACTTGGGAGTCTGTATTGACAAGAATATTAGTGCCTGAAAGTTCAAAAATGTCAACAAAAATGGTGCAAAAAATCCACACAATTTGTCAGTAAACATCTCTTTGTTAGGGCCGAATCGGCCGATAAGTGATTCTCCTCCATCCCCGTCCCCCTGTGAAAAATTCTGAGGAGATGTTAAAAAACTAAAACATTTCCCATTTGGGGCTTTGGGGGAAAACCCCACTGATTTTTTAAAAAACAGTTGTTTTTCATGAAAATTTCCACTCTTTCCAAAAAGCCATTTCCCTGCCAATAATCATTTAGGGGGACGATTTGCCACCAGCCCGACTGTGAATCAGTTCTTCCTTTACTATTCAGCCAGCTCTTAACAGCCTGTGGTAGTTCTATGGAAGGAAGATGCTGCTGCTCACAAAGCCATTTGCTGACCCCCTTCTCCTGCTACCTACCCCTCACCTGGCAAACGCATGTTGTTGCAGGAATTGCTTCCATCCAGGCTCCAGGTCGTTGGGCTGAAGGTTATAATCCACCTTCAGAGTCCACGTGTCTCCTGGTTTCATCTGACCAGTCTTCTGAAAAAAGATTTGCTGCCATATCTCCATGGTCCCAACTCATCTGCCCTTGGAGCTGGTTTCGTTTCTGGATCGTGTCTGAGATCTGCTGAAGGGATCTGGACTGAAATTTGAGTCTCCTGGCTTGTGACTTCCACAGCTGTGGCTGGGGAAGAGACCTTTCCAGGTTGCTTTTCTTTCCCCAGCAACAGGTACTTCCCCATGGCACAGAACCAAGTTTTGTGTTTGTGCAGGTGGAACTTTGCTTCCAGACAAAGTCCCTGCACTGAGTCCCACCCAGAATGATTTTGCTGACACTGCTGGCGCTCCGGGTGGTGCCAGCCAAGGCACAATTTGGCCACAACACAATACAGAGCAGCTCTCCCAAAAGAGCCTGCTGGTTTTGCACCTGTGAGCTGGGGGGGGGGGGGGTGAATTAGTGGCGGTGCACGCAGGTGGCTCTGTCTGTCAGTGTCTCCGTGCATCTCCCAGGCCAACCCAGCACTCTTGTCAGTCCGGGTGTGCTTGCCAGTCTATATGGAAAGTCCTGATATTTGCGGGGGGGGGGGGGGTTAAATATGGGCTCCTACCCCCCCGTCTCCTGTCCCCATTTTTCACATTTGCTATCTGGTCACCCTAGGTGGGGTGGAGGTTTGGGGGAAGAGGTGGAATGGGGGCAGGGAGCAGGTGGGAAGACACGGGGTGGACTGGTCCGGGTCACTCACCGCTGCCAGCGCCAGGCCCCCCCACTAGCCTCTCAGGCAACCCTGGATCCTGCATCCCCCTGAAGCTCTGAAAATATCAGCCCAAATATTGGTGACACTAGGCCCATGTTCCTCGATATTAGTGAAGAACGGGCACCCCGAGCTCATATAACTCACCACCTATGTACACAGGGACCGTTGATTACATGGACTCTACTCATAGATATGTAAATACACGAAAACCCAAACCTGTCTTTCGAGGGTGATTTATTTTGCAGGATGTTTAACCCTTTCTAGCTATGGATCACAACAACAAACATTTAACTATCCAGAGTGAAAAAACTGTAACCAGCAATGAGTGACTCAAACCGGGGGGAAGGAATTTGTCCAGTAAACTAGCTGACCAATCCTGCCCTAATAGTACAGCCCCCACCAATGAATGATCCAGGAGCAGCACCTGCAAAGCACCTACGTCCCCTCCCCTCTTTGACTCTCTCTTGAGAGCTCCGGATTGGGAAATGCCCAGCATGTGGCTAAATGCCACGCTCTTGTGGGGAAAAGAAAAGGAGGCGGGAGATTTTGTCCTGAGGCCTGAGTGGGAGCTGTTGTGGGGCCTCTTTGGGGGATCTCTCGAGTGAAGGTGAGGGAAGCGGTACAAGCCTGCTTGCTACAGGGCGTTTCCCGCTGCTACGGGGCAAAGCTCACCATGGTGGGGACAAGTGACCAGCTCCACCTGTTCCTACCCCAGTCTCCCTGGCTGAGCGATCAGCCTAGCAATTTCCAGAGCAGGGAGCCGCAGTGTTTTCTCTGCTGGGGGAGAGGCTGTTAACCCCCTGGGTATAAATTACCTGCTGCTGCTCTTACTCATTGGCTGCCAGAGCCTTTTCATGTGGCTACATCTAGTTCCTGGGCTGTTTATCAAGGGAGCTGCGCTGAAACAGACTTTCCATGTGTACAGCAGGGGCAGAGCCGTTTGTGGGCTGCATTCTTTCTCCCTTTGTTTCCACTACAGGCCAGACAAAACACACACACACACCTCCCCCTTGCCCCCGCTGCTCAGCGTGTTCCTTGAATTCACAGTGACATAGGGTGATATTCCCATCTGCCACCCCATCCCCAATCCCCCGCCACAGTCTGGGGAGGCTCCATGGCTCACTCTGGAGTTACCGGGACATCCGTGTCACTGAGATCAGAACTTGGCCCCAGACAGCGGAGTATAAAATACCAGAGATGCCGGCGACAGGTCATTTTCATGAACTCCCAGAGGACTCTTCCATTGGCGTTCAAACAGACCCCACTACCAAACAGTGAACAGGGTGCAAAGACCGGCTGGGTCTGTTTTTATGCCTGCTTACCCACTGGAGCCAAACTTCCACAGCAGATCGGCAAAGTACCATGACCTTTGCAGCCAGGGTGCGAGCCCCAGACAGACGCTTCTTCCTCCTACAGTGGAAACTGATGTTCTCTTGAAGTAGAAGCTCCTTGTGTCTGGGTGAGAACTTTACTCACCTCTCACTCTCAGGCTGCCTGAGCTTAGCCGGTCAATACCCAGCCCATAGTTGATGCTGAGAACACACCAGGGATGCAGATGCTGAGTGGGCTTGCCTTTGCAGGTGGATGGGCTCAAAGGCATTTGGATGTGGGGCCTGGAGGTCCCGCGGTACAATAATAAGATTATTAATAGTAAATGGCATGCGGAGAAGGGAGGGTCCCCATGGAAGCCACAGGACAGAGCCTGCCTTCAGCTGTGCCCAGAGCAGAACCCACAACTCAGCAATGGTCAAGCCCAGGACATGAATTTCCACCCCTGATCTCAGCAGCAGAATCATGGGACAATGGTCTCCTAGGGAACCATGGAACAAACCCATCATGGGGAATGAAAGCCCAGCCCCATAAGGACGAGAAGAGAGAGCGGGCAACCTGAAAGCATGTCACCTTTTCATTGCTCTCGCTGATCAGTCACATACAGGATTTTAGCCGGCCATAGATTAGCATTAGGATTTATTTATATAATGTGTATATGGTGCCATATAGTGTGCTGGACACTTATTTCTGTATTTATCATTATGATTGTTGTTAAATCATGTTATTGTTATTGTTATGCTAACAGTGCACCAGGGGACCCCGATTATGGCTCGGGGCCCCTTGTATCAGATGCAGATGTGAGTTGGTATCATTAACGGGAGGAGAGGATGGATAAGGACCGTGGGTTCCAGCACTCAGAGCATGTGGTCCCTTGGTTATGGTACCTGCCCATCTTTCCTTTGATGGCACTGGTTGAGAATTTCAGAGCAGGCTAGGAGATTTAGACCCATGCCTTCCATTTATTTTACTGGCACATGTGCCCAAATCCTCTAGGGTGGACTAAAAATCTCCGTCCAGTTTGAATGGTAGCAAAAGGCCTGTGAAGTTAGCTGGTCATCGGTGCATTGTAACTTTTCTTCCTTGCGCCCATACAAACCAGCCCCTTCAGCAGGTACGAGCAGAGTAGCCTTTCCTCCTGCAACCGTCTGCTACAGCCATGGAGGAAGGAGCCTGGTAATCGGGTCAATTATTTCCCCCCTCGGATAGTGAGATGGTCCCGAATTCCCTCTCATCTCCAAACCGATGATGAGAAATGGGCCTGTAGCAGATGTAAAGTCAACCAGCATCTCTTTCTAGCCCCTGCCTCTGAAATGGGCCCCGCCTTAGGAAAGCTGGTGTCATGGAAATCAGCCCTCACTGTATCACGGTAACAATACTCAGATCACAACTCCTCAAGCTCTGAGACTCCGGAGTCATGACTGGGCTCTGCTCCCTTTATTAAAGTCTCTGATTTGCTATTACTAAAGGGGACTTTCCCATCGCCGCCCCCAGGCTGAAAGTGCGCTGACGTCCTACTGCAACGCATACACACACCTACCAGCCCGGCCCGGGACCCTGCCTCTTCCCGGCAGTCACCGTGGAAACGAAAGCGCGCCCTGTAGTACCAGCACCTGGGTTAGTAGGGTGCCAGGCCGACACCTCCCGTGATGGCTGCTCATCAGAATAAAGAGAGATTTTTAAGGCGGCAAACACCAGGCTCAGCCCAGTGTGTAGCTCCCCTGCCTCATTCCCACCCCCCCGGAGTTGTTTGTGCTGAAACAAAGTGTCCACATTAATCTAACCTCAGCTCTATCAATGAGGCAGGCTTCCTACCTGACTGGGTGGTGCTGGGTCTCTCTTCTTCACCTCATCCCACCGTTTCTTCCTTCTCTCTTATCTGTCCTCCCCTTGGCCTCGGGGTAGAGCAGCCCATGGCCTCCAACGATCTTCCCCTCTCCCTGTCACCTCTGGCTCCCTCTCTCTCTCTGTGACCCAGCCCCTGCTGCGGAGCACCCAGGAGTTCTCTGGTCCCTGTCCCAGACGCACAGCTCACACCGCCCATCCTCTCTGGGGCTGCGGTATGAACTGCAGGCGCCCCGCATACACCCTCTGCCCCTGGCTAGGCCTCACCTCCAGTTTTCCAGGATCCCCCCTCTGTGTCTCCATCCGAAGCTACACCTACACTTACAGGGGGGTGTAGATTTGCAGGCAGTACCTGGGGAGCTACACGCCACAGTGAAAAGCTCCAGTATGCTGCTAAAAATAGCGGTGTAGCCATGGGAAGCATGGTGTGGGTGTGTAGAGCGCCCTGTAGGATACATACCCGGGCGTTCAGACATGTAGGGCACTCTACTCTACCCACCTATGCTGTGCCTCGCTGTCTGCACCGCTATTTCCACCCATGCTTGCTGGGAGGGCAGTGTCTGTACTCTGCCTGCCGCCCTAAGTGTGGCTGTACCTGAGAGGGAGGCTGGTCTAGTTGTGATGGCACCAGGTTGGCATGCAGGAGGCCTAGGCTCAATTCCCTGCTCTGCCACTGATGCCGGTGTGACCTTGGGTGAGTCCCTTAGTCTCTTTGTGCCTCGGTTCCCTCCAGGAGTGTTGGGAGGATGAACATGTTAATGGCTGTGAAGAGCCCAGAGAGGGCCCATTCAGTAGCTAGATCTGCATGGTCCTTCCAACCTCCTTCCTAAGATACTAGGAGAAGCGCCAGTTGTGCTGTAGACACCGGAACAGGAATGCCGGCCCCATGTAACATAGGGCCGTGAACAGCAACCAGCTGCCCCCCGAGCCAGGCTAAATTCATATCTGTGACTATGGAGGAAGGTTCTGTCGACCCTGGAAGCCATCCACTTCCCCCAAACTGTGTGGGATTTGAACTCTAAAGGAGGCAGGGGATGGAGATTAGGCCCAGACACTCACTGAACTGCAGAGATGAAATGTCAGCCCAG
Organism: Sternotherus odoratus; assembly: GCA_032164245.1. NCBI lineage: Eukaryota > Metazoa > Chordata > Testudines > Kinosternidae > Sternotherus > Sternotherus odoratus. The sequence continues at coordinate 3,912,940 of JAVMKO010000009.1, forward strand.
GGATCCTTGGGGTTCTGGAAGGAAACAGAAGTTGTGGGGGGAACCGATGTAAAGGGGGAATAGAAAGCTGTGCATTTCTGGTATGGAAACCTGAAAAGTGATACCCACAAATACAAACGGTGGTGCCTCCTCTCGGAAAGTGGGGATCTCACTGCTCCCTCAACGGTGGCACCCCAGTGAGAGGCTCCCTCTCTGAGGGACAACCCACTGAGACATGCTTCCTCTCCAACCCCTGGAAGCTGGTGTATTTCCAGGACAGGATTCTGCTGAGCCAGTTCAATCCTGTCACGTGCAGGGCCGATTCCTCAGTGCTTAGAAGGAAGGAAGTCACAGAACAATGAGATGCCGGAACAAACTCATAGCAAAACTAGTCAACAGGGAGGAAATGCAGACAGACTAGCCCTGAAGCATGCTCAGTGAAAGGCAGCCAAAGGTCTCAAGTGGGGGAAAGATGGAGGAGACTTTCTGAGAGAGGGAAATTTGAAAGAAACGGGTGAGGAGGTGCCAGCTGACAGCATGCAGGTGAGCGTATCCATAGATCCACTGATTATTACTGCGTAGTTTACTGCTTGTCCGGATGCAGGGACGGAAGCCTTATTTCTCAACTCTAGGTCATCATCATGTGGCCGTCAGCCATTATCCCAGCGAGAGCCTCCAGTCCACGGCTCATGCTCCGTCACCTAGGGACCGGCCCATCCTGGGCTGCCTTCTTTGTCCTTCCGTAGCAGCACCTTCCATCCATGGATCTCAAAGCCCTTTAGAAACATGACTGCAGGCTCGCAGTACCCACCTGAGCAGGGATGTTTCATGATCACCCCTGTTCACCGGCACCCGGCAGCACATTCCCAATCAGGACGAAAGCAAACTTGGAAAACACGGAAACTTCTAAACGAACCGAACTCCCCTGGTTTCAGAGACCTCTACCACTGAAGTCAGAGATGGGTCGCCCACAGGAGCCAGAGGAGGGGAGCCAGCAATTTGGTCACCCCATAGAGGAGACCCTGTGTGCTAGAGATGGGTGTGATGGCTTCCCCTGAGACCTGCCAATGTAGGCAAAACGGTGGGGGAAATGCGGGGAGGAGACTGGGGTCATGTTGGGAAGGTGCGGGGAGAGGGGGGAGGTAGTTTCTTAACAGCTCGTGTTTGGCCAAGGAGTAGAGGGAGGTTCGAGGGGACTTCACTGCGGTGAACCAGTGAGCTCAGCCCCAGGTGGGGGAAGGTGTTTATCCCGGCTGGTAGGAGAATGACGCAGCAAGACGGAGCGTGCCCAGACCTGGCCCGGTTGTCAGAGTGGTGCTAGGTATTGGTGGTCGGAAGTGGTTGCTCTAACTGACAGCCCAAAGTACACAGGAAAAGGAGAGCTGCTCCAGAGACCACACTTACCACACTGATGCAACCATTCACTTGTCGCAGGCCTGGGTGGCAATCAGCGAGAGGAAGAACCGAGCCTGCCACGGCCATATGTGGAGCCAAGGCCGGATTAATCTTTTGTGGGCCTGGCACCAAACATATTTGTGGGCCCCCACGTAGTTGTGTGTGAACGTGGGGCCGGTGTGACAGTGCCATTAGCACCATAGTGAACCCAGTACTCAATCTCAGGGACATTTTTCATTTTGATCACACACTTCTGCCCCACTATTTGTGTTGCCGTACGCAGCTTCCCCAGGTGTTCTCATTGAGCTGTACTCGTGGGGGTTACCAGTGTCCACAGTGAGCAGGACTTTCATCGTGCTCAGTCAGAAGTTTGGTCGCCATGTGTCCACGACCACCCGATTTCACCAGTCACTGGACGTGGTACCGGCCTCAGCTCAACAAAGTTCCACAGCCGGCAGATACCTGATCAGTTCTGACAAACCCCCTGCTCCCCCAGCCCCCCTCCTGCCATTGCAAACTCCATTCTCCCAACCCTGGCTCAGTGAGCTCTGAGCCCATGAGAACCTGAAGTCGCCAGCCTTTCTCCCCCTGCGCCCATCTACACGCTATTCCACTACATGGTCACCACCGCCTCTCCCCATGCTTGTTTCCCTTCTCCCTTGGACACTCGCCCCAGCCAGCTGATCCTCTTCTCCCTCCGCAAGTCTGACCTGCTTCCTCTTTCCCTGCTCCCTTTGACATTCCTTTCCTACTGGTGAGTGGAGCACCGGGGAAAACACAAGTGGCCACGTACGGCTCCAGTGACCTGCTGTCCCTCACAGAGACACCAGCACACTCCGTTTGGCTGCAAGAGTTTCAGAGACGTGTGTGTGTGTGTGTGTGTGTGTGTGTGTGTGCGTGCGTGCGTGCACCTGCAAATGTGGGAATATTAGGAAACATTTCCCAGCAGTGAGAGCTACTGTGTTATTAGACAGTGCAATAGTCTCCCCTGGGAGGTGGTGGGATCCCATCTGCTCCTGTGCAAAGTATGGGGAACATACAGTCAGGAGCAGGGCTTCATTGGTCATGAAAGAGGTGCCGGGGCTCACGCAATTATTTTACATTTATAACTGACATGACAAGCCCAGCGTTGCCAAGACTCTGAACTGCCAGGCCTGGAGGTGCCGGGCTCTGAACTGCCAGGCCTGGAGGTGCTGGGCCCAGAGGTGCCGGGCTCTGAACTGCCAGGCCCAGAGGATCAGGACTATGAACTGCCAGGCCCGGAGGTGCCAGGGCAATTCAGTGCCAGGCCCGGAGGTGCCAGGGCAATTCAGTGCCAGGCCCGGAGGTGCTGGGGCAATTCAGTGCCAGGCCCGGAGGTGCCGGGGCAATTCAGTGCCAGGCCCGGAGGTGCCGGGGTAATTCAGTGCCAGGCCCGGAGGTGCTGGGACTATGAACTGCTTTGGCCCCCTATCTGGGGCAACCGGGCTTCGGTTGCCTCAGGCCTCAGTCCCCCTGCTGGTGTCGTGTCATGATTTTTGTTATCAGAAGGGGGCTGTAGTGCAATGAACTCCAAGAACCGTTACTCTCGCCCAATGGACAGTCAAATCCACTGCGTTCTCTCTACCGGTCACTTCACGTTGGGGAGTCTCCTCTCGCTTACATCCGTGTGAACCGGGCGTATCTCCTCAGGCGACGGTGCAGCGACACCGCTGAGGAGCCGCGGGGAGGCCAGCCTCAGGCCTGGCTGTACCGCCGCTGAAATCCGTGCGGTGACACCTCCCAGAGCTGGAGGTCCGTGCCGTGGTGAGTCATTCTAGACGCAAAACTCTTTCTCCACAGCCCAATCCCACCAAAACCACAGAGCCCACCCTGTCTTCTCTCTGCTCCTAGACAAACCAACCGGCTGGTTCAGCAAAATGAACGTTCCTGAAAGGCCAGAGGGCTTCCTGCTACCAGACTGCAGCCTGCTGGCCTCTTTGACCTTTGCGTGGCTTGTAGGCAACGTCTGTCCGCTGGAAAAGCCACGCTGGTCAATGCGGGGGTGGGGAGATGACTTTGCAGCATCAGCCTTTCCCCTCTGGAGGATCCAGGACCAAGCTTGCTTTAGGATTAGGAGTGAAAAATGAGTTTGCTGGGGCTCAGTGTAGTGCAGCGTGGACACTGCAGCTCTCACCCGGCAATTGAATCTCTACTATAAAGACCTGCAGAACTGGAACAGCAGGGGGCGCTGCAGGTCAGGCGTGAGGGCATCAGCCGAGCTGCGTGCAGGCGACTACAGGACTAGGACAGCTCTAGGGGCTGCCAGTCCTTCGGGCAAGGGCAGAGCTGCAGCGGGCCAGGCCTGGACCAGCCGGGCGTGCTGAGGAGAAGCAGCAGAGTTCAGTGTGCGGGAGGCCCCACTCCTTGTCTTTGGGGTGCCCCACCTGTGCTGCCGTTGCAGGCGCTCCAAAGAGACGGTTGCCGTGGAACCTCCTGCTGCAGCACCACGAACGGTCTGCAGACAAGTGGCCCCCGGCCCTGGGGAGCCCGCGTGGAAAATGACAATATGCCTGAACCCAGCGCACTGATTCTCTCCGCTTCGCGTGAAGTGGAGCGGGAACCGCCTGAACTCACATCCTCCCCGCAGCGAGGGGGCCTGCTCCTCTTCTGAGAAGGAGCAAAGCCCCGTCCCCACAACCCCCTTCCACCGCCTCGGCCTTCCTTCCCTTCCTCTTTCTCTCCTTTCCTTCGCAGCCTCAACGCCCGACTGCAGTGACAGCCCATGGCCCGGGAAGGAAGATCATGCACTCAACACACGCCCACACTCAGCCTGAGCGGAGATCAAGTCTGGGTGAGAGAAGAGAGCGCAGAGCCGCACCGGCCCAGGGGAGCTCTGGGAGAGATTACCCCGTAGGCGTCCCTCCTGGGGCTCCCAGACTCGCCATGAGCTCGCCCATCAACGCCGCCTGCTCTCCACTGCACGTCCTGCTGGCTGGTGCGGAGGGGAGGGACCCCATGGCCTTGCCTCTTCCCTGCCCTTTCCTTAAGGTTTTCCTGTTTCTATGACTGTGGCGCTTCCGGGTGCCAGTTGGGATGGGAGGCCATGTTATGCTGGGTGCTGGGCAGACCTGACTCCTTCCCCTACTAAGAAGGACCATTCCCTGAGCTCAGGATGCAATTGGGAGTCTCCAGTATTGGGGGCACAAGAAGGGGAGGTTCTTTGTGCCCTCCCCACGCATGGTCTGTCTCCTCCTCTCTGCTTACCCTCTCTGTTTCAGTGTCACGGGGGTGCTCCCTCCTCTCCAGGCCACACCCCGCTGTGGCCCGGTGGGTGCCTCAGTTCCCCCCATGCATTTCTTAAGTGTCTATGTGAAGGAATAGGGGCTGACACTGGAAGCAAGGAGGCAACGCCCTCTCCCCTGTCAAGGTATGCAACCCTGATGCTGTAATCTGACCCCAAGTGGGGGAGGGAGGTCAGCTGAACCTTTTGGAGAGAGGTAAGGTGATACCTCCTGCCTGAGAGGGAGAAAGGAGTGGCTGGAGAGGGGGGTTGGGAGTTTGCAGCTGGCTGGAGTCAGGCAGGGAAGGCAGAGAAGCTATCTCGCTCTCTGGCCCCCAAAATGGATCCAGCCGAGGGCTCACGCTCGCTGTATAGTCTGGGTTAGACCAGATAGAAGTCATTGAATAAACCTCTGTTTTACTGGCTGGCTGAGAGTCACGTTTGACTGTGGATTTGAGGTGCAGAACCCATGGGCTCCCTCAGGACCCCGCCCAGGCGGGCTTGCTGCGGGATGCATCGGAGGGGCAGAAGGTGCTGAATGCTCTGAGGTCAGACCCAGGAAGGTGGAAGTGGGTACCCATGAAGCTCCTGGCCTTGGAAACAGGCTGTGTACGGAGAAGGGGCCCTTCATCCGAAGTCCTGTCTGGCTTCCTAGGGAGCGTTTCCAGACCATGGCCCGGGAACTCCGTGACACCCGGCACACTGGGAACTGTCTCAGAGGCACTGCTGGGACGTGCATTGTTTGCTGACACCTGGCTCTCAAAGATCTGACGCCTGGGAATCGCAGTCCTGTATTCCCAGTGCTCCCACCTCTGCTATAACCACCCCTCCTCAGTGAGAACATGGTACCCAGCTGATGGGCAAAATCCTGGCCAGCCTTCTGCAGGTGTGATGGGGTGAAAATGGTGGGGGGGAAACCCTTCCCCACCCCTACCCAGTGCAACGGCACAGGAGCAGGAACAATGAAGGACCCCCGGGTTTAACCCCCATGCTCCCTGTGATGTCACTGGGAGTTATACCGTTGGCTTTGGCAGAGCAGAATCATGGGGTGGGGTGTCCGGCTATGCACCTCCTGGTGCTTCATATCTCCAGAGCCAGAAGGTGGGAGGCCATAGCCAGACCTCCAGCAAAGATGCTGCTACCGGCAGCAGATTCCAGAAAGGAGCAGACACTGCTCTGAACAACAGCAGGAAGTGCTGCAGGACTTTACCTCCCCGGCGGTCCTACACCATCCTGCCCTGTGCAAGCAGGTTGGCTGAAGAACCCCCTGTTCAGCTGTTGCTGAAAACCACACTAGCCCAGTGTCTGTGTTCTGTCCCATGCTAGTGGCTTGTCTGTAAAGAGGATAAGAGCCTACTACTGCTATTACTAATGGAGTTTCTCCTTTAGTTGAAGTGGTTGAGGCTTGTGCTTTTAGTGCCAGGGGAGCCATGATACCAGCACTTCATTCCTTGTGCCCAGAATATGGCTCAAACTTCCCGAAACTACCCCTGAGCTCTTGCCAAACACCCTTGTTTTCCAGGAGGCCATTTATTTCTGCCCCCCACTACAGCCCCAAACTGTTTCCTGGCGGGTAGAAAGCGCAGTGAGATGTAAACAAGTACCTGGCGGGGTCCATCCACAAACACACGTGTGTGCTCAGCAAACTGCAGCACGCGACAGGACCCGCGACCGCGCAGCCTGTGACACCTTCTAGCTCCGATTCCTCTCTCGGCTCTGGAGGCAGAGTGGAAAAAGTGAACCAGTCCCGGGGCTGCAGCTAGAAAGTGTCAGGTCTTACGGGAAAGCGAAAAACAAAACTGCTGACTGAGTTAGCACTTCACCCCCGCTGCCTCCACGTCTTCTGTGCTTTTCTGATGCACTCAGCAAATATCGCCTGGGCTGGCTATTAAAAGCAAATGGCTGATGCTTATCAGAGCTCTTTCAGTTTGGTGACTTCTCCCCAGCCCACTTGCTGTACAGTCTTCAGGTCTGAGGCTACAAAGCTTAGCTCATGCAAGAAGCCCTTCGTGACTTGGCTCCAAGGAGGCCTGTCACACTCAGGCGGAGGCCGGTCACACGCACTCAGGTGCGAGTGGAGCAGCGAGGTCCTCAGACCGGTTTGAGACCAGACCGAACAATGTTGCACGCACTTTGGAGGACAGGCTTAGGATTCCAAATGTTCTTGACAAATTCAAGAACTGAGCTGAATTCAACGGAGACAAGTGCAAAGGACTTCACTTGGGAAGGAAAAAGCAAATGCACAACTACAAAATGGGGAATGACTGGCTAGGCGATAGTACCGCGGAACAGGATCTGCGGTACTAGAGGATCACAGATTGGATACGAGTCAACAGTGTGATGCAGTAGTGAAAAAGGTGAATGTCATTCTGGGGTGTATTAACAGGAGTGTGATGTTAAGACACAGGAGGTAGTTATCCCGTTCGACTGAGCACTGGGGAAGTCCCAGCTGGGGTATTGTGTCCATTTCTGGGTGCCGCCCTTTCAGAAAGATGTGGATAAATTGGAGAGAATCCAGAGAAGAGCAACAAAAACGATAAAAGAGTTAGAAAAGTTGACCTAGGAGGAAAGATTAAGAAAACAGGGCATGTTTAGCCTTGAGAAAAGAAGACTGACGGGGGACCTGGTAACAGTCTTCAAATATATTAAGGGCTGTTCTAAAGAGGACTGTGATCAATGGCTCTCCATGTCCACTGAAGTTAGGACAAGACATAACAGGCTTAATCTACAGCAAGTGAGATGTAGGTTAGATATTAGGAAAAGCTTTCTAACTCTAAGGATAGTTAAGCTCCAGAACAGGCTTCCAAGGGAGGCTGTGGAATCCCCGTCATTGGAGGTGTTTAAGAACAGGTGGGACAAATACCTATCAGGGACGGTCTAGGGTTACTTGGTCCTGCCTCGGCACAGGGAGCTGGATTTGATGACTTCTCAATATCCCTTCCAGCCGACATTTCTATGGTTTGATGAATGTCCAAGTGGGCTCTGTGCCCCTAATCCTCCCAGCCGATCAGCTCTGATAGCGCTCACATCCACAGACACCAGAACCTGTCCTCCGGGGCCACTCACGAAGGGTCTGCAGGATGTAACCCACTCTGGGAATTTGAGGTTTCATGATGAGGTAACTCAGTCAGTGGGAAGAAAAAGAAACTGATGGGCAGCACTCAATAGACATGAGATATTGGTTATTACTCCTCGTTTCCTAGGCAGGGACGGCAAGTTATATGGGCCTGTGGTGCCCAGGCTCCAGCAAATTCAGGGCCCCGGGGGGGCCTGGCTTCACCCATGTTCAGGGCAGGGGCTCTCCCCCGGCCCCACCTGACGCCCCTGCGCGCCTCGCCCAAATGCCCCTGCCTGCCCTGGCAGCAGGTGGCTGCGCCCTGCAGCTCCGCTCTGTGGTCCCTCACTGGTCACAGCCGGCTACAGGGAGCGGCACCAGGGGAAGGCTGGGGCAGCTGCTGCGCCTGTGGAGGGAAGAGGGGAGCAGGTGCCCAGCACCCCATCCCCCCATCGTCCCCCCCCCACCCCGCCCCCTGCAGCAGGCGACTCCGAGTTGACTCTGAGGAAGGGGCTTACCCTGGTTGGACCTCCTGAGCAGCAGCCCCCTCCCCTCCCCTCTCCCCCAGAGCTCGCTGCTGCTGGCAGGGAGAGGACTGGGGGGAGTCTTCCTCTCTGGCCCCCCCATCCCAGCCTCAGGGCAGCCTGCCCGTTGCACCCCAAATTGCTCAACCCCGGCCCAGCCCCCACACCCCGCACTCCACACCCTGCACCCCCTCCTACACCCCACCCTCTGTCCCAGCCCAGAGCCCACATCCAGCACCCAAACCCCATCCCAGACCCTACACCCTTCCCCCCCTCCCCACCCAAACTCCCACCCAGAGCCTTGGGCAGCTGTAGGGGAGGGGCAGGACTTGGACCGTTCTGAGCACCACCAAAAATGATACCAACCTGCCGCCCCGGTTCCGAGGGACGTGTAGTCAGCTTAGTTCTCAGGCATTTCCGTTCCCTGGAATGTCTTTTGTCTTCCACTATCGGTTTCTGTGCACCCGGGCCAAAGGGCTGTACAGACCCAGGACAAAAAGACAGCCCCAGAACCATCCCCAGCGTTTTCCTCCCCACACACTAGTCCGGAAGCAAAGAACAAATCGGAAGGTAAAGTTAACGCTTCTTTTTATTCACAAAGATCTTCGACCACTTCAGTGTAAACTCCTGGGGTCTGATCCCCCTGTTGCCGAAGTGAAGGGCAAAGCACCCACGCAACAGGATCACGCCCTCAGGTTGACTGTGATCCCCAGGAGTGACGCCTTACTGCTCCCACAGTCCCATTGAGTCCCCCGGGCTGGTTGAGAAGTAAGGTGCTCGTCACTAGAATCACTCGGCCTTCTTGCCATCTCCTCTGCCTGTGCACAGGTTGGATTTCCACCTGATCTGGTTTCAATCCAGCTCCATCCACCCGGAGCTCTGACATCTCAAGTGCAAATATTTGACACTACAGAAGAGGCGAAAACCACATTACAGTACATTTCCCATTAGTCTTTTTAAATAAACAGTTCCTTGCAAGGCAGCTTCTCACACAAAGCTAGGAGAAGCCCCTAGCTCGGTACAATACAGAAGGCGCAGCCTGCTCCTGTCTGCTGCACCCAAGAAGACCCACTGAATTCAGCGGGGTGCTGCTGCTCTTGTGGGGAGTCGAACCCATCAGAGCAGCTGTTTCCTAGTATCCTTTACACTGCAGCCAGTGGCATGCAGTCACGAATTTCTCCCAATGTTAAGATTTCTTAGTAGGGTCGAACCCAGCAAGAAGTCAAACGAGGCAGGTCTGTGCTCCGTTTGACATGACTGGGGAGCCCAAGGACTGAATATCAGTGCTGCAGGTCAGCGTTAGTTTATCTGTGAGGTGGCAGCTTGTATCCCTAGACTATACGCAAGGCAGAATTGGGCTCTAACGGATGACGATATTATCTTCCAGCAGGTGCCCCTGCCTCCACCTTCCAGCCCTAGAGCTCCAATCCTTTTCCACCGGTTTCCCCTCTCCCATCCTTTAGACCCAGCTTTGCCATCACCGTTCTAATGAAGGAGGAGGACCAGCAAGGCCTCTCTTTGGATCCCAGCAGCACTGATCAATAGGTTAACTGCTGAGTGACACGAACCTCTTTCCTCCCCACCCTCATGCTGCCTCCACAACAGCGGAGGAAACCAAGGACCGGGAATGAGCATGGTTCTCTGCCATGGCAGCACAGGGCTCGAACCCCACGGCCATTAGTCCAGCCCCTCAAGCACGTTCTGCCTGCATGTCTTCCTTAGCAGCAAACAATTGCTTGCAGCCGGCTGGCGGAGGGACGGACCCCGAGGAAGGCTGCCGTAAAGTGTCAGTCATTCGAGGGGCTGTGTGATCCGGGGAAGAAGGAGAGCCAGGGGCTGGTGTACAACCCGGTGCAGCATGTACAAATAGTGTGGATGCTGCCGCCAGGCCTTCCTGTCCGAAAGCCTCCGAGAAAGCTGAAGAGAGACAACAAAACAGGAGAGGTACGGTCGGGCTCCTGACCCATCAGCAGGGCCGCACTCAGATTTGAGGGCTCCTCTGGTTTTTCGTTTTCTTCCCCCTTTCTGGGGTGACAGGCTTCTCCTCAGAGAACACGATGACGGCATATTCCGTGTTGTCAGGTGGGTAACTCTCCACCGGAGCCACTGGGTGCTCCTCTTGCTGGAATTCCAACACGCCATAATCCACTGTGTACGTAGTCACCTCTTCTTTCTGACCCACAACAACAAAAGGGGGCATTTTTACTAAGAATCACATCCACACACTCCTGGCTTCTCTAGGTGTCCCACACACAGGCGCATTCCCACAGATCCATACCTTTCGAGGCCAGAACAGAGCATCGTGACCGGCTGTGACGGAGTGGGAATGTTCTTAATGTTTTTTCTGGATACTGTGTGAGTGCCTCAGTTTCCCCTATGCATTTCTTAAGTCTCTCTAGGTGGTGGGATAAGGGCTGAGACTGTTGCAGAGCAAAGGACCCATGGAAAGTGAGCAGGAAGTATGTTTTTAAAAGCCTTGATTTATAGACTCTACGAGATGGAGAATCCACCACCTCCCAGGTAGGTTAATTACCCAGTGGTTAATTACCCTGAGTTAAAAGTATGCCCATCTTCTAGTCTGAATTGGTCTAGTTTCAGCTTCCACCCTCTGGGTCCATCATGCCTTTTTCTGCTAGATTCAGTCTCTTCCGGGGGTAGGTACTTACGGACCTGGATCAAGTTACCTCTTAACCTCCTCTTGGATAAACTAAATAGACTGAGCTTCTTTAGCCTCTCACTCTAAGGCATTAGTAGAGAGCAACCAACTCTATGAAATCAGCAAGGCTGCAGTCAGAGCACTGTGCCCTGTAATCCCATCGCCTCTCCCAAACTCAGAGGAGTGGACTTGGCTAGTAACTGGACAGGACGCCTGCGAGGGACTGGAAGTGCTCGTGATTTCGCAGGGAGCACTCCTCCCCACGCCCAGGCTGGTGGACACACCGTGAGCGGCGGGTGCCACCTTTGGGGCCTGGCATACAATCAAGGCTCACACATCCGTGGCCCTTTTATCAAAAGGAGGGACGTTAATCCAGTTGTGCCGGCCCAACTCCCGCTCAGAGAATTTGCATTCTCCCCTGGCTGTTTCCAGTTCAATATTCTTTGCTGCGCTATGGAGCTGCAGAACGCTGGCACCACATTAGCAATGCATGTCAGAGGGGGTTGTGACACTGCTCAGAGTGCTTGGGGGCTATTTGGGGACAAAAGGGGCCATATAAATAGACAGTCGATCCATTATGATTATTAATAACGATACATTGGCTGCGAACCAAAGTACTTTGGCTGCATCTGAGTCTTTCATTCTGTTTCTCTTCGTTTTCTGGAAGGTGCCCGGTTGCACTGCCCCTTGAAGGACTCAGGCCGGGCTGTGGGGACAGGTGAGCAGCTATGGCATTGTGCAGTTCTGCCTGCGGCCCTGGCATGGATCTGGGCACTTTCTACCAAAGACCTGACTCGCCCGGCGACACCCCACAGCAGTGCAGCAGCACGTGAGCGACGGGGAACTTACCACGGGTGCGTTTTCACATTGTGGTTTCTGCTGCCCTGCAAAGTAACACATCTGGTTAGACCAGGCACGGAGCTGGCTGCAGCGAACATCACAGGGAGAGTGGGCGTCAGAGTTAGCTCCGCTTCCCGCAGCATTACAGCTTCCTGCAAACGACTCTGGGGCGGCACAGACACCAGCCCCTTCCCTGAGCAAGATCCCAGTGGAGGGTGTGCCGGCATCCACCGACCCAGACATAGGTCCCCCAAGCTCCCTTCAGAGCCAGTGGGAGATTCACCGGTGCATGGACGGCAGGGCTGAGCCCGGCGTCTTGGAGCAGAGGCCCATTGTGGGGAGAATCGGGCCCTGTTTTTCTACTCTAGCGCTCTGATCGTGAGCAGCTGATCACAAGGGTCAGACCCTAGCCTGGTCTATTCCGGTTCTTATCCCATGAGTGGGAGGGAGGGAGCGGAGCTAGTAGATCCCAGCCACCAGCCCAGGGATCCAGACTGAAGAGCACTGGTGGGCTGGAATCTCCTCACAGGTCTCTGGGCAGCAGCGGGGCGTCTCCCTGGCCATGTTGTCCCCTCAGTTTCCAGTAGCCAGTGGAGAGACCAGGCGGTGGAGACGTGACACATGCGCCCCGGCTCTGCTAGCCAAGGCTGCAGCAGGCTCATCGAGTCCAGACAGAGCCCCGTACTGATCGACCGGACAAGCCTTGCCTGGCTCTGGAAGAGCTGAACAGCTGGGGACCCTGCACTCAGACCGCCCTGCCCACCGGGGCTCACTACGGCCCAGGCCTGAGGAAGGGGCAGCGTGGAGGGGAGCTCTGGGAGGCAAGACCCCGCTCCAGTAGGACGGCACCCACCACACCTTCCCTTGGGACCGCCCAGCCAGCTCCACGGGTCACGGCCCTGCCCCCTCTCAGCCAGGGAGCCGGCCACACGCCTGCGGGGCTGGGGGCTAAGGGCCCTTTACGCAGGGGGTCCAGGCCGGGGGAAGCTCCTTGTAGCGTTCCCTCCCCCCGCCCTCACTGGTCCTAATGTGGGGTTGAGGGAATAGCAGAGATTTGGGGCCCAATCCTGGAAGGTGCCCCTCCCCAGTGAAGCCAGGGGGTAACAGCCCGGACGGGCCTCGGCGTTCGGCCCAGTGAGCTCAGCGGCACTCCGCTCCTCTCAGGATGGCGGCAGAATGGCTGCCCTAGTCCTCCCGTCCACCGCGGCCCTGTCGGGTCGGTCTATACAAGCCTCTGCTCACCACAGTCCCTCAGCACCCCGCCTGCCCCCCACCCTCTTTTCTCCAGCTGGCCCCGGCTCTCCCCCAATGGAGGGACCAGCGGGGACGGGCAGCAGACTGCCACGGCCGCGTTCGCCCTGCCACGACGCACCTCCCGTCCGGCGCGTGAGCATCACGAGCATGTAGGCGATCAGCCCCAGCAGCATGGCCCCGGCGATGCTCAGGACAATGACAACCGGCACTTTAAAGTCGCCCGCCTGGTGGTCCTGATCGGTGGTGTTGGGAATGGTGGAGACCCTTCTTTCTAGGGAATTGAAAATAGAAAAGAAGAAACGCTACAGCCTCCGTAAAATACAAAGCAAACCAAGTCCTCTCCTCCAGCACGACAAGCCGCGCCCTCTGCCTCCGCACGGCCCGGCCTCAGCACCACGGATGTGTCGCTTGCACCCCGTGGCTGGAGTTCACGGCTCTTAAGGGAGCCCTACCCACGTTGAGTTTCAACCTGTGGCATAAGCAGGACTTAACTGGCGTTCCCGGCTCACCCCAACCCTCTGGACAGAGGTGGATTCACACAGTTTGCCAGACCTAGCACTGGTGCTATCGTCACACTGTGGGGTCGTATGACGGGATTGCCCGTGATAGCGGGGGAACGGACTCCGTGACCCAGCGTGTCTCTTCCAGTCCTGTCTTCCTAGAGCTCTGACTCTTATCTGTACAGTGCCACCCAATCAGTCCAGGCCCCCAGCTTAGCTCCATCTTCTATTTGATCAAAACAAAGGCAAGGCAAAATATCTGTACTCAAAATAACGCACTGCCTATCCTTCCACTTGATCCGGTGGTTCTGGGTAACAGGGTCAGCGGGAAGAGGCTCTGGCCCCGTGTACGACTGTGTAACGAACTGGTGGCCACATATGTACAGGCACCATCAATCAATATTAGCAGCCAAACCCAGAACCTTTGCATCTAGCACACATCTGTATCAGCTGAGATAAGAACATAGGAACGGCCACACTGGGTCAGACCAAAGGTCCATCTAGCCCAGTATCCTGTCTACCGACAGTGGCCAATGCCAGGTGCTTCAGAGGGAATACACAGAACAGGACAATTATCAAGTGATCCATCCCCTGTCACCTGGCTTCTGGCAGTCAGAGGTTTAGGACACCCAGAGCATGGTGTTGCATCCCTGACCATCTTGACGAATAGCCATTGAGGGTCCTGGGAGATACAGGTGTAATCCCATTATCTGTGTGTAAGTAGGAGGCTGTCAGAGTCACTTGAGTTGTTTGCCAGAGGGGCCCATAGTCACACGGACAAAGGCAATTAGAGCTGGTTGTTTCGGGGGGCGGGAATTTAATTCACAAAACAGATTGAAACGTTTCCAGTTCACAGGCTCCAAATGTCCTCGTCGTGCTCTTTTCCTTTCTTCTTTTTTTCCAAAAACTTTCACGACGTTTTCAAATCAAAAAGATTCCTGAGGATTCGATGACGTTGTTTACTGACAGATGGGCTTCTGGTGAGCACAGAAGTGCCCTGCCCATGTTTTGGCAAACGAAAGAATGCCGATAACCGTTTCAATGCCCGTTTCTATGACCACCGCCAAAAACTGTTTTTCACGACACTTTTCCTTTCTAAAAAAGAATACTTTCCACCCCAAAACCTGGGACTGAAAAGTTTCATCCGGCTCGAAAGTGAAGGTTTTGCATTGTGACAGCAGGGGCTCTGGAACAATTTGTATAGTGGGGTGCTGAGAGCCATTGAACCAAACTGTAAACCCCATATATAATGAAAAGTGCTAGAAGCCAGGGGCTCAGGAGGGATGCACCCCACCCCCGCTCCCCCAGTTCGAGCACCTATGTGACATGGTGAGCTCTGTGGGGCAGGGCCTGACTTTTTGATCTGTGTCAGGACAGCGCCTAGCACCATGGGATCCTGGCCCATGATGGGGGCTCATCAGCGTTTCCATAATAGATCATAATAATAATTAATAATAATATTAATAGTCCCTGCTCGTCCCATGCATCTTAGATCTACAGGAGTTCAGACCTGCATTTTCTCATACACTACAGCTGCTTGAATACAGACATCAGGATTGTCAGGTGTGAGCCTTCACCATCTCTAAACATGCAACTTAAAGGAGCTGGGCTTTAGCGAGAGATGCTTATGGACTTGGGCTTCCACTTCCCTGTTGACTGTGGTGTCGGTAGGTATGCAGCCAGAGAGGTCCCTAGAGTGGCAGCAGATCATTAGCTGGGGTAGGACCGTAAAATAAGAAAATACGACCCAGGGATCGATTCCGGGTAAATGCCCCGGTTTATTATTTCTGTAGCACCGTAAATGTGGGTCACGCTCTCCCCCACCAACTCGCTTTCAGTTCCCGCAGGGAGCCCAGCGGGGCCTGCCCCAGCATAGATTTGGCCTCGATTCAGGTCAGTGGCTGGAAATGTGGCCTTGTGGTTTGTAAATGTCACACCAGAGACCGTTCCTACTTTCACTCTGGCCAGGAAATCACTTGTTACAGTGTCTAGCCCTGGGGGCCCTGATCCCGGAGTGGTGCCTTTGGGTGCTACTGTAGTATACTGGTTGGAAAGAGGCGTCCTGACATATCCCCTGCAGAGCAGCAAGCAAAGGCTCTGGCTGACCCCCGGCAGAAGCGAACCCCACCGCCAGAGATGCTGATTGATTTGGGCAGCTGAGAACCGCACATTCTAACCTCGCTCGTTAGGGCTTCAAGGGGGGGGGAGATCCTGGACTGGAAATATCACTCCGCCCACAGACCAACAGAGCAGTGTAACCAATCTTCAGCCTCACTGCGGAGCACAGAGGACAGAGCTCCGCCTCGCCCGCTTAGGGTGCCCAGATGTCCTGATTTTATAGGGACAGTCCCAATTTTTGGGGTCTTTTTCTTAATATAGGCTCCTATTACCCCCCACCTCCTGTCCCAATTTTTCACACTTGCTAAAGCACAAGTCCCTACCACTAGTGCTAAGGCAGGATCTATGGCACAGCTGGGCTGCTCCGTGCCCCTCCAGCAGAGGCCTGCAGTAGACACACACATATAAGCTCGTTCCTTATACTGTTCTCGAAACAAACCTGTAACTGTGAGCTGGGACACGTTGCTTTCCACCACTTTATTTGGGGAGGAGAAAGCGATCAGGCCGCAATAGTACTCGCCAGTGTCGTTCTCGATTAGGTGATGGATCTTTATCTCGACAGTAGAGGTACGGTTGATGAGGGTGTATTTCTCCTCCTGGGTTTTATGCTGATTCCCATTGAGCTCGGCGATTTTTTTTATGCACGTGGAATTGATCTTTCTGTACCAGTTTAAGCTATAATCAAACTGCGGGAAGTTCGCCTTGGAAATATTGCAGAAGAATGTGGCTGTGTCGCCCTCAGGCATGGAGAGCTTCTCCGGGGAGAACGTCACTGTTTCAGAGAAAGGAAAGAAACAAAGAACAGGACCCCATGATCAGCAGGTGCCGATGCACTGACGGGCCTCACAGGCACTTTGCACAACCAGTATTATTTATTTATTCTTTGTACTACTGTCACACCCAGCAGCCCTAATGCCGAACCAGAACCCCCCGGCACGGGGTGTCCTCCAAACGCAGAACAGATAAGAGTTATTATTAATAGTGTGGTAGCATCCAGAGGCTTCAGTCAAGGATCGGGACCTGTCGTGCAAGGTGCTGTACAAATGAGTAGTCTCTGCCCTTGTGTGTTTGGATCTTTGGCCTTTCCCAATCCTCACACCATTGAAAGCAGAGGGAGGATCCAGCCCCAACCTATGTGCTATCTGACACCCCAAGGAACCGTTAACCATGGGTATGCTCCAGTGCAGCAAACATTGCTCCCCTTAGACAAAAGGAAATTCAACCCCTGTCCCTGCTGTGCCTGTCTAACAGGCACTGGGAAGCTGTGTGCAGTCCTTGCTAAGGATGCTGCATTCTCAGTCTATGCCTAAACCTCCTACCTCAAAGGTGCACAGAGAGGCAGTGTGATTCAGTGGGTAGCGCACTAGACTGGACTCAGAAAAGCTGGGTTACATTCCTGGCTCAGCCACCGGCGGGTTGGATGACCCTGGGCAAGTCACTTGCCTCAGTTTCCCCCTCTGTAAAATGGGACTAACGGTTCCTCTTTTTTTTAAAGTGCTTTGAGATCGACTTGTAAAGCCTGGGGAAGATGAAAAGTGCTGCACATGTGTAATTAATTGGTAAATTTATTACTGACTCATTATTATCAGACAAAAAGGTGTAATGAGTCTAAGTAGTGATTACTGCTCTGTGTCCTCCATGGTGGGTATGGAGCAGTGCCCAATATGTAAAGCTAAAACATTTAGCATTGGTTCTTTTCCTTGTTTGTCAGCAATATGGGGCCCACGCAGAGTCTAGGAAATTTACAAGGGCTTCACCTTCCCCTACCTCATTGGCAGCTGGCTGTTCTGAAAACCTCTGGGCACTGAGGCTTGGAGACCTCCCAGTGAACTCCATGTACTGTAGCATTCCCGATGAGTGGGGTGCACTTGGGTGTCTTAAGCCGGGCCCTCAAAATCTCTCGTCACTTTGGCAGATCTTTGCCGGAATTAAAAGGTGTGTGTTGACTTGTTTGTTGTGTCTACCTTATTGAGTGGAAGCTCTTTATCAGTATGTACCACATGGCACTCAATACAAAGTCCTGCTGGCCTAACTCCATTGAAATCAATGGGATCTTGACGGGAAAGCATCTGGTATTGGTGCTGAACTAGCTAATGTTTAATTATTGGAAATCACTGTTCTATTTAATATTTATACGGGGCCGAATTCGGCTCTCGGTTGCACCCACTTGATCGCAGAGGAACTTCCAGCTGTTGCATATGAAAATTAGGATCTATTTTTATACCCTGTTAGTCATCCTTTCTGTGGCTGATTTTGCCTCTGAAAGTGAGCAGGTGAAACTGACGCAGTCGATTTACAGGGTGGGGCGGGAGCATAACCGATCGTGTACCTGATTCAAATCAGGGTGCGTAAAGCTACCCTGCCTGCCCTGAGACATCCACGTGGCTAGTCGGAAAGATACCCATGTTGCCTCATTTGTCGCACTCTGTCACCTCTTCTCTTAGCCGGGTTTTGAAGGGGTAATAACACAATCAACTCTGTAGCAACAGACTAATGTCCTAACCTCCAAATTCTGAGTCAGATTGTATCTGTGCTCGGCCTGTGGAACTCCCATTGACATCACCCGCATGGACCAGGCCAAAGATTAAGGGTAGAGTGTGGCCTACGGCATCACCACTGGACTGAGGCAAGTGATGATTCAAGGGTGCAAGGAGGGAGACAGTGGATTCTAGATCATACACAGAGACCCCTTAAGGCCAAGGCTTTCCAAAGGGAATAGTTACTTTAGGTGCCCGACTATAGACACCTTCAAGGGACCTGATCTCCAAGCACTGAGCAGCCCGACCCAGAGAACTCTCATGTGGCAGGCCACAGCATTTCAGGCATATCTGCCTCAGTTTCCCCCTCCAGTAATGCAAGTATTCTATGCCAGGCTCTCTTGCTTCAATAATACCCTTCCTTGGGGACAGTTCATTAAGAAAACATGATGCAAATAAGTCCATAATCCCAAGTCCCAGTCACTATCCATTTCCAATACGCAGTGTAAGCCATCTTTAAAACTCAAGACATCTCATCCCTCAATGCTCACCTAACACAGCCCGGCACCTGGGACCATGCCCAGACTCTAAGTCCTTGTCTTTTCCTCGGCCCGGGACAGCCACCCTAGTCCTTCTAATTAGATTCAACCCTGCTCTTCCCAGCGGGAACCTCTCTCAGCCGAGCGTCCATCGCTCCCTAGGACCCTCTCCCAGTTCCTTGGGGGCCAGTGCTCTAGCCCTGGAGCTTGCGACAGTCACCATCTCGCCTTCTCCCAGGTCCCTAACACGCCATCTCTGGCAGCTCCCATCTCCAGCCCTTCTTCTGCTGCCTCAGTCTCACCAGGGCTCTCTTGCACCGAGACTGTCACGCTCCAGTCCCACTGTGTGTTTCTAAGCACGGCTGCAGCCACAGCGGCACCAATCGTAATCATCATGATCGTTTAGTGTTAACGGTCCGGTCTGCCCCCGTCCCCGCGATCATTAATAACCTG
Source organism: Sternotherus odoratus (assembly GCA_032164245.1). NCBI lineage: Eukaryota > Metazoa > Chordata > Testudines > Kinosternidae > Sternotherus > Sternotherus odoratus. The sequence continues at coordinate 3,931,971 of JAVMKO010000009.1, forward strand.
TCTAATGTGCCTCAGCCCTGGAGGGATAAGAGCCAGACCAACCAGGGGAACGACAGCCCTCAGCCCATCCTCTGAGACTGCCGGCAACCGTGCCAGATGTGCCCGCTAGGCCCTGGACTGAGACCATCAGCTCCTTTCCCTGAGGCCACCCCACCGCTGACTAGCCTGTGACGTGAACTCATTGCCTAGTAGCGAAAGGCTCCATCCCCATGGAAACTCCCCTGGACAAAGTGGGAATTTTTTGTAACAGAAAGCCGATGTGTGCCTCGGTTTCCCCCCATGTTTTGCATTGCTCCCCAGCCAAGGGGAAAGAATTGAGTTGGCTCTCAGGACAGACTAACAGACACAGATGTCGCGGCGCTGTCTGAACAAATTGCATGGCTCATGAAAAGAACTGACCGAGGCTAAACCATATCAATGGAAAATCATAGAATTCTAGAATCTCAGGGTTGGAAGGGACTTCAGGAGATCATCTAGTCCAACCCCCTGCTCAAAGCAGGACCAACCCCAACTAAATCATCCCAGCCAGGACTTTTTCAGGCCTGACCTTAAAAACCTCTAAGGAAGGAGATCCCACCACCTCCCTAGGGAACCCATTTCAATGCTTCACCACCCATCTAGGGAAAACGTTTTTCCTAGTATCCAACCTAAACCTCCCCCACTGCAACTTGAGACTATTACTCCTTGTTCTGTCATCTCTTACCACTGAGAACAGTCTAGATCCATCCTCTTTAGAACCCCCTATCAGGTAGTTGAAAGCAGCTATCAAATCTCCCCTCACTCTTCTCTTCTGAAGACTACACAATCCCAGTTCTCTCAGCCTCTCCTCATAAGTCATGTGCTCCTGCCCCCTGATCATTTTTGTTGCCCTCCGCTGGACTCTTTCCAATTTATCCACATCCTTCTTGTAGTGTGGGGCCCAAAACTGGACACAGTACTCCAGATGAGCCCTCACCAATGCCGAATAGAGGGGAATGATCACGTCCCTCGATCTGCTGGCAGATTCAACAAGACAACGGAAACCCGCAATGGGCAGAATACTCACATCTAGCAATCAATGATCCAGAGGCGCCTGTCACCTAAATATGAGCAATACCCACCCGTGTGCCCATCTGCAAGGAGGTGCCCATTCTGGCCTTGGCTCACTAGTGTTTGTTGGCTGGGCATCCATGCACAAGGGTTGTGAACCCAGCCTGGAGAACCAAGGTCAGAGAGGTGGTTGGCAGGAAATAAAGAGCTGGTTTATGGCTCTCTGTGAGGCCCGCAGACCAGGTGCCAGCTCATGCCAGGATCCCCATGCCTGGCAGATACAGAACTGGAACCAGTCTGGCTCCCCTCTGTGTTAAAATAGGGGTACGATTGATAAGAATGTGTTTAGACTTTATTGAATGCTGGTGAGGTGCTGCCTGCGTTAATCTCACTTATAACATCTGTATCCCATAGCGTAAGGCAAGATTTGTATTGTGAGCCTTTGTGGCTGGGTAAATCACCAGACAGGAAAGAGACACAAACCAGTATATAGTGCTGGTCTCTAGCAGACGTGATGCCCTTCCCAACTATTATCATTAAAAAGGGCAAAAGACTCCGTTGTCCTGCTCTTCCCCCCACACCCTGCATGGCAAAGAGCCATTCAAGGGAATTCCTCCCATCTGCTGAATTTGCAGCCCCGAGCACATGCGGGAGGGGGACAAAAACCCCAAAGAGAAGGAACTGACAATCTCCATGCTGCTTGGATTCCTGGGGACAAGGTTTTTAGGCACAAGCGAGAGATCCCCTGTGCTTAGTCTGGGGTAGCCCTATAGGACATAGAGAGCTTGCATTTATTACCGTTGGAAACTTAAGATCATCACTCATTGATGTATCTATGTTTGCCTGCTTTAAACTTGGAAATAACTCTCCTGTTTCCTTCACATATTTAATAAATCCATACCTAGTTTATTGTTGGATTGGCTACAAGTATTGTCTTTGGTTTAAGCTCTAAGGTGCAATAGACGTGTGATATGTGACCGGTTCTTTGAGACTCAGAGTAACCTGAATATTGTTGTGATTCTTGATGTAAGGGACCATCCATCACAAAGGCAGGTTCACCTGGGTGGCAAGACAGATCGGAGAACCCAAGGGGACCGTCTGTGATTCCATGTTAAGGCTGTTAGCGTGCCTGAGGAGTTTACACTTGACACTTGGTTGGTGGAATCTAAGTATAGAGCTCACAGCCAGTTTGGGGTTTGTGCCCTGCTTCCTGGCAGTCCTGAGGTAGCTACTCGCGCTCTCAGGGCAGAGCAGGCAGCTTTACAGTCTGTCTGGGACTGACTAAGGAAGTCAGAAGGAGACAGAGCCTGAAAATGGAACTCACTACAGCTTGGCGGGGGAATTGCTCAGGCTTGACTGAGTCCCTCAGTCTAGGAAGCAGTGAGGTGGCATGGCCAATGATGAAGGAAGAGTGGGATCCCGTGGGGGTCTGGCACATTAGACGGGTTCCTCAAGACCCTGTTCAAAAGCTGGGACAACTTGTTTGAAGCCCTCATGCATGGATGCCCAGCTGATAAATACTAGCCAAGAACAGAGCCGGCACCGCCTTGCAGATGGCCACACTGATGGGTAGTGCTCGTATTTAGGCTACAGGAGTGTACAGGACTGCAGCCATTTGCAGCATGTCTCTAGGGACATTAACGTTAATCCTCTTAGCCAGGCCATTCATTAACATTTGACATGATCTATTTTATGATTGTATTTGAACTGCTTATAAGCATCATTGGTAAAATACTGGAGGAGGCAAGGGCTTTATATATACAAGCCCATACTCTGAACCTTTTACTTCCATTGTCTAAAGCCAATGAGGCTAGATTCTTTGGGAGGAAGAGGGTCACTGTCCACAATTATTATCATTAATTGTTGATAATGAGCTTCTCGGGCACTTTCTCCAATAAATCTATCCAGACTAGAGCCGGTTTTGAGCCCGTGTAGATGGCTGTGTTTAAAATCCAGCTCTAAATCCAGATTTATGACTTGAGCCCCTTACTAACAGCTTGAGAGACAGATGTTAAATTAGTGGTCATTCTCATTTCCCAGGAAAAAGCAGTAACGGGGCATTTCTCTCACAGATTACGAGAGCCAGTGATCTGAGCTAACAATCCCCTTGAAAGCCCCAGGGATTAATAAACATCTAAATCCCTTTTACTAAACACAGAAGATCAAACCTCCTGGGTCCAATCCTGAATGCTGACACACAATTCCCTCAGTTTATATGGAAATTTCAGATAGGCAAGGAAGTTTACAAAAGTTACGAGGCTTCCTTATGAGACAGGAGATTAGAAGGACAATTAGTCTGTTGTGACACAGCATATCCTCGGGTTATGAATAAATGACTAAGGATATTCAAATGAGAAGAGACAACTGGGTTCCCAAGGCAAGCTCTTCGGGGCAAGGGCTGTTCTTTTGCTCTGTGAGGGTGCCGCACTTAGCTCCTAGTGCTACAGAAACACACATATAATAATCATCATCATCATTAATAAGTAGGCAAAGGAGTTTGTTTGGATTTTACACTTGTCAATATTTTTTAATTTGTGTGTTTTGATTTTATTTGACCTAGAAAATATTAGGTAGGTTTGGGGGGATTTTTTACACCATGCAGCTGTTTGCGCTGACTGCAGCAGGCTGAGGACTTCATAGCCTGACACTGCATTTTTTGTTACTGGTTCTAAAACAAAATCCAGAATTGCTCGTTTCCAGAACTTTAGAACCCACTCCAAAACTCGTCACAGCTGAGGCTCATTTTGGCTCTGCCAGATGTGATTTCTGGACTTTCGCCTGCCTTCAGTTTGATTTCTTTTGTCCTTCACTCAGCCTCGAAGCCAGACAATGACTTTCAGGCCAGAGTCTTTATGGTTCCCATAGCACAAGGTGCCCGTCACTTACAGACGCATATTTTATTTTCATTTTTTTTCCCCATGGCATTTTGACTGGGCTTATCACGTACGGATCTCAGAGCGCTTTATAAATGTGGGTACATCTCGTTAACCCCCTTTTTCTGAAGGGCCCCGTGGGGGCACAGAGACAGGATGTGGCCTGGCCACCCTTCAAGTCAGGGGCAAAGCGGGGACAGAATCCCGGGTGTCCTGACCCTCAGCCCCATGCTCGCCACGTTCCATTTTCAGAAGATCCTCTGAACAACAATGGATTAAGGGCCCGAATCTCAGAGATCAGGCCCTGAATGAAGGGGGAATTGGGGGGCAGGGGGAAGCTCCAATAAGTTTTGCCACTTTTTTAATATTATAACACATCTACCCGTTCCACTGGCTCCCCTCCCCCCTCCCACACACACTATTTGCTTCCCCTTCCGCTATTCTCAGGCTTCTCCCTTCAAACTGAGCTGTGCTGGGGGCCGGATCGGGGCCGCGCGTCCATGCCAAACATTTGCCTTTGTTTCTATCCCGGGCGCTCTCCCCAGATGCCGGCTGCCTGGGCATTTCAGGTCCGGCATTTGGCTTTCCTGCCTTCTCGCTGCCAGGGCTGTTTCCATTGCTCGTGCAGCTCTACGCCTAGCAAAACCTCCCCGCCGGGCGTAAGCCGCCTCACCTTTGTATTCAGGAGCACTGTGAGGGTGTCACGCTGCCCAGATACATACCAAGCTGGGAGAGCAGCAGCACTGGCCTGCAGGCCAGCAGCCCTGCCCAGATGCCGACCACAATAACGAGCATCGTCCCTGGCGTCGCCTTCGAGGGGCCGGGAGCTTGCTGGGGGTCGGCTTCCTCCCCTGCACATGCAACGCACCAATCAGGATCCAAGCTGCTAGGGCTGTGCTGCGTGGCGGGAGGATGCTCCGGGGGCTTATGTCCTGGCCAGGCCCCCTCGTGCCTCGTGTCCCAGTGGCACCGTTCCTCTGTGGGGTGCGTGGCGGCTGTCGACTGACTGCAGCTGAAGCAGAAGTGGAAATGAAACGTACCCATCTCGGCTTGAGAGGGAAACCCTCCCTGCCACCCGCCCCCATCTTTCCCCTCCTCCGCCTCCTCCAACTCGGCTCAACAGCTGCACCCGGCCCCGCTCCCCCGCTCAGCACCCGGGAGCCTCAGCAGGTTCCCACGCGCCATTCACCCGCGCAGAAGAGAAAGCGGCATCAGCAGAACGTTAGGGGTCTGAGGCACGAGACCACAAGTGGAGGGGGAGGGGGCCCTGAGCCGCATTTCCTTTGCCACACACTTGACGTCACCCACAAGTTGCTCCTGCCAGGCAAACTGCTCTGCGTTTTCTGCTTGTGGCTGGGGGAGCGCTTAGCTCTGAATGATTTATTCTGACTTTTTATAGCGCTGGTGACAGTTCCCGGCCTGACAGCCCCAGAGACGGGACTCCTCTGTTTATCCAGACAGCGAGTACATCACACTTCCCCTCAGCCCTTGCCCTTAAGGGGTCACCTCTAGCAGTGGAAAGGGTCTCTCCGTCCCCATGGTCTCCATTTACTCCTCAGCTTCTCAGCTGAGATCCCCAACCTGGGCATTAGCTCGTGCCAGTGGCTTGACATGTGGACACTAGTTGACAGGGAACTGGAGTGAGGCCACCAAACTCAGTTCATGTAGGCCACACAGCCATTAGATGGCAGCCATTTTGATCCATCACCCTCCTAGCCTGGATTCAGACCTACAGCCCATTATCAATCCCCTGAGTTATCCAGGGAAGGAGAGGGAGAGAGAGAGAGAGAGAGAGAGAGAGAGAGAGAGAGAGAGAGAGAGAGAGAGAGATCTTCGTTACCTGAGACTGCCAACAAGAGTACCAGCATGTGCCCACACTCAAGAGCTTGAAGAAGAAGATGATGGTAGATTTTTCTGCCATCCCATCTCCCAAACCATAACTGTCTAAAATGAAGAGGACTAAAGATAAATGTTATATTCAGAAGGTGCTTCCCCACACACAAGGGAACTGTGTACAGAAAATCTTAAGGCCAGTTTGGCAAGGAAGAGGGCTAGAGGACAATTAGATATCACAGTGTGTGGGGCCTTAGAAAAACCTACAACAGATGATTAAACAGATGACCGATAGCACATGGATCTTGTCCGCTTTGACCAACTTTGCTTCTAGGTGTCTGCTGTGCTGACTAACATTTGCATAGGAAATCAACTATGATGAAACCGCACCGATCTATGGTTCTTCCTGCATCTCTTGAATGGAATCTCATTACCTTTAGAGAGTCTCAGGGGAAAATTCATGATTTGTTCTTGTTTGTCATTGTGATCAGATACATTTTCCGTGCTTGCAGAAATGAACCGGGCGGTTGTGGTTAGCTCAGTGACAGCATTCAAATCCAGCATCAGGGTGGTCTAGATTAATGGCTCTCACCCAGGGGTACGTGTACTCCTGGGGTGTGCAGGGGTGTTCCAGGGGGTACATCAACACATGTAGATATTTGCCTAGTTTCACAATAAGCTCCATAAAGTCAGTACAAGCTAAAATTTCATACAATGACTTGTTTCTACTGCTCTATATACTATACACTGAAATGTAAGTACAATATTTATATTCCAATTGATTTGTTGTATAATTATATGGTAAAAATGAGAAAGTCAGCAATTTATCAGTAACAGTGTGCAGGGACAGTTGTATTTTTAGGCCTGATTTTGTAGGCAAGTAGTTTTTAAGTGAGGCAAAACTTTGGGGTACATGAGACAGATCAGACTCCTGAATGGGGTACAGTAGCCTGGAAAGCTGGAGAGCCACTGGTCTAGATGGCAACGGGACCAGCCTGCTAATTAGAGTTGGGACAAATGGTAAAGCTAATGAACCTTTTCAGTTGCACCTGGAGAGAGGCCCACAGGTTTATAAATTACTAATTGCTGATGAAGCTTGGCTGGGAGAGACATTGGGAAAGGATTATAAAGAGAGGAAATTTGCAGGCCATGTGAAAGCCTGCCGGCACTCTTTGGGAATAGAGAGGAAAGAAGGAGAAACCTAGGGGGTGAATAGGAGCCCTGAGGGAAGGACATTCCAGAAAGGTGATGGATAAGGAAGTGGGATAGAGACGGGGTAGGACCAGGGACACAGCAGCAAGGTTTGGGATGGAACCCAGAGTAGTGGGCAGGCTGCCATCCCCCCTAGTAGCCACTGACAAAGTGGCATAGCCTTGAATTGATGATCTGTCCGGAGGGCCAAGCCACCAACAGGGGGCACTGCGGCTCCCGGGGCATGAACGGGGAAGCAGCATAAATGAGACAGAAAGGGGCGTCAGAGCAGGCGGATTCCCTAGATGTCTGGCCAGAAGGAAGCACACTTCCGGGGTGAAGGGAAACCCATTATACTAGGGCTCTGGGTTTAGAGCCGGGGTGAATCTGGACTAGTGTTCTGAGGCAGAACTTAGTGGCCAGGAAATCTTGCATTCTGCTTTCTTGAAACGTCAGTCACTACCCGCAGCGGAAATCATGTGCACTCCGGTGAGATTGTCAGTTTTTTGCCATCTTGGGCCAAAATCTCACAAGAAAGAGCCTCCTTTGGAGATTTTTGGCCTCACCATAAGCTTAAAAAACCTCCTTCTCTCTAGCATCTGTCTAAGCGAGTGGGGAGGTTTCAAGTCCATCAAAAATCCAGCCTGTTTTTGTACTAGGGCTTTGCGGGGTTTTATGAACACTTGAAAATTGGTCCCATATGCGGACAATGCGCACGGTCTCCGTGACAGGTACAACCTGTCTGCCGGGTCGCGATGCCCCTCACTCACATGCAGACAAGCTGCCGAAAGCTGAGCAGGGCTGGAACCTGAAGCACCAGATCACAACCCCCACCCCCGCCGTCTCGGAGCAAGGCCCAGCCCCGTGGGACAGGAGCCGCTGCTATGGGGTATGTGGGGCAGGCTCGCTCGCCGTTCGCCCAGGTTTGGAGAAGTGTATGTTTGCCTAGAGCCCAGGGGTGGGTTAATCTGGCCCTGCTCCCAGCACACTCACTTGAAGATTCCAGCAATTGTTGCTCATTTCCAGGCCGCTCCAGCACCCCTTCTGAGCGCTGCCGCTCCACAAACCCCTCAGATATTCCCCTGGCTTCTCTCCTGCCCCAGGGAAGTCACACAGCAACACCCCAGCGGCAGCTTTCCGCTGGTTTGGCAACACTTGCTGGCCGGTTTGATTTTTCCCTTGTCGTCTTTCCCTGCACGCGTGGAAAAGAATACCACAACAAGAGCGTCTTCCTTTGGCGCAAGGTAGAAACATCTGAAATATCACAGAGGCTCCCCGGGGCACCAGCTTTCGGCTGCATTTTACCCCGTGCGGCTGCTGCCCACTCTAACCGGGCTTGTTCGATTCGATCTTACCAGCTGTGGAAAAAAAGTCTGATTGTACTAAATGCGAGGCCTTTGATTGAACGTGAGCGTGTGAGTCCGTGGGGGGAGGCACTGCATCCGACACTGAGTCTGGGGGCAAAGAGGCCAAAAAGGGCTTGAAATGTCATACCTGATCTGAGATTTTTCCCCACAGCTTCTGCTTTTCTTGTGCCCCCATCTGGGGGAGATGTTAACTGCAGCCATTCACCACCCACTGTGTTTTACCACAGAGCAGAAGTGGTAGCGTGGGGCACCGGCTGGTTCTTAATTGGGGTAACTATATTCTGTTTCCCTAAAATCCTCCTGGAGCTCTACAACAGTGCCTCTCACCCTTCAGGACTCATTTGTTAACCTGAATGGCCTGTGGCAATCCAGCAAATAGCTTTAGTGCAAAACACCTGAGTTATTCCCGATATATAGTATACACATTAACATCATAAGTACCAACTAAGTACATCGTGTTTAGTACACCATACCAAGTACCCGCCGCTTCTGTCCCACCTGTGTCACTCAGGTTTGGCCTGGCTCTGTGCACAGATTTGTGTGTGTGGCATTGTAACCTGACACAAGGGGTCACAGTGCCACTTGCTCCCATTCGTCCCTGTAACGATAAGGCTTTTTCCTGTAGCCATATTGTAAGGCCGAAGACCTTTGTCTGCAGCCATACTAGGAAAGCAGCACTAAAGTCACATCCTCGCATTCTATCTAAATTATATTAAAACAATGTAATATCGGGCTGTTAAGAAGGAGACCCCATCCTAATAGCACCCACCATCCCAGGGATAAAGACACGGATCTTGAGATGGTTAAAGAAAACGTAGTTTGATAGAATCCTGTCTGGCAAGAAATCCCTTCTCAATAGCTGTGGTTGTGAAATCCTCGTTTCTTTATTGGTTTATCTTTATGGTCCCCACTTCCCTAGTGTTTATCTGTCTGGTCTCTGTCCGTTCGTTGATTCTTTCTCTCTGTTACACAATTAATTGTTCTAGGTGTAAATTGATTAAGGTGGGGGCTTGGATTGGATAGAGGATTTTGTTACACTATGTTGGGATTGGTTAGTAATATTTTAATAAAATGACTGGTTAAGGTACAGCTAAGCAAGACTCAAGATTCACTACATAAACTGGGGGCTAAAAGGCAGTTCTTGGGAACCAACCCCAGGACACAGCCCCAAAGATCAGAGCTGCCAGACCTCAACGCTCTGCCAATGACACTGTGCAGAGACTGGAGTTGTGTGTGTGTGTGTGTGTGTGTGTGTGTGTGTGTGTGTGTGTGTGTGTGTGTGTGTGTGTGTGTGTGTGTGTGTGTCCCATGATCTGGTCCTGAATAGCGTATGCATTCTTTTGTTTTGGTGATAAATAGAGGTTAAGTAGGATACTACTGGGTAAGGCTCTTTCACTGGTAAAAGTGGCAACTCTGGGACAACCCTAAGGGACACCCACATCTGCATGTGAACAGGAGTGTGTGCTGTCTACTAGTGGTTAGTTTCCTGTTTAAAAGTTTGCACCATCCAATCCAGAACCTAGAAGTAATAACATGCGATGTAAGGGACCAATCACACGGCATGAATAATGAACCAGTATTGTTGGACCAAACAAGGTAATGGAGATTTATGGATAACAAAGACATGCACAATCAGGACCTGTTCGCAAATGTTTGTCAATCATACAGAGGGGCCAACTGTGTCCAACAACTTATTCACAACAAATAATTCAACCTGTTCTAGTAACTAAATATCGGAGGTAAGATGGTCTCACGGTCAAAGCCCAGGAGTGGTAGTTAGGAGACCTGGTTCTATTCCTGACTCTTCCACAGACTTAGTGTGTGATTTCTCTGTGCCTCAGTTTCACCACCTGTAAAACGGAGGTAATAACCTACCTCCAATGGAGCTGGTGAGGGTTAATTAGTGCGTGGGTATCTGTAGATGCAAAATGTTCCAGAAGCACAAATCGTTACATTGTATCTCAGACAGGGCTCAACTCTATATACTGCAGGGTGCCCACATCATAGCTATGCATTGAAAGTCTGAGTCTGATTTAAACTGTAGCAGGATTGCTCAAACTTTCCAGCACATGTTCTAAAAATAAGGAGCAAGGGAATTGTTTGAGGCTGGGGTGGGGAAACTGCTGTATCCACTCAAAACTTAACAGCTTCTAAATTTAGACCAGAACTCAGAAATTTTGACGGGAGGATTCCATTTGACTCAGGCAAAATTCATGCTCTGGGCCGTTACCTGTGTTTCGATTTTATTTCCTGTGGCCTTAGATGCCAGGGCAACGATTACGTGCAGAGAAGAATCTGTAGGGTTTGTGCAGCAGACTGCTGTTTGTTTAGAAAAGCAGCTGATGTGCCCTGCATGTCTTTGACGAGCAGTTCATTGAATGCCCATAGCGTCATACTTATCTGCAGCCAAAATGTTAGGCTTTTTTACAGAAAAAATAAGTAATTTCTATGCCGAACTTTGTGGGAAATCATTTGACTAGAAAAGACAAGCAGATTGTCCAGGGCAAATCCGGACAGGTATCAACTCTTTTTTCCAGTGTCAAATGTTTCCTTTTTCATCACAAAAGGAAGCTGGCCACTTGCGGGGTGCAGTGCGGTGCCAGGACAGGTAAGGTCTAGCCTGCCTTAGCCCTGCAGCACTGTCGATCAGACTTTTAATGGCCCGAAGCTGACCAGAGCCGCCAGGGTCCCGTTTCAACTGGGCCTTCTGGTCGAAAACCGGACACCAGGCAGCCCTATCAGAAGAACCTTTTCCCCCTTTTAGTTTTAACAAATAAGAAGGAGTTCAGTGGGCTGGAAAGCAGCAGGCACTGCCACGGGGGTGAGGGGCTGAGCAAGCGGCCAGCGTGTTTGCAAGAAAACAAAAAGTGCTTTTGCTACAAAACACGTTTCCGTTAGCACTAATATCAGGCCATAAACGGGCTGGTGACTCCAGGCCTATCCTGAGCCCACTGCCATCAATGGAAAGACTTCAGTAGGCTTGGAATCAGACCATGAGCTATTGCTCCGCTCTACTAGATGGAATCAGAACAGCTCGTCCATGTGTCTTAGGCCCTGTAGTGCTGAAAGGGATTCTCTTTCTGCTCAAGGGGCAGTGGGCTGCGCTCTTGGAAAAAGGTCTGGGTTCTATCCTCACCATTTCCATTAAATGCTCAGTGGCCATCGAGTCCAGCACAGGGGTCACCATGAAGATGTGCTTTGTAGACATTTTGGAATTTAGCTGTTCGGCCACCATCACCAGGAGACAGGCAAGTATTTTTGTCCCTCCTTTACAGGGGAGGGGCCCGAAGGGCGATGTTATCAGCACGCCTCTTCCATTGTTTTTTGCCTCCCTCTCTTGCAGACCCCAGTGGGGAAAGAACAGCGCCACACACTCCCTAGAGCAACCTGGCCATGTGCAATACCCTGTCCAGCGTCCAGACCCCACATCCAGAAGGGTTTTGGAGCAGATGCCAAGCGGTCGGTGCACATGAGTATTGGCTGCACCTCACCATAATACAGCTCCGGGTTTGCATCTAGCAGCTTTGCAGCGGCACCCAGAAGGAGCTGTATCGAATCGATCCCCGTGAGCTATAAACAAACGCCTACATGACTAATGTGGTAACAGCTAGCCTTGCAAATAGAGCACAGATAGCCAGGTATTATTCTAAACGTGCTCAGATAACTATCACCCCCATGTAATCATTTTCCCTTTCCGAAATACCTGACATTTTGGGTAATGTCACATCTATTCAGTACGTAACAGAAACTGCTCAAACCCTGCTGAACGCCTCGCAAACTTTCCTTATTAGGTAATATCTCTCTAAGAGGGAGAAATAGCCAGTCGGTCCACGACCAAACGTCTGGATGGGCATGACTGTGGTTTGATACATTTAATATGTATTTTTACAAGATGATTTGAGTCTTTCTGTGCATCATCCCTGCACCATGCATCACCAGCTTAAATAGGGTGACTGGGTGTCCCAATTTTATAGGGACAGTCCTGATTTTGGGGTCTTTTTCTTATATAGGCTCCTATTACCCCCCACCCCCGGTCCCAGTTTTTCACACTTGCCATCTGGTCACCCTAGGCTTAAAACAACCAGCTCGAAGGACTCACTCCAGGTTTTACAGCAGCATCACTGAGCTTAGACTTTGCCTTACCAATTCTTCCACTCTGAAACAGTAGCAACCAAAAACGGGTGGAAAACGTGGTTTTTGTTACATCTATATAACTAAAACTTGGCTAACCAGAAAGTTCTTCCTAAGCCACAACCATGGGATTGGGTGCTGGAATCCTATGATAACAGTAAGGCACAAAGAGATTACAAGGACGGGTACAGTATAAAGCATAGAAAGGAAAGAAAGAATGGAGCTGGTCGAAAAATCAAAACAAAGTTTTTTCAAAGTTTGAGAACATTTTTAGTTTGAAGTTTTCAAAAAGAACTTTCCCACCATTGCCACAATTATTTTTAACAAAACTTTTCAGTGCAGAACATTTTAAGTTATCAGTTCTTCCCCCACCCCCACCCCCATTCCCCTTCCCATGATTTCTCTCCTTGTTTTCACGTGCACTCCGAAAGATGGCAAAAAAAGGGAAAAGAGGCGGGAGGGGGAAAGGAGGAGAAAGGGGAGTGAGCAAAAATGAAAACAAAACTTTAAAAATTCAGCTTTCATCAAAAAATGACAGAAAATGAATGCTTTTTGGGTACCAAAAAAGGCCATTTTTCAGCAACAAAATGTGAAAAATCTCAACTAGTACAAACATACAAATAGATATAGGGTATGTCTTCACTATAGGTCTAGGTCGATTTCCCTTAATTCGATTTTCTAAACTCGAGTTTAGAAAATCGAATCAGTGTGTCCCCACCAGGACAGCAGGTCGACAGTGGTCGACACTGTCTGTCCTTGAACTTTTGCAGGGGGTCGACATAGCCCGCATTGCACTGTGGGTAGGTAGCCCACAGTGCAATGCGTGCTGGACCCCCCCCCTGCCCAAGCAGCCCCACGGACCCCCCCGCCCGAACAGCCCCCCCCCTCGCCGTACCCACCCGCCCGAGGGGGGGTGGGGGAGCCAGCGCGCGGCTGCTTGGGCTATCGGCTCAGCTGCCTGGTGAAATTGACCAGACAGCTGAGCCGATCCCTCAAGCAGCCCCGCGCGGGCTTCCCCCCCCCCCCCTCAGCAGCCCCGCGGACACCCCCCCCCGCCCGAACAGCCCCCCCCCCAAACAACCCCCCCCTCGCGGGGCTGCTCGGAGGTCGGAGGCTTAACTTCTGATGCCTCTTCACTAGCCCACAGTCGAGCTTGTAATGTCGAATTTAGCCTTACTTCTCTCGTTAGGCAGGAGTTCCGAAATCGATCTTGAGGGCCCTTTAAATCGACTTTAAGGGCATGTATGTGAAGACAGGTACACCTTTAATTCGACCTAATGTCGTTAAGGTCGAATTAAAGTGGTAGTGAAGACATGCCCAAAATAGCTATAACAACAGTACTATGATTCTATAGTCACTCTGATGAGGATGCAGTATTTCTGTACTAATCTGGGGACCCCACCTACCTATTGTGACCATACCACAGAGCCCTAACCGTCATTAGGAGAGAGAGTGCCTGCGTTCTTCAGTCCCCTCCAGCAAGGAAAGCATTAAACATGCACGGTCGTCCAGGCGCCGGATTCCCCCTCATGGGACTCCCGGGGAAGACTCCGACTGACATCACTGGGAGCTGGAGCAGGGCCTGGGCTCTCTGTCAAATTGTTCCACCTGGACTGTTGTACCCCACCGCCCAGTAGGTGAAGCTCACAGTGCCCTTGTTGAGAGAGGGTCCCTCTGACATCATTTCCCCAGGCCTGGCATCAGGCCCCGAGCGGCTAAAAATGTCTCGGATTTTTTTAAGGAACGTCAGCATCGGGGAATCTTGGGAGACCAACAAGAATGCAGCCTTGGGCCTGCCCCGGGTGTTCTCGGTCACCGTTGGAATCTGCAGGCCCGTGGGGTGGATCTGCAAAGCAGGGGATCACAACTCTCCTCAGCCCTCTCCCGCCTGCGCTCCCCCTTCCCCGGGGCAGGGGAAGGTCCTGAGCCAGGAGGTGGCTGGGTTCTCTCTGGGAGAGGGAGTTGCGTGGCAGCAGGGAGCTGGAGTGGCCACAGAGCCGCCTGTGGACTAGGCTGTGATTGCCGGACATCACACAGCACTCATGGGGGAGCAGCAGCAGCTAGGCAGGGCAGAGGGGCCCCAATGCAAGACACTGGCTTGGAAACCCACCAATGCTTATTTGCTTGACTAGAGAGCGGACTGGAGCAGGCACCCCAGGCCCTAGGCTGACGATCCCTGAGTCTCGACCGGACTTCCCCAGGGAACGGCCGTTACTCACTTTGAACCGTAACAGACCCTGTGCCTAGGGCACCGGCATCCTGCACCCCATCTCTAAACCCGAGTGGTTATTAGGACCCACCATGGCTTGTCTCCAAGACACGGTACCCTGGGGCCTTGGGGTACAGAGTAGCCCCAGTGACTACAGCCACCGCTGCATTCCACTGAGCTCCCCGCGAGGACACAGAAGGACTTCAGGATTGTAAGTTTCAGAAATAGAAATCTGCAGCCCTCTGAGAACCTATTTTTCCATTTACATTGGAGCCACTGAATGCACATTTGATCATATGGCAGCCGCAGTGGCTGGCTGGGGCAGGAACAGGAAATGGTTAATAGTGTTTGCAAATAAAGGCACAGAATGCTTGGCACTTTTCAAATATTTCTCAGAAATCAGGAGGGTTTGCGCTGCTGATTTGCATGAAGCACCGGGACCCTGCGGGGAAAGAGGGCCAGGCTACTCAGAGCACCGCTGAGAGTAAGGAGCAGCACGAGCCGGGGGGCATTTAGAGATTTTAAAGGGGTAAACACCAAATACACAGAGCGATTTTGTATAGCAAGACTCAGGGGAGTGCTAATGAATTAAACTGCCTGTTGTCCTCACCCAGCAACGAATCTACAGGACAGCAACAGTACTAGTTATAATTTGTATTGCAGTTGCACTCAGAGACCACAACCAAGACTGAGCTCCAATGGGCCTGGGGGCTGCACATTAGAGACAATCCTTACCCGGCGCAACAGACGTGCAGTAGAGGGCTCAAGCTAGAGCACCAGAAATAGCAGTGTGGAAGTGGCAGCTTGCACTGCAGCTCGGGCTAGTCCCAGGACCCTCAGGCTCTGAGTTTGGGTGACGAGCCTGAGTCCCCGCCCGAGCGGCAACGTTCACGCTGCCCTTTTTAGCATGCTAGCACGAGTCTGTCTACTTGGGCTAGGAGACTCCCTCTGAGCTCGTGCAGACATACCTTAAGTGACGTACCCAAGGTCACAATGGGCATCTGTGGCAGAGTCACGGCCCTCCTTAGTCCCCATCCAGTGTTAACCCCCAAACTAGCCTTCCTCCTGGAGGCCCTTTTCTACCTTTCTCTGACCTGCAGGAGCCCAAGGTGCTGCACAAACTCTGTAGGCCTGTTCTTTCTCCCCTGACTCATGGGAATACTGACCGTGACTTCCCCCTCCCGATGACGTCAGTGGGGCTGCACGTGTGGGTAAAACGGTCAGGATTTGGCTTGTGGAATCACTTCACCACTGAAGTGCAGCCACCTCTGGAGGAGAGAGCAGCAGCTGGGTGCTCGGTCTGACCACAGTGCATAATGTGATAAGGGACAGGAGAACAAGGCAAGCTTCCAGCACATAAAAATTACACCGGGATCTTTAATGTCTCTGCAGGGCGGGACCAAAGGGCTTCAAATCTAGCTTGACAGCCCTCCCCACCATCCAAGTTTATTCACAATTGTTGGGCATCTTTTATCTGCACCTATCATGTGTTCCAGAATAAGGGCCTTACCCTGGAAGCTTTAATTAAGCAATTAATTAGACCACTCCTGTAAGGTCCACTTATGTGAGCCAGGCTGTAGGACTGGGCCCTAACGAGATCCTTCCTCTAGCTTCATTGAGGTTACGTCTGTCCAATCCCTCCTGCAAAGTGAACATTGGTGAGGCTCGGAGGAATGTAAGCTCGGGGCAGGCTGTTTCCTTTCTTCGGTTTGCGGTGATTAAAAGGGTTTCAGATGCGTAGTGTGTGGTCGGTATGTATGAAGGAAGGTGGCCTAGCTGTGACAACAGAGACCTAGGAAGGCAGCCCAGTGGGTTTAATCGTGGTGCCGCCAGAGGTCTGGGCTGAGCTCAGAAACCCAGCACGGCTTCTCAGCAAAGGTGTACATTGCTCCATGGCGGAGGTCAGGTTCCTTGGGACAGGTACTGTGTTGTTCTGCATTTGTACAGCACCTAGCCCAGTGGTTCTTGACTGTCCCCCTTTCAGGGGTCTGAGTTGTCTCGCGGATCCACGAGTGGCACGTCACTTAGAAACGACTTGCCTACAGAATCAGACATAAGAATACAGAAGTGTTACAGCACACTAGTGCTGAAAAATGGCTTGCGGTCTGCTTTTTACCCTGGCTTTACAAAAGAAATCAACTGGAATAGAAACTTTGTCCGTACATTTCAGTGGATGGTACATAGAGCCATAGAAACAAGTCATTGTCCGTATGAAATTTTAGTTTGTACCAACTCGGCCAGTTCTTTTTATGAAGCCTGGTGTAAAACTAGGCAAGTATCTAGATAAGTTGACGTACCCCCTGGAAGACTGCTGTGAACCCCCACAGGTACATGTACCCCCTTGCTGAGAACCACTGACCTAACACAATGGGGTGCAGCTATTGGGCAAGGCTTGTAGGCGCAACCACTATAATCTGTTTCAGAGGGGTAGCCGTGTTAGTCTGGATCTGCAAAAGCGACAAAGAGTCTTGGTGCAGCTTATAGACTAACAGATGTATTGGAGCATAAGCTTTCGTGGGTGAATACCCACTTCGTCAGATGCATGCAGTCTGATGAAGTGGGTATTCACCCACAAACACTTATGCTCCAATACATCTGTCTATAAGGTGCCACAGGGCTCTTTGTCGCTTTTGTATAATCTGTTTGTTACCCCACTGAAGGCAAGAACCAGCCTGGCAGCGAGATCTGTTTGTCTGCGGACTCGTCTCCCTAAGGAAGTTGTAACTAACTGTTGTCAGGGGCTTTTCAGACTGGTCTAGTCAACCTACAAAGTCCAGAATAATTCCGTTGGGCTGAACTATCACTGGCATATCAGACACTACCAGACTATCACTATCACTGAACTATCAGACATAGAACCATAGAAAGGTAGGGCTGGAAAGTACCCTGAAAAGTCCAGCCTCCTGCACGGAGCTGAACCAAGTAAATCTAGTACATCCCTGACAGGGGTTTGTCCAACCTGTTCTTAAAAGCCTCCAATGATGGGGATGCCACAAACTCCTTTGGCAGTCGATTGTCGTGCATACTCTCTGGGCTTTGGTAACTCACTGACAAGTTCGGCAGGAGACATTCCCTTGCTGAAGGGGCTGTGCTTTTACAAGGAGCTCAGAAGTTTCGATCTGCTGCTGCTAGAGGAAAGGGTAATAATTAGTCATTATTTGAAAAGGAAAGGTGTGGGCTTGAATGGGAAACATGAGATTGTACAGGCAGATGGCAAGCAAAGGTTGCCCGGCACACACACAACACAGTGGCAGTGCACAGCAAGTCACTGGAAAACAGACAAATGGTCCCAGCCATTCGGTGTGAACTATGAAAGGGAACTTCCCGCTGCCGTTCGGGAAACGCGCTGCGTTTGGAAAGTATAAGCAGCCCTGCAGAAAAATGAAACACATGGCCTTTTCCTCTTTGCAGCCTCTCCTTGTGGAGACGGGGGAGCTGTGCGGTCAGTGGTACCATCTCTGACGCAACGCCAAGGTCTTGTCCATTGGCGGTCGCCGAAGATTCCCTGGCACTTTTTGCAGGAGTCGGGGTGTGAACGTCCCCAATGGCCAAACTCCAGTCTGGGTAACAGCTGTCTCCAATCGGCAGCTTCAGCCGGAGACAGTCATTTTCACCTGTTGTTCAGCGCTGATGCGGTGCTCCACTCCAGAGATGGCTGAATTCCAGCAGTGACTAAACTTGTTAGACAAATGCTTTGAGACCCTTACGGAGGCCCCTGCCACGCACTGAACCTGCGAGATGTCATGATGCTGGTTGTATCGAGATAAACAAAAAAGGAAGCAGGATGTGAGCTTCTCAGAAGACAGTGTCAGAAGCTTGGCAGCTTGCCAGCCTCCTCTGGGACACCTTCGGGGAGCAGCTGATCGAAAGCAACAGTGGGCACAAGAAAAGAAACCCTCCCGCATGACAAATCAGGCCAGAGATAACCGGGACCTTTTGCGGTGTCATATGAGGGGTTTAGGAAGAAACCCATGGGCCAAATCCTGCCCCTGATGGTGGCCTCACTGGCACAGGGGGTGGCGTGGAGAGAATCCGCAGAAGGGGGCTGGGTGCAGTTGATGAATCCTGTACCCTGGCATGCAGAGGAAGCCATTCCCTTTGCAGGTGCCGGGGGGGCCCCAGTGGCAGAGAATGGACGAGGCTACCTCTCCCCTCCCGGTTGAGGGAGAGGATTGTCATGGTCCTCCTCCGAGCATACCCCAGTTCCTGAGGCGGCCTGCAGGAGGGAGGGCATGGCCCTGTCAGAGATAAGAACGTGCGACTAGCTGGACTCTGTGCACTGCCGAGCTGGGTCTGCCTGCACCGTCTGGTGGCCGGTGGCATGATGAGATGGAGGATGCAGCAGCAGGTCCCAACCTTGCCAGTTTAATCAGACTCAGATTTCGGCTGCATCAGCCCTTGTCTCTCCTCCCCCACCCACCCATTCACATCTCCCCGCTCTCAAATGAACTGGGACAGCCCATTGGGGAATGTACTGCTGGGAACAATCCGGCACAGGAGGGGGGTGGGTCACTGGGAAATGAGCTAAGAAATCTCTTCTTATGACTCTCATTCCACGGCTGGTCCTCTTGCTGGTGAATGCATTTTGCGTGGGCATAGGTGCTGCTTTAGCTTAAGCAGTTGAGGTTCACGCTTTTCACTCCAGAGGGCCCGTATTGAGCCCCGTTGCTGGATGTGCCCACACTGGGTTTGCACAGGCCAACGGGGAAATTATGAAGGCCTCTGAGTATCTCCTCCTTGGCTGACTCCTTAGCAAGGAGTCCTATCTCGCACCATCGCCACTTCAGCCACATTCACTTCCCCTTGTATAAAAATAATCAAATGATTCATTTTTTTAAAAAAGAAAGTAGCGTGGAGCTGCTAAAAAACAACAACACTAAACAAGTTCCGATAAGGTATATTACGGCCTTGCATTTCCAGTAAAACAGGTATAGGCCTGAGCTGGGAGGAGGAGGTGTGATGGAAAAGTGAGCTGCTTAGTATCATGGTTTGTTACTTCATTACCACCCGACTTCTTATCACGCTTCCTACCTGAATCTCACCCTTTGAAGCCTAACTAACCCGTGATGAATGGAGCTCTCTGCTCTTCCTTCCGCGTCCTGCTGTGCCTGGGAGTCAGAACAGGGATGGAAAAGCCATGAACAAAAGGCTAAGAATAACACCTAGCACTGAGGGAAGTCAAAATAAACATGGGAGATCAGGGGCTCGAGGGAGCAAGCGGAGAGTCCAGCCAGCAAAAGTAGGAAACGGACAAAAACCGTTCTATTAGGAAGTCAATTAAGCAGGTTGCCTCCAGGGGTTCTGGAACTGCAAGTCAAAACGTTCTCTTCCAAGCCTCGTCCTCTGACTCAGTGTTCTGGCCTTGGGCAAGCTACTTCGGCCAACATTTTTAAACACGGGTGGCCTAAAGTTTGATCCCTCTTTAGGCCACCCCCGGGAGCGAGCACATGCACCTAAGTGTGCAGGGCAACGTGTAAGTGAAAGGAAAATGCCAGTCGGCAGGCGGGTGGTATCAATGATTTGCAACCCAAACCAGGATGGTGAAGATTCTGCAGAGTAATGTTGCCAGTCACTGCGCTCCCCGCTCCTCCTTCTTTCCGAGCTCTCCGAGCTCCCATCAGTGTGGAGGACACACACACACCCCACAGAGGGGATCCTTTGAAAGTCCTATTTTATTGGTGGGTTGTTTCCAAGACACTGCCTCGGGCTAGAATATTTCTGCCAATCTAATCCTGCAAGGTGCAGAGCACTGTAAATTCCTATGGAAGTAGGTGGGAGCTAAAATGCTCAGCACTACGGGGACTAGGCTCTAAGGGCTCTCGCTCTCTCTAGCTCCTCTGCACAAGGGGCGGTCTGACATCCTGCCATGTATCCCACATAGTTTTGCTGGGCCTAGTTTGTTTAAGATTTTATGGTTCTCCTACCCCAGGATTCATGTGTAGAGGGAAAGCAGAGAAATTCCCCCTACCCCTACTTCATAGTACCCAGGTCTCCTGACTCCCCAGAGATCTTTGCGCTTCCGATGTACTTCCCACACATCCTCCCAGCCTCCTTAGGAAGCAGGGTAAATATGGAATCTTAGACCAAAGGTTCTCAACCTTTTTCTTTCTGAACTCCCCCTCCCTTAGGGGGTAACAAGCCAGGCAATGGTTGGGGCCCCATGCCACAGGGGCCCCCATGAATCTACATTGCTCAGGCTTCAGCTTCAGCCCCGTGTGATGGGGCTCAGGGCCCTGGGCTTCAGCCCCATGTGGCGGAGCTTCGGCTTTCTGCCCTGGGCCCCAGAGAGTCTAATGCTGACCCTGCTTGGGGGCCTCCCTTGGCCCCTGCTTGGACGCTCCCCCAGCCCCTGGTCAAGGTCCCCCAGGGGGCCCCGGATGCCTGGCTGAGAACTACTGTCTTAGACCCTGTCTCAGATGGTGAAACGTGAAGCACAGCGAGGGGATGGGGGTTGGGAAGGTCCAGCAGCCAGGCAGTGGGAGAGCTGGGAATGGAACCTAGGAGTCCTGATTTACAGCCACAGGGTGTGCTGCCTCCCCCCCCTTCCTCCAACCAGTGACCGGAGGAGGAGGAAGATGTGCTTATGTACCCACAGCAAACTGCAGAGTAACTCCTCCCTGAGATGAGACAAGATACAGATTTCTGATCTGCCAGATGATACTTCACGCTGTAGTAAGAGGGGGAAAAGCTTTCCAGCTGATACTTCACGCTGTAGTAAGAGGGGGAAAAGCTTAGAGTGGGTGTTTGCATGTGAGTCTGCTGTGCAGCTAAACTGCAGCTTCTGTAACCCACTTGGCTGTGAGATCATTTCTCTTTAGATACCATTTCTGACTTCTTCCCCATGGTTCACGGGCGAGGGCAAAGCAAAGGCTGCTGTCATTGTTCTGTTCCCTCATAAGGTCCCGCATTTCCCTAGCATCTTTCACCCCACCAGATCCCAGAGCAGAGGGCTCACTTCATCAACCTCTGACGTGCAATCTCCTGCTCCTGGGATGGAACAGGGGCAGCTGTTTGGCAGAACACAGCTGTTTAGGACAGGAAGTAAAGAATAACACACCTAGTTGAAATTGCAGGAGGAACTTAAATAGGCAAAAGGCAGCTACCGGAGCTGGAATCTGGTCAAGACACCAGAGTCAGCACTTTTGTTTTTGCCAGTTGCACCATGGGATCTTTACCGATCACCAGCCCCACCTGGTATTTGTCCACAGTGGGTCCTTCAACATTTTATCCCAAATATCTGCTTTTAACTGAATTTCATCACGACAAAACGTGTCATGGGAGGGGATCACTCTCCACCTCCCTTTCGGTCGTAGGTATTTTGTCGCTGACCACTGAATGCCCGCAGGCTGTGTCAGAGAACTGTTTGTTGGTCCCATCTCGTGCCAGCTCACTGCAGGCTGCCACACAGAAGCGTAACCCAAAAATGATGCCCTGTCGCTATATGGCATCTTCCTACAACATGGGCACGGCCGTCCCCTGTCCAGATGTGCATGCCCCTCCCTGGGCACATGGCCTGCCTTTACAGATGTGCAGGTTTCTCCCTGGGCACATGGCCCCTGTCCAGATGTGCATCCTCCTCCAAGCCCTGGGCATGTGGCCTCCCGTCCAGATGTGCAGCCTTCCCATGCCCCGGGCATATGCACCCTCTGTCCAGATGTGAATGTCTTCCTCCCCCCGTCCAGATGCGCATCCTCCCCCACACAAGGGCGCATGCCCCCCTCTGTCCAGATGTGCCTTCCTCTCCCATCCAGATGTGCAGCCTTCCCCATGCCCCAGGCGCATGCTCCCTCTGTCCAGATGTGACTGTGAGCGCCTCCTCCCCCACACAAGGGCGCGTGCCCCGCGCGCAGAAGTCAGCGCTGCCCCCCCCCCCCTCCCGCGCGCGCGCTCGCTCGCTCGGAAAGGCGCCCGTCAGCGCCTGAGGGGGGCGGGGCAGTTGCTTGCGCCGCTCCCCCGTCACGTGCGGGAGGCGGGCGGTGCAGAGGCTCGCAGAGTCCGGAAGCGGAAGTGAGTAGCGTCGGCGGGGCCGGTTGCCGTGGTAACGCGGCGAGGCCCCCCCCCAGCCATGGGGGAGCCGCTGGGCCCGCCGATCCTCGAGAACTCGTACAGCCTGCGGCCGGCCTTCCAGCACAAGTGAGCGGCCCCGGCCGGCCGGGAGGACCCCGGGGGATGGGGGGCAGCGGGGGCTCTGGGGGGCCCTGTCAGGGCGGGGGGGGGGGGGGGGTGTCAAGATCCTGACTCACAGCTCTTCAGTCCTGCCCCCCCCGGCGCACCCCTCTCCGGGGGTCAGGGGAAGGGGTGGGGGGAGGGGGTCAGGGGAAAGGGTGGGGGGAGGGGGTCGCCCCCCCCCCTGGCTGTCCCCTCAGTGCAGTGTGGGGAACGGGGGTGGGGGCAGTGATCCGTCTCGCCTGTGGGTGCCGCTCTGTGTAACAGGGTGGGGGCGGGGCACGCACAGGAGCGCCCCCGTCTGGGGGGGGGCGGGGCGGCCCTCTGGAGGGCTGGGGACCCTTGCGGGCCGCTTTGTTCACCTGCCACGTCCACAGGTTCGGCCCCCCGGCCGGATCTCTGCCACCAGACTCCGCTGCTCTTCCAGACCTCCAGTCCAGTCTTCTCCTGTTCCAGGCAGCATCCAACCACTCCCCTGCAGCTCCTTTTATATGGCCCTGCTGGGCCCTGAATGGCTGCTTCTCCTGCAGCCTCTCTAAACTGCTTGGAGGACCCCTTCTGCTCCTTTCCTGGGAGAACCCTGTGGCAGAACTCTGAGGCCTCCAGCGGGGGCCTTTGGACCTAGGCCACTCCATCCCAGTATGACTATGATCCAATATTAGATTTTATTTGCCCATCTCCCTGACTAGCATGTACAGTTGGTGTGTGTGTGTACAGTTTTGAAGGGTTGGTTAACTAACTTCCACTTTTGCTGCTCTTTTCATGCATTTTCACTTGCTGAGACTGAAAGGTGAATTTTTCCACCCTAGCTACATTTCAGCCTGTACCATGAACTTTCTGAGATTTAGGATTTTTTTCCCATTAGATTCCGATCTTCTGCAGTAAAAGAATGCATCCATGCGATACTGAAAGAGAATCTAGCCAATGTGCAGTACAACCCAGAGGAAATGCCGGAGCTCACACGGTCCTTATCAGAGACAATTAGAGATCGACTGAAAGGTAATGAGGATTGGCGGAGAGACTGCCTGTTTCCTTACTGAATTTGTTCTTTTCTTTTTGAAAGTGTTGATTCTCTCCTCTGTTCTTTAAAACTCCTCGTTCACTGATAACAGACCACAACTCAGTATTATTTAATAACTAGTATATAGGTACATGGTGCTTTACGACTTGGTCTCAGCCCTGAGGATCTTAACATTCAATTCAGACAAATCTGAGTACATAGAGACCCGCTGGTGAGAGAGATCAGCTTAGGAAGTATCATGGAAGAAGTAGAATGCATGGGTAGCATGGAAGAAGGGGCATAACTGAGAGTTGGAGAGCGAAACCAGGACCTGCTTCTGACCTCACTTCCATCAATGGAATCACTCCTGGTTTAGCCTGATGTAAATAAGATCAGAATCCGGTCCAAAGAGACCACACTGGGAATCAGACTCATTGAGAGCAGCTGAGGGAGAGGTAAGAGACTAGGGAGCAAGAGGCTTTGGGTCATTACATCCTCATGTACTGACGGCATGTTGCAGCATACCAGTGTTGTTTCAGAACATTGCTTCGTGTGTTTTCGATTCCAGAAATTATTTCCGGACACATTAAATGTTCCCCATGTCCAATTCTGAAATAACAACACAGATGAGAGTCAGCATTATCATTTTGGGAATAGGCTTGTACTCCCTCTGCTGTCTGCCTTTGCAGCAAGAGAACCAAAATGTCATGAGTTCCTGTATTAACAGTGTGTTTTAGATCTCCCTTACACAGATGCTAATTTTAAAATAGATTATGTAGCATATGTAGTCTAAGCAACTATTCCTAGGACCTGATTTCAGTGCTTTATAAATATGCACATGGTGTCCTGAGCACAAATACAGCCCACCAGATTTTACCTGACTTCTGTGTCTGCTGTCATCTTGAATAAGGAATGACACTGTAATTACTACCCAATCTAGTATATCATGCTGCATCTTGCAGCTGAGATACAACTGGAGTGTCGCATGCTGGAGTCTTGCCTTAGTGAAGATAGAGGCACTGGCATTTTTGTTCTATTTTAAGACAATTTGTTTTGGCTCTTGTATTTCTGGTGAGTTGCCAGTTTCACCCCCTCTACCAAACTGGGTATCAGCTATACCCTGACAGTATCTTTTTGCTGTTCTTTGGAATAGAACCAGACAGATCTGTAGTCAGGTAGCTCAGATCTATGCATGCTCTTGAGAGGCCAAAACAGGAACCTTAAAGATATTAGTAGTACATGGCAGAAACAGCAATACATTTCCTCAAGATTAGAAGAATTTTAAAATCATTCAGATAACCTGAAACTTCTGGGTTTCATGTAAGAGCCTCGCTTCTACTCTGACCCTTTTGTTTTAATGTTGTTTTTTTTTAAAAAAAAAAAAACCCTGGAAAGTTGTCTAATTGGCATGGCTGGTGTTTAAGGTATCTGGTTGAGAGGTTTCCTCTCCCTAACCTGTCTTTCAAAGGCACTGAGCACCTGCAACTCCCATTTACTTGAGTAGGATTCTGGTGCTCAGCACTTCTGAAAGTGAGGCCATTAGATAGCTTATCCACATAGTACATAGCACATAGTACAGTACATAGCACATAGTACAGT
Source organism: Sternotherus odoratus (assembly GCA_032164245.1). NCBI lineage: Eukaryota > Metazoa > Chordata > Testudines > Kinosternidae > Sternotherus > Sternotherus odoratus. Next base: position 3,957,369 of record JAVMKO010000009.1, read on the forward strand.
ACATAGCACATAGTATAGTATAGTACATAGCACATAGTACAGTACATAGCACATAGTATAGTATAGCACATAGCACATAGTACATAGCACATAGTACATAGTATAGTACATAGCACATAGTACATAGTATAGTACATAGCACATAGCACATAGTATAGTACATAGCACATAGTATAGTACATAGTACAGTACATAGCACATAGTATAGTACATAGCATTCATTTCACTACCTATTGGGAACTAAGACTTACCAAATAAATAGCTTTCTCCCTGCGTCTTGTCTGATTATAACAACATTCTGTACTCTTCCATTTTGAAACTGTTCCTTTCTCCCTCACTCTGCAGCAGAGGGATTTCACCGATATAAAATGGTGGTGCAGGTTGTGATTGGAGAACAGAGAGGCGAAGGAGTGAAGTAAGTTTTTGTGCATTTTGGGTGTCTTGCTTTTGTCATCCTCATCAAGAGTTAATGCAGCAGGACCCTTGCTCCTAACTGTCCGAGACAGGCAAGTGTTATGCAGGAGGTCAGACTAGATAATCGCTATCCTGTAGTCCCTTTTAGACTTAAAATCTTTAAAACATAGCTCATGTCACGGAGTTCTCTCCGCTATAATTAGCAAAGTAAGGCTGTTCATATCCTCCTGCTAGGCAGGCTTTCCAAAAGTGCCCAGCTTGCATTTAGGCCACCAAATAAGTGTCTAGATTTTCAAAAGAGCTTTGCACCCAACACACAGAATTCTCTTCAAAATCTGACCTCAATTGTGGGTGCTGAGCACTTGAAAATATGGCCCCAGATGCTGGTGATTAGTGAAGAATTCTCACATGTTGACATAGAAAGATTGTGGCTTCCACTAGTGCTGAGCTAAGAGAAGAGCTGGTATTGAACAACCCAGGAAGCAGGCACTCTGTATCTGCTGGGTTTATCTCCCATATCTGTGTGCTCCTCACTGAGATAAATGCAACAGATCAGGGTAATCAGATCTCATACCCTTTGTGTATGCTGATTAGAGGTCAGGAAAGAATAGCTCTTCCCTGAGCTTTACATTACAGCATTGTGCATTTGGCGAGATACAATATGTGTGTGTGGTGGTCCCCTTCCTCTGAAGCATCTCCACGCTGGCTGCTGTCTAAGGCAGCATACCAAATTCAATGGACCAATGATATAAACCAGAGGTGGTCCTACCCAGCCCTTGAGCTCCTGGCCCCGGCCCCTCCCCCATTATCCCCCTCTCCTGCAGCCTAAACTCGGGGCTGCAAACTCCTGCCAGGCAAAGCGGCTGCCACGCATGCTGCTCTGAGCAGCGTGGTAAGGGGGCGCGGAGCCGGGGGGATTGGATGAGGGACAGGAGGTCGGGGAGGGCAGTCAGGGGACAGGGAGCAGGGGGTGTTTGGATGGGGTGGAGGTTCTGGGGTGGGTGCGATCAGGGGACGGGGAACAGAGGGGGTTGGATAGGTGTGGGAGTCCTGGAGGATGGTTAGGGGTGGAGGTTCCGGGAGAGGGTGGTTAGGGGACAAGGAACAGGGAGGGTGGGATGGGTCAGGTGTTCTGAAGGGGGCAGTCAGGGGGCCGAAAGTGGAAGAGGGTAGATAGGGGGCGGGGCCAGACTATTTGGGGAGGCACAGCCTTCCCTACCCAGCCTTCCACAGTTTTGGAACCCCGATGTGGCCCTTAGGCCAAAAAGTTTACCCACCCCTATGTAATCCAGTCTGATTAATCCTCTGTTGTTGTTCGTGATCCAGCAGCACCAGAATTGGGAGACCAGGAGGCCATGGCCCCCACAAACTTCTTAAAACAGGCATAGTTTGGGGGGCAGTGCTGGCTGAAGGCTTGGAGTTTGGGGGGGGGCAATGCCATTGCAAAGTGCATCCCCTGCTGGCGCTGCTCTGCAGCTGCCCAAAGTTTCCACTTTGGGGGGGGACAATGCAACCCCCTACCCACCAAACTATAGCCATGTTAAAAAGTGGGGATCAAGGCCCCTTCCTTCCCCCCCCCCCCCCCAGTTCCAGCACGGGTGGCCCCCTCACTTCTACAAAAGTTCCAGCGCCCTTGACTTGATGTATAAACCATTGGAGGAAAATCTCTGGCCTGTTATGCAGGAGGATGGACTAGATTTATCATAATGGTCCCTTCTGGTCTTCAAACCAGTGACCTTAAGTTCTTTGCCATGGGGTCTGAAGTTGGCCCACCCTGTGCTCTTATTGGCTCAGATAGTGTCTGAGGAGGGGAAATTGCAAGTAATACTCTCCCTAACTCTCTGAAAAATCATTAACTTCACCCAGCACAAAGTCCAAAAGAGCTGGTTGTGTTCTTTAAAGGAAAACTACTCTTGGTTTTCAGGGAAAGTTAGTAGTGACCAGATATTAATATCTCCATTTACCCCCCAGGTGTACCATGTTAATGGCTTTGTCCCAATTCATTTTTTTAGCATGGCTGCACGCTGTTTCTGGGATGCGGACACTGACAACTACGCACAGGATGTCTTTATGAATGTGAGTATCTGCAATTTTTCCAGGGGAAAATTGAGTGAATCTAGTCTCTGTGTGTTTGTAGAGAGAGAGAATAATAGATAATTCCGATAATAGAATGTGGACTTGATAAATTAACCTCGAGACCGTTTGTAAGTACAAAATATGAAGACAATATTAAAAACAAATACCAATAGTCAGAACTGGAATTTGTCTAAGCCCCAATTCAGCAGTCTGTCCCTATTCAGGAAAGCACTCGATGATAATCCTTAGATCTTACATGGTGCTTTTCATCCCAGATCTCAAAGCACTTTACAAAGGAGGTAGATATCCTTAGCTCCATTTTACAGATAGGAAAACCGCAGCAGAGGGAGGTAAAGTTACCTAAGGCTATGCTTAATGCCTTGCTTGTCAGAGTACAGGACTGGAAACCAGGATATCTTGAGCTTTGCCACTGACCGTCCTCTGAGCTTGAACTAGTCACTGAACCCCTCTGCAATATGAAGATAATATTGGGGTGCTGAGTATTAATGTTTGGAAAGATTTGTGAAGAAGAAGACCATTGCTTACATTCTAAGTATTTAAACAGTTAAAAGTGAATCAGGTACTACACTTCAACCTGTGGTGTTTGTCATCTTTAACCATTTAGTGAGATTTTGGATGTGCACACAGTTCTCACTAGCAACACGCAAGCATCCAAAGGCAGAATTTGGCCCTTCATACGCAGTATAGCTGCAGCATCAGGATTTCTAAGTTTTTAGTGGATAATAAAATTACTTTAAAACAGACAAAAACTTGGTGTGCAAGTTGTTTTAGACGGTTGGTTTTTTTAAACGCTCTAAGTTCTCTTCTAAATTTTTCTTTACACCAAGTTAAAGATATAACAAAAATTTTATCTTTCAACAGACCCATTCCTCTGCCAAGAACAGGCTGTACTGCAAAATGATCTTTGAACTTTTAGCTGGGCTTCAATCTGATCACTTGTTTCAGTGAGAGGAGTGCACTTTTGTTAATAAAACTAATATGCTTCTCTGTTGTTTTCTCAGGACAGTCTGTTCTGTGTGGTAGCTGCATTTGGCTGTTTCTACTACTGATGCCAGTGAAGACTGCAGAAAAGCACTACAGTCATTTTAGAGAGGAGTTTTAGTTTGTTCGGTTTTCTTCAATAATTTCTACCAAGGAGACATGTACTCATGTTTTTTCAAAGTAGCAGACTTGCGATTGTACAAAGTATGCTCACTGTATCTCTGTAATACACTGGTGTGTCCACAACTTCCTCTTCTTTCCTGCTTGTATAAATATAGCTTTGTCATATATTATTTGTTTGTCCTTTTAATTATCCTTCCTGTTATGTGCAAAATGGATTTATTAACTCCTAGGAGCCAGATATAGTTCCTTAAAAGGACTAGATTGCTTTTATTAGTAGTGACTTGTTTCTATAATACATATTTATGAGCAATGTACAGTAAAACCTCGATATAACGGACTGATTCGGGTGAGGGGGTGTCCGTTAAAGCCGAAAGTCCGTTATTTAATAATTTTTTTAGTTCAGCCCTCCCGCTTCCTGGACCTGGGCGGCAGCCGGGAGCCAGCAGCCAGCCCCCGAAAAAACGGATTTTGGATGCATCGGACTTGCTCATAAATTTTGTCCGTTGCATCCGAAGTCCGTTAAATCGGGGTTTTACTGTAATATAATAAATACAAATGTATAAATTATACCTTTCCCAACTTTGTCCGTGCCTGTGTATCTGATCTTGTCTCTTTTAGTGCTATCATACAATCCCTCCTTTCCACCAAATATGCCAGCCTTGAATGTTCATGTAGCTGCTTCTCCCACAAATTCTCCATATTTCCTGCCATGGCTAGAATGCCAGCCTTCAGCTAGGCCAGAAGGCCACTACTCTGTCCTCTTATAAATCTCTCCTCAAGACCACCTATGGCTGTGATGCCTATAAGAAACCATGGTTCAATCTAGCTAACGTTAACTGGCCAGTTGGGGAGAGCTGATATTTAGGAAGAAAAACAACTGAAATGATTCAGAGCCATTAAGTCGGACTCATTATTAGCCTGTGTGACTAATGATTCCATTACCGTTACCCTCATCCTTCCTTCCTGTCCTTTGCTAAACTCACTGGTTGCATCTTGTTTCACATTAGGCCCAACGAAAAGCAACAACAGTTCACATGCTAAACTTTAGCATGTGAGTTATCTCATTGCCATGTTAAGCATATGCTTAAGTGATTGCAGGATCGTGACCTCCGTTTCTAAGCATTATGGGGCAGGACCCACTCTACTTATTTGTCCGAGCAAAGCCCATCACAGTAGGACTCCAATGCTGAGTGGGATCGCTGGATGCTACCACAGTATAAATTAGCGAACAAAAACTACGGTTAGTGACAGTTAAGGTTGCAGCAGGGCATATCCCTCCATCCAAACCCTTCAGAACAGGGAAATGAACCGGAACAACGTGCATTCCTTTCCACTTTTGTATCACCAGAAACAATAGAGCTACCACATTCCAGTGTGCCATAACGCTTCACTCACAGCTCCCCAAAAGCCAGACGTACCCAGGCTTCGTCCAACTTGAACTCTGCCACAAAACCTTGGCAGTGACCTCATACGCTTTTTATGTATCAACCAGTCACCACATCTGCATTTAGGAATGCATTTTGCTTTAATACTGCATGTTAGCTGAAGTTGAGGTACAAAGAAAAGTGAGATAGTCCAATGAAAAGTCACCGGAAGGGGTGATTTTTAAACTATATTCTTTCTATACCAATTCGTTTTTCACCAAACCACTGTGAAAAATTAGATTTCTCATGAAAATGGATTTTTTTTACAAAAGAAAGGTTTAAAGCTCCTGTTAAATTAAACTCTGTAACACAACCCTACTATAATCTACCCAAGCTAACTGACGGTATCTTCCCCCCTTTTCAAGAAAAATGTAACAGCTCATGCTCTAGAGAAACTGTGTATTAGCACAAAACATAGTGCAGTGCACTGCTTTGCCCCAACTATGCTAGTAACCTAGATAAGTTTATGTACAAGTTCCGATGCAGCATCCTTGCATGGTTAGGTTTTCTTTTGTTTGCTAATAGACGCCATTAACACACAAAGGGTCTCCCAGGCCTTAAGGCAAAGCAATGCGTTTCCAGCCCCAGGGCAGACATTTGGGTGTAATATGAGACCTAGTGCATGTGATTGTCTCCCTCTAGGGGCTGGCCCCGGCATTGCCTCCCCCTTTGCTGGCACCAGCAAAGAACCGGTCATTTCCTGACACAGTCCTCCATAAATGGGCTCTGTCTCCCCCTTGCGGATCTCAGAGGCCCCACAGCACTATTGCCTGGGGATCCTGCCCCACACCAAGCCCCGCCCCTCAATTCCAACCCCCTTCTTCCACCAGTGGAACTACTGCAGGTGCCTTTGTTTTAAATCTTCTCACTCGTCTTCCCTTCTGGTGGATCACTGAGGTTTTAATCCCTCTCGCCCTCCTGGCACGGCCCCGCCGCGTCCGGCTTCTCCTGCACCCTCGGAATGGCAGATCGGCCACGAAAGCACCGCAGCAAATCCAAAAGGTGCTCAGTGTGTGAGGCTCCCTTTCCAGGAACATCAGAGGGAGAATTGTGTCCTATGTGCTGCCCGCCCGCCTCCCCCTTCTCTGTCACAGGGTTGGGCTTTGAGTCAAAGTGGCGTGATAGGGCCGTATCTCCTGCACGGAGCCAGGACTCCACCGGTGAGCCATGGGACTCACAGGAGGAAACTCCTCCACCATTGCCACGCTGGGTAAGTTGAGCAAAGCCCCTTCTTAAGAAGGGAAGGAGTTTCACAGGCTCCCACCCCAGCTCCTCAGGCAGGGGCTTTCCTCCCTGCTCTCAAAACCCTCATGTCAGTTCATCGAGATTTTTCCATCCACTTCAAAGATGATGCCCCTGTCAACAGCCTACATCATCAGGGTGAGTAACTGATACGTGCCACACCTCTCCTGTGTGTGATATGCTACAATTGCTAAGAATCAGATACTGGGTTTATGCTGCAGTGGGTGCAGAGCTTGAAACACCCTCTTGAGCATGCAGCCCCGGGCCAATATTAAATATACAAATAGTGCACCTCATGAGGAACCCAGGTTGGCAAACAAACCTAGTAGGTGGCTCAGCACTCACAGGGATCCCTACAATAACGTGGTCAACCTGTGGAACTCCTTGCCAGGGGATGTTGTGAAGGCCAAAAGTCTAACTGGGTTCAAAAAAGAATTAGCTAAGTTCGTGGAGGACATGTCTGCTGATGGCTATTAGCCAAGATGGTGAGGAATGCAACCCCTAAGCCCTTAGTCATTCCTAAACCCCTGACTGCCAGAAGTTGGGATAGGACGATAGGGGATGGATCACTAGATAAGTGTCAGGTTCTGTCCATTTTCTCCGAAACATCTGGCCCCAGGCACTGTCACAGCCAGGATACTGAGCTAGATGGACCACTGATCTGACCCAGGATGGCCATTATTATGATGCACATGACCCAGTGCTTAGGAGTAACTCTGCCATAACAGACTCAGCCTGGGCATCTGAAGGACATGCCATGAATGTGACCCTCCACTCCAATCTGTGGCCTGGACAGCCTGAGAAGGGGGAGGGGGGCTGGACTCCTAGCAACCCTAAAATAACACATCTAGTCTGCTGAGCCCACCAGCAACTCTTTCCTAAAACGGGGCCCCTCGGAATCCCCTCAATAATACGCATGGGGCCCATCGGCAACCCTACAATAACAAACCCAGCGCGCAGGGCCTGCGACCCCTCCGTGATGCTCCTATAGCAAACCCAGCTCAGCTGGCCCCACAACACCCAATGCGGGGCCCACCGGTAACGCTAGGGTCCCCAGGCGACCCTACAATAACAAGCGCGGGGCGCTGACCCGGGACCCTACAAAAACACGAGGCCCCGCCGCCTGCCGCCCTACGACAACCAGCCCGGCGTCAATGGGCGACCCTACAACAACAAGCCCGGCCCCCGGGGCCCGGCCCGAGCGGGGCCCGGAACGCCGGTGCCGGCTGCGGTTTCCCGGGGGCCCCGCTGGAGCCGCGGCGCTCGGCTGGTCCCTTCCCGTGCGGTCCGGCCCGACACGCAGCGTCCTGGGCGCCCGCCCCGCTGGCGTGCGAGGGAGCCGGGAGCGGCCGCGCCCAGCCCCGCCTCGGCCGGCGAGTGAGCGCGGAGCGGCCCGGCAGGTCAGAGCGGGGGACCCGGCTCCGGGCGCGCTGGGGCGGGGGCGGGGGGACCCGGCACTGGGGGTTAAGGGGACACGGGGTACTGGCTGGGGGGTACCCGGCTCTGGGGGTTAAGGGGACACGGGGTACTGGCTGGGGGGGTACCCGGCGCTGGGGGTTAAGGGGACATGGGGTACTGGCTGGGGGGTACCCGGCTCTGGGGGTTAAGGGGACACGGGGTACTGGCTGGGGGGTACCCGGCTCTGGGGGTTAAGGGGACACGGGGTACTGGCTGGGGGGGTACCCGGCACTGGGGGTTAAGGGGACGTGGGGTACTGGCTGGGGGGACCCGGCTCTGGGGGGTTAAGGGGACACGGGGTACTGGCTGGGGGGGTACCCGGCACTGGGGGTTAAGGGGACGTGGGGTACTGGCTGGGGGGGTACCCGGCTCTGGGGGTTAAGGGGACGTGGGGTACTGGCTGGGGGGGTACCCGGCACTGGGGGTTAAGGGGATGTGGGGTACTGGCTGGGGGGGTACCCGGCTCTGGGGGTTAAGGGGACACGGGGTACTGGCTGGGGGGACCCGGCTCTGGGGGGTTAAGGGGACGTGGGGTACTGGCTGGGGGGGTACCCGGCTCTGGGGGTTAAGGGGACACGGGGTACTGGCTGGGGGGACCCGGCTCTGGGGGGTTAAGGGGACACAGGGTACTGGCTGGGGGGTACCCGGCACTGGGGGTTAAGGGGACGTGGGATACTGGCTGGGGGGGTACCCGGCACTGGGGGTTAAGGGGACGTGGGGTACTGGCTGGGGGGGTACCCGGCACTGGGGGTTAAGGGGACGTGGGGTACTGGCTGAGGGGGTACCCGGCACTGGGGGTTAAGGGGACACGGGGTACTGGCTGGGGGGGTACCCGGCACTGGGGGTTAAGGGGACGTGGGGTACTGGCTGGGGGGGTACCCGGCACTGGGGGTTAAGGGGACGTGGGGTACTGGCTGGGGGGGTACCCGGCACTGGGGGTTAAGGGGACGTGGGGTACTGGCTGGGGGGGTACCCGGCACTGGGGGTTAAGGGGACACGGGGTACTGGCTGGGGGGGTACCCGGCACTGGGGGTTAAGGGGACATGGGGTACTGGCTGGGGGGGTACCCGGCACTGGGGGTTAAGGGGACGTGGGGTACTGGCTGGGGGGGGTACCCGGCTCTGGGGGTTAAGGGGACGTGGGGTACTGGCTGGGGGGGTACCCGGCTCTGGGGGTTAAGGGGACACGGGGTACTGGCTGGGGGGGTACCCGGCTCTGGGGGTTAAGGGGACACGGGGTACTGGCTGGGGGGGTACCCGGCTCTGGGGGTTAAGGGGACGTGGGGTACTGGCTGGGGGGGTACCCGGCTCTGGGGGTTAAGGGGACGTGGGGTACTGGCTGGGGGGGTACCCGGCTCTGGGGGTTAAGGGGACGTGGGGTACTGGCTGGGGGGGTACCCGGCTCTGGGGGTTAAGGGGACACGGGGTACTGGCTGGGGGGACCCGGCTCTGGGGGTTAAGGGGACACGGGGTACTGGCTGGGGGGTACCCGGCACTGGGGGTTAAGGGGACGTGGGGTACTGGCTGGGGGGGTACCCGGCTCTGGGGGTTAAGGGGACACGGAGTACCCGGCGCTGGGGGTTAAGGGGACATGGGGTACTGGCTGGGGGTACCCGGCTCTGGGGGTTAAGGGGACACGGGGTACTGGCTGGGGGGGACCCGGCTCTGGGGGTTAAGGGGACACGGGGTACTGGCTGGGGGGTACCCGGCTCTGGGGGTTAAGGGGACATGGGGTACTGGCTGGGGGGTACCCGGCACTGGGGGTTAAGGGGATGTGGGGTACTGGCTGGGGGGGTACCCGGCACTGGGGGTTAAGGGGACGTGGGGTACTGGCTGGGGGGGTACCCGGCACTGGGGGTTAAGGGGACGTGGGGTACTGGCTGGGGGGGTACCCGGCACTGGGGGTTAAGGGGATGTGGGGTACTGGCTGGGGGGGTACCCGGCTCTGGGGGGTTAAGGGGACACGGGGTACTGGCTGGGGGGGTACCCGGCTCTGGGGGGTTAAGGGGACACGGGGTACTGGCTGGGGGGGTACCCGGCTCTGGGGGGTTAAGGGGACACGGGGTACTGGCTGGGGGGTACCTGGCTCTGGGGGTTAAGGGGACCCTGACTTTGGCAGGGGTGTGAGGGGAGTACTAGGCTCTATGGGGCTATGGCTTGGGGTACTGACTAGGGAGTACCTCGCTCTCGGCAGGGATGGGGGGGGACACTGGTTGGGGTAAGTTCAGAGGGCACTTAGTTATGGGGGGACACTGGCTGTGGGGGTTAAGGGAACACTGGTTCGGGTAAGTACAGAAGGCATGTAGTTCTTGGGGGGGCTGTTTGGGGTACTTGGTTCTGGGGGCATTGAGGCTTGAATGGGTATTGGGGGGCACTTAGCTCTGGGTGGGCCACTGGCGGGAATACCTGGCTGTGAGTGGGGGCACCGGTTGGGAACGCATGGGGTGCAATGGGCAGTATAATGAGATTTGGCTTCCTCCCTTAGATTATCCAGGAGAGGAACATAAACTAACATGGTTTCCTCCCCCCTCTTGCTCATCTCAGTGCCCATTACTGTGTCCAGACAGGGCTGCTAAGGCTGCTCGTTACAGTATTTGCTTTTGCATGTCCTTCCTTTTCTTCAGTTTCCTTCTCTCGCATAGTTCTGATAGAATCAGAGTCCACACCCTCCCCCACACCTCCCACCCATGCGTGCTCCAGTTCCCTGTGACTGAGTCAGAGATTAGGGTTGGTTGAATTGAAGCAGAGTACGCAGACGAGTTATTTTATCTAGTTGTGTGGTAAGGAGGGTTATTTTTTCGACTTCTTCTGGGCTAATATGGGTACCATGTTTATATCTCAAATCCTGACCAAAAAATGTCTCCCCTATGCACCTGCAGATGTGTGCAGTCTATCCCAGAGTTGTTGAAGTTGTGGATTTAAAACTACATTGATCTGGTGTCTGGAACTGAATATACTCAGTGCTGGACTAATGCCAAGACATTGTTATAGAATGAGAAGTCAGTGAGGGTTTGAAGGTGTCATATTTTGCAAACCACCAGCGCTAACCACCTACTTATTTAAATTTAAATGTACTAAATAAAAAACCTTTTACCCTGGCCTCTAGGGGCTCTGTTATCCATTTAGAAAAACAATACAAAATCCATTACCAACCAAAACCACCGCACACCTCCCTGTCCCTCAGATGAAGTGCCAGTCGGCAAACAGGTAAGAAATCAAAATCTCCCCTCCTCCTCCCTTTACCAGAGGTTCCCAGTCTTCATTGCACTGTGACTCCCCACTTCCCCCCCCCTCCCCCCATTCTGACATTGAAGTTACTACATGACCCCAGGGATGTCAGTCGAAGCTCTGCCACCCTGGGGCAGGGGGGTGGCAAAGAGGGCTGCAGCCCAAGCCCCGCTGCCCCAGCGTGTGGGGAGAAGGGACTGCAGTCTAAGCCCCACTGTCCCGGGTGTGGATGGAGCTCTGGTTTCAGGTTCAACACTGAGTCCCAGGAAGTCTAATGCTGGCCCAGGTGACCCCATTAAAATGGGGTTGCGACCTACTTTGGGATCCCAACTCAGTTTGAGAACTGCTTCCCTATACAATGGACCTCGATCACCTCTGTCCTTTTCTTTTTCCTGCTTCAGCAGATGGGCCACCTGGCATGTATGACCCATCAGCACCACATTTGGGTTATTTTGGACCAAGGAGGGGTGAGAATTTCAAAGATGAGACCTTTATGGAGAATGTCCTGCCCGCAGCTCTCTTAAATACCCCAAAAGCTCCCGCCGAGGTGCCTTTGTGGATTTCAAATGTGCTCTTATTTGAGGGTGAGAGGGGTCTCAGGCCATTTAGGGCTTTACAAGTGAAAACCAACACCCTGAACTCCCCAGATCAGAGTGCTGGTGTCATTTGTAAGGAACAAGGCCTGCTTTAGCCTTCAAAAGTTTAAGGGGCATAACTAGGGATATGATTTTTTATTATTTTTAACTAAGGTTGTGTTGGTAAAAGCCTCCGTGTAGAAGCTGTTCCACTGGTATAACATGCTGGTGTCGTTTGTTTTGCTCTGCTGAGATGGAACTGGCATAAGCTCTTTCATACCAGCAGAACTGAGTTTGCAGTATTGTAGCTGCTACTTTAACTACAAAATTGTCAGACCATAAATGAACATAACGTGTTGGGAAGTAGTCAACGTGTTTTTTGTAAAGAGAAGTCATGTCTCACCATGTCAGTTCCCCCAGTGAAATAAACTTGATATGTTATACTAGCAAAAGGATTTTATTTCCTATAATAAGCTGTTTTAATTAATGTGGGTACATCTAAACCAGCAAACCTTTTCTGTGTTGACAAGGCCAAAGGCACTGATTCTGGTTTCAAGATCCTCACCTGAGAGAGGTGGGTCAGGAGGTTGCAGATGTGAAAAGCAGTCTAGATCAGTGGTCCCCAACCCCCGGGCCGCGGACTGGTACCGGGCCGTGGATCGATCGCTACCGGGCCGCGGACGCGTTCCCGGAAGTGTCCGCCGAAAAGCCACAGTTTCACTTTTCGGAGTGAATTCGGCGGCTTTTCGGCGGACATACAGCCGGTCCGCGGCGGCGAAGAAAAAAGAAATCCGGTCCGTGACGCAAAAAAGGTTGGGGACCACTGGTCTAGATCACTGCTGCTGTTTGGTCATGCAAAAGTCGTGGGAATTAAAAAAAAAAAAAAAATCATCAAAGCTCCCAACCAAGAGAGCCCCACAAACTCCTCTGGTTGCTTCTGGGATACAAGCAATACAGTTAATCTGCTGATGTAATGAGGATATACATTCTATCACAGATAATGAAGGTGGAAGAAACATTCTCTCTAGATCAGTGGCTGTTCCACTTTCATCCCACCCTCGCAGTGCGCAGTAGTTCTAGGAATTTGCCCAGTCTAGTTTTTAATGTCTTTGGTGACAGGACTTCCCTGTAGCTCTCACTACATGTTCTCTCTGTCAGGGTCAGTCTCCCTAATGGTAGCTGGTCCAGCTGTAGTTGTCTGTGTATGAGTCAGCAGAGGAGAAATTTCAGCATATTGGAATAGTCGCGTAGGCTGGGCAGCACATAGACTGTTGACATCTGACTGTGCTAACGCCTCCAAGGCTTAGAGAGATGGCACAGAAGAAAGCAAGCAGACAGTGTTATGCAGGACGCCTTGAGGTTCTGGCATGCAGTTCCTTTGGTGCCTGCCTGCTCAGTGAAATCGTGGTGACTTCAGACCAGGGCTCGAGGACGGTTTCAGAGCGGCATTGAGTGAAGGGATTGTCACTTGGGCCTCTTGGTTTTTGCAGGCCCCATGATGAAGCTGTGCAATTTATTCTCTGCTCCTCCCTGTTCATCTGCAAACACATTTTTTCTCTTAGTGAAACTCTTCTGGTGGAATGCTGATGGGCCGGCTCCTCATTCCATTGCTGTGTTTCAATGGCGTATATTCAAAATGATAGGGTCTGTTTCTCAGCAGTACTACAACACCTGGCTCTCTAATGCTCTCTTTAATGCGTGTCCCATTAAACAGGCACACAGAGGCTAACAAACCAGTAGCACCCTCATCAAGGAATATACATCTCTCCATTGAGACCAAGCACCCTCATCAAGGAATATACATCTCTCCATTTAGCAGCAAGAATTGCCAATCATGGTTACTAAATATTCCACATGGAGGTGTTAATCCTCATGTCCGGGCCAAATTCCAAGTCCGCTAATTGTGTCCCATAATCTCCGTTGTCTACCGTATTCTTCCCGTCCCTCCTAAATGTTTGTGCAGTGTTTCCGTGTACTGTGAAACTCCTACCGCTTTCCACCCCAGAGGTGGCTATGTTTCTGTGGTGGGTGACTTAAGCTCTGTAGCATTTGTATCGGTACCGGACGTGGGCATCCTTGAAAGGTATTTTCAACCGTTTAAAGAGGATTCCCCTTTTCTCCCACCCCCCTTGTCTTGCACCGTTCAAGATGTAGAATGCAGCACTTTTGTTGTACAGCAGGGGCTGAATAGTCCTGCCATCAGACATTCAACTTCTTGTAGATCCCCCTCAAACTATTCTGCCAGGGGATGGCTTGTTGAAAAGCAATGCGAGACTGCCCCGTGCCCTCACCTGAACGAGATTGCTTGTTCTGCAGGGCTCACTTTATTAGAGTTGTTTCCAACCTCCCTTCTAACGAGCCGGTTCCCTCGTGGAGCAAATGGTGCAGGGGGGTGTTTTTAAACCAAAAATTTGCTCATAAAACAGAACAGTATTAAAACTTTGCAAAAGGGCTTTTCCTTTTGATCATACCAGATTTGATCCAAAAAGAATTTAAAATAAAGCTTTGAACGCAAAGCCCCTATCCACCATGAGTGTAATTAATTGCAGAACATGGAAACATTCCAAACAGACCGGAGAATAACAAGATAGAGCGCGTGCTAAGCTGTGATACAGATGTTGGATCCAATCAGCATTCACTGATGGGTCATGGTGCTATTTTAGTCCTTCTTGTCTAAATAAGTGCTGTAAGATTAGTAAATGCATCATAGTGACTCCTTTTAGTGCAAGATCAAGTGCAGAGCTTGAAAAGTTACCATAAACCGGCTAGCCAGAGGTACAGGTGAAAGACTAGGGGGGAGAGACCCAGTAAGACCCTGCTGCAAATCTCACGGGGGGGGGGGGAGGGGGATTTTTTGGCCCAAGGGTCACATCGGGGTTGCAAAATTATATGAAGGGCTGAATAGGGAAGGCTATGCCTTCCCAAACAGCCTGGCTCCTGCCCCCTATCCAACCCCCACCCACTTCCCGCCCCATGACTGCCCCCCTCAAAATGCCCGACCCATCCAAACCCCCCTGCTCCTTGTCCCCTGACCTCCCCTCCAGAGACCCCCACTGCCCCTAACCACCCCCTGGGGCCCCACTCCCTTTCAAAGCCCCCCTGCTCCTTGTCCCCTGACCACACCACCTGAGACCTCCAACTCTAACTGCCCCCCCAGGACCTCTCCCCCTTCCTACCCACCCCTTCTCCCTGTCCCCTGACTGCCCCAACCCCTATCCACACACACCCCGCCCCCGACAGAGCCCCAGGACTCCCATACCCTATCCAACACCCCAGAACCTCTGCCCCACCCAACCTCTCCCTGTCCCCTGACTGCCCCCGGGACTCCCTGCCCCTTATCCATCGCCCCGGCCTCCTTACCATGCTGCTCAAAGTGGCGTGTCTGGCACCCGCACGGCCTGCCAGAGCTCGCAGCCCCGTCCCCTTACCATGCCACTCAGAGCAGCAGGAGCTCAGGCCCACCGGAGCCAGCCACACCGCTGCAGCACTGCCCAGGAGCAGCTGGCCACAACGCTGGCAGCAATCTAAGGCTGCAGGGGGGGGGAGTGGCCTCCCCGGCTGGGAGCTGCGTTCATGTTCGTGTCTACGGGGATTGTGCTGGCTCTTGGAGTTTCCGATTCCCAGTGCGAGTTGGATCTGCATCGGTACAGCTAGTGCACATTTGAATCCCTGTCTGAGGCCAGGCCTACACGTCCACATTGGACATGGCCTATGGGGATGTCTACACTGCAATGAAAAGCCCACCCAGCTGACGCGGGCTGAGGAGCTGTTTAACTGCAGTGTAGACGTTTGGGCTCAGGCAGCCTGCGCTCTAGGACCCTCCCAGCTTGCTAGGTCGAGGCTCCAGCCCAATCCAGAATATTTACACCAGAGTTAAACATGCCCTTAGCCCGAGCCCCCTTCTCCCCTCCACCCCTGAGCATGGGCCAGCCGCTGGCTTTTAATTGCAGTGTAGGCACCCTCTAAAGCAGGGTTTTCCCTAAGCTGTGTGCGTGGGTGGCCATTTCCCCTGCTGACCCACCCCATCACCCAGGGGTGCTGCTCTCCACCAAGCTCCCTTAGCCAAAGTGGGAGGAGGAGAAGGATGTGCACTGAGAGATGTCAGGTGGGCACAGGAAAGGAAACGTAAAAAGGAGAGTGAGTGGTGAAGAGATGCTGACAGATGCGGGGGATGGGCTAGGTCTAGCCCTGAACGCAGGCAGTCCCTCGTTCCATACACAGAAATAAATACAGCAGCGTTGCCCATTGGAGGAACTTGGAGTTCGTTGGCTTGTGGGAGCCTTTCCATCTGGCGGGAATCCCAGCAAGGAGCGTGGTGGTGCCCATTCCCGAGTGAGTGAACTCCGAGTCCCTCTGAGATCCCTCCTGGGCAGGCTGCTCCGTTCCGAAGAGCCCGTTCCGTTCAGAAACTGGGTGGGTTAAGAATTCCTAGGGTTCAATACAGCCTGGTGGTTGAGCTTAAAGCAGCACTGGCCAACTCCGTGGACTTTTAATGTTGTACTCAGTAGGGACTATTCTATCAGCCGCTGGGGTTGGCGGAGCGGAAGAAGTGGCGGGACAGGAATGGGATGATTAAGCACATGCCCAAAGCCATGAAAGAGAGTGTGACGTGTGTTCTCCCGTCATGATAATGAATATTCGGGTTATTTGATAAACTGACCCAGGTCACTTTGTTTTTCATTGGTTGCTGAACCAGTGAAGTGAATATCTAATATGAAGGGCCTACTCCACTGGCAATGCCTTACGCACTGTGCACTTCCTGTGTCACACATTGCTTGTGTTTACAGTGACCAGCTGCATGTATTGGGTTTATAGCATCCCAAAGTGCCCTAAGCACCTCACAGAAAACTCTTAAGCACAAAGGTAATGCCAGGTCTTCTAGTTAAGTGCATGCAGAATCAGTTCTTGGGCTGTGTGACGGAGTAGGAATACTGTGTGTGCCTCAGTTTCCCCTATGCATTTCTTGAGCGTCTATGTGAAGGGATAAGGATGTGTAGCTGATGCAAAGCAGAGCCTCTCTGCAGGTGTCCATACCTGAAGCTGTAATCTGACTCCAAGTAGGGGAGGGAGGTCACCTGAACTGGCTGCTTAGATTTCCCCTCAGTTTGACTCCATTGCTCCTTGCTGTACCCTGTGCACTGCTGTAATGATTTCTGCCCCTGCTTGGTATTTACTCTCCCTTCTGTACTTGCAGACGGCTTTGTTCCCTGTTATTCCTCCAGTCCCCTGAGATCTCAGGTTCTCTTCTCTGAACTCCCTTTTCGATATTGAGCTGCCTGAAGCTGAACATAGTAGTCCAGGTGCAAGCCTGGGGGAGAGTTTAGTCTCTGTCTAATTGCTGTTATGCATTCAGCCCAAAACTAGAGCTGGTCAGAACATTTCCAATGAAGATTTTTGGTTTTGGAAGGAGACAGACTAAGACTGTGTCACGCTGTAGTCTGATGCCTTGGGCACTGACCTGGGATGTGAGCAGAGTTTTTCATCCCAAAGCACTCTGAATCCGGCAGACTCCAGACATGAACCTGTGTGTCCCACCTGGCTGGTGGACTGTCACTCGCACACTTTCCCCAAAACGTTCAAGGTTTATAGTTTTGTTCCAGCGTGGAATGAAAACTCATCTCTAAATTACCACAAGCCAGAATTGTCACCCTCCTGTCAGCCCTTTCCAAAACCACACTGGTCATTTTTGCTGACAACATTGTGTAAGGCCAATTAGATTTGAATCTAAATCGGGAATGTTCTAAAGTACCTCTCTAGTCTCCACAGCCTAAGTAATGTTTTATCTTTCCTTGACTCATTACTCTGGAACTCCCCCAAACAGTCATCTGTGCTCCTAAAGTGCCCACCAATAGTTGTCCCTTTAAAGCCCGCCTTTCAAAAAGCTCTTCTAGGATCTGACTGATGGAGCTTCATCCAATACCACTTATGTTAAATCATCCAGTAGGTGTCACTGAGCAGTGATACTCTGCAGCGATTGATAATATACAATCACATGCTTCAAGGAGGAACTGGGTAGCGTACAAGTGACGTTGTAGCCTGCTCTCTTCCTCCAGTAAGTTCACCATCAATCCAGAGACGCCAGGCATTCCTTACAGAGTGTTCCAGGACACCCACTGCATGTGAGGGGGACAGTCCTAAATTCACAGAGCATTTATTATTAGGGTTTCTAGACTTGGGTATGAACCGTACAGACAAGTCGCATCTTACGCGCATTTAACATGCGCGATTTCAGCTTTATGCGATTGGTGGGGAAAAAGGGGGGAAAAAACCAACCCGCCATTAAACTCAATGGGTTTTGGCTATACGCGATTTCCGCTTTACGCAGTAATCGCGGAACCTAACCCTCGCGTAAGACGCGACCTGCCTGTATTCCCTGGGCATGCCAGTCTTCTCTGATGAGAGGCAATACAGAAGTACCGATGACCACGCTGGGGTTGATTTAGTAAAGGAAAAACTTCAACTCACTCTTTAGTCACAAATTTGCAAATCCAGCATCTGCTTTTAAATCTTGTGGCAGTTGGAGCTGAGATTTTCCAGTGTTACCCGTTCATGTAAATGCCTAGTTCCACTTCAAGCAATGTGGGGCTTCCTTGCATTCCTGGCATATGGGACCTTAACAGCTGAGAGCTCACTGCAGATAGCCTAGTCATGATTTAGTTAATCAGCAAGGTTTTTTTCTCCCCCACCTCTCTCCTAAAGGAAATCCAGCTTTACCCATCCACTGTCTTGTGGGGGGGGGTTCTTTTTGTGCATCCAGTTTATCATTGACATGAGTGCTGGGAAATTGCACACTATTACCCTTCAGACATGTGGACTGTGCACAGTTTAATCTTTGGCCTGCCACTCAGATACTAAAATAGCATAACTAGCTTCATGCTAATGATATCATTACTCAGATTGCAACTCCTGCATGAGGAACTTACTCAGCTGGCTGGAGACTTATCCTCTCCTCTTTCCTGTGGCTAGGTGACTAGGCGCGGCTCTGCAGAGAGAAATTATTCAGTGTTCCCACCAGGCACTTTTTGTTAAGAAGTTTTGGCACCTGATGTCACATACAACTGGGTAGGCCTCCTGTTCCGGTGCCTTTGGGCTGATCTTTTGTACAGAGTGTCCATTGTTGGCTGGTTTCTTAGCCCTTCCGGGGTGAAATCTCTCTCCTATTTCTTATTCTTATAGTCTGCTGGAAGGACCTTGCCAAGCCCCTCTCCTGTGATGGAGCCACCCAGCTCATCCCGGCTGAATCCCCGGAAGAGAAGAAAAGATGGGTCAGGACCCAATGGGGCAACAGAGCCGGATGGAATCCCTCCAAAAATGTCCCGTCAGTCGTTTGTAAGTAAGCAGGGCTTTTGGTCCGAAATGTTTCCCTTCTGGAAAGCAGCTGAATGACACTGATGTTGCGACATTGATTAGGGCAAAGTAAAATGTCCTCTGTGCCCAGGGAAAGAGGCGGAGTAGTGCAGCCCGGTGGTGCTGTTTGCTGCTTGCAAAGTTGGTTCAAAATCCTCCCTTGCTCATGCCAATGTACATACTTACAATACAGGCATAAAAAAAATTTGAGTCCAAAAGCAGCTGAGGTAAGCTTCTTTGTGGTAGTTGTGGTGGTTTACTCTGGGCGTGGATGTGTACAGACTGGAAATAAATCCGCTTTTCACAGTGCTCATTTCTTTAGTGACGTAGGTGAGATTTTAAGCAAAGTGGATACTGGCTCCTTAGACCCACTTGTGGCCATGTTCCTACAGCTACTCATGTGGTTAAGCACATGAATAATGCCCCTGAAATCAATGGAACTACCTGTGGGTTTAAACTCAACATGCATGAGTGTTTGGGGGCTAAATTATTAAAACCAAAATAATATTAATTAATATCTTGCCTGGAGGTGGATGGAGGAGTTCACTTCTTTTCTTTCATGAAAGGTTTTATTCCTAGGAGTTTATAGCGGGTTCCCTTTTCCTGCAAGGGCAAAAGTGTCACCCAGATACCTTACAGTCTCTTGTAACCGAGGATCTGATTGCTCATTTAGAGGATTGCAGTGCTAGAGTTCCCCAGCAGACAGTAGTAAAGAGCCCATCTCTGATTATCTGTTGTATTTAGTATTTCAGGGGGTGTACCTGGGCCCTGTTACATGGTGGAAAGTCTGGGGGGTTTTATCTAGAGAGGAGGGTTTCATGTGAGCTGTTACCTAGCTGCTAGCACACAGTAAGAACAGATTCGAGCACGGAAATATATTTTTTTTAAAAAAAATCAAAGCCTAGCTCTCAGGGAGGTTGATTTTAAATCTGAAGGCTGATTGGGGGGAATAGATTTTGGCCTCATTAAATGTAAGAGTTTAATTTAGAACCCTGATGTGAGGAGATGCATGCCCTGGGCTACACATTTAAAGCTAGGAACGATGCCACTTCTACCTCTGCAGCCCACGAGGTCCAGAAGCCTCTGAGCGTAATGGACAAGAGGCCAATGGCTCAGTACAATGCTCTCCTTAAAGAAGATTTCAGAGGGCATTGGCTCACCACAGCATAGCAGCCAGGTTGCTGCCTTCCCATGCGCTGTACTTACAGATCAGTTTCAGCAGAGGACTCCAATCAGGAGAGACAGCTGCAATACTTGTAGGAAGTCTGCCAGGGCTCACCGCAGTGTGCAGGAGGAAATTGCCAAGGAATCTCTTGCAGCTGTAGTTTGGCTTAGATCAGGGCATATTAGTGTAATGGTTAACAAGATTGATTCCTACTCCTCTGATTTGGGGAAGGGCAATCTTCTGCCGTGCCACCCCTTCCTGCTAAAAGAGAAAGTCAGTACGGATCACAGACCCCCACCCAGTCACTCAACTGAAACTGAGCTGGCTGCTTGTTGGAGGGTAAGATGCTTTGTTCTGGTTCAGAAGAGATCAGCCCCACGGTAGCTATAATTGGACTTGATTCCTCCTAATTTTCACTCTGAACTCTACCAAGTTTCAGAAGGCTGGGGGGGGGGGGGGGAGAGTTCATCAGATTGCTATGCTTTCCCACAGAACAGGACTGGTGTCCCACCTTCTAGGGCTTGCAAATCGGTGCTTGTAAACACTTTCCCTGGAGAGTCAGACCAGCTATACTCTCTAGGTGGTAATAGCATCAGTGTTCTGATATCTGTAACCATTGGTTACGGTACAACACTAGAGCCTACACATGGGGAAATTTGTTTGAAGGTATGGTCCAGCTGAGGCAGTCTGGTCCAGTGGTTAGATCTGAGGATTTGGGAGTAAAGGAGTCATGGGGCAGATCCCCAGCTGGTGTGAATGGCCGTAGCTTCGCTGAAGTCCATTCACACCGGCTGGGAATCTGTGTCCTGAGCCCCGCTGAGCTTTTCCCTGGATTTGGCGTGTAACTTAACCTCAGCTCAGTTCTCTCCAGCCATCAGCTGGGGATAATTACCCCCCAAGGACTGTGTTGGGGCTTAACGTCAGTAAATCCGCAGCGTGTTTCCCATTCAATTCCCCTGCCATCCCTGTTTGCTTGTGCAGGGACTGTGCAAAATGCTGAACCTTAGGGGGGGTTGTGAGCTGTTGTTCTCTCTGATGATTCAGGGCTTGAGGGAGCCAGCCCCGTTTTCAGATGAAATCGAAGTGGACTACAGCAAGCCGTACGTCAGACTAACGTTGGAAGAGGCGACCCGAGGCACGCCCTGTAAGTACTGTCAAACCAAATGAGAAGGCAGTTACCTAAACGCGTGTGCTGTTCTAGGATCTCGACTGGCTCAGTCAGAGTTTCGTCCTTCCTTGTGTCAGGTTGGAAGGAGCCCCGCTTAGCTGTTTAGGAGCGTTCTATCCACGCTGGGAACTAAGGCGATTACTACTTGTATTACACGATTGCCTGGAGATTGGGGCCCCTGTTCTGGGAGATGTACGTACACATCATAAGAGAAGGTTCCCACGCCAAAGAGCTTACAGTCTCCTCAATACTCATATTGCTTGTAGCCACCTTGCTGAGTTACTGTCGGGCAGTATCAATGTCAGCCCTCCTCTTGGTGGCAACTGAGAACTTAAAAAGCTAGACGAGTAAAGAAGCCAAAAGGCATTTAAAAAAAAAAAAAAGAGAGATCACTTGTCTCGTGACAAGTAGATGATGTGTGAGCCAAACAAATACCCTTAACGGTGTCAAGGTTATGCAGTGTCCCGCCTGCTTGCTGGAGGAGACAACAGCAAAGTTCGATAGCCTTTAAGGTAGGCTCAGCAGATCTGCCCCTGGGAATAGGAGGGCGCCAATTTCTACAGTCATAGACTGATCCATTACTCACTGGTCCAGGTTTTACTCCGAGTGGGTGGGTGAGATTCTGTGCCCTGCATTGTGCCGGAGGTCGGACTAGATGATCAAAATGGTGCCTTCTGACCTTAAGGTTTGTAAGTCTCTGAATGGCAGTGCTAGTAACCCCTGCTAGAGGCCACGCTCCTCTGCTCTTCCGATGCTGACTGTTCAAAGTACATGATCGTACCCAGTCCTTCATGGTGCCAGCTTCGTAGCTGTAAGGAAAACTGCACTTCTTGCTGTAAATAGCAATAAAGTCATTAAGGAGGTTTGCTCATCTCGTGACCTGTCAAAACCTCTTAAACAGTCTCCCAAGGGAAGCTCGGGAAGCTCCATGGCTTTGCACAGTCAAATCTAGACTGGCCTACACGCTAGCACAAACGTTTCAACCCGTTGTGTATGATCCATGCTCTGAGAATGTTCAAGATGCTCCTCACATGCATACGCGAGGGACCAAGCCTGCATTGGCTCGTGGATCAGGGTCAGAGGTCTCGAATCTCTGATTCCTCTGTTTCTGTATGGAGCCATTTAACCCATTCAGGATCAATCAGATTGGCTCTGCAAATAATAAATTCTACAGCTCGTCTGTATCATCTAACATCTGTCCCTTCCCAGGAAAACTCATTTAATTGCCTTCATTGACTACCTGTCTCACCTTCAATGCCCTATAGTGTCCCCAACTACTATACATCTAGGTTCTCCCCCCACACTGTGTCCCAATCCTCTTCTCCTGCTGCTCCATCAGCTTCAGGCCTCCTTAAATGCTTCCCTCTATGCATGAAGCAATCTCACTTCCTGTCTGCCAAGTGCCCTCCCTCTGGCTCAGACTAGCCTGTCTGTCTTAGACTGGCCCAGAGAGCCCTGTGTCAAATAACTTCCGGAATGGCTGAAGTGCCCCACAGCTGTGAGAGAGAGTGTCCTGTGTTGGCCCAGAAAAGTAGAAGTTAAGTCTATTGTGGTTTTAGTAGTACATTGGCTCCGGAATATCCTTTGGGCTGAATGTGAAACAGCAGGTGAAAGTTAAGCATGTATGAGCTCAGGTATCGAAATAAACGAGCTGCTCTTTACTAAGAGATGGAGTAGCCATTAATCCGAATGGGGCTGAACCTTCTGGCCCAATCCAGGGAGAAGTTTTATTCAGCACTAGCTTCTCCATGAAATTATCTGATGGCGCCAAGGCCTAGCAGGACTGCTTTGTGCTGCCTCAAGATGATTTTCAGTGCGGCTTGTCATTTCTTGGAAGCAGGCACTAAAGGTTGGCTCAACAATAGTTGGCCCAGTCAATTTAGGAGTCACACTGAGCAGGAATTCTCATTGGCCATTCTTCCAGAATTGGGGGACAGCAGCTGTCGTAGTGAGGTTCAGCATGGAGTGTGGGGGGAATTGGGAAGATGTCCGGATTTCCTCCAGGAGCCTGCTGGGCGAACGTAACACAAACCCATGAAATGTCTTGGGCTAGTCAGTTGCTGAGCAAAAGGTTGACATGTTGCATTTTGATTCCTGTAGGATGGTGATGTTGGATGGTTGCATTTTCCCCAGGTTTCCCTTTGCGCTGTGTGCACCTTCTCCCAGGGCAGTTGCACTTAGCCCCAGGATAACACCACGTAGGGCACTCTCGGTTTTAAGTCTGTCTCTGAATGTCATTCCCTGCTTAGTCTGGACACCTCCATGCGCTGACTCCTAATGAAAACAAACCAGCACTTTCTGGCCACATCTCCACATTCTGACAATTGTTTCTATAACAACACACAGAACCAAATTCCTCCCACAAGGATCCCAAGGCTCACTAGGTCTTCCGACCCACCCCATAAGGCACAGCCAGCAAATGCTTTCCCCAGGAATGGTGCTCCATGAATGATGTCTGTTTGTTTTTGTGCTCAGTGGATCGACCAGTCAGGGTTTACGCTGATGGGATATTTGACTTATTTCACTCTGGACACGCCCGGGCCTTGATGCAAGCAAAGAACCTCTTCCCGAACACGTATCTCATTGTGGGAGGTAAGGAGCGGTCTCTTGACTTTGGCAGCCTTTCAGAAATAGTTTACCTTGCCAAAGGTAGGATTGCAACCCGTGGTTTCCTTTGCACTCTCCCATCCTTGGTGTCTTACGCTGTGCTTGGCACTTGTTGCAGCTCAAAGGGCAGCCACGTTGTCATCTCGTCCTCGTCAGTATTGAAGCAGAGACAGTGCAATGCTGGGACACAAATAGGCCTGTCTATAAAAATGGAATTGATCCAGAATTGATCTTTTTTTAAAAAAACAAAAACACGTGGGGACTACTTTCTATTCTGACTGAGTTAGTCTAACCTTGGATCTAAACTTTGTATGGCAAGAAATGCTGTTCAAAGCATTGGGTGCCAAAATCTAAACGGGGACGGTCTGAGCCTTCGTCTGGAGAACAGGACCAGTTGAAGAATAAGAATCTGTCCCTCTGTATGCGGAGTCTCAACATTGCTTCAACCTGGGAGTGATTTCACCCCCCTATCTCAGCTCTCTGTCTGGAGCAGCAATTGAGACTGGCCCCAAATTATTACATAGATAATAAAGAATTGTTGATTTTATTTCATGTGGTTTATTGGACTGGTAATTGGACTCATTGGATGAGTTGCTGTGAACCAATTGTGTTCTACTTTGATTTGTTCAGATGGGTTTTGGCTTCGTTTCTAAATCTGGAAACCTGTTTGGTTCTGATGTTTCTTTGCTAGGTGTCAGAGTTCTGGACCCAAGTCATCCCCTTTGTAAATGAGGCAATTCTGTGCCCCACCTAGTGGCGGTCGGTAGAGCTGCCCTGTGCTCCCAGTACAGGAACTCCTCACTTATCATTGTAGTCCTGTTCCTGAAAAATGCGACATAAGCAAAACGATGTTAAGCGAATCCAATTTCCCCATAAGAATGAATGGAAATGAGGGGGTTAGGGTCCAGGGAAATACTGGCACACAGTGATGATGATTGTGAAGGGTGGTTGAAGTGGAGGAGTCAGAGGGTGGGATATTTCCCAGGGAATGCCTTACTGCTAAATGAACTAGCAATTGACTGAGCTCTCAAGGGTTAACTCTCACACTGCCGCAGGAAAGAAAGGAGGGCAGACCGAGATAGAGGCCCACACCCTGTGTGTGAGATAGAGAGAGATTCTCCTTTAAGTTTGCAGACTCTTAAGAACACTGCCTCCCTAATTAGATCATCTTGCAGAAACCAGAGAGCTCCCTCGTGTCCCCCCTGCTCTGTGGAAGATGGAGGTAAGCAGGGTGCAGGAATATGGAGGAGGGGGACACCCTGACATTACTCCCCCTCTTCCTCCCCTCATCCCCCACACTGCAAGCAGGGTCTCGGGGGCAGCTCCAAGGCAGACGGCAGGAGCAGCACATGGCTGTGTGGGGAGGAACAGCCAAACTGCCGGCACTTGATAGCCTACTGGGCAGCTGCTGAACAGGGAATTTAGGGGAGCAGGGAGCTGATAGGGAAGCTGCCAGTTCACCCTGGTTCCAAGCCCCCACCAGCTAGTTGCAATCGGCTGCTCTTCCTGCAAGCAGTGAACAAAGCAAGCGGCTGCCAAACAGAGTTAGAAGGGAGCATTGCACAACTTTAAACAAGCATGTTCCCTAATTGATCAGCAAGGTAACCGGGAGGAGTAAAGTGAGGCGTTCCTGTACTGATGCCCAAAGAGGAAGAACACTGTTAGCTTTCGAAGGAAAGTTGACTCTTGTATTCATAGTTTCTTTTGACGAGCAGCATGGGTTCCGGAGCCTTTGAGGGCCTGGGGTGAAGGGTTATTAGCCAGTCACCGGACCAATTGCACATAATAATGCTGTATTCTTCACAGTGTGCAGAAATCAGTGGCATTGATTTAAGAGGCTTTCTCGCCTCCATAATGCCCTCTTTCCCCCTCCCCCTCTCTCACGCCTATGCTTTACTGCAGCGGTTCTCAAACTGTGGGTTGGGACACAATTTAATGGGGTCATCAGGGCTTGCGTTAGACTTGCTGGGGCCCAGGGCCCAAGCCTGAGCCCACTGCCAAAGCCCGAGGGCTTCAGCTCTGGGTGGTAGGGGTCAGGTTACAGCCCCCCTCCCGCCCCAGCCTGGAGCAACTGGACTTGGGCAGCCTCCAGCTTTTGTCCACTCTCCTGCAGTCCTGTAGTAATTTATGGGAAGAGAGTCGCGAAGCAGTGAAATTTGCGAACCCCCTGCCTTACCATAGAGCTGTAGACTGGGAGTTGGGGTCTCTTCCTGACTCACCACCGTCTCGAGCTGTAACTGCTCAGCCTGCTTAGCTTGGGAGGTCTTGGCCCGGAGCTCTCTTGTGCTGCACGGGCCGGCGGTGGAGTCGGGGAGTGGAGGGGTCAGGGTGGGTGTTCGGAAGACTAACCGAACTCCTCTTCGCTCTGGGCCCGCAGTCTGCAGCGATGAGCTGACCCATAACCTCAAGGGCTTCACGGTGATGAACGAAAGCGAGCGCTACGACGCGGTGCAGCACTGTCGCTACGTGGATGAAGTGGTGAGAAACGCACCCTGGACCCTCACCCCGGAGTTCCTGGCAGAGCACCAGGTAGGACGCAGCAGTAGAGCTGCCGGGGGCTTTCAGACCTTCGGGCGACGGCGCTGCATGTGCGCTTGTAACTACCATTCTCCTGCACACCTGCGGGACGCGGTCCCGAGTCACGGCTGTATTTCCCTCTGATCCTTCGTATCCGCACGTCCAGTGCTAGAGCAGCCCTCTTCTGTGACACATCATAGACCGTGCGCTGAGTTGATATGATGGACCGTGCTTGTTTCTGAGGCGGTATGGGGCTGATCTGTAATGGCAGGCCCTGGTAAAATAGGAGAGGAAGTCAGACCCGGGGGGGGTCAGTCATAGTGAGGCCTTCTTTTTGCTGTTCCCTAATACGAGAACAGGTGGTCATTCAAAGTTAGTGGCAGGTAAATGAAAACAAGTAACAGGCCCGTGGGTGAAGTGCCCCTAGCAGGACTTTAGAGCGGCAAGCACCATGGCTGGCTTTGAAAAGGGTCTGGGAGGTTTATTGCCAGTAGTAACACTTGTGGTTGTCGTCTGAGAGGTGGTGAATCAAATCTCCTGCTCGTGGACATGTTGCTACAGGGGTCAGGAAGGAATTTGCGGCCAGATGCACTAAGGAGGTGTTTTGCCTTCCTCTGGGCATCAGATATTGTCCTCTGCTGGCCCCAGGCTGCTGCCCACAAGCCAACAGTTGGCTCAGTTTATAACACTGCTTGAAGCTTGAAACGGCTGTTTGCTTCTTCCTCCTGTTGTCTTCCTCCCTGGTGTGCACTCGCCGGTTTATCTGGGGTTGCTCAGGAGGTCTGGGCTGTGGAGGGTTAACCTTGTTTCAAAAGCAAAGCACCTTGACATTCCTCATTGCTTTGCTAGCCCTACCTGTACACAGGTGTTGAGCAGTAAGTAATTAACCATTACCTGGTCGTTACACACAAAGGTACCTTCTGTGGATTCAAGGAAAGATTTATTCAAACTCTTTTCTTCAACTCCCAGATTGATTTTGTTGCCCACGATGACATCCCCTATTCTTCTGCTGGGAGTGACGATGTTTATAAACACATCAAAGAAGCAGGTGAGGAATAAGTTGTGGTGGTGACCTGTAACCGTTCTCATCTGGCACTAGCTGGTGGGTCTGGAGGCAGGTGTTGTAGCTGGTACCCGTTACTGTCCAGCTTGGCAAGGACTGAATGTCTAGGGAGACTGAGCTCACCTCTGTCCAGACTTTTTACTGCCCCTTCGGCATGGCATCGGAATGCCTAAAAATGTGATTCTTCCGCACTAGACTTGCACCACATGGGCAGGGCTGTTCCGTGGTGGGTGCATGGGGTAAACAGAAGCCCTGGGTCCCAAAGGCTGCTAATCCTGCCCCTCTAATACCACGGTCACTCTTTTTTAGAAAAAACAAACAAACAATAATTGAGTTCTTTATTCCCGAGGTGGTGGACCTGCTCTATCTGATCTATCCTTTAGGTAACAACCACCGCACGCTTGTTCTCGATTAGCTAGAAAAATAGGCGACCCACAGTTGTATCCCTCAGTCTCCGTTCTAGAAATAGCAAGTGCGCCTCGTCTCTTGGTTAAAACCGGCACTGGTCTAAATGCAGGGTGCTGTTCTTACATTCATGTAAACCTCTCCTACTGCAACATGTTCATACTCCGTGTCGTGGGTAGGACAGCAAATCCGTCACAAAGCACAGAGTGGTCCTGATGAATTTAGTGAGAGGCCTGGGTGACTGCTCCCTGATTTTTTGGGAGCACCAACCACCCAGAGCGACACTGAGACCTTCATCCTGGCCGGGGGAGGAGCGGAGGACAAGGAGGGAGAGCGGGTTGGAGAGAGCGAGTCCACCCCACACACACCCTGTAGTTCCTGTCCTGCGGGACTGGAGCCAGCACCCTGTTGGGACGGACGGGCCAAACTGGAGCTGCGCTGCAATCCGGTGTGCCAGGCTTCAATACCCACTTCAGAGCACTGGGCCCAGCCCCACCGGAAAAGAGAAAAGTCGTGGACAAATGGGAAAATCCCACTCTCCTGGACTCTTGTCCTGCTGTGACAAACCTCCAGCCGCAAACATGGCTACCAGTGCTGTTTGTATTCAGACAAAGGCAGCGTCCTCTCAGTCTTTCTACCTTTATCACGTCTTGGCCCCTTTCATGAGGACGGGCTGGTATCCTAAGCACAGGACCATAAATTCAGTGCCAGAGATTCCCTGATTGCTATTGTCAGAGATGCATTTTAAAGAGAACCAAGTACAAACCACCCAGCCAAATACATGTCCTAGACCCGTGCGCTCTTCCAGGCGATTGTTACTCTTTAGTCTGTGTGTTAACTCCTCCTCATGGCCCACTAACAGCGCTCCTCTGCATTTAGAGTCCAGCTTTTGATCAGCTTCCCTGCCACCATTTTATACTAAATAACTGCAGAGATCCAACAAAGGAGGGGTGACTGGGGAACCTGAGCCCACTTTCCCTCACGCTACGTAGCACTCAGTCGCTCTGTCTGTGACAAACCCAGATTCCCCTCCGGTCAGCTGGCTGCACAGTACACTCCGGTGGGTCTTTTTCATGGGAAGGAAAAGTTTTTGCTGCCAGCAACCTGACCTTTTATTAGGTGTTTGGTTCTCCAAAGCTGAAGGTCACATTTTTTTGGGGGTGCATTAAGTGATTCGTGCTGGAGACATGTAGTCCCCCTACGTCCTTTATGGAATTGGTGCCTTTGGCTGAGCAAGGAGCCACCGGCACAAGGTAAAAGAAACCCATGGAAGTGTATCCTTGACTTGACGCTGTAGCCTTGGGCCAGCCACTGTGGCTGGCTGACCCTCACACCACAGTGCTGCCTGTAGTCTTCACTGGCTCACCGCACAGGTACCTCTGGGTGACGGTTTCAGGCCTGGTAGTATTGCTGAGCTGTTGGGGTAGATAAGTCCATGTGATCATCTACCCTGCATTCCTCCAGAACACAGGCCAGAGAACTCCCCTGAATTAATTCCTGCTTCACGTCCAGCCGCTGTGGCTGACCAAGAGCAGATCTTTTAGGAAAACATCCCGTCTTGATTTAAAACTTGCCAGGGATGAAAAATCCCCCCCCACCCCCCCACTCCTTGGCGAATTCCAGGGTTAATTCCTCTCACTGTTAAAAAAATGCACTTTATTTCTAGTCTGTCTGTGTCTCTCTCTAGCTTCAACCTCCAGCCATTGGCTCTTGTCAAGAGCTAGGTACTTAGTCTAATCAAATTGCCCTTGAACTTGCTCTTTGATAAACTAAATAGCTTTGAGCTCCATAGTCCCTCACTCTAAGGTATACTCCCCAATCCGTTAAATCAGTCTTGTGGCTCCTCTCTGAACCAGCTCCAGTTTTTGACCATTTCTCATGAATTGTGGACCATTTTTAAGGGTCAAAATCTAGAACAAGACCAATTGGGAAATAACTATATATAATAAGTAGGGTGTGATCTTCAAGAGCCTGTAAAATACTCCAGTCTGCAGCTTCTCGCTCCATCTGCCCTACAACTGTCCTGGGTTCTATTCCCCTGCTCTCAGGCATGTTTGCACCAACTCAGAGGACCGAAGGGATCTCCACGTCCGATATCATCACCCGGATTGTGCGGGACTATGACGTCTATGCCCGCCGGAACCTGCAGAGGGGATACACCGCCAAGGAGCTGAACGTCAGCTTCATAAACGTGAGTCTCCATGTGTTCGACTATAACCCACTGCGTGCGTGTGCAGCTCCGAGCACAGCGGGACTAATCCTGACCCAGGCCTCGGGGCGTGGGGGTAGTAATAAATCTGCAGGGCTCACCAGTATCTGCGTTTTACGCTGTCCTAGGATCTAGTCCGATCATTTTCCCCCTTGAAACGCTGCACAGAAGCCGCTGTGCCAACAAAGTGGCAATCCGAATCTTTCTGTGACCGTCTGTTTCCGCCAGTCCGCCAGGTGACTGCATCAGAACTGCTCCTGGGCGCGGACTGTACTGGGGATGCCGCAGGTGTGGGTTGCAGAGCGTCATTCTGTAGTTTTGATTGAAACATCGTCCGTTCCCACTTGTAGCTAGTGTGTCTCCAGGAGTCTCTGGTTGACCAGCACTAGATCCGGACCATTTGCTACTATTATTACCAGTAAATTATCTTTAAATCCTAAAACGTAAGAGTAATTGCCTGTGGGACAGGTGAAAATCTTAAGTGCTTCATGTCCTCATCCTTCCCCCTGCATTATTTGCTTCTGCAGGAGAAGAAATACCACCTGCAGGAACGTGTGGACAAGGTGAAGAAGAGGGTGAAGGACGTGGAGGAGAAATCGAAGGAGTTTGTCCAGAAAGTGGAGGAAAAGAGCATCGACCTCATTCAAAAGTGGGAGGAGAAATCCCGGGAATTCATCGGCAACTTCCTGGAGATGTTTGGCCCGGAAGGAGCACTGGTAACGAGTTCACAGGGAGACGGGGAACAAAGACTGGGAGGGGGGGGGATTTCAGAAAGCTTCCTGGTCAACTTGAATGCCTCTGGGAAATGCTGTTATGAGACCCCTGCAGAGGGGAGTCCTCTAGCTAACCACAGCACTGGCTGCAGTGCCGGCTTCCCTCCCAGGCCATCTCCATCAGCCATGTGCTAGGGGGGCCCTGCTAGAGACAAAAGGAGCTCAGCCTTCAGGGATCACTTATCCTTGGCTGAGCTGACCAGCATGGGTGCCACTTAGTGCCAGCTGCCGCGGCGGGTTTATTCAGAACACCGATTCCCTGAGAGTGGGACTGACCCCTCCAACTTGTTTGACACCTGTCCCCAAGTAGACATGGGAGGGTGGCAACGTACAGCCATTGATTTGAACAGAGGCTCCCTGTTCTGGTACCCAGCCCCCTAAGGCTGTGAACGGTTGACCCTGAGCCTGTACAACTACAGCTAAGTTTGGGCCCATGCAGCGTGGGAGAGCAATGGGCCGGAGCAGCCATAAGTGCTGCAAGTGCAGGCTCCAGCACCCATTCCCATCACCCCGCAGCCCCGCCATTAATCTCCCTCCTGTTTCCCTAGAAACACATGCTGAAGGAGGGCAAAGGCCGGATGTTGCAGGCTATCAGCCCAAAGCAGAGCCCCAGCAGCAGCCCGACGCACGAGCGCTCCCCCTCTCCCTCCTTCCGCTGGCCCTTCTCCACCAAGACCCCTCCTTCCTCGCCGGCCAACCTCTCCCGGAACCAGTCCGCCATCGCCTACGACATCAGTGAGGATGAGGACTAGGCGGCTGGCCGCGGACACTGAATCGCTCCTAAGCCCAGGGGAACTTTGAACGCGAGGGCAGTGGTAACGTGGCTGCTGACGACCCTCCAAGAGCCGCCATCCGCACTGCGCAAGGGCTACTGTCCGGGAAACACGGTCCAACGTTCTCCCTGCCCCCAGCCTCTTTTTATTGTTTACGTTCCAATGGTTTCTAAAAGCAAAGTGGGTTTTATTTTTCTTTTAAAAAGTATTTTAAAGAGAGTGGCACTGAAGTCTTTGCCCTGTTAACCTCAGCCAGACGGGGGGGGGTCTGGGGAGAACAGTTAATTAGACCCTTTTGTCTGTCTGCTGCTTTGACCCACCGCAGCCTTTTATTGTCCCACGGCAGGATTCTCCATCGCTGCTGAATCTCTTCAATGATGGATATGCCAGGCCCTCTGACAGTGTGAACTTGAGAGAGTGCAGGAAGGGGTAGTGTAGAGGAGCATTTTTTAATTCTAAAGAGACGTCCGTACTGTACTGGAACCCATAAGAACCTCCCCAGCTCTCTGTATCTTGACTCTGCTTCTTTTTAGCTGAGGGTCCCAATGTTTCGTGGTAGAAACATGCCTCGTGTCTCCCGTGTGGGAAATCCGCCCTCTGAGAAGCTACATCAGCGTAGAATGGGTCACGCGCCATTCTGTAAAGTCTGGTAAATCTGCACAAGGGATACGACTCTATATACCAGGCTCTGCAAGGAAAAGGCTCTCTTCGAACGTTCGCTCTGCCATGCAGGCATCTAGGAGCTTCACTGAATCTCAGGCTAAGAACCTCATTTTGCCCATCGGCTGCTGTTTGAGGGAAGAGAATCCCCTCTTCTTTCCAGACGTGCGTTGTGTGGTTGTGTGCATGTGCGCTCAGCTTGGCAATAACACACATGCCTGCTCCTTCAGAAAGGTCCTCTTCCTGCCTTCGCACCTCCCCCCAGTCTCTGGAGTGCCCACCGTATTGGTGTCTGTCCAGATGTCCACTCTGGGTCTGAAGTGGTTTACACTATTGTGCACTAAGGGGCAGAGAGCTGTGATCTCTCTCATCGGGGAGGTGAAGGCCCTGCTAAGAAAGTTGTTCAGAAAGTTCATGGCCAGTTCTCTGTCCATTTTCATGTGCAGTGGGATAGCTGCAGGGGTATATTACTGCAGCCAACAGTGAAGTTCCCACCTAGGTATCCAATCATTTGTGCATTAAATCCAGGTACCTCTGTCCGTTAGCTGTTTCTTGGGGGCGCAGAAATAGCATAAAAGGAAACTGCCACTACTGATCATTTTAACCAATAACCCCATTGGTTTAAAATTGTGGTCCAATGACGCTTTTCTATTAACTATATAATAAATGTTTATATTGCGCTCTAAGTGCCCCTTGGTAAGATCTGTAGCACAGTGTCAAACATTGAGCCCCTGCACAGCGCATGCCCAAGGGAAGCCCTTTGGGCGGGCAGATTGTAAGTATTGTTGGAAAACCCTCTATCCTGGAAACCAGCATCTCGGGGGTGGAGCAGCCATATCGACAGCCGTGAAACTCCCGAGCTTGCCTGGCCATCTCCAGTGTGGAAAGAGCTTCCTTGGATGGTGCAAACAGACCGCGAGGTCGGATTCAGAAACTCTTGGGCAAAGTCTGCGGGTGTTAAAATCCTCGACGTACAATCCAGGGAAACCGTGATTTTGTGGAGACTAAAAGGCAGGTGCTAGAGCCATCCTGTGCAGCAATACGCGGCTATCGAACGTGACCACCCTGTACGGAAAAGGGACTGCTACTTCCTCAAAGTCCCATCAAGCTATTCATTGAAACGGAGCCTCCGGGGCTTGGCGTAGACTCTCGTCTTCCACCAGGCTTGGGCAAATTGATTTTCCCCCACCTCTGTATTTCCTGTGCGGCCAGGGCCGGCAAGGGGGAAGGAAAGCTTTGGTTTCCCAGTACCCCCGTTGTGTGAGTGATTCCTCCCAGCAAGGAAGGCCATGGCTCTGGGAAGGTTTTAGCAGCTGTAGGGCGCATTTGCATTGTTCTGAGGTGACATGCAAACGTTCTTCATTTCTCGGTGTCTGAGTGGTGGCAGGCATCTGTGACACTCCTGCTCTCACATCTGTAGACACACCCTCCTTCGGCAGATACTTAGTCTGTTTCCTCACCTGATCACAAACTTTAGGCAGGGCAGCAGGGGGACTGACAGTCACGTTCAACACAGGGTGTGAACAGTATTTTGTAGCTTTGGATGATGACTGTATTTATGGTGTCCGGTTACTTCTAAATTCTGCACAGGGAAGCTATTGCATGGTCTCTCCGCACGGCGGGGTGGACTCACTTGTGCAGCCGGGGCATGTGGTTTGCCTGTAACTAGGAATATCAAAGCTGTTAACAATCCCTGCTTCCTCCTTGCACTTTGCAAATGAAAATGTACACGCCCATCCCAAACCAGTGTGTTTATCCTGGCGTTTAGAGAGACGGTGTCATCGCCTGGAGACCATTGTCCGGCACGCTTCACATCTGTTGCCGCACGGAGCTGAGTGCCAGAAATCCTTCATCTGCCCAGTGCAGTGTACCCTCGGCATAGCAAAGTTCTCTGGTGATTGGTGAGGAACAGGTGGGGTTTCCCAAGGTGTGACCTCATCGTAATCACTTGACTCTTTCATTCCGTGCATCTCTGAGCCTCACCTACGCACTGGAACAGCTGCTAGGGAGTGTTAGAATCAAACCCTACTGAGGAAGAAGTTCTCCCCCGCTACACGATTGGTCTCCGTGGAGAATTTGCCGCAGTAATATGGAACTTGGTACCACTAAATCCACGTGAATCAATTTCTCTAAAACACTATGAGATGCAACTTTGAGCGATCTCTCATCTCCTACATATGGCTGCTGGCTTTGAAGGCAAGCCATGGCAAATGGGACAGGAAGAATGATAGTGAAGTGATGCTAAAAGGTGACACAGAAGATCGTAGCAGGTACAGGCTGAGCATGGGCAGCACTTCTGGTGTGATTGGTCGGACTCTAAGAAGCTGTGATAGTGACGTTCAACCGCACATGAGCTGGGGCCTCAAAAGCAAGTTATTCAAGCTCCTAGAGGGAAGGTGGCATCTCTGTTAAAAAGTATGATGGGGTTAAATGATTTTGTTAGAGTTTAAAACCTGGTGCCCTGTAGAAGGTGTGATTAGGATCCACCTGTAACTCCAAGCGTATGCTAATGCAGTTAATGCTTCCAACATATTCTTTCCCTCCTCTTTTTGTAACAATAGATATGGAACATGCTGGGGTGGGGGCCTTGTGCAGGAAGCCTGTATGCAGACCCCCTGTAAGGGTTGTTTCTTGTGACTTTTAATGGTGTTCAGATTCCCTGCCTTCCTGTCCTATACAGAATTGGGTGTAGCTTGTCCACAGAACCTGTCTTTTCAGCTCTACGTTTGTACATTGCACGTGGTCGGGAACATGGAGTGCAGGTTCGCCGCGGCTGCTGTTTGACTCCTAGAAAGCCATAGAGAGAGAGCGAGAGAAAATACTCTCAGCAATACGTTTGTCTGTCACACGAGTGTAACCAACTGTGTCAACCTGGACGG
This sequence comes from Sternotherus odoratus, assembly GCA_032164245.1. Taxonomy (NCBI): domain Eukaryota; kingdom Metazoa; phylum Chordata; order Testudines; family Kinosternidae; genus Sternotherus; species Sternotherus odoratus. The sequence continues at coordinate 3,992,476 of JAVMKO010000009.1, forward strand.
TTTTGTAACTCATCTAAAACGCTGCCACTTGCGCAAAGCTCGACCAGAACAGTTGTGGTGTTTTGTTTCATCTTGGGATGAGATCAATGCTTAGATATTTCCAAATCAAATCAATGGAACAATGTGGGGTTTGGAATTCATTTTAAATTCCAGATTTTCTTTTGTGTTTTCTGTTCACTGAAACGTCACTTACCTTGTTACGAAAACGCTGCCGGATGAGGTGTTATGCTGGGATGTGAATTGTGCTCAAGGGTGAAGTGGTTCAGATGGCTGGGGGAAAGTGGGGCTTTCCATCAATGCTATCCCAAGTTGGGTGACACCCTAGGGCACCGAGATGGGAGTCACGCGAGTTTTGTTGTCTTAGCCGGACGGTGTGTTGTCGTACTTGACACACACTGGTGTGGTGCATTGTTCCTCTCACTAGGGTGCCTTGGGATGTCTCCTCTCAATCAGTGTTCACTGTATTGGTTTCTCTGTGTGTGCGCACGCGCGTTACTGACTTGTTCGGAGTTGGTTTTTGGCTTTTATGTTTAGCCAAATAAATGCAAAGTCGTTTTACCCAACCCTGGTCAAACTGTGCCCGATATTTTCTTTTTTCCTAATCGGAGTGTTTTCCATCTCCCTCGATCTGCCGTCCCTTAGTGAAAAGATGATCCAAGGTAAGAACATGCCCAGAGAACTCCTAGCCTTTCTTAACAGATTCCCCCCCATTCCCCGTCTATGTGCGAAACTAGCACCGAGCTACTGACCAACCATGCCCTGGAGAACACTGCTCAATACCACTTTTCTTTCCCAGTTTTTTACTTCAGACTGTAGTCTACAGCTCGGCAAGTGTCTGTCTTGAATTCCAGCCTGGCAGCTGATTGTGTTCTGCTAAAGCAGGAGGGACGTACAATCTGTGCCGTGTTTGATTTGCAGTCAAAGTGGCAGCAGCTTCCAACAGAAAATAGACCTCCCTAGGATTCTGGGTTCTCTGTTCCACCATTGTGACCTTAAGACAACTCACTTAGCCCATCTGTGGGTTTGCTTTCCCCTTATGTGTAACTGGAATACCCATCTTTGTGAAGGCCCTTGGGGCCTCTGGATGAGCAGTGCTGCAGCTGTGATAGGTATTGATGTTTCCATAATGAAAGCTAACGGCTGGGGCCACTAGTTTGTATAAAGGAGGGCTGGTTTTTCACACTTCCCCTGACTGCATAAGTCCATAGACTCTCATTCGTGCACCTCCGGGTTGAATATCCCCATTCATCTAAAAAACCAATGGAAGTGGTAGCCCAGCAGGCGGAGTTTTAGCCCCCACTTCTTCCCCTCGAAGGGATGTTTAAATGAAATGGAGTAGCAGTGTTTGTTCCAACAGCAATCTAATGCCTGGATTGACTTTTATTCTGTATTTATACAGCACCCAAGGTGTGCTAGGCACTTACAGATTAGGCCCCGGCCCTAAGAAGCTGTTTTACAGAAACTTTGGTTCGTATCCTTTGGATTTCAGACCCATCTACCATCTGGATGCAAATTGTTTCCCTCCTAGATGTCACTGGCCAAATGAAGCATCAAACCGCTACCGAGGGAAATATTCTACACTGTGGAATTGTAGGAGGAAAGTGTTTTGGCAACGTGGGAGAAACTCCTTGTGCCATGTCTCTGTGCTGTCAGAAGCTCCTTTCTGGTCCCCGCTCCTGCCTGTCTAGGCTTTGCTTTCCAGGTCCCCATCCGGAGGGCTGAAAGGTTGGTATCCTGGCTTGTCGTCCTGTTTTCTGTAATACATCCTAGTCACCACTGTGATGATGAAGGTCTCCAGGATAAGCAACTGCATACTCATGTCTGAAAAGAAAAGGATGAAGGAAATAGGTTAGTTGACGTGTCTTTCGTTAGCGTTCTTCCCCATTCGCTCACCAGCCGGAACGGTGTAGTTGTTTAAAGAAGCCTGTTACGAGGATAAGGGGAAAACAGGATTCACTAGCTCCCAGCAGTTCCCAAATGGGGGCTAAAAATATTTCCCTGCGGGCAAAGGATTAATTTGCTCTTTAGAGCATCAGAATTTCACTTCCCTGCAAGTGAACAGTCTGTATGTCTGTCTAGTGAATAAAACTAGTTCTGCCTTGTCCCTCACAAGGCCAGGGCCTAGCCACGCAGACAGTGCAGTCTACTTTGCTTTTACCAGAGGACTGAAGAGACGCTGGCCTAGGAAATTCCCGGGAGGAAGGGCCAAAAACAAAAATACAGCAGCAGCTGAACTGACTAAGTTGCCACTTCAACGGGCTGTTTTTCTTTGGTGAGCAAACGTGTAGATCCGCCTAGTCTGCTGCTCCTTCACGGCGCTGAAAATCACAGCTGTCTTTGCTGCAGTGGGGATCAGTGGTACAGTAGCAGGTTTGTATCATTTTTGATGGTGCCCAAAATGGGTCCAAGTCTTGCCCCCTCACCTACCCGCCCCACACACACCTGCCTTGTAAGCGGATATATTTAAAAATAGTGCAAAAATGGACTGGAACCAGGAAACATTTAACAGCTTCCCGATCCTGCAGAATATCACGCTCGTAAGAAAAATGTATTTAAGAATATCAAGTTTATTAATACTGTTGAGACTAGGGAACCAGCCCCGCACTCTTGGATCAACAACCCTCAGAAGCTAAAAGCTCTAATTCACTATTGGACTCCCACCACGTAAATCTTGACAGCCAAGACTGATGAAAACTCCTTGTCTGAGCTTTTAGATTTGCCACATCTTTTCTTTTGTACAACTTCCGTTTTCAAGCTGAGGGTCTAACTCAGGCCTTCACTCAATGAATTACCCCTTTGTTCTTTTTCTCTGGGTAACTCTATTAAGAATGTATCCATTGGTGATTATTATTACACATTAATGGGGTGGGGCCGAGGGGTTTTGAGTGTGGGAGGAGGCTCAGGATAGGCTAGAGGGTGGGGGGGTGAAGGATGAGGGGTTCACGGTGCAGGAGGGGGCTGAGGGTTGGGGTCAGGGGCGGGTGTGAAGACTCTGGCTGAGGCTGTGGGGTGGGGCTGGGCCGGGGATGAGGAGTTCAATCTTTGGGGTGCAGCAGGCAGGCTGCCCTGGGGCTGGGGCCAGTGAGGACTTCCCCCTCCCCCAGCCCTCTCCCCATCAGCAGCAGTGAGCTCTGGGGGAGGGCCCCCCTTCTCCCCCTGGCACAACTCAACCCAACCCCAGGTTGCTGCTCAGGAGGTCCAGACAGGATGAGCCCCCTTGGAGTTGTCTGCCATGCTGCTGCGCCTCCTTCCCGGGCACAGGTGAGGCAGGGATGCTCAAGGGAGACGTACGGGGGCAGCAGGTGGGGCCGGGGGAGAGACCTGGGGAGCTGGGCCCCCGGCACCCTGAATTTGCTGGAGCCGGGGCACTACATGCCCCTACAACTCCCCGTCGGCGGGGGAGATGCAAAGGAAGCCCTTGTACTTTCCTTCAAGGAGTGCAATGAAAGGAACTGCTCCTCTTTCAAATGAAAAACAAATGATTTGTTCAAATATTCCTCCCTGTCTGCCCCTCTGTGCCATGGAGAGAGAGGCCAGTGTCCAGCCGTGGTCAGTTTTCATCCTTAAATTAACCCAGGCCAGAGCCTTTGCTACTCACACTGTGACCTCGTCTTGGAGGACAATGGGGGGGCGCAGGCGATCTGCCCGCTGCTTGCCAGGATGCTCAAGATGGAGGGTTGTAGCGCAGTCAGAATGAGGAGCATCTGCGGACAGAAGCCATGGAGATGAGAGAGCCGATTACAAAGGGAGGGACCCCTGACACGCGGTGTGTCTGATCGATAATGGTAGAGTGGTTGATGGTTCCCATTTACACCTGAAACACCTAGACAAACCTCCCACTTCCTTCACCCATTCTGCTTAAACACACACACACCCTATGCAGTTCCTTCTGGCTTTCACCATGACTAACGGCTTTTCTATCTGAGGAGGTTGAGTAGCAGACTAACACCAGCACCATAATCCTAGTGGCGTGGTCATGTGTTAGACTGGAGCAGCGTGTCCACACAGAGCGGCATAGCTGCAGCGGTATAATCCTACTGGGGTAGATCTGCTGGTCAGTCTCCCCATGTAGACAAGCCCTCCCCTCTCTCGCCTCCATGGGGCGCAATGTTTTTAATCCCATTGCCAGTAGCTAAGGCCTAGACCCCCAGCCCCTTCCTCATCGATGATGTTCTCATTCTAAGGGCTGGTCACTTCCTTCCTGGGCACCAGCTCTGCTTTGAATACACGTCCACTGATGTGTTCATCATGGAGACTCATCTTCTGAGTCCGTCACCACCATCTTCCATATTCCTCAGCCGTTCCTGCCACTACACTGTGCCCCTGCTCTACAGCCTTACAAACGAGAGGTTTTTTAATGTTCCTGATACTTAAAGCAGCTACACTCTTTCCTGGGAATACTCCCCACATTCCTGAATCAGGTGAGGAACGGTTTCTGGAACCCTCCAGGGGTTACAGAGCCCAGCTTTGTGTCTAGTCAATAACTAACCTTCTTCAAACTACAGCAACCAATTAAGTCTAAATATGAGTCCTTCGCTGATCCTGCCGTAACTTAGGCACGTTATCCTCTCTTTTGGGGCTAACTTCACACGATCTTCCTCTCTCCTCCTTGGTCCACAATTCCTGCCCTTCCTCTTTATTTATTTTTTTAACTAAACTAAACTTTCAAATCCCTGCTTGCTCAAAGGAATCTTTATATCAGTGTCTCCGTTTTTACATAATTTTCCCCTTCGGCGTCTGTCATTTCAATGCCAGGTATCCTCACGTGTGCTGGAACCCTTATCTGTCTTGATCCACCCTCCTATGTAGGGCTCTCTGCTCACTCACCGCACACAGCAGGGGTACTTGTGGGAAAGCAGGGTTGGTCTTAGGCATTGCGTTGGTGCTGTTGTTCATTCCCCACCCAAAAGCCCCCTTGTGGCCTGGAAAATGCTAACGATCAATCGCTCATCACCCCGAGCAATGTTACCTGGAAACAAACGAACTTGGCCCCCATGTTCTGCTCTGCCAAATGCACCCTGGCCTGGCGAAACATGATCCCAAGGGCCCACAGGGCAAAGATGGTGGAGAAGCCCAGGCCGGTGTTTATCCAGAGGGCCACGCTCCCCGCGGAGATCTGGGAGGGATGGAAGAAAAGGAAGCAGGGCTGGGATTTCCAGGCCGGAGTAGGAGAGCGAAGCAGGGTCTGGGTGGGGCAGGGACAGGCTCCCCTGATACCTATGGGCACGGGGGAGCGATGGAGAATCCAAGCAAGGCAAGTTGCTGTTGTGTTCCCCTCCCACTGCGCTGCCAGGGAAGCAGTCTCCTTGTCCCTGCTGGGACTATGGCCCAGAGTCAGAGGTGGGACTAAATGGGCACCTAACCCCTCTCTCCTACCCCCTGCAAAGTGTGAGTTACGCCAGCTTGGCTCTTCTTCCCTGCCATCCTCCTTAGACACCCTTCCCCTTGTGTGCCTCTGCCCTGGGCCCCACCTGGAACAACCCGGGCAAGGCCCTGGTCAAAGCCGCAGAGCGGCTGCAGCTCCCTCTGCCTTGGAGGGGTGAAGGTTCTGACTTACGTCAGCCGGATCGTAATTTCCGTCTGGGGCCAGGACCAGCCCCACGAAGACGCAGGCTGTCTTGAGGAAGGCGAATTGGAAGGTGCCCAGAAGAAAGAGTTTCAGTTTTCTCCTGGGATGGCAACAGAGCGAGACGTGAGTGACCACGCCGGAGACAGGAGCTTCCTCCTGGCAAGTCAGCTTTTTACCCAGCCTCCCACCCCCTGCCACCTTGCTTAGCCCTCAGGCCACTGCTAGGCCTGCAGAACAGACTCTAACGTGAGCCTGGAATGTCCTGCAAGCCAAAGACCAAAACTGCCTCGTGCAATTCACAGGGATTTCTAGTGCAGCCCTTTCTTGCCACTGCCCACGCACACTGGACAGCAAACAGCCCCTGGCCCAGAGCGCTGCCTGGTTCAGTGTCGGACAAGCTGAGAGCTGGATCCAGACAGGTGTGAGCGTAGCAGCCGTGTTAGTCTGTACCCGTAAAAAGACCAGGAGTACTTGTGGCACCTTAGAGACGAACAAATTTCTTTCAGCATAAGCTCTTGTAGGCTACAGCCCACTTCCTCCGATGCACAGACTGGAACACACAGAAGTAAGATGGGTGTGGACACCGCAAACATTCCTCCCAGCCAGGGCTGTCCCTGTAGAGTGCTCCCCGGCCCCCATCCAGACCCAGGCCCCGCAGCCGTACTTGGTCATGGTGATCCGAGGGCAGCAGGGGCAGCAGCAGCAGCAGGGACCTGTGCTGATCACCATGGGCGTGTCCCGCAGGGCTTTGAGCAGCGCCTCCTTCCCGCCGAAGCCTTCCACCATGATCAGCATGAGCAGGTAGAAGCAGGTGCTGAAGTACCTGCGGGCAGCACGGGCAGAGAGCGAAGTCAGCCCCGGGGAGGGGGGGCGAAGGCTGCAGCACGGAGCCTTTTGCTCCACACCGGGCCACGCTGCCCTCCTGCGAGGCCCAGGGCCAGATGAGCACATGGGTGCCCAGGGCCCTGGCCCGTTGGGGGACCCCCGGAAACATCTGGTGATGCTTGGGCAGCAGGATTTAGGGGCTGCAGCGTCTGCTGGGCTTGGGGCAAGGCTTCTTGGATGAGCCGGGGAGGGGATCAGCCGGTGGGAGAGACTCGCATCTGGCTAGGCAGCCGGGGCTGGGTGGCACACGCCGAAGGGAGCTGGGGAACGCCACGGCCTGCTGCGTCTCCTCCACTCCCAGCTGGGGTTCTCCCACCGCTTGAGCCCGAGGACACAGGCTGCAGCCTGCAGCACACCAGCAACCAGGAGAACATGGACGGTAAGAGGGGTGGGATTGGCTGCTGGGATGGGGAGCCTGCTGCAGCCGGGGGAGCTGCTGAAATCCCCACTATCCCAGTGACACCCCTCCTCCCCCAGGGAACTGCAGCCCCACAAGCCCACAGGAAGCCAATGGGAGGGGCTCTCTGCTGTCCTGCTGAATGGGGCAAACATGGAAACCCCACCCCTCCCCCACCCCACCCCCCACACCCCCCGTGGCCTTCTCAAGAGTCAGTCACCTCTCCCCCAGGCGTGACCTGCTCTCTCTCCTCCTCTTCCAGTTTTTCCTGTGCCTTTTGGTGATTGCAAAACAGAGGGTGACACAGAGGTGATGGCCGGGCTTTTCATGACTCTAGCCATGGTTTAAAGGCCTTTGGATGCCCCAATCTCTGCACCTCACAATGCAGTATTGTTTACCCCCTCCTAATATGTCATGACCTAGCCCCGGCTACCCCCACCTGACAAACTATATTCTCATTGGCTTAGTCATGCCGGAACAGGCGGGGGTGTGCTCTGGCTAATCAGAACCCGGCCTCTGCTTCAAAGTGTGATTGAACGTTGATGTAGGTGCTAGTTTCTGATTAAGTTTTGGGTCTGACTATTTCAGCTAAGTGGTAAAATGTCGCCGTGCTCGTGGTTCGACATGACCTGCCTTTGGCGGAAAGCCGTGAGTCCCTTTGGCACCCATCAGCTTCTTTCAACATTTCTTCATAGCTCAAGTGATCAATTGCAAACTCTGCTCTCAACCAGTTCTCGCCGCCGTGTGGAAACACTGCATGGTGGCATCGTATTAATACCGGTTGATACAGCCGGGCCCAGGGCCCTAATCAATCTCAATCCACCTCTGGCGAGGCCAGGAGCAGCTGGATGGGGCTGAGCTCCCCAGGGCTACAGCGGGGGAGGGTGGGACCAACACTCACATGCCGATCGCCATCTCCACCACCATCATGGAGCGGGGGATCCAGAGCCCAAAGCAGCAGAACACGGAGATCACCTGGAGAAGGGGGGGCAGGCCCAGTGTGAACGGGAGGTAGCCAGGCCCACTCCAGTTTGGTTCCCTGGGGCAGGGGGTGAGCGGATGGCAGAGATGGGCCCGCAGCCGAACTCTGGATCTCCCCAGGCCGGACCGGTTACAATCCAAGCTCTGCGGAGCTGGATTTGGCAGCTGGTCCCTGGCTCTAGAGTGGTCTCAGCATCTCATTTCCCCCCGGAGCTTGGGGGAGCTCAGAGCCCCGCCATGATCCCAGACCCCCCCGGGATACTTGCGGTGCCCTCGAACTCTGGATCCACTCTCTAATGTGGATGTAATTAACCTACCCAGCATAGCCCCTGCCTGCCGCAGCGGTGCTAACGCTCCAGCGCTCGCTCTCGGCCAGCAGCCCAGCTGGGACCCGCAGCATGGCAGCGAACGCCCCCCCCCCCCCCAGGGTCCCGGTGCCAGCCCCTCCCACACCCCAAGGCTGGGGCTCACCGTGGGGGCCGAGCTGCTCCAGATGAGGGTTTTCATCTTGACCAGGCAGCGGATCTTCTTGGACAGGTAGACGGCTTCTTCGAGGAAGATGGCGACGGACACCAGCGTCAGGAAGGTCAGGAGGGCGTGGATGGAGAGTTCGATGGGGTCCAACTCTGCAGGGGGCGGGGGGGGGGGATGAGAGACCTCACGGCCGTCTCCCCCAGGCACTGCAAGGGCACCCCCCCCCCCCTCGCGTGGCCCTGGAAATCGGGGCTTGGGCCCTCGAGCATGAGACGGGAACATGCCCCAGGGAGGGAGAGGCAGTGGTTGGCCGGTGTCCCTCTGCCTTTTCTCCCCTGTCCTCTGGGCTGGGTCCCTGCCCCTCCCCACGGCCCCCCTCTCCCTGCTCTCTACCTCAGCCCCCCCAGCCAGGAGCCCTTTCCCCCTGCCCAGACCCTGGAGGGTGGGGCTGCTCCATGACACAGCCAATATCCAGTCCCGGCGCAGTCTAACTCCCCCCCCCCCCCATGGGGCAGCGCCCCCACGTACGGTCCAGCAGCTGCAGCGCGGTGGGCGGCTGGGAGACGCAGGCCAGGGGGACGCTGAAGTTCTCAATCAGCAGCTTGATCAGCTGAGGGGGGAACCTGCAGGGAAACCGGCCCCCATCCCGGGGGTTAGCGCCACGCTGGGGCTGGGGAGGGATCCGAGGGTGCGAAGCGGCCCCAGCTCTCCTCGGCCAGCAGCTGGGCGCTGTAAGATCTGCCCGTCTGCACCGGGCCGTTGGCCAAGCCCAGCCCTGCGGGGGGCTAATCCTGCAGCTTGGCCCCCCGCGAAGCCCCGTGACCACTGGCCGCGCGGCTGGCCTCCCGGGGTGGAAAGCGCCCGACGGGCAGCCCTGCTTCATAACCCCCGCAGCCAGGGCACCAGCAGCCGACCAGGGGCTAGCGGCTGCACGGCGACCCCTGGGAAATGAGCGTGGCAGTTCTCAGCCCCAACCACTAATCACCCTTCACTCGCGAGGGGGAGTTTATGGCCAGGCATTTGGGGGGGGGGCTCTGGCTCGGGACGGGGGGGGGGTGACCAGCAGTACCCCCCTCCCAGTGCTGTGCTGGGAGCAGCTCTCTGGGGGGAGCCCCCCCCGGCGGAGCGGGGTGACACCTCCTGCTTCCTTGGGTGACAGAGGGGACCTGCCCCGGATGGTTCCTGGAGGGGGGGGGGAATTCACCCTCATCCTTTACACAGTCTTCACCCCCCCCCCCCACCCCGCTGCCGGCTGAGCGGCTCTTCCCACAGCCCCGTCCCCTACCTGGGATCCGGTACCAGCTCTGCCGAGGGCTCCATGGCTCCCCGCTCCCCGGGCACCAGGCTGGCTCCTGCCCTCGCTCCTCGAGCCCGGCTGCTCGCTGGCGAACGGCTCCCGCAGCGTCTGCCGGGCAGGGGCAGAGTCCCAAAGGTCAGTGCTCGCAGGCAGGGCTCCTGCAGCCAAGCGACCCGGGCCCTGGGCCGGGGGGGGGGGGGGGGGAGATGACGGATGGGGGGAGGGGACGGCGGATGGGGGGGCACCGGCTGCGGCTCGTCCCGGGACACGGAGGCGCCAACTAGCAGATCAAATTCAAGGGTTCCCACGAATCTCGGGCGATAAGGCCCCCTCCCCCGCCTTCGCCGAGTGGGCCGGGCGGTTCAAGGGAAGAGAACGGGGGAGAGGAGCTGCCCTGGATCTCACCCACCAGGGTGTTGACCTGGGGCCAACCAGCCGGGACTGGGGGACTTTGCATCCGCAGCAGGGGGGGGACGGCTTTCCAACGTGGCGTGTGTGTTTGCGTGTGCATGTGTGTACATGTGTGTGTGTGTACGTGTGTGTGTGTACATGTGTGTTTTGTGGGGCGAACGCTGGCCCCCCCGCTCAGTGGGAGGGTGACTGTCATTCAGAGGCCCTGGGGGTGACAGTGGAGGACAAAGCAGGCGGGAGTTGGCCGGGGGACCTGGCTGTGCACGAGGCCAGTTCAGCTCCGGGCTTGGCAGTGGTGAGCCGGGGGGGGGGGGGGGCCCTGCTCCGTGGGGCTGAGCCCTGAGCCCCCTGGCAAAGTGGAGCAAGTTCAGCAAAGTGCGGGGGGGCGGGCGGGGGAGAGTCAAGGGGGAGCAATGGAGGAGGGAAAACTAAAGGAGCAGACCATGCGGAAATGGGCTGAGCAGAGCTCAGGGGATTCACTGCAGGCCTGGGGGTGGGGGGGCTGCACACGCCGCCGTGGGGTGGAATTCAGCACGAGAAGACATGGGAAAACATCGCCCCCCCCCCCACCTCCCCGACACACACTCCCGCAAGGAGAGAGCGGGGGCGGCAGCGGGGGGACGCTGGGTCCCAGCCTCCACCCCACCCATCTCATTTGACCTTAGGAGACGAGCTACCTGTGAGGATCTCACCACCCCCGCGTGGGCCCGGACGACTTCGGCGACCCTGGTCCCCCGCAGCAGGCTGCTGACCGCCAGGTGTGGGAGTCATGCACAGTGGGGGGGGGAGGGGTAAAGCCCTTTGCTCCGAAGCCCTCCGCCCCTGGTGTTAACCAAAGGGACTGGCCGGAGAAAGGCTGTTTCGGGTCCGTGGCAGACACAGGTCACAGCTGGGGGTGCCAAGTTTCTAATCGCACAAAACCAAACACCCTCCGGCCAGCTCTGCCCCCTGCCCTGCCCCTTCACCCAAGCCCTGCCCCCTGCTTACTCCATCCCCCCTCCCTCTGTTACTCGCTCTCATCAGCTACACATCCTTATCCCTTCATATAGACACTCAAGAAATGCATAGGGGAAACTGAGGCACACACAATATTCCTACTCCGTCACAGGTTCCCAGCCAATGGGAGTTGCAGAGCCAGAGCCCAGGGTGGGGGCAGCACATGGAGCCCCCCTGGCAGTGCCTCTGCCTAGGAGTCAGGGGACATGTCCCCACTTGCGGGACCCGGGTGGGGAGCCTGCCAGCCCTGCACCAACCACCCAGCCCAGTCAGCGGTGCTGATTGGAGCCGCCTGGGTCCCTTTCCGACTGGGTGTTCCGGTCAAAACCCCGACGCCTGGCAACCTTGGTCACAGGTTAAAAACCACAGCCGCTGATCCAGTAAGACCTGCCGGTCGGCAGCAAGGGGGCCCGTCTGCGCGGGAGCAAATCCAGCCCGCGGCGAGAGCGGCGGAGAGGAGGCCGAAGGCCCGAGCCGGCGCGGTGCACTCGGAGAGGACTCAGCCGTGCAGCCGGCCCCTGTACTGTGGATGCGGAAGAGACGTGACCCATCGTCGGCCCGCTCGAGTTACACTCACTGAGCCAAACAGCCCTGCCCGGGAGCTGCGGGATGCCCACGTTTGTGCCACCGACTGTTCCGATTGCCTATCGTTAGTGAGACCAAATGGACCCGTTCGTTAGGCCATGGGCCTTGGGACTTCCAGCTCGTTGAGTCCACAGCCTCGTCCCGGGGCAGGGGCTGGTTGTAATTAGTGTTCTGTGTCCGGCCTGGATCCACAGAGAGCCTCGCTCAGGGTCAGCCAGACCAGAGAGCTGGTCCCCGAAAGGCGCCGGGCTGCACCCAGATCTCCTCCGCCCCAGAGCTCTCAGTGTGTGTCCCCAAACTACAGGGGCTCTATCGAGGAGACGGTCATATTTTCCTTCCCCACTAGAGGGCGGTGCGAACAAGCTCCAGAGGAGTTTGGGGTCAAGGCTGCTACTGTCTACACTGCGCTCAGACAGCCCCGAGCGGCAGCCAGCGGGCCTGGGCCGGTGGGGGGGTCTGACTGCAGCACAGACAGACCAACGGGGCCGTTCCCTTTGTCCGTGACTCCTGCGCTTCGCAAGGTGCTGAGCGCCTGCGTCTCCCTCCGACACCCGGGGGATGTGGGCGTCTGAGCTTCTGAAACTGCTCCGACCCTGCCAGATCCCGCAGACGGGGGGGTAAGGCCGGAGCCGCGGTCAGGCCTGAATGCTGGAGTCCTCTGCTTGCCAGCCTACCCACGGCCCTGGGTACCAGGCCGCTGGGGCGCTCAGTGATGGCTGTTTGCTCAGCTGGGCGCTAAGCAGTGGGGTACAGCAGGGATCAGTGCCACCCCCCTGGTCCCGGGGCGGGCAAGGAGAGAGCAGCTGGATTATCACACACCCCCCCCAAGCTGGGCAGGGAACACTCGGGACCCAACGTGGCTACATGCTGTACCCGTGACCTTTGCATGAGGCAGAGTTTGTGTGCCAGCCGGGCGGGGGCAGGGCACCCAGCGCTGTTCTGCACGGGGAGGCACTCCAGTGTGTCACGCTCAGAGCCAGGACTCCTGGGTCCTCTCCCCAGCTCTGCTGCTGATTTCCTGGGAGGCCTGGGGCCAGTTACTCCCTGGCTCTGTGACTCAGTTTCCCCATGGGAAGGGTGGCTAATCACACCCCTTCTGCCTCAGTGGGGATCTCTGGGGCCTTCTCTCTCCTGCCCTCCAGTGGTACTGCCCTGCTTAGGGCTGTCAGCAGTGCCGGGGTGCGGTTCAAACAGAGCCGCCTTTGTGTGTCTCTTCTAAAGACCCCACACAGTGCCGCAGGGGGGGAACTTGTCACCCCATCCCACCTTACAGGAAACTGAGGCACAGACCCCACTCCTCTCTCACATGGCCCCCGTGTGCCATTGTGATGCCCCGCAGCACCGCGGAGCTCCCTGAGAAGATGGGGTGTAACCGAGGGAACGGGGTGCATACATTCTGCGGGGGTGGGGGGAGGTTCCGGGGGTGCCCGGAGAGCCCTGGCTGAGCTGGGTGCTCACCCAGCCGACGCCATGAGCCCTGCCGGGGGGGTGCCACACTGGGTCCTGTCCAGCCTCTTCGCTTCCTTTCACTTCAGCTCCCTCGTAGGCCTGAGCAGCCTGTTCTTCTCCTTCCCGTAAGCAGGGCCGCGGGTTCAAACCCCCACTGGGACGGCAGCATCGGGGGCTGTAATGGCCGCCCGTCCGTTCCTCCAGGCAGGAATTACAGCTCCTGCCTGCTGGGCGTGGGCAGCCGGGACCCATATGGACCGGCCTTTACCCCGGTGCCCTCAGCCGAAACCTCTCCTGCTGCTGCTCCACCCCAGAGGGGGCTGCAGTCTGCCCGAAAGCGACCCGTGCAGGGTGCTTGGAGCAGCGAGGGGGCTCCGAGGATGAGGTCAGTCCCTTTGGGACCCAGTGCCAGGGAATCACCTGCCACCGAGCCCCGGGGGGTGACTGACCTACACTTCCTGGAAGAGGCCAGCTCGGCCCAGGGCACAGCTTGGCAGGGGATCTGAGGGGACGCGGGGTGATCTGGCCAGGCTGGGACAAGGCCCCCTCCTCCCCTCCGACTGGAGTCACCCTGGGACAAGGGCAGCTGAGCAGGCCAAGCGAGGGCAGAGGGTGTCCGGTTGCAGAGGGGGAGGGGAGGCCCTGGGGGCTCGGCTGGGCATGGAGAGAGGGCTGGGAGGAGCCTGAGGAATTTGACCCTTGCTCCCCTGAGCCCGTCCCCCTGGCAGGCAGAGCAGCTTGTGCTATGGGTCAGAGCCGCCCCGGCCTGTGGGGAGCCGGTTCTTCATTCGCACGGTATCTGTGTGGGGTTCAGAGCCAGGCTGGGGCGGCCCTGCCAGCTGTAGATGGATCTCACTGGCCAGGCCCCAGGAGTCAGCCTAGACAGAGCGTTCAGCCTCTGGACCTAGGCCCTTGTACACCAGCCAGGTCAATGAAGCCCCTCACAGCTGGGCGGGTTGGCCCCATTTTACAGATGGGGAAACTGAGGCATGGAACCAGAGCGAGGTCAGGGACCGACTCAGACGGAGTCGGGATTAGAGCTCAGAGCTGCGCTAAGCCCGCCTCTCCCAAACACCCACTGAGCCCCTGACTCCGACATGGCAGCTAGCCCCACAGCTGGGGCAGGGCCGTCCATTCGTGCGAGGGACGGGCCGCAGCAGAGAGGACGTGAATCCTGGCACCTGAAACCAGATCCGGCCTTCCCTGAGGGGCAGAAAACCCTGGGCCCCTTCCCCGGGTTATTCTCGCTGGGTCCGTCTCCCCGGCACCTCCCTGCCCGACCCCACAGACTTGTACTCGTGCTTTGTCGGTGCAACGTGGCCTCTCCAGCCCCAAGCCCGGCTCATGTGAGCACGCTTAGCACACGCGCCACTAGTGCAAATCTGGGGGCTCTGGCCAGCCAAAGCGCCCCAAGAGCTGCCAACCCCAGTGCTCGTGGGCTGGCCAGGAATTCCCCCCCCCCCCCCCCCAGCGGGAGCGGACAGGTCAGCGAAGGAGCCGGTGCCAACCCGGCCCCAGGAGGGAATCTGCCCGGGACACCAGCGTTAGCAACCCCTTGGCGCTAGGAGAGAGGGTCAGGGCTCTGCAGGGGCCCCCCCATGGCCTCCATCTCCCCCTTCCTCCGGGTGCCAGCAGATCCCCCATCCCCACCCCTGCTCGCGCCTCTCTCTGCCATCCGGGCACCGAGCAGGTCTCCAGCCGGAGCTGGCGGGCTGCAGGCGCCCCCCTCCCCTCTCCTTCGGTTTCAGATGCAGCTGGCTGGCCGTTCACGTGTCCCTGGCTTTCCCCCTGGTCGCCGGCATCCTTTTCCTCCCAGCCGTGGCCAACCTCCTGCTGGCCAGCTTCACGGACCCCGGGATCCTCCACCGAGGTAACAGGGGCCCCGGGGAGGGCCCGGCAGCCGGGCCCTGTAGGCAGAGAAGGGCCAGGGGGACTTAGCCTGAGGACTCTGCAGTTCTCCCCGGCCCTCCAGTTCCCAGGCTGGGACGTCTCAAGTCCCCGCCCTGCAGATTCCTGGCCTCCGGGCAGGACAGGGACATGAACCTGATTGCCCCCCCCTGGCCCCCCCCGCCCCCCGGGGCTCCCCGTTGAGCCGCTCACCCAGCCACGGCTGCACAGACAGAGGCCGGAAGCCAGCCACGAGCAAATCCGCTTGACAAAAATAACGTCTTCAATCCCCGGCCTCTGGGAATTGGGGTTAGTGACGAGGCGCGAGCTCAGAGCCTCCAAGCACAGCCCCAGCTTCTGGCGCTGGGGAGAATCTTCCGCAGCTGTTAGCTATATAGGGTCTATGACACGCTGTTGAGCAGTGACATCTACATCTAGCAGAGGGCAGAATGCACAGGGGCACCCTGCCGTTCCCTTCAAGAGTGAGAGCCACGTTCCCCGTGCGATGCTCTGTCGCGGGCCGCACCTCCCCGCTAGCGGTCCTGGGCCTCGCTGCTGGCAAGGAGTCAGAAAGAGCGGGGAAGCAAGAAAGAACCAATATAAAGTCCCCGCAGAGGCACCCAGCCCCTGTGACTGCCCCAGAACAGAGCGTCCCTCGTCGCACAGGCCCGTAGCCAGACCAGTCACACCCAGCGCGGCTGCCAGTTTCTGCTCCTGTGGCTCAGGGCGGGCTGGGGGGTCTAGGGGCATCCTGGCCTGGAGGGGGCTCTGGTTACGAGGCTGGGGCTGGCCCAGGCGCTGGGGCCGGGGGTCCTGTCTCACCCCACGCTGTGTCTCCCGGAGCCAGGGGCCGAGGGCCAGGCCGGGTTAGTGATCCAGGCGCTTCGTGTCAAGGGGAGCCGCTTCGACCTGCACTGGTGCCAGAAGTGCCGGTACTACTGCCCGCCCCGGACCTTCCACTGCCCCTGGTGCAACGTCTGCGTGGAGGTGAGGCCGGCGGGGCCGCGCTCGGGACCCCAGCCCGGGAGCCTGCTAGCCCACCCGGGCACCCGCCTACACACACCGCACCGCGCCCGGCCCGTGCACCCGTCTACACACACCGGCACAAACACGACACCCTACACACACACACACAGCACCGCGCCCGGCCCGTGCACCCGTCTACACACCGGCACAAACACGACACCCTACACACACACACAGCACTGCACCCGGCCCGTGCACCCGTCTACACACACCGGCACAAACACAACACCCTACACACACACACAGCACCGCGCCCGGCCCGTGCACCCGTCTACACACACCGGCACAAACACGACACCCTGCACCGCGCCCGGCCCGTGCACCCGTCTACACACACCGGCACAAACACGACACCCTACACACACACACAGCACCGCGCCCGGACCGTGCACCCGTCTACACACACCGGCACAAACACGACACCCTACACACACACACAGCACCGCGCCCGGCCCGTGCACCCGTCTACACACACCGGCACAAACACGACACCCTACACACACACACAGCACCGCGCCCGGCCCGTGCACCCGTCTACACACACCGGCACAAACACGACACCCTACACACACACACAGCACCGCGCCCGGCCCGTGCACCCGTCTACACACACCGGCACAAACACGACACCCTACACACACACACAGCACCGCGCCCGGACCGTGCACCCGTCTACACACACCGGCACAAACACGACACCCTACACACACACACACAGCACCGCGCCCGGCCCGTGCACCCGTCCACACACACCGGCACAAACACGACACCCTACACACACACACAGCACCACGCCCGGACCGTGCACCCGTCTACACACACCGGCACAAACACGACACCCTACACACACACACAGCACCGCGCCCGGCCCGTGCACCCGTCTACACACACCGGCACAAACACGACACCCTACACACACACACAGCACCGCGCCCGGCCCGTGCACCAGTCTACACACACCGGCACAAACACGACACCCTACACACACACACCGCACAGCGCCCGGCCCGTGCACCCGTCTACACACACCGGCACAAACACGACACCCTACACACACACACACAGCACCGCGCCCGGCCCGGGCACCCGTCTACACACACCGGCACAAACAGGACACCCTACACACACACACACAGCACCGCGCCCGGCCCGTGCACCCGTCTACACACACCGGCACAAACACGACACCCTACACACACACACAGCACCGCGCCCGGACCGTGCACCCGTCTACACACACCGGCACAAACACGACACCCTACACACACACACAGCACCGCGCCCGGACCGTGCACCCGTCTACACACACCGGCACAAACACGACACCCTACACACACACACACAGCACCGCGCCCGGCCCGTGCACCCGTCTACACACACCGGCACAAACACGACACCCTACACACACACACAGCACCGCGCCCGGCCCGTGCACCCGCCTACACACACACAGCACAAACACGACACCCTACACACACACACAGCACCGCGCCCGGCCCGTGCACCCGTCTACACACACCGGCACAAACACGACACCCTACACACACACACA
Source organism: Sternotherus odoratus (assembly GCA_032164245.1). NCBI lineage: Eukaryota > Metazoa > Chordata > Testudines > Kinosternidae > Sternotherus > Sternotherus odoratus. The sequence continues at coordinate 4,009,985 of JAVMKO010000009.1, forward strand.
GCACCGCACCCGGACCGTGCACCCATCTACACACACCGGCACAAACACAACATGCTGCGCACACAGCCCTGCATCTCCCCCATGGACTCACAGTCACATACACCGCCCTGAACCCCCTCTCCCCTCCACGCCTGGTCCTACTTCCCCGTTGACCGGGGACAGGCCGGCTCACCGTGGCACTGGGCCGACTGAGGGGCACTTTCCCTGCACTCCCAGGAGTTCGACCACCACTGCAAGTGGCTGAACAACTGCATCGGCTGCCGCAACTTCCGCTTCTTCTTCCTCTTCGTGGCCTTCCTGTGCGGCTACAACCTGGCCGTTCTGGCTTCCTGCATCACCTACCTGGCGCTCAACTCCCACCAGGCCTACGGCACCGAGAAGATCTGCGCGTATCCTTGGAGAGACAGGCCAGGGCTTCCCCCGCCACCGGTCCCTGAGCACCCAGCCCTGGGCGTGCGGCTGGCACGGAGCACCCACCCCTGGGTGCACGGATGGCACAGAGCACCCACCCCTGGGCACACAGCTGGCACGGAGCACCCAGCCCTGGGCACACAGCTGGCACGGAGCACCCAGCCCTGGGCGTGCGGCTGGCACGGAGCACCCACCCCTGGGTGCACAGATGGCACAGAGCACCCACCCCTGGGCACACAGCTGGCACGGAGCACCCACCCCTGGGTGCACGGATGGCACAGAGCACCCACCCCTGGGCACACAGCTGGCACAGAGCACCCACCCCTGGGCACACAGCTGGCACGGAGCACCCAGCCCTGGGCGTGTGGCTGGCACAGAGCACCCACCCCTGGGCACACAGCTGGCACAGAGCACCCACCCCTGGGCACACAGCTGGCACGGAGCACCCACCCCTGGGCGTGCGGCTGGCAAAGAGCACTCACCCCTGGGTACGCAGTTGGCATGATGAACATGCATTGAGCTTCACCCCACACAAGCCAGGCTCCAGCGTAGGGTCTGATCTTTGTGGTCTTTCAGGATGTCACATGTATGCACACACACCCGTACACACACACACCCGTACACACACACACACGTACACACACACACACACACACCCGTACACACACACACACACACACACCCGTACACACACACACACACACACACACACAGGCTGTGCCCCACACTCAGTGGCGGGCAGAGGACTCGCCCCTCCCAGCAGCACAGTCCCGTCCAGCCCTGGCGTCGTGTCCTTCCCTGACTCGCCTGCTGCCAGCGTCCTGGTGACCGTCCCGGCCGCGCTCTACCTGCTGCCCCTCCTGCTCCTGGTGGGATCCCAGGCCAGGTTCATCACGCTGGCCAAACGCACCTACGAGCTGGAGGTGGGGGGGGAGGGGCCCAGCCGGGGTCTCGGGGCGGAGGGGCCCAGCCGGGGTCTCGGGGCGTGGGAGCAGCAGCAGGGGGCGGGCGAACCAGAGGGGAAAAGCTGCGCCAGGCTTTAGTCAAGGGAAACCTGTCCACGAAACTGTCTGTGTGTGTGTGTGTGTGTGTGTGTGTGTGTGTGTGTGTGTGTGTGTGTGTGTGTGTGTGTGTGTGTGTGTGTGTGTGTGTGTGTGCGCGCACGTGCGCGCATCCGGCTGGTGCCCAGGCCCTGCATGCCCAGCCCGGTTGCTCCAGCGCTAGCCAAGTGGCTGGGGTGTGGTCGGGAGCACACAGCACCCTTTGCTTCCCCAGCCACGCCTGGTGGGGACGTCCGTGCCGCCGGCGAGGGCTGGGGGCTTGTCCCCGGGTGGGGCGAGGCCCAGCCATGCTCCGGGCGCAGCGCCCGCCGCCGTGGGGCCAGGAGGCCGTTGGTGGCCGCAGTGCAGTGTTGGGATTTAGCGCCCGGCAGGCCTGGCCCCGGGGGCGTCGTCCTGCCTCTGAAACCAGAGCAGGTGTCAGTGCTGAGCAGCGGGGGGCGCCCTGTGTCCCTCCTGTGGGGCCGGCTCCAGGCACCAGCGTAGCAAGCAGGTGGCCGGGGTGGCACTCTGGAAGGGGCGGCATTCTGGCCACGCCACCCCCAACCACCTTCGCTCCTCCGGCTGTGCCTCCCCCCCCCAGCCTCCCTCCTCCGGCCATGCCACAGCTGCCCCCCCTCCCCACTCCTCCGACCCCCCACTTTGTTTTGCTTGGGGCGGCAAAAAACTTCACATTGGCCCTGTCCCCAGTTCCCGGCCGGTGTCTCTTCTGCCCCCAGCTCCCGGCCGGTGTCTCTTCTGTCCCCAGCTTCGCGAGGCGGGCAGAGCAAATCCCTTCGACCTGGGATGGGCCAGGAACTGGTACGCGGCCCTGTGTGCCCCGCAGGGACCAAAGTGAGTGTGCGGTCCCCTCATGAACCCCCCCCCCGTCCTTCCGCAGTCCCCAGCCGGGCTGCTCCCAGCTGGGGGGGCTGGGGCGAGCGGAGAACACAGGCGGTCGGCTGCCATCCCCAACCCCAGCCCGGGCAGGGACGGGACGGGCATCGCAGCCCTGGACGGACCAGCCATGGGAAGCCCCCGCTCCAGGAACGGTGGCAGCCGGGCTGAGTAATCGACCGCCAGGACCCCTCCCTGGAATCTTACATGTTGTCTTGCATGAGCGCCCGGGGGGGCGGGGTCAGGATCGGGGCCTCGTTGCGAAGAATACGAGGAATTGGTCCCTGCCCCAAAGAGCTTCCAGTCTCAGCAGACAAGCGCCATCCCGGGGCAGCAGGGGCTGGGGGTGGGGGACATATGAGTGACCGCGTGCACACGTCCCAGGAAAGTCCCTGGCCAGGGCCCATGCTGTTTGCCGAGGGACTTTCCCGGTAATCCATCCCCTCGCGGTGCTGTACTGAGCACCGAGCTGTACCGGTGACGCTCCGGGGGGACTTCTGCAGGGGGACCTCCCCGGTTCGGGCTCTGCATTGACAGGGGCTCTGCCTTGAGAGCCCGCTTGCCGTGACCCAGCATGGCACCAGCTGCCTTCTGCCCCTCCAGGTACATGGTCAGAGCCGCCGGGCCAAAGGCAGCGACCCGCAGAGGCAGGAAGGCCTCTGGGACCCAGCTCCTTCCCTGGATGTCACGCCTGAACACGGCACCGGCTGGACTCTCATCCCACCGCTGCCCCCGGAGCCCGCCTGGGCAGGGGAGGGCAGCCAAGGTGCGTGGCTACTTGTTCTCCGCCCTGGGAAGCCTCCAGGGTCCCGGTGGGAGCCACGTCTCAAGAGCACCCTGCCCCGGAGGGAAGGGCTCGGAGAGGGTTACCAGTGGCCGCTGGAGGCAGTCACAGGACTAGCTGCACAGACCTCCCCTTAATGGATCCCACGCCCCTTCCCCTGCCCGGAGCGCGGGCAGCCGCAGACACATGGGAGAGGTGCCAACACCAGTGGAGGTGGGGGGGTCACTTTCCGTGTGCCCCTTGTGCTCGATGGCTCGGTGGGTCTCTCTGCAGGCTGGCGCCCAGGGGAGCTGGTGGCCGGCAAGCCCAGAGAGGAAGGCGAATGTGGGGCTAACAGGTGAGCAGAACCACCCAGAACGCTCCCCGTTCTCCCCCGGCATGGCACCCCCAGAGCCCTGCTTTCCTCCAGCCTTAGCTCTGGGGCACCACACACAGACACAAAGTCCGGGGGTAAAATCTTGTCCCCCCCTCCCCCCGCACTGACATCAAAACTCCCACTGACTTCAGTGTGGGCGAAATGGTCCCCGGCCCAAAGAACATACAACCCGTGCGATGCTCTAGGGGTAGCCAGTTCCCAGTGGGAATGAAACCGAGCATTTATCTACTGCTTTCCACCAGCAGATCTCCAAAGAGGGCAGTATTGGCATCCCCAGGGTACAGCAGGGAAACTGAGGCATGGAGCAGGGCAGTGACGTCTTGAAAGCCAATGGCAGAGCTGGGAATAGCGCTTATGTCTCCCAGTTCACTGGTCTATCCCCTAGGCCGCACCGACTCGCCTTTTCCTTTGCCATTCGGCACCTCAGCTGGCACTAAGGCTGGTAGGAGGTTGTGATAAGGATGGGAAAAGTCCCAGCCAACAGCACAGGGGGCTGAGGTTTTCGTGTTAAAAGGAAAACACTCACCAGGCCTGTCCCAGGTGGGGTGACCAGACAGCAAGTGTGAAAAATCGGGATGGGGGTGGGGGCCCTATAGGAGCCTATATAAGAAAAAGACCCCAAAATCGGGACTGTCCCTATAAAATCAGGACATCTGGTCACCCTTCGTTGTGTCTCTGTTCCAGTGGGGACACGTCATGAGCCTTGGGGGAAGGTTCGTCAGCTCCGTTCATGGCCGGGCTGGTCAGCGTTTTGCTCGTTTTGATTTCTTGCTACAGTTGTTGGCATTTCAGCAAACCCAATGCAAAATGTCAATCCAAACGTTCAGAGCAATGCCTGGAGCGTCGTCCCCGCCGCTAGCGCGGGCCGCCACAATTCCATCCCGGGAGACGCTTTGTCACACGCTTGGAAACACACCGAAAACCCTTTCGCTGCATTGGACGCTCTTCACCAAACGGGTCGCTGTTTTCTTTTACCGGCTCCTGCTCCCATTTGTGCTCAACCAATGTGACTCTCTGCAGAGCACAGTCCAGAAAAATTCACCCCCTGAAAAACCGAAATCTGTTTGAACAAGAACCGGTTTCAAATTTTTTATTTATTTTGCCAGCACATGTTGGGTGTTTATTACATTAAAACTAGCTCCTTTAACAAACATGCTATAAATCACCATCTGATTTGGACCATAGTAGTATGAAAAGTTAATCAAGACTGACAGGACTCTAATGACCATAGAAGAAACATGAACACGCATTGGTTTGAAGTCCCCCCTTTAAGGATGGATTTTTTATTTCAAATTAATTCAGATCCTCAGCCCACCCACCTGCTTCTCCTGACATTTTTGAGAGGTTTACAACCACAATTAACTATTTGTAAATGTAGAGATAACAAAGTCCTGGGGCACCTTAAAGACTAACTATAAAGTTCTGAAGCATAAGCTTTCGTGGGCTAATACCCACTTCGTCGGATGCAAGCAGTGGAAGTGTCCAGAGGCAGGTATAGAAAAGTAGGCAAGAACCAGGTGGGAGGTAACAAGGTTAGTCCAATTAGGCTGAACCAGCTTGTTATCTCCGATCAGGGAGGGTGGGTTATTCTTCTAGCATTTGAATGGGGGGTGTGAACATGGAGAGAGGAGAAACTATTTCTGTAATTAGCAAGTCATTGTAGGTCTTTGTTCAATCCGAGATTGTTTGTGTTGAATTTGCAAATGAATTGTAGCTCTGCAGTTTCCCTTTGCAGTCTGGACTTGAAGTTTTTTTGCTGCAGTATGGTGACTTTTAAATCTGTAATTGTGTGTCCAGGCAGGTTGAAGTGTTCCCCTACAGGTTTTTGTATATTGCCATTCCTAATATCTGATTTGTGTGCATTTATCCTTTTTCGTAGGGACTGTCCAGTTTGGTCGATGTACATAGCAGAGGGACACTGGTGGCATATAATGGCATATATGACATTGGTTGATGTGCAGGTGAATGAACCAGTGATGGTGTGGTTGATCTGGTTAGGTCCTGTGATGGTGTTGCTGGTGTAGATATGTGGGCAGAGTTGGCATCGAGGTTTGTTGCATGGATTGGTTCCTGAGTTGGAGTTATTGTGGTGCAGTGTGCTGTTCTGCTCCCCTTTTGGGGTGTGAAGGACTCACCCAATCAGCTGGGAAAAGGAAATCTGACTAAATAAGCTAGAAAGGGGAAGTGGTGAAACTGACATAGACAGGAAACCGACAAGTGACAGAAATATTTTTTTCTCTTTGAAGTCTGGTCACCTTCAGGGGCTTTCGGTAGCAATGACGGGAGGAAAACATGGAGGCAGAAAGGTGATTGTTAAACTGACGTCACTCTGAGAGCATTTAAAGATGGCAAAACACCAACATACGTTTGGCAGATTGATCGTGGTTTTATACACTGCTGGGTGGACTGTCCCGTTTGGAGACATTCCATTTGAAATCCATTTGCCGCAGGAAAAACATGGAATTTGTGTTTTCACAGAGAATCTTTAGCTGTTACATTTTGTGAAAAAATAAAACCAGCCAAGAGGACCCCGTTTATCCGAGTCTCCATTAGCCAGCTCTCTGTATTGACCCAACCAGGACAGTCCCGCCTGGGGCTGTCAGCCAGACCCTACCACCCAGGCCTTGGGCTGTCGACCCCGGTTCCGGTAATACCGATTGCCAGATAATCAAGGCTCAGATAAACGGGGCTCTGCAGCATAGCAATAAACCACTGTGCTCCACTGAGCCCTGTACAGACTGTGAGGAGGGACACTAACATTCAGCGTTTCAACTGCGGAAAAACTTGATTTTTATGGCTTTTTATGGAGAATGTTTAGCTCCCTGCTGATGACCAGGCTTTCGTAGAACTCCTCTCAGTGCTGAATATGTACAAAGCCAAGGGGTGACAAAGCAAGAAACCACCCGACCATCCCAAAAATAAACGCTCCGGAGTGCAGCTGCTCCGAAGCGTTCCGGACCCTGTGCTCCCGGCTCAGTGAGTTCCCAGTTCTGCCTGTTGGTTAGAGGCCATGTTCTGGACATTAACTGAGCTGCCCCCTCCCCTGCGGAGGGGGTGCAGGGAGTGCACAGATAGGCGCCGGCAGCTGTGACCGGGTGCTCACAGAGCTGGGGGGCTGGGCAGGTTTTCAAAAGCAGGCCCCTCCCAGTTCAGCGCTGAAACGGGGCCAGATTTTCAAATGAGCTCTGCCCGCTGGGCGCGGAGCCCTTGCAAACCGGGCCCTGCGCCCTTGGGAAAGCCAGGCCCTAAGGGACTTGTCGACGCCCGTGCAAGGGAGGAATGTGCAGAGAGGGGACTAACATCCAGCCCTGCAGTCTCCTTCCGCGGATGGCCGTGGCCTCTCCAGGGGAGCCGTGGGCGCTGCTCCTCGCCAGGACTCATTGTTCCGCTTTCTCCTCTCCGGTCCCAGGCCTGGCTGAGTGGCCAGCGATGGACGGCGGAGGAGGCGCGCACTGGAAATCCCGGATACACAGCAGCGGCAGGGCGGTCTCGCCCACGGCCGCGCTCCTTTCAGTGTCTGACATCTGAAGGGACCCCGAGGGCAGCGCCTGGTTTATTCCGGGTACAGCGGTTCCCCGAGAGAAAACCCCGGAAAACTGATGAATAAAAGATTCTATCCCCAAGTGCTTTTGGTCCACGTCTCCGCGGCTAAAACCTCACCAGGATGGGCCTTTGGGGGCTGGCCTTTGGGGGTAGCTCCCCTCTGCTGGTGCCCTGCCCGGCTTCTGTCTGCCTAGACCCCCTGCCTTTCTTCCCCCTCCCCCCCGTGCATGCAAGCCCTGTTTGGGGGCCTGCATTTGGGGGAGCAGGGGTGGGGTGGGACCAAGTGGCCAGAGAGATTGGCATGAGTCATGTCTCTGGCTGGGGGGGGGGGGGGTGGCTCTGGCGCTTCATAGACCACGTAGGGGGGAGATGGGGGGAGCCGTAGCTGGCCCAGCGAGGCCGGGAGCGACCCAGTCGCCGGTGCCCCAGGCTGAGTCATTGTGGGGAGCCTGCTGTTCATCAGACCGGTGCTGCCCCTGGCTCTGGGTTTCATTTCCCTCCCCGCGGGGCTCTAATGAATCTGGTGCCTCCCCGGCGTGGGCTGGGGCGCCTGGTCTGGAGTTGAGCCAAAGCTCCCGCGGCAGCAGGTGCCGCTCCACCAGGCCTGTGATGAGTGGGCCCAGTCCACCGGCCCGCGCGCTGACTTCACTGCGGAGGGAGGCGGCCAGCAATGCCTGGGACCCTGCGGGCCCCAGAGAGCCATGGGCCGCAGGAACGACACGGGAGCCAACCAGAACTGGGCTGCCCATTGACCGAACATGCGTCCCGTGGGCCGGAGGGGGGCGAAACTTCCATCCTCCGAGTGGCCCTGCGCAGGAAGGGAAGCGAGCTGGAGAGGCTGGACTTACACACGCGGGAGGTTCCCCCTGGGCCTCGCGCCCACCGGGCCCGATCCTGGGCAGGTCCCTGGAGCTGGGTACAGCGCCCACAGGCGAGTTCTACGCGGCCAACGCCACACAGGTCACGGCAATCGCTAGGGACCCCCGAGTTTGGGGCCAGACCCACAGACGGCGTCAGCGCAGCTAGGGCAGCCAGCAGCCGCGGGGGGATCCGGGCGTAGCTTTGTGTCTGCAGGAGCTGGACAGGCGCCAGACAGCCCCAAGCTAGGCGGGGCCCGATCTGAGGCCCTGGAAGCCAGGGGAGAATTCCCATTAACTTCACCAGGGGTAGGATCCAGCCTGTGGCAGGACCCCCCCACCCAGAACTGCTGCCAGCCCCCTTCCCTCCCCACATGCCCCGTGACCCGATAGCGAACAGCTGCCTTTCTCTAGGGTGGCTGGCGGGTGTGTGTGTGCGGGCGGGGCTGGCAGGGAAGAGGCACCTCGGGCACTGGAATGGCACAACCTCCTCCTCCCCAGCCCGGGTATTGCCCCAGAACAGCGCAGGGCGGGGGGCAGAGGGGGGAGCTCACTGGGCCAGGCTCCCAGCAATAGGTTTGTTGTTAAGCTGGTTTCACCAGACGTCTCCTGCCCGAGGTTCGCCACCTTCCCAGCCTTGGGCTGGGGGCCTCCAGCAGCATCCAGCCTCCGGTCCCCACTTGGTGATGGGCGCGCACGTGTGGAGGGGGGAGTGTGACAGAGCTCGGGGTACCCAGGACTGAGTCACCCTGTTCCTCCTCCTCCCCCATCCAGCATGAGGATGTCTGGCCCAGCCCTGCCCTGTCAGCAGGTTAACAAGGGGTGACCCGACTCCCCAAATCCCCTTGAATCCCTCCCCTGGGCTATCCAGCCCCTGACACCAGCCAGTCACCGAAATCCCAGATCCTCTGCCCCCGTTGGGAGCAGCGGGCCCCAGTTTTACCTCAGCCCACAGCTCCTGTGGCACACTCCGCCCTTACCGTGACGGTTTATTGAAGGAGAGTCCCCTCGAAACAAGAGAAGGTGAGGGAAACAAATGGTTACGCTGCAAAATCAAATCACCTCCGCGAAGCAGGCCCTGCGCTCATCCATCGTCCCCTCTCCTGGCTCGGCAAGGAGGTTTCCTCACAACGTTCAGTTTGTTGCAGAGCTGACCTCAGGGGAACCAGCATCCGAATGTTCATCACCCAGCCCCGCTCAGCAAGCTGCCTCCGCCACGAATGGGGGCAGCGGCCCGATCTCCGCCGGGGGTGCTACTGAAATGGGCTTTCGTCTCTATTCCCAGATAAGGGGCCCCTGCCGGGGTCAACGCTCCCTTCCCCCCCCCCCCCCCCCCCCCGGTGGTTTGGCTCCTTCGCTGTTGGCGTTGATGGTTTTCCGTGGGCTGTTCTGGGATGGGGCCAAGGTAGAGCTGAGCTGGACGTTACCTCACCGGCTGACCTGAGGAGGCGGCAGCCCCAGCCCTCATGACTAGACCATCACGAAGTGATATCACCGCCTGGTGACTCCTTTTAATCTTCAGACCATACAGGCATAAAATTCAGTAGAGTGACCGTAGTCTTAAATTACCCCCCGCACACATCACGCTGTGATCACAAACATCGAGAAGTCACATGCTTCCAGTGGAGACTTCCCACGCTATTCTCTATGGACAAACACTCTGGAAGCAATGTATTGCATAGAATATTAGGGTTGGAAGGGACCTCAGGAGGTATCTAGTCCAACCCCCTACTCAAAGCAGGACCAATCCCCAACTAAATCATCCCAGCCAGGGCTTTGTCAAGCCTGACCTTAAAAACCTCTAAGGAAGGTGATTCTACTACCTCCCTAGGTAACCCATTCCAGTGCCTCACCACCCTCCTAGGGAAAAAGATTAATATCCAACCTAACCCGCCTCCCCTCTGCAACTTGAGACCATTACTCCTTGTTCTGTCATTTGGTACCACTGAGAACAGTCTAGATCCATCCTCTTTGGAACCCCCCTTCAAGTAGTTGAAAGCAGCTATCAAATCTCCCCTCAATTTTCTCTTCTGCAAACTAAATAATCCCAGTTCCCTCAGCCTCTCCTTGTAAGTCATGTGCTCCAGCCCCATGATCATTTTTGTTGCCCTCCTCTGGACTCTTTCCAATTTTTTCACATCCTTCTTGTAGTCTGGGATCCAAAATTGGACACAGTACTCCAGATGAGGCCTCACCAATGTCGAATAGAGGGGAACGATCACGTCCCTCAATCTGCTGGCAATGCCCCTACTTATACAGCCCAAAATGTCATTAGCCTTCTTGGCAACAAGGGCACACTGTTGACTCATATCCAGCATCTTATCCACTGTAATCCCCAGGTCCTTTTCTGCAGAATTGTTGCCTAGCCATTCGGTCCCTAGTCTGGAGCAGTGCATGGGATTCTTCCGTCCTAAGTGCAGGACTCTGCAATTGTCCTTGTTGAGCCTCATCAGATTTCTTTTGGCCCAGTCCTCTCATTTGTCTAGGTCCCTCTGTATCCTGTCCCTACCCTCCAGTGTATCTACCACTCCTCCTAGTTTAGTGTCATCCGCAAACTTGCTGAGGGTGCAGTCCACGCCATCCTCCAGATCATTGCTAAAGATATTGAATAAAACCGGCCCCAGGACCAACCCTTGGGGCACTCCGCTCGATACCGGCTGCCAACTAAACATGGAGCCATTGATCACTCCCGTTGAGCCCAACGATCCAGCCAGCTTTCTATCCACCTTATGGTCCATTCATCCAGCCCATACTTCTTTAACTTGCTGGCAAGAATATTGTGGGAGACCATATCAAAAGCTTTGCTAAAGTCAAGATATATCCCATCCACTGCTTTCCCCTCGTCCACAGAACCAGTTAACATAGAAGGCAATTAGGTTAGTCAGGCATGACTTGCCCTTGGTGAATCCATGCTGACTGTTCTCAATCACTTTCCTCTTCTTTAAGTGCCTCAGAATTGATTCCTTGAGGACCTGCTCCATGATTTTTCCAGGCACTGAGGTGTGGCTGACTGGCCTGTAGTTCCCTGGATCCTCCTTCCCTTTCTTAAAGATGGGCACTACATTCGCTTTTTTCCAGTCCTCCGGAACCTCTCCCAATCAATTGCCATGAGTTTCCAAAGATAATAGCCAATGGTTCTGCAATCACATCCGCCAACTCCTTTAGCACAACTCCTTTAGCTCTGCCCCTCGTTGGCTCCGCCAGCACTTGCACCAGGAAATTGTCCCCTACACTTTCCAAAAACTGCCTGGATTGTCTGTGCACCACTGTACTGCTCTCCCAGCAGATATCAGGGTGATTGAAGTCCCCCATGACTGAGAACCAGGGCCTGTGATCCGGTTAGTTGCCAGAAGAAAGCCTCGTCCACCTCATCCCCTCGGTGTGGTGGTCTGGAGCAGACTCCCACCACGACTTCACCTTTGTTGCTCACACTTCTAAACTTAATCCAGAGACTCTCCGGTTTTTCTGGAGTTTCCTACTGGAGCTCTGAGCAGTCACACTGTTCTCTTACATACAACACAACTCCCCCACCCTTTCTGCCCTGCCTGTCCTTCCTGAACAGTTTAGATCCGCCCATGACAGTGCTCCAGTCACGTGAGTTATCCCACCAAGTTTGCTGCAGCGAGTTTGCCAGGACAAAGCCAGGTGCTACTTGTGGGGGACAGGCCATCCAGCACCCACGCGGCTCTCTGGCACTGTGAGTTACACGTCAGTTAGTGGCTGTGAGCGCGGATGGGCGACTCTCGGTAATGTACATGCTGTACGCTCACTCAGCCTCGCCTCCGTGGCCTTTGGAGCGCAGGGAGGACTTGTGGGGTGCCCAGGCGGCGTGCAGGCCCTGTGCCCAGTGGGATTCTCACCCCACATCCCCCGAGTTCAGTGGTGAGGCTAAGTGACGTTGCATCTTCTTCAGCACGCCCCTGGTCCTTGGGGCAGACAGTAGGGAGGTTTATGATGCATCTTAGTTCCTGGGGGAGTTCGTTCCACTGTCCCCTAGACAAATGTCCCCTGACAGTGGGGAGTGGTCAGCCCCGCTCTTCATCAGCTCTGAGAGACTCCCTGGGCCCCGGCTATTGGGCACCATGAAGATAGGGACCGAGACCTTGACCTTGACTTGCTATTCTACGGGGCGCCAGTGTAGGGAGTGGACTGTCTGATGTACTTGCAGCAGCCGTGGTCCTGAGGTGAGCTGCGGCTCTGAGACTAGCTGGCATTGCCTACGGGCGGCTGGCTGCATGCCCAGGTGTATCCCATGTCTGCCATCCAGACGGGAGGCTGGCAGGTGTATGGAACTGAGGCCAGGATGGACGGAGTGTCCTATCCTGGCAGCGCCCTGACTCACAGACACTCCTATGTGAGAGCTCGGCGAGAACAAGGAACGTGGGAGGCCCCTCAGCAAAGGACTGAATTGTCCAAGGACGGACGTGAACCTCCGACCAGAGGAGACTGCGCCATGGCCGTGAACTCCGCCAAGGGGCTCATGTCAGGCCAGGATCCTGGCTTTGGGCAGGGGAACCTGCTTCTGTCAAACCACTGTGGGACCCACCTGATCATCAGTTCAGAGAGGCAGAGACATTACAGGGGGTGAAACAACCAGTCCGCCCCCTGCAGCGGGTTTGTGACACTCCCCAGGGTGCCTTTTCCAAGAGCCGAACTGGCAGCAATGGGCCAAAGTCGGGTCTTGGTGACACTGGTGCCAATCCGGAGTAACTGCAGTAACTCGGAGTTGATTCAGCCTGTCCCCCGTTCATCTTTGACAAGGCCCAAAAATGTGCCATGTGCCTCCGAGTGCGAATGAGGAGACCCTGCTGCTGCCCTGGAGTCAGTCGGGATGCAGTGGGGCAGCTAGAAAGTCACAGGGAGCCGGTAGGGCAGAGGGCCTGCTGGCCGCAAGCGAGTGCGGTTGAAGGCTGGGGGGTGACGGGCGGCTTCGGCCATGGCTGGGTGCCAGGGTCGGCAAGCGAGAGGGGGAGCTGGGGATGGAGCTGTCCCGGGGGGATGGGGTTGATCCAAACCCCCACCCCCATGACGTTGTTACTCCGGGGGCACTTGGCCCGGGAGAAGGTCTGGTATTGCAGAGTCCAGCTGCACAGAGACTCGGGGTGTCCTCCCAAGTCCTCAGGAAGCAGCAGACGCCGGCCTCCAGGCCCAGTGCGCCCCGCCGGCCCCTCTCAATGCGCACGGCTGACATCAGCCCCATTCCGACTTGCAGGCGGGATGGGCACCCCACGGTGCGAGGTGGTTTCTGCCATCTGCCCCTCCCCCGGCCTTTCCTGCTCCTGGCACTCGGGGGGAGGCTGGCCGGCTGGCGGGGGGGGGAGGGGGATTTTGGGGGGATGTGACAAGCCCCAGGAGAGGGGCCGAGGGCCAGCTGCTGCTGCTCTCCGTTCTGCCAGGTCAATCTGGAGTGAGTCTGGTTAGTGGGTTAGCGCCACGGCTGACACAAAGCGGAGTGGAGCCCCCTCTGGGGGCCCAGCCCGGCATTTTATTAGTGACAGCGAATCCGCGGCGTCTCCAAACTCAGCGGGGCAGCCTGGGATCTCGGCGCCCCCACCCCGGCGTGGGGCCGCCAGGTCGCTGAGTCAGGCTGTTTTGGACCGAGGGGGGGAGCGAATTCCCCAGGCAGGACTGTTGCGAGAGCAGGATCCGGCCCCGGGGAGGGAGCCCAGGGCTGGCACGGCGGAGCGATAGCAGGACCCGTCACAATCTTCCCGGCCACAGGCCGGGGCGGGGGGTCACGTGGGCTCAGTTCCCGGGAACAGCGGGGCTTTTCCGAGGCGCTCTGGATCCGGCCCCGCTCCCCGGCCGATAACGAGCCCTGCCCAGTTGCAAGCAGAGCGATACAGCCAGATGATTCCTCCGGGGGCCATGTGTTCCCCACAGATGACCTCCCCGGGGCCCCTTCTGGAGGCTGACCAGATGCTCCCAGGAGATATGGTGCAGGAGAGGAAGTGAGGGCCGGCATCTGCGGGGAGCCGTCCAGGGGGCTGAACGACCAGCCGCAGGCTGCTCTGATACACTCTGCGGCGGAGACGCACTGCACGCCAGTTTCACTTCAGCCGGGAACCGCCTGTTACTTTCGGAGCAGGGTTTCGAGAGAACGGGGGTTTCTGCTCCGACGTGCCAGGTTTAAACTCACCATCGGCACTGGGGTTGGGAAAGAAATTGCACCCTGCCCCCACCTGGGCGTTCACCTTTCTCTGCAGCTGGGAGTAGGGCACCATCAATTCAGATCAGCGGCACTGAACCCACCTGGTCATTTTCCTGCCGCAGGTTTCTGGCCTTCTCTGTGAGGAGCTGGCTGGGGTCTCAGAGGCTGGATTTACAGTCTGCAGGCGGGGGGTGTCCATCCCTCTCTGGGATCAGTGGCAGTCTAGTCATGACCATACACAAAGCCTAGCTCTGCTGCAGACTCCCCGGGTGACCAGGGACTGCCTCTGTGCCTCAGTTTCCCCACCTGTAAAAGAGGAGTAATAATACTGCCCTGTCGTGTAAGGATGAGGAAGGCTGCAAGGCTTAATTCAACAACATGCCTCCCGTGCCAGCTCGGGAAGGGGCTTGAGACGTGCCAAGTATTATTTATAACTGGAGCTGGCATTCCCAGTGATCCTTTGCTACTTCAGCCTGACGCAATGGGCCTTTGTGCAGGTGTGAACAGGGCTTGAATTCTGCTGTGCCAGCCTGGGACGGGCATGGGGGTTCCCCCAGGGGGTAGCAATGCTCTTTGCTGAAGCCAGATCTGCTCAGCTTCGGTTCCACCTGCTGCCAGGCTCAGCCCGGGCTAGCTGGGGCAAATGGCCACTGGGGCACCACCATGGGGGTCCCTCGGTTGGGTCTAACCCCCGAGGCGCTGCCCTAAAGATTTCTGGTGCCCTTGACAAGCGCTGAGTCAATCGTCCCCATCTTGGGGCAGAGACAGGGAACCTGCTTTGCAGGGGATTTTCACTAACCAAATTAGTGCTTCACTTCGGGGAAGAAATGCCAGCAGAAGCCACAGCCGCGTGGCTCCTCGTCACAGGGGAGCTGTTCTCATGAGACAGGTCTGGACTGATCCCCAGCTCTGAGCTCTGCAGACCACGCAGGGGGACAGAGGGATTGTCCCAGGTCCAGACCCGGATCAGAATTCTGAGGCTTAGGCTCAGCGCTGGCCTGCCAGAATAGAAAGGGTCCAAACATCAGTGCTAAAGGGAGGACTGCCTTGAGATTCAGGAGGCCAGATGGGCACGGACCATGGGGGGTTTTAGGTACCACTAACACCAGCCATGAGGCTAAAATCTCCAGTCGCAAAGGGCTGGGGGTGACGTGAGCCAGCTCTTCGGAGGTGTCTCCTGCAGCCCTAATGGACTTGGTTCATTCTCAGCTCCTAGCACTATAACCGCGGTAACCAGCCTGGCGTCCGCTGGAGCCTTGCCAGGGGCGTGCTGGGGGGAAGTGAAATCGCAGTAAATAGTCACCAATCGGAACTATTTAAGAGTTGTCTCCACAGCAGCAGCCCACGTCGCTTTGTGAAACCTCTCGCTAGCTAGAGCAACATTTCAGCCTGGGGGTCACAGCCCAAGTCGGGACCAACCTGCTCCGCCCTGCATGTTCCGAGCCAACCCCCGATCTTAGGTCTATACCCGTGTTCCCGCTGCCACGGCCCCTGGAAGGGTGGCCGCTGGGGTCAGGAGACCCTGGCCGCTGCCCTGTGATGGGGATACAACACCCACAGAATCCTGGCCCACAGAAGTGCCTAGCGACTGAGATCTTTGGCTCTTTACTCCTGTAAAAATACGTCAGTACCGGTGCTTCTGGGATTCCGTCTTTTCCTCCCCAGATGGTTTTTCCTCACTCGTCCATGTGATGCCACTGTGACCTGTCCTCTCAGGGGAGCGCTGAATGGAGACCGTTCCTAGGTGAATTCTCCTGGCTACAGTGACATGGATCTCGCTAAGCCCTCCATAGGGGGGAGTCTCTCCCCCGCACCATGGCCTCCCCATCTTGGGTGCCATTGCGTGGCCTGTTTCCTCCCTGTCTCTTTCCTTGTCGCATCACGTCTCCGCTAAGGCCCCGATCCTGAATCCGTACTCTTATTGAA
This sequence comes from Sternotherus odoratus, assembly GCA_032164245.1. Taxonomy (NCBI): domain Eukaryota; kingdom Metazoa; phylum Chordata; order Testudines; family Kinosternidae; genus Sternotherus; species Sternotherus odoratus. The sequence continues at coordinate 4,025,967 of JAVMKO010000009.1, forward strand.
CTCAAAGAGAGGCCTCGCATTGAAGTCCATGGGCCAACTCCCATCCTGCAGTTACACCCAGGGGAAATGTTTGCGGGACCGGGGACCTGCACTGTCAGCCTGTCTATTTTATTTGTCTGCAGGTAGCCATACACCGTGGGGTGTGCTTGTAGCATAAGGCTTTCATCTAGCCGACGCGGGTAGCAATGGTAGTGAAGCTGCGGTGGACCAGATATCAGTGCAGACTGAGCCCAGATCCAGGGTACCTGGCAGGCCTGTACCGAGGTGGCCATCCCTGCTTTACTATTATTACCCATTCTAGCTAGATTAAAGCTGGCACCGGTATGCCGACCGGTGTGACAATCATGCCTGGATTTGCTGTGTAGACATATCCGGGATGGAACAGCACCTGGGTGTTCAGCAAATGATCCGGCCACACAGGTAGGTGGTGAGCAATGAAATCCAATAGCTTTCTAATACCTCTTCTTAAAGCTGAATGTCCGTTTTACGTGATCCTAAATTCACATTGCAGTGAGCCAGGCTGCATGTGTCTGGGAGAACATCCTTTGCCCTGATAGAGAGCTTATTGTCTGAAACATGGATCCTCTCATGCTTTCCAGAACGATGTTCAGATTAGCTCGGTCCCATCTATACTAGCAGTTGAACCCGGTCCAACACACAGGGGAGGGAGGGCAAGGAAGCCGATTTGGGGTCCTTTTCCGAGTGTAGACAGAGCTGCCGTGGACTCTTGCTGTACCTGAGCTAGTGAGAGCTGCAGAGACTGCTCATGAATAGCCTCGTCTATTAGCAGATAACAGCTTCATTGAGTAGATCAGGAGAATTACTAACATCAGGCCTACAAGAGCCTCTCTCATTGCTCCAGCCTTCTCCCTTCTTTCCAGGGCAGACTCACCCACAAAGCCTCTGATGGCATCACAGTTTCCAAACCCCAACAAACCCTTTGGAATTCCTCTTTGGTTTTTCCTCCCCGGTGAACTCTGTTTGCTTTTCCTTCAGAAGCCCATGTCCTGTATTGTGCTACTCCTGTCTGAAATGAAACTCCAGGACACGTTTAGCAAGGAGCTTCACAGCGTCCTGAAGGCACTGTGTCCTTAAAACACAGACTAGATCCTGAGGAGAGAGAGGCAATGCTTAAGAACGGCCGTACTGGGTCAGACCAAAGGTCCATCCAGCCCAGTATCCTGTCTACCGACAGTGGCCAATGCCAGGTGCCCCGGAGTGAATGAACCTAACAGGTAATGATCAAGTGATCTCTCTCCTGCCGTCCATCACCCCCCTCTGACAGACTGAGGCTAGGAACACCATTCCTTACCCATCCTGGCTAATAGCCATTAATGGACTTAACCTCCATGAATTGATCCAGTTCTCTTTTGAACCCTGTTCTAGTCCTAGCCTTCACAACCTCCTCTGTACATTCATACCGTGGTTCACACGTAAAAAGAAAATCATATAAAGTATTTCCCCGCTCTGAAGGATGGCGTTGATCTCAGAGGTGGTCCAAGTGAAACACCTTGGGTTTCTTTGAGTGAAATCCAGCCTCTGAATCAAAGGCGCCTTGTTTAAAAACAGAAGGTCTTTTTCTTCCTTTGCCACCTGAAATATTATCTGTCGGGGCTGATGGTTTTATTTCTTGAGAGTGATGGAGTAAAAAACATACCCAGTAAATGAACTGGGGTGGGGGGGGGGCATTTTATTTGGTTTGCATTTTATTTGTATAGTCTGTCTCTGACAAGGAGGTTTCAGATCAAACTGATTTTTTTTAAAAGTGCCCTCAAAGCAAAATACTTTAAAAGGGGGAATCAGTGAAGAGGAATGATCCCCTCCCCCTGCCCCATTTCTTCAGAAGAAGTAATTCACCCCCAAAGTCAGCACAAAGTCAGCACCCAAACCGTTTCCACCCCGAGAATTTTCATGGCTCAAGCACAGTAGAGTGAAAAATTCACCTTTCTTGGACAACCTGAGCCCCATCCGCAGCTGGTGCAAACTACGACCGCGCCACTGACATCAATGGGGCTGCACCGATTTACGATAGCTGATGATCTGGCCCATCCGCTCTAAAAATAGAGTGATTAAAAATAGTGTGTAATCGATGGATTGACTGATCTCCACTCTTCTAGGGAGAGCACAGTGCGCTGGGCCTGGCAGTGATCTGAGATCATGTGCAGTTGTGTGGGAGCATATCCCAAAAAGCAGCAGTGAGTGCACACCGCTTTTCATCCGCCCCCCTGCTATTGAGTGCAGGACAGCTCTCTCCTCACTGAGGTGATCAGAGATCATTTGCAGAGCTTCTCAGCCAGCGAGATGTTACAAGCTTGAATGACAAGTGACTCAGGCAATTAGGGTGACCAGACAGCAAATGTGAAAAATTGGGACAGGGGTGGGGGGTAATAGGAGCCTATACAAGAAAAAGACCCAAAAATTGGGACTGTCCCCATAAAATCGGGACATCTATAGGCAACTGATTCATAAAAGCTGCAGTCATAATACATTACTCATTACATAGGACACTAGAGATAACATATCCCCTTAATGAACAGAAGTTATTTTGGGCCTCCATAAGCACAGATGAGTCCTGGAGTCTTACTTCCACTCTGACAGTGTCTCCATCTGCGGCCTTGTGAATATCACAGCACTGATCTGTGCCTCAGTTTCCCCACCTGTAAAATGAAGATAATCACACTGACTCACCTGGAGTATGGTGAGGATTTCACTCATTAATCCTGCCGCAGGAGGTGGAAGAGGGAAAGCATTAGGTAAGTGTTCGGCACTAGTATTCGGAGGAAGCCAGGAAAAACAGTTCATTTTTTTCACAGCTGCTTTTCCAAAGGCACAGAACAGACAAAGCAAGGGAGCTATTAGTGTTCTCCAAAAGTTACTCAAGCCAATTTGTTCACAGTGCCATGCTTAGTCTGGCAGGGGTCACAGGAAATTCCTGGCCACACAGTCAAGCCTTCGGTTTTTCTCAGATCACTGCAAAAACCTAGTGTAATGAACCAGTTTGAGAGAGAGAGAGTGGGCAGGTGCATCACTTCTTTTACTAGATAGCATCAGAACTATTCACCTGTGTGTCATAGGCACTGTACTGCTAACAGCCAGTGGAGATTCCACTTCAGACCAGTACCCAGTCCGGTGCCACGTTTCCTGTCTTTCTTAATGTCAGATGCTTAAGAAGAAATTTGAAAACTGCACTGCCCAGCGCAACATGTGTGATGCAGGCAGACCAGGTGTCTGAGTCCCCGGGTCTCAACGGAACATAGAGCGCTACAGAGCTGCAGCCAGGCTGGCTCACCTGTAGGCTAGTATTTTTTAAATAGGGGTTAGAACGATAAGAAACTGTTTAGACTTTACTAATTGCTTATCAGTTGCTGTCTGCATTAATCTAACTCACCACATCTGTAGAGCTAGGGAATATTTGAGACATTGTGTTGTGAGCCTCTGTGACTATGTAAAGAGAGAGAGAGACATTAACTAGTGTGAAGGGCTGATCTTTGACAAAAGGGGTTGGTGGGTGTCCTGCCCAGCAGGAAAGGTCCAGCAACACCCGGCAATTGTGGGACGTTAAAGAGGCCAAAAGACACTGGTTGTTCTGCCCTTCTGCCTATGAAGATGAGTCATGCAAGTGGATTCCTCTCGTCAGTTGAATTTGCAGCCCTTGAGGCACAAGCAAGAAGTCCCCAGTCCTTAGCCTGGGGTAGACCTAAAGGACATAGAGAGCTTGATGATTATAGAAGCTTCAATTACCTTTTGAAACTTAAGAGTGTAACTAATTTGTGTACCTATGATTGCCTGCTTTCACCTTGTAAATAACTCTCATTTCATTTTCCTACATAATACATCTGTACATACTTTATTGTGGGATTGGCTACAAGCACTGTCTTTGGTGTAAGCTCTAAGGTGCAATAGACGTGTGATATGTGACCGGTTCTTTGAGACTCAGAGTAACCTGAATATTGTTGAGGAAACAAAATCTTGTGGCACCTTAAAGACTAACTATAAAGTTTTGAAGCATGAGCTTTCGTGGGCTAATACCCACTTCGTTAGCCCACGAAAGCTCATGCTTCAAAACTTTATAGTTAGTCTTTAAGGTGCCACAAGATTTTGTTTCCTCTGCTATTCCAGACTAACACGGCTACCTCTCTGATTCTGAATATTGTTGTGATTCTTGATGTAAGGGACCATCCATCACAAAGGCAGGTTCACCTGGGTGGCGAGACAGATCGGAGAACCCAAGGGGACCGTCTGTGATTCCACGTTAAGGCTGTTAGCGTGCATGAGTTTACACTTGACACTTGGTTGGTGGAATCTAAGTATAGAGCTCACAGCCAGTTTGGGGTTTGTGCCCTGCTTCCTGGCAGTCTGCCCTGAGGTTGCTACTCGTGCTCTCAAGTCAGGGCAGGCAGCATCACAATATACTTTGAAGAAAACATAAAGCACCTACGGAAATGTCAAATGCTATACCACATGGGAGCGAGTGAATTCCTTCCTGACCCCAGCTGGTGATCCCCTTATGCCCTGCAGCATGAAGGCTCAGATTTCTTGTCATTTTAGTCTGTGTCACTCCAGAAGCTAATGTCAGTCACATAACTGTTTCATCCATCTCTGAATCCTGACAAGCATTTTGCTTCAGTTAGACGATCTGTATTGTTTTAACACCGAGGCCAAAGAGTCCAAAATGCAAGTGTGCAGTTACCAATGTAAGATCACGAAGCAGGCGGTTTTGCTAAGCAGCATGGTGCTAAGGAAGGTCACAGAACCCCTCTCAAGAACTCAGATGACTTTCTGAGTTCAGCTCAGCAACTGGAAGAGTTGAGTTACCGCTACAGACGGGGCAGGAGATGAACGATGGTGATTTATAATTCCCGCTTCTCCCCCCTGTTTCACTTGGACTCACCTGTGGAAATTTGGCAGATGACTTGCTCTCCCAAAGACATGTGTAATCTGTTCCGAAGCAACTGCGTACTTGAAAAGGGAACAGAGATCAGGAAAGAAATACCACAGATTAAAAAAAAAGGAATCTGGAAAAATATCACAAACTCATCTGCACCAGACCAAAAAAGCCATGAAACTCAGGGCTAACTGCAGCCGCTGCTTTGCCCCCATGTACAGTACCTTGCCTGACAGTGACAGAATCCCGACTATGAGCATTGGGTTATTTACCCCGACATGCACAGTAGTGTAGCTACTGTCCTTAATTCTTCATTGGTAGCAAGTATTAGAAAGCTTCCTGTTATCACAGTCCCCCTGTATTTGGCGCTGGTGCGACCGCTGCTGGAATACTCTGTCCAGTGCCAGTGTCCACATTTCAGGAAGAACATTGCTACAGTGGAGACGGTTCAGAGAAGGTGTAGGGGTGACTAGGCCACAGTCTCTAAGTACTTACAAGGGTAACAGCAGTTTGATAACAGAGGGCTTTTTAATCTAGCAGACAGAGGTCTAACAAGGCTGGAAGTTGAAGCTAGACAAATTCAGACTAGAAATAAGGTGCTGATGGTAATTAACCACTGGAACAATTTACCAAGGGTCATGGTGGATTCTCGCAGTTTTTAAGCCAAGATGGCTGTTGCTCAAATGAGAATGAATTCAGGGAAGTCCTATGGCCGGTGTGACACAGGGGGTCAGAGGAGATGATCAAAACGCTCCCTTCCGGCCGGAGAAGCTATGCATGTGAGTTACCCACCAGTGGTGCTGTCTCCGCTCCTATCAAGCTGGCGAAATCTTCTCACCATCACTCGTAGAACATCCTTCTCCAGGGCCCCTGGCCAGCCAGGTGCCAGCGGGGGCGGACTGCTCTTTGCTGGCCTTCTTCTCTCAAAGACAAAGAAGCAGGACCACAGGCCATTATTTCCTGGCTGGGTAATTCAGGGGTCGGGGGGAGATTTTTCCCCATGGTCAGATCCAGCCCAGATCAGCAGGACTATTCAGTTTCACCTACATGCCCATCACAAACCTGCTGCCACAATGAGTGTCTTGCCGGCGGGCTCAGTGGGGAGACTGAGGCTTAAAGTGAATGGACCCTGGAGACTGAGCAAGACTCTCAGCCGTGGACGGAGCCGCGATGGCAGGCCGGTGTTGGACAGCTGACTCAGCTACTGCTCACGCCGTGTGGTACCTAAGCTTCGCGCCCTGCATCTCACCAGCAATGAGAAAAGCTGCTGGTCTTTGCTTTTCTTCTGCGCTGCTGGAGATCATGAAACATCTGACGCAACAGCTCAGAAAGGCCCCCAGATAAACGGAAAGCAAATGAACATGAAACCAGCCTCGGCATGTCCGCACACCCAGCCCACACTCCATAAATGAGGATTATTCATCCAGCATTTGCCCCGAACCACAGTAATCACGGGCCTTTCGCAGCAGCAAACGTCTCTCACCCCTCCCGAACCAGCTAGCACTGTGCAGCTTTGCAGGAGTGCACCTCTCTGCCTTGCTTTTCAGCCTTCAGTGGATTCGGGTTTTAGCCTCCTGTGCAGACCCCGTGTGTGGACACAACTTGCACTTGTGCATGGGGGTTTGCACTGGCTTTGAAATCATGCTGAGCTGAGGTAAATTGTATCTACATTGGAGAGTAGCTGCAGAGCAGCTACCCTAGAAGCTAAAGTCCCACTGAAGACCCGGTGGGACTGTGGGAGCTCTCCCCAGCTGCATGCAGCCAAGGTGCTGTTCTATTCAGGGCCTTACTCTGCACTCCTGGCTGCGGTCGCTGGAGCTTCCTGGACTTTAGGAAAAGAACCTCTGCCCATTGCACAGTCCGCTCGCCTGTAGTTCGTTTAGAGCCACATCCTGTTCCAGCTAAAGAAGAGACTGCTGCCGACGGCACTTCAGGTGCTCGGCTCTATGAATGAAGCAATTTCCTGCGCGGGGTGATATTGTGTATGTGCGGCCTCTGGGCAGAAATGACGGTGTGTTCTCCTTCTGCAGTTCTAACCGGCTGCGCGGTTTGTCTTGATCGGCTAACGAGCTGCTTGTGTCGCTTAATGCGAGGTGCAGCTTAGCACAATATTTTGCTCCGCTGGCTCGACAAGTGCCCGGCCTAAATTATATAACCATAAAAGACGGGGCTGGCAGATTAGTAAACACGCTTCTCTCTGGCATGTAATAAGTATTATTTGTATTGCAGCAGTGCAGTGAGTTCCTGAACAAGGTGCAAGATCCTGCTGTCCTAGGAGCTGTACCAACAAATTGAGACCGTTCCTGCACCAGAGAGCTTGCAATCCAGGAAACAAAGAATTCCAGAGTTCTCCCAGGGCCTGACTGCCTTCGGCCTCAAGATGATTAAAATTAATGCACATGACATGAAATGCCCATGACATGACAGCACATGTTCCCCTTGTGACGGGTTCTGTCACAGAGATCCCCTCGGGACTGTCGCCTGAGGAGCTGAAATTACCTCTGAGCCTGCAGACTTCCAGAACCCTGTCTTGTTGAGCCAGACATGCTGGCCTGCTGCAGGCTCTGTGCCCCCAAAGCTGCTGACTTAACTGAAAACAGCTCCGCAGGTTACCTGTCTCCAGCACCCACTGAGAGCCAAACCCCAAATAAATCCATTTCATTCTGTATAAAGCTTATCCAGGGTAAATTTGTAAATTGTCTGACCTCTAACACTGAGAGAGAGATGCACAGCTGTTTGCTCCCTCAGGTATTAATCACTGACTCTGGGTTTATCCATAAACAAAAGTGATTTTATCAAGTATAAATAGCAGGATTTAAGTGGTTTCAAATAAGAACAGACAGAACAAAGGAAGTCACAAAGCAAAATAAAACAAAACACGCAAGTCTAAGCCTAATACATTAAGAAACTGAGACAAGCAAATCTCAGCCTCAGAGATGTTCCAAGAAGCTTCTTTCACAGCCTGAACTCCTTCCTCGTCTGGGCCCGATCCTTTCCCCTGGTCCAGTCCTTGTTAGTTAAAACAGACGTCTCAGGTGGTAAGCAGGGCTTTTCTCATGACTGGCCGCCTCTTTTGTCCTGCTCCACTCCCTTTTATAGCTTTGGCACAAGGCAGGAATCTTTTGTCTATGCTTGGTCCCCACCCCCACCTCGTCAATGGAAAAGTACAAGAATTAAGACGGAGTCCAGTATCATGTGACATGGTCACATGTCACTGTAAAATCCCAGCCTCCACTCTTTCTGTGTCCACACACACAGACACACACACAGGAAGACATGCAAGTAAATAAACCATTTACAACCAATTGGCCTGGTCAATGAGAGCCATCAGGATTCTAAACCACCATGAATGGCCCATGCTTTGCATAATTACAGTAGGACCTCAGAGTTATACTGAATATTTCTAGCTTCAAATACAAGAATGATACATGCATACAAGTAGGAGGAATATATTCAGTAGGTTATAACCTTTGTTATGATCCCTTACAAGAGACCTTTTGCATAAAGCATATTCCAGTTACATCATAGTCACACTGGTAAGTGTATTTCCACAAAACATATGGACTGCAACATCACACGCCTGCTTCTTTATTATTTCTGAGAAATGAGATAATATGCAATACTCTTCGGAAAGCTATAGGAATATTGGGAGCATGCACAAATCAGTGCAAACGAAGACACTAGATGAAGTACAGTCAAAATAAGGCTGCAATTGTTGCCCATAAAATGTAAGTTCTCGAGGAAATGGTCAAGGTGCAGATCCGGGAGGCCTGCACCCCTAGCTGTGCTGCGTGCACACAGGGATACGGCTGGGAGTCTGTGACACTTGATCTAGGTCACAAATGAAGTGAGTTTGGAGGGCTCTGTCTAGTCCCAGGTGGGCATCTGATCTCATCACTCCTTCACTTGGCAGTTCAGCACAATTGGCAGGAGCAGGGCATGGCTGGGAGAGAGGGACTGTTGCAGGGCAGACTAACTGGGAGATCAGCACTGTGAAATCAGCGTGGCCGTGACCAATGTCACTGATCTCTCCTTTCCAGGAAAGTCCAGACGCCTCCTCCCCCAGCTCTGATGCCCTTTCACTAGCGCAAACGACTTGCCCTTCAGATGCCACTCTCCAGGCATGGCACCGCCCGTAAGAGGATACTTGACATGTGACTCGCCGCAGAGCTACTTAGAACACGACTGAATGATCTGTGCTGCTCCTCCAGAAGGAAGCCATTGCTTCCTCCACTCCTGTGCTGGTGAGCCTGAGTCTGCGGCATTGTGCAAAGGTTTGCCAGGAAACTCAGCACTCAGACTTGCCAACTGTCCTGCTCTGACTGTTCCCCCACACACACACACACATTTTAAACCCTCCTAAATTATTATAGTTCTTCAAGCGCCCGCTAAAGCCTTTCCTGCCCCCTGGTTTTATCCATCAGTGGAACTGCCCTGGGGAAAACCGCATAAGGCAGACAAGCTAAGTTGTGATTCGCACTGACAGTTTACCCTGCTTTCCAGTCCACTCCAGCCATCTGCACTGAAGCATCATCAGCGGCTGGCCCCCAGTGGCTAACATTGGAGCGACATCCACCCCCACGGTGCAGGCAAAGCTGAAGGTCAGCAATGTTACCTGGCCATGAGTTTGCATCCTGCAAAGGCTGCATCCTGCAGACATTTACCTCTGCGAGTAGGGTGACCAGATGCCCTGATTTTATAGGGACAGTCCTGATTTTGGGGTCTTTTTCTTATATAGGTTCCTATTACCCCCCCCCCCATCCCTTGTCCCGATTTTTCACACGTGCTGTCTGGTTACCCTATCTGCGAGTAACTTTATTCTTGGGCGCAGCCACACTGAAGTCAATGGAAGTGAGCAGTCAGGAGATCTATTTGGGTGCATAAAGCGACTCTCATGAGTAAGGATTTGCGGGTTGGGGTCTTCGGTCGATTTTCCTTTCAGCTTCCTTCCTAGTATCCTAATGACACAAACAGGACTGTACATGAATCCTCTGGGTTACGAACCTTTGTTAACTAGAAAGGGGGAGAATGTGCCATCCTTATTTTGGTCCTCCTCACCCTGAGATATAAATTGGTCTGGCCTGGAAATGAGCCATTTGTGTCGCTGGGAAATCGAGAGCATTCAATACCAGAAAGGAACAGGCCAGAAAGGTATACTAGCTTGCACAAGGGATATGTCTACACTGCAATTAGACACCCGCGGCTGGCGGGGTGCAGGCGAAGGGGCAGTTTATTTGTGGTGTGGGACGGTAGCCTGAGCTCTAGGCCCCTCCCATCTTGCAGAGTCCTAAAATCGGGGCTCCAAGGCCCTGAGCCTGAACCCCGCAAGCCCACGTCAGCTGGCACAGGCCAGCCGCAGGTTTTTAATTGCAGTCCAGACTTCCCCAGCATTTTCGCTCTGGTGGTTGCTACTAAACAGTTCTGACACCAGAGCCCCTAACAGAAAGGATCAATAGGGTCGCAGCTGGGGGCGGGCTTGAGAGCGACTGTTGGGCTAGATAAGGGACCATTGCCAGGCAATCGTGAGACTCCTGCTTTTCTGAGTGCTCGCTCCGCCTGCCTGTGCTAATCCCAGCATAATTAAAGCCCCCTTTTCTCTTCCAGAGGTAGCAGCAAGCGATTAATCCCACCGCGGGAAATCTCCAAGCTACAAAAGGCTCTCGGGCAGCTGCCCTTAATTATTATCCCAGCTGTGATTTCCAAGGAGTCAAGCCACCAAGGAGAAGAGATCTGTGCAATTAAACACCAGGAAACCAGGTGGTTCCCCATGAAGCCCTTTCACTAAAATGTCAAGTCTCGCGAACCCCCTCCTAAAAATGAATATTTCCAGGGATTTTCTCCCTTATCTCAGCATAAATTATAAAAGCAGCGATCTTGGAAATGTAAAATTTGTTTTTATGACATGCTTATTACACACTATCTATTAATTATTCTTCATCATTACAGTATTTTATTACATTATGAAAACGGCAACACTCTTCCAAGAACTCACTTTTGTAGCTGTTTTCACTTTTGATTAAGCCTGTTATAAGACAAGGCTCCTATCAGAGGTGCCAGTAGAAAAAAAGGCTACGGGGGCAAAGTCCCCACACACCCCAGGGTCGGGGGGGCACTGCCGAAAAAAGGGGGGGGCATGGAAAAAAGGGGAGGGACCCATGGGGGGCACGCTAACGTGAGGCAGCATGTGACCCTTGTCACCACCCCATACTGGCGCCTCTGGCTCCTATGTTTCATCAAGGAGTATCTGATGTGAAACAGCAGGAAGGTATTTAAGAAGCCAACTCAAAGAGTTCCTCCTAAACAAGCATTCAGGTCTTGAGCAGCCCAGGCAAGCAAACAGAGCTTCAACTTGTTCTTCATAATCATTTAGAAAACAACACTAGCTGCCTATTTCATTTTAAAAACAGCAAAAAATATCCACCTCCCTTTCCATTTCGTAAATGGAGTCTTGACGTTTAAATCTTCATGATGGAGATGCTTGCTTTGATCTGCTTCGCTCCTGGAAGTCCCCAAGGCTCCGGGCTGCTTGTCCCGTGCTGCCCAGGGTCCCTATGGACAGCTCTGTCTGCCATTAGGGAATTTTATCCTGAGAACCCCCTGTAAGGGTTCACGAACCCCAGTCTGGGAACCATTGCCTTCACCTAATAAGGCTCAGACAGACTAATGCTGACATTTGAGGCTGGTGTCTGCAAGTGACAGCGATCTCTCAGGTGCAGCAACCACAAACGGTCTTTCGATGGAATCTCCCGGCAGCTGGCAACGCCACACCCATGGCGCTGAGACATTTGTTGTTAATCTCCAAAGCCAACATGCTCCCTTATCACACAGGGCGGCCCCCTCCAAGGTTACTCTGCAAGCCACGTTAGCCGTTGATGTAACTGGAGGAACATGTGCACGGGTTTCGTCGACACAGGAATGGAAAACCTGGGCCAGAATGTGGCTCCTTGGGGCTGTACACATGTGCCTTCAAACCCAGTGTAGTGCACATTGGGCCAGACTGTCCCTCCACCTCCAGGCTGTCCCTTCCCCTCCTCCCAGCCTTTGCTCTTCCCATGGACACAAGCTGCCCGGATATGGTATGGCAACTATCTCCACCTTTTCATGTTCTCTCTCGATATACATACCGTATAGACGTGTTTATAAGCCGAATATTTTTTGGTAAAAAAGTGCACCATCAAAGGGGGGGGGGAGGTTGGCTTATAAAGGGGTCCACACCAAAAGCTGATGATTTTAAACTCCATGGTTACAGGTAACTGAACTGAATATCTAATACGTTGTTGATTCATGGAAAACACTGCAAACCACAGCAAGGTGTTCTGGGAATCTGGCCTGTGGCTTGGAAAACGATGAGAAAACAAGAGCAGGGGAATTTCATGTGATCTGGGCTTTCACAAGAACAAAGGCCATATGAACAGCCAGACTGGGTCAGACCAAAGGTCCATCGAGCCCAGTATCCTGTCTTCTGACAATGGCCAATGCCAGGTGCTCCAGAGGGAATGAACAGAACAGGGAATCAGCAAGTGATCCGTCCCCTGTCGCCCATTCTCAGCTTCTGCAAACAGAGGCTAGGGACCCCATCCCTGCCCATCCTGGCTAATAGCCATTGATGGACCGATCCTCCATTATCTAGTTCTTTTTTGAACCCTGTTATAGTCTTGGTCTTCACAATAGCCTCTGGCAAGGAGTTCCACAGGTTGGCTGGGCATTGTGTGAAGAAATGCTTCCTTTTGTTTATTTTAAACCTGCTGCCTACTAATTTTATTTGGTGAATCCTAGTTCTTGTACTATGAAAAGGAGTAAACAACACTTCCTTATTTACTTTCTCCACACCAGTCATGATTTTATAGACCTCGATCATATCCTCCCTTAGTCATCTCTTTTCCAAGCTGAAAAGTCCCAGTCTTATTAATCTCTCCTCATATGGAAACTGTTCCATACCCCTAATCATTTTTGTTGCCCTTTTCCAAACCTTTTCTAATTCCAATAGATCTTTTTGCAATGGGGTACCCACATTTGCATGCGGTATTCAAGGTGTGGACGTACCATGGATTCATATAGAGGCAATATGATATTTTCTGTCTTATTACCTATCCCTTTCTTAATGATTCCCAACATTCTGTTCGCTTTTGTGACTGCCACTGCACATTGAGTGGATGTTTTCAGAGAACTCTCCACAATGACTCCAAGATCTCTTTCTTGAGTGGTAACAGCTAATTTAGTCCCCAACATTTTATGTGTATCATTAGGTTTATGTTTTCCAGAATGCATTACTTTGCACAAAGACAGTTCCTCACGGCTATGCATATAACAGTGATAAGTCCAAACTGGAAACCTGCAATCAAATTAAAAGCTTGAGATCTGGGTCCAAACTTTGTAGTTTGGGCCTAACCAAGAATTCCAGCTTTGAACGGCACAGCTCAAGTCTTTCTGTGCTCTTTCTGCTGCCGGCTTGGCATGCCTTTTTTCCTTTTCATTTGGTAAGCCCATTTTCACTCCTCAGTGACTCCTCCACCCAAGAGCTTGTTATGTCTTCAGTAGTGCTTCAAATCAACCAGAAAGGGCACTAAACACTGTGTTCACACAGTGAACTAGTCAAGCTTTTACTTGCTCCAGGTAGGAAGAAAAATTCCGACCAGAATAATAAATAAATTGCTAATTACAGAATTGTTCAGACAGGCACCTTGTCTTTGGGATGGTCTGACTGCAATTACCAGAGCAGAATTCCCAGCTGAATGTGCTTCTCATTGCAACTGCAAGGAACTTGTTAGCCATAATTTGCCCATGAGAGCGTGTTTTCCTGTAGCTTAATTTCCTTCTAAGTGAATGTACGTGCGCTGTGAGCTTTTCAAGAGCTAAACATTTGCAGAGGCTTTAACAGAATTGGCCACTTCCATCGGAGTGACACCGGCTCCCTGGAAGAGCATAGGTGAGAGGCAGCTGACCTCAGGAAAAGTGAGGATTTTTCAGAGCTGATGAAAATGGTGGCACTGGGAGCCCTGGAAACAGAAATTCTGTTTAACCACAGCCCAGGCTGCACTGACACATGCTTCCTCATTCTGTCCCCTTCCAGTATGTTTCAATACTGACCAGAGTGACCATCTCTAGGGGAGAGAGCAGTCTCTAGCCTATATGGCTCCTCTTAGTCATTAGCTGAGACTGTCAATTGGTGGCAGGGAGGTGGATGCCTGCCATAGGGACCGGACTGAGACCACACATTCATTTCACACAAGCTATGAAACTGTCACCACAGTACAGAACGGCCAACTTTCAGCCCCAGCGAACCCTAACCAGATTTGATCTAGAGAACCAGAGACAAAACACCCGCTTGCCTCTAGTATCAATACCCCAAGTCTCCTAGTCCCCCTCATGGCTGGAAAAGTGTGTCCAAGACTGAAACCCTTTTGTTAAGCAATGAGCAGCTCTTCATCCTCAGAGGTTGGTCTTTCACGGAGGGCCTGTCAAATTTGTTTTGTCCCAGTTTCAGACCCACTCGGACGTCCTAGGAGGGGAAGCTGGCCATGAGCTCCGACCCCAGGCCATTGAATTCGCTTTGCTGACTTCTCAAAATAGTCTGAGAGGTTTGTAAAGTCCTTCAAGGTTCACCCAACCCCCCGCCCCCCTTACTGCTCCAGGAGTTAGACAGGGCTCTGTGACCTGGGAGATAAAAGCAGGAAGGCATTCCTATGCTCCGTTTTTATCAGAACAAATACAAGCAGCACATAACCGCAGTGCACACAATCAGATAATGGGAGGGGCCTGCTAGTCTGCCCAGGAGCCAGTAGACAAAGGCAAGAGGCTAACCAGCGTGTGCGTGGCAATCTAATCTCGTTCAGGGGCGCAGGCCCAGCCGCTGCACGGCCACTAGTTAATTAGTCCCATTAGCAGAATGGAAGAAGATCAATGCACACAAACGATTTCATCTATTGGGGCCAATTTGCTTCCTGAGTGTATGCACACAGGGCTCTGTGTCACACGGGAAAAGGCACTAAAACTAAAGTGAAGTGAGGGTGGTAGCTTTATATGTATATTAGCTGATCAAGAACATCAGGAAGGAAGAACGGCCTTGTGGCTCGGTCACTGGACTGGGAGCAAGGAAACCTGAGCTCAGTATCCAGCTCCGCCACAGATTTCTAGTGTGACCTTGGAAAAGTCACTTAATCACTGTGTGCCTCGGTTCCTGCTGTGTCAAATTGCAATAATCATACAGCTTTACTGTGTGTCGGTACCATACATGGCCTAGTACTGTGGGACCCTCATCCTGGTTGGGATCTGTAGGCAGAGTTAAGGTTAAACATACAAGACACCCAGACCTTTGCAAATATGAAAGTCCAGTTAAAGTAGCCAACCTACCTTAACTCTACTGCAGTAGGTCTGACCTCTGCTCTCCTGTGCCTGTGCTGAGAATGTGCACCACAGAACATGGGCTCTGTATTGCGTTTCCTACATGTACATAGAATCACAGAACTGGAAGGGACCTCGAGAGGTCAGCTAGTCCAGTCCCCTGAACTCAAGGCAGGACTAAGGCCTTGTCTACACTACCGGCTGGATCAACACGTAGAGATCAATCTATTGGGGATCGATTTATCGCGTCTTGTCAGGACATGATAAATTGATCTCCAGAGGCACTCCCGTCGACTCCGGAACTCCAGCTCTCCAAAAGGCGCAAGGCAGAGTCGACGGGGGAACCCACTGCTGACCGCTGCCACCGTGAGGACGGCAGGTAAATCGACCTAAGATGCGTCGACTTCAGCTATGCTATTCATGTAGCTGAAGTTGCGTATCTTAGGTCAACCCTCCCTGTTAGTGTAGACCAGGCCTTAGCATTCTCTAAACCATCCCTGACAGGTGTTTGTCTGACCTGCTCTTAAAAATCTCCAATGATGGAGATTCCACAACGTCCCTGGGCAGTTTATTCCAGTGCTTAACCACTCTAACAGGAAGTTTTTCCTAATGTCCAACCTAAATCACCCTTGCTGCAATTTAAGCCCATTGCTTCTTATCCTGTCCTTGGAGGTTAAGAAGAACAATTTTTCTCCCTTCTCCTTGTAACAATCTTTTATGTGCTTGAAAACTGTTCCAATGTCCTCTCTCGGTCTGCTCTTCTCCAGACTAAACCAAACCCAATTTTTTCAATCTTCCCTCAAGGGTCATGTTTTCTAGACCTTTAATCATTTTTGTTGCTCTTCTCTGGACTTTCCCAATTTGTCTACATCTTTCCTGAAATGTGTCATCCAAAACTGGACACAATACTCTAGTTGAGGCCTAATCGGCACAGAGTAGAGCGAAAGAATTATTTCTTTTGTCTTGCTTACAATACTCCTGATAATACATCCCAGAACGATGTTTGCTTTTTTTGCAAGTGTTACACTGTTGACTCATATTTGGCTTGTGATCCACTATCACCCCCAGATTCCTTTCCGCAGTACTCCTTCCTAACCACTCACTTCCCATTTTGTATGTGTGCAACTGACTGTTCGTTCCTAAATGGAGTTCTTTGCATTTGTCCTTATTGAATTTCATCCTATGTACTTCAGACCATTTCTCCAGTTTGTCCAGAGCATTTTGAATTTTAATCCTATCCTCCAAAGCACTTGCAACCCCTCCCAGCTTGGTATCATCCGCAAACTTTATAAGTGCACTCTCTATGCCATTATCTAAATTATTGATGATGATATTGAACAGAACCAGAACCAGAATCGATCCCTGCGGGACCCCACTCATTATGCCCTTCCAGCATGACTGTGAACCACTGATAACTGCTCTCTGGGAACATAGCTTGTCTCTGACACCAACTATCAACTTTTCCTCTAAAATGCTCTAATTTCATGAGCTCAGCATCTAAGGTTTGCACATGGAGATGTGGCAGCTTTGGAAAACTGGTAGCCACACAGAACCACAGGGCCCAGTCCTGTGAGGTGCTGAGCTCCTCCTGTGACGCTGTGGGGAGCTCAGTTCCCCCTGCCCTGAGAGGAGTAACAATCTCTCACAACTAGTTTAACAAGAAATTCTTTTCTTTCTGCTGCATGTTCTTATCATTTCCTTTTTCTAGGCTGACACCCAGCACATGCCCTATAATTTGGGATCTTTCCAGCCAAGGACAATTTTTGAGCAGAAGGTCAGTCCCTCTAACAACACAAACAGGCCTTGACAAGGTCCCTGACAAGGGTGAATACAGGACAGAGAAATTCAAAGCTCAATGGGGTTTGAAAAAGACTGTTACAGTTCTTCAGAATGTGCAAGCGTTCCCTCCCCTTCCTGCTTCCGCGCCTCCAGGCTTCTTCAGAGCTCCCCGGTTTGACCTGCTACACTTCCACTGCCTTTAAATCACCATTTTGTGCCAGCCAAGGGGGGCTCGACTCGGCGTACGGTGCCCCATTAGTTTATTTCTTCTGTGACCCGCTTGCTGAGACAAAAGCTCCTCCCGTGGACTGGCTCCTCCTCCAATATCCCAGTCCCCCAAGGCTCGGTGTGTTTGTTCTGCAGCTCACAAGGGAACAGTCCATAGACCATGGTTTGAGAACCATAGCTCTGCAGTGCGTCAGCATCCTCTTTGGATTCCCCAGGGGGTTCACCACAGGCTAGGAGATTTATCCAGTGATGACTCATTTCTCAAATGTGGTTGCTGGGACTACCCAGGGTTGTGAGGCACCTCTCTACCACCTGCCCTTAACGTGGGGCAGCCTTTCTGGGCCTGCTGTGGATCAGATCCATCAGCAGCCTCTGGCAATACAAGAGCTGCCTTCCAGGCCATGGGCCCCGCTGTCTTGGTATAGGTCAGTGATAGCCACACACCAACCCTGAGTCCTCCGAACGTCCGTCTGGAGTGTCCAGCCTCTGATCCGCTGGACACGCACTGAATTCCCAGCTCCTCTGTTCCCAAAGGAATAGAACAGGCCAGCTTACCAGTTACACCTTAGGAGCCACAGTGCTGCACGCACACAGAACGAAGGGCTGGTCTACACTGAAAAATCCATCCCCCTAAGAGACGTAGCTATGCCAACCTAGGCCCCTGTGTAGACAGCGCTAGGTTGACGGAAGAACTCTTCTGTTGGGCTAACTCCCAGCTCTCCAGGAGGCAGATTAAGGACAGTGACGGGAGAATCCCTCCTACCACTGTAGTGAGTGATCTATTGAAGCACTCTGAGTATAGACATACAGTAGACTCTCAATTATCCAGGATTGGGTTAACCAGAATGTGGATTAACCAGGATGTAAAAAAAATATATGCGTAATCTGGCTTGCCGCCCCAAGCACACGCAAAAAAAAAACCCACCAGGGCGCAGGGCAGCCAGTGAACCAACACCCTCTTCCCCTGGTGCAGGGTGGCTGGTGAACCAACCCTCCCCCCCATACTTCCTATGGATGGCGATTATCTGGGATTTTATTAACCAGGATTAATTTTTTCCCTATCATCCTAGATAATCGAGAGTCTACTGTACTCCAAAAATGTC
The DNA here is from genome assembly GCA_032164245.1 of Sternotherus odoratus. Taxonomy (NCBI): domain Eukaryota; kingdom Metazoa; phylum Chordata; order Testudines; family Kinosternidae; genus Sternotherus; species Sternotherus odoratus. Next base: position 4,044,303 of record JAVMKO010000009.1, read on the forward strand.
CCTGCTCTGAAGAGCTGACTTCTAATCCACATCTGTTTGTTCTGTAAACTAATTATCATTGCTAATGCAACAGGGCCTGGATCTCAAAATGGAGCCTGTTCAAGCCCTGAATGTGTGAGTGTAAATGTGTAATTGCATGCAAAAGTCACTATTTTCACATATAACAACCCATTTTGCATATGCATATCTATGTTTGTGCATGCTAATTTGGGATTAATAAATGCAATTGTCCTGATTTTTACATTACCTTAATTTTTCTCATTGACAAATAATTCCCACAAAACGGGAGGCTGAGTTAAGCCTTCTTTAACAGACACATGTGTACATTTATGGGTGTGCTTTTGATGGCCAGCTTAGAAAAGCTGGCTCAAGACTGCCATGTCAAGCTTCAGATCTGTTTAATTCCTTCTTTATCAATGCAAGAATGAATTCCTTTCTATAAAACTTAATCCTCTTTACAATCACGTGTTACAACACCAGACTTTCAAGTTCCCCTTTGATAAGCCCTGCTTTGCGTTGGAGAGAATTTAAGAAATGAATTAAGGTCTTAAGCTGCCAGTTTGTTCTCTTAATGAGGGGGAAAGAACTTAGAAATGTAAAAAATAAAACGTTGAAATATTAGCAAACATTCTGGTGCTCTGCCAGACCATTTAGTATTAACTCCTGATTCAGGTGACTAGCACTGAATGGAGGCAACACTTTTTTTACACCAGAGTTTAAAACCAAACCAGGAAATTAAGCAAATTATTTTAGCTCTGATAGACCGGTTCTTACACCCAGGTTTCCAAAATGCTGCACAATGCTTCGGAACTTGCGTTTGATTCCTGCTGCAAGAAATAAAACAAAGGACACCGATAGCAGACTCTCTGGACATAGAGAAACAGGGAACTGTAGGTGAAACACTGGAGAAACACAAAACCCTCTGTGATGTCAAGAATCAGAGAGGTAGCCATGTTAGGGCTTGTCTTCACTACCCGCCAGATTGGCGGGTAGCGATCGATCTTTTGGCGATCGATTTCTCGCGTCTCGTGAAGACACGAGAAATCGATCGCCTGCGGCACCCCCGTCGACTCAAGAACTCCAGCTTGCTGAGAGGCGCAAGCTGGAGTCGACGGGGGAGCGCACCGCCGACTGCCGCCGCCGTGAGGACGGCAGGTAAGTTGGCTGGAGATACGCACACTTCAGCTACATGATTCACTTAGCTGAAGTTGTGTATCTGCAGTCGATTCCTCCCTCCCCCCCCCCCCCCCCAGTGAAGACAGCCCTTTACGTCTGGATTTACAGAAGTGACAAAGAGTCCTGTGGCACCTTAAAGACTAACAAAACTATTGAAGCATAAGCTTTTCAGCCTGATTGAACTAACCTTGTTATCTCTAACCTGGTCCTTGCCTCTTAATTGTACCTGCCTCTGGATACTTCCACTGCATGCATCCGATGAAGTGGGTATTAGCTCATGAAAGCTTACGCTTCAATACTTTAGTTAGTTTTTAAGGTGCCACAGGACTCTTTGTCACTGCTACAAAACCCTCTGTCTCACCTATAAATTTCATATAACAAATAACATTCCCACTGAAGCAGAAAAAAAAAATCCTTTCTAGTGTTTTTACAAGTGGGGTGCTGGGAATATTTCCACTCGGTGCCAAATGTCATTTAAATGTTAAGAATTCCAAACAAAATGCTGATTACAAAGTTATAGCTGAATGTGACCATGTTCAAAATACATTTCTTTAGTGGCTCTGAGAAATTAAAGGGTTAAACTGCCAATCGGTTGCAGCTCTGTAATTCATAAATCAATAAATTAGACTCGTTACAATTTAGTCAATGTTTTTTCCTATCCTTTTTTCCCTCATTTTTTTAAGCAGTAAAGTGCTGCTGGCTCAGAATAACTCAAGCAAGAAAAGAAAGACACTGGGGCTGCAAACTATGTGGAACTAGCATGCTAATAAATATCATGCTCTAAATAGAACTGGCTCTGTGAAGGACAAAAGGTTTGATATTTAACACTGAGGCCTGTATTTACATACTTGTCAGCGGAGGGGAAAGAATGGGTACGTGGCTTTGTATGCTCACCGATGTACAGAACAGTGTAATCCCTTCTACTCTTCCAGACCCAGCAGTTGGGCTCGATCAGTACTTGGACGGCTGATTTCCAAGGAAGCCCCAGTTACTGGTCCTGTATGTAGTGCAGTTCCCTGTGAATCAGTTCTGAACCAAAATCTCACTGTGGTGCTCTGGGTATTGTGTCTCTCTTCAGATGAGATGTACAGCAACACTCTGATTGTGAAAGGTTGCAAGGAATGTTGTAGCGGGTGTTTTTTGCCCCAGTGCCTTGGTCAAACGCCAACTCAGGTAATTGTAGTCTACTTCCCTAAATTATCCTTGAAATTCCAACTGGAAATGATGGTCATTAATCCATGACTCTATTGTAGGGTAATTAGACTGTGTGCATTTATGACGTTCAGTAGCAGACCGAGTGACCCATGTATATCAGCTTGCTATGTAAGTAAATCATTTTTAAACAAAAAGTGCTATACTCATAAAATACTACGCATTTTAGTATTCCCTCTTCCCCAACTGCATCACATTGGCAGGAGGACCCAACCAAAGGAAAACAACATTCTTTGTGTGTGTGTGTGTGTGTGTGTGTGTAATGAAATGCAGTGTCACTGCATTAAGGATGAATTATATGCTCCAGCTCTTCTATTTTTTTCCCATTTCCATCTTTTTCTGTTCTTTGCAATCACTGCACTGGAAATACTGGCATACCTACCCCAGGCTAATTCAAGTGCTGATCACAGCAGGGCAGGTCTAGTGGTTAAAGCACAGGCCTGTAAGTTTTGGCAGTGCCACAGACTTGGTGCAAGTTGTTTAGACCACTCTGTGCCTCAGTTTCTCCATTTGTAAAATGGGGCTAGTACAACTTCCCTACCCCACCCATGATGCGTTGCGTGATCACTACTGATGTTTGTCAAGCGCACTGAAATCCTGGAATGGGAGATATTAAGATGATGGACAAAGTGTTACAACAAAGCTATTATCCTGTGTCGAAGTGCAACTGAGTGCACTATAAAAGACCTCATTTGGGTTCTGAAAAGGGCCTGCAAAAAGGCAGCTTGTCACTGTAGATACTGTATCTGCTCCTTCGGTGCTTTCCAAATCTCATCTGCTTAGTGTGCTGTTAAATGTCATTGTTCTGGCCAGCCCTGCAGGGATAGTATAGTTGAGAAGGGGGGGCCTGGATTCTAGTCTGCCTCAGGCACCATGAAAATCAAGGGCAGCCGTATTCTGATTCCAGGCTCTGCTGTGCAAGCCAGAGAGAATTCAGCTTGCTTTTCAGAGCCTGGCACGCAGCATCATCGTGTTTTGACTTGCAGACCCGAACGATCTTTGGTTTCATTTCTTTAAATCATTTATACAGTGCCCAAAGTCAAAACAGCCTCTTGGTAAATAAAATTAGACACTAATGAAAAGAATGGAAATTGAGTTTTACAATCTAGTCATAGACACCCCCTCCCCAGCCTCCAACCTCAACCTCCTACCTGCTCAGAAAAATACATTGACTAGGAGACATTAGACAATCATTAATAAATGTACCAAAACAAGAAGGGTTTATGATGGATCCTGATAGGCACAGAAGAACCTGTATGGGCATCTTCCAGGGAAAATTCTACAGACAAGGCCCTGTCTCCTTCTTCTATGATTCTCAGAGGGCCACTCTTCCTGCCTGATACAAACCGTGGAGGGGTGAGCAAAGTCAACACAGCCGATCTCAGCCCTGGGAGCACCAGAGTCCTAAACGGCAGCAAGTAACCTCGAAGCCTGACAAGACATAGTCACTTCTCTGGCTCTAATTTAACCTGGGTTTTAGGTGCCCAGAACTGGGGGGGTCCATGGAGCCTCTTACTAATGAGAAATTAGTGACTGTGTGGCTTCACCCGGTTAAGCCTAGCTAAGAGGATGACAGTGGCAAGAGGCAGTGAGCAAAGGAGGGAGTGGAATCAGTTCAGCAAATCCCAATGGGATATTCTGTAATCCAGCTTCTTGAAAACGCAGCCAATGTAAACGATGATCAGAAGTACTTTGCCTTTCCTGGTTTTGTTAATCCCACCTGGGACTCTGCAACTGTTCTCTTCCCTGTTCTCTGTTAACGCTGTACCATGGACACTCCCAACAAGTAAACACACATAAGACCAAGGTCGCTTGTAGCCACAGCGTATTCAGGTTATTACAAGGCTTTCACCAGTGCAGTTTTTCACACTCCTCGAGACTAAAAGGAAACAATCGGCAGTGGGAAAAACAGGGGATTTCTAGGCTGTTACTCAAAGGGCCAATTTTAAATCTCCAACATCGCTTGGAGAGGGAGGCGTTCTAGACACAAAGAGAAATTAATGCCAGTAGCACGGCACCCGTCATGAGTGACTCTTCCAGTGTTATGCATCCCAAGCATAATTAACCAGCACAACCCAACAGTGCCAAACCGGCAATTGTGAGCTAGCGCCCATGTGAAAAGATAGCCCTGGGCCTCGCTACGTATCACTGTTGTAAGACGCAGCCCCCAAAGGTGCCAGTCGGAAACAGGGCCCCCTGACTTAGTGTTAGGTGCTGTACAAACACATAGGAAGATACAGTCCCTGCCTCAAAGACCTGACAGTCTCAGGCCCCAATCCTTAACCCACACCTGCTTAAGTTGAAGCGCATGAGCACTTCCATAATAATAACCCTAGCAATGGAAGTATTCACATGACTCTCAGGAGCACTACGCTGCCACACAGCCAGAGCCAGTGCATAGGCAGATGGCCCATTGAGTTCTAGCTGGATCATGAGGATTTAGTGGGGTGCAGGGCTGACGGGGGCATTTTCTTATCTAGCTAGTTCTGAACCCATGCTCAGAAGCATGTGTTCTGAGCCCTTAGCTCCTGGTCTCGATTTCTTTCCGTTCTTATATAGAGGGCCATGTAGGAACTGCAACAGCATGGAGAGCACTTGCGTGACCGGCGCACGCGTCTGTCAAACGTCTGAATGCCCCAAGAGTCTCAGACGGAGCCCCGAAGACCTGGATCAACAGCCACAGGTTGGATATCAGGGTTACAGCATAATTCCCCATAACAAATATCTGATTACGGAACTCACTATTAGTGTATAACTGTTTCCTTACAGGAGATGGGTTCTCAGCTTGGGGGTGCACCACCACCCTTCCCTTCCCACATTGCTAAATGGGAAGAGGTCGAGGCTAGGTGAGCAGTTCAAGAGGGTCTCAAAAGGCGGGTGCTGGTATGGAAGAGGGTGAGAATCACAGTTACAGGATAAGTTTCAGAGTGGTAGCTGTGTTAGTCTGTATCCTCATTTTTGCAATTACAGGATAAGTATCTGTGGATTGCTATGAAGCTGCACACAGCTAGCTGACTACCGTATTTTTCGGCGTATAAGACGCCTTTTTAACCCCAAAAAATATCCTCAAAATTAGGGGGGGGCGTCTTATATGCCGAATATATTACTCACCGGGCAGCTGGAGCTGGGGCGGCTGCAGGTGGCCCGGCAGGCGGGGCGGGGCGGGGCGGGGCGGCGCTTCCCCCCCGAGCCCACCCGCATGTGTTCGGGGCCGGTGGGGAACGGGAGCAGCTCGGAGCGCCCGCCCGCGCGGCGGGGACGGGAGAGCGGTGCTCCCCCAGCAGCCCGCCCGCGCGGCGGGGACGGGAGAGCGGCGCGCTTTTTGTGTGTGGTGGTTTTTGTTGTTTTTTTTTTTTGTCCGGCTTTTTTACTTACAAACTCGGGGGCGTCTAATACGCCGGAGCGTCCTATATGGCGAAAAATACGGTAATTAACAGTGCTTTAGAGAACAGAATGATAACTGATGGCAAAGATATCCCCACAGCAATGCCAACACACCCCTGCAGGCTGTATTAGCACATGGTGGTAGAAAAACTATAATTAGGAGTATTTCCGGGTGTAAGAATTCCCTCGCAGCTTAAAACTAGCAGGTAACACTTACATGCACAGTAAGCTACACAAGCCAACAAAACAATGCAACACTGCACTGGACAATCTGTACATTTTAAAAAGTGGTTGGGAATTACAGTGTCATTTACACCGCACGCATCGTTGACGTCAGGCCTCCCTGTTCTTCGACGCATTTCTCCTATGTCTTGCATTTGCCTCTGTGAGTATCTTTAACTACTGCATTTTACTCCTTTAAATCTTGCCCTTGTACTGCATTTTGAAGCAGAACTGCCGACTGAGAAAGAGACCTAACAACAAAAATCCCCTCATGTTGCACTGAAGCTCTTGGGCCCTCCTCCAACTCCCACTCAAGTCACTCACTCCCATGGGAGTTGCATCAGGTCCTCAGTGAACAAAAAGGGTTTAGATAGTCCGGAGCACAGATGGTATCCTGCTCCTTCACACCAGTGTAAATTCTGCACCAAAAGAACTTAATCAAGCATTTGAATGCAGCCTAGCTGATCAGATATTAAACTGTAGCTCTCCACACATAGTAATCCTACCTGTATGCAAACGGAAGCAACTTCAAACTAGATTTCCACACTGCATTTTGATAGTAAAGCAATCGGATGTGACTGAATAGGTAAACTGAACCCAATGTATTTTCTTCAGTTCTGTTTTATCTCCCTTTGCTAGTTCAAATCTGTCTTTTATCATTTCACATCTACTGACGCCAGTATTATTTCTTTGACAGTGCATCTTTCCTTAGCATGCAGTAAGCATTTATGATTAAAACCACACATGGCGAGGAAGGTGATGGCTAGGGGAATTTCTGAAGTCCTACCCAAAAAATAATCTTAATTTGTTCACCCTTTAGCACTAATGTCTCTCTTTTTCACTTCTGATTTATTGACCTTTCTCTTGTATGAGTCACACAGAAGATAATCAGTATGAAATATATGACCTGAAGTGGCAGCTTCAAAGCAGTTTCCTACGGTTTGCCACATATTGCAATGATATCCAGATCTCCTCTGGTTTTCTTAGAAATGAAACAGGAAAACCATTCAACTACATGGCCAGCTGCCTTTCAGAGACAAGCCCCACTGCCTTACCTGTGGTTTCAAATACTTTTCTCTCCAATTTGTAGGTACTGAGTTCTTGACAAGCCCAGAAGCACCACTTGTACCAAACAGAAAGAACTATAGCACAGATTTTTAGAACTGCTTGCACAATTGCACACCTAATTTGCATACACACTGTAATTGTGTGTGCAAATCAGTTATGTGCATGCACAATGAGCAATTAGATCCATAACTAGATATTTGCATGCACAAATGCCCAGTTTGCAGAGACAAAGGATGGTCCTGGAAGCTAAGGCATTGTACTGGGACTGAAGAGCTGGGCATTCAGTACTTGCCTCTGCCACAGACTTCCTTTGTGCTCACAGGTAAATCACTTTGATGTCTCCTCAGCTGTAAAACTGAGATAACCCTTTCTTTCCCCCACCCCTGTGCCTAGACTGTAAGGTCTTCAGAGAGGGGCTAGCTTTTCCTATGTATCTGTAAAGCACCTAGCACAATGGAGTCCTGATCTCACTTGGAGTCTCTCAGCACCATAAAATAATAACTACACCTGTCATCATAGTAATTTTGCATGTAAATAAGGCTCATCAACTGCCAACATATTTTTGCTCATTCCATTCTGAAAATCTAGCCCATCATATGTGTTACCCATAATATACGTTTGAAAATCACTTGCTAATTATCAGAAGTGAAAGAGTTCGGTATTGCTTTCACATCACACAACTAATTAAGATGTTTCTTACCCTCTGTTTCTCAAAATGACGGGAACGGGTGGAGTTTCTCGGCTTTGAAAACTAAATGGACATGTTGTCATAAGTGCAGAATGATATACCCAAAGATTAAACCTATGCTCACAAATGCCTGATCTTTTTAGATCATTTGGCTGAGTCAGTTTAGTGATAGTTTTCACAGTCACTGCTGCAAGTCTGTGACCAACACCTCCTCACCACCACTCTGTTTGTAAAAAAATTAGAATTGCCTTTTACTAAGTGCTAACTTCAAGTACACAAGGAGCAAAACTCTGTTCATTTCAGAATGCCCCCCACTCCACACCTCTGCAAGCAGCTTGAAATCACATTCACTCAGTGAAACACAAAAAAACCGACTTACAGAATCAGACCTTTGGTCAGTCGGTGATCCTGAGAGCAGGATGCTAATGACTAGCAATTTTTCAGAATTGATTAACCCTTTGGAGCTTTTACGTGTATCTTCCCCACAGCCACAAATACTCTGCAGATTGTTTACAGTTCACCATGGGGTGCAGAACAAAGACTGACTCTGTGGAAAAGCAAAGATACCAACTTTTATGAATACTCAGAGTGGCCCATGGAAGCAGAGGGCAGATTCTCACCTGGGGCACTGCTAAGACTGCAAAAAGGTAGGTGTCCCAGGGTGCTGTCAACCCATGCGCCAGGTCACAACCTCACTAGCTCAACTTTGGCCCAGAGCCTCTCTGCCTCATACCACCTCTTTGCCATCCAGCTCTGCTCATGGGCCAGGGAGGAGAGGAAGCTGATGCCCTGTCCCCGGTGCACCCCATCCAAGTTCAGATTCTCAAAAATGGGATTGGCCCCTCCTTTTTAAAACATGGGGAGCAATGACTCTTCCCCTCATCCCCCCATCTCTGGAACCTGTGTCCTCACCTCTGCTATAGACCCTATAGTACACTGCTCCAGTGACATTGAAACTGCCCTAAAAGGACACTTTAAAAATCCTTAAAGCTCTCTCAGCATCAGAATGCAAGAAGTCCCCAGATATCCAATTCATCCCATATAGTTTAAAGAACAGTCTTCTGCCTTTATCTTCTGCACTTGAGATCAGCCAATTGTGCACGTAGAGCGTGCTATATAAACTGCTGTCTAGTCCCATTGATAAGGTTAAAAAAATAAGAAGAAAACTTGGAAAATTATCATTTGTGAAGAGCAGTAGGTCCACTGCTTCCTTGTGCACTTAACAGCAACCCATTTTTCTGCTCCTATGAACCTAATCCTTTAAATTCCATCTGCGTAAGCACCTTTTGTCCCCACAAACAGGCAATCCAGGCACTACACATTTCTCTCATAGCCTTGACATTTTGGCCAGTATGGTATTTATGTCCACATGTAACAAGGCCAAGGAACTCATTATTTTCCCCTACTAGAGAATATTTCTTTAGAATCATGTAACCACTGTGCCCAAAACCCGGTTTCACACTTTTCTATACAGTGTTTTCATTGATCGTTCGCTCATATTTTTCCAATTAAATTTAGCAGTTATGCTTGTGTTTCACGTTGCTCTGTTCTAGTTCTGTTCTTTTTGGACCACCTTTTGGTAGCTCAGAAGTTTGAGAGGTAAAGCACGCTGACCAGATGGTATATGCAGGCCCACAGTTTCCATAAATGTCAGAAAAAGGGGGAAAAGATGAAAACAAGGAAAGCAACAGGTCCAGACTGTGGCAAAAGGGGGATGAAATGGGTAGATTTTGTAGTCATGGTTCGAAGGACCTTGGCAGTGGTCTGCATTGTAGATTTTAACATCTTCAGTCTAAACTGTATTTTCTTGATGTTGTTTTAACTAATCCAGGTTGTATCACTATAATCTAAAAATGAATTTTACTGTGATGTGGAGATTTTCTGTATCCAGCAGCCAAACCACTGTGGTTAGGAAGCAAGTTCAGATCTGGTCACTCTTTGATGAAGTGTGCAGTAATAACAAATCCATGCTGCAGCATGCTGCTCTGGAGTCGGTGCGGCTGAAGAGGCCATCATTTAGATGAGATGTAGAAACTGATGGGCAGATCACACCTGGTCACAAAATGTCTCCTTTGGGAAAGAAGAAAGATGCTAATTCTAATGCCCTGCTCACAATTCCCAAGTTAGGCATCTAAATTCTTCCTCCCTAAATTTCCCTTTTGGGTGGAAGGGACAATGTCTGATCAGAAATCCTGTGTCTGGCCTTCTTGAATCCTTCCACAGGGTGGGAGAGCAAAGTGCCACAGCCTGGTGGGGGAAAGGCATGGGGTCGTTTGCTTGCAACCCCAAGCCCCTTCACCTGAACCGTTTCATGGGGTTAGGGTGAACAGCAGCGGGTTGGAGAGCAGCAGAATCTTCCATTCCATCCCCCGACTCCTCCATGGAATTGGGAAGAGAGGAGCAGTCCCAGCCATGAACAGGGGCATGAGTCCAGAGCAGAGAGAAGAGGTGAAGAGACACCTGCCCATTGGGCTGCTTCCTAGTGGCTTCTGTGTGGTGCACAGGGCTGGCTGCTTTTGTGCATATCCACTGAAATGCCCTGTCTGGCCAGTGGTGCTTGTGTGGGTCTCTGACAGAAGTGGGGGATGAAAAACAACCCCCCCCCCACCAAAGCCAACATGGTAACAACAACAAAGAACAAGCGTTCAGAATTTAACTGAACAAAAACACTCAGATGTGATTTTTGCAGCAGTCAGCAAAATGTGATGCTGGCAGCATCCCTTGAAATGGATACATGGTTATTATCCTTGTAAAAAATCTGCTGTGCTTTGCTGAGGTTTGGGGGGCATGTTTCATTCCTCACTGATATTCACCTCCAGCCCCCACGCGGACTTCCCATTATTTCCCTTTTTTATGATTGCAAAATCATTTAATCAGCAATGCCGAGCTGGGCAACAGAGTTTAGGGAAAGTGCTGTACCCAGCAAGTCTAAAAACTGCTCCCAGATCAGAAAAATGTGCCAGGTGGCCCCAGTGACCCGGGGAAAGGTGGGCAAGTTCCAAATTTTGCCAACTCTCACCATTTTATCACGAGTCCTACAATATATTCCACTTAAAGCCCCGCTTCTGGAGGCAAAGAATTAAGGGAAAATTGCCACTTTCATTTAAAAAAAAAGTACATTTCTAACCCTCACAATTACAGTAAAATACTGAAAAAGTGACCTGTGTCTTAAAGACTCAAAAAACCAGCAGGCAAATAATAATAATAATACTACCGAGCTCCAATACAGTGCTTTTCATCAAGAGCTCTCAAAGCAAACCCAAACACAAGCCTCGTTTCTTTTTTAATCTCATAATTTGAAAGCAAATCACATGATTTCAGAGGGACTGACACATGATTGGCGTACACTGAGGCTGGCAATGCGGGATTGATTGATGCCAGCATTGATGTGGGAGCCAGTGCATCGTGATGGCACAGGTGTGTTGGGGATTCAGTGCGTTGGTGGTGAGGCTGGCACCGGCATGTCGGGAGATTTGGTTCATTGGGTGGCGATGTTGGCACAGGTGTGTCAGAGACATTCAGTGCACCGTGTTGATATTGGCCCAGGCAAGCGTGAAGTAGGGTTGCCACCTGGCTGGTATTTCACTGGCTCAGCCAGTTTTTGTGCGGGCTTATTGGCTCAATGTGCCATTTTGTTTAATTTTTCACTTGTGACATGTGAGGCAGCTCTGCCGTTCACACCCCTGTGGGCTGGGTACAGAAAGAAAAATGATAAAATAACAGAAAAATGTACTGGGGAGGGGCAGGAGTCGAGTGTGTAAAATGGCCCAGTAAAATAGTCATATTAATTAGCTCGGATCAGCACAAGGACCTTTTGTTGGTGGGGAGGGGAGTGACCAGTGAGCTGAGGGCATGTTGGCATGAGCACACACACAGTGTCACACCGTGCCATGGCTGGCTCCACACAGAGAGGTGCCAGGCCCCAGCATTGGCCCACATTCAGTGAGGCTCTGAGCCATTGTGCTGGCAGATGCAGTGAGGTACTGTCCCATTGTATTGGCCCATAAGAGGCAATCTGCCAGGCCTGGCGCTGGCACACACAGTGAGGTGCAGGGCCGTGACATTAGCACAGGGGTGGCGAAGTGCCTGGCCATGCCGTTGGCATGTGGGAGACACTGGGCCATGATGTTGGCACACAGGAGGCACTGGGCCCTGGTGTTGTCAAAGGAGAGGTGAGGCGCCAGACTGTGGCATTGGCACAAGAGACACCCTGGGCTGTGGTGTTTGGATGCAAGAGGCAAGGTACCAGGGGGTGGCTTTGGCACACATGTGGTGAGGCACTGGGCCATGGTGATGGCACATGGGAGGCACCAAGTCATGGCAATGGCACACAGGAGATGCAGGGGTGTGGCATTGGCAGAGGGGAGTTACCAGGCCATGGCAATGGCAGAGGGGAGGCGCTAGGCCATGGCGATGGCACAAGAGAGTCACCGGACTATGGCATTGGAAGAGGGGACATGTTAGGTCATGGCAATGCCACAGTGGAGGTGCTGAGCCACGGCGCTGGCACATGCGAGGCACCAGACTGTGGCTATGGCAGAGGGGAGATGCCAGGCCGTGGAGATGGCACATGGGAGGTGCCCGGCAGTGGCGTTTGAAGAAGGGAGGCACCAGGCCATGATGTTGGCAGAGAGGAGGCGCCAGACTATGATGATGGCACACGGGAGTTGCCTAGATGTGTCATTGGCAGAGGAGAGGCACCAGGCTGTGGCGATGGCACAAGTCAACAGAACACAACAATGGCAGAGAGGAGGCACCAAGCCGTGGTGTTGGCACATGGAAGGCGTCTGGCCATGGCTTTGGCACATTTGAGACACCAGGCTGTGGCAATGCACATGGGAGGTGCCGGGCTATGGCGATAGCACACGGAAGGCCTCAGGCCATGGCATCGGCTCATGGAAGGCGCCAGGCCATTGCACTGGCAGAGGGGAGGCCAGGGCTGGCTCTAAAAGCCGCCCAAACTGCTGAAGCAAAAAGAAAGGGTCAGTCGAATTGGGCCACCGCAAGATTGGCCGGAATGCCGCCCTTTAGGATGTGCCGCCCCAGACAGCTGCCTCCTCAGCTGGTGCCTGGAGCCGGCCCTGGGGGAGGCACCAGACCGTGGCGATGGCACAAGGGAGGCGCCAGGCCGTGGGGATGGCAGAGGGGAGGCGCTGAGCTGTGATATGGCACATGGGAGGCGCTGAACTGTGGTGATGGCAGAGGGGAGGCATTGGGCTGTGGCGATGGCAGTGGGGAGATTTCAGGCTGTGGCGATGGCAGAGCCGAGGTGCCAGGCCTTGGGGTTGGCACTCCGGAGGTGTACGGCTGTGGTGAGGACACATGGGAGTCACCGGGCTGTGGCGGTGGCAGAGGGGCGGCCCCAGGCCCTGGCACCCACAGTGAGGTGCTGGCTGGCTCGGGCAATAAAGGGGAGTCTCACTCCCTGCTCTCCCCCGCCCGCGCCCCCCCCCCCCCCCTTGGAGACGGGCACACCCCTCCCCCCGCCCGCCCCGTGCGCGAGATACGTGAGGGCGGTTTGTAGGGGGGTGGGGAAGAGGCGTGTGACGTTACTCGCCCCCCACCCCCGCTCGGCGCGGCTGATTGGCCGGCGGCGGGTTAAAACGCGGCACAGCCGCTCTCTGCTCCCCGAGGGTGGCTGGAGGCGGCGGCCGCAGTAGCAGCGGGTGAGTGTCCGGCCCGGCGGCGGTTGTTGCGGGCGGGAAAGGGTGCAGAGGCGGCCCGGCCCCTCAGGGCGCGTCTAGTCAGACGCGGCCCCTCCCCCTCCCCCTCCCCCGTGCCTACGTGCGGCACGAGCCCGGCTGCTGCTGCCGTGGAGGGTGAGCGCGGGGCGGCCGGGGCTTGGCGCGTGGAGCTCGGGAGTGGGCGCGCGCGGGGTTCCCTGACCGTTGGGGGCGCGCGAGGAGGGAGGGGAGGGGAGGGGAGAGGGGGGGACTCGTGACGCGGCCTGTCCCCGCGCCGGGGTGGGCGCGTGGGCTCCGCGGACAGTGTGCCCTGCAGGGCCCTGTCCGCGTGCGCCGCGGGGGCGGGGCTAGTTCCCGCCGCGCACATGGCGCGCGGGGCTGCCGGGGCCGAGGTGACCTTGAGCGGCCGCCGCTGGCGGGCGCAGCTCCCCGGGAGTGAGGGCCGGGGACGGGCTGGAGGCCGGGGCCGCGCGTTCCCGTCCTGCCTGGGCCTGCTCCCCCGCGGCGGCCTGGCCCACGAGCCCCCTGGGGCAGGGCGCGGGTCGCCCGAGGCCCGCCTCCGGCTCCTCCCGCTGGGGCGCCACGCTGCTTCCCCGGCACTCCTGCGAGGCCGCCGCCCGCTTGGCAGCGCGGAGCCCCTGGGGCAGGAGGCGCCCCGAGCCACGCTTGGCCCTCGCATTGGCTGTGCGCACCCTGGGGAGCGGGCCTGGCCGTGTATCGTGCCGCCTTATAAAATGGATGACTTGACTTCCGAACACAATAGAGGCGCTTTGCGGGGTTGTGGCAGGGCGGTGGTGAGGGGTCGGGTGAACTGACTGAACACCCCCTCTTGGCCTTCTGGAGCACTGTCTGAACTGTCGGGGGAGTCGCTGCTATTGAGCCTCATTAGCTTGTGGCCTCTAAACTCTGCTAGTCCTTTTGGTGGGGGAGGGAGTGCCCTCCATAGTGCAGTAAGGACAGCGGGAGGTAGTGCTAGTGGCCTAACCTTGTGGGAGCAGGGCTAGGTCATGCTGGCATTTGACCAAAGTACTCACTATTAATGTAGTGGTGGCACGGCGCAGGACTTGCACTTAAAACTCGGAAGTCGATGGGTGCTTTTTCCTAGAAGTTGTGGAGTCCTTCAATTGGAAGGTGGGGTACCTTCAACGGGTCTTATCTAGGTGGCTGCAGCAGCAGAGCACTGCTCAGAGGGTGGGATCTCACATTTCTGAGAACTTCCACTACTGCTTTGGCTCAGTCCTCTTAACTTAAATTCCCTGTCCCTGCCTATAGTTAAGGACCGAACTTGGCCTATAGTTAATTGAGACATGGTAAAATAGTCTGCATAAAAGATCTAGCTGGGAATGAATAGGCAATCAGTGCAGCAAGAATTGGCAAGATTTAGATGTTCTGGATATGGGACTGACAGGCTAATCAGATTTTTGGCTAGTGTGCTGTATCTCTAAATGCAGTGCTATCCAGGAAAAATTGAGTTAGGATGCTTCACTAATGCCCTTCTGAGGTATACTCAGGCAGCAGTTGCCTTAATGCACAGCTCCAGTTACATTGATGCACAGTCTACATGAATGTACAGTCCTTGCTGATTCTGCTTTTCCTGTCAGTGTAGTTAATTCACCTCTTCAGTATCAATAGGAGACTTTACACTGTGGACAACTCCTGGTGTAGACCTTTTCATATCACTAAACATCATACTTATACCAATTTATAAGTCTGTAGTGTAGACCTGGCCTAAAGTGGGAACATTTTCCTGGATTATTGTGCACTGGCATTGTAGGAGTTAACTTGTGATTCTTGAACAGGATGCAAATATATCTGATTAAAGGGAACAGGTTCTGTAGATGAGAACATGGTGGCTTATTGAGTTGTAATTTTTATTCCCCCCTAGGGTTCTTTAAGATGTAAAGTCTCATCTGGGGAAGAAACATAAAGTAATTCCCACTTTCTATAACTTTGGTAAATTTTAATTCATCTCACTTAAGTGGGTGTCTAACATACTGCCTTCCCAAGCTGACAAGTTTTATTTGGTATGTTTCTGTCAGTCTCCAGTATTGGAGGGGTTTTATATCTATATAAAAATTGTACCCAGTGATAGCAAAACTTGTATAAAATCTGCTTGCCCAGTCGAGCACTTGGGGAAAGGCCAAAATTTACCCATGCAGCTTTCATTTGGCTCCTTGTATAAATGCACTATAATTAATCACATGCTATTTTTACAGCACACCTATCTTGTTCTTGAATGAGAAGTGAGAATACTTCTCAAACTAAATTTGTGGCCTAAGGTGACCTGTAATTCATGCCATCCAAACCTGGCAGCAGGTACTAGATTAACCTCCTCATGGGTCAAAGTATGGTGCCCTCACTATAGTATCTGATTTAAGATTAGCAGCTGTGTTAGTCTGTATCCATACATAAGAGGAAGACTTTGTAGCACCTTAGACTAACCAGTTTATTTCAGCACAAGTTTTCCTGGGCTATAGCCCACTTCATTGGATGCATAGGATGGAGCAGAAGTAAGATGCATTTATGCATTTATACACCTTTTATATACACCTTACTTCTGCTCCATTCTATGTATCTGATGAAGTGGTCTATCGCCCATGAAAGCTTATGCTGAAATAAACTGGTTATTCTCTAAGGTGCTCTAAGTTTTCCTCTTATAGTATCTGAGTGACTCCCCAAACAAACTTTCAGAATATCCCTTTGAGTTCAGGTGCTGGGGTCCCCGCTTCAGTTGGGGTGCTGCAGTGTTGAATTTATGGCTGAATTATCAGGATTAACTTTGGGTGTCCAATTTGAGACAAGTCCTAAATTTTTAAATGTACCTGCTATTTTTTATAGCACTAAATATAGTAGTGCATGTGACTTCAGGTGCTTTTGCAGATGTTGATGGCCCATAAATCTGGCCTCGGGTATCATGTTGCACACCTAGAAAAGTGTGCAATTAATGTTCACCTGTGAAGGCTGGTTTTAAATGACTTGCCAAGTATCACATAACATTTCTCTACACATGCCAGTGTACCTATCCTGGAGAACTGGATTCTAACTGGCTTACTCATAAGACCATACTGCTGCTCTCTCTACTTCATCCAGTATACCCCCTACAACCTCTTCAACAAATGAACAAGGGTCCTATATATAACCACTTCATTCACTACACAGCTTTGATTCCCAGGGCACTATCTACTATGTACTGATACAGGGGTCCTGTAGAATTGATACAATCTTTAATTACATGATGTGTGCACAAGGGGGGGGGGGGCAAATTAAGGCTACAGAGGCAACCTTAATTCTCACTTCCTGACTCAAGTGCTCACTCTTCAACCTTAGTGGTGTCTCAATATTGCATTTAACCTCAAATCGATAAAAATTAAGCCCCAAAATTATATTGTGTGGAACCACTGACACACTACCCCTCGTTAGAACATCAGCAGGATTTGTTTTTCCAGATTCACAGCACAGACCTTTTTTGCATCTGAGACTCTGCTATGGTGGTAGGCTGCTATCCTCTATAGGGACAAGTTACTAGAGGGTTAACAATTTGCCAGCATGCTTCATTATCTTCTGACAGCAGAAACATGTTGACTCTTGGATTTAATTCCAGTTATGTAGAAAGATGTTCTAATGGTTATGGGGAACAGACCCACTCACCTTCCCCTGTTTCTCTCCATTGTTAAAACAACCTGTTCCTGAAGCTGAGGTCTGATGTGGAGAATTTCAGCCCAAATGTTTAGTTTGGCAAAATTACAAGCAACTGAAAATGAGGTGTGTGTCCGACCTGCAATTCCAGTTGAGGCTGGTAGCATGGAAGTTGACTCTTCCTCTAAAACTTATTTAGACTACAACTCTCAAGTGATGAGGATAAAATTTGTCACCAGTTCCATGACTTTCAAAGGCCTCTGACACTTTCTGCTTGAACTGCCCACACCATGCTTAGGGTGGCAGAGGGCCCCCCTTATTTTAATAAAATTCTGACCAGTAACAGGCTTCTGTGAATTTGTTTACCCATGACCTCTCTGAATTGACCAAAAATAACCATAACACAAGTCTTAACCTTCGTGATCAGTCTGCTTTTTCACTCTCGAGACATTCCAGTACAGGACAACACTTCTTGCTTCCTACATTCTTGACTTTTTTGCTAATTGATAACACTTCCAGCCCATAAGATGTGCATGTGTGATCTTTTTAGTTGGCTCTAGGTCAGTGAGGCTGTGTACCCCTGGCTGGAAAGCAGAGGTCTTCTGAGAGGAGTTGCAGGGTACATCATTCATCTAGATATTTGCCTAGTTAATTACAGGCTACATAAAGCACTAGCAAAGTCAAAACACTAAAATGTTAGACAAAACGAGTAATTTTATTCCGTAAGTGTGCTGTGACACTTGTGGTTTTTGTTGTGGTGGTTTTTTTGTAAGCAAAGTGATTTTTCCAGTGAAGTGAAACTCGAGGTATGCAAGGTGAATCAGATTCCAGGAAGGGGTACAGTAATCTGGAGTGGTTGAGAACTGCTATTCTAGGTGTTGAACTTTTTTAGTGCCATTCTGAGTCTTTTCTGAAACCCACATGCTCACTACCAGTCACTGGACTTTAAAAGAAGTGTGGGACTGCTTCCTTAGCATGCTTACACTAACCATGTTTGGTGGGGAGACTTATCTTGATAAGATGGTGGCTATGACGATTGTCTTTCATCACTGGGAATTAATACCAGAAATGTTAGTGATTACCATGGCAGGGGAAATACCAAAGTTTAGATATTGGATTTGCTTTTCTAACTGTTCCAAAAAAAGGTGATTTAGGACTAACTACTCTTACTGGCCTAGGCTATAAAGGGTTACTTGTTGGGTGGGAGCTTTTGAATGTGTTCTAATTTCTAAACAAATGAGAAATTACACTTAACACTGGTTCTTAGCAATAAGGTTTCATTAATAAAATATGACCCTTTAGCGTGTTTCTTGAACTCTAGGTCTGGGGATCTTGAGACTGAACTTTGTGAGATTTCCCCATTAGAGCTAGGTGAGTCCGTCAGTTTCCTCCCCCCTCCCCCAGGCCTTCCAATGGGGAGAGGATGCATTACTGTTCATACTGGCCTTAGCAACACTAGCACACAAGTTAGAACAAATATTGCATATTTATACAGATGAAACTAATCTTGCCACTTGTATGGTATTTGGCAAAACTGAATAACTACACTGGTGGTACTTAAGGTGAAGGCCCAGGAATGCTTCATATAGGAAAAACTACTTCTACATAAGTACTTACAAACTTTCTGCTATAGCTCTAAAGTGGCATAAGATAGTACTTAAATCTGCCAGATAAAATATGAATTAATGTTCGTGAGCCTGATGTGCATGATAGGAATTGCAGTTTTAATGTGTACATGTCTTTTGGAATTTTACCTTTCAGGCAAGGAGTTGGAGGGAGTTGAAACTATGGACCAAGCTCGATCAGCATTCTCCAGCTTGGTAAGATTTCCTGTGTAAGGTTGTAGTCTGAACACTTGTGCCAAGCGTAACTTTCCCCACCAGAAATAGTGAGCACTTGCAGGAATAAAATTGAATAAAGATTTACATGTAATAGGAGTTTGTGCCACTCCATGAGTTTCTTTTTTTTTTAGCTGACCCTAGACCTTGGTTTCTCAAGAGTGAAGTTTCAGGTTGAGTACCCAAAAGCCCTTAGTCAAAGTGACCTAAATCCTGATATCTGAAGGCTGGTCATTCTGACAATATAATGTATTGGTAGTGGGAATGGAGGAATCCGTCAGCTACAACTGTCAAAATGGTATGTTTTTAAATCTGGTCTCACCAAGGAAGCTGAAAGTAGCCAAGATGTAAGAGGGGAAACTGACTTCTGTGTAGTCCTTATGAATCTAAGATCTTGTCAACAACTCAGCAGTCTAGACCACTAATGTCATTCATAAGTAAAGACACCCCCCCCCCCCGCACGCTCCCGAAAGATCAGTTTCTGCCATGGCAAGTGGCAATGCAAATGAAGCTTTGTTGGGCAGGAGCATTCTCCTGTAGTCTAATCCTTTTTTAAGCAAAAACTTCAGAGTTGCCTTTGCACTTGGGGGCAGTAAGTTGAATTTTGTGGGTCTTCTTTTTTCCTGGACCATTTGTAGAGATGGGTAGGGGGCAGTGTTATGGAACAGCTCTAAGAGGGTGAAGATGGGAGAGGAGTTACATAAGCACCACTGGACACAAGAACACAAAGCTATAAATTTGACCATCAAAAAGTTTGGGCTTGGAATTGGACAATGGCCTCAAATCTTCAGAGGACTGAAGTTCCGGAACAGGCTTCCCAAGGGAGCAGTGAGGGTGTAAACCCAAACTTCAGGACAACTTAAGTTTTTTATGAGGGGATGCTATGATGAGAAGGGCCACATGCCATTGTAGGCAATCGATGACTGTAGGAAAAATCCCCAACAGCTGGACAGGATGCTAGATGGAATGGGCTCTGAGTTACTGCAGCGAATCCTTTCCCAGGTGTCTGCCTGGTGGGTCTTGCCAACTAGTTCGGGGTCTAACTGATCACCTTATGGGGCTGGGGAGGAATTTTTCCCAGGTCAAATGGACAATCTTTAAACCATGATTTGAGGACTTGTCTGCAATTCAGCCAGAAGTTGGGGGTCTGTCCCAAGGATGGTTGGGTTAAGTTTGTTGGCCCGTAACATGCAGGTGATCAGACTGTCACAAGGTACCATCATGATCTAAAGTCTGAGTCAGTACATGAGTTCATAGTCCTGTGCTTCCTGTAGAACAGGTGAGGGTATCAAACACCTAAAACGGGGGTCTCCAAACTACAGCTTGATTTCTGTAGCCCAGCCCCCAGCTGAGCAGGCACATGGAGAAGACTCCTGTGCCTAGTAGCTGCAGGGGGCGTGGCAGTGACTGGAGGAGCAAAGGGAGCTGGTCCTAGCAGCAGTGGGAGGCGCAAAGGAGGGAGGGTCACACTGAGCAGGCATATGGGGAAGCCATTGCCCCACCCTGCAAGTTGCTGCCAGCAGTGGAGTGAAGCGGTGAGTGGGTGAGTGTCCCTTTGGCATGCTGGGAGGGGCGGGAGTGTCTCAGCAGCTGGAGGAGCAAAGGGGAGTTGCCATTTTTCTGGATTCTCCTGGACACCCGGCTTTTGGATAATAGCATTGGGGAGGGGGGAATCTAAGTCTCTAAAAAATTCCAGGATTCTCTTCTCCCTCCCTCCGCTTCCCCCCCCCCCCATTAGTGGAGCCCCAGTATAACATGCCCCACAATAACAGGAGTTCCGTTAAGAGCCACAGTATAATTGTGGTACAAGTCCTTGTTCTCTGTCCCCAGCAGGGGCCACAGCTTCTCTCCCCTGCTGGGCAGTGCAGAGAAGCTGCAGCCTCCCCTGCCAGGGACCGAGAACTCAGGACTGCAGGTGGGGGGGCTGTGATTCCTCTCCCCCCTGCCAGCAGGGGAGAGACGCTATGGCCCCCACCTGCCTGGGACAGAACTCCCGGGATGCAGACTGCAGCCCAGGAGTTCCCTGTGGAAGTTGCCAAGTCCCCAGGTCCTGGCAGGTGCAGAGCCATGCCTACCGGTGGCAGGGGACACCGGCACCTGCAGCCCCCAGAGTCTCCTGTCTCAGCAGGCACAAGCTGCAGCTTCTCTCCCAGCTTCCCTGCTGGGAGAGAATCTGTGGCTCCACCTACCAGGACAGGAGGCTGTGGGGGCAGCAGCTTCCACAGAGACCTCTGGGGCTGCAGTCTGCAATCCCAGAGTTCTGTCCCCTACAGACACAGGGCAGCAGGTTCTCCCCCATGCTGGGCAGGGGGGAGAGGAATCACAGCCCCCCCCACCTGCCAGGAATGGAACCCCACTATAACAACCCCACATTTAGCGCTACGGGATTCTTTTTGGATCCCATCAGTTGTGTTCTAGTGGGGCTCCACTGTACTTTTATACCTGATTTAGAATTTAATGCAACACTGACCCAGTATAGTGTTTAATGATTTTGCATATATTTGCATATACATTTCCCCCCACTGTTGCTTTGGTCCACAAAGCCCCTTTAGAAATCTAATATGACCCTTGTCTCAAAGTTTGGAGACCACTGACTGAAAACAATGACCTGCCTTGAGGTTTTACTTACTAGCATTTTGTCAGTCTTGAGCTCCCTTATCATAACAACTTTTAAAGATGGCCTGACGTTCTTGAATGCTGCCTTTTAACTAATACGTTTAGGTTGACTGCAGAGTTAAATGTGAAGATCCCAAATTGTGTGGGTTATAGCAAACATGCAGTCTGACTGTAGACATAACTGATAGTTAAAACAACTAGCTTTCTAGAGGGGGGGGGGTCCTACATAAGACTGTCTACATGTGTTCTGGAATGAACACAAATCCCAGATTGCTCTTTACAGTATCAAGTCATGTAATTCTCACTCATCTGACTGTTTCCCAATTAGTTTGGAGGTGGGCCGCTGTCCTACACCCGTTTCAGTCTCGGTCGTCAAATGGATGGAGACAGTCATGTGGAAATGAAACTGGCTGAAGAGGAGGAAGTTGGAGAAAATGGAATGACTGACAATGTTCATACCCGTGTAGTAAAACCCAGGAATAGTGGGAGAAACCTCTGGTGCAAGGTGGCTGCAGGAGGCCTCCTCTTCTTAATTGGTAAGATAAAAGGGCAAAATACAGGGAAAGGAATTGTACAGCGTATAATGTCTTGGTACCTCTGTGCTCCATTAGTGGTTCTTTAATGTACATCTTACAATAGACCATCTACACTAAGTAAAATATAATTTCAGTTAAACACTTCAGGAATGGAGGTTCATAACTCTGAACAAAACGTTATGGGTTTTCAGAAGTTAGCAACTGAACAGTGGCTTAATACAGCTTTGAAACTTTGCTGTGCAGAAGAAAAATGCTGCTTTAACTAGCTTTAAATTAAATGAAACTAGCACAGATGGCTTGGGCTTCTAAGCTTGTCAGATCTTTTTTAAACTTGCCTTTAACACACTAACTCCTCACTTAATGTTGTGTTCCTGAAAAATGCAACTTTAAGCAAATCTAATTTCCCCATAGAAATTAATGCAAATAGGTGGGGTTAGACTCCAGGAAAATTTTCACCAGACAAGACTTTCTGTAAACTTTAAACAAACTAGTATTGGTACTCCACAATAATTGTGAAGCTTGGTTGAGGTGGTGAAGTCAGAGGGTGGGATATTTAATCATTTCGCAGTAAGGCATTCCCTAGGAGTGAGCCCTTAAGGGTTAACTCATTGCTGTTAATGTAACCTTGCACTCTACAACAGGGGTGGACAAACTACAGGCCACATCTGGACCATGGGGAGGCTCCCCTGATCCCTTCCACACTGTCCCTTAGCTATGCTGCCACATGGGCAGTGCTTTAGGGGGGTGTCTGGCTACTGCTCTGTGGTAAGGGGGCTTGGGACAGAGCCAGGGGGTTGGATAAGGAGTCCCAAGGAACAAGGATCAGGGGGCAGTTGGATGGGGCAGAGGTTCTAGGGGTGATCAGGGGATGGGAATCCCAGGGCTCTGTCAGGGAGGTGGTGGGGGTGTTTGGGGACAGGGAGAGGTTGGATAGGGGGTGGTGCCAGGCTGTTTGGGGAGGCACAGCCTTCCCTACCCAGTCCTCCATACAATTTTGAACCCTGATATGGCCCCAGGACCACACAGTTCTACAAGGCAGCAGAAATAGAGGGAGGGGAGATGGCATGGCAGATTGCTTTAAGTACAGTGACCCCTCGGAGTACACAACCTTTTAAAGTTGATTGGCAAGCTGAGATCTGTCAGGAAGCTCCCTCCATCCTGAGCCTTGTTGTCTCTCCTGATCTATGGAGGATGGGTAGGCAGGAGCAGGGAGACACCATAACACTAGTGTGTCTCTTCCCTTCTCCCCCCACACACAAGCAGCTCCGAGGTAGAGGGCAGGAGCTGCACAGGGCAGTGTGGGGGGAGGGACAGCTGAACTGCTGGCAATTGATAACTTGGTAGGTGGCTGTGCAGGGAACTTGGGGGTGCTGTTGGTCCACCCTGGTTCCAGGCACCCATCAGCTCACTGCAATGGGCTGCTTTTCCTGCAAGCAGTGGACAAGGCCAGTGGCTGCCAAATGACTTAAAGTTGTTCAATGCTCCCTTATAAATGATCATGTTCCCTAATTGTCAGATTGCTGATCAGTGTTAATCAGGATGACGAGTGAGGAGTTGCAGCACTGTTTGCTGGCTGCTGCTGCTATTCTTCCAGTTCAAGAGGTGTGGCTGACCAGTTAAGAACTAACTGGAGGTTCTATTGTACCTCATTCCTGAGTTGAGTGTATACCTGATGCCGTTAAACTCTTCATATTTATAGTAAAACAATGCGTGTCCAGCAAAGAAGGGTGAACAGTATTAGGAGACTAGTAAAAGTTTCTGCTTAATGGGATCAAAGCTACAATAGGTGTATTAATGTTACAAGCACTTCAAGTAAGTCTTCAGAAGGATGTGGACTTCCTGCTTTAGTATTAATGACTAGTTTTGTTACAGTAATAGACTCAAAGCAAATGCAACTAAATAATGAAACCTAAATGGTATTGGAGACTAAAGAGATTCATACAATGGCTGGTACAGGATGCTCTAATGGATTCTTTATTTTAAGATCAAATGTGGCTAATTTCCAAAGTTTCACCTTATAAACTCTACCAGCTTTCCTAAGCTTGCATGGGAACAAGCAAGTCTCCAATAAAACTCCAACTACTTGGAATACATAATCAGGAAGCTTAAGTTAATAGTGGGCTGACTCCACTTTTTTTATAGCTTTGTAGCATATAAACCCATCTGATTTCTTTTCCCTTAGGGTTTCTGATTGGCTACTTGAGTTACCGTGGGCGAATGCAGGCAACTAGCACTTGTTCAGATGGAAGTAATGCATGTGGAAACCCTCCCATTACACCTTCCACAGGAGATAACAATGAGTACATGGCAGAGCCTGAAACCGAACCTGTTCTTTACTGGAAGGATCTCAAAATGATGCTGTCAAAAAGGCTGGGAGCTGTGGACTTTGAGAACATCAGGTAACATCCTTCACAAAGTCCTCGTCAGCTATTTGTTTCACATTCTGAGTTTTTGCTAATCTGAACAAACCACCTACCTGTTCCTGTAGAACAAGGGTGTTAAATGACTGAAGACTATTGCCACCTCAGTTGCACTCCATAAGTGCAGTCTAGGTTAAACTGGGCAGTTACAATTTAAGTGGCTTGTTTGCATTGGGTAGCTGGCTTTTTAAACTGGTGCCTTTACATTTAACTTTCTTCCATTCCAGGAAGCTGCCATCTAATGAGGCTGGCTCTGAAACAGATGAAAGTCTTGCTAACAATATTCATGGTCAGTTAACTGATTTCAAAGTGGATAAAGTCTGGAATGATGAGCACTATGTTACACTGCAGGTCCAGGGCAGGTATGTTCATATGCCAAAGACGACAAACTGTTTTTTCTTTCAGGCACAATCTTCCTAGTGCAACAGTAAAATTCTTCAGCTAGAGCAAATGTTTGAGGCTTGAACTCCATCCAGCTCATCCTGCTAGGATTTCCCTTCAAACAAGTCTCCCTCATTTCCACCTGTGGCGCCTGCTACTGGAGTGTCTCAGGAAAGCCCAGAAAACCTGCTTTTAAAAGCCTGGCTTAATACCTGTCTAATACTGTGAAAATCTTCCACAGTGCCAAACTGTAGAACTAAGCTGTCCTAGAATGACTTCCTTTCTCCAAAGGATAGGCTGACTAATTAATTTAGTGCATTAATCCATTAATACAACCCCATTTCTGTTGGGACATACTGATCCTGTAGCTATAGCCATAAACTTGTCTTGGCCTACAAGACCCTATCCGCTCAAGTCCTTAGTGTTATGGGAAAGCAGTAGTCCCTAACTCCTATATTACTCGCATATAGGAGCACTAAGTGCCTAAATTCACATAGGTATCCTCATTTTATCTCCACTCAACCCTTGCATGCAAGCACCTGTCATTCCTTTTTCAAGATTGACTAGAATGTGAACCCCTCAGGTTCACAATGTTACAGGGGGTTCTTGGTGTGGGGCAGGGGAGAGGAGAACCAGGGCAGCACCGGTCCAGAGCCCCTGGACTTTCAAAAGCTAAACAGATCTCCGGGTGAGAAATGCTTGTTTGAAGACTTCAACTTCAAGACTCCTTATGAGAAATGGAAAGGGAGGTGGATATTTTGCTGTGTTTTTTTTTAAATTCAATAAGCAGCAGTATATAAAATTGAGCGAGTTTAAGCTTTGTAATGTGTGATTTTGTCTGGACTGCTCAAGACTTGAATGCCTGTGTAGGAGGAACTCTTTGAGTTGGCTTCTTAAATACCTTCCTGCTGTTTCACATCTGATACTCCTTGATGAAACCAGTCTTGTCTTATAACCATTCAAAGTGATCCAAGATTTTGCTCTCCTAGCTTGTAAGAGTGGTGCCACTTTAATGTGTAATCATGTCATAAACTAATTTTATACTTCCAAGCTCACTGCTTTTTATAATTTGTACTCAAAGGAGAATATCCTTGGAAAATATTTATTTGGGGGGGGGGGGTCAACTTGACCTTTTTAGTGAAAGGGGTTTCACAGGTTAAAGTTTTGGGGAACCACTGAGCTAGTGTTAATTTCTAAAATCTGCCACTTTAGAACTGGTATTTTGGGTGGTTCTGCTTACTGCTGTTTCTTGCTGTCTAATAGCTCACCAAATAAAGTGACTATTGAATCTTCAACTGAAACTCCAAAAGTGGAAATTACTGATGGATACGTGGCATACAGTGCAAGGGCAACAGCAACAGTAAGTTACTTAACTTCATGAATTGCAAGCTTTTCTTTTAAACCAGTCTGCTGAGAAGATGGCTAATAAGTCAATGATCTCACTTGTGGACAAGTCCCTGACTAGGACTGGGATCTGAACAGTCATTGGCTCCTTTAGAATAATTAAAACTTCATTCTTAAGTGTTTAGCTTCCACCCCAAGGCACAGGACTATTTCACTCTTAGCCAAGCAGAGCTGGATATGGTGGCTCTGAGTAAAACCACAGGTTATTAGGCAGAACCACTCAGCAGAATAGCAAGAGGTAGTGCCTCCTGAGGCTTACCATTGAGAACATGAATCCAGTATTTCTAAGCTCCAGCCCATGAAGCAAGAGTGCACCAAGTCAGAACTCAAACTCTTATTACACCTAGTAAAGCAAACTAACTTGGGTTCCAATTTCACATGTACTAGTAACAGTTGTAAATAACACTTAGCTTTTTCACCTCAAGATGAGCATGTTTGTCTAAACTCTTGTCCTTAAAATTCTTATGGTAAGTGACCTGCAACTCCCCTTGTGGGAGTAGAGGGATTTCCACCCCCCGCCCCAATCACAAAGGCCTGAAGTAGTTGGTGGCTGCTGCCCTTCTAGAGGGTTCCTGGCTAAGCTTCATCCAGGAACCCTTAAAGAACAATCCTAAAAAGGCAAGACTGGAAGGGACCTCAAGAGGTCATCTGATCAAGTCTGCTGGAGCAGGACCAAATAGACCTAGACCATCCTCTAACAGGCTTGTCCAACCTCTTCTTGACTCCCAGTGATGAGATGCCCCAACCTCCCTTGGAAGCCTATTCCAGAACCTAACTAAATCTAGGTTAGATATTAGGAAAAGTAGTCTAAATCTCTTGCTGCCTATTAAGCCATTACTGTTGTCTCTTTCACTGAAGATGCAGAACAATTGATCACCCTCTAACAGGGGGAACCCCTGCCCAGAAAGGTGGCATCTTAACAGCTAGGAGTTGCTTGAGCCCAGATAATTCACTGCTGAATTCATGAGACTTGGTTGCTGCATGAGTTTAGATTTATTGACTAGAAGTGCATGAGAAGACAAGTGGTCCAGGCTCTATGGCTTTAGATAGATTTAGGTGAGTTATCAATGACTGCTAGTTATATCCATCTTGTTCCAGGGTAAAATCATCTATGCAAACTATGGTCGGGCAGAGGACTTCCAGAAGCTGAATGATCTGAAGATCCCCATAAATGGATCTGTGGTCCTTGTTAGAGCAGGGAAAATTTCTTTTGCTGAGAAGGTAAGTAACCTGACACTTGGCTTCTATTCTGAATAGTGTGTCTTCAGATCAGCCTTTGGCTTTAGCCCAGATGTAAGTGCTGCAGGGGTGGGGGGGAAGAGGCAGGGCTTACCTCTTTACATGTTGATGGGCCTGGCAAAAATTGTTCATGCTGCCACTACTTCTGGCCATAACGGAGGGAAGGAGTAGCCTGTTTCAGTTACTGTGCAAGGGAATAGTGAGAACTAGGTCTGACTACTTGGGCTCCCCCAAAAGTAAGTAAACTTCATTCACTTGCCTGGTGACTAAACTCTAGAATTCTAGGTGGGGCTGGTAGCATTGCCTGTAAAGACTGACACTTCCATAGGAAGAGCCATACTGGGCCATCTAGCCCGTGCCCTGTCTTCTGATGGTGGCCAATGCTAGATGCTTCAGAGGGCATGAACAAAACTGCAATTATCAAATGATCCATCCTTGCCATCTAGTCCCAGCATCTAATGGGAAGTGCATTTCCAGGGTCTTGTAATGCCAGACGACCATTTTAGTGGCTTGCAGCTTTGCACAAACAGTTGACTTTGGCAGGAACTTTCCATGCCACTTGTCAGTCACCTGATAAACCAGTTCAGCTACTCATGAGACCAGTGAAACACTTGACCATGAGAGAGAAACAAACCTTTTCTTTGAGAAACTTTGCCATGTTTGGGAGCAGGAACTTAAAACATGACAGGAAAGTGCCCTTTGGTCAGGGCCCTCTGCCATCCCCTGCAGAAGTTGACCAAACTCAGTCCATTAAGCCACTGAAACTCTTGTACATGCACTAGAAACTCACTGGACTTTCATAGCTAAATTGGCCAAAGATTCTGTCCATGCTGGGCATGCTCCAGTCTTGGGCTGAGTAGGGCTCACTGCAATAGCAGATCTGAGCTGCTCCAGGCACCAGAACAGCATCAAGGAGCCTTGTCTCTATGGGGCTCCCAGCACACCACTCAGACTGGTTTGAGGCAGCATAGAGAGCTGCATCTGAAATGGAGAGGAAAAGCACTAGACTGAATTGTGATGGGTTGAGCTAAGTGGCCAGAGAAGGAACCCGGGGACTGAGTGGTCACTGTCCCAAGCTAGATAAGGAAGTAATGGGATCAGGAGCCAGATGTGGAGAAGATAAGCTATGGCCCTGCCCTTCGCTAGGGGAGAAATGGACAGTCTGCCCACTCAAGCACTGTCCTTGTAACTTTAATTTTGCCCCATGTATGCATATAATTAGACTACCATAATGAGCCTATACTATTTTTTTTCCATGGGACACTGCCCCATAGAGTGCACAGGGTGGATTACTCTGTTTAATGAGCAGCTAGTAGTTCCTTAACTTAGTTACAATATACTAGTCAAACCTTGCTCTGATGGAATTTTCAGCATAGGCTTTTCATTGGCACTCATCTGTATAGTGCTTCTGCAAATTCCCCACCAGGCTCTCCTGTAACCCAACCCCCCAAACCCCCCCCCCCCCAAAAAAGTGACCCTACATGACAAGACTAGGTTAAATGAAGTGCCCAGCATCACACGGGAACTTTAGCAGAGGCAGGGATAAAATCCAATTTTCCAAGCCACTTAACTTACATAAGTGATTAACTTGCATAAGGACAGTCATGCTGGGTCAGACCAGAGGGCCATCTAGTCCAGTATCCCTTCCTTTCCTGTAATCCCCTACATGCATTCAAACTTCTGCAAAAAATGAGTCCTATATTGTACAAGTCTCTAGAGATGCAGCAGGATTATGTACTAAAGGAGAAGCTGTGTGCAGCAGAGTCCTGTGTAGCAGTCTTAAATTATGCTGGTATGTGACCATGGATGAACAAGTCACATTTTAAAGTTGCACAAGCAACCTTGATTCTGTCCCCTAACACGAACATAGCTCAGGCTCTTCAGCTTAATCAGTTCTCCCTCTCTTCCAGGTTGCTAATGCTGAAGGCTTGAAGGCAGTAGGTGTCTTGATATACCCTGATCCTGCTGATTACAGACTCTCTGATAATGAGGTTCTCTTTGGACATGTAAGTACTACTGGTGAACATTGGGTGGCTTCCCTCTAGAAGATGCAGAGGAAAACTGCATAACATACTTGCCTAGAGAACACAAACATGTGGTTTCTTGCATAATACCTAGAAACAATTCAATTATGTAAACTTGACAATGGTTCCTTGATGCGGGGCACTATTGATTGACAAAGCACAGCTGTATCTTTGCAAATAGAAGAATACCAGTATTGTGGATATAGCCAGAGACCTAAAACTACTATGTGTATCTTGCGTGTAACAACAAATCCTTCATTGACAGGCTCATCTAGGAACAGGTGACCCTTTCACCCCTGGCTTCCCTTCATTCAACCACACTCAGTTCCCACCAGCTAAATCTTCTGGACTCCCAGGCATTCCTGTCCAAACAATCTCTAGTGCTGCTGCAAAAAACCTGTTCAGGTAATCTTGCCTATAGGTGTTTTACCAAGGATCAGTAGTACAATTGGATCCCTATGAGTAATCTATGAAATTGCTTATAAGGACTCAGCAGAGTTCTTCTCTTGTCCTCTAACCGTGTATATTGAGCTATGGCTTGTACAGTTAGCTGCAGATTCATCAATATAACTCCTAAACTTTTGACTGTTTCAGCAAATGGATTCTTGTATCTACCAGTTGTTCCCAATTTAATACACATTGGCCTATTGCCTCAATACAGGCTTTAAACAGGTGGCTTAATATGGAAATTGTGGTATGCTGCACCTCGGTCTGAGGCTTGGGATTCCCCAATATTACACCAATGCAGTACACTTTTAATCCAGCATGCTGTTGGCCAAAATCAGGAGCTAGTCTTGGCCTTGTCTAATTCCCACCCAGTGGAAAGTCACTGGTCAGCAATAGGTTAAACCTTGCAACAAAGATCTCCATAGTAAGGCTCTGAGGTGAAAGGTGTGTGACAATGGAGTGTCTGATATTTGAATACTTTTTTCTTCTCCCTCCAGAAAAATGAATGGAGAAATCCCCTCTAGCGAGTGGCGCGGTAGCCTCCCCACTTACAAAATGGGTTCACAAAACACAGATGGAACTAAAGTGACACTTGAAGTAAACAATCAAATGGTAGAGAGAAAAATTCATAACATCTTTGGCGTTATCCAGGGTTTTGAGGAACCAGGTAAAAGTTTTGTTACTAAGATCTTATTGAATAGGCTGGCCTCATTTATGCTAGTAGTCTAAAGCTTCTAACTTGCATGGGATAGTGGACTGGAGGAATCCTGGCTTCTTTGACTTAGTGGTGAATAAGTAAAGTTATGTAACAGTCCTCATATGGAAATCGTTAAATAACACTCTTACTAGGCCACTGGATAACAGGCAAAATGAGAACCTTCCCCATAACACAGCACCATTGAAAATCAAAGAATAAATGTGGGAGAAAACCAGTTGTACACAACTCATGGGGAGTAAGCAGGCTACTTCCTGAATTGGCCTGCCTCTTAATGACTGTCCCAAGTTCTCTAGCAAAGTGGTCTTGCACCCAGTAATTTGGTTAAACTTGCCCAGTGTCTGCACTCATTTGAACCAATTCAACTAAAAGGATTTTAAGCCAATGTATGCAAACCAGTGCATGTTCCAGTTCATGGTTTAGGGCCTGTTCCTAAGTCTGCAGGTCTGGTAGACTTTGTAGTGCTTAAAGACCCAATAAGGATCTAAGCCTCCCTACCAAGCACTGTGTAAACTCACAACTACTTGCTCCACAGCACTTGAGACTGATACCTTGGAGACAGGGTTCAGTGTGATCTCCCCATCACCAGCCAGGCTGCCAACTGCATGGGATTCCATTTGAATGCTAGGAAATGTGCATCCCTGCATATTGATGGCAGTAAAAAGAACTCTGTCCGGGCAAAGCCATTTCAGTTCAAGAGTAAACCCATGATCTTCCTTGAACAGACAAGCCTACCAACATCTCAGCACACCCATGGGTTTCTGTGTTTAGCAGACACTTGAGGATCTCCTCACAGATTTTGTCTGGCACCATGGCAGAAGATAAACACCTTCCTGATCTCCCACCCCATATAATTTGTTATGAGGGATCTGCCATGGCAAGGTACCTTTGAACAAGGCAAACACAATCAGGCAGCTAGTGAATAAGGAGATGTTTCTTCCCCAGAGAGCCAGCAATGAACTGGTGTACATCACATCGGCAGAGTGGCACCAGCATCCCTCATGTAGGTGATCTGTGCCACATCAGTGATCCCTCATGCCTTCTGATGTGCCCAGACACCATGGTGAGGAACATACCCTGCATAGCACTTCTGTCCTCAAGAAGCAAATCACCATGACCCTCTCCAGTCAAGATATTGCCACCTTCCTGAGAAGCTCACGAAGGCAAATTTGGAAGGGGGAGGGGGCGAGAAGACTCTGCTCTGGACACATGCCCACAACTGGAGAAAGCACATCTGGTGCAAGGAACACCAGGAGCTGGGAGTCCTGGTGCCACAGGCTTGTGTGCTCTGCATGCTCAACATCACTCCAAAGCTAGAACCATGCTGGAGAGGACCTGGAGGATGCTATGGATGCCAACGCATGGAAAAGCTGAAATGGAAGCCCAGGCAAGGCATTCAAGCTGACTTGCAAGTGGGATGCCAGCAAGCACTTCCTGGGGGCAGCTTCACTTGATTTTCCTCAACAAGAGGCTCCTCCATAGAGCCCAGCTCAACCACATGCCACTGAACAGAGCAGTCTGCCATGGAAATGGGACTGCCATGCAGTAAGCACAGCTATGCAATGATTTTACCCCATGTCCTGTGTCGCTGCAAGCCCCATTCCAGACCCTAACAGCTCCAACATAACACCATCCAGGATCCTCTGAGAGCCATCCCACCACCCATGGGGAAGGTAGATGTGAACACCACTATCCCTGGAACAAACAGCCAACTGCAACTAGACATCACCAACAAGGACCAGAAGATGATCCTCATCAATGCTCTTTGAGGACAGGATCCCAGCCTTCTGCACCACCCAAGCTCAAAGGTGGAAGTAAACCCCTCCAGCCAAAACCTTGAGTGCTAAGGGTTACTGGGTTTAGGCACACATGCTGATCATCCAAGCCCTGGGCACATGGGGACCCCAGTAAAAAGCAAGACTGCAGAATTGGGCAGAGCTATGATCAGCTGATGCAGCAACTCCTGGTGTCGGATGCCATCAGGTGATCAAGGGACATCTTCATAATTGTCCTATCAGATGCTCTCAATACCTGGAGGGATGAACTGGAGTGCTGATGAGCACAGTGGGGAAAGCAACTGATCTGTGAGGGAAAGGTTTTCTAAATGGACAACCTACCCTAAATTCTCAGAGGGACAGTTTTCACTCCCACTAATTTGCTTTCCACAACCAACTCTCCATCTAATTTCATGAGTGATGTACCCAAATACTTGGCTGCTACTACTGAACTGTAAACTGTCACCTAAATTAGGGTTATTTCTGATTACATACTAATCTTATGACTGTGCTTAGATTATCTACAAATGTAAAGACCTTTTTTGCTAAAGCTTAAACATTGATCAGCTTATCAGAACTAGCCTGCATAATTGGAAAAGGGTTTCCTTGACTTAAATCCTGCTACAAGAAACCTCCAACTGTCTTCCTCCATTATACACTTAGTGCTGAGCTGAATGTCATGTCAGACATGACCAGAGACTGTTTCATGAATGGTCTTATTGCTGAGCTAGCGAACAGCATTCAAATTCCCTCTTTTCCCTAAAACTTACTTGCAGCTTTCCTATGTGATACATGGAAGAATGAACATTTTTGGTTCAAACTGCTTTCTGAAATAGTACAGCTGCATCTCCTTGCTCTGCCCTTTTCTTTGCAGATCAATACGTTGTGATTGGAGCCCAGCGAGATTCCTGGGGTCCTGGAGCAGCCAAGGCTGGTGTGGGAACAATCATGCTGCTGGAGCTTGCCCGTGCAATTTCTTCTATGGTAAAAACAGGTAAAACAATGAAACACACAAGCCAGGTATACAGTTCTGCTGTAAAAAAACAAATTCAAGCCACTCAGTCCTGAATGGTGGTTCACGGGACATGCTTCCAGATTTCTAGGGTTAACCTCATACTAATGATAAGCAAAATGCCCCTGAGGAATTTCTACCTTCACTTCAGCTAGCTAAGCTGTCTCCTCGCCACTTTGGGCCATGCCACAACTTCATCCAAGTTGGGTAAGACATCTCACTTGGGTAAGACAGAATTGGACTTGCCAGTTGAACTGACAGTTAAGCTCCTCTACCAAACTTCATCCTGCCAAGGTTTTCTGTGGTGGTTTTGTAGTGGGGAGAAGGTAGAATTCAGTGGCTTGCTTTTAGTCCAGTTTGTCAGGGATTCTCAGATTGGGGGGGGGGGGGGTGGCACCCTGGGACCTCTCAGGGGGTCATGAGGTTATTACATTGCAGCAGAGGGTTGTGGATTGTGAATCTCTACTCCAACCCCACTCTGCCTCCAGGTTTTGTAATGGTGTTACATTTACAGGGTGTTAATATTTAAGGTGGGGAGGTTGCACTCCAGCTTTGAAAGCCGCTAAACCAGCGGTTCTCTAACTTTTGTACTGGTGACCCCTTTCACATGGCGAGCCTATCTGCTGGCAAGAACTCCTCTTGCAATGACCACTTTACTTTCTCAATCATATCCATGCATGCCTCTTCTCCTAGAAGTGCTGCTGCTTGTATCTCCTAGTAACTAGATGCCCCAGTCATCAGTCAGGCCTCTGTATCAGGTGCAGAACAGAGTAAAAGACAAGGTGGCAAAATGAGAGTACTGGAAAACCATGACAGTGCTGGTTAGCATACTAGGCTGTGGTCTCTGCACAACAGCAGCCTAGGTAAGTATTTGGCTGTTGCGGCAAGAGCTTCATTGAGTAATCCTACAAATTAAGGTGCATTGACACTTAAACAATTGCTAAAACATCTTGCTGAAGACTTTTCAGATGTTCACCTACAAATAGTATTTATTGAACTGTCACTTGAACTATTTGATCTATGTAGATGGCAGTACCTACATGATACAAATTTTGTTTTATTTCTGCCTATCTGGGGTAATAACCATTGGAACAGTTTACCAAGGGTTGTGGAGTCTGTTACTCCAACTTTTTCAAATCAAAATTGGATGTTCTTGAATTAGAACCTTTAGAAGGAATTTCCACAGGATAATCTCTCCTGTTGTGGGAGATCAGATTAGGTGATCACAATGGACCCTTCTGGCCTGGGAATCTGAGTGCCCTACACATTGATAGTCCTAAGAACAACCTGTGCTCCTGGGGGCTGATGACAGAAGGCTGACCCAGATGGGGGGGAGGGGGGGAAGAGAGAATAACCCAATGTAGTCTAATTCAAAGTGACCTGAGTAACTTATAAGAATGACTTAATTAAAAGTGGCTTTTAACACCCAGGTAAAACAGACCTCAATAAGGTGTCAATTTGGATAAAAACATAGCTCTCAACAACCTTTCTACACTCAAAGGACTTGGAAAAAATCCAAGACACCTGTTTTGTTCATTCCATTGTTCTCTGGAGCCTCTTCCAGATAGCTTAGAATAGATGGATTGCTGCTGTCTTCTTTCAAAGGAACAATCATACTTGTTGGTCATACATTTATAATTCAGCTAAAGGCCTGCAGCCCTGCTCTGTGGTACTTGGAACTTAATTATTACACGTACACCGCAAACTACTGTTCTACATCTTTCACTTGTTCTGTTAAGGTAATTGGGCCCAATTCTCAACTTTTTTTTTTCTTCAAGATGGCTACAAGCCCAGGAGAAGTATTGTCTTTGCCAGCTGGAGTGCAGGAGAATTTGGAGCTGTTGGTGCCACTGAGTGGTTGGAGGTAACTAATCTTGATTTGCTCAGATGCCTTTTACCTAATCAGAGCATAAATCTTCTGTCTTGAACTGTACTAAAAGCATAGCATTACAAAGCTGCCTATTAACAGGTGTCTTCTCCCATTTTAGGGTTATTCTGCCACACTGCACACCAAAGCCTTTGCATACATCAACCTGGATGCTGCGGTTGTAGGTAACTATTCTGTTCAGCAAATCCACAAAACTCTAAAACTAGAACTGGTCTAACACAGGTGCACTTAGCAAGCTGTCACTTTTCCAGTGTGAAGCTCTGAAATGACCAGGCTGAAAGTGTTTTCAAAGCAACTACCAATGCCCAATAACTGGAATAGCAGATACATTGGGTGCTTTGGATTAATGCTGCTCATGCTATATTGTCTTAAAGCACTTAATGTTGCTGGTCAGCATTACTACTGCTAAACAGCTGAAAATAGGAATGGTGCTAAAGAGAAAGCACAATGCAACTCTATTCCTATCCTTCTCATACTTGTATTAGCTAACCTGTTCCAAATCTTCACTTCTACCATCACAGGTTCAAGGAACTTCAGGATTTCTGCCAGCCCAATGCTATACAAAGTAGTGGAGCAGACTATGATGGAGGTGAGTTCTAGGCTAGTCTGAACCATGGTCCAGGTATCCAGGGAAGTACTTGGACAGTAACTTTACTCTGCACCTTATTGCAGGTGAAGCATCCCATAAATGAGAGAAGTCTGTATGACAACGTTGGTTCTGACTGGGCGAAAAAAGTGTAAGTCTCCTGCTCCTCTTAACAGTAACTTCAAAGCTCACATCTGGAGCAACAAAGCTAATCTAACCTCTCAACCCAAATGAATCTGCTCACCACACACACACACACACACACACACACACACACACACACACACACACACACACACACACACACACACACACACACACACACACACACACACACACACACACACACACACACACACACACCTCTTCCCCCCCCCCCCCCCATTGGAATAAAGCCACTGACTAGGCAATCACTCTAGTTTTATCTAGCTTTAGTGCCAAATTGATTGCTCCTCTGTTCAAATCTTAAACCCTAGCAATCCATTAGGACAGCCTCTTACCATTATGAATTCATTCCCATGTCAATGGTGCAATAGTTTAGTACACTTGCTTTGGAACACTGGATATGTGATCTAGTTTGAACATGGAACAGTTAGAAAAGGCTTAAAGAACCACCTTCTAGGAGATGCTGATGTTCTGTAGGACTGCAGAAACTGGCTTGAAATACTCCCCTTCCTTAACAGGAATCCCCTGTGCCACCTGGCCATCTATTTTTAGCTCAAAGCTTCAGGTATTGTACTCATAACCATGCAGATATTTCTCATTGCAGTGTTCCCTTTCATCTGGATAATGCAGCCCTCCCTTTTCTAGCCTATGCAGGAATCCCAGCTGTTTCCTTCAGTTTCTATGATGTAAGTCACTTTGTACTTGTAAACAGCTCTGCCAAATGTATTTATATTCCTACTTCAACTTAAGCTTCCTTGCTAACAGTAAACGTGTGATGGGATTCCCACTCCTGATATAGCTAGTTGGAAGAACTCGACTGATGCACTGAAACCAGATCAGGCACATGTACTAATGACTTCCATCTAGTGGTTATAACTGACATCCGTGGATGAGACTCTGCCAAAGAGCACAAGGAGCAACTCCTGGCACATTCAACTGCTCCCAGGGCTGCAGACTTCTCATCACCTCCTGGACTGACGTGGAAGCTGAACTCAATGGTTTGGGGGGGAGGAAGAGGGTGTTGTCCAGCATTAACCTCAGGGCAGCACAGTTGTAGGATTATATCCTCTTGATGAGCAACTTCTTGGTTATTCCATAATGGAAGGCAAGGTCAGACTTAAGTGCCTGCGTGGCCCAGAGGTAGAGCAGTTACTTTTCAACTAGATGTCTGTTTGACACTCGTCCAAACTTTTTAAGTCTCAAGTAGTTGTGGAAATTTTACTCTTCAGTCCACTGGTTCACACAGTAAATAGACTAGTTCATCATAGCTTCCCTGTGTTCCAGATGCTGCTTTTATTTACTTTCCTGTATGTAGCTATGAGGCCTGTGTATTAAGGCTGTGAGCTTCTAAACCTACACATTCCTCTCGACTAGAGCTAGAATTCCTGTTTACCCAGATGTCCCGGTTTCATTCTCTGTAGAATTAATGGCAATGTAACCCAAGAACTACCTGTCCTACAGATTATAAAACTAATTCAAAGTTTAGCTGAGCAGAGAAGTGACATTTTTGAGCTTTTGATAGCAGGAAACTCTTTAGAGTTAAACTTCTTTAGCTTGACACCTGCATTAATGCAAATATTTGATCATGCAGTTTACTGGAACTCTGAGTGGATACTTCTGTCAGAAGTTATTGAGTCCAAATTGGTTTAGGCAAGTATTCTTGCCAGTGGAACTTGTGTATTCCTTCCTTTGCGGAAAGCCACCAAGGAATGCAATGGCTGACATCTCAGATTGCTGAAGTTGTACTCCAATGCTGAGGAGTATTAGCTGGTCACCAGTAGATTAGGAAAGACAGGCAAAGCCGCTTGCTCCCCACATCTATGCACACCAGCCCTGCCACTTTGGATGGAAGTAACACTTGGCCCTTCTGTAGGGCAGAATGAGTTCTTGGCAGAGGTGCCAAATACAGTTCAGCATGGGAGAAGAGAAGGGATTGCAGATGGTCTAGTACTGCTTACAGTACAGCCAGCTAAGTGTAAAATTCACTGCTAGAGAAACATGTACTCAGAATCCAGGTTAGGTGCAAGAACTGAGTGGACATGCTTTGTCTTGCAGGCTGAGGAGTATCCTTACTTGGGCACCAAGCAGGACACTTGGCGCAATCTTGACTTATCTGTAACTCGTCTGAGTGAGTTGCTTCGGACAGCTACAGAAGTGGCTGGCCAGATGGCTATTAAGATGACCCATGATCACCAACTTTACTTGGACTATGACCAATACAACCAGGAACTGCTCAACTTCGTAATGAAAATTAGTCTGTATAAACGAGAGATAAAGGTAAGGTTTTACTTTTCTAACTGAACTAACTTTAGGGTTATGTAAATTTTTTTTTTTTTCACTAACCTGGACAGATCTCCATGTTTAACCCTTGCTCATCAGTGGGAATGAAAGGGTAGCATTGTCAATTCAATTCCTGGATTCTCCTGGGACTGGCAAAATGAACTGAGCAGATGCTGGACAGAGGTGCTGTTAGCAACAAGTGAAGATGTGTAGCCTCTCCTTAAGGTGGAAAGGGAGATCTAGGTATACCACCCTAGAATGGAAATAAAATAACCAACTGGAGATATAATAGCACCCTAGCAAACACCATTTAGTGGGGCATGCTCACATGCCCAGACTGAACATTCTCATCTGGATGTGCCCTTCTAAAAGGGCCTCTGAAGGATATAGGTGCTTCAGCTAAACTTGAGCAATGTGTGGGCTAAAAAAGCTACCAGTAACTCAGGCTATGCATACAGTTGACTTTTTTCAGCATAACTTGTCTTGGGAGTGTGAATCTCACCCTGTGAGTTGCACCAACATAAGTGCTGGTGTGAACAGCGCTAAGTCTGTGCACTCCTATCCATTTAACATGGCTACACTAGAGAGCTTGCACAGCTGCATCAGTGTAGCTACACCACTGAACACTAGTGTAGCTGTGCCCTCAGCCTTTCAAAATGGTCTCCCAGGTGAGACTTTACCTACTCAGATTCCCAGCCTTGTCTCTTTTACTCCTGACTTATAACTCTAGCTCCTCTCCCTACCAGGGAATGAATCTGACTCTTCAGTGGCTGTATTCTGCCCGTGGAGACTTCAGTCGAGCTACTGCTGCACTGACCAGAGACCTCAAAAACACAGACCTTAACAACAAGCTCCTCTGCCACATGATGAATGAGCGCATCATGAAAGTAAGTCTTCTGAGACTGGTTAAAGAGTTGATTTCATGCCTTAAACCACAAAGGAGTCCATATCAAATGGGGTGAGCATTTCATGAAGAAGGGTTCAGTTGTATGTTTGACCTCCAAGTCCCCTGGATTTTACCCAGTGATGGTGGTGGCTGCAGGTACAGAATGCCTCTCCTTGAGTTGTGTCCCTGGATCAAGGCCAGTATTTAGTAAGTGATGACTACTCCATAAAGTTGTTGGATTAGGAAATACCAGGGCAGCCACATGGGGCCAGCCAGGCAAGTCCTTCAGTTCACTTCCCCTCAAAACATGTCTAGGTGATGCTAGCTAACACTGGCAGAACTATGCAAAAGCTAATAAACATTAAATCTTCTAGAAGAGGCTGTTGAAACCACTTCTGACTTTTCCCTGCTCCTAGATAATCCCTGACTTTTGGCCCCTTCACAACTTGTCTCAGTTATTGGCTATTGGATTGAATTCCTGCAGATGTCCATGCAATTCTAAATGTTACATCCTATCTTCTCTTAAGGTGGAATACCACTTCCTCTCTCCATACGTCTCTCCAAAGGATACTCCTCTACGTCATATCCTCTTTGGCTCTGGTTCCCACACTCTGTCAGCTTTGCTGGATCACTTGAGGCTCCGCAAGACCAACCCAAGTGCCTTTAACCTAGACCTGTTCAAGAACCAACTGGCTCTGGCAACATGGACTATTCAGGGTGCTGCTAATGCCTTATCTGGTGATATTTGGAACATAGATAATGAGTTTTAGATGCAGCATTAAGGTAATGCATTATGCAGTACAGAACCCCACTCAGACAGTTACACTAAATTTATTGACAGGATATTTTGATTAAGAAACTTAATTTGATTTTGATAGGGAAACTTCACAAGCAGCTGTTTAAGCAGGGATTTCAGTCTACCCACTAACCCTGCATCTCCCTCAGAACAAGAGGTTCTTTGATTACAGTATAATCTCACTAAACACTACTGCTTGTGGTGCTGCCTTTCTGTTTATGCTTGAACAAATGGGTCAGACCGATTAAAGCTAAGACGTGGTCTAATCAGTTGTAAATTCTGATCTAATACTAAACTTAACTTGAAGTGGGGAGAACTTTAAAATTCAAGTAGACCATGTCAGCTCTCTTTTTGAGGTCTGTCTTAAAGTTAGTGAAGGCAGAAGATCACCTTCATACCAGTTTATGGGGAAATTCAGAAGTGCTTCTAGCCTCCCATATGGGGCCATGAAGACACCAAGTACAAAATGGATTGTTCACACCACAGTAGTCCTTAGCTGCTGAAGTAGTCCAGAAGTTCTGAAATGTCTAGCTACCCTAATCCATTGAGTTACCATGTGAATTAATATCTCCTTATAGAAATTTACATCACAAAGGGAGGTGAATCCAAAGATTAATTAATGCTCCCTTGAATGTCCTGGCTCAGTCTCAAACAGACCACATGGTAACCGATAGCTTTGGATGGCTACAGCTGACACTTCAGACCCTGTTGCTGTGAGGCCTTTCATGACATCAAGAGTCCTTGCTTGCCAAATTTTTTGTTTGGCAAAGTAAGCTGGAAACTCCCAGGAAGGCTCTCAATTGGTACGGAGATATTTATTTGTATTTATTTATCAGTGACAGAGTTCACTATAAATCGTGTGGTTTTTTTATAGAAGATAATTATCGGAAGCAGTGCCTTCCATAATTATGACAGTTATACTGTCGTTTTTGAATAAAAGCAGCATCTGCTATTACAATCGAACATGATACTGGAATTTTGCATTCACATTTTAAAATGAAGCCATGGTCCATGAAGCTTAAATCAATTGGAAAATTTTCCAACTCCGCTTTCCCTGTCTGAAAGCCATACAAACACATGGGGGAATCTTGAGTAAGCTTTTAATCTGGTACTAAAAGCACTCCTTGCTAAGGTGACTCCTGAAAACCCCTACATTTTGAGATGCAAACCAATTAAGCTTCCCTTGGACTTACTGCCTAGCCCTGAGGTCAGGCTTCTCTTCCCCTGCTTCAGTTGACAGCCTCTGCTGCACAGTGAATGCAGCTCCATAACCTGCTTTAGGCCTTGATGATGCAAGAAAAGCACCTTGGAGCTTGGCAGATAAGACCTTTCAGTTCACCTTTAAGGATGCATTAATTGAGTTTAACCACAGCCCTGGCTCCACCCTGGTTAAGCCTAGGGTGTTGGACACACATGCAGACTTGTATGTCTAAGATCAAGCAGCAATTTAATCACATGGCAGCTTTGCTGCAAAATTTCCAGTACCTTATGTATCATGAAAACCTAAGTCATTATCGGGAGCAGTGTCTTCCATAATGTATAAAGAACAAGGTAGTTTTTGCCTACCAAGGTGTTGTATCGGAGGCAGTGATCTCCATATGTTGCACTAAGGGTGTACGTAATTATTGGGAACAGTGTTTCCCATAATTTTCTTATGCTTATCATGCAATGACATCTACAGAGCTTGATGGTTAGTATCTAACATGTATCCTCAAATTCCTGCAATCTTGTTTCCACTTTCCTGTGTTGCAGATGCAAATGCTAGTGTGTATTATGCACTTGAATTTTTTAAACCCACTCTGTAGGTGAAACTGTTTCAAGTTATGCTGTAATCTAAGTATGTGACTGCTGGATTTGACTGTTTAGTAGATATTAGAGTAGTAAGGCTGTTCTGTCTTAGAAAGGTGAAGGGAATTGACAATATGAAAGCTTGAGGAATTGATAAGATGAACATATGGTGCTGGATTTTGACAACTCCACCATTCAGTGGGCTACCTTCAGTCTCCTTAGGTATGTTTAAGCCAGTACAATTTGGTTTTGTACTTGTTAACATCACACTTCATTGTGAAAGGGGAATGAGCTAGTATTACTAGAGCCTAGTTAATTCAGCAGACAGCAAGGCTTTAGGGGTCCCAAAGACAGACTTGTTCCTTCCAATATGCTAGTACTTCACTGGTGAATTCCTCAAGCCTATTTAGGGTCTTTTCAGTGCTGCTGTCTCTGACTGCAGCCAAAAAGCATATCTTACTAAAGTACTCCCCCTGGGGTCTGGTCTCAGCCCTCCACACAGCCCACTTACACACAACTGGGTTTAGACTCCTGGTACCTGTGCTGAATCTGCAGAACTTAGACTGGACCTGTTTAGTGGCAGCTCTGGGATGGGGAAGAGTAGCTACTACAATTGGAGGCTAAAACAAGCCCTTGAGACTCCATTAACAAGTTTTTTGGACTGGGTCCTGGCCATCATGAGAGAGCATTCAAGTGCATACACATCTTCTGCTCTGATGGCATTAGCAGTAACCTTCATACATGGTCACCTCCTTGTAAGTGGCTCCCAAAGTAGTGATGGGACTAAGTTGCCCTCCTGTTTTACTGGTGAAACTCATGTTGTGGTTGGAAGTTGTTGCCATAGCACTTGCATGCATTGTGAATTCTTGCATTCTGTAAACTTGTTCATCTGCTTAGTAGCTAGATGAGCCATAATGGATGACTACAGGTTCTGTTCAGACCTTCTTGCTATTGTCCTGGAATTTGACTTGGGGATGGAATATCCATTTGCTTTGTTCCTACATTACCTGCTGTCTCCTTGAATAAACTTGAAAGCTTCCATGTGGTGTGTCTCTCTGAATCTGTTTCCTCAGTGCCTAAAAATACTGACCATCTCTCTTCAGGCCACTTAAACTCCTAGTAATCTACCTAAAGGACTCTGCTACTTATAGCAGTTAAGTATCCTTTGCTTAGCAGAGTGATGGATTATAAACCATGGAGGCCATATGGCACTAGACACTTAGCAAATTCCCCAGCTATGGTCACGATGTCTCCCTCCCCCTCCACAGCTATTGCTAGTGGATGATCTCACTTCCAAATTGTGACCCCACCATTGGTGGGAACAGGTGGGCTTGGTGGCTGTGACATTGTCTGGGAGGTTCTGCTAAGAATGGACTCCTTCCAGGTGTGCCCAGCTACTCACAAAACCACCCCACCCCCCACTTTACACAGCTGGCTCTCCCATCCATGGGCTACCAGACTCCATGGAACAATGCAGGAAACCTGCAATGTAACCACAAAACTGCCCGATGGAGGGGAGCTGTGAAGTAATTGTAGTGCCTACCTGCAGCAAAATGGCAAGCTTCCTAGGAAGAACAGTAGCTGCTTTGGCCAGGGAGAAGAAGCTAGATCCACAGCTGAGTTTGGGTTATGGGGCCCTGAGTGATTTTCCTAGTTCCCCTCCCTTCACAGCCATTGCTTCTATAGCCACAGATTGAAGCAGAGCTCACTGCAAGAGTTACTCAGTGTTTGAGGCTTTCTTAGTGTTTGTGTTAA
This sequence comes from Sternotherus odoratus, assembly GCA_032164245.1. Lineage (NCBI taxonomy): Eukaryota > Metazoa > Chordata > Testudines > Kinosternidae > Sternotherus > Sternotherus odoratus. The sequence goes on from JAVMKO010000009.1 coordinate 4,087,924, forward strand.
AAGCTACAAGCTGAGGAAGTAGCCTGGCATACCCTGGATGGTAAGGAGGGGGGGGGGGGGGTTAAACTCATCCAGGGCAGCCTTACATTCCAAATTTGCTGTCTGTTCTGGGCACAAAGACCTCTGGCATCAGTCCCCCTGGACCTAGCAGACCAGGGCTGCAGTTCCACCAAAATGCTATAGGTGGTGCAGTTCCCTGCCCAGGGTAAGACCTCAGGCACTCCCTGCTTGCCATGGACAAGCAGTGGCAGCTTTCTCCCCCTGCCCCATGGGAACCTCCACTCCTGTGGCTGGAGTCAAACCTACTGATGTACCTAGTTTAACAACTGCTCTTCACCTCCCCAGCTTGTAACTGCCCCCAAGAGAGCAGTGTAGAGGGAGATAAAAGCTGGAAACAGGTTTTCCTGGGCTGGGATCCCCTTCTGAGAGGTGGAGATGAGAGGAATGACATTCCTGATATGTCACCTATGTCCCTGGGCTGATGTGAGTACTGAAGAGGCAGCGGGTCCTTCCCTCCTTGTATACCAGCTCTGGAGCATGAGGTTGTGTAGTGCACAGGTGAGGGACCACAGACACTGTTCATCAGTCTCCTGGTCCAAAGCTGTTGTATTCATTTGGGTTAAATGTATGGGCTGAATATTAAACTGTGTTAAACAAGGTTCAGTGTTTGGTAGACAGGGACTTCAGCATGTTTAGTATCCTGGCAAACACACCATTAAACATCCTTTGATTAAAAGTACCAAAAAAGAAGGGAGAATAGTTCAAGCATTCAAGTGATTCAGCCAGAGCTGAGAGGTGGTCGTGACAGGATCCAGGGGGTGCCCCCTGAAACCTGTCCAAGATGCAGGAGGACGATGCATGGGAACAGAAGGGGAGCCAGGCCTGGGTGATCCACACCATGGCGTAGGCTACCCCTGAATGCCGCAGCTCTTTGGGAAGAGCGCTCTCATGCCCGAAGGACAGTCGTCCTCTCTGAGCCTTAGTAAACCCAGCGCCAGGTCTTGGCAGAAGGTGGTGCGCCACCAAGCTCCCTGCTCCGCTTCACGCAGCCACACGAGGGCTGTTCTCACCTGTGGGGTTTGCCTGTGGCGCTGGCAGGAACAGGGCCAAGCTCCTGGCTACACTGTCTGTGCAATCCCTTCATCACCCTGGCCTAGGAGGTAAATTTGGGTTTTCTGCAAGCCAGTCACGGAACAGTTTGAGTGTGTGAAATGCGCTTATTCACCAACCATTGTAAGGCCTTAGGCAGGTGGAGAGCAGCCAGAGGAGATGATGTAATATTAGCAATCAGTGTTCCTGATGAAGGGAGCCTGGTTGCCTGTTCATTGAAGGCAGCCAACCCCCCCCCCCCCCCCCCCCAGTTGGTGTTCAAAAATAAAATAGAGGCAAAGCTCAAATACTGGAGAACAGGTCCCCAGGGGCTTTCAGCAGAGCCAGCGACACCCATTTCCAATTGCCCTTCGCTTTGGGGAAGTCTGAAATGATTAGCTGGCCACGAGAGGCTCCCCTGGCCAGGGGCAGGATGACTAAGGCACGTTCTATTTAACTTCTTGGTGGAGCTGGTGCATGTCACGTACGCCGCTGAAACGCCTGGGTGTGAAAGGCTGGAATGTGATTAGAGCCTGTCTGTGGAAGCCAACCCTGCTGTCTTCATCGAGGGAGGGAGGCTACAACGCCCGTTGAAAGCTGCATGAAAGGATCAGCATGAATACTAGACAGTGGGCTGCCTGTGAATCGGCTCTTTCCTCGGGTCTAGGGCGGATGTGCCAGCTGAGACTGTGGTAGGCCTTCCACGTTGAGCTGGGGGGGGGGGGGTGAGAGCCTCACCCTGAAGATAAGACAGACCACGAGGGAAGAGAGGACAGGGTAGCCACGTTTCACAGCTGGGGAAGTGAGGGACTAAGCAGCTTGTCCAAGCTCTCTCATGCACCCGAGAACCCAAACCTCTGGACTCCCAGCCCAGTCCGTGGGAGACACCTGTCAGCTCCACCCTCCAGTGGCCAGGTCACGGGGCCCAGGCAGCTTCAGAGGCAGGTGCCTAACCTAGGGGTGGATTGGTCTCTCACACAGCACAGACTGAATGCCCTGCCTCCCCTGCCAGTGAGCTCTGGACTGGGCTCGCTGCTATCCCAGCATGCTCTGGTCCATGATCTGCACCATCCCAGCATGCTCTGGGCTGGGTCCTGCTCCATCCCAGCATGCTCTGGTCCATGATCTGTGGCATCCCAGCATGCTCTGGTCCATGATCTGTGCCATCCCAGCATGCTCTGGGCTGGGTCCTGCTCCATCCCAGCATGCTGTAGGCTGAGCTGGGCTCTTTGCCGCCTGGGGCGGAAGGTGCCGTTCCAATGTCCCAGCTGCACTCTCATGGGGACGCACCACAAGGCCGCGCTCAGCCGTGCGTGGCATCGCCCCTCGCCAGCTCTGCCCATGTTCTCGCAGTGATGGGCTTGGTCTGGGTTGGAGCCCGCAGCTACATCTGAGCCCCCTGATTGGCTGCCTGCCTGGGGCTAAACAACCCATTGGAGTTGCTGTAGGAGGAGGGCGCTCTCTCTCTCTCTCTCTCTCTCTCTCTCTCTCTCCACCCCCCCCCCCCATAGCACCCCGTACTTGCAGGGGGGCGGGGGGAGCAAGGAGCCCAGCACCCCAGGTGGCCCTGCCTCCTCACCATCTCCCGTGAGCAATGGGGACAGGACGTGGACTCTGCTTCTCCTCCTCCCTCCCTGGGCTGGGAAAGGGGAAGAGGAGGATGAAGAACCCCAGGGGCTGCCCCCCCCCCCCCCGACAGCCTGGAAGTGGGAGGGGGACGCCGCTGCAGCCACCCCTTCCCAGGCTTTGGAGAGAGGAGTGACGAACCCCAAGGGGGCCAGGGAGGACAGCTGTGGGGCAAACAGAGCCAAGATCACCCAGCTCCAGGCCCTCCCCCCAGACCCAGCTCGCGGCTGAGCAGCACTTGGAAGAGGCCGGCCGGTCATGCAGGGCTCTCAGCCTGGCACCGCTCACCAGCACAGCACCTGCTGGGGGCTCTGCCAGTCCCTGGGTCAGGCCCGGAAGCCGGCTGGCATGGTCTGCGGCCCCACAGAAATTTCTCCTGCAACCAAGCCAGCCCCCTCCCTGCAATCCACAGCAGTGCAGAAGGATCTGATCCTCTCCGGGCCTTTGGGGTCTGACCCAAAGCTGGCTGGACCCTGCCCTGCCGTGCACAATGCCTGGATCCAGGAACGGGCTCTGTGTTTATTTGTGTCCTTGATGCCCTCTAATGCTGAACCCCCGCATCACCGGCACCTCGTGGCCAGAACAGGGCCTCACCCCGGCTCCCAGCCCCGCATCCGTGCTAACCAAAGGGACGCGCACCTGCCTCTGGGCAGCATCTTCAGCACCACACCACCGGCCGGCAGGAACAGGGACTGAGGGGGAGGCAGCAAGAGAAAGGCAGCGCTTGTGTTCAGGTAGATGCCGGTCTCTCCAGGTCAGGATCGGTCTCTGCACCCATCCCCAGGGCCTAGTGGAGCGGTGGACAGGGCCCCGCTGGAAATCTGGGGTCGGGTCCACCGCTGAATTCGGATCAGTCTAAAGACACAATTCAACTGGGAAGGTCACGGGGTCAGGACAGGGCAATGGCAGAAGGGGCGCTAAGCTGGCGGCTTCTAGGGCGCGGCCGGCACTTCGGGGTCTGGCCTGTAGGGGGCGGTGTGCGCCTACTTTTGAATGCTCAGAAAAACCAGATCTCTCTTCTGGGAGCTGAAACTTGATTTTCACACTCTCACCTGGAGCCATGGCCTGCATTGGAGCCATGGCCTGCATTGGAGCCATCGCCTGCATTGGGGCCATCGCCTGCATTGGAGCCATCGCCTGCATTGGGGCCATCGCCTGCATTGGAGCCATCGCCTGCATTGGGGCCATCGCCTGCATTGGAGCCATCGCCTGCATTGGGGCCATCGCCTGCATTGGAGCCATCGCCTGCATTGGAGCCATGGCCTGCATTGGGGCCATCGCCTGCATTGGGGCCATCGCCTGTGGACCCTGGGTTGAAAACCACTGGCCTAGTAGTGCACCTGTCTGCCTGTCCACGCCCCCAACCCACATCCCCCACACTTGCATCCATCCCCATACACCCCCATCCTCCCCACCCATCTATCCCCATACACCCCCCCATCCTCCCCACGCATCTATCCCCATACACCCCCCCATCCTCCCCACGCATCTATCCCCATACACCCCCATCCTCCCCACCCATCTATCCCCATACACACCCCCATCCTCCCCACCCATCTATCCCCATACACCCCATCCTCCCCACCCATCTATCCCCATACACCCCCATCCTCCCCACCCATCTATCCCCATACACCCCCATCCTCCCCACCCATCTATCCCCATACACCCCCATCCTCCCCACCCATCTATCCCCATACACCCCCATCCTCCCCACCCATCTATCCCCATACACCCCCATCCTCCCCACCCATCTATCCCCATACACCCCCCCATCCTCCCCACCCATCTATCCCCATACACCCCCCCATCCTCCCCACCCATCTATCCCCATACACCCCCCCATCCTCCCCACCCATCTATCCCCATACACCCCCCCATCCTCCCCACCCATCTATCCCCATACACCCCCCCATCCTCCCCACCCATCTATCCCCATACACCCCCCCATCCTCCCCACCCATCTATCCCCATACACCCCCCCATCCTCCCCACCCATCTATCCCCATACACCCCCCCATCCTCCCCACCCATCTATCCCCATACACCCCCCCATCCTCCCCACCCATCTATCCCCATACACCCCCCCATCCTCCCCACCCATCTATCCCCATACACCCCCCCATCCTCCCCACCCATCTATCCCCATACACCCCCCCATCCTCCCCACCCATCTATCCCCATACACCCCCCCATCCTCCCCACCCATCTATCCCCATACACACCCCCATCCTCCCCACCCATCTATCCCCATACACACCCCCATCCTCCCCACCCATCTATCCCCATACACACCCCCATCCTCCCCACCCATCTATCCCCATACACACCCCCATCCTCCCCACCCATCTATCCCCATACACACCCCCATCCTCCCCACCCATCTATCCCCATACACCCCCATCCTCCCCACCCATCTATCCCCATACACCCCCCCATCCTCCCCACCCATCTATCCCCATACACCCCCCCCATCCTCCCCACCCATCTATCCCCATACACCCCCCCATCCTCCCCACCCATCTATCCCCATACACCCCCCCATCCTCCCCACCCATCTATCCCCATACACCCCCCCATCCTCCCCACCCATCTATCCCCATACACCCCCCCATCCTCCCCACCCATCTATCCCCATACACCCCCCCATCCTCCCCACCCATCTATCCCCATACACCCCCCCATCCTCCCCACCCATCTATCCCCATACACCCCCCCATCCTCCCCACCCATCTATCCCCATACACCCCCCCATCCTCCCCACCCATCTATCCCCATACACCCCCCCATCCTCCCCACCCATCTATCCCCATACACCCCCCCATCCTCCCCACCCATCTATCCCCATACACCCCCCCATCCTCCCCACCCATCTATCCCCATACACCCCCCCATCCTCCCCACCCATCTATCCCCATACACCCCCCCATCCTCCCCACCCATCTATCCCCATACACCCCCCCATCCTCCCCACCCATCTATCCCCATACACCCCCCCATCCTCCCCACCCATCTATCCCCATACACCCCCATCCTCCCCACCCATCTATCCCCATACACACCCCCATCCTCCCCACCCATCTATCCCCATACACACCCCCATCCTCCCCACCCATCTATCCCCATACACCCCCATCCTCCCCACCCATCTATCCCCATACACCCCCATCCTCCCCACACACACCCCCATCCTCCCCACCCATCTATCCCCATACACCCCCATCCTCCCCACCCATCTATCCCCATACACACCCCCATCCTCCCCACCCATCTATCCCCATACACACATCCCAGCCCCACACCCGCATCCATCCCCATACACACATCCCAGCCCCACACCTGCATCCATCCCCATACACACACATCCCCTCATCAGTCCACAAACACATCTCCATCCAGACACTCCCATCCATAATCATACCCATCCCCCCATCCCCACCCCCCGCACCCATCCCCCCTTATCCACCCCCTCCATCCTCAAACACTCCCCTCTACCCAGCCCATCCCACCCCTCCATCCATCCCACCCCTATTTATCCCCAAACACATCCCCTCTATCCAGACCTCCCACTCGCCATCCAGAATCACCCCACCCCCCCTCATCCCCAAACACACCCCTCTACCCGTCCACCCCCACCCCCTGCACCCATCCCCAAACACACCCCTCTACCCGTCCACCCCCACCCCCTGCACCCATCCCCAAACACACCCCTCTACCCGCCCACCCCCCCTCATCCCCAAACACACCCCTCTACCCGCCCACCCCCACCCCCTGCACCCATCCCCCCATCCCCAAACACACCCCTCTACCCGCCCACCCCCCTCATCCCCAAACACACCCCTCTACCCGCCCACCCCCACCCCCTGCACCCATCCCCCCATCCCCAAACACACCCCTCTACCCGCCCACCCCCCTCATCCCCAAACACACCCCTCTACCCGCCCACCCCCACCCCCTGCACCCATCCCCAAACACACCCCTCTACCCGCCCACCCCCCCTCATCCCCAAACACACCCCTCTACCCGCCCACCCCCCCTCATCCCCAAACACACCCCTCTACCCGCCCACCCCCCCCCTCATCCCCAAACACACCCCTCTACCCGTCCACCCCCACCCCCTGCACCCATCACCAAACACACCCCTCTACCCGCCCACCCCCCCTCATCCCCAAACACACCCCTCTACCCGCCCACCCCCCTATCCATCCCTCCCACCCTCGCCCTGTCGCAGGCCGCTCGCCCCGTTAACCCCTCGCTGCCCAGGACCCGCCCCCGCGGCTCGGTCCCACGGGCCGAGCGCGCCCCTGGAGCGCGGCGCCTGCCCCTTTAAGCGCGGGCCCGTGGGGCGGGCGCGCGCAAGGCCGGGGTGGGGGGGGCCGGACCCGCCTGCGAGCGGGGACTGGAGGCTGCGGAGCGGCCGCCCCGCGTATCCCGGTGCAGCCGGGGGGCGAGCAGAGGCCGCGGTGCGGGAGCCGGGGGGAGCCCCGGGGGGTGGGGGAGCCCCGGGGGAGAGTGGTGAGGTGGGGGAGCCCCAGGAGGTGGGGGAGCCCCAGGGGGTGGGGGAGCCCCGGGAGGTGGGGGAGCCCCAGGGGAGAGTGGTGAGGTGGGGGAGCCCCAGGGGGTGGGGGAGCCCCAGGGGAGAGTCTGAGGGGGACAGCAGCAGGGGGTGGGGAGCAGGGGGGGTCAGGAGCACAACAGCTGCACCATCCGGGGGCAGGGGGTGCGCGCAGGGGAGCGGTGGCACTGTCAGGAGTTGGGGCTGGGGTGGGGTGTTCAGGAGTCCGGGGGCCTGAGCTTGGCCGTGCAGGAGTCCGGGGTGATTCTGGGCTTGCGGGAACAGGATTGGGTGGCCCGGGGGACAAGGCCGGGGGTGCGGGAGCAGCGGGCGGCTGGAGAGACCAGGCCAGGGGTGCAGGAGCAGTGGGTGACCAAAGAGGTGAGGCCAGGAGTTTGGGAACAGTGGGTGGCAGTGGGGTCAAGGCCAGCAGTGCAGGAGGAGTCAGTGACCAGAGAGTCTAGGTCAGGGGTGTGGGAGCAGCGGGCAGCTGGAAAGGCCAGGCTAGGGGCGCGGGAGCAGTCAGTGACCAGAGAGTCTAGGTCAGGGGTGCGGGAGCAGCGGGCGGCAGTGGGAGAGAGGCATGGGGGGTGGGAGCAGCGAGAGGCAGTGGGAGAGAGGCCGGGTGTAGGAGGGGTGAGGTCGGAGCTGCAGGTGGCCAGAGGGACAAGGCCTGGGGTGCGGGAGCAGCGGGCAGGTGTGGGAGAGAGACCAGGGGTGCGGGAGCAGCGGACGGTGGGAGAGAGGCCGGTGGTGAGGGAGAAGCGGGCGGCTGCAGGAGAGAGGCCGGGGGTGAGGGAGAAGCGGGCGCCTGCGGGAGAGAGGCCGGGGGTGCGGGAGCAGCGGGCGCCTGCGGGAGAGAGGCCGGGGGTGCGGGAGCAGCGGGCGCCTGCGGGAGAGAGGCCGGGGGTGCGGGAGCAGCGGACGGTGGGAGAGAGGCCGGGGGTGCGGGAGCAGCGGACGGTGGGAGAGAGGCCGGGGGTGCGGGAGCAGCGGACGGTGGGAGACAGGCCGGGGGTGCGGGAGCAGCGGGCGGCTGCGGGAGAGAGGTTCGGAGTGCGGGAACAACAGGCGCCTGTGGGAGAGAGGCCGGGGGTGCGGGAGCAGCGGGCGGCTGCGGGAGAGAGGCCGGGAGTGCGGGAACAACAGGCGCCTGTGGGAGAGAGGCCGGGGGTGCGGGAACAGCGAGCGGCGGTGGCAGAGAAGCCGGGGGTGGTGAGGCCAGGGCTGCGGCTGGCCAGAGGGAAGAGGCCAGGAGTCCCGGCACAGGTGGCAGAGCGAGTGAGGCCAGGAGTGCGGGTTCGGGTGCCAGAGGGGGCAAGGCTGGGGTTACAGGAGGAGTGCCTGGGAGTAAGGCAGCAACCTCAGGAGGAGGGGACAGTGAGCTCAGGGGTGCAGGAGCAGGGTGTGGCCCTGGGAGCCCCCCAGGAGCAGGGTGTGGCCCTGGGAGCCCCCCAGGAGCAGGGTGTGGCCCTGGGAGCCCCCCAGGAGTGGGGAGAGGGCCCGAGGGTGCAACACCAGCCAGAAGGGGAAGGGGAAGGGGAGGGGGACGGGAGCCCAGGAGTGCAGGGGCGCCCGCAGGGAGAGCAGCACCAGCAGGAGTCAGGCGGGTTGGTCAGGGGCCTGCAGGAGGAAGGGAGCCTGAGGCCCAGTGTGCAGGAGGAGGTGCTCGGGCCCGGTGTGCAAGAGCAGCCTGAGGAGCTGGAGTGGCTGATCTCAGGGGTGCAGGAGACCGGGGGGACCCTGGGTGCGCAGCAGCCGCAGCGCAGGGAGGGGAGGCGGCGAGCAGCCCAGGTGTAGGGTGTGAGCCTGGGAGCCCAGCGCTGTCCCGGTACCAGCTGGTGAACCCGGGAGGGCAGCCTCAGCGCTGGCACTGCCGCTATCCGGGGAGCTAGCTAGGTCCACAGCAGCACTGGAAGTCAGCAGGAGAAGGTGGGGGTGAGCCCAGCAACGCCGTCCCTTTGCAGTGAACCTGGAGCCGAGCAGCACCCATAGGAGGACCCTGGAGGGGCGAATCCTGGAGAGTCGCAGCCGTTACCCCACTGCTAGTCTGGGTGGCCAGGAGGATCGCAGCGGCATCACACACCCTCCCTCCCCCCATCATTATCACTCATGCACTGGGCCCGGGCACCGTCCCATTGCTGCACAGGGAGGTTTACAGTGCACAGCCGCATGCAGTGAGCCTGGTCTTGTACGCCGACAACAGCCGGAGCATGCAGTGAATCTGGCAACATGCAGCCGCAGCATTTTACTAGCTTGGCATATAGCAGAAGTAGCAATGCCTTCAATGTGCAGTGAGCCTGGCAGTGCGCAGTGAGCCTTGCAGCATCCAGCACGGCAGCATCGCTACCAGCTTGGCCTCCCTGGAATATAACTGCAGCAGAACCGTTCCTGTGCAGTGAGCCTGACAGTGTGCAGTGAGCCATGCAGCACAGCAGCATCGTTACCAGCTTGGCCTCTCTGGAATATAACCACAGCAGAGCCTTTCCCATGCAGTGAGCCTGGTCTTGTACGCTGGCAACAGCTGGAGCATGCAGTGAATCTGGCAACATGCAGCTGCAGCATTTTACTAGCTTGGCGTATAGCAGAAGTAGCAATGCCTTCAATGTGCAGTGAACCTGGCAGTGCGCAGTGAGCCTGGCAGCGCACCGCACAGCAGCATCGTTACCAGCTTGGCCTCCCTGGAATATAACTGCAGCAGTGCTTTTCCTGTGCAGTGAGCCTGGCAGTTTATACCTCTCCAGCCTGGCAGCTTGTGAGTGCAGTGGCAGCGCCCTCGCCAGCCCCGGAGTACGGCAGCAGCGAGAGACGGTGGGGAGTCTGGAGGGCAAGCACTGGAGCTGGCCACTGACCGGTAAGGGGGATGCTGAAGTCCTGTCTCCCCACAAATCTGCAGAGCTCTCCCTTGTGCGTTCTCCGGGCCCTGGGGCAGCTTGTGGAAGTGGAGCCTGTGCTCATGGGAAGAGTCTGGATTAGTTTTCAGGTTAGGCAAATAACTGCATCACGAATGGCTAGCATGTCTGTGTGCTGCACTGGCCTGTGCTGAAAGGAGTCAGGACAGCTCATCTGTGTGTCATAGGCCCCATACTACTAAATTCTCCTTCAGTTGGGTCACCAAGGAGCAGTTCAAGTCCTGCTGCTGTGGAGTTTTGAGACTGTGGCGTGCAGCACAGTGACTCCTTAGAATCCTAGAATCATAGAATATTAGGGTTGGAAGGGACCTCAGGAGGTTCTAGTCCAACCTCCTGCTCAAAGCAGGACCAATCCCAACTAAATCACCCCACCCAGGGCTTTGTCAAGCCTGACCGTAAAAACCTCTAAGGAAGGAGATTCTACCACCTCCCTAGGGAACCCATTCCAGTGCTTCATCACCCTCCCAGTGAAAAAGTGTTTCCTAATATCCAACCTAAACCTCCCCCTCTGCAACTTGAGACCATTACTCCTTGTTCTGTCATCTGGTACCACTGAGAACAGTCTAGATCCATCCTCTTTGGAACCCCCTTTCAGGTAGTTGAAAGCAGCTATCAAATCTCCCCTCAGTCTTCTCTTCTGTAGACTAAACAATCCCAGTTCTCTCAGCCTCTCCTCATAAGTCATGTGCTCCAGGCCCCTAATAATTTTTGTTGCCCTTCTCTGGACTCTTTCCAATTTTTCCACATCCTTTTTGTAGTGTGGGGCCCAAAATTGGACACAGTACTCCAGATGAGGCCTCACCAATGTCGAATAGAGGGGAACAATCACGTCCCTCAATCTGCTGGCAATGCCCCTACTTATACAGCCCAAAATGCCATTAGTCTTCTTGGCAGCAAGGGCACACTGTTGACTCATATCCAGCTTCTCATCCACTGTAACCCCTAGGTCCTTTTCTGCAGAACTGCTGCGTAGCCATTCGGTCCCTAGTCTGTAGCAGTGCATGGGATTCATCCGTCCAAAGTGCAGGACTCTGCACTTCTCCTTATTGAACCTCATCAAAATTTTTTTGGCCCAGTCCTCTAATTTGTCTAGGTCCCTCTGTATCCTGTCCCTACCCTCCAGTGTATCTACCACTCCTCCCAGTTTAGTGTCATCTGCAAACTTGCTGAGGATGCAGTCCACACCATCCTCCAGATCATTGATAAAGATATTGAATAAAACCAGCCCCAGGACCGACCCTTGGGGCACTCTGCTCGATACCGGCTGCCAACTAGACATGGAGCCATTGATCACTACCCGTTGAGCCTGACGATCCAGCCAGCTTTCTATCCACCTTATGGTCCATTCATCCAGCCCATACTTCTTTAACTTGCTGTCAAGAATATTGTAGGAGACCGTATCAAAAGCTTTGCTAAAGTCAAGGAACAACACATCCACTGCTTTCCCCTCATCCACAGAGCCAGTTATCTCATTGTAGAAGGCAATTAGATTAGTCAGGCATGATTTGCCCTTGGTGAATCCATGCTGACTGTTCCTGATCACTTTCCTCTCTAAGTGCTTCAGGATTGATTCCTTGAGGACCTGCTCCATGATTTTTCCAGGCACTGAGGTGAGGCTGACTGGCCTGTAGTTCCCTGGATCCTCCTCCTTCCCTTTCTTAAAGATGGGCACCACATTAGCCTTTTTCCAGTCATCCGGGACTTCCCCGATCGCCAGGAGTTTCCAAGATAATGGCCAATGTCTCTGCAATTACATCAGCCAACTGCTTTAGCACCCTCAGAGGCAGCGCATCCGGCCCCATGGACTTGTGCTCATCCAGCTTTTCTAAATATTCCTGAACCACTTCCTTTTCCACAAACGGCTGGTCACCTCCTCCCCATGCTGTGCTGCCCAGTGCAGGAGTCTGGGAGCTGACCTTGTTCATCAGACAGAGGCAAAAAAAGCATTGAGTACATTTGCTTTTTCCACATCCTCTGTCACTAGATTGCCTCCCTCATTCAGCAAGGGGCCCACACTTTCCTTGACTTTTTTCTTGTTGCTCACATACCTAAAGAAACCCTTCTTGTTACCCTTAACATCCCTTGCTAGCTGCAACTCCAAGTGCGATTTAGCCTTCGATTTCACTCCTGCAGGCCTGAGCAATATTTTTATATTCCTCCCTGGTCATTTGCCCAATCTTCCACTTCTTGTCAGCTTCTTTTTTGCATTTAAGATCAGCAAGGATTTCACTGTTCAACCAAGCTGGTCGTCTGCCATATTTACTATTCTTTCTACACATATTTACTATGCTTTCTACTATTCTTTCTACACCCTTGAGTGTGTTTCCTTTCAGACAAGGCTTCCTGTAGGTTCCCCTCTTAGCTGGTTTCCTTTGTCTGAGGGGAAATGGGCAGAGCTCGATTTTTCTCCCAGTTACTGTGAGCGGAAGCTGGTGGCCGGCAGACTGGAGCTGCGGGGGTGGAAAGGTTCAAGAAGAAAGAGGCCCAGGGCTGGCACGGTCCGGGGCACTGAGCGACACCCATATTCGTGGGCAGGCAGAGTAGCCCCAAGGACACACGGACGCCCGTCGCAGGATGGGCCCTTGGCTAGAATAAATACCATGCAATTGCGAACTGCTCGATCACCGCACGCTGCTGCATCTGTGCCATGTCCGCGCAGAAGACCTGCAGCCAGTGTCCTTCGTCCAGCCCGACACTCCTGTCCAAAGCTCAGAAAGGCCACCAGGCAGCATGAAACGCGATGGGCCACTGACCCAGTCCCCCTCCCACTCCTGTGCGCCTTCCCTGGGACAGGAGAGGGTGCTGAGATTCCTGTCAGGGACTGATCCAGAACCCTGCTTGAAGGTCCCTCTTTCCCAGTGGCCCCTGGCTAGTGGCTGTTTGACAAATCTGAAATCCTCCCAGCCCCACACGGGCAGCTAGAAGGGGGAGGGGAGTCCTCTCAATCCCACCCAGGTTGTTCTGACCCCCCTCTGGCCTCTTCCCCTGTGGCTACAGCCACTCCAGTGCCTGTGTCTGCTGCTCAGTGCTGACTGCCCCGCAGCAGCCCGAATTGGTTGGGATTTGGGCAGCGTCCTGGCTGCCCTGGGGGTTCTGAACACTAGGTGCAGTTGGGTTCATTTCACGCTGCCCCTGCTTGGCACTGGAGCGGTCTGTCTGCAGACTCAGGCAGACGACGCTGCCTCGGGCTGGGGCCGGGCCGTGCTGGGGCGGTGTCCTCTGCCATAGATTCTAGAGACCCTTTCAAAAACCAAACCTTCAGTTCTGCTGGAACTGGGAGCTGGGTCTCCCGGCTGCCCCAGGACAAGCCGCCAGCCGAGAGGGCAGGGGGGCGGCTGGGGGAGAGGACTCGGTGTAGGGAGCTGCTCGGGGGCACTTGTCTAGGTTGCGGTCTCAGGGAAACGGGTTAATCCCAGCCCCAGACTGAACCGCCTTCGGCACCGGGCCCGGTGTGACTCTCGCTTGGGACCATGTTCTGCGGATAGATGGGGCGATTCTGCCCTGGGCGGGCTCCTGCAGACATGCCCCCCGTGTGCTCCTTCTCCCGCCTTAGCTCCACTGTCTCCCCAGCAACAAAACCCCTTCCGCTGCGCTAGGGAGAGGCCCGGCTGCTTTCCCTGGGCACTGCTCTGTGGGAGGGCCAGGTGGGGCATGCCACCTCTTCCCAGTGGCTATAGGGCCTCTAGCCGTCCCCCAAAGTGCCCCCAGAGGCTCTCAAATAGCCTGTCCCAAGGACTGGATAACAGCAGTAGCCAGCCCACCTGAGAGCTGGGGGTCTCGACGGCGTTCAGGGGCTGGCTGTAGGGTCAAGCCGCTAGGGAGCCGGGTCAGAATGGGGGAGAGGAGCCGCGTTCCCAGCTCCAGAGGATGTAGAGCAGAATTTCAGAGACACTATCCGCATATCCCAAAGCAGAATTTCTGTGCCTCTCTCCTCCTGTTCCTACCAGGGTGCCCAGATGTCCCGATGTCATAGGGACAGTCTCGATTTCAGGTTGGTGTTTTTCTTGTATAGGCTCCTATTACCCCCCACCCCCGTCCTTATATTTCACACTTGCTGTCTGGTCACCCTGGTTCCTACTCCTACGTCCGCCGCGCTGGGGCAGTGGTGCAGGCCTGGTCTGCTGCTTCCCTTTCACCAGCCCCTTGGGGAATCACTCTTGTGACCGTTTCTCCTCTGCCTGGCTTTGGCAGCTCCCCGAAGTGCTGGGGGACTCGGGACTCCTGGGTTCCCTCCCCAGCTCTGTCGGTGGTCAAGTCCTTGCTGTGCTCAGAGGTTCAGCTCGCTCCCCTGTCAAACAGGGATGATCATTCCTGCCGCTTAGGTGTGTGCAGATGGCAGGCAAAGCCCACGTGTGAACTGCGCCCCAGCTGGGGGGAGGGCAGCTGGAACATGGCTGAAGCGGACAGGCTGGGGGCTGATGATTGCCATGGTGGTGCTGGCTGCAGGGTTGGCCTCGGATCTGCTCCCTGAAGCTCAGGGGCGTTCAGACCCGCACTGGTGTTGGGGCCCGTCCCCCTCGGGTGCCTTTGATCTGGGTTAATCTCCCCTGCAGGGCTCTGCTTTTCCCACTTCTTATCGTGACTGGAAATACTGCCCCTCTGTGAGCAGCCTCTCCTGGCTGGCTCAACCCTCCCTCCCTCTGTGCCCCGATACCGATCCCTCGAGCCCCCCAGGCCTCGCCCTCCTGGGTCTCGATAGCGCTGTGCTTCGGGCCGGGCTCTGGGGGCATGGCAAGGCGGGCAGGGGATTGTGGGTAAAGCCCCGGGGCTGGCGCATGGCTCGTCTCTGATATTTCCCCTCTGCCTGGCTCCTCGGCGGCTGGCAGCTCCGGGGGCTGCGTGTGGGTGTCGGGCTGAGTTGAAACGCCGTCCTGGGCAAGGCAGCTGGGTCCCCGGGCCTGCGTGTGGGGGCTGGGCCAGGAGCGCCAGACACCCAGAGCATCCCGCCGGCGGGACGGAGCCAAGCCAGACACAGGCCGGCTGCGCCTTGCAGCCGCTCCCCGCCCATTGTTGTGAGCCCCCGCAGCGGCAGGAGGACGGGGAGAGAACGGCTCCCACAGCCGGGCCATAAATCCTCGCTTGCCGCCAGGCGGGGTGCTGCTCTGGCTGGCTGCCAGACTTTCTCCCGCCAGGGTGCTCCTCCTGGTGGAGCCTTCAGGAGGGGTGGGGACCCGCTCACTGGCTCTGAGGTGCCCTGTGACAGGCACCATGCCTCACGCCAGACGACAGCCCCCTCCGCTAAAGGGGACCCAGCCAGGGCGCTCCATTCTGCCTCCCTCCATGTCCCCTGCCAGCTTCACTGGGAGGAGCTATTGTCTTGCCAGTATGAACTGCTGCGCAGGGTTGCTGAACAGCCGGTAAACAGCTGCCGCGTTCCACCCCAGAGGTGGCTGCATGTCTGGGGTGAGTGAAGCCGTTGGTAGCGTGTTGGAGTCTGGCTGGGAGGGGCCGTACAGACATTGCTCACTCCTGTCGCATGGAGGAGTGCAGCGGAGAGAGGGAAGGATGGAGGGGGGCGCCTTGGCGGTGTTGCATTCTCCTGCCTGGTTCTCTTGACTTTGCTGCAGCGTTCTGGCCTCTTCCCTAGCAGGATCGCCTTCCTGTGCAGCTGGGACCTCACTGGGTCTTGCTCCCAGTCAGCCTGGGAAGGGCAGGGTGGCTGAGAACTGGTGAGAGAGAGACTTTCCGTGTCCACTGCTGGCCCGCCCTGTCCTGCTCCTGCAGGGCTCCTTGTGGGGAAGGGGCATTTCCATGCTCTGGGGTGGGCGCAGGGCTTGGCCCTGCTCTCTCTGCGGGCCCCCCAAGGCAGCAAGTCCTACACGAGAGGTTGGCTGAGCGCTCTGAGCACGGTCCTGGCAGCCAGGAGCTCTCGGGTTCCAGTCCTGGCTCTGCCACAGATGCCCTCTGCCAAGTTACTGTCTGCTCGTGCCTCAGTTTCCCCATCTGTAGCAGGGTGATCCTGGGGCTATTTCCCCGTGGGGTGCTGAGAGAGTTAATCAGTGCCGCTGAAGCCAATTCTTGTCTTTGGATCAGTCTCTGAAACAGCCGCCCGCCCTAAGCAGGCGCGTCGCCGCAGCTCTTCTAGGAGTAGGGTGCTGCTGGCTCCGGTGAGTGCTCGGACACCACTACACTGCCTTGGCCCCATGCTCTCTGTTCCTCTGCGGTGCAGGAAGGCGTGGACTTGGGCTCAGGTTAGAGGAGATAACGGAGCCCCTCTGTCGCCCTTGGGCTGAGCCACTCACCTGTCTTCTGCCCCGGATAGCTCCTCTGGGCCTGTTGGCGCAGAGAGAAGAGTCCAACTTACAATCCAGGCTCGGAGAGGCTGGTTCCGGGGGCACTGAGCTTGGTTCTGCACAGCCGTGCACCTTGTGTGGGCTGGTAGGAAACGAAGGGTAGGAATAAAGGGTCAGTTTTCAGGTCTGTACTGGGTCCAGGCCTATTCAACATAGTCCTACAGGATCTGGAAAAAGGAGTGAACAGTGAGGTGGCCAAATTTGCAAAAGTTACAAAATTACTCAAGATTGTTAAGTCCCAGGCAGACTGCGAGAAACTACCAAAGGATCTCACAAAACTGGGTGACTGGGCAACAAAATGGCAAATGAAATTTAATGTTGATAAACGCAAAGTAATGCACAGTGGGACACATAATCCCCACTATCCATATACAATGATGGGGTCTACATTAGCTGTTAACCACTCAAGAGAGAGATCTTGGAGTCATTGTGGAGAGTTCTCTGGAAACATCCACTCAGTCTGCAGCGGCAGTCGAAAAAGTGAACAGAATCCTGGGAATCATTAAGAAAGGGATAGATAATAGAACAGAAAATATCATATTGCCTCTATATGAATCCATGGTACATCCACACCTTGAATACTGTGCGCAGATCTGGTCGCCCCATCACAAAAAAGATATATTGGAATTGGAGAAGGTTCAGAAAAGGGCAACAAAAATGAGGAGGGGTATGGAACGGCTGCCGTATGAGGAGAGATGAATCAGACTGGGACTTTTCACCTTGAAAAAGATGGCTAAGGGGAGATATGGTTGAGATCTATAAAATCATGACTGGTGTAGAGAAAGTAGATAAGGAAGTGTTGTTTACTACTTCTCATAACACAAGAACTAGGGGTCACTAAATGAAATTAAAAGGCAGCAGGTTTAAAACAAATAAAAGGAAGTATTTCTTCACACAATGCACAGTCAACCTGTGGAACTCCTTGCCAGAGGATGCTGTGAAGGCCAGGACTATAACAGGGTTCAAAAAAGATCTAGATAATGGAGGATAGGTCCATCAATGGCTATTAGCCAGGATGGGCAGGGATGGTGTCTCTAGCCTCCGTTTGCCAGAGCCTGTGAATGGGCGAGGGGATGGATCACTGGATGATCACCTGTTCTGTTCATTCCCTCGGGGGCACCTGGCACTGGCCGCTGTCTGTAGACAGGATACTGGGCTCGATGGACCTTTGGCCGAACCCAGCATGGCCGTTCTGACGTTCTTGTGCAGGTCCTGGATACGTGTAACTGTCGGGTTGCTCGTAAGTGCTCGCGGCGCTGCTCTCCCTGCTTGCTAGCATTGCTCCCAGGGCAGCTGTGTGCACAAGGGGTCCCTGGGGCACTGCGAGTTCGGGGGGAGTTATTGCCGGCTGTTTGGCAGGCCTGAGCTGGGGGGCATGTCCAGCTGCATTGATTTGATGAGTTAGGCCGGTGGTTCTCATATTTTTATACTGGTGACCCCTTTCCCACAGCAAGCCTCTGAGTGTGACCCCCGCACCCCCATCAATTAAGAACACTGTTTAATATATTTAACACCATTATAAATGCTGGAGGCAAAGCAGGACTTGAGGTGGAGGCTGACAGCTTGTGACCCCCAATGTAATAACCTCATGACCCCCTGAGGTGTCCTGACCCCCCAGTTTGAGAACCCCTAAGTTAGTCTTTCTGGAGCTGTCTAGTGTGTATGCACCGCTTGTGCAGCAGTGTGTGCGCGCACACTACGTGTGCAATGGCATGCAAGATGTGTGAGGTGTGTGTAAGTGCACATTGCTTGTGCAATGGGGTGTGTATGTGTACTAGTGTATTGACGGGTATGTTCATGCTCTGTGTAGTGGTGTGCTGTGTGTGCGTGCATTGCTTGTGCAATGGTGTGCAAGGTGTGTATGGATTGCTTGTGCAATGGGGTTTGGGGAACTGCGCAATGGCATGCGGGATGTGTGCCCATGTACACTGCTTGTGCAATGGTGTGTGTGGTGTGTGTGTGTGGGGGAGGTGTGTGTGTGTGTGTGTGTGTGCGCGCGCGCGCTGCTGCCACATACCCCTGACTGGTCACATCAAGGTTCCTTCAAGGTTCTTTTCAAAAGCTGTTTCCTGTTGTGACTGCACCATTGAAAATCATTCACCAGCCAGCCCAGGGTGTTAAAGGGAAACAGCCTCTGTTTTGCTTTGCAAGGGGTTTGTTTTTTCTAACACGCTTTGTAGCTTTCGCCGCACACAAGGGGCTTCTTGCAAACCTCCTTCCCCCAGCTCCCACCCCTCTCTATTTCAGAGACTCCCTCAGGCCCCACACTCCTCTTTCATGCCAGGGGCTGTGCCCCCTAGTCACCCCTCAATGCCCATTCCAGGGTCCCCGATCTGCCCCTGGGCTGATGGGCTCTATGTTGCCTTCCTTCCCTCCTCTGTTCCTATCAGGGACTCTCTCCCCCTCCTGTCCCCTATTTCCCCAACACTGGTTCTTTCCTTCCTTCCTGGATGTTAAGTTGCTCAGGATGTCAAGAGTGTAACTCCCGGTTGGGAGGATCAGCAGAGCTGAGTTTGGGGAGGAGGGTGTTCTGCGGGGTGCTTTGATCTGTACACCGTGACGGAGGGGGTTGAAGCTGATGGGCGTGTTAACTAGGTGATTGAGGCTCTGTGGGTCCCCACTTCCCCGTCTAGCTTTCCAATTCCCCCCCCCCCCCCGCAAATCGGGAGAGTTCTGCCCCTCCATGCCTGGAACGTGCCCGGGCGTTTTGGAATTGGCGGGTTGCTGTGTTCCAAACACCATGGAGTGCAGGACCTGGGTGTGAATTGAAATGTTTCCCTTGACCCTTAGAGCAGAGAGGCCCTGTGTGAACGTGGGGAGCCGGGACTGGAACCACCAGCTCCCCGCCTGGTGCCTAGGGGCATCTCCACAGAGGCTGGGGAAAGGCAGGGCCATGTCGGTGGTTTCTGGAAGGGCTGCTCTCGCCCAGCCGCAAGCGACTGCACTAGCTGCAGGAGTGGCCGGGGAGCCCCTGGTCTGTGCCATGCGGCTTGTAGGATTGTAAAGGTCCTGTCTGCTGGCCTGAGAGTCCGACTCCTCTGGACGAGGAGGGACTGTTTCTGGGATTTGGCTCGTTTCAGTCCGGTCGTGTAGCCATTCCAAAAGCTACCCGGCAGGGCGAGATGCCAAGGGATCACTCGTGGAAATGACTCTCGGGGTTCAGGGCAGCTGGAGCCTGCAGCTGGAGAACCGTCTCACTGTGTCGGGTAGTTCAGCAAGCTGTGGGACGGGTGAGCAAGCCCCATGCGTCAGGGCCAGTGGGTGCAGGGTCAGGAATCCTTGCACAATTGTCCCGCTTCACCCTGAGCCTGTTTTCCCGCCCCCGGGGCCTGTGTTGCGGGCAGCAGGTCAGGTGATCCAGTGCTCTGACTGGTCCAGCAGACCCTGTGCGCCTCGGGCAGTCTGACTGCATGACAAGCACATCCTCTGGCAACCGGCTCCACCCCCCTCCATTCCTGTCTGAGCCTTACCCTCTTCCTGGACATGGCCCTCAGTGGGGCTGGGTCGCACGGTGCGCTGGATGGTGCTGAGCACCCTCGCTCCTCAGAGTGGAAGGCACCCAGCGCCTTGCAGGATCAGAGGAGGCAAGAACGGCCGTACCGGGTCAGAGCAAGGTTCCTTCCAGCCCGGCATATCCTGTCTGTGAGCGCGGCCGGGGCCGCCTGCTTCAGAGGGGATGAACCGAGCAGGGCAAGTAAGTGATCCACTCCCAGGCTCTGAGGGGCCTGGGGTTGTCCCGGACCATCTCTGCTGACAGCCAGGCATGGACGTCCGTGTGCAGCCCGGGGGGCTGTGGAGGTTAATCTCCTGAGGCCAGCCAGGGGGTGGGGGGTTATAGCCCCCTGCGGGCTCTGGGTTTGTCTCTCCCCCTCGGGGCCTTTTGCACCGCTGCCCTTCGCACGCGATCGCCGCAGAAAGCTCCGTTGTGGCTCTGTCTCAGGGGCCGGAGCAGAGACAAAGGGGCCCTTCTCCCCCTGGCAGCGAGTGGGAAGCGCAGCAGGCGCGGTCTGGCCCCATCTCTCCTGAATGGCCCTGGCAGAGGGGCGGGCAGGGGCGTGAGAAGGCGGCTTGGGCTGGTGGCGGCCCAGATGTGGCTGGTGGCCTGCCAGATGTTGGCATTCTAGGCTGGGGTGGAGTGGCCAGGCGGGGAACACGGGGAGTTGGAGCGGGGGGGGGGGGCTCAGGCAGTACCATGGGGTGGGGGGGGGAGTAGACATGCAGTAGACAGGACCTAGCGGGGCTTTTCCCTCCCCACCACGTCTGGGGATGGTGCGAGGGCAGACGCCGGGGGCTGTGATCCCCCTGCTCCCCCATTTCCATGTGTGGCGCATCCCTGTCCCTCCCCCCTCAAGGCCACCAGCCGCGCCCCCCCACCCCCCGCACGCCATGCCGCTGCGGTGTGGCAGGAAGCCGGGGGCATGGGCCGTTGGCACTGTGGAGACGTTGGGCAGGTCGGCCGGCGCAGGGGCAGGTCTGAACTCCCCGGGGTGGGGGGAGGGGAGAGCTGGGGGGTTCGGTGGGCGGAGTCTGCACCGGTGACTGGCTCCCCCCCTGGCTAGTGGCTCCCCCGGCCCAGTGCAACAGGGTCCCGGGGGTGTAGCCACTTCTAGTCCCCTCCCTTGGGCACAGCCCCGTGGGTGCCCTCCGGGGCCCCTGCACTGCTTGGCTGTGGGGGGAGGGAGACGGGGGGGGGCCCACCTGGCCCTCTCCATGCCCCCCAGCTGAGACGCCACAGCCCTATTCCTGGCGTGCTCCAGGGTCACCCCGCTGGCTGCGTGAGCCGTGGCTGGGGGCACTGGGTGGGGAGGAGGCTGAAGGGGGGGATCTGGCTTCCTGCTGAACGGGCCCTGGAGTTGGTCTGGGGCCCCAGGTCTGGGCTGGGCCCCTGGCCGGGCAGGAGAGCCGGACCCAGGGCTCTGCCCTGACACGCTGGCTGGTGGGAACGGGCAGCTCAGAGCTGCTGGGGAACTGATACCTGCCAGGCTGGGGCTCTGCCCCCCGAACCAGCCTTCGCGGCCCTCGGGGTCCCTCACCCACCTGGGGCCCTGGGGGGGCGGCTCTGGGATTCTCTGCTGCCTGGCAGGCCCAGGCTACGTGGCTCTCCGGAGCTGGGCTGCAGCCAGAACTGCTGGGAAGTGAAGTGGGGTGAGGCATTCGGGGCACAGCGAGATGGGGGGGGCAGTGCCATGCAGCCTGGTCAGGGTCCCCTTGGGGGCGCTGTGTTCCTCTGGGACCTGGCTGTGCACTCCCGGCCCACCCCCAGGGGAAGCCTCATCTCTCTGGTCCCCTCTGCCCCCCAGCCAGTCTGGGGGCTCTGCCTTGCCCCCCCCCCACTGCTCCCCAGCCACCTGTGTCTCCAGGACAGTGGGGGGTGGGGATGTGCACTGCCCTCTAGTGGGGGGCCCGGCATGAGGCTACGGACCCTGCCCGGCGGCCGAGGCCCGAGCCCCCAAAGCCCCGGCCTACGTGTGATGTTGCTGGTGCCCATGTGTGCTGTACGCCGTGCCTCCTGCCCCACGGCGCTGTACGCCGCGCCCCCCGCCCCACGGCGCTGTACGCCGCGCCCCCCGCCCCACGGCGCTGTACGCCGCACCCCCCGCCCCACGGCGCTGTACGCCGCGCCCCCTGCCCCACGGCCCTGTACGCCGTACCCCCTGCCCCACGGCCCTGTACGCCGCGCCCCCGCCCCACGGGGCTGTACGCTGTACCCCCTGCCCCACGGCGCTGTACGCCGTACCCCCTGCCCCACGGCCCTGTATGCCGCGCCCCCTGCCCCACGGCCCTGTACGCCGTACCCCCTGCCCCACGGCGCTGTACGCCGTACCCCCTGCCCCACGGCGCTGTACGCCGCGCCCCCTGCCCCACGGCGCTGTACGCCGCGCCCCCTGCCCCACGGCGCTGTACGCCGCGCCCCCTGCCCCACGGCGCTGTACGCCGCGCCCCCTGCCCCACGGCCCTCTACGCCGCGCCCCCTGCCCCACGGCGCTGTACGCCGCGCCCCCTGCCCCACAGGGCTGTACGCCGCGCCCCCTGCCCCACGGCGCTGTACGCCGCGCCCCCTGCCCCACGGGGCTGTACGCCGCGCCCCCTGCCCCACGGCGCTGTACGCCGCGCCCCCGCCCCACGGGGCTGTACGCCGCGCCCCCGCCCCACGGGGCTGTACGCCGCGCCCCCCGCCCCACGGGGCTGTACGCCGCGCCCCCCGCCCCACGGGGCTGTACGCCGCGCCCCCTGCCCCACGGCGCTGTACGCCGCGCCCCCTGCCCCACGGCGCTGTGCGCCGCGCCCCCTGCCCCACGGCGCTGTGCGCCGCGCCCCTGCCCCACGGCGCTGTACGCCGCGCCCCCGCCCCACGGCGCTGTACGCCGCGCCCCCGCCCCACGGCGCTGTACGCCGTACCCCCTGCCCCACGGCGCTGTACGCCACGCCCCCTGCCCCACGGCGCTGTACGCCGTACCCCCTGCCCCACGGCGCTGTACGCCGTGCCCCCTGCCCCACGGCGCTGTACGCCGTACCCCCTGCCCCATGGCGCTGTACGCCGCGCCCCCTGCCCCACGGCGCTGTACGCTGTACCCACGGCACTGTACACCGCGCCCCCTGTCCCCACGGCGCTGTACGCTGTACCCCCTGCCCCATGGCGCTGTACGCCGCGCCCTCTGCCCCACGGGACTATACACTGTACCCCCTGCCCCATGGCGCTGTACACCGCGCCCCCTGCCCCACGGCACTGTACACTGTACCCCCTGCCCCACGGCGCTGACTGGTCTGTGCACTGGGCCCACACAGTGAGTGGGGGTGAAACGGCCCCACCTCCTGGGGGCGCTGCAGGGCCCTGTCTGTATCCAGCTCAGGCCCCAGAGCCTGTGTGTGACGGGGGAGGGGCTGGGCCAGGAGGGGTTTTGTGGCGTGAGGAGCGGTTGGTGAAGACATTTTAAATTCCCAGTGTGGGTGTCTGGCCCAGAGGACCCCTCTCCCCCGACCCCCCGCCATTGCTGGGTGAGCCGCAGCCCTTGGGGTCACCCCTGGGAGAGGCGGCTCCTGCCCAGCCCCGGGGTCCCGCTGGGCCCCACACAGCCTCCCATGGGCAGATCTCACCTCGCCCTGCGGGGGGGCTGGGGATGGTCCCGCGGCTGACCCGGGCGCTGGTGCATCGGGGCTTGGCGAGGCGGCTGGTGCTGGCTGCCGAGGGGGATTCTCGCCTCCTCTCCACACTTCCAAAGGCGCCAGGGAGGAAATGGGCCTATTAATTAGCAGCAGCAGTAATGGGGGCAGCTGCCTTAGAGCGTGGGGGGGGGGGGAGCCACTGAGTCCTGCCTGGGACTTAGGAGCTAATGGAGGGTTCTGGTTCATCCTCCGGGCTGTGCCATGACTGTGGGGCGTGAGGGGCACCGGCAGAGCTGGGTGTGGGGAGCCCAGGGCTGGGCTAACGGGAGGCTGCGGGTCGGGAGTGTGGGGCACCGGCAGAGCTGGGTTGGGGAGAAGACCATCTCTCCCCTCTAACCAGACCCCTTGGCCCTTTGCTGCCAGGAACAGGCCGGTCCCCTCCTCTCCCTGTTCCTGAGGTGCCCGGTGTGGGTTGGCTGCGGCCTGGCAGGGCCCCTGAGCGCTGGTTGGCGGGGGTGTCGGAGACGCGGCTCCGTGTTCCTCACGCGCCGGCTCCCCCGGTGCTGGGATCCGGCCAGGGCCCTGAGCCAGAGAGGGGCCGCCTGAGAGCCCCTGCCGTGGGGGGAGGGACTCCTCGGGGATGGGCCTAGGCCGGGGTGAGCCCAGCTCTGCCCTCCCTGTGGACAATGAGCTCATTGACTCCAGGCCCTGGCGGGAGGGCAGGGAGCCGTTCGTGGGCCGGCAGCTGAGCCGTGGCCTTGGCTGCAGCCTCCCGCGTACAGCCGGGCTCCCCCTGCCCCAGCAGTCCCCCCGTGGCCGGAGCCCAGCTGGCCGCTCAGAGGCGAGTGGAGGTCCCTGGCCATACAAAGGGGGATCCCGATTCCTCTCCACTGGGGTCCCCTGGCCTGGCTCTGCCCCGCTGCTGTGGGGAGCTGCGCTGGAGGGGTCCGTGACTCTGGGATCCTCCCGCCCCGTCCCAGAGAACGGCACGTCCCGCCTCTGTTTGCATTGGCACCGGGGCACGGCGGGGAACCAGTTGCAAGCAGCCGGACTCTCTCCGCCAGAGCCAGCGAGCACGTGGTGGGTTCGAGTCCAGTGCCTGCTCCCCCCTCAGATGGGAGGGTGGCACTTCCACTGGGGGGCTGGTTTCCCTCTGGGGTCGGTGCCTAGGGGAGGGGAACCCGGCGAGGCCGGCACGGGGAGTGGGAGGGGCTTTGGCATGGACTCATCCACCCCCGGTGGCTCCGGGTGGCAGCGCCCTCCCTGTGGCGGGGGGTGCTGTGCCCTGACGCTGGGACCTCTTTTCTCTCTTCCAGGCTGAGCCCATGGGCTGGACATGCTGGTGAGCCGCAGGGCGCCAGCCTCTGAATCGTGCCGGGACCCCCCCACCCCCCGAGATCTGGAGTTCTGGAAGCGGATGGGCCGGGGTTAGCTGTGGTTTAGGAGTCCTGTCCTCCCCAGTTCTCTGTACAACTCAAAAGACTTTAGGGGAGGCCGAAACGGACGCCCTCCCCTCCCCCCCGAAAATCCCCCCAATGCTGCTGGAGCCCCCCGCCCTCTGGCGAGCCCCCTGGACGTAAGGCTCAGACGGAGCAGCGCCCCCGCCTCAGGTAGGGCCGTGCGCTGCACTGTACTGCCAGCTCCCCTGAGACCCACCCCCGGCCAACGGGACCGGTCACTGGGGTGGATATGGAGGGGCTCAGTGTAACTAAGATCAGGCTCTGGGCCGGGGGGCCGGGGTTCTCCCCAGGTCCAGGGCCTAGCAGGGTGTGATTGGGCCAGTGGGCAAAGGAAGCGCAGCTCCCGTTCCCTGTTCACCATCGGGGCTGGTTGGTTCGTTCCCCCAGCCCCTGTCCGGGTCCATCCCGGGACGGGATCACAACCGGAGTGAAGTGCGCCCTCCTGTGGCCAAGCAGAATGGTGCCGAGGTGAAGCCAGCTCCGGGCCAGGGGGGTGCCGTACCCGGCTCTGGACCGGTGGAAGTTGCCTGTTTGCAGGTTCTGGGTGGCTCCCTAGAGCCCCCACCTGGGCTCTCCTCCCCCGGGGCGACGTCACCCCAGCCCCTGGTGTGGCATTTGTGACTCGCGCCTGCCAGGCGGCTTGGCCTGCTCCGTTCATAGGGCTGGGGGCTGGGGTCAGGGATGGGCTTGGGTTCCTGGTTGTAGGTGGGTGGGAGACGAGTGAGCTCAGGGCATGGTGGGGGAGTTTCCTTGGGGGCCCGCTCTCCTTCGTGTGACGCCAGGGATGCTGGCCGGCCAGGACTCCCCCGGCAGAGTGACGCGGGGGGGCGGGGGGTGAGCTGCAGGGAATAGAGGCTCCATGGGGGGGTGCTCTCTCAAGCAGTGCTGGCCCCAGTGCTAGGGGGTGCTGGGATGCACGAAGTGGGGCCTGGAGGCTCAGTAGGGAGGGATTTCAGCGGTGCTGACCCCCAAGCCCGGAGCCATGCCAGGAGGTGCTGTGCTGCAGGCAGTGGGGGGTAGCAATAGGGGGCGCTCTCAGGGTGTGGCAGGGGGCACCGTGCTGCAGGCAGCAGGGGGCCTGGGGCTCACTAGGGGGTGCTTTCAGGTGGTGCCGGGGCACCAAGCTGCAGGGAGCAGGGGGGGTTCAGTAGGGGGCATTCTCAGGCTGTGCCCGGGGGCACTGTTCTGCAGGGAGCGGGGGGCTCTCAGGCGGTGCCAACTCCCATGCCCAATATGATGCTAGAGGGCGCTCTCAGGCAGTGGCGGGGGGCCCCATAGGGAGTGACGCTGCTCAGAGGAAGGGGCACAGACACGGAGCCCGAAATGGGGCCAGGCATTCCCCCCTCCTCCCCGTCGCCCGCCGGTGGCTCGCCCAGCACTCCGGATGGGCGCGGGGCCGTGGGCTTGCATGTGCCATAGCTCCCGGGTGGGCGTAGCCAGACCTGCCGTGCCATAGCATTGGGATTTCCCGGGAATGAGGTGCCGGGGGCGGATCCTAGAGGGCTGCTCGGTGGAGAGGGGTCATGGCTAGCGCTGCCCGCCCGCTTTCCACAGCACAGAGCTCAGGGCCCGCTGCTGGCCAGCCTGGCGCCTGCTCCCCCATTCTCCTTGGTTTCGTACCCTCTGCGCAGGCCTCTCCCCAGTGCCCCCTGGGAGCAGCAGTGCTGTCGTTAATCATTGCTCCGGTAACATATTAACGGCCCCTCGTGATCGCGGGCCGGAGCTTCTCAGGACTCAGCAGGAGCCTCGGGGTCTGTGTGGGGTCTGAGCTATGGGGAGGGACTGTCTGTATGTGCCCTTGCCGCACCATGGGGAGTCCCCCAAGCCGCCAAGATGAGCGTGGCCCACAGGGAGGGGCACCCCTCAGTTGGGGGTGGGCTGCGGGCACCCAGCTTCTTTAAGCCAGCAGCTCTTCACCAGGTGCCCATTCCCCTCCCAGCAGAGAGGCGCCGGGTGCCACAAGAGGATGTCGGCGAGTTGTGGGCAGCGGGGCCTATGGCCTCTTGCTGCCTCTAGGTTCTGGGGAGGGTGGGGGGCCAGGATGGATCCATGGGGCACCTCCTAGGTATGGGGAGCTGACGGAGCCAGGGCAGTGCCACCTATCCCTGTTGTATCATGGGAGCGGGTCAGCAGCACCCTCCCGGGCCGGCACAGCTCCCCTGTCGGGGGTCCCCTAGGATGGTGGCAGGGAGCTCCCGGGCAGAGGGCCCATTCTGGGGGGTGCTAGGGGGATGTTCTGGGATTGGCCCCGTCACTGCGGGTGAGTGGGGCTTGTTCGCACGGCTCCCTCTTGCCCCCGTACGCTGGGGCCGGATGGTGGAGTCATCGCAGGTCAGTGTCTGTCTGACTCGCCAGCACCCGTGGGCAGCTTGTCGCACGCCGGAGAGGTGACCCAACCAGCAGGGCACATGGCAGAGCCGGCTCCCCGGGGAGTGTCCCTGAAACTCTGCCTGGCCCTGCCCCGGGAATGAATGGCTGAGCTCACTGCCATGTGACTAGCCACCGGAGAGTGGCAGACTGTAAACAAACGCCGGCCGGCTGTGCCGCTGAGCCCCGGGACTCCAGCCCTGGCAGGCGAGATGCAGGAGGTGAGTGGCGACGCGCCAGCCCCCACGTGCAGGCTGCTTGTGAGCTCCCTGCCGCCCGTCCGCGGGCACCCCCTGCTCGCCGGCCCTGGGGAGGATTTTAAATGGCCCCCTGTGCTGGGGGATGTGACCCCAGCCTGAAACTGACCAGGGGCAGAATGTGAAACTGACCCGGCTGGGTTGCTGGCAGTGCCCAGTGTGCCAGGGGAGCAGGACCCCTTCTCCCCTCCGAGGTGTGTGACACCCGGAGGGTTTATAGTGACCAGGGTGGGAGTGTAACAGACAGATCTTAGCCTGGCCCCTTACCAGCCCCTGTGGCTGTGATGAGGTTTGAAGTGTGGCAGGCCGGGGTGGGCCGCGCACAAGGGACTGGTGTGGGACGGGACATGCGAGGTGGTCTCTGGGGCGTGGAGCCGGGGCTATGCGGGGGCTGCAGAGCTCCCAGCCTGTGTCTGCGTCTGGGCTGGTGAGTGAACCTCTGTTGCCAATGGGGGCGGGCGGGCGGGTGTCTGGGGAGGAGCTGGCCCTCGGCCGATGCTCTCCTGGGTTTGCCGTGGGCGCGAGGCCCACAGGGGTAGGAGCCGGCTATGTGATGGGACATCAGGCCCCCTCATGGGCACCGTCAATAGAGGGGTTCGGCTGAAGGGGCCTCAGGGGCCGAGATAGCCTTTGCTCACAGGAGGCACGTTCACATGGTGTTGGCTAGTAGCCCCCGCTTGCAGCCGGGCAGGCGATGGGTCAGAGCTGGCATAGCACATGTGTAAGTCACGGCTGCCTGGCGTGCCAGGGCCATGACACACGTGTGCAGGCAGGATGCGCCTCACCAGCTTGTGACAGCCCCCGGGGCTCTTCCCTGGCTGAGCGGTGAGCTCAGCCCTGTGGGATGAGGGGAGGAGCCCGGGACCTTGCTGGCTGAGCGGTGTCCCACGCTGGGGTGCTCTGCATAGCACTCCCGTGCCGGGGACGCCCTTGGGTGACGTGCGGAGGAAAGCCCCCTGAGCCTGGCTCTTCCCAGCTCCCCATCGTCCATCCCCCTAACGGGGGGTCAGGCTGTCCCTCATGCGGTGCTTCGCCCACTCTTATTCTGTGCCCGAGCAATGGGGCTTCTGCCCTGCTTTGTCCGCCCACCTCCTTCCCTCCCTCCCTGCCGGCTCCCCGGCCTCAGGATGCGCTGCCTCAGCCCCCCAGCCCCAACTCCAGAGATGTTGGCCAATGTGGTCCCCCCGTCTCACTGAGCCCCCCCAGCCTGGGCTCTAGGCTCCTGGCCCAGGGATCTCTCAGGCTGCACTTGCTCCTAAACTCACCCCGGGCCAAGGCAGAGCTGGGAGGGGCGCTGGCCGGCCAGCCTTGGACATGGGACAGTGCAGGGGGTGCTTCCTAAGGGGGTGCTCTGGGGATTGCTCAGGGATTGTGGGGGCTGGGCTCTGGGGTAGACCCACAGCTGTTGCCTGGGCCCCCAGGGTTTTCCACTGGCCCTGGGAGGTGAAGGCTCTGTATCCCCTGGCCCAGCCCCCTGAGACTGGCCCAGATGGGGTGGTCTGGGGGGGCCCCTGCGAACAGCCAGGCTTCTCCAAGAGGAGGGAAGGGATTGGGGGCCCCCGCAGTATCCACCTGGCCAGAGCATCTTCCTCTGCTCTGGCCATGGGGGCCTGGCAGGTCTGCACCTGGGCTGGGTGCTGGGAGAAGGTCTGGCAGGTCTGCAGCTAGGGGCTCTGCCCCTCCAGGCACCGGTGCCAACGGGCCCCCCGTGGGAAGGTTGGGAGGAAACTCCACTGGATCAGTTGCTCTCCCCCCTCTTCGGGCTCCAGGCCTCTGCCCGCTGCAGTGGTGGCTGTCGCACCTGGGCTCGCAAGGGGTTAACACGCTGACCTTCACCTCCCAGGGCAGAGCTGGGATCCTGGCTGGGTCACAAACAAAGGGGAGGGTGGGAGCCCCCGACTGGAATGGGGGGGGGGAGTGAGGGGGATGGGTAGAGCTGGGGACTGGGTTACCAACAGACCAGTCCCATATGACAGGGGTCCTGTGTTTTCTCATCTCTACGAGGAGATGAGGAGTTGCGGAGTGCTGCAGGAAATCCCCTGGGGAATGGGGTGAATCCCACTCACTATTCGTATGATTGATGGGGGGAGCGGGGGGCTAAGAAAACAGTCCCTTCTTTTTGAAATACAGTGTTGGTGGGGAGCCCAGGGCTGGTACCAGGGGGCTGTGGGTCAGGTCTGTGGGGCGCTGGCAGAGCTGGGTGTGGGGAGCTCAGGGCCGGGACAGCAGGGGGCTGGGGGGTCAGGTCTGTGGGGCACTGGCGGAGCTGGGTGTGGGGAGCTCAGGGCTGGGACAGCAGGGGGCTGGGGGTCAGGTCTGTGGGGCACTGGCGGAGCTGGGTGTGGGGAGCTCAGGGCTGGGACAGCAGGGGGCTGGGGGTCAGGTCTGTGGGGCGCTGGCGGAGCTGGGTGTGGGGAGCTCAGGGCCGGGACAGCAGGGGGCTGGGGGTCAGGTCTGTGGGGCGCTGGCGGAGCTGGGTGTGGGGAGCTCAGGGCTGGGACAGCAGGGGGCTGGGGGTCAGGTCTGTGGGGCGCTGGCGGAGCTGGGTGTGGGGAGCTCAGGGCCGGGATAGCAGGGGGCTGTGGGTCAGGTCTGTGGGGCGCTGGCGGAGCTGGGTGTGGGGAGCTCAGGGCCGGGACAGCAGGGGGCTGGGGGGTCAGGTCTGTGGGGCGCTGGCGGAGCTGGGTGTGGGGAGCTCAGGGCCGGGACAGCAGGGAGCTGGGGGGTCAGGTCTGTGGGGCGCTGGCGGAGCTGGGTGTGGGGAGCTCAGGGCCGGGATAGCAGGGGGCTGGGGGTCAGGTCTGTGGGGCGCTGGTGGAGCTGGGTGTGGGGAGCTCAGGGCCGGGACAGCAGGGGGCTGGGGAGTCAGGTCTGTGGGGCGCTGGCGGAGCTGGGTGCCAGGGAAGGTGGCTCTGGTCTGGGATACGTCCAGGGCCCTGTACTGATGCCAAGGCTGGGCTGGGCACTCGGGCTGGGTGGCTGATGCCCAAGGTGGGGTCATGGAACCAGCCCAGCCCCACGCCTAGGGGCTTCCTGGGACCCCTGGGGATGTGGGGGGGGGGGTGTCCCACGGTGGGGCAGGTTTGGCTTAGCCAGTGAGGGAGGGAATCGCACCCCCTGACCCCCCCGGGCAGAATGCCCTCTGGATTCCCCTCCCCCCCCCATCAGCTGTGCTTCTCGCCCCCCCTTCTGGGCCCCGCCCCCAGCGCCCCCCCCGGTCCGTGCGGGGGGGGACCCAGCAGCCATCTTCCCCCCCCCCCCCGGCCGGGTCGCGGCGGGAGCATGGGCAGAGCGAGGCCGGGCGGGGAGGACGCGCCGGCCCGGACCAGCCCCCGCCGAGCGCAGCCGCCTCTCGCCCCGGGGCCCGGGCGGGGGGCGCGGGCCGGGGCCCACCCGGCCGCCTCCCCGGTCTGCCCGGCCGCCGGGAGCTCCGCGCCGCATGGCGGAGCCGCCCGACTACCAGCGCCTGGGCCCCGGCCGGGAGGACGGCGAGGGACCCGGCTCCCCGGGCGGCCGGGCGGCGCCGGGCCCGAGGGTCAGTAGCGCGGGGCGCCCGGTCCCCGAAGGGGTTAACCCCGGGGGGGTCTCCTGGGGGCGGGGACTCTGCGGTCAGACCCGCTCTCTGCAGCTGCGGCCCTTCGCGGAAGCGGGGGGGGGGGGTCTCCTCATGTATCAGCTGGAGAAACTGAGGCACGAAGAGGGGCTGTGGTGCCCCCCCCAAATGAGACCCCAGGGGGTCCTGGCTCCTTATCCCGCTAGGACACGTGGCCTCCTCTTTTAAAGGCGGGTGAGGGGCTTCTGGGGGCAGCCTGGCTTTTCCCCGGGTGGGGGGCTGGCTCTCTGCCCCGGGGCACCATCCGGATCTGGCCTCCAGCAGCTTGGTCAGGTCGGCCCCACCCCTCCCCGCTGCTGGCTTGTGCTCGGAGGCAGATGGCTCCCAGCACCCATGAATCTGGGCCTTTCCTTGCCTGGCACAGGGCAAACTGCCCCACGCGTCGGCACGGCCGGCAGCGTGATCCCTGGCCGGACGGCGGTGCCCCTGGGGGAAGCGGGCTCCGAGCTGGGGTGGCAGGAGCCTGCGGGCTGAGGGGCACGGGCAGGGATGTGTCTGGCGGGGGATCAAGGGGCAGCAGTAGGGGGCTGTGGGTTGGGACTTTGGGGAGCTGCCAGGCAGTGGGGGGAGGGGACCAACCCGGGAGCAGGTAAAGGAGGGGGGCAGAGGCGGGAGCTAGCCCAGGACCCAGCTTGCTGCATCTGCAGTCTTGGATCAAGTCCAGGCCTCCAGCTGTCTCATGGAAATGGGCAGGGTTGGGGCGTTCCCGGGGGGGGGGGGGGGTGGCCCAGCATGTGCTGTGGGATCCAGGCTCCCCACACACCGTGCCAAGGAGCCCGTAGAGGGCGCGATGGGAGCGTGTTTCCCCTGCCTCTTGCCACCGACGCCTGGATCTCGTGGGCCTGCCGGAAATGCTGCAGTGACCTCACTGCACTGCTGCCTTTGCTGGGCGGAGCAGGTGCCGGCCGCGGTGAGGTGTGCGCCAGCTGGGAACCTTCTTCCTCTTGTGTGTTGGGCGCGTCCTAAAGCAACTGGCCCCGTTCGCCCAGGGACAGAGTTTTGCATAGTCGTGGTTGGAGGAGTGGGGCTGGGCTCCGGACTCCTGGGTCCTATCCCCACACTGGCCGTCCGACCCTGGGCAAGCCATTTGGGCCGGTATTTTTGGAAGCAGACAGCACCCTGGGTGCGCTCCGGGCTCCTGCCACACTGGCTGGGAACTGGGGTGCTGGGCAGAGAGTCAGGCCCCAATGGGAGCCCCAGAAATAGTGGCAGCAAAGCAGTGGTCAGCCTGGGAACGTGCCGGTATCTGGCCCCAGGGACTCGTGCGAGGCCAAAGAATGAATCCAGCCATCCCGGAGTGGTGGATCACTGAGAGCCGGGGCCAGTCCCGGCCATAAGCGGGTGCCCCTCCGTTGCTGCTGGGTGTCTCCCGGGCTCTGGCACCATTGATTGAGGGCTGCCCACTCGGGCTTCGCCGTGTTGGACTGATCGGATTGTTTGTAGCTCCTTTTATTCTCATTCCCTCTGCGCAGAGCGTGTCCCCGGGGGTCAGGACGCACCTTGGAGGAGACGTGACCACGGTACACTGTGGTCAGGTTTTCCTAACAGCCCCTCGTGATCCTCTGGCATAGGGTCAGTCTCTGAGCACTGTCCAGACTTTCTTAAGCCTCTGCCCCCCTATGGCTCAGCTGACACCTTACAGGCCTCAGCCTGCTTTGCTTAGTACCCGGGGCCTAACTTCTCCTTTCCATGGGCCAGCACTCAGATCTGCTCAGCACCGAGCGATTGGAGGGGACCCGGCCTCCTCAGTCGAAACATCACCCAACACACAATAAATGAACGAGAAAATGAACTCACTGGCTCCCACTCCGTGCCTCAGTTTCCCCACCTGTAGTGACATCCTCCTGGCGGGTTGTGAGGCTAGCCTCGTTTGTAAAGGGCTGGGGGGAAGGACCCAGAGTTCTTAAGGGGTGGCTTGGGAGACAGCTCCTCCCCAGGCATCAAGACCAGGGGCAGGGAGACCTCTGGGATAGGATGGGAAATGCCCCCATCCCCCCCCCCCGCCATCTCTGCTCTGCAAAGCCAGGGCCACCACCTGGGCCCCATAGCTGGACAGGTGACAGGACCTACAAGCTGTCCTGCTTCTGGAGAGGGAACGGGGGGCAGTGGAGAGGTGTGGGGAAGGGCAGTGTGAGGGGGAAGGGTTTATTGTGAAGAGGGGTGTGAGCCTATTGGAAGGTGTTAGGGAAGGGAGGGGGTGTAGTGGTGTATGTGGGGTGTGGAATGGTGGGCAGCGGGGGATGCTGTCTGAGTGGCGGGGGTGGGGAGGGCGTGGTGGGGGGTGCTGTCTGTGAATGGCGGGGAGCAGAGGGATATGTGGGGGGCTCAGCAGGGGGCACAGGCCACTCTGTCAGTGCTATCCCCAGTGCAGTGCCAGGGGGCGCTGTGCTATGGGGAGCGGGCTGTGGGGCTTAGCAGGGGGCACAGGCCCCTCTGTCAGTGCTATCCCCAGTGCAGTGCCAGGGGGCGCTGTGCTATGGGGAGCGGGCTGTGGGGCTTAGCAGGGGGCACAGGCCCCTCTGTCAGTGCTATCCCCAGTGCAGTGCCAGGGGGCACCGTGCTGCAGACAAGGTTCCTTTTGACCCACGTCTGGCACCGGGCACTAAAGCTGAGGGCCAGGTGTTTGATCCGGGGAAATCTGGCTGGGACAAGCTCTCTTCCTCCCAACCCCCCCCCCCCCTTCAGCGGGGGAGGTGGGAACACAGCCCCTCCCCCCCCCCGTGGGGCGAGGGCAGAGGAGGGCAGGGCAGGCTCTGGGCATGGCGCGGGCTCTTCTCTCTCACGGTATCCGCCATCTCCACGGAGCCGTTGGCCGCGCTCTCAGCCAGCTGTTCCCCCGCGGGACCGGCAAGACAAGGACGCAGTGTCAGGGAGCCAGGCCAGTGCAAGCCCCCACCCTGAGCCATCTGGCAGGTGCGTGGGGCTGGGGGAGCACAGGAAATGCTGGACGATGGCCCTGCGTGCAGCTGGGGAGGGGGAGACGTTCCCTGGCCGAGTTCCCAGGCGAGGCTGGGAGGGGGCCCCAGGCTGACTCTCAGGGAAGCAGGGACCCGGGTGGGGGCCCAGGAATGCTTTTCCTTGGAGGCATGCTAATAAGGTGACCTGCCAGTTGGGTTAGTAGCTTTCTCCCAATGGGGAAACTGAGGCACGCAGCCTTTTCCAAGGCCAAGCATCATTTCTATGGTAGAGCCAGAAATAGAACCCAGGGTCCTGGCTCCCTGTCATCTTGGCATCTGAACAGCCGGGATCGCAGATGAGCTGAGCTGTGGTTCCGAGTCCGGCCAAAGCGAACGAAAATAAACCCTCCGGGGGACATGCAGGCTGCGGCTCGGAGAGCCAGGTTGAGTGGGCCGTGATTTTCCTTTCCTCGGTGCAGTCTGTGCGTGGGGGAGCGGGCTGGGGGGGGTGCGGGGGAGGCCTGTAGACAGGGTGCCTTGTTGGAGGGCTAAGCGAGAGCACAGGAGACTGAGGAACTGTGTGAAATCCCGAGCCAGAGGCCCACCGGAAACAGCCTCTCCAGCCCGCAGTTAAATCTGACCTCTTGGCTGCCGATCAGAAAATGTTCCCTGCAAATACCATCGAGTCTCTGTTCCAGCCTCGCTGGCGGCCGGGGAGAGAGGGTGGGAGCCAACCACCCTGGACCGGAGCAGAGCGAGGGGGGTGGGCTCAAGACGAACACACACCACAAACCCTACAGCGTCTGTTCCTGCTTTCGCGGGCCGGCCTCGGCGGTGGACAGGCTGCGGGAGCCACAGAGAGCGGCACCCCCGGGAGGAGTCCGGGTGTTTGGACAGAGAAGCCTTTAAAGCGCGGATCAAAGGCTCGCCGATGTCTCGTCGCCCTTCTGCGCCGATGTCAGACTCAGCCGGGCCGTGAGCCTGCGCTCCAGCCGCCGCCCTGGCTCCCCCCGGATACTGATCCACCGTCTGGGTTTCACGGAGGAGCTGTCCCCACACAGCGGAGCCGAGCATGCGTGCCCGCGGGGCCCTGGCAGACTGCCACCCACCTGGCACGGCACAGGGGCAGCGGGCTGGCCGGGGTGCCACAGAGAGCCGTGAGGGGCCGATCTGGGATGACACTCACGCAGGCTCCTGTGAGATTCTCCTCTTGCCAGGCGGGATCCTTTTACTCTGTCTAGAGGCTTCGCTCTGCACGCGGGGACGGCAGCCCGGAGCTCCAGCGTGCCGCCCGTACCGGCATTCGTGAACCAGACACAGCCGTGTAATGTACGTGGCCCCAGAGGGAATCCTGGAAGGGCCCTTCTCCTCTGACCTGGTCCCCCTTGCGCCAGCGACTGGGGCATAGAGAATAGGGGTTCCCCAAGCCAACAGCCCCTGTTCCCACCGGTGCCCGGCGTGGCGGAGGAGAGATGCGTCGCTTCGAGGTGCTGCGCCGCTCCTTCCCGTTCCTGGCCCGTTTCCGGGTCTACCGCGTAAGTCGATTCCGGCTCCGTTCCCACGATGCGTCCCCTGGGCCGTCGGCTCCGCGTCCGGCCCCTTCATCCCGGGGCTGCTCTGTCCAGGCTGCGGGGGGCGTGGCAGGGTTCAGGCTAGGATGGCACACAGCACTGCCTGGCACACCTGGTCTGACGCTGCCCGGAGCCCTAGCTCCTCCCACACACGGGCAGAACTTAACCCCCTCCCCTCCCCCCCGACGGCCACCGGGGGCCTTGCAGCATCTATGGGGCTCCCTGCTGCGTGTGTCCCGGTGCTGGGCTGTGCCCCAGCTCAGTGATGGGACGACTGCCCCCCCACCACGGGGGCTGGGACGCTGGTTGGGCCCCGGCTGGCTGCTGGCCGCACCCTCCGTATTTTTAGACTAGACTATACTGCGGGGAATTTTAATTGTTGGCTGGAACCCAAGAGCTCCAGAGACAGAGCCCCGGGCTGTGTCTGGGGGTGGCGAGGAGGGGGGCTGCATGAGGGGGCTCAGATTGGCCTGGAGTGATCCCCCAGATTGGAGGTGCTGCAAACAAGTGGGAGGATCCCGGATGGGGGGGGGGGGGAAAGTGCTGGGCCGCACTGAGGGGAGTGAGGGAGCCCCCGGTCTTCCGCTTCTCAATCTTGTATGGCCTGGCCCCCCCATGGCGCCAAGCACCACACAAACCCAGGTGGGCCCTGCCCCGAAGACCTTACCGCGGGAGGCCATGACCGTGGGGCGGCCTGCACCCAGAGGGGGGGTTGTCCAAGGTTGATGGAAGAGCTCAGCTGGGGAGCCAGGAGACACAGCCAGCCAGGTTGTTGCATCTCTGCAGAGCAGCGGGTCTGGGGGTGGCATGAAGGGCAGCGCAGGTGGGAGGCACAGGTCTGGAAGTGGAACAGGCGGGCGAAGGGGGCGTCAGTAGTTGAGCTCTGCCCAGCCTGGTGGCGTGGGGTACGGGCGGGAGCAGCGGGGAACAGTCCCCTCCGGGAGCTTGGCGCCAGCCTGGGGTCACCCCCTTCTGGGAGTCAGCCCCCGGGGGGTCTCATCGCTGCCGTGCTGCTGAAGTGGGTGGCGAGTCCCTGGGTGATGGGGAAGGGGTGCCCAGCTGGGCTCTGGCCTGGGATGGCCTTTGGCGGTGCAGGATGCCAGGGGGATTTTGTCCCCCTCAATAAACACAACAATGCGGCACCGCCCACAAGCCCTGTCCCTGCGCAGCCTTTCCTGCCCCTCAGAACGGGGGGCAGACCCTCCGCTCGGGAGGCGGAGCTGACGGCCAGGCGGGGGACTGGAGCTGGCTGCGGATAGACCCCGCCAGGGACGAACAGACGGCCAGGAACATGCTGGCTTGGAGGGGAAGCCAGAAGCTGTCTATGGGGCAGGGAGCGCGGGAGGTCCGTGCCCATGTTCCCCCGCCCCGCTGGCTGGATCGGGATGGGGGGGGGGGCGGGGGCCAGTGCTCAGTTTTATAACCCAGACCTGACATCTCCAGTTTCCATCCCAAACATGGGCATGGGAAGCAGATCCGCCCGTGCCTTGGCCGGACCGCCGTGCGTCGATGGTGCCAGGGGGCGCTGAGCCCTGGTGGGCAGCGGGGTGAGTGCCTGGCACCCTGGCTAGCTGCAGGGGCCTCGCACAGCTGTGCTCTTATCCCTCTCTGTGCTATTGATAACCAGGCGCTTTGCTCGGGAGAGGGGGGGGTGACGTCAATGGGCACCATCTGGCCGCGGGGGAGGGCAGCAAAGCCCTCCCCCACTGCTCTGCCCACCCGCACCCCAGCGGCTGCCTCCCACCCACCCTCCATGGACCCTGGGACTCCAGGATTTCAACCCCACCCCCGATTCGGGGTACTGCATGCACTGCGGGGGGCACAGACCATGCCAGCCCAGAGCAGCTCCCCGTGAGCACACGTCTCAGCCAGGGTTCCCCTCTCCCGGGCCTTGCCCGTGGGCACGGGGCCTTTGCAGGGTGGTGATGGGGGGGGGGGGGGAGAGGAGGGAGAAGCAGCAGCTCCCAGCATGCAACAGGCTTGGGTGTGAGCACATGGCGGGGGGGGGGGGCTGTTTCCCCCAGCATGCACTGCTGCATGTGGTGGGGTGGTCCTGGGGCAGGGACAGTGACCCGCTCCCTGGGGCCTGCCCGACGTATGTGTGTGTGTGGGGGGGGGGACGGGGCTCCCATTGGTCCCTGGTGGGCGGCGCTGGGTTCCCAGGCTGCCCTTGTGGATGGCGCCCGTCCTGCCCGGGGGTCCTAGCCGGAGTGGGGGCTGATGTGCTGGGCCTTCTGTAGTGAACTCTCCCCCACAGGCCCGGCACTGCCCGGGCACCTGGGGCTGGCAGGAGGAGGGAGCCGCGGCCTGCCGGCTCAGATCCCAGCGGCGGAGGAGCCGAGCGGCTGGCTGGGGCGTTGGGAACGGGGGCTGTCGCCTCCTTGTTATGCCCTGCTGGGCGGGGAGGGGACCCAGCTGGCAGTGCTCCCTGCAGCAGCCGATGGCACCTGGGACCTAGCCCACAGAGCCCCTCTCCCTGTCTGTCCCTCCACAGTGAGTCTCTGCTTCGACCTCGGCAGCCCAGTGGCAGCCCTGCCGGCTCCGGGGTGGATCTTGTCCCTGGACAGGGGATGGCCAAAGTCTCACTGGCTTCTCCAGGAGCGAAATCCAGTCCCTGGGGATTTCTGTCCCCCTGGCTCTGCCCGTCCTGGGTGCGTAGGACAGCCACGTGTGCCCGTCCCCGGCTGCTCAGCGCGGCGACTGCTGCTGTGGTGAGCAGCCCATGGCCACTGCTTCAGCCGGCTCCGCTAACCGACTCTCCAGTCACTGAGCCGTACACACCCTGGGACGCCCTCTGAGCAGCATGTCCTCCAGCTGGGGCCCAGGTAGCCGTTGGTGGGAGACGGGTTCCCCGACTAGCATGTGCCCTGAGCCCCAGGCTGCCCCTAACCCCACTCGCTGTCTCTGCAGACGCTGCCCTGTGGCATGGAGTCGGAGGAGGGCACGGACTGGCTGCTGGAGCTCCTGACCGAGGTGCAGCTGCAGCAGTACTTCCTGCGCATCCGCGATGACCTCAACGTCACCCGCCTCTCCCACTTCGAGTACGTCAAGAACGAGGATCTGGAGAAGATCGGCATGGGGCGGCCTGGTGCGTACGGCCTCCGCCCTCCTCCCCCAGCCCCCTTGCTGCTCCTCCCTCCCTCTGCTGCTCTCTCCCCTTCCACCTCCCCACCCCGCTCCCGGATCACCTTGTTGGAGCTCCGGGTTTGTTGTTGTAGGGTTAACCCCTCTCCGGAAGTTCCCTGATCCTCCGGAAGTCCTGCTGGGCTCCCTCTTGGGGGGCTGTCCTTGTTACCCGCACAAAATTCTCTTGTTACTCACACACTCAAGGGCACCCACCTTTACCCTGTTCCTTGGGCTGGACGCAACCCTCTTAATGGAGGCACCCCCACCCTTCCCCAGTTCCTAGGGCTCCAGGTGAAAAGCACCTCACTTTCCCCCTCCAGGGGCTCCAAGGAAACACCCTTTCCCTGTGGACTCAGGGCTTAATCTTTTGTGGGTTTATGGAGGCTTTTACTAGTGAAATATCCCACGTAACCTCTATTTATTAACGCTCACCAAAACCAGACTGCACACGCTACACATACCCTGCTCACCACTCCCGGTAAGACCGATGGACTTTTCTTGATGGCTAATCAGGACCAGATCATGGGGGGGGACTCCAGTCTCTGCGCGGTGTCGTTGGCAGAGCGTTGAGGTCTGGCAGCTCTTATCTTTGAGGCTGTGTCCTGGGGGTGGTTCCCAAGAACTGCCTTTCGGACCCCAGTTTATATAGTGACATTTGAGGCCTTTTTAGCTGTACCTTAACCAATCATTGTACCGAACTTTTACTAACCAATCCCAACATAGTGTAACAAAATCCTCTATCCAATCCAAGCCCCCACCTTCATCAATTTACACCCAGCACAATAAATTGTGTAACAGAGAGAAAGAATCAACGAACGGACAGAGACCAGACAGATAAACAATAGGGAAGTGGGGACCATAAAGATAAACCAATAAAGAAACGAGGATTTCACAACCACAGCTATTGAGAAGGGATTTCTTGCCAGACAGGATTCTATCAAACTACGTTTTCTTTAACCATCTCAAGATCCGTGTCTATCTGGTGACAGTAGGTGCCATTAGGATGGGGGGGGGGGATGGGGGGTGTCTCCTTCCTAACAGCCCAATATTAAATTGAGGATGTGACTTCCTGCCTCTCCGCTCATGGCTGCAGCTCTTTTAATCTGGCTGCAGACGAAGCCTTATCCTTCCCTCCTGGGCTGGGGTGGAGGCAGAGTCCCCTCTGGGGCTGGGGTGGAGGCAGAGTCCCCTCTGGGGCTGGGGTGGAGGCAGAGTCCCCTCTGGAGCTGGGGTGGAGGCAGAGTCCCCTCTGGGGCTGGGGTGGAGGCAGAGTCCCCTCTGGGGCTGGGGTGGAGGCAGAGTCCCCTCTGGAGCTGGGGTGGAGGCAGAGTCCCCTCTGGGGCTGGGGTGGAGGCAGAGTCCCCTCTGGAGCTGGGGTGGAGGCAGAGTCCCCTCTGGGGCTGGCGGAGGGGTGCTGCAGGCGGGAGTGGGGCGCGTGCCGTGACCGTCCTTTTGTCTCCGCAGGCCAGCGGCGGCTGTGGGAAGCCGTGAAGCGCCGGAAAGCCATGTGCAAGCGCAAGTCGTGGATGAGCAAGGTAAGGCCTGGGAAGGGGCACCCCGGGCACCAGGCGGAGCGGGATGTAGGGCGGACAGCTGGGCATTGGGCCGTTCTCGGGCACCAGCAGCTCCGTTTCGCAGCCGGGGACAGGCAGAGCGGCCCTGGGACTGGCCCGAGGCTGCAGAGCGTGCCCCAGACACACCGGGGCAGCCCTGCTGGGCGCAGGGCAGTGAAGGCTGGAATTTGGCCCTATGGCTTTAGATGCCCAGCGGCGGCACCGTCTCCTGCCTCCCACCAGCCCTCGCCGCTGCCTGTGTCCCTGCTTTGAGGGGTGGGGAAGCTCCACACGCCCCTGCGGGATCCCCAGTGGGGGAACAGCCTGAACTAGGGTTGCCAGTTTTGGTTGGAGGTTTCATCACCTGAATGATCTTTGACTCCTGGAGACTCCCGGCCAATCCTGGAGGGTTGGCAACTCTCCCCTGGGCGGGGGCCGGGAGGCGCTCTGCCAATTGCTGGAGAGAAGTGGGCAGCAGAGAGCCTGCTGGGAAATGTAGTCCTGCCCTTATCCGGAAGCGGGGCCTGTGTCTCCGTGGGGGAATCCTGCGTGGGAGGAGGGGACCAGTTCTAGGAAAGTGGGGCTCTGGGCCAGGGCTCCGTGAGGTGCCCCAAGCCCCCCAAGTGCACGGGCTGCACTGGGAGCTCATTTCCCAGCCCTGGCATTAGTTTTGGGCAGCTGCCGGGTCCTTTGATCCTTTGATTGCAGTCGCCGGGCGTGAGGGCAGTTACCGGCTGTGTGGGGCGCGGGTCGGAGGGTGAGTTTGCTGGCTTCCTGTTTGTGGGACCTGGCTGGCTGGCGCCGGCTCCAGCAGACCCCGCAGCTGTCTGGGTGTTCAGACTGGGGTTGCTTGTGTCCCTGAGCGTTGGCGAGTGCCCTTTTGCCCGAGGGGTGGGCAGGAAATTCTTTCCCCTGGTGATCGGTCTGTGCCCCTGGAAGCCACTTAAGTGTTAAATAGCCAAATATACATCTCTGCCCAGTGCTACGCACACACAGTGCCCGGGAGAGTCCCCTCCGGGGGAGCGAGTCTGTCGTCTCCCAGGGGGTGTGCTCTGGTGCCAGCTCCGTGAGATATGGGGGCCCAAGGGTGCTCCCCCCGACTCAAATGGGCGTCCCAGCAGCGCTCTGCCCGGCCGCCATTCACGCTGCCCGTGGCCTGCACCCTGCGTTTGTTCTCACCCACGCGTCCGTGGCAGTGGCGCTGTGGTCCATGCCGTGGAGAGCTGGTCTCAAGCCCGGATGATGGGCACAGACCGGAGGAGGATGCGGCAGAGGGGGACTGAGGTAGGAAGCGTTCCGGGGCCGACTGGAGCATGGAACCTGGCATTGGCCCAGCGATAAGTGCTGGGCTGGCACCCGTTCAGCACAGGCTGCCTGGAGGGAAATGCAGCCACCTCTGGGGCAGAGCGTGGCAACTGTGTAACAGCTCCCAGCAGCCTTTGGGGCAGCTGGGGACAGGAAGTGGCGGAGCATCCGCATCCTGCTGAAACTCCCCGGGGAAATCAGCGCTCGGGGGAGGGCGGTCTCAGCCGGGGTGCCCAGCCAGGGCTCCTCTGAAAGGGGACATCTCCCGGCACCCCACTGGGGGGCTGGGTGTAGTGCTAACTTGGAGGCAGCAGCGCCCCCTGCTGAGTCACTGGTACGGTTCCCTGAGGCCAGCGCCCCCTAGTGCCACAATGGAGCATTGGCGGCAGCACTGACTGAGGTGGAAGAGCGTCCCCTGCTGGGGCACTGCAGCACAATGTGCCAACTCAACACGGGTCAGCACCAACCCTGGCTGATGTAGTGTCTTCCTCTTCCTGTCCCAAACTGCTGGGTAGCTTTGCTGTGTGCTGTTCAACAGCTGCCGCGCTCCGCCCCAGGGGTGGCCGCAATTGCGCTGGTGGGTTTAGAGGGCCGACAGCAGGTGAAGTGCTGTGGATTCGTGGGTGAGGGGCACTAGAGAACAGCTGACAAGGACAGCGCTAGAGAAGTGCTTGGAGCCAACCCACCCTTTATCTCCCATGAGGGCTTTGGGGCGATGCCGCCCCAGGGGTGTTCATAGCTTGGCCGGACCTGATGGCCGCAGGCCTGGGCGTGCGCCACGGGGCAGGAGCAGGCTGCGGGGTCCGGCCCTACCGCTGTCTCCCCTTCCTCTTGGCCTGTGACCCTGCCCCGGGGCCCGTCCAGGCCCTGCCACCTCTGGGCTGGCTCTGCCCACACCCCATGGAGCTGCCTCCCCGTCCTGGCCCTCGACGCCCGTTACAGAGACAGGGCAGGGCTGGGGTTACAGCTGGGGAAACTGAGACACAGAGCGGGGATGTGAGCCAGAGCTGGGGGTAGAACCCAGGAGTCCGGATCCTCCCAATCCTCTGCTCTGACCACAAGGCCGTGCTGCCCTAAACCTTCTTCCCACCGTGAGCTCTGCGCTCCCTGATGTCGGGACCAGAGGCGGGAGCTGCCTACTGCTGGCGGAATCGCCGGGTGTTGGCTGGTGCCCGTGACCCGCGCCCGTCTGTCTGTCTGTCCAGGTGTTCAGTGGGAAGCGCCCCGAGGCAGAGTTCCTGCCCCCGCCCCAGCCCGTCTTCCCCAAGCTCTCCAGCCCGCCGCCCGCCGAGGAGGGGCAGCAGGCCCTGACCTGCCTGATCAGCGAGAGGGACCTGACGCTCTTCGAGAAGCTGGGGGACGGCTCCTTCGGCGTGGTGCGGCGTGGCGAGTGGGACACGCCCACCGGCAAGGTGGTAAGGGGCCCGGAGCACGACAGGGCGAGCCCAGCACACGGGCAGCGCGATTCCAGCAGGGGGCTGGGGGCAGCCGATCCAGGCGGGTCAGGTTTCCCCGTCGGCGTCAAGTTGGGATCCCAGCGCCCACACCCCACCAGACCTGCAAATGGTTCTGCTCCCGCCAGGGTGCCCCCCTCCCCTCCCCCTCCCCGAATGCCAGGCACTGCCCCCGACCCCAGGCCTCACACCTGGCCCAGGACGGTTGGTCTCCTGGCCCACACGGCCCCTGCCCTCCACTCTGGATCTGTCCCTGTTACCGCCCGGGGCTGTGTGGACCTAGAGACTGGATCGGGGCTGCTAATTCCTTCCACGCAGGGCCTCCCGGCCTCAGGCTGTGCTGGAACCGGTTCTCTTTGCAGCCAGTGCCACCCCCTGCCCACAGCTCCCAGGCCTGGGGTGTGGTGGAGGGGCCCAGGGGGGCGGCGTGAATACCCAGAGGTGGGCAGACTGGGTGGGAGCTGCCGCAGGGACTAACCAGCCCGCGTTTCCCCGCAGCTCAGTGTGGCCGTGAAGTGTCTCAAGACGGACGTGCTGAGCCAGCCGGAGGCGCTGGACGACTTCGTCCGGGAGGTGAATGCCATGCACTCCCTGGACCACCGCAACCTCATCCGCCTCTACGGCGTGGTGCTCTCCCCCCCCATGAAGATGGTGAGTGTGGGGCATCGCCCCCCGGGCGGCCCGGCCCCAGGGAATTGCTGAGGGGGCAACTGCCTCTCTGGTGCTGAGAGCTGGCAGGATGGACCATGGGGCAGGGACAGCCCCACCCAGGCCGTGGCTGTGTGGGCGCAGAGCCCCGTGGCACCACAGGGGTGGAGCCCGTCCCCAACCCGACTCGACCCCTCTGCCCCCGTTTGCCCAGGTGACGGAGCTGGCCCCGCTGGGCTCCCTGCTGGACCGGCTGCGGAAGAACCAGGGCCATTTCCTCATCGCCACGCTGTGCCAGTACGCCGTGCAGATCGCCCGGGGCATGGCCTACCTGGAGTCCAAGCGCTTCATCCACCGCGACCTGGCCGCCCGCAACATCCTGCTGGCCTCCAGCGACCTGGTCAAGATCGGCGACTTCGGGCTCATGCGGGCGCTGCCCAAGAACGACGACCACTACGTGATGCAGGAACACCGCAAGGTGCCCTTCGCCTGGTGAGCCCCCCGCAGAGGGCAGCTCGGGGCCTGCGGGCCGTTAGCTGTGGGGGGCCCTGTCCCCCCCGCCGCCCCTTGTCCCTCCAGCTGGGCTCCGGGGAAGGTGAGAAGCTGAGGCGCAGACCCCAGTGGTGTCTGTGGCCCGTGGCAACGTCTCTGCACCTGGCGGCGTCTCGGCTTCCTCTGGGGTGGAGCCTGCCTGGGGCCTCCCTGTCC
Source organism: Sternotherus odoratus (assembly GCA_032164245.1). Taxonomy (NCBI): domain Eukaryota; kingdom Metazoa; phylum Chordata; order Testudines; family Kinosternidae; genus Sternotherus; species Sternotherus odoratus. The sequence continues at coordinate 4,132,462 of JAVMKO010000009.1, forward strand.
TGCCAGCGCCCTGCTAGGGAGAGGGACGTGGCGTCCCGGCCCTGGGCCCCTCGGGGGGAGGGGGGGGACACCCCGGAGGGCTGGAGCTGAGTAAGGAGCCCGGCTGCGCCAGGCTGGATGGGGGCGCCCGCGGGGGCATCCGTAACTCGGCGAGCCCGTCTCTGCAGGTGTGCCCCGGAGAGCCTGAAGACCCGCACCTTCTCGCACGCCAGCGACACCTGGATGTTCGGGGTCACCCTCTGGGAGATGTTCACCTACGGGCAGGAGCCGTGGGTCGGCCTCAGCGGCAGCCAGGTACCAGCCCAGCCCCACGCCGCGTGCTCTGGGGCCTGGCCCCTCTGGGAAGGGGAGAGGCCCTCTGCCCCCCCGCGGGGTTTGAACAGGATCTCCAGGCTGGGGGGGGGGGAGTGGTCTCGTTAGGGTGCCCATGGCCCCTCAGTTCCGATGGCTGGTGCCTGCCCCTGGCCCACCCTGGGCAACTCCCAGGTGCCCACACCCTGGCCTGTCCCAGGGGCGTCCTTCTAGCCAGGCAGTTTGATTCCTGCCTTCGCTGGCAGGTCGGTGCCCGTCTGTCGCACAGGAAGGGGACTCTCTGTCCTCCACCCGCCCAGGATCCCTCTCTGACAGGCCCCGTGCAATAACCCACTGGCCCTGCCCGCCCTCGGGCCCCTCCTGGGCAGGACCGAGACCCCCCCCTCCTCTGCCAGCGCTTCGACCAACCCCCCTGTCGGGCAGTCTTCATCCCGCCCCTCCCCTGGCCTGGCTGCCCGAGCCCCTCTGCTCTGCGCCCCTCCTCCCCCCACCGGGAGCCTGACCGCGGGCTCTGCCCTCCACGCCCGCAGATCCTCCACAAGATCGACAAGGAGGGGGAGCGGCTGCCGCGGCCGGAGGACTCCCCGCTGGACATCTACAACGTCATGCTGCAGTGCTGGGCCCACAAGCCCGGAGACCGGCCCACCTTCGTGGCCCTGCGCGACTTCCTGCTGGAGGTAGGCGGCAGGGCGTGGCGGGCGGCTGGCCCTGGCGTGGGTGGGTCCGCGCCCCTCTGCTGCCAGCCGCGCCCCTCCCGCGGGAGCCCAGATATGGGCCACGCGGCTCAGGACTCGGGGGCCCAGCCCCCTTGGTTTCCCGGGCGGCTGGGGCCTCGGGAGGCTCTGGCACTAGGCGCAGAGCGTGGCCCATGGGCCTCTGGCTCGGGCCGAGCCGGCTGGAAGTAGCCCCGAGAGCTCCCCCGTCTCTGCCCCCCCACACACACCAGACCCCTGCGCTCAACAGAGTTGGGGGAAGTGAGGTGCCCCCGGGAGGGGGTGGCCAGGCTGAGGGGGAGGGGTGCATGCTGGACCCACCCCCTCCTGCCCTCCTCCCCCCAGCCTTCCGTGGGCCTTTGGCCAGGAGCGGGCTGTGTCCAGCCGGGGGCACCTCTGGCCTGGAGACGTCCCCTCCTCTCACCAGCTGGCCACATGGGGCCCAGGATTCTGGCTCTGGGTGTCCGGCCTGTGAGCTCTCACCCGAGGGTGGGTCAGGCCCAGGACATGCCCTCACCCCCCCCCCCCCCGGCTCTCTGCCTTCCCAGGCCCAGCCCACGGACATGAGAGCCCTGCAGGACGTGGAGGAGCCGGAGAAGCTGCACATCCAGATGAATGATGTCATCACAGTCATCGAGGGCAGGTATCGTCCGTCCCCCCATCCCACTCCCCTCAGACCCCCCTTCCCTGGGGGGCTGCACAGGGTCTCCCCCCCCTCACCCCCCTCAGACCCCTTCCCTGGGGCGGTTCCACGGCTTGCCCCCACCCCACCCCCCTCAGTCGCCCCTTCCCTGGGGGGCTGCACAGGGTCTCCCCCCCTTGCCCCCCTCAGACCCCTTCCCTGGGGCGGCTCCACGGCTTCCCCCCACCCCGCCCCCCTCAGCCCCCCCTTCCCTCCATGCTCTGAGTGCCCATGGTTGGACAGGGTGGGTCCTGGCCTTTCCCTGGCCAGACTCGGCTTCTGACCCCGGCTGGGTCCCCCGGGAACGCGGCCCGGCCTAGTTCCCCGGCTGGGTCTGTCCCCAGACTGCCACGCTGGGTGCCATGACAGACCCTGTCTGTTCAAGGAGTCGCAGGCAGGCTGCAGGTCGACGCTGAGGGGTGATGACAGAGCTGTGGGTGGAGTCCAGGGGCTATGGGGCGATGACAGAGCTGTGGGAGGAGCCCAGGGGCTATGGGGCGATGGCAGAGCTGTGGGTGGAGCCCAGGGGCTATGGGGCGATGGCAGAGCTGTGGGTGGAGTCCAGGGGCTATGGGGCGAGGGCAGAGCTGTGGGTGGAGCCCAGGGGCTATGGGGCGAGGGCAGAGCTGTGGGTGGACCGCAGGGGCTATGGGGCGAGGGCAGAGCTGTGGGTGGAGCCCAGGGGCTATGGGGCGATGGCAGAGCTGTGGGTGGAGCCCAGGGGCTATGGGGCGATGGCAGAGCTGTGGGTGGACCCTAGGGGCTATGGGGCGATGGCAGAGCTGTGGGTGGAGCCCAGGGGCTATGGGGCGATGACAGAGCTGTGGGTGGACCCCAGGAGCTATGGGGCGAGGGCAGAGCTGTGGGTGGAGCCCAGGGGCTATGGGTCGAGGGCAGAGCTGTGGGTGGAGCCCAGGGGCTATGGGGCGAGGGCAGAGCTGTGGGTGGAGTCCAGGGGCTATGGGGCGAGGGCAGAGCTGTGGGTGGAGCCCAGGGGCTATGGGGCGAGGGCAGAGCTGTGGGTGGACCGCAGGGGCTATGGGGCGAGGGCAGAGCTGTGGGTGGACCCCAGGGGCTATGGGGCGATGGCAGAGCTGTGGGTGGAGCCCAGGAGCTATGGGGCGATGGCAGAGCTATGGGTGGACCCCAGGGGCTATGGGGCGATGGCAGAGCTATGGGTGGACCCCAGGGGCTATGGGGCGATGGCAGAGCTATGGGTGGACCCCAAGGGCTATGGGGCGATGGCAGAGCTGTGGGTGGAGCCCAGGGGCTATGGGGCGATGGCAGAGCTGTGGGTGGAGCCCAGGAGCTATGGGGCGATGGCAGAGCTATGGGTGGACCCCAGGGGCTATGGGGCGAGGGCAGAGCTGTGGGTGGAGTCCAGGGGCTATGGGGCGATGACAGAGCTGTGGGTGGAGTCCAGGGGCTATGGGGCGATGACAGAGCTGTGGGTGGAGTTCAGGGGCTATGGGGCGAGGGCAGAGCTGTGGGTGGAGCCCAGGGGCTATGGGGCGAGGGCAGAGCTGTGGGTGGACCGCAGGGGCTATGGGGCGAGGGCAGAGCTGTGGGTGGACCCCAGGGGCTATGGGGCGATGGCAGAGCTGTGGGTGGAGCCCAGGGGCTATGGGGCGATGACAGAGCTGTGGGCGGACCCCAGGAGCTATGGGGCGAGGGCAGAGCTGTGGGTGGAGCCCAGGGGCTATGGGTCGAGGGCAGAGCTGTGGGTGGAGCCCAGGGGCTATGGGGCGAGGGCAGAGCTGTGGGTGGAGTCCAGGGGCTATGGGGCGAGGGCAGAGCTGTGGGTGGAGCCCAGGGGCTATGGGGCGAGGGCAGAGCTGTGGGTGGACCGCAGGGGCTATGGGGCGAGGGCAGAGCTGTGGGTGGACCCCAGGGGCTATGGGGCGATGGCAGAGCTGTGGGTGGAGCCCAGGAGCTATGGGGCGATGGCAGAGCTATGGGTGGACCCCAGGGGCTATGGGGCGAGGGCAGAGCTGTGGGTGGACCCCAGGGGCTATGGGGCGATGGCAGAGCTGTGGGTGGAGCCCAGGGGCTATGGGGCGATGGCAGAGCTGTGGGTGGACCCTAGGGGCTATGGGGCGATGGCAGAGCTGTGGGTGGAGCCCAGGGGCTATGGGGCGATGACAGAGCTGTGGGCGGACCCCAGGAGCTATGGGGCGAGGGCAGAGCTGTGGGTGGAGCCCAGGGGCTATGGGTCGAGGGCAGAGCTGTGGGTGGAGCCCAGGGGCTATGGGGCGAGGGCAGAGCTGTGGGTGGAGTCCAGGGGCTATGGGGCGAGGGCAGAGCTGTGGGTGGAGCCCAGGGGCTATGGGGCGAGGGCAGAGCTGTGGGTGGACCGCAGGGGCTATGGGGCGAGGGCAGAGCTGTGGGTGGACCCCAGGGGCTATGGGGCGATGGCAGAGCTGTGGGTGGAGCCCAGGAGCTATGGGGCGATGGCAGAGCTATGGGTGGACCCCAGGGGCTATGGGGCGATGGCAGAGCTATGGGTGGACCCCAGGGGCTATGGGGCGATGGCAGAGCTATGGGTGGACCCCAAGGGCTATGGGGTGATGGCAGAGCTGTGGGTGGAGCCCAGGGGCTATGGGGCGATGGCAGAGCTGTGGGTGGAGCCCAGGAGCTATGGGGCGATGGCAGAGCTATGGGTGGACCCCAGGGGCTATGGGGCGAGGGCAGAGCTGTGGGTGGAGTTCAGGGGCTATGGGGCGATGGCAGAGCTGTGGGTGGAGTTCAGGGGCTATGGGGCGAGGGCAGAGCTGTGGGTGGACCCCAGGGGCTATGGGGCGATGGCAGAGCTGTGGGTGGACCCCAGGGGCTATGGGGCGAGGGCAGAGCTGTGGGTGGAGTCCAGGGGCTATGGGGCGATGGCGGAGCTATGGGTGGACCCCAGGGGCTATGGGGCGAGGGCAGAGCTGTGGGTGGACCTTAGGGGCTATGGGGCGATGGCAGAGCTGTGGGTGGATCCCAGGAGCTATGGGGCCATGGCAGAGCTGTGGGTGGACCCCAGGAGCTATGGGGCGATGACAGAGGTGGTGGTGCCTGAGAAGGGAGCCCCTGTGGCTCTGCGAGCCCCCGCAGTGGCAGGTCACAGACCGTCCCTTCGACACCGGCCCTGCTCCTCTTCCCCTCGGCTGTGGGACCGGAGGATGGGTGCGGAGAGGGAGCCGGGGGGCCAGGTGCCGTTCCCGCCCGTTCCATGCTGCAACTCCCGGCTCTGCCTCTGCCTTTGTCCGTCCCCCGCAGCCCTGGGTGAGTCACTTCCCTGGTGCTGCTGCACTTGTTAGTTTGCCCTGCCTTGTGCCACCGGAGCGCTGCCCTCGGCACGCAGCCCCCGCCCCCGGCCACTCCCGCGGCCCACGGTTATCTGAGCCGCCCGGAGCGGGAAGCCACGCCGGGGCTAATCTAGGACGGCTTCCCAGAACTGAGCAATGGGGACGGGAAGGGGGGAGAATAGCTGCTCCTTCCTTAGTCCCCAGCAGGGAGAGTCCCGGGTGCCCCAAGTCCCCCGCGTGCTGAATCAGAGGCGTATGGGTGTGCAAACTGAGGCACAGAGTGGTGATCATGACCGGAATAGAGCTGGGAGGTCTTAATTCCCAGGAGCCTCCTGCTTCCCATCTGCTTTGCTGCTGTCCTGCCCCATGCTGCCCGGTGCCCCTGCTGGCACAGGGGTCAAGACTCCCCAGCCCTGGACTTTCTGGGCATGCCGGGGAATATGGTACTGCCCATCCCGGGCAGTCGTTCTCAGGTCTTCAGCAGGGAGGGCTAGAGAGAGGACAGGGCATTAGGAGACTGAGCGAAGGGTTTGGGGCGCAGGCTGGGGGCTGGGAAAGGTGCCCGGTGGAGGGGCTGAGGGCTCAGCAGTGGTGGAAACAGAACCAGGTGCAGAGGGTCTCAGCCGGGGGGGGGGGGGGGGGGGCAGTGGGTCTGGGGGGGCAGCGGGCCTGGGGGCTCCAGGACAGGAGAGGGCAGCCCCAGGAAGGTGGCTAATTACAGAGGCCCATGATACGTTCGGCGGTATCCCACCCAGGGGGCATTTGTGGGGGGAACACGCGTGTGGGGGGGGAACACGCGTGTGGGGGGGGAACACGCCCCGTGGGATGTAGACCCCGAATCCTGCCAGCTTTCCCCTCCGGCTCTGCGAGCACCCCCCAATCCACCCTGCAGTCCCCCCCCCCCCCCCCGTCCTGCTCCTCTCCCAGACGGAGGAGGGGGCTCCCACCCCGGGCTGCGGGGGCCGGTTCGTCACGGCAGAGGGGATGAATCAGGCAGGACTGTGTCTCCAGGGACCGGCGCTGACTCTTGGAGGAGGGCTGGCCGGTTAATTGCAGGGAGGGATTCGTCAGCGGAGCCAGAGCGGAGGGTGTAGTTCATGCAGAACCAGTGTGTGCACGCCGCCCCGATTGCATCATGGTCTGGGGCCGGGGCTGAGCCACCCCGGCTGCCACTTCCAGGCAGACGCTTCCCGGGCCACACGCCGGGAGCACGCTGGGCCCGGCGCGGGGCTCGGCTGGGCTGCCCGCCCGCAACGAGGAGCCGGTTCGGCACGCGCCCTGTTCCCCGGGAGACCCGACGGACCCGCCCCAGGTGAAAGGCAGTCAGTCCCGGGCCACTGCCTGGTGGCGTGGGACCGGGGATCTGCTGCGGCGGGATCTTAGGGGGGCTAAGTCGAGCGCTGTCTGGGGGGCCGGCGAGTGGTGTGAAAGAGGCTGGGGGGGATTGAGGACGGAGCCTAGGACTGGGAGTGTCTCTCTTGTGGCAGTGATCCCACGGGGAGCGGGCATGCTGCTCACCCCACCCGTGCCTCAGTTTCCCCTGTGAAAGGGGAGGGCCGTGCGGGGCGGTGGGAAGGGTGAAGTAGTGACACGGGGGACCGTGCCGGTCGCTGAGCGCTGCTTTTGCCGCGGGACCGTTGGCAGCGGTGGTTCGGAACAGTGACCGTGGAGAATGGGGGAGCCCGGATGGCAGCAGGTGGCATCGTCCTGTTCCGAATGGGCAGTTGGTGCTTTTCTCGGTAGGGGGGGTCGCTGGTGCCCCGTCTGCCGCCGAGCTGGGATGGGCAGTGGCCCCGCACCGGGGCGGGAAAGGTGGCTGGGTCGTGCTGCGAGGACCTTGAAATCCGTCGCTGCTGGGAGGCATCTCCCAATTGGCCGCGATTCCCTGGGCCCCTGGGCGTGGGGCCGGCCTTCCCCGCCCAAAGCTGGGGGGGCTAGTGGGAAGCGCTCGGGACTGGGAGCCAGGAGACCAGGGTTCTAGTCTTGCCTCTGGTTTGCCAAGTGACTTTAGACAAGCCGCAGACCTGCTTTGTGCCTCAGTTTCCCTGTCTGTGACTGGTGGGATAACTGACCCCACCCGCTTGCCTCCCGGCCATATGAAAATTGGAAGCTGCCGGCCTGTAGGGCTAAGGGGAGTCCCCGAGGGGAGAACAGCAGCCAGCTGCATGACACGAGCTGTGTCCATCGTCAGACCTGCTCCATCCCTCAGGGAAATGGTTCAGACCAGCCCAGGAAGGCTGAACATACCATGGGACCTACTTTAAACCCATTTGCTCCTGGTCAGAGCCCACGGGGGGGAAGAGAACCCCAGTTAATACAGCAGGACCTACCTTAAAGCCCGTTAGGTTCTCTCCTTTGCGTGGGTCAGTGTGCACCCGCCCCCCTCCCCGCTCCCCCAGCATTAAACACGAAGGGCTGTGAACTGGGGGACACTAGGTGTCCCCAGTGGGGGGTGCCAGAGCAGAGGGCTGGGCTCCGGGCCCCAAGGCACTGGCCCCGCGGTGGCCGGGGGTGATGGAGGGGGCGAGCGGCGGGGGCCGGGCGACGCGGGATGAGGCGCCGGTGCCGGCGCCTTGCTCAGGGGTCCGGGCGCTGAGTAATATCCTGGGGCCCGGAGCCGAGCTGGGGCTGGGCCGGGAGGCAGGGCCGCCAGCCGGCTCCTGCCCGGCTCCGAGGTAAACAGGAAAAGGGCTGAGCCGGGCCTGCCGTGAGTCACAGGTAGTTCCAGGAAACGCCAAGGCTCAGCCTGGGCGGGGATCCCGGCGCCCCCTCCCTCAGCAGCCAGGCGGGGGAAGGGGGAGCCAGGAATCTGCGGGGGTGGGGGCTGCTTCAATCCCTGTCCTTGATTCCCCCCCCCTGCCCCCCCCCGAGAGCTATACAAGGGGCTCTGTGTCCTCCCCCAGGACTCGCTCTTTGGAGGCTTGTGGGGCTGCTGTTGAGGACGGGGTGGTGCTGGTGGCCCAGCAGGGGGGCGCACCCCACTGGTCAGTGCTGAGCCCGGCACCCCCGCCTGGCACTAGGGGGCGCTGCGCTGCGGGGAGCTGGCAGGTGGCTCAGTAGGATGCTCGGGACGCTGCGCAGCCAGGGGTGGGGCTCGGACGGGGACACTCGACCCTGAAGGCAGCTCTGGCTCCGGTCCTCACTGCGGTGCTTGGGGCGCTGCACTTCAGGGAATGGGGGGGTTCAGAAAGCGGCGATGTGGGGGGGGTTGGTGGGGTGCAGCGCTGCGGAAAGCTGTGGGGGGGTCGGTGGAGCTCTGCGGGGAGCGGAGGAGACGGGGCGCGGGCCTGTGGGAAGCGGGAGGTCGGTGGGGGTGCTGTGGGGAGCAGTGGAGACAGCAGGGGGCGCTGCGCTGCAGGAAGCAGGGGGAGCAGCGGGGAGCAGTGGAGACAGCAGGGGGCGCTGCGCTGCAGGAAGCAGGGGGAGCAGTGGAGGGTCGGCGAAGGTGCTACACCATGGGGAGCGGTGGAGACTCAGCAGGGGGCGCCACGCCGTGGGGAGCGGTGGAGGGTTGACGAGGGTGCTACACCGCGGGGAGAGGTGGAGGGTCAGCAGGGGGCGCTGCACCATGGGGAGCGGTGGAGACTCAGCAGGGGGCGCTGCGCCGCGGGGAGCGGTGGAGGGTTGACGAGGGTGCTACACCGCGGGGAGAGGTGGAGGGTTGACGAGGGTGCTACACCGCGGGGAGAGGTGGAGGGTTGACGAGGGTGCTACACCGCGGGGAGAGGTGGAGGGTTGACGAGGGTGCTACACCGCGGGGAGAGGTGGAGGGTTGACGAGGGTGCTACACCGCGGGGAGCGGTGGAGGGTTGACGAGGGTGCTACACCGCGGGGAGCGGTGGAGGGTCGGCTGTGGGCGCTGCGCCATGGGGAGTGGTGGAGACTCAGCAGGGGGCGCTGCGCCACTGGGAGCGGTGGAGGGTCGGCTGGGGGCGCCGCGCCGCGGGGAGCGGTGGAGGGTTGACGAGGGTGCTACACCGCGGGGAGAGGTGGAGGGTCAGCAGTAGGCACTGGGGGGGACAGTTCAGTGGGGACATTGTCCCCTCAGGCAGTGCCCCACTGTGGTCCTACGGCTGCTGCTTGTGCCTCTTTCAGATTTGATGGGTACCTGAGGTCGCAGCCAGCAGTGCCCATTGACCATCCCGCAGCAATTCCTGGGGCAGTTGGGCGTCAGCCCAGTGTCCTGGCCAAACCTCACCTAGGGCATTGGCACACAGCTCCCCAAAATCGAGAGGGCAGCAGGGCGACTTGGTCTGAGTCAGGACTCAGGACTCCTGGGTTCTGTTCTGGATTCTGCTACTGACTGGCCGGGTGACCTTGGGTGAGTCACTTAGCCCCGTGTGCAAACCAGGGCCCCGCCTGACTGGCACTAGGCTGTGCGTCCCGGCAGGGCCCTGCGGTGCTCACCCGCCTGGTGCCCGTCTCTCCCTTGGCAGCGCTGGCCTTGGCTGAACGCTTTCTGGGGTCAGTAATGAGCCTTTTTGTTCCTTAGGGCTGAGAATTATTGGTGGCGGGGTCAGAATAAGAGGACCCTTAAAGTGGGGCAGTTCCCCCGAAACACGGTGACCTCCGTGGCAGGGCTGTCGGCCCACGACATCAGCCAGCCGCTAAAAAACAGCTTCATCCACACTGGCCATGGAGACACCAACCCCCAACACTGCTGGGGGTTCCCCGATAAGATCGACGAGTAAGAACCACGTCCGTCCGCTCTGCTTTCCTCTGCCTCTTCTCCCCGCCCCGCGGCCCCGGGGGAGGGGGTCACCTGTCCTCTGTGGGCGTGGAGCCTGTGGGGACGTGGGGGGGCCATGGGGCTGTTTGGATTGCTCTGGCTTCGGGCCGGTCAACCCTGTCCGTGACCCTCCCCTCCCTGCCCCCCGGAAGAGGCGCAGGCTGCTGGGGAGCCCTCGGGGAGCGTGGGTGCCAGGGGGAGATGCCAGGAATCGTGCCCCGTGGGGACCGCGTAGCTTGTGGAGTCTAACTTCCTCCCCCTCTCTTCGTACTAACGGGGCGCATGTGTGCACGGCTGAGCTGCCCCACTCCTGCTGGGGCTCTGGGAGGGGCTCGGGCACGCCAGCCCTCGGGCAGGGGGCTGCAGGAGCTGGCAGTTCAGCAGGAGGCGCTGTGCTCCATCGGGCGCTATCAGCCGGGTGAGTGTTCAGCTCTTCCGGCTCCCCTGGGCCCTTTGGGTCATGGCACCGTGTGAGCACTGCAGGAGGAACCCCTTCCCCTTCTCATGGCGTGGGCCCCACACTGCCAGGTGTTGCTCTGAGCTGTTAAACAGCTGCCTCGCTCCACCCCCGAGGTGGCTGCATTGCAGTCAGGTGGGATGTTCCCCATGTTGATTAGGCATGTTTATAGCGTACTCGTTCCTTCCAGCTTCTGTTCAAACCTCCCTTTCATGGTTGCTCGGGTTTCCAAACCAAATCCGGGACGTTGCCCACGCTTGCTCTTGGCTCCCAGGGGCGGCCTGCTCAGTTTGGGTTCAGTGGTTTTTGAATTGTGTGTGTCCATGAAATAACCCTGCGTCCCCGTGAGCCACCCAGAGAACCGATGCCACTACCGGGGGTGGTTTTGTAGATCCCGTTGAGACTAAGAACAAGCTCCTTTTGGGGACTCAGAACAGAGGGTTTGAAGTCAGAGGCACGGACTGGCCTGTCCCCCCCATGCATGCCCAGCTCTGGATGTCTGGGACGGGTCCGGGGTCGTGCCAGGAGAGTTTTAGTCTCTTGGATCAATGCCAATAACTTCCGTGGGACGGGGCGGTGCAGAAAGCTCGGCTCCCACAGAGGCTGAAGCCCGGAGCAGGAGGAGGCGACTAGAATTCTGTTCAAATCCCCCCAAAGCTGCCTCTGCCCCCGGCCCGGCTGGCTCGAAATCCGCGGGGGACTCGGCAGCGGCTGGATCCCATCAGAGCCCGGATGTGCTCGGTGAGCTGGGACGTTGCAGTGTGGACAGGAGCCCTCCCTCTTCAATCCAGCTGGCATGGGGCAGGGCAGCCGGGTCCGTGCCCAGGGTCCACGCCAGGCTGGCGCCACCCGCGCTGTGGTTGCACCGCTATGGCTACGCACTAGTGGGAGTCGGGCCGGCCCGGAGAGCAGGGCGGAGGGGACGTGGTGTCTGGGGAGCTGGACCCTGTCGCCTGACCTCCGACCACGGCTGAGGTGGAATAAACAGCGATGACGGGGACTGTGTACGTGTCCCCATACGCAGCTCTGTCGGTGCCCCTCACTCCCGACCCACAGCCCCCCCCCAACCATCCCAGCCCTGGGCTGCCAACACCCAGCTCTGCCGGTGCCCCCCACTCCCGACCCACAGCCCCCCCCCAACCATCCCAGCCTTGGGCTGCCAACACCCAGCTCTGTCGGTGCCCCCCACTCCCGACCCACAGACCCCCCCCCCAACCATCCCAGCCCTGGGCTGCCAACACCCAGCTCTGCCGGTGTCCCCCACTCCCGACCCACAGCCCCCCTCCCCCCAACCATCCCAGCCCTGGGCTGCCAACACCCAGCTCTGCCGGTGCCCCCCACTCCCGACCCACAGCACCCCTCCCCCCAACAATCCCAGCCCTGGGCCCCTGCTGGTGCCCCATAACCAACCCTTGCCTGGCTGCGCTCTGGCACTAAGCCCCCTGCCCTGCTGCTCTTCTTTATCCCCCGAGTCTTTCCAGGACCTGCTCCGCGGGAGCCCTGCCCGGTGCAGGGGAGGATGCGGCGTCCAGGCCGACGTGTACCGAGGGAGAGGGAACCTACGCCCAGATCCCTCTCACTCGCCTGGCCCTGTCCCACCACACCCTGCTTGGCACGGCTCGCCCTGGCGCTCCCGTCTCTGGGCCCTGGCCTTGCCCTGTGCTCTGGCCTTTGGCTGCTCCTGGGGGGCCTGGCCCGGCCCAGCCAGCATGTGGCGCTGGAGCTGGGGGAAGGGCTCTGGAGATGGTCTGAGTGGGGCCAGGGAAATCCCCCAGAACTCAGCCCCTCAGAGCCGCCGGGGGCACAGCCCTTGGGAGCTGGATGGCGGAGACCTTGGCTGTCATGTGAGCTGAGTGTCTCCCCCCCCCCTCCCCGGCACACACTCACCAAGGCCAGGGAGAGGGCGGGTGGCCCATGATTACCACGCAAGGCTGGGATTCTGGGGAACCCACGTCAGTGCCCTGCCACTGACACCCTGTCTGACCTTGGTCACATCCCTTAGCAGCCCCCGGGGTTGAGAATCTGGCCCTGCCCCGTGGGTGGGGGCTGCCAGGCACGGGGGGTTGGCAGTGCTGAGGGCCAGCCACGGTCAGCACCTGGGAGCGGCAGGGGTGGCACAACGTTGACTCCTTTGCTGGGCGGAGTTCGCCGGCTGTGCTGGCCCAGGGGAGATCAGAGCAGCCCCCAGGCCGGGCCCTGTGGCTCTCCCGCCCTGGGGGGCCCCTGAGCTGAGGGGATGGGGCTGGGCTCCTGCCCGAGAGGGGCAGCGTCATGGTGCCAGGAGCCCCGGAGGGCTGGGCTCCCCACAGCCCCGGGGGAGTGAGCCCCTGACACGGGCCGTGCTGCTGACAGTCCTGCGTGTTCTCTCCCCGCAGGCTCTACCTGGGAAACCCCATGGACCCTCCCGACGTGCTAGGCGTGGACCCGAACGCAGCCAGACCCACCCAGCTCCCGAGCCGGGCGAAAAGTAAGTCACGCTGCCGTCCTGCCCGCGACGGGCCTGGGCCTCAAACTACCAGTCCCAGCATGCAATGGGGCCCTGGCGCCTGCCTTCCCCAGCACTTGCCTGCTGGGACCTGTAGTCTCCACAGGCCGCTCGTTCCCCTGAGGGGAGGGCAGCTGCCAGGCAGCCCCCAGCTGGGCTCCCAGGCCATGTGGTGCCAGGGGGAGGAGACGGCGCAGGGACGAGTGAAGCGGGCGTGTCGCTCCTGCCAGCTTTAGACCTTCCCCCTCCTGCCAAGGGAGCCGGTCCCTGGCACTCAACCCTCTCATGGCTCCATTGTGGCCGCTTGGCAGAGCCGGTCAAGTGCCAGCCCCCAAAGCCCTGGCCAGCCCAGATCTCCTGGACTTCCAGCAGGCGCCAGGCCTCTGCTTCCTGCCCTAAACCGGCAAGTGGTGTGCTGAGCCCAGCTCCCAGCTGCCACCCCGGAGCGGGCTGCTCCTTCCCTGCTGTGTTCAGAGGGAGCTGGAGCCCTGAGGGAGGCCCCAGGCACAGACCTGCTCTGCTGGGCCCTTTCTGGTGGCTTCGAATGCCTGGGCACCCTTGAAAATTTGCCTGGGTTTTGGGTGCCCAGCTGGGGACCGCGTGGCCTTGATTCCCTGCAGTGCCCCATGCCTGCCGCTCCCAGTGACCCAGGTGGAGCTGAGGGGGCTCCAGCCCAGTGGGGCATCCAAACTCCGGGGCCACGTCCGAGAAACCCGGCGTTGACTGTTCCAGCCGGATCCCCGGCCAGGCTGTGCTGCTGCTCCTCGGGTCCTGCCTGCTACCTGCTCTGTTACTGACCCAGCTTCCTCTGGCTTCCCTGCCTGTGCGCTCTGCCTGCTAACCCCTCCTCTCTCCTCTGGGGCCTCTCTCTTCTCCTGCAGGGGAGCCACCGCCTCGGCCACCGCAGCCGGCCATCCTCCTTACGAGTAAGTGGGGCGGTTCTCTGCTCCTGTCCTCTCTCTTCTCTCCTCGCTCCTCTCTGCCAGGTACGGGGGCTCTTCCTGGCCTGGGAGCTGCTGTCTCCCTGCGCCGAGACGCCAGTGCCAACGGGGTGCCTGACAGCCCGGGCACACGGGGAAGCCTGTCGCCAGCCAGCCAGCCCCGCGCATGAGCACAGATATACACGCCCTGTGTGAGCAGCAAATAGTGCACTTAGCGTGCGTGCGGTGCCAGCTTCCCCGCATGGCCCTGCTCAGGGTGCCCCGCCCGGCTCCCCTCTAGGGGGCAGAAGGGAGTCCACGCTCCCTGCCCCGTTCGGTCCTTGGTCTCTTGGCTGAGCTGGCCGGCCACAGCAGGGGCTGGTGGATTCCCCTGGCCTCTCCCACCACCAGACACACCCGACTGGCACACGCACCCGGGCTCCCCGTGGGACCAGCCCTCGGCTCAATGACTCAGGCCCCTCTCTGCTTCCCACCCACTGGCGACTCCGAAACCCCCCGCGCCCGGTGGCCCACTGGCAGGGCCCGGCTCAGGCGCTCACCGGCCTGGACTCTGCTGCATGTACTATCCTCTGGGCTGGGCTGGAGGCAGGTGGAGCAGGCGGGAGGCCGCTGGGTGGACGGGGGCTGCGGTGAGTGTGCCCCCCGGGAGCAGAGCCCCGTGTATGGGGCGGGGGGGCGCTGGATGAATGCAGCAAGCCCTGACCCCAGACCTAGACCTCTAGGGCAAAGCTCAGGGATACCTTGATCAGGCAAAGCTTAAACAGAGAGACTGGGGAGGGCAAGGTAGGGGGCAAATACCTGGTGGTCCTGGGTTCAAATCCTGCCGGGGTCAGGCGTGACCACTGAGTTTCGGTGGCCTCCCTTCCTGAGCCCCAGTGGCTGCTTGTCGGTTTCACGTGCCCATCATCCGGGAAGCCGGCTCAGGAAGGTCACCAGGAGCAGTCAGCAAGGACAAGTCATGCCTGACTAACCTGATGGTCTCCTGTGACGAGATAACCGGCTCTGTGGCTGAGGGGAAAGCAGCGGAGGTGATATACCTTGACTTTAGCAAAGCTTTTGATATGATCTCCCAGAGTATTGCCAGCAAGTTAAAGTAGTATGGGCTGGATGAATGGACTATAAGGTGGATAGAAAGCTGGCTGGATCGTTGGGCTCAACGGGAGTGATCAATGGCTCCATGTTTAGTTGGCAGCCGGTATCAAGTGGAGTGCCCCAAGGGTCGGTCCTGGGGCCGGTTTTATTCAATATCTTTATCAAAGATCTGGAGGATGGTGTGGACTGCACCCTCAGCAAGTTTGCAGATGACATTAAACTGGGAGGAGTGGTAGATACACTGGAGGGTAGGGACAGGATACAGAGGGACCTAGACAAATTAGAGGACTTGGCCAAAAGAAATCTGATGAGGATCAACAAGGACAAGTGCGGAGTCCTGCACTTTGGACGGATGAATCCCATGCACTGCTCCAGACTAGGGACCGAATGGCTAGGCAGCAGTTCTGCAGAAAAGGACCTAGGGATTACAGTGGATGAGAAGCTGGATATGAGTCAACAGTGTGCCCTTGCTGCCAAGAAGGCTAATTACATTTTGGGCTGTATAAGTAGGGGCATCGCCAGCAGATTGAGGGACGTGATTGTTCCCCTCTATTCGACATTGGTGAGGCCTCATCTGGAGTACTGTGTCCAATTTTGGGCCCCACATTACAAAAAGGATGTGAAAAAATTGGAGAGAGTCCAGCGGAGGGCAACAAAAATGATTAGGGGCCTGGAGCACATGACTTATGAGGAGAGGCTGAGGGAACTGGGATTGTTTAGTCTACAGAAGAGAAGACTGAGGGGGGTTTGATAGCTGCTTTCAACTACCTGAAAGGGGGTTCCAAAGAGGATGGATCTAGACTGTTCTCAGTGGTGGTAGATGACCGAACAAGGAGTAATGGTCTCAAGTTTCAGTTGAGAAGGTTTAGATTGGATATTAGGAAAACCTTTTTCCCTAGGAGGGTGGTGAAGCACTGGAATGGGTTCCCTAGGGAGGTGGTGGAATCTCCTTCCTTAGAGGTTTTTAAGGCCCAGCTTGACAAAGCCCTGGCTGGGATGATTTAGTTGGGATTGGTCCTGCTGTGAGCAGGAGGTTGGACTAGAACCTCCCGAGGTCCCTTCCAACCCCAGTCTTCTGAGAGTCTAAGTCTGTGCTCAGGAGGGGCCCAGGGCTGGGCTAGCAGGGGGCTGCGGGTCGGGACTGCGGGGCACTGGCAGAGCTGGGTTTGGGGAGCTCCCTGCGGTGCTGAGATCTCCTCCTCCCTGTGTTCCAGAGCCCTCCTACGACCCCGTCAGCGAGGACGACTCCCTCTCCACGGGCCTCAAGCGGCTGTGCCTGAGGAAGCCGGCCCCCCCGAAGGGGCTGAAACTGGCCAAGCCCTCGGCCTGGGTGTCGGGCACCAAGGTGGGCGAGCGGCAGCTGGGCCGGAACAAGGGCGGGGGCCCCTCCTGCGGCGAGGCCCCGCTGATCGACTTCGGGGACGAGCCGCCCCCCGCCACCCCCTCACCGGTGGGGGCGCCGAGCGCCCCCTCCCTCGCCAGGCTGGCCATGGAGGCCTTCTCCCTGCTGGACAAGACGCCCCCCCAGAGCCCCACGCGGGCCCTGCCCCGACCCCTCCACCCCACCCCGGTGGTGGACTGGGACGCGCGGCCCCTGCCCCCGCCGCCGGCCTACGACGAGGTGGCGCAGGACGAGGCTGACTTCGAGGTGTGCTCCATAAACAGCGCGGGGGAGGGGGGCGCGACGCCGCTGGACGACAACCTCTTCCTGCCGCCCCGCGGGGCCGCGCAGCCCAGCCTGGCCCAGACCACCGAGATCTTCCAGGAGCTGCAGCAGGAGTGCATGAAGCGGCTGCACGAGCCCCGGAGCCCCGCGCCCGGCGAGGACAAACCCCAGATCCCGCCCCGCGTGCCCATCCCGCCCCGGCCCCTGCGGCGGAACGAGCCCGGGCGCTGGTCGGGGGAGCTGTCCCCGGCCTCGGGGGGCGAGGAGGACCGGCCGCCCCAGATCCCGCCCCGCGACCCCCTGTCCCAGCCCGCCTCCAGGACGCCCAGCCCCCTGGCGCTGCAGGTGGGCTCCCCGCAGCCAAGGGCCGGCCTCTGCTCCCCCTTGGCCCTGGCCGCCTGCCTCTCCACCTCCCCGGGCAAGGCCATGCCCACCACGCAGAGCTTCGCCTCGGACCCCAAGTACGCCACCCCCAAGGTGATCCTGGCGCAGGACAAGGACAGCGCCCGGGGCCCCTGCATCCTGCCCATCGTCAAGGACGGCCGGAAGGCGAGCAGCACCCACTACTACCTGCTGCCCGAGCGCCCGGCCTACCTGCACAAGTACGAGAAGTTCTTCACGGAGGCCCGGAGCCCCGAGGAGCCGGCGCCCCGCGTGGTCAGCACCGCCACCGTCCGGCCCATGGTGCAGCAGCCCAACTGCTCGGCCAACAACAGCAACCCCGGCCCCCGGGGGGCGCTCCGGGCCTCCTGCAGCACCCAGAACATCGTCTACGACGGCAGCGAGGGCAGCCGGGCCGCCGAGAAGGTGCGGCTGGTGAGTGGCTCTTCGGGGGGGGGATTGGGGGAGGGGGGGCTGGGCCGGCCACGGTGGGGGAGGGGACCTGCTCCGGGCCCAGGCCGCATGGGGAGCTGCCACAGCGCTGCGCCCACTCTGGGGTGGGGCGAGGCCGTCTCTGCCCCGCAGAGTTCGCAGCAGGGAGCTGACTCTGAGCAGCCCGGGAGAGCAGGGCTCGGCCACAGATTCGTTGGGGCTCATCCCAGCCGGGTCTCAGTTTCCCCCTCTGCGTTCGCCTGCCGGCTCTGGGAACTGGGTGCGAATGGGCTGAGCCCCTCAGAGGGGGGACCCCCGCGCAGCATGCACACCCCAGGAGGGGGCCCAGCTGTGGGGCGGGGTGAGATGTCTGTGCCCTACCCGCTCCGTGGATCCCGGCTCCAGCCCCTTTCGCCAGCGCTGGGGCCAGTCCGCCCCACGCTCTGTGCACTCTGCCCCGGGGCCGATCCTGTGTGGTTGGACCCGCGTGACTCCCTTGCCGCCCGCGCTCCTCCCCCGGGGTGGGGCAGCCACGGAGCCCGACCCCGGCAGGCCGGGCCCGACAGTCACGCCAAGGGCACCAGTGGGCTCCGCTCTGCCTGGCTGCCCCCCAGTGCCCGGGCTGGCTGCGCAGCTGCCTCTGCCCAGCGAAGCATTGGCACTGCAGATCCCTGACCCCACCGGGCACCGGCCCCAGGGCTGCCCCCAGGCAGCTGGGCTGCCAGGAGCACTGAGAGAGGGCGCTACCCAGCCTGCAGCACTAGCGTCGCCCCGGGGCAGGTTTGGGCAACGCCCTGGCACAAGTGCCCCCGGGCCAGGTTCTGCGCCCTGGAGGCGGCCGGGCTACACGGCTCGGTCCCTCCGGAGCCCCCCAGATCCAGCCCCCCTGAGTCCCTCCTACGGCAGAGCACTACGGGGATGGGGGGGCCGGGCCCCCGACCCAAACGCCCCTGCCGCTGGAGATCCTGCCCAGAGGGGCGGGGGGGAAACAGGCTGGGACAAGCTGGCTGGAGGGACTGTCAGCCAGGACTCCTGGGTTCCGCTGCCTGCGCCTCGTTCCCCTGCCTGGGGAGTTCTCCATGGACGGCGTGTTGGGGAGCAGACCACCGGGGCCGGGGTGGGATGACTCGGGCGCGTCCCTCTCCAAGCCCTGCAGCTCGGGGGACCGGGGGGGAGGAGTGATCCCCTTCCCCCGGCTGGAGCCCCAAGACCAGGCCCTGTGTCTGACCAGGGTCCCTCTGGAATGGCCAGTTCTCTGACCTTGAAGGCCTGGGACGCCACCTGCTACTCCAGCGTGAGACTGCAGCCGCTCGCTGCTGGAGCCCACCTGCCCAGTGGGGTGGGGGGGAGATCTGGGGAGGGAACCACAGGCTGCGGGGGATGTTCTGCTGCGAAGGGGGCCACCACTCCCCACCCAGCCTAGACATCCAGCAGCCATTGCAGATGGGCGGGGCTCCGGACTCCTGGGTTCTCTGACACTGTCACCATGGACAAGTCACTGTCTCTCCCGCCCGCATGTGCCTCAGTTTCCCCATCTGTAAGTGGGGCGGATGGTCCCAAATGGTTGGAGATTGGGTGACAGGTGCTCCATGACGCCGAGGTGCCTTGCCACTGCTGCTGGAGCCCAGACGCCACGAGGATGGGCACCTCCGCCGTACCCATCTACATAGATTGCGCTGGTCGCTTTCCCCCGGATCCCCCGTCACCCGCCTTTGGGTGCCGCTGAAACGCTTGGGGAACCCCGGGGTGGCTGTTCCAGCCATGTCCCTGCACTGGCCATATGAGACCAGCCCCTTCCAGCCACCAGAGCCTTTGGCCCCGTGCTGACCAGGGGGCCTGTGTGGAGGGGAGTGAGCTGCCCAAGGACAGCCTGTCTACCCTCCCCGCCACCGGCGTCCTGCCCTCGGCGTGCTGCCCCCAGCTCCCCCCGACTCGTGTACCTTCCAGCCCCTCGGCAGTGCCAGCCCGTCCGGACCGCGCGCTCACGGGGGGCGTCTCCACAGGTGCAGGAGATGGTGCACGGCGTGACCACTGAGGAGTGCCAGGCCGCCCTGCAGAACCACAGCTGGAGCGTCCAGCAGGCCATCCAGTATCTGAAGGTACCGGGGGCCCCTCTCCCTCCACCCCGCAGGCCCTGTCCTCTCCCCGGGGCCGGCACGGCAGCAGACGGTGCCCTGCCCGCAGGGACAGGCTGTGGGTGTTGGGGGGGCGGCAGGACCTGAGCCCTGGCTTGTGAGAGTCCACCGAGCCCGGCGCAGCACCTGCTGGGGGGTGGCCTGATCCCACGGCGGGGGGCGGGGGGGACTCTGTTCATATGGGCACGTGCGCCCAGGCCACGCCCCTCCCATCTGACCCGGGTACAGCCAGCCCAGCCCCTCGCTGGTACCGTGTCTACCAGAACCTCCTTGGGGGGGATGAAGAACCCCGGGGAACCCCACTCTACGCAGGGGCCAGGCACAGCTCCCGGGGGGTGGCGGGTTCTCCATAGACATCGTCCCTGCCCCTCCCGCTGCCCGGGGGCCCCCCACTCACCCGCTGTGCCCTGTGGTTTGCAGGTGCAGCAGCTCTTCTGCCTGGGCCTGAAGACCCGGGGGGAGTGCCACAGGGTCCTGGAGATGTTCGACTGGAACCTGGAGCAGGCCAGCTGCCACCTGCTGGACCCCGCCAGGCAGAAGTACGGCGAGCCCCAGCCCCTCCCCGGCGCCCCCCAGGGGTTCGCAGCCTCAGCACGATCTCGGGGGGGGGGGTCCCCCTTTTGGAACCCGACAGCTGGGGCAGCCCGCCCAGGCGGGCCATGGCTGCCGAGTGCCACTCTCGGCATTGGCCCCAGGTTGGCAGCTGCAGCCACGGAGCCTGCCCCCCATCCCCGGGGGCTGGTCTGGAAGGATGGGGGGACGGACCCATCTGTGTTTCCCCGGGAGGCGAGGCCCCGCAGGGGCTCAGGGTCAGGCTCACCTGGGAGCGGTGTGGGGTCCCCAGCAAATGCTCCAGCCGAAGGCCATGCAGCACTGGGCGGCCCAGAGCAGAGCCTGCCGCCCAGCATGCCTGGGGGGAGTAAGGGCTCGTTCCAGCCCAGGGAGGGGCTCAGACCCAGAGAGCAGGGGCCAGCTGCCGAGGGCCTGCTCCTGTGGGGCACCCCTGGGAGCACAGAGGGCCCGCTGGGTCTCAGGATTGGGCCCCCAGCTCACCTGCTCCCCTTGTCCCACAGGCGGTGACGCCGGCAGGCCGGGAAGCTGAGTCAGACCTGGAGCGGGCACCTCCACGGAGCACGGCCGGAGAGCCAGGAGCAGGGCTGAGCGCCCGACCAGGGGCTCAGGACTGGCGAGGGGCAGCCCCCGGGAATTGTTTTGTAAAGAGAAATGTAATTTTAATATATATATAAATATTCTATTGGAGAGGAACCCGGTGCCCCCGGCTGTGTGCTGCACCCGGCCTGCCCCGGCTAGCACAGGGGGCTCAGGAGTGGCCTCCCCGACCCCCCGCTCTGGCGCCAGGGGGCACAGGAAGAGAGGAGGGATGGGGGCAGTGCCCCTGGGCACAAGGAAGGGGAGCACAGGGGCTGGGGCAGTGCCCATGGGCCCAGGGAAGGGGGGCACAGGAGCGGGGGCAGGGCCACGGGGACGGGGGATGCCCTTTGCCTGAGGAGGAAGCTAGCCCGGGTGAGGCTGCGGGTGGTTTGCACTAGGGACCATTGCAGCAGCTGCCCACCGTTCCCTGCACTATGGCAGGGTCTGCCCTGGCGGCCCCGCCCCCACCTCCCCAGGCTGCAGTGCGGGGGGCGGGGGGGCGAATGTGGCCCCAGCCTGGGCGGTTTGTGACTCACTTTGACACATGGGCAAAGGGCCCAGCTGAGCGTCACCCGCCAGCGCCTACTGCTACCCCTTTAATGCCCTTGAACTGGTCTCATCCGCTCCCCCCGCCACGCCAATGGGCTGCTCTCGTGAGCAGGGCAGAGCCCCGGACG
The DNA here is from genome assembly GCA_032164245.1 of Sternotherus odoratus. Taxonomy (NCBI): domain Eukaryota; kingdom Metazoa; phylum Chordata; order Testudines; family Kinosternidae; genus Sternotherus; species Sternotherus odoratus. The sequence goes on from JAVMKO010000009.1 coordinate 4,153,603, forward strand.
CCTGGGTTCTACTCCCCATTCTGTCTCTGACCGACTGGGTGACTTGGGCAGGTCCCGGCCTCTCAGTGTGCCTCGGTTTCCCCTCCCCCCACATGCAGCGAGAGCACTGGTGTGTCCCAGCTCATCCGTGTCTGTGAAGCGTGGTACGAGGGGGGAGCTATAGAAATCCTCCGCCTGTGCCCTTCAGCCCCCCCCAGGCCAACGTACCCCGGCTTTGCCGCCCCCCCCCCCCCCGGTCCTGGGCCCAAGCGGGTGGGCAGGGCTGGCTGTTTTCACAGGAGTCCTCACAGCGGGGCTGGCTTCGTGCCCGCTGCCCAGGGGACCATGCCCCCCCTTCCCCAGGGGCCTGTGCCCCCCCTTCCCCAGGGCTGCCCTCTGATGTCACCAGCCACAGGAGCCAGCCCGGCCGGAGCAGCCCTGTTGTCCAAGGTTAAGTGGCTGGAAGAGTTTCATCCTCTCCTGGCTTTGTGATTCCTTCCTTTCCACTCACCCCTCCCTCCTTTTGCAGTCAGCAGCCCCCCGACCCCCCTCGCCCTGCCTGTCGCTCCCTTCGAAACCCTGCTCAGTGACGATCCACCAGAGAAAAGCGCAGGAGTGGGACACTGACCTCGGACCTCCCCCGCCGCGTGTTCCCCATCCACGGGCATGGGCCCGGGGGATCCCCTGTGCGGGTGCTTAGATACCACAATGGTAGGCGGTTCTGGCAACCACCAGATCGGGCTGCGCGTTCCAGTCCCGCTGCCGGCACACAGTCACTGGCGCGAATACTCTTCCGAGTCTTTATTTGCAAACAGGAATTGCTTTTTGGGGAACACAGACGCCCTCCTACAAAACCCAATGGATTTCTCCCTCCCCCAGCCTCCCACCAGCTCTGTGAATCAGCCCCACTCTCCACGGAGGAGATCTCACGTCGGGATACAGCGTCGTCACCGGTCCCACTGAGCAAAGCAGGGGCTAGAGGAGCGCGGAGAATGACCTGGAGCAGACGGATTCTCACTCTGTAACGAACACAAAGCCGCTTTTGGGGTTTCTACTAAAGAAATGCCACCCGCAGTTCATGCCTCGCCACCATTTACCGTCAGGCCTGAGATGCAGATTGCGGGGCCTAGGTTGGAGTTTGGGACATTGGCCCGTGGCGTCACGACCACCCCGTTGCTGTGCCCAGCCCCGCACCTGCAGCGGCCCGAGGTGACTGAACCGGGGATTTCCTCGTCCACGGGTGACGTTCGCTACCCACCCTGCGGAACGGCCGTGTGCACAATTTGTCCTGCTCACGCCAGGAGAATCCTGGCAGGGTTCCTGGCGGCTGACCAGTCAGTGAGCAAATCCCACCCAAATCACCTGTCCCAGGGCCAGTGAAATCAGCGCGACCCCCGTTTCCTCTCACCAAGGGGGGTGATTCAATTGAGAGAGTCGTGAATAACACGGGAGAGCTGGCGACTCTTTGTCCCCCGGGTTGTGGTGAACGCACTGGGCAGAGTGAACCAGGCCCGGCTCTTCAGAGATCCGGCCTCTAGGCGCATCCCTCCTATTGATTTCAATGGGCGTTAGCCCCCGGCCCAGTCCCTGGACAGTGAATCGCAAAAGCCAGCGCCCGGGATTTGCAAGAGATGTGCACATGGCTAGTGAGCTACCAAAGGGGCAGCACAGTCGGGATCCCCACAAATTGCCCACTTACCCCCCTCCCAAAACCAACCCGGCCCCTTTCCAGTGTGCTCTAGAGGAATGCAGCTCCCTTGGCGGAGGGTCCCTGGCTCCCCGCACACCTGGGGGGTGGAAGCCCAATAAAACGACCAAGGCCCTGGGGGGCACTGCAGGACTCCAGTCCCTGCACTCAGCACCCGCAGCTCCTGCTGGCAAATCCACTCTGCGTCCGCCTGCTGGTGCGGGTTCCCCAGCTCTCCAAGCTGCTCGGCCCGCTCTCAGCTAGTGAGAACGTTCTGGGCCTAGGGGACCAGGCAGGACCGCAAAGCCCAGCCCCGCTCACCTCTCCCTTCCCCGGAGTCTCTCTCTGCCTCTTCGGAGGACGTCGCTGTTGGAGACAAGGAAGAGCGGAAATGGGGTGAGCCGGCATCCCGTTACTCTTTACTCTCACCTTGAGCCTGGCATCCTCCGACCGCGAGACTCATTAACACGCTGGGATCCCGGTCTAAGCACACGAGAAATCCAAGCTTTTACCAAGGAGCGCAGGACTGGCTCCGAGCGGCGACCCGTCTAGTCTAGGCTCCCGGCTCCAAGAGTAGCCAGCTCAAGAAGAAGGCACGAACGGCTGAGTGGGAACGGTTACACACGGTGTACATTTCTCCCTCTGGCACTTCAGTCGTGCAGCAGCCTGGTGCTGCCTGCTACGCAGAAATCCATCTCACCGCAACCTTTCCCCCCGGCCTATGGACGTCCAACGTATGACCAGAGACGCCGGGGCCATAGGACCCCCAACACCCATAGGGCCAACCAGATCCTATCAAAATCCTCACCTGCCCAGTGGGGTCTGCAGAGGTCTCAGTACAAGGGGGTGAAAATAACTTAAAGGTGGAGACAGGAAGCGCCCCGTGCATAGATTCTCAGCTGTGCTTTTAGCTCTTGCTGCTGGCTGTTAAATGGACCAAAGGGACATTCACTTTCAGCCCCTAGGAGAATAACGCCTACGCCTGGCAGCTGACGGGCTCTCCCCAGGCCCTGCGGCCCAGCTCCGGGAACTCACATTGGTTTGGCAGCCTGTACCCAGCACAGCTGATCTTCGGTCTCTTCTGAGCGTACTTAGCACAGAGCTGGGGGCTCCCCGCCTGCCGGCAGCACCAGTCATGAAACTTTAATTCTGCATCTGGAGGTGGAAATTACAGCGCCGTGTTAGGAAGGGAAACGTTACAAACTGGGCAGAACCCGACGCCCCTTGGAGTGAGTGAAGAAAACGCCCCATTTCCATCAGTGGCTCATGGTTCGGGTCCCGCCCGTCGCTCCTCCCTCAGCAGAGAGACTGACAAAAGCCGATGTGCAGAGAAGTTAAAACGGTCCCTAGCCTTGTTTATGGGCAACGGCGAATGCCGAATCAGCCGTGGGGTGCGGCGCGGCGGACCCAGACCCACAGCGTTTGCTCACCTGACTCTTCCATTCGCGCCAAGAGGGGAATTGAATTAACCCAGGACCTCGGGCCCAAACAATGTCAAACGCTGGGAACTCGTCTTTCAGAGCAATTTAGCGCCATTATTCTAATTAGCAGGATCTGACGTTAGTCATACGTCGATCCCCCTGCAACAACCGCTCTGCCTGTCTTGTGTCTCCAGCGCTTGGTGCGCACCGGTTCTCAAGGTGTTCGGAATCGCACTGGGCAGGCGCCCACTGGCCGCTCAGCTCCCCAGGCAGGCAAAGGAAAATCACCGCAAAGCTGAGGAAGGCCCAGCCCACCTGCCTCTCATTACATGACCGGGGGGGGAGGGGATAGCTGCCAAACCTCCTCCTCGGCGCTTACCGCGGTCAGGGGACGCCTGGCGCGAGTCCTTCCAGGTTCTCTCCTGCCGCCCGTCCACCAGCTCGTTCTGGCTGTCATAGAGACAGCGGACCCCGGCGCCGTACTGGTTCGGGGAGGCTGGGTACAGCATCGTCACACGGGCGTCCGCCGAACCTGCAACAACCCACCGGTCGCACGGCAGCTTTCAGAGTCTGGGCACGGACGTGCCCTGGAGCCGTGCCGTGCCGTGCCAAAGGCAGCCTCTGGGTTTCCTGCCCAGTCCAAAGCCCAGTGAAGTCGGGGGAAGGTTCCCCTGGATTTCAGCAGGGCTGGGGCTCAGGATTCTCACAAAGCTCCTCCGAGCCCCTGAACTCACACAGTGTGTGGGGGGATTTATTCTCCAGCCCACCGTGCAGTGGAGACACCCAGCAATGCCTGGTTTCTAACTGGGCGTTCAGGAGCTTCGACAGGTACATTGTCACCGCCCTGCTCAGCTCATTATGCAGGGTGGGGGCTGCGGGCCGGGGTAATTCCAGGGTCCGCCCCTGCTGCAGCAACAAACATAATGGGAGGGGGGGGGAGACGACACCCCGGAATCACTAAGCTCCAACCGAGTGTAACCAAATAGCAGGACCGAGTGAAGAGGGAGCTGGATGAATTTCCTGCTGCTCTTTCTTTCAAGCCTCTCTAGGCGACGGCCGACCAAGAGGCAACGAGCAACTAGTATCAATTCACCTGCAAAAGGCGAAATCCTGGACAAACCACCTGGTCTGGGGCCAGGCCCACAGGCTGATGGTGGCCTGGATCTGACCTGTCTCAGACCTAGGCACTGACTCCGTGGGTGCTCCAGGGTTGGAACACCTACAGGGAACAATTGGTGGGTGCTCTGCACCCCCTAGCAGCTCGCCGTCCTGCCCCCTGCCCCAGCTCACCGCCGATCCGCCTCCTCCCCTGAGTGTGCCACCGCGTCCTGCTTCTCCCCCCTCCCTCCCAGCACTTGCGCCGCGAAACAACTGTATCGCACAGCTGGGAGGGAGGAGGAATGAGGCGTGTTCGAGGGAAGAGGCGGGGCCGGGGCAGGGATTTGGGGAAGTGGCCCAATAGGGGCTGGGAGGGGGCGGAGTTGGAGCAGGGACTTTGGGGAAGGGGTGGAATTGGGCCGAGGTGGGGGGCGGGGAGGTGCGAGAGCACCCACCGGCACCGGGGAAAGTTGGCGCCTATCACAGAAGGAAAGAGGGTTCATGGACCTAACTGGGCTTGGGGGTCCACAGCAAGTTGTATTCCCCCTGGCAGGCCCCGGGATTCTCCCTCCTCACAGGTGCTGAGCTGGGATCATCGCTTAGGGCAGGATGGGCCCACGTGACTCTTTCCCTGTCACTGCAGAGATCTTGGGCCCCTTCTCCCTGCTGGGTCTCCATGGAGATGACCCTCCTAGGCCAGCAGCTCCGGCCCTCACAGTGGGGCAGGCGCTTTGTCCAGACTAGCCCCTAACAGCCGGGTAAGGAGGAGCCATTAGTCCATCTCGCTCCCAGGGAAAGGAGGGCAAGGAAAGGGACCCGGGGCGAGGACTAGATCAAACAGGCCCAGGCGTTGTCAGTGCCCCACCTCTGCTCCGGCGGTAGTGCCGATCCAGCGCTCCACGGCGCAGAGAGCACGGGCAGGCCGGCAGATCCTCGTTCCAGCCCGCCGGATCTTGCTGCGAGCTGAGCCAGGCCAGGCACCGCAGTCGGTAGTTCACCTGCACGTGACTGGCCAGACTGTACAGCCACAGCCCCCGCAGATCTAGGGCAAAAACAATCCGACTGAGTCACCGGCAGGACTGGTCTAGCGCAGGAGAGGGACTTGACGACGCTGGGTTCTCGGACGGCTTTGACCATACGGGAGACGGACTAAGGGGGGATATTTTCTGAAAGGGGAGGGTAACCGGGGCCTTGTTACACAGCCTCCGACTGTCCAAATGTTACACAGCCTCCGACTGTCCAAATGTTACACAGCCGCCGAATGTTGCCGTAGGAACGCTCCAGTAACTCGCTCAGTGTTGGAAATCGCAGTAGCTGTGGGGATGGTCTCCCAGTGAGGCCTTGTCACTGTGAGTGGACGTAGGAATCCTCCCCCGTTTGCAAGACACTAGCCCATGGGCACAGCCTGTCCTGACTGGCATATCTGACCGGGCCCAGGGCCGCGCACGGGACATTCCTGGGGGGTGAGCTGAACGTCAAGGGGACCATTCAGCATCAGGGAACAGGAACTCGCCATGAAATATTGGTCCCCCTGACAGTTCTGAAAGTTTTGCCCGGGGTTGCGGGAGGGCCGGGAGTTCACCCACAGCGCCTGGGGGAACCTGGGAATCTCTCACCTTGGCGCAGCCTTTGCCCATCTCCACCCGGCCCAGAATGAGACCGTGTGGCCACAGTGCCCCTACCTGTGTTGTAGCCTCTGAACTGGTCGGGGCGATATTTGGCGGCTGGGGGCCTTTGGGTCAGATCGTCATTTCGGTAAAGTCCATCCCCGCTGCACGGCAAAGCAAAACCCCACATCAGCCTTCCTGGCAGGAGCAGGGGGTCTCCTCCGCACCAGCCTCCGGCAAGTTCCCTCCCCGGGGTCCCTGGAACAACTCCCGACCTGCCAAGCCCACCTCAGCCCGAGCGGGATGGGGCACACAGCAGCGTGTGGATAAGCAGCCCCGACTCACAGAGCACAAGGCTGAGCCTGTGGCCGTCTCCCCAGGAAGCAGCTGTGGCACTGAGAGCTGTGAAGCTGCACTGCCTTGGCAGGCGGGGTAATGCTCCTTTTAAGGGTTCACGGCGCGGGCAGAGAACTGCCGCCATTTTGGTTTCAGCCCTCCTGGAGCCTGTTCCTGAGGAGACACCCACACACTCTGCTTCCTCCCCGGGGAGCTTTAGTTTGGGTCGTATTGTACCTGTTTGGCTTCAGCTAGACTGAGCGCCTGTGCTGCTCGCTGCGTATGGAAAGAGAGAGCCGGGAGTGACGCTCATTCATCACACTGCAAGCAATGGAGCGATCCCTTAATCCCCATCAGCCCAACGTTCCCAAGACACCCGCTGCTCATTTATATTTGTAAATCCTCAGCCTTCCAAGGGGCCGCCTGCATTTTAACTACACGACACCCGCGGGAGACAGAAGGGGCCGGCCGGTGGCACTTTTGGGGCGTTCTGAGGTTGCCGTGTGACCCCCGCTGCGAAAGGGGTAAATACAGACTTGGGAGGCGTATGAAGTGATCCAGAGAGGGGGGAGCACACAGCACCTGGAGTAGCCCATCAGCACGTTGGTCAAACCCAGCTTGGTGTAATCCCACTGCATGCCGCCATCTTGGTAAAGGAGGAGGGCGTAGGCCTTGAAGCCATCTGTGGTGAGGACAGCCTGGTACGTGTTTGTCTAGAGGAACACAAGGTGTGCGGGTAAGGACCGAGTTTCCATATAGTGGAAATGGGGGGGTACAAATCACTAGGCAGTGAGAGACACCAAACAGGGCTAATGCTAACGAGGAGTTCTCCGTTGTGACAGTGGAGCGCTGGGCTGAATCTGTGCAACTCCTGGAGACCACGGCAGTAATAAAAACCTAACTCAGGAAGCAACGCCAGGTGTAATTCTCGAAATAAATGTCACAGGCCACCAGAGAATGGACAAGCAAACCTGGGCACCAAACACATTGCCAACGCTTCTGATTTTTCGTGGCCAGCGGTGTGACATTTTAGGTCTAAGTCTTTATCAAAAATGTTATCAACACGATTGTCAAAAACTTTTGTTTGCTGAAAATCGCACTTTTAGTCAAGCAAAGCATCCCATAACCCCTTCAAAAAAGTCTCCAATTAAAATGTGTCTAAATGCCAAATTAAAGATATATTAAAAAAAAATTCAAGATCACTCAAAAATGGGCCTATTTCAAAGGGTTGAAACAAACAACTTACAAATTGGTTTCAACGTGTGATAGTTTTTGATCAGCTCTGTATGCGATTGATCATGTAACAAACAGAAAGATTATATTACTTACGGTGTCTCCATGAAAAGTGAGCATAAGGGACTTTACCTAGAGACCCACATAACCCCTCTTTCACATAGGTCTCATTCATGGGGTGAATTTATCTTCAATTAACGTTCAAGCGAAACACTCAAAAGTTACCTTGCCTCTCCCAACGAGTGCACAGTAGTAATGGTATCACGGGTTCTGAATTCATGCCCCCATTAAGTTCACGAATCAGGATATCATAGGTTATCTGGTCTCCGCCACAAGCATCTGAGCACTTCATAGTGCTTAATGCAGGTATTGTCCCATTTTACAGATGGGAAACTGAGGCATGGAGAGAAAGGGATTTGCCCAAGGTCACATGGGACCTGTGTAGGAGAGCAGTAAACTGAACCCAAGTTTCCCGAGTCCCAGACTAGCATCCTAATCACCGAATCGTCCTTCCTCCCATAGAAGTTCCCCAGAACATTTGGAAATCGATCCAGACCAATCCAGAAGCAACAGCTCTCTTGAGAAAAGCTGCTGGGGGTGTCTAAACATGACCCGCGTATCACAGGACACAGACACAATGCAGCAGTGCAGGCCTGACCAACACTGGTGGGTATGGGTCATGGGGGCAGAAAGCCACTTTGCCAATAGCTTCCTGAAGCCCGTGTGGTCCCTTACCCGCGTGACAGGCGGCCGTGCTGGATAGGCCGGGGCCTTCTCCCAGGTGATCTTAAGAGTCCATTTTGCAGAGTACGACGTCTTCAGGTAGCGCCGAATCTTGTCCTCCACGTCGCGGACAAACGGGTGTTCGGCAGAATCCAGAGTAACGAACTCCTGCGGGTTATGCACGGGGATGTTACACCTGCAGTGAACCCCTCGGCTCACCCAGGCATTCCTCCCGTCGACTAAGGACTTAAGCGACGCTTAGGCCGGACGCAGACCCCCGGCAAAGGGGGGGATTTCATGCTGAGTGACGATGGACTCGGACGTTAGGGGACCATCAGGAACTGCTGAATCCGACGACGCCTCTAAACCCCACTGCTCGGGCGTCTCCACATCGGCAGGCTAGCGAATGACGTGCTAAATCGTAAGCCGTGTAATGCGAAGAAATGCAGCTTCGCTGTGCCTGCCGTTTAGCACGTCTAGCTGGGCCTCACCACGTGTAAACACTGACCTGGTAAAAGGTGGTGCCAACGCCTTTGGAGAAATCCGCGTTGGCCCAAAACACAGCGACCATCGGTACTTTCTCACGGCCAGTAAATCCTCCGGGAGGGGGGTTTGGAGATGGGAACGTGTCACGGTCCGAGGCTGGAAAAATGATTTGGCCGTTGTCTGTAAACTAAACGACATTATTCCTTATGTTAGCTCCTTTTCAGGAGAGACGAATAATGCATAACGAGGTACAGGGTCTGTCTACACAGGGCTTGGGCTGCGGGGCTGTTCCATTGCTGTGTAGACGTCTGAAGTCAGGCTCTAGGACCCTGCGAGGTGGGAGGCTCCCAGAACTCAGGCTCCCAACCAAGCCAAGCCAGCTACACAGCAATGGAAGAGCCCCACCAGCCGGAGTTGGCCGCACAGGCCAGCGATGGGTGGGTTTTTTTGCTGTGTAGACAGAGAGGTACGGGCTAGCTGCAGAGTCCACTGAAGTCAATAGAAAGTCACCCATTGATTTTAGGGGCTTTGGGGGATCAGAGCTAACAGTGATGTGTATTTGATCATTATTACAGGTTTTTATATTGCGGCAGGGCCTAGGAGATCCGTCCACCAGCCATGCCTGCCCGGAGTCAGGCACCGAGCGAAAAGGCAGCCCCTGCTGTAGTTAAATGTTTTACTGCTTCATTGCAAAACATTTTGTTTAATTAGAAAGTGACTGTGATCTTAACAAACTCTCTTAATAAACATGAACTCCCATGTAAACACCCCTGACTCAGGCACCGGAGAGCAAATCCAAGCCACCAAAAAAATGATTTTTATTTCTACAGATATTAATCCACATTTGTTGAAAATGAGGGGGAGGGGCCCACATTTATACCTGACCAGCTAAAATCTTAATCCACTGCATGTTCCAAAAGCTCTTGGTTTGTTTCTAGAGGACTGGCCGAGTGCACATCTCACTCAGACTCACGTATAGAGAATCGCGCAGCGTTTTCCCAACTGGGAACCCAATCTCGGGTCTGAAGACAGGGGAGTTAAAATCCACTCTTCTTTCCACGTATCGCGTATCGGTTTCCTTCGCTCCATACGGATACAGCGGCACGGCTGCAACTGAAACACAGCGATTACAGGCCACTTCCTTTCACTAGCTAAAGATTTTCAAATATCAGAGGGACTGAGCGGATGGCAGGGGACCAAAAGACGGGGTTTGGGCAGGGGAAGCAGAGTGGAATAAAGGCAGGTTCCTTGGCCTATAGGATCCGGGTTAGAGGGGACCCCGACGCTGCAGCGCATCAGCCACAGAGCAGCGGGTGTTATGGTACAGGGGGTATATCGCCAGGGGGACAGCGGAGATCTTGTTCGGTTGCAGAAATCTGTCTATTGCTCAGAAATTCATGGGAGGTGACTCACCTGTCGCTGACTGTCCTGTACCAGTCGTAGTGGCCTCTCTGATTCCAACTGAAACAGCCGCTGTTCGCGCCTGGTCAGATCCTGCTCTAGTATCAGACTGAAGGGCTGTTGACACAACCAGAGCAATATCTCAGGCGTGGGGAGGGGAAATCACACACAACTCCGAACCCTTAATGTTTACCTCACAGGGCGGCTTTTCACAGTCTGTTTTCACACCTCTGCAGCTCATTACAGGCACAAATGACATAAATTAGCTGTTCGACTACCTGACATGTGGCCACATGGTCAAGTGCCTAATTGGCCTCAGCTGCACTCTGTTATTTGGGCCAGCACCAGAAAGGGAAAGGCTGTGAAAGTATTGAGAGATCAAGTCTTTGCCCAAATCTGCATTGAGAGGGAAAGGCCTGGGGGGTATCTGCCAGTGTGTCCAATAAAGTACAGACCAAAGACATGAATAAATACTATGAGACTCCGATCGCAAGGGCTGAATTTGTCACTTTCATTTAGAAACTGGGGCTTTCACAGCCGACCCTAAGTAACCCTTCGAAACAGAGAGCCACAAAACCAACCTGCCTTCTCCCTGACACCCCCCGTGGCCCCCGTCCTGCACTCAGTCCCTGGCACTGCCCAGAAAAACAGGTCTCCCCGCATGCCCCAAACCTGAACTCCAGAGCCCCAAGATGTGCGATTGCACATGTACACCCAGCTTAGCGAGCGGAGGGGACTGAGCTGAAAACCGCTGCCTGAACCGAACCCATCTGGGGACGCTAGTGACGTACCTGTTGTTCCCAAGAGGGGGGACGGTGTCTCTGCCCGTCCTCTGGAGGGCGCTGGAGTGGCGGCAGCTGGCACATGGGACGCAGCAGCCGAATCCAGGTTAGCGCCCCGTTCTGGGGGCGTTTCCCCCTCCTCTGAATGGAGGGCAGGGGAGTGGGATCCCGGGGCAGAGGGCGTACAAGAGGTGGCCAGGCGTGGCGTAGTGCGGGATTGCCCGGTACCTGCCTCCAGTCCTGGTAATGCTGGGGGGACTCCGGAGATGGCGGCTTCTTTCGTAACCCCAGCTGGCCCGATGACAGTCGGCCTCTTGGGCGAGGCCGGGGAGGGCACCGGGGCACTAGGAAGTGAAGGGCCTGGCCGTGCAGTCTCTGAAGCTGAGGGCCCAGCAGCGGTTTCACCGGGAGAGGCAAAGGCAGCCGGAGATGTTTCCCCTGACGGCGCATGTAGCCCTGTGGTGTTCCCGTCCCCTAAGGACGAACCCAGGGAGGTCTCAGCTTTGGCCAAGATTCCTCTTTCTCCTGGGGGTAGCTCCGCCCCGCTGGCCGGACTCACCCCTGCATGCTGGGCATTGGGGTTAGAGATGGTGGGTTCCTTGTTGGCTGCAGGCACGGAACCAGCCGCCCCCCCACTTCTGTCCGTAGCTACTGGGGTGACGGGAACTCTCTCGCCAGCTGAAGAGGGAGGAGCCGAACCCACCGCGCTGGGGCCTCCCGAGGAGCGTGAGACAGAGGGGAGAAAGGCTGCGTCCCCAGGCCCTGCAAAGACGGACGCGGGCGTTCCCTCGGTGGCTGTCGACGGCTCCCTCGCAGGGGCTGGACGGGGAGCCTGGAGAGCACCGGACAATCCGGGGGTGGCCTCACCCGTAGTTTCAGGCTCAGCCGGGGCTCCGCTGGGAGATGCAAGGGCAGGTGGGAACGTTCCTCCGGATGGAGCGAGTCTTCCTGTCCCGGTCCCGTCTCCTAAGGGTGGAGAAGGGGATGCTTCGGCATTGACCCAGGCTGCTGTATTTCCTGCTGTGTCCCCGGGATGCGGCTCTGGGACGGAGGGTGAGGGATTCGTCTCACTCTGGAGATTGGGGTCGGAAATCGGGGTTGCTCCATGCGCCGCAGACACCAGACTAGCCGTATCCCCTCTGTTCCCTGAGGGGGCAGGGGGCAGGGCTGTCTCCCGAGCCGAGGATGGCGGAGGAGAATCCATAACCAACGCTCCGGGGTCTCCGGTTGGCAGCTCGCCCGTGGGCGCGGGACTGGGCTGTGCCCGCCGGGGCCCGGGATCGGTGTCACTCTGGGTACCAGCGTGAGATGTTGCGGCTGCCTCGTTCGCCGCGCTGTTGGCTGCTAGCCCTGCACTGGCAAAGCCTCCAGTAACGTTTACTCCTGCAGGCCCTTTGCCTGCTGCAGCGGGAGATGCAGACTCTGGGGCTGATGGAGAGAGGGGTGGTCCCGGGGCAGAGTTTGTCAATTCCTCTCCTTCCCCAGGAGCTGTGCCTACCGCAGCATCTGGAGAGGGCCGGGGAGAACTGGGAGCCCCAGAGACCCCAGCCAAGGCGGATCCTGTGCTGTCAGTCTCTGAATGGGACGGCTCGGCAGGGATGTCCCAGGGAGACGGGCTGGCAGACGGGGCTGTTCCCCCTGAGAGCGTAGGTCTGGCTGTCACCGTCCCAGGCTCTCGAAGTGAACGAGGGGAAGTTTTGGCATTCGACGAAGCCCCCGGCTCTCCAGTAGGCAGCTCCTCTGTGTTAGCCAGACGCCGCTCTGTATCGGTGGGTGAGGGATTTGTTTGGCTCTGGGTATCAATCGCAGATTTGGGGGTTTCCTCATGTGCAGCCAACACGGGCTCCCCTGTAGCCCTTCTTCCTTCCGGAGTGGCAGGGCCAGTAACTGTCTCATTCGCTGAAGCCAGGTGAGGGGGTCCAGTAATGCTAGAAAATCCACTTGGGGGGTGCCCCTCTCCCTCAGTCTCAGCGGGTCCTGGTGACCCAGCCTCTCCCGCCCCAGCTACAAAGGCAGGTGGGGGTGTTTCCCCTGCCAGTGCAGCAGGAGACAGGAACGCCGATGGAGAAAGAGGTGTTCCCTTGGACACAGCAGTGCCAGTGGATGTCAAGGCCCCTGGTCCGCCGGGCGTGGTTCTCCCGTTCCCAGTAGCTGCGGAGAGAGGAGAGGAGGCGGTGACACCGGAGAACGTGCCAGGACCGGATCTCGTGACCTCCAGCTCGGAACGGGAGAAGAGGGTCGGGCGAGGGCCGGATGGGCTGGAGTAGAACACGGCCGATGTGGCGGCTGCGTCTCCTGCTGGAGCGGTGGCAACGGTCCCGTGTTCCGGCGAGACGTCCAAAGTGTTCGTCGTGCCGGCTGACGTGTCTGCTTCTTCTGTAGGGATCTCGGTGGCTTCGCCTCTGCCGGCTCCTGGCTCTGGGAGGGAAGACGCTGGTTCAGGGACAGAATTGGCAATGGCCCCATTCCCTGCTGACACCACACTAGCTGTTGCCACCTCTGCTGGCAAAGAGGTGCTGGTGTTGCCAGCGCGGCCATTTGAAATCGCGATTTCTCCAGGCAACATGGTCACGTCGGCGCCTGCCGCCGCGGCGGACAGGGCCGGAGGAGACTGCGTTGCCAAGGTGACCGCTGTCTCTGTGGCTGCCGGGCCTGCGGCACGGAGCAAACCACGCTCCGCCGCCGTGGGGAATCCGGCTCCAGGTGCGAACTCATCTGCCGGCGTCAGCTGTCCGTCCGCAGAGGTGGGCCCCGGGTCTGCCCAGGCTGGAGGACATGAAACAAAGGCGGAAGGAATTCTAATAATCAGCCTGCGTATAAACCCAGCCTGCTTGGCAGACTAGTCATTGCTTTTCTAGCCAGAAGGGTCCTTGCGGTGCCCGGGGCAAAGGACTCAACCATTGACGAGTCACTGATGCTAATTAAATTAGACTCCGTTTGCCAGGGCAGGTAAGGAATCCGCATATGGTGGTTTCTCCTTCCGGGGCTGCAGGTCACACATGTGCAGTTGGTTTCCTGTGTTTTCAGGCTTTTACACCCCCCCCCCCCCAGGGTACTCCACCCTCAGGATTATTCTTCTAAGAGCCACTGGCGGCTTGGTAATGTCATTCTGAGGCCTGGGAGTGCGGGGGGGAGCCTGTTGGTTTTGAGCAGAGGAGAAAGCATGGCAGTCTCCCCAAATTGCTTGAACTCCTGGGGTCAGTTCCTTGCTCTGCCACTCCCGGCAAGCTGAGATTGGCTATCCCCTTGGAAAAGCCACCAACCAATAGCTGTGTGTGCCTCAGTTTCCCAGGACCATTGGCAGCTGTGAGCAGCTGCTTGAGGGTGCCAAGATGGGACACACCACAGAGGAGCCCCTTCGGGGAATGCTCTCGGTGCTAAGCCCCCCTATAGGGAAATCTCTAGGGGACCCATAGTGGGGGATGGGCGCCTCTCTAGGCAGCCAGTGCCACAGTGGTAATGGCTGAAGCTTTTATTAACAATACTCCTGCACTGTTATACTACAGCCTTTCACCGGGGGGGGGGGGGGGGTGGGGGGGGCGACCCGTGCCTTGCACAGGTAGGTCTCCTGAGTTCTGTAAACCCAACACATCACAGAGGCCCCAAGCAGCAGCTACTGATGCCAGCGAGTGTCTCTAAGGAACGCTCAGACTGTATCTGGAACAGGCTGGAGCCTTCTCCTGGAGGAAGCTGCAGAGCACTGCGACGCCGCTCCCATTAACATGCGAAGACGTGGCGTTTACGGCTCCGAGAACGACGTTATGGGACTTCCCCTGCCTCAGTTTCCCTAGCTGTCAAATGGGAACAACAACACAGCCCCACTTTGGTCAGGTACTTTCACATCCTCTGGTGGGAGCTTCTCTGTATAGGGCCATACATGGGTATTACTGTCCCTGTCCTTCTACCCTCTTCTTATTTCCCTCTGGTGTGGGGGGGTTAGGACTGGTTTATCAAAGCACAAAACTGTTGCCAGAAATCTTTGGCAGACAGTCAACGAACACACACACAACGAACCCGGCCTCTGTGATGTGTTGGGTTTACAGAACTCAGGAGACCTACCTGTGCAGAGCACGGGTTCCCCCCCCCCCCCCCGGTGAAAGGCTGTGGTATAACAGTGCAGGAGTATTGTTAATAAAAGCTTCAGCCATTCCAAGAGGCGATCCTCTCCTACAGTCTCTGCCTCTGAGCCTCCCTGTCTCTGAGGCCGGGCGAGCTTGATCCAGTTTACAGGGAGGAACACACACGCTAGTGAGCACAGCGCAGGCCTTACCGTGTAGCATGCACACCCAGCAGCCTAAGGCGGTCCAGGAGATTGGGCCCCTCGTCCCCATGGCTCAGTGAAGCGCGCCCGAGGCAGCGACGTGCGCTAGGGAGAAGGGAGCTGATGGGAGCTGCAGGTCTCCTCCCTCCGTCCTCCGGGAGCTGGAATGAAACAGGTGCACTCCCGTGGCGCCCGCCCACGGCTACTTATAGGGGCTGCCCAAGGGAGGCGGGCGCCAACCCCTGCATCACACCCTGTGCCCCCTCATGTCCCTCCCTCCCCTAATCGCCTCCCGGCACCCTCCACGTTCCTGGCCAGCCCCTGGGAACACACATTCCTGTTGCTTGCAAGTGAGCTGCCCGGCCAGAAAGTGAAGTGTCCGAGCGCCGGCACTGGCTCTGCGTTCCCGTCCGGCATCCCTACCGCCCTGAGGAACGTACCACGGGTGCCCACGCTGGGACACCGCAGGAGAACACGCCCGGCGGGGGCATGGTGCCCTGGGTGGCAGTTTGGGGACCTGAACACTGGGAAGGGGATGTAAGGGCAGAGTCACACCCCGGGGGGCGGCCTGTCCGTGTCAGAGACGGGTAGGAAAGCCCTGCTTCCCCAGCCTCCCCCCATGGGGAGCTCCCCTTTGGGGGTGTCTAACCAGGCCCTAATCAATAGCAGGGCCACAGGAGCCAGTTGAGAACAAGGGCTAGTTAGGAGCCTAACGCCCATTGGTTTCAATGGGAGTTAGGTGCCTAAATACCCTTGTGACTCTGGGCCAAGGTCTACGCTGGCCTGAGGAAACTAACCCCCCAACAACACGATGCCGTAACACGAGGTCTAGCTGAGGCTGGTGGGCTCTGGAGAGAGTCTGCTCTAGACTGGGCTCTGCATCACATGCAGCTGGTGGGGTTCGGCTCCTTCCTACCATAATGATGCTCTACGGTGGTGCAAATGAGCGGAGGGGGGCTGTCTTTGGAGCAGTTCCCTCCCCCCACTAGGGAGGAATCGCTGCGGCCCTTCTGGAGAAGGTATTTCCCCTGACGAGAGGAACTGGAGAAAGAGGGTCGGGTCCAGGCGGGCTCAACTCTGGTGCAGTTCACAAGCTGAACCAGGTTGCTACCAGATAGACACAGGCCTCCTGACACACAACACTGGCCTCCACATTGGCTCAGGGAAAAGCCTTCTCCTATAACTCTGCCTGCTCACTGCATCATTTATTGCTAATGAAACATGGTGGGTGCAGTGGGATTTGAACCTAACACTCCCAAAGAGGCCGCACCAAATGTCCCTGACCGAGTCAGTGTTGAGGCATGAATCTAATCCAGCTCTTCTGGCTCTCAATCCAGTTCCGTACCCACTACATTACACCGCTCCCCATGCTCTGCATTCACACCCGTGCAAAAATAAACCATGGGTGCCATGCCTGTGATCACCAGGTTCCACCATTCATCCCCTACATGAGGAGCACTAGTGCCGTGAACCACAGGGTCTGATGGATGGGGGCATGACAAACACACCCAGCAAAGCACCACAGCAAAGCACACCCAGCCTCAAAAACCCATTCAGACTTCACAACAGCTTGCAACTCTGGTGAACACACCCAAAACTCAAGGAGGTGCAACCCAGCACCCAGAGGATGCAGGAGCAGGTCAACAGTGTCACTGCCACCTGAGACAACAGCTGAGGTTTCCCTGGGTTTCTTGGGAGAGTCAGGAGGAGACGAGATGGCTAGAGAGGAAGTCTGGTACAGAGAAGGGCATCAGGATACCATTGTGGAAGCAGTATCATCCAGGGGTTAGAGCAGTCAGACCTGAATTTGATTCCCCAGTAGTGGCACTGACTCTGTTATGTCACATAACCGCTCCGTGCCTCAGTTTCCCCCATCAAATAACAAACCGAGTAATGCTACTTAGCCCCTGTCTGTAAGGTGCTTTGAGATCACTGGATGAAAGGCATGTAAATGCAGAGTAACAAAGTTTCATTTATTGTGGTAACAGATTAAATGTGTTTCCTGGCCATAAA
Source organism: Sternotherus odoratus (assembly GCA_032164245.1). Classification (NCBI taxonomy): domain Eukaryota; kingdom Metazoa; phylum Chordata; order Testudines; family Kinosternidae; genus Sternotherus; species Sternotherus odoratus. Next base: position 4,170,630 of record JAVMKO010000009.1, read on the forward strand.
TACCTCTGAGTGCACAAAGCGATTGATGCTAGGTGTTATTGACAGTGTTGTAACCAACAAACAATTAGTACAGTGAGTCCCCGGAGACCCTGCCAGGGAGCAGTGCCTTAGGTTAAGTAGCCACTAGAGTCGAGCGTCACCCGATCGGCTGGCCAGCTGCCCTGAAACCCGCGGCACTTGGAAAGGAAATGCCAAGTGAAGTCACGTCCCGGTTGATGAGATCTGGCACTATAAACACACTGGTTCCACCAATGCCGGAGAAGTCCATTAACAGTGCTGATGGGGTCACAGATTGCAAATCATTAAGGGCTCTCTGCTCACTTGGAACAAACGCCAAGAGCAATTCAAACCCATTTGCAATGTTAGGAAAGGGCCACATGTTACCAGCATATGAAATTGGACACAGCTGAGCATGGCGAAATGGCTTATGAATGGACATAGAGACAAATGTCACCGTCAGGTTGATATCAGTTTGGAATCATGCAAGGTCAGTGAGGGATGGAAAAAGATCCGGTATCAGTAAGACTGAATTCCAGCTTTCATTCTCCTTAGTAGTTCACGTGTTTTTCGTGTTCCTTTGAGACTGGAATTTTCCAATCTTGGCATCAACCCAATGCCGATTTTCTTTTTGAAGTATGAGGAAAATTGCTCCAACCAGCTTACTTCTGAGTTACACGGGATGAGAGAACCTGCACTTTTCCTATTTGGTGCCAACCAGAAAGTTTGCACTCATCTAACTCAAACAGCAGAAGCAAGGCACTTCAAACTTGTCTTGTTTTACAGATCTCATGGTTTTGCAGATCTCACTCGGGTTTAAAAAACAAGACAATCGTGAAGAAAATCAATTGAGGTGATTTTAAAGCCTGTGGGTACAAGTAGGGAATTACGTGCACCCTTTAGGATGTAATTCATCTCTTTGCAAAGGGCCAGTACAAGGCCTAGGCCACCATTGAAGACCTGTTTGGGGGCAGTTAAGAGAGGTGGTGGTAGTGTCTAGGACTTGTGCTTTTCCTCTTCATAGGGGAAAATCTTACCTTTGAAGAGTTAAGACCTTCCCTTCTCTAAAAGCCAACTAAATCCAGAGCTCCTAAATGCTGCAGCCCGGCTGTCACCCAACCTTCTCCGCTGGCAAAGCCTGCGGGCGTTTCCAAACAGCTGCAGATAACAAACTTGTGGGCTCCATCGGCAGAGCATGCACATAGTAATTTTTGGTCCAAGGGGCCAGCCAATATTCAGGTCTTGCTGGGGTGTTTGTTACAAGGAGAAATGGATGAGAGGATTCAGGTATTTCCTTGGCCCACTTCATGCACCGCTTCTCTAACGATCTTTTGGCTTTCGGGATCTAATACACACAGACACTGACAGCACCCTGCAGCCAATCACTCCACTCACACCTGCATTTGCAACTAGTCCAAGGGGGAACCCCCCCCCTCCCCCCCCCCCCCCCGTCCCTGCCGCTTACCTTCATGGGAAACAAAAATGTACCAAAATAAGCCAGAACTCCATCTGGTGATGGGGACAATGGTGCTCAGAGCTGAGGAAGTAGAGCAAAAAGCTGCAGCATTTTCTAAGAGTCACCTACGTCTAGTCCCTAAGCCTCACAAATTGCCACTCCAGGAAAGAGACGGGCTGGTCTATGGAGTGTCGTTTTAGACCAGGCGCCAGAAACGTAGCAGAAGTGGCAGGGCGCGGGAGGGAGGAAACATGCCAGGAGTACAACGAGGGGGTAATTAGACATTACAGCGGCAGCATGGTTTCGAGTGGGTATTAGCAAAGTTATGCCATAATATTTTATGTCCCCTGGTGTGTCCCCATTAGCATCAAACTAGCATTGCGGACTAATGGTGAATAGAACAGAAATGTAGCTGCAAGCCAGGGGGAACTGGCTAAAAGTCTGGCTAAGGAAGAAGCTGAGTAAAGATCTAGGGGTGTCACTCTTTGGTATTAGAACTATCAAGGGATGGGCTGACCCAGATTTTGGGTAGGATACAGAAAGGTTGATAATAGCTTCGAATCTGAGTCATAACGACACCTACTGATGAGCGTTAGACTAGAATCTAGCTACATTCTGTCCGAATGCTATTGGCGGATTTATTGACAGAGGTTTCTAAACTCAACCCTGCGTTGTCGGCGAGTCAGCCTGGTTTGAGCTGGGATCACAGAACGCCAGCGAACTTTCAGCAAGAGAACGGAGCAGTTGTTCCAGTACCAGGTCGATGACAAGGCATCTCACTTGGCCCCGTCGTTTTATCGCACAGAGCATTTCGAGACGGTGACCAACGCACTGGAAGGGGCTGGGTTAAACCATCAGTCCTGCTACATTCTGTGTAGAAGTTGTGACAGGTACAACACAGGCGGCCCAAGGTGAACGTGCAATGGACCGAACCCAGAGTTGTGGACCTCTGGCACCCCGGGCAGGACCTGAACTCCTGTGTACCTCAGACTCTCAGGACGAGCCTGTTCAAGAGCCAGGTGTGTGCACGACACGGACTTCATGCACCTGAGCTCGACTTTCACCAGTAGTGCAAATCGCCATCATCATTGTAACAAGCCAACTGGAGATTCCCCTGGGGCAGAGGCAGGACAAATCGGAGGATCTGTTTCAGCTTGTGAGTCCTGGTTGACATTACGCAGTGTTTCTTTCAAAATGGCTGTATCGTGAATACCTGTCTGCACGTGTCTCCACCATGCCTTCCTCAGCCGGAGGACAATCAGCAGGTATTTCCCGTTGGATTGCGATACTTTGGTCACAACAGTATGTTAACGGAAACCCGTCTCATCTTAGAGTACGTCTACACTAGAAACGCCACAGCAGCAGCACTGTAGTGTAGACACTACAGTGGCGGAAGAAATCCACCTCTCGGAGCGGGAGTAGCTCGGTTGATAGAAGACTCCTTCCCTCCACCCATTGGTGTCTACACCAGGGGCTAGGTTGGCTTAATTACATCGCATCGGGCAGGACATTTTTATGCTGACCTAACTTTATAGTGTAGAGCAGCCCTTACCCCTCGGATGGGGAGAGGACGAGGAGAGCAGTGCAAAGCTACCAAAGGACACCAGGTGTGGAGAGGTGTGCTGGCCGCACGGACTGAATATCCCTTCCCAGAGCAGGTGTCAGGAACTGTGGCCTGCAGCCGAGCCGGGGACCGGATAGTTGACCTGCAGCTGCACATCCGGATTGTCCGGACCCCCCCTGATTTGCTGTGAGGCGTCACCAGGCCGGCCCTTACGCCCCACGGCAGCTTATTCCTGCTGCTGTGATTGCTCCTGTACCTGCCTTGGTCCCAGGCCATCTCCCACCCTGCTCCCGTGCCTGGTTCCAGCTCCCATTCCTGCTCCCCGACCCAGGCTCTGACCCAAGCTCTCTTCCTGGCCTCCGATCCTCGCTGCTCGTACCACTAGGCCTGACCCTCCATGCCCTGGTTTGTGACACGAGGGAAGGTTATTGAGGATAGGGCCATGTCAAGAGACAGGTTCAGGGAGGGCCACTGTTGCTGGGGGAACGCAGTGCCGCAGCTGTGGGGAATGCACCCATTTTGTTGACTGGTAGGTAGCTCCTATCCCGTGGCTGCTAGGGAGGCTCTCCACGTCCCAGCGCGCTGAGTGCAGCAGGCCCCTTACCGCCCCCCGGGAGGGTCCCTGCCTAGGGGCACAAGGACCACTGGAAAACTGAGCCATCTCCTCTCTCCGATCAGCACCCCTGAGCATCCAGGAGCCATGCTGAGCGGCCACTGGTACCCACTGGCTCCAGGTCACCCCGTGGGAGTCGTCACCTTCTGGGTCCAGCCCCAGAGCGAGCCCTTGGAATCTGTCCCTTCCTTTGTGACGCAGGTTGGCTTGATCACACACGGCTTGGCCCCGTTCCATGACCTGGCCTCCGAAGTTATGGATTCAGCAGCCCAGTGGGGCATTGCGTGGGAGGATTAATTTCCTGGAGGTGTTCCAAGCATAGGCAGAGCTTCGGGATTAGGTCACGTAGCCCTCAGCTAAGCCCCCACACCAGGACCCTGTGTGCAGCCGTGCTGAGAGCTGAGGGCCTCCCCAGCAGAGAACTCCAGGAATCGCTGGATGCTCAGAGAACCTACTGGAGAGAAAACGCGAGAACCTCTCCGGCAGGTGACAATGGTGAGCGCTGCAGGCGCATTCTCCCGCCCCCCGCTGGGAAGCTGCACTCCTACATCAGTCCCGTGACAACAGGGAGTGACCCAGCCCACACCTCCTGGAAGCCTGGAAAAGGAAGAAGGCCAGTGGGTGTCCCTGGGCAGGATGGGCAGAGATGTGGCAGATCTGGGTGGTGCAGCAGTTTAACTCCACCGTATTGAACGTGTTCCTACTGGCAGCACAATCCCATGTGGTCAGTCCCCCTACGTCCATATGAGTCCTGGGTCCTTGCGCAAACATTGCACACAGACAGGGAAAGGCAAACCAACAAAGGGGAGAAACTAGCCACTGGACACACACACACACACACACACACAGAGGTAGGGCAGCCAGCATGCGACTGGGTATAATTTAACTGCGATTTGTTTAACTTCAGAGGCGATTCAGGCTCCTGGGATCTGGTCAAGGCTTGGGTGAGGTTTTATTCCAGCCCAACATGTCTGCAAGTCATTACAGCTTCTTTTAGGGGCTCCCCTTTCTCCACAAATATAAGAGGGTGAATTCCCCAGAGCAGCATATTAGCTGAGGAGAACAAGCACCCTTCACTGAATAGGGTCCCAGTTCTCAGTTCCTCCATTCCCGTTCTGGGCACAGGATGAGGGAGCGGAGGAGCAGAACTGGAGGGGGGACTGGCAGGGGGCCATCCCAGATCACACACCCCTTTTGGGGGTTTTAAAAATTATTTTTACACAGCTAATCAAGATAACACAGAAAAGAACAGGAACCAACCCGGAGTAGAGAACCATTATCAGATGATACCACAAAGTAAATCCAACGTCTTCATGGGTGGGGGCAAAGAAGAACATCACAAATACAACTATTAACTGGTTAAAGGGATTTGCCCATCCAAATCATGTGATAATGGTCATTTTGTAATGCCCTGGTTTGGGGTCCTTTGAGATCATGAAACTAGTCTCCAGTTCTATCCCGCCAGGATATTTTCAGGGCCCATTTCTTTGAGGCTCTGTTATTCTGCCGGAGCGACGCCCGGGACCAGAGTGTAACGGAGAATTCCTAGATTCCAGCGCAGATGGGACCACGGTGATCAGCTAGTCTGACTTCCTGCGTCACACAAGACAGAGAACGGCCCCCAGCTCATTCCTGGAGCAGACATTTTAGAGAAACATCCAACTGTGATTTCAAAATGGCCAGTGACGGAGACCTCACCGCGCCCCTGGGTAAATTGTTCCAATAGTTAATTACTCGCGCAGTTAAAAATGTACACCTCATTTCCAGTCTGAATCCAGCCCCAGGGAGTAAATAAAACACAAAATTATTATTTGATTTGGTCTTGAAATTCCCCAAATTCTGGTTTTCTGGAGTTTTTAAAACAAGGGGAGCATTTAAGAAATTGCTCTAACTAATCATTGTTTATCTGGCTGGTTAACTAGTTAATGAATTACTAGTTTCATTTGCCTGGGGGAGGGGGACAAATTGCTCAGGTGGGACTGGAAAAATCCAGCAGAATTGGGTTTCCCCCATCACTTCCCCCAGGGCCCATACCAGGGAGGGTTTTAACTGTCGGGACAAAGACCTAAACTGGACTCTGCATCTTCTGGGGAGCCAGTGCAGAGAGTCCCTCAGTGGTGTGCTCACCGCGGCTTGTGTTGCTAAGCGAACGGGCAGCAGCTGTCAGGAGCAGCAAACGACTATGAAAAATGCCAAAGAAGGGTCGAAAAAGGCGGGAATAATGACTGAGGAGGGGGTGGCTAAAGGGTGAAGCCATCCTCTGCCCTGCTGGGGAGCGCCGTGCTGGCGTGACGGTCCCCAGGCGTGCCGGGAAGGGCTGAAAGTGCACAGCTAACGAGGAACAAGGAAGAGATTTTTCTTTTATTCTTTTCCCCTCTGCTGTTGTTTGGAAGGGCCGGGCCCAGGAAGGGGGTGGAGAGGCTAAGGACTAGGGGGGGGGGAGAACTTTACTCCTCTCTGGAGGGGTTGCACTAGGCCTCTGGGGGGCTTGGCATTCACTGCACATTGCAAAGACCTTTCTCTCCGTCCCAGAGGAGGATCGAGGGAGGCGCATTGGCAGGACGCATGGGAAAGCCTTCCCCGGACAGAGCCTGCGTCGGGGAGCAGGAATCTCCCGCTGAGTGGTGGACAGGAGACCTGCCTCTCCAGGCCCATCAGCCCAGCACCTGCCCGATAAAGACTCTTTCTGGGGACAGACAGGGGAACATCCCGATCCGCCCCGGGGGCTGGTGGGAACCGTGGAAACAACTGCCCAGGTCTCACAGCCAAGAATTGATTCCAGAGACCAAAAGTGCAGGCAGCCCGGCTGGGGACCCGTCCTGGGAGGGAGGGTAGCCTCTCCGGCGGGTAACCCGTTCCATTTCTCTGGGTCCAGGGCCAATACAACCCAAACCATAAACATCACTCGGAGAAAACGATTCCTTTTCTCCTGGGCACCCAGGATTCACCGGCACCGGGACAGCCAGTCACACCGCAGGGGTCAGAGCTGTTCCCCCACAAGATCCCAGTATTACTGATCATATGACAGCAAGGCCTGGTGGCTGGACTGAGAGATGGTGCGAGGATGGACGGCTAGATAGCAAGAGACAGTCCCGGGAGTTTGCCATTCGAATCTTTGGCTCCTTCCATACGGGAAGGGAGGACAGAGCGGGGGAAATCTCCACACCTGGCAAATTTTCATTTGCACTGGGACTTTTAAAGGGCATTTCTGAATTCTTGTGGGATCTCCCTTTGGCCTTTGAGAACCAGAGTCCAGGAGGGTTATGGCAAAAGAAAGCCTGAGGTCTCCGCATGCAGAAGGGAGATTTCTTCTCCTGGGGTTAACCCCATATCCTCCAGGTGGGGTTTCCCCTCCGGAGTCGGCAGCTGTGGCCGTGTGGTCCCCTCACTGCGGCACCAAGGCACAAAGCCGTCGGCTCCTTGGGGGCCAGCGGATCCGCTGCTCACTCTTCTCTCTCCCCTTTCCAGAGGACGCTGAACTCGGCGCATGGGAACTTCATTTTTAGATCTTGCTCAAGCTGCCGGGAGAAGCACGGGGGGTGAAACCCACATGGCATGAGGCTAGCGCTAAAGCCCTGCCCCCACGTCCCAACCCCGCTCTGCGGCAGCAGTGCCAGGCAGGAGGGGCAGGGAAATGCCCCGCACCGGCCTCTGACCCCATCCCCGGCAGAAGCCATGGAGTGGGGGAAGCCCCCACACACATACCCAGTGCACCCCAACCCTTTCCCCGGCAGAAGCCATGGGGTGGGGCAAGGGATGTCTCCCACCCAGTGTGCCCCAACCCCTTCCCCCGCAGAAGCCATGGGGCAAGGGATCTCCCCCACCCAGTGCGCCCCAACCCCTTCCCCCGCAGAAGCCATGGGGCAAGGGATCTCCCCCAACCAGTGCGCCCCAACCCCTTCCCCGGCAGAAGCCATGGGGCACCAGGGAAAAGCCCTGCACCCGACCCCACTCTCTGGCAGAAGCGGTGGGTGGGCAGGGCAGGAGAAGCCCCTGTGCCCTGACCCTGGTCCCCCGCAGAAGCTGGGGTGCGGGGGGAGCCTGCTGCAGCCCCAGGACTGGAGGAGCTCTCACTCCCCACCGGGACAGAGCTTCTCCGGTCTTGGGGCTGCGGTGGGGTGGGGGAGAAAGGAGCAAAAGGGGCTGCGGGGCTGCGGTGGGGGGAGGCTGAGTCGGGGGGACCCTGGGTGGAACAAGGGTGGGCCCCGGGGAAGGGACAGAAAGGGGGTGGGGCTATGGACGGGGCCACAGGCAGAAGGGGCGGGGCCCAGGATCCCAGGAAACCTTAAATCCTCCTCTGGCCCATGGTCGGCTAGTGGCTAGTGCTAGTGGCTAGTCAGCCCCGGCGATTCCACCTCTGCTTTTAAAGGCCAGCCCCGTGGCAGTCTGTCTCCCGCTGCGCTGACACTGTATGTTAGAGCTGTCGGATTGCGCAAATCTCACCTTCAACAGAACCAGAGCCCTGAGCTGGGGCTCGCTGAGGTTCAGGTGCGTGCTCAGCCCCAGCGATAGGAAGAGGTGAGCACCAGCTAGGAATGGAGACAGCAAATTATTACTAGGTTACCAGTAATTTCCGTTCCAGTAGCATGTAAACGCCCCCACCAAGATCAGAGCCCCATTGCACTAGGTGCTGCACAAACTTATCAAACAAGAAAGAGCCTGCCCCAGATGTAACTAGACAAGAGCATTGTACAGATGGGAAACTGAGGCACAGAGAGACTCAGGGTATGTCTACACCGTGCCAGCTGACTCGGGCTCGTGGGGCTCAGGCTAAGGGACTGTTTAACTGCAGTGTAGACGGGCTTGTGCTGCAGCCTGAGCTCTGGGGGTCCCTAGAGCCGGGCTCCAGCCACAACCCGAATGTCTCCACCGCAATTAACAACCCCGTAGCCTGAGGCAGCCGGCCCGGGCCGGCCGTGGGTGTCTAAATGCAGTGTGGACAGACCCCGCGTAGCTCGCCCGAGGGGACACAGGGCGTCTGCAGCAGCGCCGGGAATTGAAGCCAGCCCGAGGCCTTATAACAAGATCACCCTCCCTCTCATTTCTAATCCCTAAACCCACCCTTTGGGCCAGCGCTGCCCCGATTCACAGGGTCTGTGTGTCACAGTCTATCGCGTCCAGGCACCCCGGGGACTCCTGTGAGCGACTGTACCAGAACACCCTTCCGGTTCCCAAAGACAGGCCGGAACGGCAAGCTGGACATTCATGGTCCATGGTCCTTCGCCAGGAATCCCCGGAGACCCCGGCTGGAGAACAGACCCCCTTATGCATAGAAAGCAAGAGAGGCGTTCTCTGAATGGATGGCACAGCTGACCCGGAGGAGGGGGATTACAAACTACAAACTGCAAAGGCACCTGTGGAAGGTCGGACTTGTCAGGGTGAAACACTCGCTGCCGGATCTCCCGGAGCTGGGGGGGGGGGGAGAGGAATCAGCAGGGGGCAGGGCTGGTGGGCCTGCGACTGCCCAGATCCACTAGCCATTCAAGAGCAGAGGCCCCGAGGATGCAGCAGTTGCCATGGCGTGGCCTGACAAGAGGACTGACTCTCCCTCGGTTGCCAGCACGCAACCCGGCCACTCGAGCAGGGACGAGGATTTGCCCCGAGCGGTTGCAGCCCTTACTTGCGTTGGCAGCTGGAGGGCGGCAGGCGGGCTGCGCTGTTGTCTGCTCTTCTGTTGGGACGTCGGGGACCCCGGGCTGGGCGGTGGAGTTCGACCTAGGAGCGGATGCCGTGGCTGTTTAAAAGAAAGTTGCCGTCAGTGCTGTCTGCAAAAGCCCCAACTGTACTTCTACAGGTCCTACCTCTGAGGAACGATCCAGCCTAAACCTTCCATTTCTTCCTTGGAGTCTGATATCTCCACCTCCCTCTGTGAGGTTCCCCTCTCCCCAGTCTAGCTTGTCCACATGCAGGTCTTCCTGCTTCACTCTGTTGCACAAGGGGGGAGGCTCGGATTCCAGAATAACAATACAGGACCTTCTTCGCAAGTGGAGGAAGCTACTTGGGAATAAGACACTCTGATTCTGGCATAAGAGCGTCCACACAGGGAATTCATAAGGAATAGTTAATCTGCTTTAAATTTACACCCTAGTTTATTCTGGATTCATTTTCATGTGTAGACAAACGCATATAGACAATGTGTTTGTTAGGGTTATCATCTGTGCTGGAATGTAATAAACTAAAGTTGAAATGTAGCACACTTGTAAAGTTGGTGGCATAACCCCTCCCTACAGTGACTGGTTCACCTAGACGATAACAACCTACTACTGCTGTCAGCTAATGGGGTTATTCCTTTACTTCAAGTGGACAAGGTTTGTGTACGGTTGTGGACAGCTCAGAGTTCAAACCTTGCTGATGACTGGTGGTGGCAAAGCTGATGACTGGTGGTGGTGGACACACCTTCCATCTCTCAAACCATATTAGTAATCAAATAATAGAGGTCACAGAAATTGACAAAACTCTGTACAGATGGGGTAACACACATACATCCATCTTGCTATACACGATAGGGGATTGATGATTCATTGGAACTTGTATGATGATGATTTTGCAGCACATAAATGGATTCCCAGATTTCTCCCTTGCCTCTCCAATATCATCCCCCATCCCACTGGGTCCCCATGCCCCACGCTCTGCCGTTCCTGGCATAGAACCATTTATCCACAGCACAAAGTGTCCTGGTTTGGATTCGCCCAAGCCCGCACCTAGCCCATGAATGTGCCCCCTTTGTTACCGGGGCTAACAAGGCCCTGGAGTGGTTACATTTCAAATGCTCGGCTTCCTTCTGCAGCACACCTGCTTTTTGGAAATCATGTGCCAGGCAAACACTGTAGATCCTTCTGCACCTCTTCCCGCGCCGCGGCACCAGCTATCTCAGCTCCGTGGACTAGGCAAGGAGGGTGAAATCCTGAACCACATAAAGGCCACCAAGATCTATGGCAAAGCCCTGAGTGAATTTCATCCTGCAGGAACACAGGGGAATCTTTAGACTGATTCCACAGTGAAGGCCCTTTCTTGGGCTGGCCGCAGGAGCGGGCGTGGTGGGCGATGGGCGCGGAGTTGTAGCGTGTGGTGTTACTGCCTGGCAGGACGAGCCCCAAGGGGACAGCACAAACCCATCCTGCTAGTCCCGCTCAGGAAATCCCAGCCCCCGCTGGACGCCCCCGGACACATCACGGTCCAGAGACAGGCTGAGCATGCCACACTCAGGGCCCGACCTCGGGCCGAAGGCGACCGTTCATGGGGCCCGTTTCCAGCACCCAATCTCCCCCGGCGCAGGATTGCCTCATTACCCAATGTGGGGCTGATGCCATTGGGTCTTTCCTGCATAGACTGAGCCGCACACATTCCAGTGACACTGAAACCTGCCATCCTGCTGGTCAAATACCGATTACTTCAAACCCGGTTCCCTCCCGGCCCAGTCCGGCTGCCACCCTCTTGCTCCATCCTTGCCTCCCTCTCCCAGACAGCTGGCCATGAATCTCAGGACAGCTCCCTGACACATGCGGAAGGTGTAGCACTTACTTGGAGTGGCGCTGAAGTCCTGAGTTGCTGGAGTGGTACCCAAGGGCGCCTCGGTGCCGGGTGCTGCCGCAGTGGGGTTAGCTGTAGCTGGGAATTTACCCGTTGTGTTTCCAGCTGGTACGGTGGTAGCACCGACTGTTTGGGGAAGCTCTGTTGATGCAGTGGAACTAATGACGGTTGTGGTATTATCTGTTGTGTTGGTGGCGAGTGTCTCTGTCATGGTGCCTGTTGAAGTTCCCCTTTCTGCTGCCGTGGTGTGAGGAGCTGGGGCTGTGCTCTCGCTTGTTGCCATATGTGACACGCCAGTGGGGCTGTTGGCCGCCGGGGTGGTGTCTGTGCTGGAGCCCACTGTTGATGCTGTTTCTGTCGGGGACACGGTGACGGACGTCGGTGCGGTGGTCTGAACAGCCGTGGTACTCATTCTCGGTGGGGTGAGGGTGACAAGCACTGAACGACTGGTTTCTGTCAATATGGGGACAGCCCCTTGAGTTGTGGTTGTGTTTGGCATGGCAACAGCAGAGACTGTTGTGAGTGTCTCTCTTCCTGCAGTAGTCTCCACAGGTGCGGTGGTTGTAGGATCTGCTGCGGTGGTTTCTCCTGCGCTGGTCAGAGCTGCCATGGGTGTCGTGTCAGCTGGAGAGGGGACAGCCTGGGTTTCTCTCACTGTGAAGAGAGCCCCTTGAGTTGTGGTTGTGTTTGTCATGGTGACAACAGTAGTTTCCACAGGTGCGGTGGTTGTAGGATCTGCTGCGGTGGTTGCCAGGGGTGTTGTGTCAGCTGGTGTGGGGACAGCCTGGGTTTCTCTCACTGTGAAGAGAGCCCCTTGAGTTGTGGTTGTGGTTGTCATGGTGACAACAGTAGTTTCCACAGGTGCGGTGGTTGTAGGATCTGCTGCGGTGGTTGCCAGGGGTGTTGTGTCAGCTGGCGTGGGGACAGCCTGGGTTGCTGTGGTCGGGGTCGCTGTCTTTGTGGTTCCATGGAGCGGGGTGATATCAGGAGTGACTCTGGTGGTCTCTGCTGCTGAACTGGTGGTCAGTAAACCTGGGGTTGCATGTGGTGTGGATTGTACTTTAGGTGTAGTTAGAGCTGGTGCGGGGGTATCCTGTAGGGTTGTGTTTGCCCCTGCTGCCATAGCTGGGAATTTAACCGTTGTGTTTCCAGCTGGTACGGTGGTAGCACCGACTGTTTGGGGAAGCTCTGTTGATGCAGTGGAACTGATGACGGTTGTGGTATTATCTGTTGTGTTGGTGGCGAGTGTCTCTGTCATGGTGCCTGTTGAAGTTCCCCTTTCTGCTGCCGTGGTGTGAGGAGCTGGGGCTGTGCTCTCGCTTGTTGCCATACGTGACACACCAGTGGGGCTGTCGGCCGTCGGAGTGGTGTCTGTGCTGGAGCCCACTGTTGATGCTGTTTCTGTCGGGGACATGGTGACAGACGTCGGTGCGGTGGTCTGAACAGCCGTGGTACTCATTCTCGGTGGGGTGAGGGTGACAAGCACTGAACGACTGGTTTCTGTCAATGTGGGGACAGCCCCTTGAGTTGTGGTTGTGTTTGGCATGGCAACAGCAGAGACTGTTGTGAGTGTCTCTCTTCCTGCAGTAGTCTCCACAGGTGCGGTGGTTGTAGGATCTGCTGCGGTGGTTTCTCCTGCGCTGGTCAGAGCTGCCATGGGTGTCGTGTCAGCTGGAGAGGGGACAGCCTGGGTTTCTCTCACTGTGAAGAGAGCCCCTTGAGTTGTGGTTGTGTTTGTCATGGTGACAACAGTAGTTTCCACAGGTGCGGTGGTTGTAGGATCTGCTGAGGTGGTTGCCAGGGGTGTTGTGTCAGCTGGTGTGGGGACAGCCTGGGTTTCTCTCACTGTGAAGAGAGCCCCTTGAGTTGTGGTTGTGTTTGTCATGGTGACAACAGTAGTTTCCACAGGTGCGGTGGTTGTAGGATCTGCTGCGGTGGTTGCCAGGGGTGTTGTGTCAGCTGGCGTGGGGACAGCCTGGGTTGCTGTGGTCGGGGTCGCTGTCTTTGTGGTTCCATGGAGCGGGGTGATGTCAGGAGTGACTCTGGTGGTCTCTGCTGCTGAGCTGGTGGTCAGTAAACCTGGGGTTGCATGTGGTGTGGATTGTACTTTAGGTGTAGTTAGAGCTGGTGCGGGGGTATCCTGTAGGGTTGTGTTTGCCCCTGCTGCCATAGCTGGGAATTTACCCGTTGTGTTTCCAGCTGGTACGGTGGTAGCACCGACTGTTTGGGGAAGCTATGTTGATGCAGTGGAACTGATGACGGTTGTGGTATTATCTGTTGTGTTGGTGGCGAGTGTCTCTGTCATGGTGCCTGTTGAAGTTCCCCTTTCTGCTGCCGTGGTGTGAGGAGCTGGGGCTGTGCTCTCGCTTGTTGCCATACGTGACACACCAGTGGGGCTGTCGGCCGTCAGAGTGGTGTCTGTGCTGGAGCCCACTGTTGATGCTGTTTCTGTCGGGGACATGGTGACAGACGTCGGTGCGGTGGTCTGAACAGCCGTGGTACTCATTCTCGGTGGGGTGAGGGTGACAAGCACTGAACGACTGGTTTCTGTCAATGTGGGGACAGCCCCTTGAGTTGTGGTTGTGTTTGGCATGGCAACAGCAGAGACTGTTGTGAGTGTCTCTCTTCCTGTAGTAGTCTCCACAGGTGCGGTGGTTGTAGGATCTGCTGCGGTGGTTTCTCCTGCGCTGGTCAGAGCTGCCATGGGTGTCGTGTCAGCTGGAGAGGGGACAGCCTGGGTTTCTCTCACTGTGAAGAGAGCCCCTTGAGTTGTGGTTGTGTTTGTCATGGTGACAACAGTAGTTTCCACAGGTGCGGTGGTTGTAGGATCTGCTGAGGTGGTTGCCAGGGGTGTTGTGTCAGCTGGTGTGGGGACAGCCTGGGTTTCTCTCACTGTGAAGAGAGCCCCTTGAGTTGTGGTTGTGTTTGTCATGATGACAACAGTAGTTTCCACAGGTGCGGTGGTTGTAGGATCTGCTGCGGTGGTTGCCAGGGGTGTTGTGTCAGCTGGCGTGGGGACAGCCTGGGTTGCTGTGGTCGGGGTCGCTGTCTTTGTGGTTCCATGGAGCGGGGTGATGTCAGGAGTGACTCTGGTGGTCTCTGCTGCTGAGCTGGTGGTCAGTAAACCTGGGGTTGCATGTGGTGTGGATTGTACTTTAGGTGTAGTTAGAGCTGGTGCGGGGGTCTCCTGAAGGGTTGTGTTTGCCCCTGCTGCCATAGCTGGGAATTTAACCGTTGTGTTTCCAGCTGGGATGGTGGTAGTACCGACTGTTTGGGGAAGCTCTGTTGATGCAGTGGCGCTGACGGCAGTTGTGCTATGAGCTGTTGTGTCAGTGGCGAGTGTCTCTATCATGGTGCCTGTTGAAATTCCCCTTTCTGCTGCCGTGGTGCGAGGAGGTGGGGCTGTGCTCTCGCTTGTCACCAGCGTGACTCCGGCTGTCTCTGCTACGTCTCTGTGCTCCCGCGGGGTGCTGGGCATGGCTGGATGTGTCCTTGCCGATGCCGGGGTGCTCACTATGGTAGCCGAGGTCTCCACCAAGCTGGTGCGGACCAGGGCAGCTGCGGACAACTCCTCTGCTACTGACACGCCCAGGGCTGGCAAGGTCCCTGCTGAGGCAGGAGCTGGTCCGCTGAGCTCTGCTGCTTTGGAGGTGGTCCCTGCCTTAGGGGTGTTCATTTGGGGCAGGGATCCCTCTAGCATCTGGGTGGGGAGGCCAGCTGGAGCCATGATGGCACCCACTGGTGTTTTGATATGGGGGTTTTCAGCTGGCGCGATGGTACCGGGCGGCGTTGGGCTGTCTGTGCTTCCAGGCAGGGTGACAGGCAGGCTGCCCGTTGAGGTGTTCACTGCTGCGGCGGCTGTTTCAAGGGCCTCAGCAGCTGTTGTGGGAGGTGCCGATGTCCCAGATTAGTTTGAAAATATAAATATTAGGATCATTTTCAACCGGCCCAGAATAAAACATTCACATGAGCAGCACCAGGGCTTGGGGCTGAGTGGGGGCGGGGTCTGGGGTGGAGTGGGGGGCGGGGGCGGAGTGGGGGTGGGGCCTTAGGGGGAAGAGGCTGAGCATGGGCAGGTTTGGGGGCAGAGCAAGGGGAGGAGCTACGCCCAGACACCAGGAGAGCTGCTGGCGTTCATGTAGCCTCCTCAGACACTGGAGCCATGCACCGCACGCGTTTGTTGCATAATTTTTAGACAAGGGAGTGTGTATGAAACCTAGACCACAGGCCGTTTTAAGTGCTGCTGCCTGCTTCACCAGAAATAAATACATCAACTGGTGCTACATCTAAGGTGTCACGTCAGCCAACAGAGGGAGCCCTTTGACCTGTTACTCCCCCCATCACACCTCGTGCCTCAGTTTACCCATAGGTAAAATGGGGGTAGTGATACTGACCTTCGTAAAGTACGAAAGTGTTATGCGGGATGACGAATTAAAGAAACTGGCCCTGCTTTGCCTCTCACTACAATACTAGTGCTAATGAGGAGTGACTCCATTAAAGCCGGCGGACTGTACTGGTGTCAAAGCAGTGCGGCTGAGGAGAGACTCAGACTCGCTGTTTCTAATGAACAAAAATACCCACAATGCTAAATCAAGCGTCCTTCCTCCTCACTGTGACGGGCTCCCTTAGAACGTACTGCAGATTGGCGAGCTCATGTTTAAGTAATCCCGTGGGCATAGAGACAGAAGGGAAACGGAGGGCGAAATTCAGTTTTCATAGCCACGCTGATGGCTCGCGGCTCTGATGTTCTATCCTCGTGAGCCTAGGTCTGATCGCATGGCCAGGGTGTCACACCACAGACTGCAGTGGAATTACTCCGGATTTACCCTGGGGAGATCAGAATTGGTCCCTGCACCGGTACAGAATTCCCTGAAGGGGATGGCTGTAGGATACATGTAAAGGGAGTAATGTCTATGTAAGCAGGCAGGGAGATTGATGGTGTTGTAGGGCCCCTGTGACGAGGGCCTTTATTCTAATATTCCAGAGTAATATTCCAGACACTCATAGTTTGGATCCTGGCCTGGCCGCTTTGTTTTCCATCCCACCCTGGCTTCTCTCGCCGCTAATTACGTGTCGCCTCCTTCAGCTTGTGCAAAGGAACCAGTAAAAGCCAATTTCCTCAATGAATAAACAACCCAAAAGGCAGCCCCTTGTCTCTAGAGTGGTTCATCGGCGATCAGGGCAGAAAACAACCCCTCTGGGATGTGCAGAATGAATGCGCTCACCGAACACCACAATACAAATTAGTCAATATCAGGAGCACATCCACCCACCCCCTGCCCCGCTGCGATAAAACAAGGAACACAGACATTCGCCCGGCTTGGCCCTTACCACCACCGTTCGCAGAGTGCAGCAGAAAGCCCAGGAGCAAAACCGGTCCCCATGAACCTTGCCAGCCCATCTTAGCGCAGCTGCAGCATGCCCTGAGTGCATGGGCTAGGAACAGGCGTCTGCTCTATGCTGGTAGTCGCCTGCTGGGTGTCCGCACCCTCTGTTTGCTTTAGCAACATGGTTTCCTGGTTCGCTTGGCTTGGAGGTGGAGTGTTCAGGTGGTTTTTTTTTTTTCAAGCACCTGCCCCTGAACTGAGTTGCTTTTTCATGAAGCATGTCACGCCCTGCCACTAGGTGCAAATGCAGACCAGTGAGGTTAGATTCACCTGTGCCCACTGGCACTGGGACCAGGGGCAATGGGGGTATGGCTGCACCCCCTGGCTTGAAGGGGTTTTCATCACATGCAGGGGTTACCGTTTGGTTCAGTGGCTCTCAGCACCCCCCCCCCTATACAAATTGTTCCTGCACCCCTGCCTGTGCCCTGTCCCTTTAAGGACTGAAGGCCGGCTGAGGGGGCCAGGAGATAGCACTAGCTGCAGGGTTTGTGGTGCTTTGAAAGGACGCATGGCAGCAAGGGGTGCTAAGGTTAATGTACCGCCAGGTTTAAAACCGTCCCTGATCTGGGTGTAGCACCGACACCCCACGCAGAGCCATCCCCCAGGCAAATCCCCTTTACAAAGGGCCGAATGAAGAGGGGGATGAAGGACAGCCCCATTCCACACAGCCCTAATGAGCCACGGGGTTCATTTCTGGACCCAAATCATTTCTGACCCAAATTCTGCTACCAAGGCCAGGTCAATGCTAGACACTATTGCTGGCTTGGGACCCTGGACTCCACTCCCTTGATTAGCCAGCCATGGGGCAATGCCTCTGACAGACGCTGCCAGCAGCTGTGGCTTCTCCAGGCACAGGGCAGTGAGATCCTCAGGTGGCATCACTCAGCACAGCTGCCGTGAAGTCTCCATTACTCCCATCTATGGGTTACCTAGGGAGGTTTTAAGGTCAGGCTCAACAAAGCCCTGGCTGGGATGATTTAGTTGGGGTTGGTCCTGCTTTGAGCAGGGGGTTGGACTAGATACCTCCTGAGGTCCCTTCCAGCCGGGAGATTCTAGGATTCTTTGAGTCTATGCCAGGCGAGGCTCTGGCCCCGTCTTTGCCCTGTTTCCAGGTGATTCATTGGTCAGGCCTGCTGGCAAACAGCCATGTAAACATTATAAAACTGCCAGTAATGGCTTGTCACTGCGCCAAAGGGATTAGCAGTGAGGACTGCAGTGGGGCGGCCACACAGCGCCACCCCCCGCCCAACCCATCCCATCCCGACTCCCCCTGCCCAGCCCAGCCCTGCCTTGCTCCCCTTCCCTCCCACACCTGCAAGTAGGGCAGTCCTTATTCCGCAGCCTAAAGGGGAGCTCAGCTTCCTGCCCCACTGCGGGTGCTGAGCCCCGGGGAATCCAATGCTGAGTTCTCTTGGGGACCTGTCCCCTGGGGTACTTTCTGGGGTGCTCTGTGAATGTGGCAGTGCCAACAAAACCGGCTACAGCCTGGGGCTAACCAGTGAGCCCAACCAGGGGACTTCCCCCCTCCCCCCCGGTGTTTTACAGACATCACTTCCCCAGTGCCCCGCAGGACTGAAAGCTGCTTCTGTTCCTTGCCCCCATTCCTCAGTCCCACGGCAGATGACAATCAGCGCTGTACACACGCCATCTCCCTGGGCTGCTGGCACCACTTTCAAGTTTCTGACCCCCAGGCAATCTGCAGCCACGGCTGCACTGGGTTTTTTCCCCCTCTATTTCCTCCTTCTCCTCTTCAGACCTGTAACCTTCAGACCCCAGTCCCAGTCCCAGAGATCCCCCCCCTCTTGCGGGGGCTCCACCCCAGAGATCCCCCCCCTCTTGCGGGGGCTCCACCCCAGAGATCCCCCCACCCCACTCTTGCGGGGCTCCACCCCAGAGATCCCCCCACCCCACTCTTGCGGGGCTCCACCCCAGAGATCGCCCCAGAGATCCCCCCACCCCACTCTTGCGGGGCTCCACCCCAGAGATCGCCCCAGAGATCCCCCCCCCACTCTTGCGGGGGCTCCACCCCAGAGATCACCCCAGAGATCCCCCCCCTCTTGCGGGGGCTCCACCCCAGAGATCCCCCCACCCCACTCTTGCGGGGCTCCACCCCAGAGATCCCCCCACCCCACTCTTGCGGGGGCTCCACCCCAGAGATCGCCCCAGAGATCCCCCCCCCCCCACTCTTGCAGGGGCTCCACCCCAGAGATCCCCCTCCCCACTCTTGCGGGGGCTCCCCCCAGAGATCGCCCCAGAGATTCCCCCCCCCCGACTCTTGCATCCCCCCCCCCCCCGACTCTTGCAGGGGCTCCACCCCAGAGATCTCCCCACCTTTCCGGGGGCTCCGCCCCGAGATCCCCGTCCACACACGTGCTTCTGGGGCCGCCTCCCAGGCTCCACCCCGGGCCCCGCTTGCTCCGCCCCGCGTTGTGTAAACGGGTCCGGAACAGCCGCTGCAGCCGGCCGGGAAGCGGGTCTCCGGGGCCGCCGCTCAGGTGAGGGGGGGCCGCCGCTCAGGTGAGGGGGGGCCGGGCGGGAGCCCCTCCTGGGCAGGCTGCGGGGCAAGGCGGGCTGGGGGGCTCCCCCGCCCGGGTCCCGGCTCGTGCACGGGCTCGAGATGGGGGACCCCCCCCCGGCAACTGCCCCTGCCCCGCGGCGGAGCCCAAAGCAGCCCCGGTGCCAATCCGGCCCAGGGGGCGATTCCGCCTTCTGCCCGCCCCCGGCTCTCCCCGCCTCGGCCCCTGCAGGGGTCTCGCTGCCCCAGCCTGGGCGCCCAGACCTCGCGGGGACAGGCGCCGTCTAAAGCAGACCGAGTCCGGTTTGAGTGTGAATGGGAAGAGGATTAACTAATCCGGATTAACGCCCCGCGGGGAGGCGGCGGGTCCGGAGTAAGAGCGGGCACGGCGGGAGGGGGGCAGGAAGAGCTCCAGCCTAGCACCGACTCCAGAGTCCCAGCCCCTGGCCGCAAGCACTGAAACCCTGAACAAGCTCCCGCCTGCCAGCCCCTGCCCCAGCTTGGTTGTAGGAAAGGTGGATTTTCCAGCAGGGGCTGGAGCTGCTCCAATGTCTCCATCCCAGCCCTCAAAACCCCTCCCTCCCCTCCGCAATGATGAAAGCAACTTAGAAATAAGGAGCCGTTCAAGAAGGGCAGCACTGGTGTTCTGGGGCTCTGGCTGCTGGGGGCGAAGGAGCCCCCGGGACCCCTCTTCTCCAGCTTTTCCTTGCGATCAGGAAAGCTGGAAACTGCCCCCTTCTATTAATGCAAGCGGAGAGTCTCCCCTAATCACATGACTCCAGGAGCTGGGGCTTTAAGAAAAACCACACAAGCTCCCATGAGATAACAACAAGTCAGGAGTTCTCTGCAACAGCTGCCAGGTCCCAGCTTGCTGCCCCTGATCCCCAGGGACTTTGTTTGGCTCGAGCCGGCCTGTAACATGCCCCGAGCCGTAGGCACTGCAGCTTTTACACCACTTGCCGTTGGTAGCTGCGGGCCAGGGCTGTCTCCGATCAGGCGAGTTCAAGATACGCAACACGGTTCTTTTTCACCCATCCAATTTACAAGCATGTAGGTTCAGGGGCGGGCGGAGCGGCCGCCATTGGAGCTATGCAGGCGGAATCAGACTGGCTACCAGCCGCACTCCCGGGGCAAACCCTACTGCCTCCCAAGCTGCGTGAGGGCAGGGCTGAGCTGGGAGCCGTGCGTGGCGGGACGGCTGCAGGGGACAGTCTGGAGTGAGCCCGGCACCGTGGTTCGGGGGTAGTAGGGCTGCAGGTGCCGTGTTTCCAATGAATCGCCAGGAGTGGACCCGGCCTCTGGGGGTCGTTAAAGAGGCCGTCACATCTTTCATAGGTGGCAGGTGTTACCCTGAGGGCAGGTCCACGTTCCCCTTTCAGTAATTAACACCAGCCGGTCTCTGCTACCCCTGCAGCGTCAGGGAGGTACGAGATCCGGCTCGGCAGTGTTAAACACCCACCATATTCCTACCCCGAGGTGGCTGCCCCTGCGGAGTGGGGAAGTGATTCTTGCTGTCTAGGGTTGATAAAGGGCCCTGGGATCTGAGTGTGGATGGCGCTCTAAGGAAGGGAACGGTCTTCGATTCCTGCTGGGGGCACAGAGCGCCTATTGGCCACTGCGAATAGCCCCCGAAGGCTTCAGGGAAATATACGAGCGAGGGTCTCGATTGAGAAGCTCCAAGGAGAGGCCTCCAAAGCGGCGCGTGTTTCTCTGTCCACAGATCATTTCACGCCAACCAGCTGCTGCTGGGAAGGGGGGCTGGAGCCGTCTCCTGGCGTGGCTGCTGGAGACTGCACGGTGTGTCGGAGCCGGGCCCAGCCCGTAGGACGGCAGCGAGCATGTCTCAGAAGAGCAGGAACCGGCGGGCACGTGGCGGGGAGGAGACGACGGCCAAGCCTGCTGGCAGCGGGGATGCAGCGAGGACTGGCGCTGGCGCGGCGCCCCGGGGCCAGCAGAAAGGCAAAGGGAAGGTCCTGGCGGAGCCCAGTGGGGCGGAGTTGTTGACCGTGGCTAAGAAGAGGAGGGAGGAAGGGGAGGCGGTGGAGCAGGGAGGAGCTGGGAGCCTGGGGGAAGCCGTGCGGCAGGCGCGGCTGCGGGTTGCCCCCTCTGTCCAGGAGTTCAAGTACAACAAGAAGCGGGTGCGCCTGGTCTCGCAGGGCTCCGACCTCAAGGATACCGCCACGGGCGTCGTGTACTGGATGTCTCGAGACCAGCGGGTGCAAGGTACGATCCGCCCCAGGGGCGGGATGCAGCGGGGCGGGGAATGGGGGACTGGGAGGAGTCAACGCCCTTGGCCCCTCCCCATCGCCCCTAGACAAAGTTCTTGACTAGAGGAGATCCCGGGTCCCACGGCTGATGCAGGCCGTGCTGGGCTCCCTGCCTAGCAGCGTCCTGGCCTCACAGGATTCCTTTTGGGAAGCTCCCTCGGCAACGCACGTGGCTGGAGCGTGTGACTCGTCGCTGGCACGTGCTGCATCCTCCTCTTTCCCCGGGTGCCGGCTCGCCGTGGGTTTTACTTTGGAGTTTGTGGCGTTAGCCGAACCTGCCCCGCTCTGTAGTTCAGCTCCCCACAAGCCGCGGGCTAGGGGTGGGCTTGAGGAAAGATGGGTTTTGCTTCGACGCTGCTAGAGGCTTTAGACACCTGGGTCAGTATCAATAGCTCCCTTTTACAGATGGGGAAACTGAGGCACGGGGCGGCTCATTTCGGTGCCCAAGGTCACACGGCCGGACAGCTGCGAAGCCGAGGTCTCCTGGCTCCCGGCCCTGGGCCTGAGCCATGGGCTGAGCATTTGGCAGGGCTGCTCTGTAGCCATGCACAGTGTCCATCGAATGCAATCACATGCCCTCTCTCTCCAGATAACTGGGCTTTCCTCTACGCCCAGCGCCTGGCCCTGAAGCAGAAGCTCCCTCTGCACGTCTGCTTCTGCCTCGTGCCCAAGTTCCTGGAGGCCACCATCCGTCACTTCGGCTTCATGCTGACGGGCCTGCAAGAAGTGGCCGAGGTACCGGTTGCTTAGGAAACGCCACGGAGGGAGGGTCAGAGCAGGGGCGGCGCGCCGGTCCAGAACCCGGCGGGGGCAGGCGTGTGGCTCTCAGCAACGTCCCAGCGTGAGCGACGGCCCCGATCCTGCCAAGACCCTGCCGCCGGGCGAGGAGGGGAGAGGGAGTCGGACTTGGAACCCGTTTCCCTTCTCCCGGCACCACGGGGCTGCTCGCAGGCCCGACGTCCCTGTGCAACACCAAGCGCATGTCAGGAAACCAAAGTCACGTCAATTGCAGGGACCCGGCCCCCAGCCAGCGCAGGACGTGCAGCGCCCAGCTCTTGGGTGGAGCCCAGCTGGGGCGGCGCTGGGGCGGCGCGGCCTGGAGGGGCAGAGTAATGGTGTCAAGACTCACCGGCGCGGCGCCTCCTGCTGGTCGTCTGGGAATTAGCTTGTTTCCAGCACCGGAGCGCCTCCTGCAGGCCGGCGTCTCGCCAGTCGCTGGCCCCCTGTTCCTCCCGGACCCCGGGGCCCTTTTACCTTGGGGTGCTGCCCCCTGGCAATGCTCCCACGCTCTGGGTCTCCTCTCCCAGGGAACCCCTAACTCCCTAACCCCACCTTGCCTCAGTGGCTACTGCCAGTCCTCATCTACCCCCCCGCTCCCTGGGGCAGACTGCAGTGTGTCATGGCCACTCATCACCGGCAAGGGGGTAGGACCAGCTGCCCCGGCCTAGCCCGGGCTGCCCCTTTGCAATACCCGTTTCAGGCCCCGCACAAGGCCCTGCCGCCTGGGGATTTGCCAGGCTGGAGCTCCCCAGCTCCTCTGGCCTTCCCCCAGCCCTGCTCTACATTAGGTACCCTGCGCTCCCAGGCAGCCAGGTCCTTCTCTGACCACAGCCAGAGCGAGACTGCCCTGCCCCTACTCCACTGCCCTCTTATAGGGCCTGCCGCAGCCTGATTGGGCCCTGGCTCCAGCTGTGGGTGCTTTCGGCCACAACCCTCTCCAGGGCTGCTTTTAACCCCTCGAGGGCTCCAGGCAGTTACAGAAACCGGGCTCTGTGCCCCACGTCCCCAGAGCCTTTCCCTTCATTCCAGGAGTGCCAGGGACTGGACATCCCCTTCCACCTGCTCATCGGCTTTGCCAAGGACGTGCTGCCCGCCTTCGTGACGGGCCGTGGCCTGGGCGGAGTGGTGACCGACTTCTCCCCGCTCCGCGCCCCCATGCAGTGGGTGGAAGACGTCAGAGAGAGGCTCCCGGGCGATGTGCCGTTGGTACAGGTGGGGGCCTGGACCGTGCGGTGGTGGGGCTGGGGGCTCCGTTCGTGGGCTGGCATGTGCTCGCAAGGCGGGGGGCAGAGCGGGGCTAACCGCTGGCTCCCAGCCCTTTAATAGGGGGCTCAGAGGCAGAACGAAAGCGTTGAGAGCTGGTCACTGCCCATTGAACAGCGGGGTGCTGCTGTGGCCCCCAAGATCGGCGTAGCCTCCCCACCAGATCAGCTTTAGAGAAGATGGGGGTCAGGGGGCGAACTCAAGGAGGTCGGTGGCAGTGGGGCAGGGAACTAGTAAGTGTCTATTGGACCGAGTCATCGGTTCGGGACAGGGAAGGCGCTGGAGGGAGGGAGCAGTGAATGAGATTGGCCCGGGATCATCACCCTTCATAGGGATACGCGGCCACTGCAGGGAGCTGGTGACTGCAGGCATGGAGGTTAAGGCCTGGGAAGGTTTGGGTGGATCTAGGGCTCGGTCAGAGCTTGCGGGGCAGGGGGTGTCGTGTCTCATCCCCCGTGGAGCCTGACTGTTCCCAGCTCACCCACTGCTTTCCAGGTTGATGCTCACAACATCGTCCCGTGCTGGGTTGCCTCGGACAAGCAGGAGTACGGAGCCAGGACGATTCGACGGAAGATCCACGATCGGCTCTCGGAGTTCCTCACGGAATTCCCTCCCGTCATCAAGCACCCGTTCCCGCCCCCGGCCCCGGCCGAGGTAACGTCTGGAGTCCTTTAGGCAGCTCCCAGCAGAGCATCCCAAACACTAGCTAAGCTTCAAACCCCACTGGAGCATGGGTGCGATCTCCATTTTACAATGGGCGGAGGGAGGGAAAGAGAGGCTGTGGGGTGAAGTGACTTGCCCAGGGTCACCCAAAGGCAGTGGCGGAGCTGGGAACAAATCAGAAATCCTGATTTCCAGTCCCCTGATGCAGTAGGGGTTAAAGGAACCTTCGCTTAACCAAAGGCCGATGGAGTGCCAGCAAGCTGTACTCAGGATGTATTTGGAGGGGGGCGGGGGGGACAGGGGAGGACCTGTCTGGTCCAAAGCAGCCATCAGAACCAGTCCTGTCTGCCGTAGCATCCTGGGCAGCGCAGTGACGTCTGCGGCTTGTCTAACGCTCCCTTGCGACTGTGCAGCCCATAGACTGGAGCGCCTGCCGCGCCGGCCTGCGGGTGGACCGCTCGGTGAAGGAGGTGACTTGGGCGACGCCGGGGACGGCCGCGGGGCTGGCCGTGCTGGAGTCGTTCATAGGCGAGCGGCTGAAATCCTTCGGCACCGACCGGAACAACCCGAACAGGGCCGCACTCAGCAACCTCTCGCCATGGTTCCACTTTGGTGAGTGGCCCCGGGATGGGCGCCGGGCTCGACCGATCTAGGTGATTACCCCTCCCGGGCCCAGTGCGGCCTCTCCGGGGAGGCGAGAGTCCTGGGCCAAGGAGAGATGGCTAGTGAGGGGCCATAACTCCTGTAGTGTTCAGTCCCTTTCCTCACGCTGGTGACCGTCCCCAGATGGGTTAACAACAGTATCTGGGCTGCCGGAGGGAGGAGCATTGGCCCCAGTTTCTCCCTTGGGCTCCGAGCCCCATGGCGGGGGACGGACGGACGGACGGACGCACGCACGCCCGCACGCACGCACGCACGCACGCACACATACAGAGTGGGGTTTCATGCTGCAGGGAGGTGAGCTGCGGAGATTACTATTAAGTGGAGCAGTGTCCAAACACCCTCTTCGCTTCGCCCCGCCCTGCTCCCGGACAGGCCAGGTCTCCGCCCAGCGGACCATCCTGGAGGTGCAGAAATACCGCCGTCAATACAAGGAGTCGGTGGACGGGTTCGTCGAGGAGGCTGTGGTCCGGAGGGAGCTGGCCGACAACTTCTGCTACTACAACAGGAACTACGACAAGGTGGAAGGTAATGGGGTGGCCCGCGCCCGGGGGGAGCGACAGCGAGCCGCAGCCTGCTGTGCGCACAAGAGCTGGTGCGGAGGGCGTGACTGGGGGTGCGGAGGGCGTGACTGGGGGTGCGGAGGGCGTGACTGGGGTCGCAGGGAAGCTGGTCCTGCCTTGGCCCAGACCAGCTGGCAGGATTGGAGCCTCCAGCCCAGTGGCTCCATCACCCAGAAACAGGGTCCTGCTCCCCCCGCTCCGTGCTCTCCAGCCCGCCTGTTGTGTTTGGAAGGTGCGTACGGCTGGGCCCAGACCACCCTGAAGCTCCACGCCCAAGACAAGAGGTCTCACCTCTACGAGCTGAAGCAGCTGGAGGAGGGGAAGACGCACGACCCGCTCTGGAACGCCGCCCAGGTACCGACCCGCCTGAGCTTCCGCCTCCTGCATCCGGCGGGTTCCTGGTGGGCTCCTAACACAGAGCCGGCCCTAGAGCACACCCGCTTCTCCGCACGCCTGGCCAGCGTGTGTCCTGTGAACGGGTTACAGCGGATAGTCCCCAGCCTAGTACACGGGGCAGAGAGTTCCCTTGGCCTGGTAGGTCCAGCAAGTGCGAGCTTGGTTCTCGCCATTGAGGGAGACTACCACTAAGGTCACCATAAAACTCCTAATCGGATGGGAAACTGAGGCCAGGTCCAGGCAGGCCCCGCCCCTCACTCTCCACATGGGTGGGTCTCGTTCTCCCCTCCCTGCAGCTCCAGATGGTTCAGGAGGGGAAGATGCACGGCTTCCTACGCATGTACTGGGCCAAGAAAATCCTGGAGTGGACCCGCTCCCCTGAGGAGGCCCTGACGTTCGCCATCTACCTCAACGATCGCTATGAGCTGGACGGCCGGGATCCCAACGGCTACGTAGGTTCGTGACGAGCGCGTGGGAACGAGAGCTTGGGGAGGGGGATCCCGGCTGGGCTTGGTCGTGAGGGGGCTGCCAAGGTCCCCTGACACTGGTTAAAGGGCCTCCTGTCCAGCCCCCCCCCCCCCATATCCCTCCCTTCCGGGGCACCCCGGGTGGTACGGGCAGGGAGATCTGACTGGCTGTTCTGCCTCTCGCAGGCTGCATGTGGTCCATCTGCGGGATCCATGACCAGGGCTGGGCGGAGCGGGCCGTGTTCGGGAAGATCCGCTACATGAACTACGCCGGCTGCAAGAGGAAATTCGACGTGGGGCAGTTTGAGTGCAGATACGCTCCCCGCAACCTGGGCCCATAGCCTTGCGGGGGGAGGGGGCGGCTGCTGCTGATGGCAGGACGGCTGGGGCTCCGGGGGTTCTCTGCTGGGCCTTCGAACGTTGGCATTTCCCCAAAACACCATTGCAATGCCCGTGGCTCTGAGACGAGAGCCAGCAGGGACCCCGCGGCCCTGGGCACGGCGCTGCTCATCCTCACGCCTGCAGGATTCCACCAGGGCCGCGGTTTGGGCGAAGTGCCGGGAGCGGGGGCAGCCAGCCCAAGGTCTGCCCGGGATGCCCAAAGTTTTGTCTGGCACAGCCCCCGGTGTGCCACCTCCCCCTCCCTGCTGAGCTGTCCCCGGCTCCTGTGGCAGCTAGGAAAGCTACTTTGCTATTTCTAGAGGGGACAGGTTCTCTGACTGCTCATGCAGAGAGACACTGGGCCTTTCCCAGGCTGGCCCGCGCATGCAGAGAGACACTGGGCCTGCAGCAGGGAGCCAGGCCTGGCTCTCAGAGCTCTGGGACGGAAAACAGCAGGATTTCGCACGCTGGGCCTGTGGCTTAGCGCTTCTGGATGGATTGTGTCTAGAACGAGCTCCTGGCTGGCAGAGGTGGGGGGGTCTCTGGGCGCAAAGCCTTGGGGTGCTGCAACACCCCCTGCACCCCTACTTCCTGTGCCTATGGAGGACCGCTGGCACTTTGCATTGACCTTCGGCAGGTCCCGAGGGGGCCGGACTGGAGAGGTTCATGCTGTAGTTCCCTGGTTTCCAGCAGCACGCTGACCTCGGGTTTTTACTTGTCCACCTCTGTTTTTAAACGAAAGGAACAACCCGCGTGTGAGCGGCGCTCCGGGGAAATCAGCGCTGGCGCTTTCCTGGCTCTTATGATCAAGATCTTTGTTCTTCTTTCTATCAGCCAGATTTAATAAACTGCAACACAGTGGAGGTCAAGGAAGAGCAGCCAGTGATGCGCTTCTTATTAACTTAGTTTATTAGGGACGGCATTTTCATGGTTAGGCTGTACAACAACGCAGCAGAGAGGAATCCAATGGGCTATCATGTACATTGTATCGTATGACCCTTCTCTGTATTTACAAGGAGCTTGTACACGGACAGTGGTAAGTCCTGGAATCGCTTGGCAAACGGGTCAGTAGCAGCTTCATTAGTGTTGTGCATTAAAACCCTCGGCTGTCTTGACTTGCCCAGCGGGGTTCCTGTCTCAGCCAGGAAGGTCCCGCGGTGAAGGGGGACAACCCCCCCCCATCCATTCCCTGTCTTTTGAAATATAATCAGTGCTTCTAGAACCCCCCCCCCCCCCGGTTTAGCCACCATTGAAACACCCCATGACATTAAAGTGCTTCAAAAAAACACATCACAGAATGTTCTGTCCTGTTGTATCAGAGCCGGCACATGGGAGGGAATTGGTCCACCAGACACCCCATCACCCCCCCACACACCCCACCCCCGGAGCTGGACAGCAGTGCCAGGACTCAGCCCAGGCGTGGCGGCCGTTAAAGGAGGGATTTGACGGCTGTAGCACAGTGAAAATCATCCTGCAGTTTGCAGGATAGGATCGGCTTTCGTCAGCCACGCGCATGCAGTGTTACTAGGCTGAAAGCCAGGAGGTGGCACTGGGAGTGCACCTGACAAACTGGAGGGCAGCTGATGGCCGCTGCTCCCACCTCTGGGCTGGGCGTTTAGACGGAATACAGCTTGGCTCACACCGCAGACCCCAACGCTCCGGTCTCACGTTAAGGCACAAGCAACAGGACCGTTCTGGGGGAGCTACAGGGGCCGGGGCTTTGATCCCACCACCCGTCTGATGCAGAAACGGGATATTGATGCTGGCGTCTCTCCGCTTTCCATGGAATTCGACCATCTCTGGAGCTCCTGCCCACTCGGTTCCCAGTTAAACCACCTGCCAAAACCCAGGCCTGCCCGTAGAATGACCTACTTTTGCTGCCTGCTCTGGGGGTAACACCCTGGTCGCTCCTTGGCTTCCAGCTACATTCCCTATGGAGATGTCAATGAACAGCTGATCTGAACCTAGTTCCCCCATCAGCCTCAGCGCCCACGGCTCTGCCCCTGGAGAAACAACAGCGGTTCCCCCCGAGCTGCCGCTTTCTACGAGTCCCCCGGGTTCTTGTCTGTCACCCCCCAGCAGGAGAGGAAACAGCAGCTGCAGGGAAGTCAACCCACCCACACAACTGACAGCCCCTCCCCGCCCCCACTCCTGCGTCCTCCACCACATCCTGTCTGAGACGAGCCCAAAGACAGGCAGCCTTCCCCTGCCCTCACCCTTCCCTCCTTCCAAGGGCACTTCGGCCCCAGCCTCTGCAGCTCTCCCCGGGATTCACCGCTGGCACGATGGGGCTAGAACCCCAGCTCCACCCTGCACTCAGCCTGAAGCGCCGGCCACTAATCGGGGCCGGAGCTGAGGGAGAGCCGCCTCCATCACCCCCCCACACACACACACACTTCCAGGCAATACACGACCCCCCCACACACACACACCTCTCACGTACATGAGTCAAACAGCCCCTTTCGACGTGCACCACTCCATGGAGCGCCCCGCCACGGCCCCGCTGGGAACGTGCCCCCCTTCCACAAACCAGAGCCGAGATGAGCCGCTCCCTGCGGGACCGCGAGCCCCAACGTGCAAAGACATCCAGGCGCCGCGTGCTGCCCCGAGGGAGCACTGAACACCCCAACGGGGAGTTGCTACAGGCTGCATCTCCATACTGGAGGAACCTGCGGGCTGTATTGTAGACTCTCTGGGCACTCCCCCCAATCACCAGTATGCTGCCCATCTGTGCCACCCCAGAGGAGGCTGCCCGGGCTCAGCTGGTGCCAGGACACCCAGGAGCTGGCACGAAGCGCTGGAGAAGCGCAATTTGTCCATGCTGAACAGTCCAGCCAGGCAGCAAATGCCTCCCGGACACTAAGGGCCAGATTTTTAAAGCTGCTGGGGGCCGCGCCCCCTTTGAAATCAATGCAAGTTCGGCACCTAAATAGCTTTAAAATCTGGCCCTAAGTGACCGACTCAAAGGAGAGCCGCTCGTGACAAAGACAGGAGCACCTGCCTTTAAAAGAGATCGACGTAACACAACACTATGTACGTGACGATCAACCCCAGGGGATGATACACAGAGAAGAGCTGGCCCGGGGGCACCTGCGCTCTGGGGGGGCTCCGGGTGGCAAACGAACAACTTGACACCTGCTCTGGGACTGATCTCAGATACCAGCTCGGAGGAACACCGGGCCGAGTGTTCGCTCCAGCGGGCACTGGACGGTGAGGGAGGGTGCCAGGTCTCCAGTGGTCCCAGACATTTGCTTCTAGCTAAGCCGCCTGGCTACACTTCACTGGCCACGAGCGAGGACGGGGCCCTCGCAGCGCAACAAGGCCAGCTGAGCGTTCAGTGCTACTGGGGCACCCCCCGCCTGCTCTCCCCAGCGCTGCCGGACGGGTTCCCCTCTGGGCCTGGCGCTGGAGCCCCCACTCTGCCCAGCCCCCGGGGATCGAGCTCTGGCTGTGTTCAAACTGATCCCTGCTCTCAGATCCAAGAGTAACGGCACCCTCCCCCCGGCAGACAGCCGAACACTGCCCCCGGTCAGGGGACAAGAGCACGCGACAGCCCCACTCAGAGCCGCTCATCTCCTGCACGGTCAGCAGGGAGAATCCGGCTTCAGACCAGCTGCTTCCTCCAGCTCAGCGGCTCCCCCCGCGTTGGGCCTGCAGCCTCCTCATGGCCAGTGGCCTCCCCACTTTCCGGCTCAGAGAGCGGAACCCCCTTGTTCACCTGCTGCTGGTGCCAGAGCATCGCACGGGGCGACCCCCCGGCACCTAGTGCCGTGGGAAAGGCGGCAATCGCCTCTCGGCCGACAAGCCCAGCCCTTCGCCCAGCAGGTGGGAGCTCTGTCAGCACCAGGCCCAGCAGAGACGGGGCGACTGGCAGCTCTCTCCCCCCGCCTGCAAAAGCAGATCAACTCCTGTGTCACATACAGTCCGCGTGCTCTAGCCCGATCTACCAGCCCTGTGGGTATCCGCCGGGGAGAGGACAAGGCCCTGTTGGCCGTTGCTGGTTCCCCCTTGTCCCCAAATCAAGTCACATCCGCTCTGAATAAGGGACTGGTAAAAAGATCACGTCAGCAGCAAAGGACATGGTTATAGGCAAAGGACTTGGAAAAGGCCCTTCTCTTCTGCCCCAGTGCAGCCAGCCTAGGCCGCAGCAGGGCTCCAGTTAGTCCCCGCTGCAGAGCGGAGGTGGACAGGAGCTTTCACCTCCTGACTGGTGGAAGCTCCCCAAGAACCTGCTTCAGGGAGGACAGCGCAGCTCCCGACTAACACGGCTGCTGGCTGAGCTCCTCCCTCAGGGACCGGGAAGCACAAGGCATAGAAACGCTCCTTGCACTCCGAGCGTGGCACAGACGGGATTCGCCGCCGTCCCCTGTACGAAGGCAGCCGCGTGTCCACCTCGGCAGGGTCACGGCTGCAAGAACCAGCGTCCAGAGTCCGCCGTCCCCAACGCCCTTGTGTAGAGAAAGGAAACCGGCTCTGGAAGCAAACCAAGCCGATACTGTCAGCACGCGAGGCCAGCTGCTCCGAGACCTCCCCTGACTCAGCCCTTCCACAGGCTCCTTTGTTGTGAGAGTCGGGTTAGTCCGGGGTTTAGTCTCTGGTGACGAAGGCCACGCACACAAATACGTCCGCCCGTCTCCTCTTCCCCCTCCGCCGCCCCGCTCATGTCGCAGCCACTGCCTCCGGCGGCGGCTCCTCCTCGTAGTCGCAGAGGAAGGACTCCATGCTCTGCTTGGCCAGCAGCTCTCTCCGGGCGTGCAGGCGCTCACACCGGGGGCAGCGGTCCGATCGGAAGCAGACTTTGTGGTAACAGGCCTTGCACTCTGAGGGAGGGAGAGAGAAAGCAACACCATGAGCACAGAAGCACCCAAGTCAGAACGGCCATGAAGATTGAGCCCTGTGCCCAGGGCACACTCCAGAGACGTGACATGGGTCTGTCCTGGTTACAAGCTGTGGGGCAGGCCGCAGCCCCGGTGGAAAGGAGTTTGTGCACCTCACTTGGCATGCTGCCCGTCGGTGCAAACGTAAGTGTGGGCAGCTATCCCGCAGCGCCGGCTAATGCGCGCTGGGTGCAGGGCACTCTGGGATGTCCTACTGGCCACCCGGAGACACTGCAAGGGAGCATGTCAGAGCGGCTAGAGAGAGTCGGCGGTGGGCTGATCCAGGTCAGAGGCGTGGGCTGAACATGGTTTGCTGCCAGGTGGCCGGACAAACGTTAAACAAGTGGCGTGCAGACAGGCCACGCTTACAGGTAGCCAAGGCACCGGCTGTTACAGCCTGGGACAAACACTGCAGAGCAGCGACTCCTGACTCTGCCGGGTCTGCCCCGGCTCAGTCTCCAGAGCAATCGCTGCAGCACCTCCAGGAGACACGGGCCCAGCCATCGCCCAGGGCCAGCGACGGCTCCCGGCACCTCGCACGCCAGCCTCTCACCTTCGCACGTCCTGCACTTGTTCAGCTCGAAGGGGAAGATGACGTCGTCCTCCCGTTGACAGAACTCGCAGATGAAGCCTTTGGCTTGGCACAGCTGGAACAACAGAAGGGGAGAGGAGTGAAGAAGAAACGCCCCGGAGAAGAGGCAAATGCGCCCGATATCCCTGGCGAAGTCACAGACAGAGACATCTGGAGCCAAGAGTAACGTGGGAATCAGAGGCTCGTCCCATTCAAGAGCAGCGTCTGTACAGCCGGTCAACCCACCTGCTACAAGCTAGGCCGGGCTGCCGCACACGACCCCCGAGATTCCAACCTTTCCAGGGGGCTGGAGACACTGTCTATTCGAGACGCCACAGGCCAAAAGCGTCCCCATAGCAAAGGCACCATCTCCAAAGAGCAGGGCAGCCTGTCTGCTGGGTGGCGGTGGGAGAAGCAGGCGTTCTGTACCTCTTAGATTACACACATACCAGCCAGCGCTTCGGGACAAAGCCCACGTCTTGCTGCGTACGTGGGCGATGCCAGGTACCAACGTGACCACAATACAAGGTAAGCAGTAGTGGTTATACTGTAAGTTGTACCATAAACACACCCACAACGGTGTCATCTGCGCAGTGGGTTGCGCACACAACACTGCCAGTTCAGTTATTTTTGTCCCCTCTGACTTCCCAGTGAGATTGGGAGTTGCCGGAAAAGGGCCTCTGTCAGGAGGGAACTTCCCGGAGGTCAAGGCAGCCTCTCTGGTCTTTTGCCCCAAACACCTGCCCACAGGCGGTGACTGGCATGGCTGCCCACAGGCGGTGACTGGCATGGCTGCCCACAGGTGGTGACTGGCATGGCTGCCCACAGGTGGTGACTGGCATGGCTGCCCTCACCCGGGCGGCCCACACAGCCGAGAGCTGCCACTCAAGGCGACCCATTTGGAATGTTTTTAAAGGCGGTTAGTCAAGTCGCCCATCACACCAGGTTTTCACCCAGAAATTTAAGGCCAGATTTACCCAACAAAAACCACTTTAATGAGGGCCCCGTTACACCACAGTTGCCAATGAGAGAGTTAAAACCCGGTTTCATCTGGAGTGTACACGGGACCCTGAATTGGCGACAGTCCTGGAGAAATCAGGGCTCGGGTTAGGTCCCGTCTACACTAAACAATGCAACAATGTTCTAACCACCTCAAACGTGTTGTCCCCAACTCCCCACTGTCGTTCTAGCAGCTCAGCCTTGAGGGAGGAGGTGAAAGCAAACGTTACAGCTCAGGCCCTGCTGGGATCCAGCTCCAAACCTCACCTCATCCCTCCCCACGCTCACGCTGGGTTGAAATACCATCTCTTCAAATCAAATTCATTCGAGAAAAGGAGAATGGTTAACACGGCAACACGATCAAATGGATCAGCAAAAATAGGATTAATCAAAAAAAAATCTGATGGGAAATCCGCAACTCAAAGGAGACACTACTTCCCCCCAAATTCCTCTTCCCCTGCAGACCGGAGCATCCCTTCTGTTTATCTGGAGTCACAGCTGCCTGGAAACTCGTTCTTCACCCAGACACTCAGCCTGTTTTAATGCAGGCTTTTGATCTAAACCTATCGTTAGAGCGACTGTTTCTGTAAGATCACACACGTCTTGGGAATGAAATGGAGGGAAATGCCCAACTGTTCAGGCCCCCGGGGGTGCGGTTCACATGCTGTTACCCACAGCGGTGGTGATGGTGACCATGGATCTCTTAGCGAGGCTACATGGGGCGCTATATGCCAAGAGGGGAGACGCTCTATACGCTGGATACCATGACTATAACTGGGCAGCGTCCTCCAATTGAAGGATCTCAAAGCCACGCCTCAACCACTCCCCTGCAAAGTGGGGAAGATTCTTGTTTTGAGTGGTAGGGAAACTGAGGCACAGAACTGGGACACAACCTGCCGAAGGTCATGCAGCAAATCAACAGTAGTGTTGAAAGCAGGACCTGGGAGTCTTGCCTCTTGGTGCCCTGCTCTAACCACCAGTCAAGCTGTCTCCCCATCCCGAACGTGCCCAAGCACATCCCAATGCGTTTCAGAGGGGAGCACAGCCCGCTTTTGTATGGCAGAGATGGAGACGGCCAATGGGTGCCTCGCAGGTTATGGGAAAACGCAGCTTCTTCCTGAGACTGAACCAATTGGCTGGGTTATTCTCCAACATTCATCTCTGGTGCTAAGGAAACTCCTCTGCCCACACACAGGATAACAACCGTATGAGAAACTAACTGGAGGGGAAGAGCTAACACACCATGTATTTGCCCTCAGCAGCTGTTCTGAAGATCCTGCTGCTGCCCTTATAAAGCCAGATCCCGCTCCTTGGCTGTTCACACAGTAAAGTCTAATCCAATAATAATAAACCAAACATTCGAGTGAAGAAGATGATAAAATTACCCACCATGCATCTCTCAACGTGCAGGGTACCTGCCTTTATGAGCTCCATCAGGCGGGGAACTAGCTCCCCCTTCTTAGTGGCATTCAGGTCGTTTAAGGAGTAGAGGTGAAGATCCTCCGTCAAATGACCTGGCACCGTGTCGAAGGAATCCAGGAGCCTGCAGGGACGGAGACACCACAGCTCAGTGCCAAACCCCAGCGAGCGAGTGCTCTACAGAGTGTGAACTACGGTGACTTTGCTGGGCCAATTACACTGTGCGACCCACTGTTCCGCCTCCCCACCTCCACTGCCGTCTCTCGAGTCCACGCAGGGCCCTAGGAAACCCAGCCATAGTATCTGCCTCCCAACTCCCTGCCGCACGCTGTTCTAGTTTAGCAGGTTGTGGCCCGGCCAACACCTGCACATCCCACTCAGCTGCAGGGTCCCTGTTAGGAGACTCGGGCTGCTCCAATCCCTGATAAAGCAGCTGTCCTTTCCCCTCTACAGGGGCCGGGCGAGCGAACGAGGCACCCAGACGGCAGAGCCTGCTATGACAGAGAGAGCCTGAGTTTGAGAACCTCCCCGGGCCTGGTGGGTTTTAATTGGAACCGTGGGCCGGTTACCGTGTCGGGTCTCTTGTGCCAAGCGAGGGGCATCTCATCGCTCAAGTGACCCCTCACAGCCACTCAGCCCGACTCAGTCACGTCAGCCAGAGTGGTGACAGCGGCAGCGCAAGGCCTCCCCATGGAGGGTGCCGCACCTTTGGGAAGTGGGGGATCCCAAAGGGACGCAGAGGAAGCCCAACGGGACACCTCGTCCCGGTTCACCGCGTCCGTCTCAAACACCCCTCTTCCTCCAACAAAGGTTAGCGCAAGCTGGTCGCACCCCCAATCGCTGGGCCCCTCTGGCCTGCTCTCAAAGCGTCGCGGTGGCCTGCCACAGCGCTGAGTGTGGGAGAGACTGGGGTGAGGTGGGGGGGAACTGATCTCCAATACTGCTTCCATGGCCTGCCACCCTACAGAGGTCGGGGCAGCAGTTACATGTCAAGCTGCCAGGTGACAGACAGCCACGAGAGACGGAACTGATGCAGGATGGAGCCTGGTTGGACCCTGGCACTCACTCTTTAGCTAGTCGGCAGGTCTTAAACATGTTCTTCAAGTGAAACAGCTGGATCCTCAACAGCTGGGGAAAACAAACCAACAAAAAAGAGTATGAAGTTCTCATTCAACAAACAGAATTGCAGGCCTCAGCCAAACCCATTCTAGTCTGCTTCAGCTCATGCACTTGTGAAGCTGATTCTGCTGCCAAGCAACCTTGGGTTTCTTGGCACTGAAGCAGTTAAATGGGTAGGATAAACCAGGAAGGCTAGCAAGCCTCATGTTTCAAGGCATAAACCGAGGCCAAGCTGGAGGTCAGGAAGAAACTCCTCTCCACCCTGTACTATTGCACAGTGAACAAAACGTGCACTGGAAACATGCATTATAGGGGGGTTGAGCCTCCCTCTAAAACACTGGGCCATTAGCCATCCTCTGACAGGAGAAGCCTGGAGAAATCCTGATTGGGCCCCAACAAACAGCAGTCCCTTCCCTCGTGGAACATCAGAGTCCAGACGTCACCCACTAGGCCTTTAAAGGACATTACAAGGAATGACAACCAGGCAGGTTTTGCCAACAGAAAGGCTACCTGGAGCTGGGCACTGGCCGAGGTTACTCTAAGCGCGGGGGGGGGGCAGCATTTCCAGTGGGTAGAGCCCAGGACTGGGCATCAGGACTAGTGGCTTCTATTCCTAGCTCTGCCGCCAACATGCTGGGTGGCCGCAAGCAAGTCATACAAGCGCTCTGTGCCTCGGTTTCCCCAGTTGTAAAATGGAAATGATACCTACCCCCCTTTGTGATATGCTCTGTAACCGATGGACAAGAGGCCCCGTATAGAAGGGTAAGTAGCAGCAGCAGCTAGGTATTCTGGTCCACTAATGAAAGAAGAGCAGGAGACGGCGTGCCCCCCACCAGGCACCGATGCCCCCACCCTGTGGGTCTTACTCCCTGCTCCATGGGTCACTGATGGGAGCGATACTGCCTCTCAGGAGAAGGCTGCCCCTTGGTCTCCTTGGGAAAGCACAGGACACGGCCTTACCCGGACTTGATTCAGGGCCTTCACCTTCCGGTAGAGAGCGGCGTTGAGGTCCTGCACGCTGAAGAGCGGGTCGCTCCAGATCTTGCTCAGCAGGTCCCGGGAGAAGTTGCTGACGTAGTACTTGCCGAAGTCCCACTTCCACAGGATGCGGCTGGGAATGACCATCTGGGTGTTCTCGTGGCAGCACTGGCAGAAGAACTTCCCCAGATACTCGCAGTACCGCAGCCGTTTGATGTAATCTGGCAGACCGGAGAGGGAGTTTAGCCTCTGCCCAGCAGGCCCAGACCATGCCCCGCTAGGGACCGGGTTGGCACCTCCCCAGGAGCCAGAGGTCTGTGGTTAATCAGCAGCAAGGGGAGCAGATTGCCAATGCCCGACACGGGTGGGTGATGTAGTCTGCAGACGCGAGGGGCACGTCTACTCTGCAATTAACACCCACGGCTGGCCCCGTCAGCTGACTGGGGCTCGGGCTTTGGGCTCACAGAGTGTCAGAGCCTGGGCTCCGGCCCGAGCTTCGACACTGCAATTAAACGCCCAGACCACAGATCCCAGCATGCATTGCTCTGAGCTGAAAAAGGTCCCTTGTCTGCTGGAACATGTGTCTACACTGCGATTAAACAGCCGCGTAATGAGCCCGACTCCCGACTCCGCTGACGGACTGGAGTGTTTAACTGCAGTGTAGACACACCCTGAATATCCCAGCAGACAAGGCACCTTTTTGAGCTCAGAGCCATGCACGCTGGGATCTGGGGTCTCCCTGCAGTCTACGAAGCCGCCTATGAATCACATGCCGCCATCCCTGGCTATACAGGTAGGAGACGCAATCGCTTCAGCGCCCTCTAGTGGTAACACTACAGCGTTCACCGGCTGTATCTCTGTCTGGGGCCCCGATCACCTGTGGGATTTCGGTGGAAAGCAGCTTCACTGTGTGAACTGAAGAGGAACGATCGGTTCCATGGACACAGGCTCCTTCGATTCCAGAGCAGACACGAAGGGCTCCCCAGCGCGAACAGACCCATCCGAACGAGCGACGCCACCCTCACCTACTTGACTCTGCTCAGCAATGGGGCCTTTAATACTGTCAGAGAGGCAGCCTGGCCGCCCCCTGTCCCCCATCCACAGTGCATGCTAGTGCCCCGGCTCCCCTTTGGCAGCCTGCCGTGGGACACGCTGCCCCTGGGGCAGAGTCACTCGCTGGGAGGGACTGGGACTCCTTTTCTGCTCAGCTTATCCAGAACACCTCCTCCCGTTGGGGGAGGACACTCGATCCAGCTCTTTAGAAGCCAACCCCTCCGTCTCGTCTTTCCTGGCCGACCACAAAGCTCAGGTGCAGGGGCTGGGGTCAGGTCCCGAATACATCCCCATACATCGGATGATCCACGTATTACAAAACGGGTTCACACGTGCCCGCTACACGCTGCTCTGCATCGCACTCCAGGACTGGGTGAGCCGGGACGCTGGATCAGGAGCCGTCCACGCGCTGTAAAGTGCTCGTGAGCACAGCTGCACGTTTATCGCCCGTTCCTCTTCTTCGGCTACTAGCTACGTGTTATTTACAAGGCTCTGCCCCTTGGAAACTCGGTTCCCCACTTCCGCCTTCTTTCATTGTTCAGGCCAGGCCGTCTGAGAAAGCGGCACCAGCTTCCCAGGTGCCCTGGGGGGAAACCCCCACGATCCCCCAGCTCATCGGCATCCTCCCCTCCCATTTGACTCCTCGTCTCTATTGCCCCTTCCTGTCTCATCCGCATGCAGCACTCCCGCCCCCCGAGAGGCCGAGTCTCCTGGCCCGGTCAGAGTTCCAGCACTCACCGGGGTCTGTCCGGATGCCGCAGCCTGCGCACCGGTAATTCTGCTTGGCTACAGCCACCTTCCTCCTGCCCAGGGAGAAGACGTGGGTTAGAGTAGCCCCTTCAGCTCTCTCCCGGCTCAGCAAGGCTGAGGGCGCTGGGCAGAGAGCACTAGGGCTTCCCCCTCCCCCAACGGCTGAGTGCCAAGTGGATCCACTGAGACTGTCAGCTCAGAGCAGGAGCTCCTTGGGGCAGGGGTGGTGTACTGGTGGTGTGGTTTTGGAGGTCCTACAGTAATTCTGTCACAGAGCACTGAGTGCACAGTGACAAAAGGGGAAGGGCAGGTCCCATTTAACACACACACAGGCAGGCTTGGAGGCCTAGTGGTCAGTGTCACGCCAGCCCAGGCCTGAAACGACAGAGGCTTGGAGGGGGGCAGAGCTGTGGAAGCCGCAGCCCATCTGGATGGCTGAAGTGGAGCTATGGGGCAGTGAGTGGAGGGAATCGCCCAGGCCTACCCAGCTGGAAGGATGCAGAATCGGGGGGAAGAGAAGCAGAGAGGGAGATCTCAGGGGCGTGGAGCGCCTCTGTGGGGCCAGAGGGGGTAGGCAGCCCCAGGGCAGCCCCCGCAGGTCCTTACGTTGGGGCAGGGTGAATGTTGAAGATGATCTGCGGCCGGGGGGGAGCCCACTCCAGGTTCCCGCGGACCCGAATTCGGAGCTTGTAGATGTCGGCGTGCTCTCCGTCGTCGGGCGAGATGGGCAGGGAGTCCGGAATTGGCAGGAGCTGCGAGAGGCAGGGGAGAGGGTCAGACACTGAACTTGACCATTGAGACATAAGCCGGTCTGCCCTGCTGGGCAACTCCAGCGCCGTCCCTGGGGAAACTGCCTGCGGACTCGCCCCACGCCCCCTCCCCACCACCGGGCGTGGTCTGTTTCCCAGGGGAGCTGGAGAACAATTCCCATCCCATACGAGTGCTCTGCTGGGCTATCAAGGCACATGCGGTAGCGTGCTTGCTCCCCCGACATATCCGAAGGCCTTGCACCCCATCTTCGGAAGTGCCTAGAGCCTCTAAGGAGGCGGGGGAGGGGAGGGTGCAGTGCTCCCCGCTCAGCCTGATGCTTTCACCCTCCCCACTCTTCACATCACCCCAAGTTTCTACGTATCCCCCGTGCTGCAAGGCTGTCCCCAGACCATCCCGGGGAGCCGCTCCAGCTTCTCTGGGAGCGGGGCACGCTTTGAGCTCTCCCCCATGTGAGCAGCGGGTCTGTCAGCGCTGGGGGTTCACGGGGGCATAGGCCTCATTTCACGAGCATGAATGTCCGATCTTGTCCCAAAGAGGAGGACACCCCAGAGGGTGAACCAGGGCGTCAGGACTCCAGGAGGCGGCTCACCCCTGGGTTTGTAAGGACCATGCAGATCTGTCAGGCCCAGAGCTGGGAGGGAGAAGGGGGCAGCTTCCAGGCCACACAGCACCCCAGACAGCCACCCTCCACCTGGGGAGGGCAGCAGGCTCCGGGGTGACCTCCAGAGCCAGGGGGAGTGGAGCTGGGGTCATCGGGGATACGGAGCCCCGAGATCCCTGCCAGGGCAGGATGAAGTCACGTGCTAGCAGAGGCACCGGCACCACCTGCCTGGGCTCTGTGCTCTGGGACTCTAGGCCCAGCACCCACTCTGCCGCTCTCGGCCTTTGCTGAGGGCAGCAGGAGGGGAGCGGACTGGGCACAGTCCGGGTGACCCCAGCGATGAGCTCCGCACGCTGGACCTGAAACTCCCTCTGCTCCGTGACTGATGGATTAGCCGGACCTCGGGGGCAGCTCTTCAGCTGCACCCCACAGGGACGTGCGTGGGAACTAGGGAGCAGAACCAGCCAGCCAGGAGCCCGGCAGCGCAAGGACAACAGAACATGCCTCACACGCCGCCCAGAGTTAGAGAAAACCAAGCAGGGGACAGGAAGCCTCAGGGGTCCCCTCCAGGCTCAGGCGGACAAGACTCCGCCGGGGCCAATGGCTGGGGGGCCAGTCTTTATTTTAAACAGTAGTCGGCAAGTCAAGCCCCATAATGCACTGCTGCCCAGCAGGGCCACTGCTCAGCTTCGGGAGTGATCCGTGACAAAGGGTGAATTCTGGGCAAGTCTATAGGGCACAAAGGATAAAGCAAGCCTGAGGTTCACCCCCCCCAGCT
Source organism: Sternotherus odoratus (assembly GCA_032164245.1). Taxonomy (NCBI): domain Eukaryota; kingdom Metazoa; phylum Chordata; order Testudines; family Kinosternidae; genus Sternotherus; species Sternotherus odoratus. The sequence continues at coordinate 4,211,048 of JAVMKO010000009.1, forward strand.
CTGTGGGGCAGCGCTGGCACACGGACCGGTGTGCCAATTACACCAAGCGCAGTGAACGCCCCCGAAACCCCTCTGCGCCCGTCACACTGACCCCACTGACGCTGTGGGTCGAGTCTGAGGGGCCTGGGCAGAGCTGGGTATGGGGAGCCCAGTATTGGAGAAGCTGGGGGGTCAAGTCTGAGGGGCTACATGGGAGAGCCTTTTCACAGCGCCTGTCGCTGCCGTTACCATGGAGACCGTTCGCTTTCTAACACCTCTTCTAGCCAGTCACAGCCGAGGGTTCAAACAGCCACGATAAACTCACTCTACGCTCGGCTGAGTTTCCCAGGCCCCACACCAAGCCACGCGTCACCCCACTGTGGGGCAGCCACAGCCATGCCGCCCGCTGCTCCATGCCATTGGGGGGGTGTTTCGTCCGAGCGGTTAGTACACGGCGTGACTTGCGCCCCTCGGGCACGCTCTCCACTCCCAACATACCAGCCGGAGCTTTTTGGAGAGCTGCCTTTTCTTATACCACTGGGGACGCTTAAAGAGCTTTTTGAGAGACCGTCTCGGGCCCTGGAAACCAACAGCAAACGACCGGTCAAGACGACACCCCATGGCTGCCGGTGAAGGCCGAGGGCTGCTGTACTTGACTCTGTGCTGCTCCTTGACTGTTCCCTAGATCTTACCCACCATCCGCGTCCTCCTGCCCTCCCTAGGCAGGTACAAGGACAACAGGAGCCAGGAGAGTGCAGGGCACCCCCTGGCAGCGCTGCAGCCACCTGTGTGGAAGGGACACAGCTCTGGGAGTACGTGAGGGACGTGATCAGGGCCTTCCCTCCTCTTCTACAGTCACGGGGAGGTGGAGCCAGGCTGCAGCCCTGCAGTCAGGACTGGGAGAAAGCACTACAGGTGGCAGATATGAGTTTCTTGCAAAGGATTCCCTCGCTGGTGGGGGCGGTGGGATCTCTGCCCTCTAGATTTAAACAAATCCCCTTGATTTCACATCCAGCTTCCATCCTCATGCCCCCAAACAGCATCCTCTATGCATCAGTGCAACTGCCCCAGCGAGGCCCCTCCCCACATGCCTACCTTCTGGGGGGCGTCCTGCTCTGGGACCAGCCAGTCCAGTTCAGAAGCGGCTGGGAGCTGCATCCCTTCAAACTGCTTCAGCAGGCCCATGGCCACGGCCTCCGCGGAGTTCGAATGGAGGAAGGAGTGGGATCTGCACAGCAAGAGAGGGCGATCAGCACCACAGCAGATGGGGCATAGCCCCCCGCCCCGGTCTAGGGGAGACCAAAGCCAGGGGCTCCTGACTGGTGACTCTCACAGCCCCATTGACCAGGACGACTGCTCTTAGAAGATACTGTCTCAAGTCAGACCCACAAACTACACACCGGAATCACTTCTCCCACGCTGCTACCTCTGGGGAGGGGTGCACCCCGGGCACTGCAATTTGGGACGGGGCATCAAGGAACCTGCAGGGGGGCTGGGAGGCAGAATGGAACGAGCGAAGCTGGAATCCGGACAAGACACGGGATAACACACAGTATAAAGTGACGCGGGATCTTTGCCAGGGGGCCTAGTTTTACATGTCGTCTGACAGGCAGAGGGGAGCTGCCAGCAATTAGACCAAGGGGCTCCGATGACCCATCCTCTGCCTCAGCAGGGAATAGTCCTACTGGGTTCCAGCAGGTAATGAGGAGGTAGATTGCAGAGTCTCCTAGGGAGGAGGAACGTCTTCAGCCACTCAACAGCACCTCCTCTGGCCAGTTAAGGAGTAGCACTGATGGGGAGTCTGTCCAGCTTCTAGTTGCAAGGATGGTGACTGCAGCACAGGACTTCAAGTAAGACTAAAGGAATGGGGTGGTGGGAGATTGGGGTGAACCTCAGGTCTGACTGGGAGCCTGGAGGGGGCAGGTGAGGAATGTATGTGTGCCCAGCGTCTTTCCTCATTCCCCGGGGTTCCCGTTCCCAGCCCCTTCTCCTTCCGCTGACAGTTAGTTTATTAGAGGAGCCCTATTCAGATGGAATCTAATCCAGGCCCAACCCATTAGATCGGTCCCTCGTGCAGGGAATTCCCAAGCCCTTCAGCACTCAACTTCAGTTTCCATTCGGCCAGCTCCCCCCCAGGACTGTCCCCAAGGCTGAGCCTACTGACCCCAGGCGAGGATCAAAGACTCGCCCTGTGGCGGGGGTTGGGGGACGTACATGGATTCCGAGGAGAGGAAAGACTTCCTGCTAGACGCTGCATCCCGCTTGATGTCCGCATCTGCATGGAGGAGAGAGAGGGCGGAGCGGAGAGTTACTCCTATTTTAAACAAAGGCTAAGCAGTATTCCATTAAAAACCATCACGCTGTTGTAAAAGCAGGTGAGCTACAGCACCTATTTCTACCAGTGACGATAAGCAGCGGCTAGAAAGTCCGGGATGTGAACTAGCGCTCGACAGGGGAGAGAGAAGAACCTGGGGCTGTGAGATGGGACTACAGTGGGGCCAGAGTAGAAACATTACGGTCTGTACAGGGCACACGCTAGCTACCAGCGGTTACGCAGCGTAGAGAAATCCACACGCACACAGACCTGGGGCTGGTAGGGCAGGACACTGGGGTTAGTTAAAAAGTTTAGTAGCTTGTTAGGTTTTATGCACAGCATTAACACTGCGATGGGACAAGGCCCTTCACCGCTAGTAGTCTGGTTCCAATCCAGCCCAGCTCTATAGGCCGATGGCTTGTCAGCAGCCCATGTGGCATGTGCTGGAGGCCTGAGTTCACCTCCCAGAGGATACAGGTCAGTGCCACAAGAACCACCCACCAAGTGGCAGTGGTCGGAGGCTGAGAGCCCATAATTATGATGCCCACCAGTTCCCTTTTATTCAAGGTTCAGTTCATGCGCTGAAAGAATTCTAGGAGCTGGTTTGGCTGCCACCACACAACGGTATTTAAACATGGTGGAATGTGGTCTGAAGTAAGTGGGTTCGATTCCCACCAGTCATGAGAATAATCCTGTTTACACCCAGACTGGATTTGGTCCAGTTATCTCTGGAAACCCAAGATAGCCTTAAAAACCACTGTTGACTCCTGCAAGTCCTGTCTGTACTGTCCTACCGAGCCCACGAGCTGCGTAAGGCATGGCTTGGGTCGCAAGGCTGACCTTTGGGTGGAAACTTGGGTTTTAACACCAAGAAGCTTACAGAAAAGGGGAGGAAAATATCATAGATCAAGGCAGGAAAGAGGCCAACCCTCAAAATCCATAGGGACCCCATCAAGGAGGGTCAGAGGAGACCTAGAGAGGTAGCTGGGTCTGGCTAATGGGTGCATAGTTGTTGGTTCATCTCTCAACGTCTCACCCCTACGTAGGCTGGATACTGAAATACGGGAGTTGCTTGCTGATTGCTGCAGGACTCTTGTCAGTTTCAGTCCCAGCTCTGAAGGGGGGAGCAGAGGGGCAGCACACAGTGGCAGGGAAACAGAGTCCCCAGCACCGGGCTCTCTTCAGCAAGGAAGGTGGGATTCTCCAGGGGACACTCCTTGGGAAGGGAAGGGGCGTGGGGCTTTCCAAAGGATCAGGACAGCGGTTTGTATCGCCAGAGGGTACGACACCAAAGGTCCCGATCACAAATATTCACAACCTAAGAAACGGGGCTGCATCTCAAGATGTGTTAAGCGCGGGGCTAAACCTTAAGTGTCTTCTTCAAGTTTAAGATTAGCAGCTGTGTTAGTCTGCATCCGTAAATAAAACGAGGAAGACTTGTAGCACCTTTGAGACTAACCAATTTATTTCAGCATAAGCTTTTGTGGGCTATAACTATATCCCACGAAAGCTTATGCTGAAATAAACTGGTATCATTTTTGCCATCTCACTGTATACCCCCTTTTCCAGATCATTTACAAATATGTTGAATAGAACTGGTCCTAGTACAGACCCCTGGGGGACACCTCTCCCTATTCTGAAAACTGACCATTTATTCCTACCCTTTGTTTCCTATCTTTTAACCAGTTACCAATCCATGAGAGAAGCTCCCCTCTTATCCCATGACTGCTTACTTTGCTTAGGAGCCTTTGGTGAGGGACCTGGTCAAAGACTTTCTGAAAATCTACATACACTCTATCCACTGGATCCCCCTTGTCCACATGCTTGTTGACACGCCCAGAGTATTCTAGTAGATTGGCGAGGCATGATTTCCCTTTACAAAAGCTACGTTGACTATTTCCCAACAAATCTTGTACATCCGTGTCTGACAATTCTGTTCTTTAGTATAGTTTCAACCAGTTTTCCCAATACTGAAGTCAGGCTTACTGGCCTGTAATTTCCAGGATCACCTCTGGAGCCTTTCTAAAAAAACCTGGCGTCACATTAGCTATTCTCCACTCATCTGGTACAGGAGGGGATTTAAATGATGCCACAAGTTCAAGGCTATAGAGGGCATCAGCCTTTCGCTAGTGCTGCACTGGCGGAGAAAAGCTCTCGGGACAGTGCCGGCACTTTAAAAGCAAGACCCCAGCTTTCTCTGCCTCTCCGAGCTCATGAAGATTCTGGCACCTCAGTGCCTGCATCCCTATGGAAGCTGTTAACACCGCTGATCAACGGAGCGATTGTCTTGGCATCGCAGTGGGCTGGGAGCTGTAGGGAAACTACAGCATAAAGCCCAGCAGGTCTCTGTGCAGTAGAGCGGTCTGGTCTCGTCTCTCGGGTTCCAGCATTTACGTGGCCAGTGCTTCACCTTTAATGGCTGCAGCACTTTTAAGCTGAACCACTGCGCTACTGTTCGACTTGCAGGCTGATGTTCTAGGCACAGCACCATGTTCCGCTGCAACGTGGCAACACAGAGCTTGGGCAAGCAGCCAAGCAACTGAGACCTCCGCTACATTTTCCCACCGGTCTGCCATTCACTGCGTGTTTCGCCAGCTCCTGTCCCTTTGCCACTCAGACGACATTACTGATTGTCCCCAAAGGCCCCTGCCTGGAGAACGAGCCGAGAAAGTCTAAGGAGTAGCTCACAAGGAGCCAGCTGCATGCACAGAGCCCTGGGACGGGAAAGAGCAAAAGCGTAGTAGCAGGTGGACTGAGCTGGGGGGCTGGTGGTTTGACGTCCGGGCTGACGCCTGCCTGCTGATGCAGCGTGAACTTAGTTTTAGCAGCAGCTTTTGAGCCTCTGCTCTCCTGGTGGCCCTGTGACCCACCCAGGCGATGCACACGGACAAGCGTGCACACACACACACACACACATACACACACACACACACACACACACACGCAGTGCACTGTGGGGTACTACCTGAAAACAAGGAAGCCATTGACACTGACAGGCCGTTCTTGGACATTTGAATCAGGTTAGATCCATCGTTACCATCTGCATAATACGGTGATGACAAAACATTTCGCTTCAGTGCTCGGTCCGGCCACAGAGCAAGGGTATCAACACAGAGGCAAGAGAGCAGGGCCCGCGGGCGCCCTTGGGGAGATATCCAGGGACAGCATTCAAACACCCTCGCTTGGACTGCAATACCAAGTCAAACCTCTGAGCTACAGGGGGCCAAACCGGGGTTATGCCATCCACATCCATGAAAAGAGAAGCAGGAAGATGGAGGCCTTTCAACTTTCCAGTCCAACCATCATTGTCCCAGTTGAAGACTGGAGTGCTTGGTTAATGCACCTTTAAATTCAGCCAGAAGGGGCACTGCTGAGCAACACAGACCAATGCAGGAGGGAGGTGAGGGACAGGGTTCGAGGCCTGAGTGCCAACCGTGGGTGGGTGCCCAGCCCCAGAGCACCCAGAGAGAGAAAAATTAGCAGGTGAGCAGCACTCACCGGCAGCCACGTTCTCGCTGTCTCGCAGCGTCTCTCACCTTGTGGTGGCCCCACTGACCAGCACCTCCCCCTCCTTCCCAGCGCCTCCCACCCGCTGCGAATAGCGGCCCATAGGAATCTCCAGAAGGGAAGGGGAGGAGGCAGGGGAAGAGGTGGGACGGGGGCAGAGCAGAGGCGGGGACTTGGGGGAAGGGGTGGAGTGGGAGCAGGGACTGGGGTGGAGGTGCGTGGGGGATGAGTCGAGCACCCCCCAGCTAAAGGGGTAGTCAGCGCCTGTGTCCTGCGGGGAGTGCTCTAAGCCATGGTAGCCAGCCTGACTGTGTGAGAGCAAAGTACCTTGGAGGTCAGGGTCCGTGCACAGCCCATTGCCGCGGTTACAGACTGACGGGGTTGAACAACGGTAGCGGACAGTCCGGGGCCGGTTCGAGAGGGAAGGGCAGGACAGCGCAGGTTGGCATTCAAATCCTTTAGGTCCCTAACCTCAGCCTGACCGTTCCCAGCCCGGAGGACTGTACACCTGAGAGGGATCTCTCGTGGGACGCCAGCGACACCGCAAACGAAGGGGCTGGTAAGGCTCTAATCGAGCTCCCGGAGGCAAATCCTTCAGCCTCGATGTGCGCACAAGCCCACCTCTCCAAAGGGACTCAGTTTACCACAGTCCAGGGGTGAACTCGGGGGTCCCAGCTCAGTTCACAGTTCAGCGTTACTCTAGAACGGCCATCTCTAAATGCATAAGGATGGGCTCCTCCCTGGTGTAACCCCAATGACCTCAGCACAGTTACCCCAAGGAGCAGGTTGGCCCCAAATCTCCAGCTGGGGCAGCTGCCCCATCTTACCTCTTATCTCGTACTCCTCCACGTCCTCCGCCGAGCCCGAGTCCGACAGCCACATGGAGTCACGGGAGCTGAACTGGGACTCGCTGTCCGTAGCCACGAAGCCTGGAGGGGCAAAAGCCAGGGCTGAAGGATGTGGCCCCAAAGTCGGCAGAGGGAATTTAAGTGAGACGGAGGACTGCTGGGGTGCCAGCGCGGACCCAGAATTAAGCTACGCCCTGCACTTTCACGATAAATACCCGACAGACCCAGGGACAGCAGGCTCCCCAGACTAGAGCGAGTGTGAGGTGAATTCCCACAGCGCCCTGGCGCCTGACACAGCATCTCCGGGACGGATGGGAAACGAGCCCCTGCTCTGGCCCCAAAAGCAGCACTCACCGTCGGAGCCCACCTCCCGGTAGGCAGGGAGCACGTGTTTGGTGCGGATCTGCTGGCGCCGGATGCGAATCTTCTGCTTGAGCTCCTGGATCACGTTGTCACTCTCCTCTTCCTCCTCCTCCTCCTCCAGCCGCCGGTTCATCACGTTGCATTTCATCAGCTCGATGGCGGCGATCAGCGATTCGGAGATGCTGAAGTGAGCGTTCTCCTGGGAGGCAGAGGCCAAACCATGGTAAGAGAGCGGGGCATAATGCAGCATTACATCCCCTAACCCCGCAGTACAGAACCAGCCTTCTCTACAGGGAGCAAGCTGGGATTTCCCACAGAAGAGGAAGACTTCACTAATAGGCGCTGACTCCGTGGGTGCTCCGGGGCTCGAGCACCCATGGGGGGGAAATGGAGCACCCACCGGCAGCCCCCCTAACAGCCCCCCTGCACCTCCCCTTCCTTCCCGCTGCGATCAGCTGTTTCACAGTGTGCAGGAATCGCTGGGAGCGAAGGGGGAGGAGTGAGGGCACAGCGCTCGGGGCGGGGGCAAGGCAGGAAGAGGTGGGGCAGGGCATTGGGGAAAGGGGTGCACTGGGGGCAGGGTCTGGGGCAGAGCAAGATGTTGAGCTTCCCCCAAGAAAATTGGAAAATTGACCCCTCTCACTTCACTTCCTAATGACCCCAAGGGATCCAGCCCCTCCAGTCAGGCCGGAAGCCTTCTTGACCTCTTCTTGACCCATCAGATCTCACTTCAGAGTTCTCGAGGGATGAGGCCAGAACTTTTTGCTCTGACACCTCTGGCTCGATCCCCATAGCCCATGGGGGCGGTTTGACAGGGGCCCCAAACCCCCCAACGCAGAGAGAAGCCTAGTGGAGAACAAAGAGTCCCGGCGGGCTTTGAGAGGACATTCTCGGGGGCAAAGGGAAAACCCAGACCTAGCCGCGCTCAGATACATGAAGCCAGAGGGGCGTCTGAAGAAGCTAGGCCTGCCTGGGTCACCATTCCAGGATGGCAGGACATTAGGGGGGACAGATGTGGGTCGGGTATTTTTAAATCCTGTTCTCGGGCTCTCATGTTGTATTCCAACTGCTAAGGAAAAAGACTTGGGGTCGCTCATGGTCACAGGTGCCCAGCGCAAAGAAAGGCAAGAGCCTGGAACCCAGCTGGGCAGTTGGTACACGCAGGGTCTCAGAGGGGAGGGTTAGAGGCCCATGACCGGAGAGGAGAAAGGGGACAGAGATGCAGCTAGCCCTGCCCCCGTGACAGCCCCACTCCAACGTTCCACCCCCCGCGGGTCACACGGCCCCCAAAGAGCAGCTGGCTTTGGTTTTCCCCAGCTGAACGCTAGTTGCCGATTGTGGCTCAGTTACACAGCACAGGATCGCATCAGCCAGGGACTGTTCTGGGGCTTATAGAGATGAGCATCACTGCTCCTTACCTGCACTCGGAGGGGTAAAATGCTCTGTCATCCTTACACCTGAGCCCCCCCCCCCCCTTTCCCGACTGCCTAAGGCTGGAGCAAACAGCGGACCGACTTCAGGGAAGAACAGCAGCACGCAGCGGAGGGAGCCCCAGCAGGCTGTGATAAGCTCACGCTGTACTGTAGCCGTGCTCCCAGCCCCGGGCTATCAACACCGAAGAGACGACTGCAGTGTGAAAGCGGACCGGCGAGTTCTCTGCGCAGCGCTATGGCTGCGGCGCTAGCCCCGGTTTTTCGGTAGGGCTGGCTGCTTGCCGGTGGAACTGGAGTCACTGACCCAACAAGCAAGGAACGTATCCCTCCCTGCATCACTCCCCTGCTATCTCCCACCTTCTCCAGATCCGCACAGCTGCCAAAGTCCTGCTCGGACAGGTAACTGATTAGGGACTGTCCTTCTGAGGGTCTTCGGAACATCCCTTCCCCCGAACTCAGGTACTGGCCAGTGTCTAGGAAAGCAAATGAGGCAGGGTCATTTTATAAACCCACAATGCTAAAGGGTCAGAGATCAGAGCAGGCACGATTCCATTCCTCGGCCCCAGCCAGCCCAGGGACGTGGGGCACCATACTGGCTTTAACACAGGCACTGCCAGACTAGAGGACGCATGGCTGAAGCCAGTCAGACCTCCAGCCTCCAACGGTGACCACCCTCAGAGTATCCAGAGGAAGGGGCAAGATCCCCACAGTAGGCAAATTGCGGCGGGACAGCTGAATCCCAAAGTCTCATCCGAATCCCTGCTAGTGAGAGATCACAGCGGGTTAACTTTGGCCCCTCACCTCTCTTCCCCAGCCCTTCCCAGCAGCTCTTAGATTTAGAGAGAGGCAAAGATTTCAGAGCACGGGCCTCACACACACACGACACCAAGCTCACGAGCAGATCCCCACGTGTGCACGGTCAAAAGCCGCCCCGCCAACGTGCGAGGACCCAGCCCCCGACCCCAGCTGTACCCGTGGTTAACCCTTTCCGCTCCCCCCCCCCTCATCTCACCGTACTCCATGTAGAGGGAGCTGGGCGTGCTCACTTCGCTGCTCTGGGTGGAGCCGGAGACATGACCCGTCACTCTCAAGGCGTCACCCTGGGATTCTTTGAGAGAGAGGAGAGCAGGGACGCTCGTCAGGAGCAGAAGGGCCCATCTGGATGAGTAACCCCGGCCCCTCGGGACACAGTGGAGGGGAGCAAACGGGACATCACAAGAACACACCAAAAAACCAAAAAAAGATAGAAAAGGACTGAAAGGGGGAGAAGAGTTCAGTCAGCTGGTCTCGGGGAGAACGGGGGCAGAGAGCTGTGCTGTGTCCAGGCCAATTCCAGCAGGGGGCAGTGCCGGGGCGAGGCACTTCACACTGGCAGACAGGTAGCAATGAACAGCTTGCCAGGATTCATCTCCAAGAGCTGCTCCTCAATGGGGCCGGCAGCTCCTCCCGAGCACAACCGGGCCGTGGGAAAGGGGCAACGGGACAGCCCGCAAGAGCCTGGGAAGCACAGAGGTCATTTCTTCCACCAGCTAAGGGGAGGGGGGCAGAACAAGGAAGGACGCCCGGCTCTCTCCCGCCTGTGGTGACAGGGCTGGGAAACGCAACAGAGCCCGTTTGGAGCGCACTGCGCCTCCTTGCCTTTCGCAGCACCCCCTGTGACAGAGAAAACCCCCCAGATGATCCTGCTGGGCCACGAGGCGAGGGGCTAGGGTAAGTGCAATGGGATCCTGGGGACTCAGCAGTCCTGGAGGATCTAGGACAACGTGGGGTGATCTCCTCTAGCCTCTGATTATAGCTGGGGAGAACGGAGCCTTCCATGCACACTGGAGTCCCTGACTTTGCAGCAGCCAGGGCCCCGGGACTCCCATCTCTGCAGCCAGCAGAGCATCGAAGGGATGTGAAGGTGACCTCTACGTGCAGGGCCTGGCGCCCCAGCCTCCGCACACACACCTGACGCAATTCATGTCCTCAGAAGGGCAGAGCTCTGAGGGTTTGCCTCTCGCCGGCCTAATCAGAGGTGAGCTCCTGCGGGAGGCTGGAGCCCCATGAGCCAGCCCCGGGGATCGGACGGGCTGCGGCAGAGACCAAATGACTCGAGGACTGACGGGTCGCAGAAGGGACTGACGAGTCGCTGGCATGAAAATGAGGACTGAACACACACACGGGAACGGGGAAAGCAATGGGACGGGACAGGTGGGATGTGGAACATGCAATAGCTCCAGGCACTGGGAACAGGGAAGGGACCACTGGTGTCAACTCAACCGGCAGAGAAGCTCGCGCTGCCTCGCCGGACCGCTCCCCCAGTCCCACTCTTGTGGCTCCAGGGCCCAGAAACATACCAGGCGGCACAGAGCACGCCTCTCCTCCTGAATGAGTGTAGCGCTGGTGCAAGGATCAGACCGACAGGCCTGGGGACTGACTGCCTCTAGGCAAAGCACAAGCCGCTGCTGGGCAAACTCTCCCTCCAGCTCCCCATGCTGCCCAGCAAGCATGCTGTAACCCTGGGTGTGAGGGAGCTCAGTCTCCGGAGACTAGAGGCAGGTACCAGGAACTGGGCTGAGACCAAATCATTTCCATGAGGCCACAAAACAGCTTTCAGGCGATCACACCTGACCTGGACGGGGTTTGGACCAGTGGTCTAGGGGCAGAAGCTCCGTGTCTCACTACAGATCCCCAGAACTCAGCAGATCAAGCACCAGGTTCCAAGAACGCATCTGCCACAGAGCAGAGAACCACCAAAAACGGGCACAGGGACAGCCTCGGGGCCACTGCTTGGCCCAGGACACGGAACTGATCTCCAAACCCTAGGGGAGCTGCCAGTTCTCCGAGCAGCACCAGCATCACTAAACAGCAAGCTGAGGCGGGTCTTCTGAGAGCCCACAGAAGCCGGGCACCTTAACCTGTCAGCTCCATGGAGAGCAAGTGCTGCAGCAAGCGAGGTTGGGAGGGGACAGAATCTTGCAGAGATTCTGTATGAACAGCTGACACGGCCGGGTGCATCTGCCAGTATCCCCCACCTGGGACACCTCTGCAGACTGCGCAGGGAACATGCTCGGTATTTCTAGCCAAGGAACTCACAGGGCTTTGTAAGCATTAACGGTTCAAGCCTTCCTATGTCCCAGGAGGAATTACCCCATGTAATGGAGGGGAAGGAGACCCAAAGCATGCAGGTGAGTGGCCCGATTCACCGAGATACAGAGCACCTGCAACTCTGCGCAAGTCAGGTCATAAAACAACTTTCCCTAGTTCATCCAGCAAAGCCGAGCCCAGTGATCTGAGCCGTACACCACAGCTGTGGGCGGAGTGCTTGGTACCGAGAGCACCACGTCCCCCGGGAATGCTGCTCCCAGCTCTGCTAATCCACTATCCTCCCACTGGGAGGACTGCTGACTAGTCAGAAGTATGGGCCATCGCTCCCTATCCCTTAGCCCCACACAAGGGGTACGAGCTAGCCTGGTTTCCAAGGAAAGGGGAGAGGTTGGGAGCCATTCCGTGGGCTTATTAAAATGCCACATAGTGCCATGCAGGGAAGCCAGGTGAAATTCCTGGTCCGGCATGTTCTGGCCCCAGACCAAGCAGGGATCCTCGTTTAGGTCACATGCAGAAACCCGAGGCTCCCTCAAAGCGCCATCAGCTACTCGGGGAAGGGGCGGCTTTTCTAAGTTGACACCAATGTGATAATGGAAATCCTGAACTCAATGCAATGAGCACTGATGAGGGGGTGTCTACTGGCTCCCAAACCTGCCACTGGATCTTCTATTATAATGGTGATATCCCTGAGGCCTCCTGGCAGACAGCGAGGAGGAGGAAGAGGAGAGCATTACGGAAGGAAGAGAAAACAGAGAGACTGGTTACTCACCAAGACAGGAGCCCCAATTTTCTACCTGAAGGCAGCACCTCGGCCCCAAAGGGGAGTCCCCTGGGGAACCAGCCTGGCCCCCCAGTACCCACCCAAAGAGGCCCCAAAAGGCCTAGCTCTCACCCCCACAAGGGGGAGCTGTTAAGGGAATGCACACCCCCCAGTCTATTCTACCAATCGAACCAGACAAGGGTTCTACGGTTACAACACAGAACTGTCCCATCAGGGCCCTATCTGCATTTCAGATGAAACCCTGGAGAGAAGGTTCAGGGAGTCCCTCTAGGGGCGGCTAAGCTAGCGCCACAGCCTCAGCGAGGCAGAGAGGGAGAGGGGTAAGCCAACACCTTCCGCCAGCTGACCCAGGGAAGTGAGGCTAGACACCAAGGCAGGGGCTGCATCCCAGAGCTCTGCTGGGGGAGGTAGGAGGCTTCCCTCTCCGTCTCTGGGAATGCAGAGAGCGCTCTGTGCAATGGAGAAGCAAAAGGCCAGAGGCCGGACTTCCCTGGCTAGCTGCACATGCAATCCCTCCTTGCCTATTCCAGGCACTGCCCAAGGCCAACCCAGCAGCTAAATTCAGGTCCCCAGGCTCCACTGGAAGAGAACATTGCAAGGCCTTTAATTAGCTCTCTTCCTCCTCGCCCAATGCTCACCTAACGATGCACAACAGTGATGGCGATGCCCACTGAACTCTCGCCCCACCCACCGAATCCCTCCCCAAACGCCGCCCCGCCATTACCGGGAGTTTTCCCAGAGGCCACGTTGGTATCGGAGTGCGAGCGTGCATGGCTTCTCTTGAGGATCCCCTGGGGGGCTGACGTCTGCCCCTCCGAAAAGCTGGACCTGCGCAAGAGGCTCACCCCCCGGCTGCCCCCGCTCGCACCCTGGTCCTCCAAGGAGGAGACGGACTCCGGCTTCTGGGAGCTGCTGGACGAGAACAGGTTGGAACTGCTGCTCTTGTTGCTGTTCGGGGTGCTACCGCTGGCGCTGCTACAGGCCCGGCCCCGCTGCCCCAGGTTCCCGATGGCCAGATACTCCGGCCCGTCGTTGGCGTCGCTCTGGGTGTCGTCCTGGCTACCCGCCCAGGGGTCCTCGCTCTGGCTGGTCACGGTGCTGGTGCTCATCTCGCTGACTGACGAGAAGGAGTCTCTGGGGGAGGGAACACTGAGCTGGGGGAAGCCAGGCTGGCCCAGGGGGGATCTGTCCTCGGGCAGCAAGAGGGATCCGTTGTACAGGGCAGTTTCCAGAGGCTGGCTCGTGCTGCTGCACCCAGAGGAGCTTCCTGGTCTCCTGGCTGGACAGAGGCAAGAGGGAGAGGTCACACACGAGGCTACGAGCACATGGCCCAACACACCAACAAACCCAGCGCAGGAGGGCCCGCTCAAGGAATCTCTGGTTTTATTAAAAATCCTTCCTCCCCACCACTCCCCTCGGTCTCCCAGGCATGTGTTGGAAGCTGAAAACCAAGGCCCAGGTCCTCACTGAAGCTTAACTTCCATCCACTGCACTGGGGTGTTATTGGAGGGTTGCTCAGGAAGGCTGGTTTGTTGCTGTCGGGTGGTGCAGGAGGGCCAGGCACAAAACCTACTTTTGTGTGGTAGTTTGGGCAGTCCTGGTGTGCACATTCCCACCCTGGGGTGTGATCGTCAATTGCTCGGCCGGGCAGGGCTCCGCGTGGCTACAGTAGCGTAACTTGTCATTAATAAATTAATCTCTTCAAATATTAGAATAAGAGACTAATACCTGCTAAGTAACAGGTTTACACCAGCTCAAGACAAAGCTGAAATGCAAGAAACCTATGGACTTATGTTTCTATGCTAAGGTTTGGAATAGTAACTGCTGAGTTTGGATAATCGTATCTAGAGATCAGGAGACCCCACAAGATGACCACTGGGAGCCGGGGTGAACTGTTAAGAGATTTCCTTAAGATAACTGCATGTTCCTACGGTGATAAGGGGACATAAATGTTACTAAGTTGAAAGAGGAACGATCCAAGTAGCCTATCACGTGACAAGTCCCCCAGAATTCTCAGGGTGACAGTCCCAAACATGGACAGAAGGGGGTTTAACCCTCATGCATATTAATGAGTTTTGGTGAGCATATGCATCACTTCTCATCAATCCAACCTGGCAGATGGCTGGAGGTCAGTTTCCTGACCCTCCACAGGAGCTGGCCACTCCACCATTCTTCAGGCTTCCAGAGGGAGATGCGTGTGTTATCGGGAACATTGGGGCTGGACGTGGTTTTCTCTAACCATTGCAATCTATGCACCGTTATGTTGATTGGGGTGTTCGATCTGATCTGATTAAAGGAGATCCTTGTTTCCTCCACGCTCCTCAGATCTCCAACAATCATGCTAGCCCGTCTGGTCGTGGTAGCCCCAATGTTTTAAATACTGGCGGAGCCATGGAGCTCCGACTTTTGTCTAACACTAGCGTTTAAAAGGGGTTATCAATATTGGTCGATCCCATAACCATTAAAGGCTATAGTCGTTTACAGAAAGCCTGAGCAACACGCACATGTTCTTGCAGGACTGCAGGGCCTGACTTTTGAGAAAAGCTCTGTCCTGAACTATGTACCCTCCAAAGAGACCCCGTATGAAGGAGCGTGGGTCACATTCTGAGCTTGCCACGTGCAGCAGGAACACACAACCCCCTCTCCGGTTACCTGACACGCAGGTGGAGGCTGGCTGGTGCAGACTGGAGAAGGATCCGAAGCACCTGTGCTGTGTATAGTCCATTGGAGGGATACATACAGACCCGGGGAGGGCTGTCAGGCTCTGACTCTTCGCCACAGGCAATGGGGCCTCAGTCCTTCTGAGAAACTGAACAGATGCAGCACTGTTAATAAACCAGAGCTCCAGTGTTAAGTCACAAAGGGAAGCGGACTCCGAGCCCTGAAAGCAGCAACTGTTGAGTCAAAGAGGAATCCCCGAGCCGTGCCCGGCGGGAGCGCCTGTTGCTACCCTGTTTCCCCGAAAATAAGACATCCCCCGAAAATAAGACCTACTTCCAGTTTTGCCTCTCGCTGTAATATAAGGCATCCCCCGAAAATAAGACCTCCCCTTTTTAGTTCAACAATAAATGTGTACCGTATTCTTCTTCATGGAAAAATAAGACATCCCCTGAAAATAAGACCTAGCGCATCTTTGGGAGCAAAAATTAATATAAGACACTGTCTTATTTTCGGGGAAACACGGTAACAGCTGCAGCTCTGGGGTCAGGTGGGATGCTGCCAGCGCTCTACTAGAGGGTGAAAAAGCCATAGTAAAAAAGGGAACCAGCCCATTGTTCTCAATTAAGCAGCAGGCTCCCATGTGGAAACTACCAGGCTCTCCGTGTGATGATCCAGGGCTAGCGGAGGGACCTGACGCGCACACAGCCATCAGTCCTGCTGTGCCATCCAGCGGAGAGAACACAGTCAGGGCTTCTCATTTGGAGACCCCCAAGCTCTTTGTGGAGAACGGAGGGGCACTGTTCACCCTGTTGTACAGACGGGGAAACTAGCAAAGGGGTGAAGTGACCAGCACAAGGCCATAAAGGAAGTCAGTGGCAGCAGAGGCACAAATAAAACCCAGCTCTCCTGGCTCCCTCTCTCCCCAACAGGCTGTATATACCGGTATATCTCTGTCCTCCCAGGAGCAGTTCTGGTTCCTGTTACTCTGCCCGGATTTGAACAGGTAACACACATCACGTTCCACCTGCAATCCCTAGGAAACCCACAGCCCTAGAACTTCAAGGATCTTTTCAGGGAAATGACCGGTTCCTACTGCCCCCCCCCCCCACTACATTGGGGATCTTGGAAGCCAATCAAAGCAGGGCATGGCCCAGTGTGTGCTCTGAATGTCCAGACACCCCCCTGCCAGCTGCAGCCCATCTTTAACATCCCACAGGCATCGCTGGCAGAGAAGCCAGCTCCTAGTCAGCTGTTTCCCATCTCTCTTCTAGCCCCTTCTGCGAGGAACCCCAGCCAAGAAGTAAAAGCCTTCTCCAAGGGGCTGCGTGCGCTTGGCGTGGGACACCGTGCACGGGAGTCACCATCCAGCAGGGAGAGACGGACACAGAGCAGGGGCTCTCCTCACCATGGACGTGTCAATCTGAGCCAGAAGTCGGGGGTTGTTCTGTTCCACAGCCTCCAGGCACTGTAACATGGCTGTGACGTGGGCGTCACTGAGCAGGAAGGCAGCGTCTGGAAGGAAGTGGCAGCTGAAGGTTGGTCACGCTGGTGAGCTCCATGGCACCCCACTTCTGCTCTCAGCAGGCAGGGATGTGTGGTGCAATGCAAAGAGCACTGTGCAATTATTTAATATGTGACACTGGAGACAACCCCCCGGTCCCTCCCTGACTCGGAGCCTTGGCCAACTCCACTGCAGCAGACAGAACAACTGCAGAACAGCCTCTCTGCGGCCATGCTGGCTAGGATTAGATGACAATCATCTGGGCATAATCAGGGATCAGGAAGACAGACATCCCTCCCCTACCCCCGGCCATGGCTGTTTTAGTACCTACTATCAACAGGCAAGGAATTCTCTCATATGGCTGTACAAGAAGCGGGGCGGGGCACTGATGAGTGAGTCAGGTTCTCAGAGAGTACCTGGGAAGCGCCATAAGTGCTGGATACAAAGCCAGCTGAAGTCCATGGAAAAAGGGCCAGTGGTGGACACAAAGCCCACTGCTATCCATTGGAAAGATGCCAGTGACTTCAATGGGCATTGGAACAGGCCCTAAGCTGGTACCCAGGGGGCAGGGTTAAAGTCCCTGGAAAAGGCAGCACTCCAGTACCAGAGCTGGGATCTCCCGTTTGAGGCTATTATTATGCCAAAGCCTCTTGGTTCCTTTGTTTGAATTAGAGCTGGTGGGAAACAGTTTTCCTGGCCTGCCAGAATTTGCATTTTAAAACCATTTTCCCCTCTCGAATTGGGATGAAAAGTCAAAGCCTCCAATTTTTGCAAACCAAAAATCAGAAAAAAAATTTGGACCAGGTCAAAAAGTTCCATTTTCTACCTTTATTTTACTTCCCCACCCCCAATGGAATAACTTAAAATTCTAAACAAGTCATTCTGAGCCCAACATGAATTTTTTGGTTTAGAAAAGGTCAAAATGGGACACTGACAATTCTGACCAATGCTCAAAATGGGCAATTCCCCCAAACTGACCCTTTCCCGTGGAGCGTTTTGGTTCTGATCAATCGGTATTTTCCAACATAAAAGCTTTCCGTCAAATACTTCCCAGCCAGCTCTAATTTCATCCAAGACAGAGACAGCTCGGGAACAAAACCAGACTTTGGATCTCTGCTGCCCCCACCTGCTTAGACCTTGCCAGAAACAGGCTCCTAGACTGCAAAAACCATTGGACTGACCCCTAACAGCAGTATAATCAACTTAATCCCCCTCCCCCCCAATTACATGTTATGGAATCCCCCACACCCTGGCACTCTCTGGGCTACTGAATTTCCTATCCTCCCCCATCCCAGCATTCTCTGCACTACCGAAGCTTGTGTCCATGGAGAGAAGGGCATGCCTAGATATTCTCCGGGGGGGAAGGCGATAGTCTCTACGGTGCTGTTTACCTGTGTAGAATTTCCTGATGTACTGTCTGTTCTCAAGCAGCGGTTTCAGCTGTGCGGAGAGGCAGTGGAACTCCAGACTGTGCTGTAGCCACAGCTCTGCTATGGCTTGATCACTTACACCATCCGCGTTTGGCTGGCCATTCTCGTGCAGGCTGATGAACTGGAAACAGACACCACCCCCACGTCAAGTCAGACAGAGACTAGTGGGCTCACGAGAGCAATGCACCAGTGGCTGCTAAGTCTGGAAAGGCACTCACATTCAGTAGTGGACACTGGCCCATCCAGCAACTTCCTATCACCAGGCATTGACTGATGGTATACACTGTAACCATCCACTCTGGACAGACAGCTACTGACCAAACCAGCACATTTACAAGGGAAACAGCCGCACCGGGAGGGAATTCCGCAACAAAGGTCAATAAGAACGGCCAGACTGGGTCAGACCAGTGGTCCATCTAGCCCAGTATCCTGTTTTCCAACAATGGCTAATGCCAGGTGCTTCATTCAGAGGGAATGAACAGAGCAGGCAATCGAGTGATCCATCTTATCACCCACTCCCAGCTTCTAGCCAACAGAGGTTAGGGACACTCAGAGTATGTTGTTCCATCCCTGCCCATCCTGGCTAATAGCCATTGATAGATCTTTCCTCCACTAATTTATCTAATCCTCTTTTGAACGCAGTTATACTTTTGACCTTCAGAACATCCCCTGGCAGTGAGTTCCACAGGTTGACTGTGCATTTTGTAAAGAAGTCCTTCCTTTTGTTTGTTTGTTTTCAACCTGCTACCTAGTCATTTCATTGGGTGACCCCTAGTTCTTGTGTTATGAGAAGTAGTAAACAACACTTCCTTATTCACTTTCTCTACACCAGTCCTGATTTTTAGCCTCTGTCATAGCCCCATCTCAGTTGTCTCTTCTCTAAGCTGAAAAGTCCCAGTCTTTTTAATCTTTCCTCATACAGAATCTGTAATTAGCTTGCGGAATTTTGTAATGTCTGAAAATTTTGCCACCTCGCTGTTTACCCCTTTTTCCAGATCATTTATGAATATGTTGAATAGGACAGATCCAGTACCGACACCCTCTCCCCCCCCGGGGAACACCACTATTTACCATTCTCCATTCTGAAAATTAACCATTTATCCCGAACCTTTGTTTCCTATCTTTTACCAGTTACTGATCCAGGCGAGGACCTTCCCTCTTATCCCATGACTGCTTACTTTGCTAAAGAGCTTGTCAAAGTCTAAGTACACTGCATCCATTGGATCATCCATGTCCATATGTTTGTTGACCCCCCCCCCCAAGGCATTCTAATAGATTGGGGAGACATGATTTAACTTTCCAAAAGCCGTGTTGACTCTTCCCCCAACAAATCATGTTCGTCTGTATGTCTGATGATTCTGTTATTAGTTTCAATCAATTTCCCTGGCACTAAAGCTATAACGGCTGTAACAGCCGGGATCACTTCTGGAGCCTTTTTTAAAAATTGCCATCACATTAGCTATCCTCCAGTCACCTGGCACAGAAGCTGATTTAAATGATGGGTTACATACCACAGTTAGTAGTTCTGCAATTTCATATCGGAGTTCCTTCAGAACTCTTGGGTGATACCATCTGGTCCTGGGGACTTAGTACTATTTGTTCCAAAACCTCCTCTACTGACAGATTTGTTACCTAAAAAGAACGGCTCGGGTGTGGGAATCTCCCTCACATCCTCTGCAGTGAAGACTGATGCAAATAATTCATTTAGTTTCTCTGCAATGGCCTTGTCTTCCTTGAATGCACCGTTAGCATCTCTACTCTCCAGTGGCCTCACTGGTTGTTTAGCAGGCTTCCCGCTTCTGTGGGCTTAAAACATTTTTGCTGCGAGGTTTTGGGTCTCTGGCTAGTTGCTCTTCAAATTCTTTTTTGGCCGACCTCATTATACTCTTACACATGCCTAACCTTGACCTGTTCCGAGGCCTAGTCTTGCCACTTAGCAACAGCATCATCAGAAATGACAAAGTGTCCCTAATCTGAACAGTACAGCCCCTGCCCCATGTGCTTATCCCCATCTCTCAGCATGTTTGGTCCCAGCGGAGGTCACATGCTCTTTGAAGGACATGGCCTTTTGTCTATCAAAAGCTATGCAGATAGCCCTGCCATATATGTGAGCTCAAGCACGTGACACTGTCCTGGGTTTTGTATGAAGAGTTTAGGACGAAGCAGGGGCAATTAGTGCCAGCTGTGGTGGCAGTTAGTGAAGGAGCTGCAAATGACCCTGAGAAATGAGACCAAAACCTTGTTTCTCATAGACCCTGTGTCATCCAGGGTCCTGGATTGAATTCTGCCAAGCCTTCTGGGATGCACCTTGTATGTAATACAAGGTTGCATATTTTTGATCATCCCCCTTACTTTAAGGGGCACTGAATTCACCCACAAATGAAACACGATAGAGGGATTATAACAAAATGTCTCCTCCTTCCATCTGTCAAATCAAGACAAGAGGATCACCCCAAGGAAGCGAACTTCCCTGCCAGGGGGTCCCAGCTGTTCCATGGCAGGCAAGCCGCAGCCTAACACTTCAGTCACTCAGTTAATTGTGAGACAAACTGTGCACCCTAGTCTCTCTTTCCTGGCCAGGGAAAGCAGCAGCCTTGAGACCTCCAAGCCAGCTCCGTCCTCCAATCCTAGCCCCGCCAGAACTCACCTTCTCCACGTGATGAGCAGCGTGCGGGCTCAGCCAGCGGATGTCTTTCACAAACTGCCAGTAATCCGTCTGCCTGCAGTACACCTGCCAGGAAAACGCACAGTTAGACTCTGCCTGATAAACCCCCCGCAATACTGGCAGGTGCTGAGAGACCAGCGCTGTTAAGGAGGCTTTGGGCAGCCTCTTGTGAGGTCACCGCACCGCTCAGCTGACAGCACAAGAAGTCACTCGCAGGCATTGATATGGGTGAGAGAGAAGAGGGTGGCCCCATGGTTAGGGCATTAGGGACTTGGGAGACCTGGATTCAAGTCCCGGCTCTGTCACAGACTTCCTGCGTGTCCTTGGGCAAGTCTCTCTGTGCCTCTGTTCCCCATCTGGGGAGAAAGGCACTGCCCTGCCTTGCAAGTATGTTGGGAGCACAAACTCACTGCCTGTGAGGCCCTCAGCCACTACAGTGATGAGAGCGATAGAAGTATCTTCGACACACCCACCTATACGTATGGGGGGGGGGGGGTAATAGACACACACACACCTTATCTAATTAACCCTTTCCTAACACATGCAGGATGTGAATGAGTCAGCCATGCCAGAAGGACACCCCATGCTTTCAGTGCCAGCACATTCCCACCTCTGGGGTGCAATACTCTGCTGTTGGAGAGACAGGGCAGGAGATGCAGCGGGGCATGGGATCCGCATGACCCAAGAGCCAGCTCTCAGGCCCCACTGGAAACATGCTGCTCTGGGGGGAAGTGGTGAGCAGCTTATTACACTACCACCTCCTCTGCCTGCTCTTGCAGCAAACCATTCCTCACACAGCTGGCCACAGGAGCAACTCTCAGGCACAGGGCTGCAGGAGCAGTGCACCGGTACTATCTGTGTCTCATCTTGCAACACAGCCCACCAGGGCCCTGAAGATCCATCAGTGGATGTCCCCTGGCACTCAGCACCCTGGAGCCTTTTTGCAAACAGGCACAGGGAGCAACAAAATCGGGGTGGGGGAGGAAAAGAGAAAGCGAAAGAGCAAGTGGCTGTAAAGAGAGGAAGAATATGGACAGGAAAAAAGCCAAAGAACAGCAACTGCATGGCGGTCTGGTGTGAAGGGCAGAGGGTTATTCATTAATCTACTGCCATGGGGCCCAACAAAAGGAGGCGGTGGTGAAACTAACGCCTGCACTGCTGCTCAAAACCCAGGTGCCAAACACCCTGCAGGACGCCCCTCCTGCCCTGCCAGACAAACAAGGAACGAATGGTGCAGGTGTCCACTGATTTTCAATAGGCAGAAGAGTGCAGGAGGAAAGCCGTTGGAAGAGAGGACTGGCAGTGAAGAGGTTAACGCAAGACCCTCCATATATCCCACTTATTTGCAGGCTGGGCTGACAGCCTGGGCTATCTGGCCATTAGCCCAGCAAAAGCAAAACAAAGCGCAAGCCACGCTGGGAGGGCAGAGCCGTTCAGAGTCTGGCAAAGCAGGAGAGAGGAAGTTTTGCCCGGCCAAGCCAAAGGGGCTACGACCTAGCTAGCCTCATGCAGCACCAAGGTGACACTGCACCGAAGCAGTGGGGAGCGGATCACCATTCTGCACGTTGGGAAAGCAGCGCCAGTTCGAGGCTGCAGCGTGAGGAAGGTGAGGCAGTGCAGGGAACGTTCCAAAGCAATCCGTCTCTCCACCCCTGCCCCAGATACCTCTCAGCTTCAGGGTGACAGAGTGCACAGGACGGAGAGATTCACACGTGGAATCAGACCTTTCTCCCCCTTACCTCTGCCTGGTTACTTCATAAACCACCATCACCACCTGCTTCTTGCTTCTGCGCGCTACTGCACAACCCAGGGGAAGGGCTACCGTTAAGGCTGAGACCTGGGTCTTAAAGGGACAGCGTCACACCTCCTTCCAACGGGGCCACGGTTAATTTAAATCAGTGGTTCTCAAACTTTTGACCCCTTCGAACACCAAGCCTCTCAGTGCGACCCCCATTAGAAATTAAACACACATTTTTGATATTTAACACTAAGTTAAATAGTAAATTTAAACCCTATTTCTTGAAAGGAATTTTGTCACGGCTTTTCTCACTGCTTTTAAATTAAGACTGAAACATGTTTTTAACAAATTAAATGTAAGTGGAAAAGTTATTTTTAAGTAGAATATTATTTTAATATTTGACAGTAATTAATGACCGGAAGCAATCCGGGGTCAGGGTTCATAGCCTGGTGCAGGGATCGGGGTTGGGGCTGGCAGCCCAGCACAAGGTTTGGGGTCAAAGCTCAGCTTGGGGCTCAGACTCACAGCCACCTGCCAGTACCGGAGTCGGAGGTTGGGGCTCCCGGCCCCACAGCTGTGCCCTGAGGTTGGGGCTCACAGCCCCACTGCTCCACCGTGCGGGGGGTCAAGGCTCGGGGCTCACAGTTCCACCACTCTGGGCTTGCAGCCCCTGCGTTCTGGATCAGGGCTTGCAGCTTGCAGCCACTCCGCCAGGCTGGGGTTGGGCCCCACCACCCCGCCACGCTGGGGCCGGGGCTCGCCGCCTGTAGCCCCACCACCACGCTGGGGCCGGGGCTCGCCACCCCACCACGCTGGGCTCAGGGCTTGTGGCTCACCGCCCCCCCGCTCCGTTCCCCGGGCTCTTCTGGACTAAAGTGGAACTTGACTCACCCACACCAGCCCTGGGACCACAACTGTGCAACTGAATCAGAATTACTCCCCACAGGCTCAAGGTGCGTACAACACTCTTGTAAGGTCCTAACTTAACATAGCTCGAGGGCTTAGTTACTCAGAGGCAGAAGGAAATGTTCCCCAGCCTACAGCCTCTTTCAAGGGAAAACAGACCTGGGAATGGGGCCTTTTGAATGCGGTTTGCAGAGTTAAGTTGCATGCTTGCCTCTCTTCACTTGTTCTCTTGAAACATTTGCTGACATGTTCAACATTGCACAAGTCACTGTTATCAGTATTCTCTTTCTTAACAGCAACACAAACTGGGAAGAACTTTCTGATCCGACAGCAGTGCAAAAGGAGTCCAACTTCAGGGAGGGACAGAGGCCAACACAAAAACATCCTGGCAAACCACGCAGCAGAGATTTTGTGTCTTCTAACATTGCAAGCCACCAATGTGGCACCAAAGAGGTCTCTGCACTGCTAAGCAGCTAGGAAGCAGGGTTGAAATGTAATGCAGCATGCTGCTAGGATGGCGTATTTTGTTTGCTCTCAGTTGAGGTCTGTCCCAGCTTTCTTTGGAGAGGTTATCCCATTTGATTAGTTACGCTTCTCGTTCAAGATCAACTACAGAGGGAATATTTTTTTGTTCACGCCATCTGCTACTGCTTTATGAGGTATAAAAGTAGCCTCAGTATTTTTTCCCCAGACAATAACATATTTTCCCCATGCCCGTTTTATCTTAGAAATATCAAAAACATCAATTGTCTCCCCCCCCCCTTTTTAAAAAAAAAAAAAAAAAGAAAACTAGAGTATTAGAGTGAGAGGTCTCAGCCCTGGAGAAGAATTTTTATTTTATATACACAATAAAAATATATCTCCCTCCAGGGCTGAGAAAACTCCCCCCCTAGTTCTCAATTGGAAGCCACTGTTGAATCATTCCCGGGAAGCTCTTCTCCCCTGGCATGTCAGGAGTCTGAATGAAACAAGTGTGAACAGAAAACAATGTGTGAGGGCTGATCTTCAGGGGGGGGGGGGGTGTTGGGGTGTCGGCTGTAGATATGCAACTTCAGCTACGTTAATAGCGTAGCTGAAGTCGGCGTATCTACAGCCAACTTACCTGCCATCCTCGTGGCAGCAGCGGTCGGCAGCGCACTCCCCCATCGACTCCAGCTTCCACCTCTTGATGAGCTGGAGTTCTGGAGTCGACGGAGGCGCCGCTGGCAATTGATTTATCGCGTCTTAATGAGACGCGATAAATCAACCACCAAAACATTGATCCCTCCCCGCTGTAGTGAGGACAAGCCCTTAGAGAGTCAGATTCAACACCCGACCTCCCCAGCTACTATCCATCAGTCTCTTGTGTCACAATCTCACTAGTTCTCCAAGGAGCCCTCGAGCCGGAAAGTCAAGACCGGATACTTCTAATAACAAAAACCAAATGGGAAAAGAAAAAAAAGAAAAAAATGGAGATATACCAATCTCCTAGAACTGGAAAGACCTTGAAGGTCATCAAGTCCAGTCCCCTGCCTACACTAGCAGGATCCGCCTGCCTACACTAGCAGGATTGAGTACTGTCCCCTGACAGATTTTTTGCCCCAGATCCCTAAATGGCCCCCTCAAGGATTGAACTCACAACCCTGGGTTTAGCAGGCCAATGCTCAAACCACTGAGCTATCCCCCCACCCCCCTTCTTCACGTATAATAAAAGCAGCAAAAAAAAAGGAGGGAGGGAGGCCACTTGCTCATGCTAAGTAGATCTAACATCTAAACTGCTCACAGACCCTTGGGCATGAACAACCAGCCTCCCATGTATTGAAAGCTCTCAGTTATTCCAACTGTGTAATCAATGAATAACAGACTCTGCCTGAAATGGGTTTCCTTAAAACAAGCACTGTGCATCTAGCACAAATCAAGAGCCAGTAGGTTATTTCTAGGCTTGCTGATAACCCAGCCAAGTTCATTGGCACCTGTGCTAATAGGGGGGCACATTTTCAAGCAGAAACTTTTGCAGGGTGGAAATGGTAAGCGGAGGGGGAGACGGTCTCAGGGCTCTGTCTGAATGCAAAGGATCTTTTTGGGAGGCAGGAGGGAGAGAGGAGGCTGGCTTTAGGGCAGCAATGGTAAAGGGAATGGATCTATATAAGCCAGGGGTTCTCCACCTTTTTCTTCCCGAGCGCCCCCCCCCCCAGGCTATAAAAACTCCATGGCCCGCCTGTGCCAAAATTACTGTTTTCTCCATATAAAGGCCAGGGCTGGTGTTAGGGGGTACGAAGCAGGGCAATTGCCTGGGCCCCCCCGTGAAGCTAAGTTGCTCAGGCTTCAGCCCCGGTGGTAGGGCTCAGGGCCCCACGCTTCAGCACCAAGCGGGAGGGCTTTGGCTTTCTGCCGTAGGCCTCAGGGAGTCTTAACACTGGCCCTGCTTGGAGAACCCCCTGAAACCTGCTCACAGTCCCCCAGGATCACTGATAAAGCAACAGCAGCTAGGAAGCAGTGAGGGCAAAACAAGAGAGGTCACGTTTGGGTGACGCATGGAGGCAGGAGTCAGACTGATTAATTAACTAAAGATCAAGCCCGTTACAGAATAAGGCTTCTTCTCCCAGACCAGGCTAAGAAGCTGCAGCCCAGCCCAAGACCCCACATTTCAGCTCCCCGTTACTAGATTGCCTCATTACAAATTCAGCATCGTCATTGCTGGGGGATCCAACAGGCAGAAACAAATGGGTGGGTGGGGCCAGCTTCTCACAGCAGAGATCACCAATGCTTAGCAAAACGTGGCAGGAAATGATAGGGGAGGTGAAGTGACAGCAAGAACACTAGCACTCAAGTCCAATAGCTGCAGGCGTTTTCCCTCGTGTGATGCACCCGAGGCAAGACCATTGCCTGGGTTGATGGCTTCCTATGGTCATCCTGACAATTTACCCATACGTGAGGATTTCACTGCTTTGTACAGATATTAACCCTCCCTATCCCCTTCTGAGTAGGGCAGGATCATCATGGCACGAAGAGAGGCCCAAGGTCAAACAGCAAATCAGTAGCGGAACTGGGGATAAAAACCCAGGAGTCATGACTTCCTGTCCTGTCGCAGAAAACAATCCCTCCAGTAGAGCTTTAGCCCCAGCAAACTTGATGCTAATACAACCATCAGCCTGCTGCTTCAATGCAAATAAGGCAGAAGTCATGGACCAAAGGATCATCTCAGTAACCAAAGCGCCACCTGTTAAACAAGCCACACAGTGATAAACGCCAGACTGCCCCATATGCAAAACCCTACCTTGTCGTGGATGAGCCCGTGATAGAGGATGCTGTGCATGTCCCTGCACAGCCGCTCCAAGCCACCATACTTAGACCAGACGTTCGGGTTGTTGCTGGACACCAATCCCTCCACTGTGGTCTTCAAATTGCCCAGCAATTTCCAATGCTCCTTCCTGCACATGTAAAAGAACCCACAGTGCCCGTTAGTTCCCCTCAAATCCATCAGCCGTACAGTGATCAAAGGTTAGTGACCTGACAACAGAATTAAATGCTGTCCAAGTAGGCCCTGGCGGAATTAAAACCTTTGGGTAGGAGATCGAGACGCCTGCACGGCACAGGCATCTGTACACACACTGCTGGTCTGTAGGCCTCCTGCCCGAGGGTTTTAAGTTCACTAGACTCTAGCTAGTGTATTGACTGCTACACTCGTGAGTAGCCAGCACAGGCTACTGAGTGCAAGACATTGCAAGCTTGGAGGGGACCAATCCAACAAAGCATTGCATAGGAAAGATGGATGCCAAAGCTGACTCAGATGCCATCTGTACGGAATCATGTTAGCATGCTCCCTCCCTCAAATACTGATGCGATGTACAAATCTTAGCCCTGCGTGCAACCCTCAATGCGATCTAGAGCTTGGGCACTTCCAGGGGGAGACACTGTCTCTTCTGCAGAGAAACACCATGAGAGAGGAGTTCAGGATGGTACCTGCTGATCATTCAAAAGATATGTAAGTGTAATGGGCATTTCTTAATCCAACTCAAGGATCAGGTGACTAAAACATCATTAGCCTACCCATCTTCTATTTAACTATATACATCCAGCTCTCCTGTAAAGACAATATCAAGAGCTGCTCACAGTGTCCGTAAGTTCTGTATTGAGTCCAAGTGGAGATTTAAAAAAAAAAACTTTTTAAAGAAATGGTGTTCCGGTCCGGGTCAATATAAGCTACACAGCCTGGGCAATTTACTACTTCCAGTGCTCCTCACAAACACTGAGCACCTCAGCATCCCATGGAAAGCAGGAAATCATCATACTCCCATTTTACAGATGAGGAAATGGGGACGGGGAGGTAACAGAAGTTGACCACGGTCACTCAGCAGTCACTTCAGGAATGGAACCCAGGTGGATTGACACCTAGATCCCCAGCGTTAGCCATTAGATGACAGTGCCTGAGAAATATAAATCCCTAAGTAAACAAGAGACAGCTGTACTGAGGGCTTGATGCATAATAAAGGCTCTAGTCCCAAAGGGTCAATCAGTTCATACTTAGCCCTCAAAATATATTCTTTAAAAGCAATCTTTCAGATAACTATACACCTACAGAAACACTGCCACAGACATTTTAGAACTCCCAAACATGTCCCTGCAGTGTTTGTAGGGACGCATTACAGCACAGTGTTAGTAGGAGACTCTAGAAGTTAAATGGACCAGAAAACTAGCCATGAAGTGATTATTTATTCTCCCTGCCCAAGCTGATGAAAATGGAAAAAGTGAAAAAGAAGGATAAACAATGAAAAATAAAACAGATTTCTAACATGCTTGTATTTTGAATGTGAGGCAGTATTTGCAGTATAGATATGGACATCTGTTTTTAAAATGTAAAAATAATTCTGATATTTGAACCTTTGAAAAGAATTTCTTCTCAACCACAAACAGTGTCTTTGTTGGAGCTATTACATTATCATCTCAGCACCGGCTATGTTTACAGTGAATCAGCAGATGAGAGAAGCACTCAGCTCTCTTCCAGGCCTTCTCTGACAATCCCACATTTTTGAATGGTTTATTGTCAGTTTAAATTGCTGAGAGGGCCTATTCATTTTGCCAAGGACATTTGATAAGGAAAGGAACAGCACATTAACTCAGTGACAGTACAGTAATTCATCAAGACTGAAGGGCAGGACCAGTTGCTTCTCAAAGACATGCAAAACAACAAGCTCCACACAGCATTTGAAAGGATTAAAGATCTAACCCCGGTGGAGTTTATCTTAACAGTTAAAAACCTCTACTCAACACTGAAAACTTCTACTCAACACTAGTGCTCCAATGATCTGCAGAACCCACGTCAGAGGACAGTGCCACAGAAATCCCCCAGAGATCTTAGTGACCTTGACAGCCAATGTGAACCACTCTCCAATATTGCTTAGTGCCAGCTCCTTTTTCCTGCAGTACAGTCATTCGGCAGTTTTTGTCAATCACACTGCAGTGGGGTTCATAGCGGGGTGAAACAGCAACCAGGATAAAACGTAGCGTGCACATTAATGCACTCAGAGCTTCAAGATTTCCTAGTGGTAGCATTTCATGGTTCAGGATACAAGCTGAGGGCGCTTGGAAGGCAGGACGGCATCCTAGCCCACCCTTAAAGCATACAGAGCTGCACAACTCCCCAAATGTCTCGGAGATCTGTGCCGGTGCCAGAGGCAGGACATTAGTCTAGACCAGGGGTGGGCAAGGTACGGCCCACATCGGTCCCGCGAGCCCCTCCTGCCCGGCTGGCAAGCCCCTGGCCACACCCCTCCTGTTCCCTCTCCCACACAGCCTCACCGCGCTGCACCGCAGTGCTCTGGGTGGCGGCACTGTGAGCTTCTGGGGCAGCGCAGCTGCAGAGCCCGGCCTGACCCGGTGCTCTGAGCTGTGCGGTGGTGTGACTGGCTCCAGCCCATGGTGCGGCTGTAGAGCCGCCAGCCACCGGTGCATAGTAAGGGGGCAGGGAGCAGGAGGGCTGGATAGAGGGCAGGAGAGTTGGGGGGGGGTGATGGTCAGCGGTTGGGGCAGTCAGAGGGCGGGGAACAGAGGGGCTGAATGGGTGCAAGGGTCCTGGAGGGGAAGCCAGGAAGGAGGGGGGTTGGATGGTGTGGTGGGGGGCAGTCAGGGACGGGAATTCTGGGGGCAGTTGGGACAGGGTGTGTGTGGATGGGGCAGCTGTCCTGGGGGGACCGTCAGGGAACAGGGGGGTGTTGGATGGGGCAGAAGTCCCGGGGGGGGACTCAGGGGGCAAGAAGCGGGGCGGGGGGTTCCTCCATACAATTTCCGAATCCCTCAGGCCAAAAGGTTTGCCTGCCCCGGTCTAGACAGGCCAATAGTCTGAGCTGGCACAGGAATGCCTATGCACAAGACACGGTGACTAAATATTACACGATACCCAGACAAATCCGGCAACTGGAGTGTGCACATAGCGTTTGCTCCCAGCCCCTGCATTTACACTACATCCTCACTGGCACTGCCTTAAGAGCAGCCCTGCTGTCAAACTGCTTCCAAACGGCTTCCAAACACCATTAAAAGAAAACAGGACCTAACTCCGCTGGGACTGTGGGGAATTCTAAACCAGCCTCCAGGGCCAGCCTCCCTCTTTGGATCCTAACTGGTTTGCTCATTTAGAGACAGTAAAACCCACAACGAGTCTTGATTCCACCAACCCATTCTTACAAATTTGCACAGAAATTTCTGTCTCTACACTGTGTGGCCCGCGGGGGGGTGAGTAGGGGTGGGGCAAGCCAAGTGGGGGGGGGGGGTTGGGGGAAGCAGATGGGGGCGGGGCTTTTCGGCCCACAGATGGGTTTTTTTTGCAGTAATGTGGCCTTCGCTGCTTTCCGAGTTGTGCAGGTCTGCTCTACACACACCAGGCGAGCCTGCTTTGCATACTGACAGGGGAAGAGAGCAGAGGCCCCCTGACCACAGATCTGTGCTAACCAAGCAGCTGCACCGTTAAGCTTTGTCACCCGATCAGCTCCTCTCTGGTTCATTTCCAGGACTCAGTCAGATTGGGGAAGTGGGAGTGAAAGCGCGGCCAGAGCCTGAATTTAGACTTACCGCTCATGATTCCAGGAAACTCCCTTTTAGTTATTGTTATTATTGTGCTATAAAAAGTATCCAACACGCACATACTGCAGAGGTGTGTCCGCTACACATCAGAGCCTTGGGAACCCCATGCCCTCGTTATGCAAACCTGCCTTGGCACATCCTCTGCAAAGGTAAAACAACTGCATTCCAACAGAGTGGAGTCACTGTTCTCTTCTGACACAGAATTAGTCCTGGGAGTTTTGGGGTTGTTTGGTTTAAAGCACTGTCGATGAACCAAGACACACATAAGAAACCACAATCAGCTGAACAAAAAGCAGACGTAAAAGGGAAAGGTAGGGCGTTATTTGGTAGAAAGATGAAAGAGAAATAGGCATTACAAATCTCTCTGACCTAGGGACAATGATTTTACAGTATAGAACTTTTCACCCCCAAAGGATCCCAGAGCACTTCACAAGCTAGACTCGCAAGAATCTTCGTTCATCAATGAAAATGCAGCCACCTCTGGGGTGAGACGCATCATCTCTAACAGCACACAGTAACTGCACTACAGTTTAAGATAAAAAATTAAAAATTCTACAGTCAACGGCAGGTGCATGGGGAATTCAGAGAGGCAGAACTGAGCTACCCCCACATTGGAGTTTGGTCTGGACCTATAGGATAACACTCCTAAAACTCCTGTACAGACTAAAGTGTGGGAGATTTGCTTCAGAGACTCATTTGCTGAGCCTGGCAGGAAGGTCTGGTGAGCATTGCTTCCCCATTTGAATGGGTTTCCACTCCAGCCACTCTTCAGCACCTTCATCTGACAGATGTTCAGAACAACACCAATAGGCACCAGAGAAAACTAAGCCCAACCCTACTGGGTCAAGGGCACGGGGAATTGAAATAACTCTAGAAAATTCCCAGGGGACTCCCAGGCCTGGGTAAAAAAGCCACCTACTTACTGAAAGGGCGAGGGGAACTTTACCCGGGTCACCCTTCAGAAGAGGACTTTCCCCTTTAGAAATCACATCACATTTAATGCATATTTTGTGATGAAGTAAAACACAGCCAGCCACACTCCCCAGGCAAACAGATGAGCGCTTCTGCAGAGACGCATACAGTTTGCTCTCCGTTCAGCCTGCTCCTGAAATGGTTTGTTTGTGCGGCTGTACCCTGCTGTCAGGGTAACTGGTGTGTGCTCACAAACAGCGAAGGAGGGACTCTGTGGGCGACTTGGTCTGAGCAGGAGGGAGAAAGGAGACTGAGCTGGAAGAAGGGCTCATTCAATCAATATCAGAAAAGCAAACAGATTTCTCAGGGCTGCCAAAGCATTCCAGCCTAATCTGGGAAATGACACACAAGAAAGCAATGTCAAGTTATCTAGGCAAGGCTCCTGAATGAGCTCACTCCGGAGAGAGCCGCAGGGAGGGGTAGGCCAGGAGGCAATGATACAGGTTTGATATCAGGAAGCAGGTCAGTGGACTTTGGTCAGTCTGCAGCCAGCAGCGTTTAGCGTTTGTATACAGTACTATGGCATTGCCACAGGACTAAAGACCTATTCCTACCCTGAAGGCCTTCCTACTGACACCAGTCCCAAGACGATGGCCCACAGGGCACAGAGTGGGATATACACAACAGAGTAAACAACCGGGGGCCGAATTCTTAGCCTGTATAAACTTGAGAAGCTTCATTCAAGTCAGAGCTACCCTGATTCACAGCGCCTGACGATTTAGCTCAAGGGAAAGGCTGGATTCTTCTTTCCAGAGCACCATGATCTGCTAATCAGAATGGGTATTGTTCTAACACCTCATTGTTCTACCACTGGCTGAATTTCCCCTTAAGGGGGTGGGGAGTGACATACGCCAGGCCGCTGTTCTGGACCCAGTCGTTGGATCCTGCGTGCTTCCTGGCCCAGCTGGTCTGAGCTGCACCAAGATGCTGTCTCTAAGGCTTTGTCTTCACTACACGGCTTTTAGCGACACAGCTATGGTGACGCAGCCGTGTCACTAAAAGTCAGGCGGTGTAGCCACTGTCTGTCGGCACTATTGCCGACAAAATATTTCCACCCCCGGCCAGCAGGGTTTGCATTGTGGACAGGGGCTGCGCCATTCACATGGACACTTGCCACGGCAAAAATGTTGCCTTTTGAGCCCCCTCCTCCACGCCAACCCCTTCCCTTAGCTCCTTCCCACACGTGCACTCCCTCCCACACCCCACGCCCCTGCTCTAGTCCTACATTCATGGCCATGCATACAATTTCCCCATCCAGATGTGGCCCTCTGGCCAAAAAGGTTACCCATCCCTGACCTAGCAGGTCACTCATGGCTGTGAAAAATTTTGTACCCTGAGCAACTTA
The DNA here is from genome assembly GCA_032164245.1 of Sternotherus odoratus. Classification (NCBI taxonomy): domain Eukaryota; kingdom Metazoa; phylum Chordata; order Testudines; family Kinosternidae; genus Sternotherus; species Sternotherus odoratus. Next base: position 4,243,637 of record JAVMKO010000009.1, read on the forward strand.
TTTAGGGGGTTGACCTAATCCCCAGCATAAATGCAGATAGGTCAACGGGAGATTCTTCCATCTACCTAGCTACCCCCTTCCAGAGAGGTGGATTAACGACATCAATGGAAAAACAAACTTCTGTCCATCTAAGAAACATCTACTCTACACCGGTAGCACCAGGACCATAACTGTGTTGCTTTCCACAGCCATGCCCTGGGAAAAGTTGTTCCCCTTGTCTGCAGCCTGCCTGTTGGACTCATTTGAATGGAGAACCATCAAGGTCGGTGACTCATGATGGCTTTCCTATTGTCAGCCCCTCTGCTAGGTGTAGGGATTCCTCTAACACCTCCTGAGTGTCCCAGGCTACACTGCAAAAGCAAAGGGCACGGAATAGGTTACTATCAAAATGACATTCACAAAACCGAATAGAATTGAAGATGGATAGAGGAATATAAATTAGACTTTTTCTGATGTGTCACATTATTAATATTCCAAGGGGACATGTGCAGAAATCAAGGCTCAGAGAGTGGATGCTGGAGCCTTCTAGCATTCCTGTACTGAGATCAAAGAGGGTTTTATTTTAATTTAGAAACTGCTGTACTTAATTACAAATCTGAGGAAGGATCCACGACAAATCAGAGTCTCCTCCGTCCAGGGAAAGGCGGAGAAGCGGTACAGCACTAAAAACCAGTCATTACAACTACTGTCATGCAACCCTGTGTTGTTTTATCAGCATATCATTATTTAGGTAGCTCATTAGATGTGCACCCTGCCATGTAAAACAAAGGCATTCCCTGGCCAAAAGAGTGGCCAGTCTAACCCCATCCTGCAATCTGATCAGTGTGAATGGAGCCTTACACACAGCAGTTTGCACACACAAGTCTCTCTGCACAATTACAGCTTAGGCACACAGGAGAGGACAATTAGAAGAGATAAAGAGGGGAGGGAGAAAGGCTAGGAGGGAGGCAAGGATAATAAAATGACAGGGTGACACACATGGAGACCATGCTTACCAAAAGGCAGGGGAAATGCAAGAACAATTCCCTCCAATTATCAGGAATGATAAAAGACAACTCAGCAAAAAGCAACGAGGAAAAAACTGCGTGACCCTGGCAGAGATGGCATCACCCGATGTCACCACCTGCCACTGGCTGACAAACAGACCCAGGGGATCAAACCCTGAGTGGATCATACCAACTTAGACAAACACCTCCAAGATCTCCTTAAAAAATAACACCACACATTGGCAACACTTGTACAGCTTATTACACACATAGACTCTCAGTGACTAGATACAGCTCCAGCTTACATATGCAACCTTGAACTGAACTGTAAGACAGGACGTGAAAGAGGGGTGCTGACAGAAGAGTCAGGTAGACATTGTTAAATACATCGCTAATACAGGCTGGGGAAAAAACAGCCACAAAATGTTAGCATCTCCAGAGCACAAGTTGCACTGGGCATTTCAGTGAGTTACTTGAAGTATGTCATTTATAAAAGGGGGCTGTCAGGCCAGTTCAGCCCTGCTGACCAAACCCGGACACCTGGGTTCCAAGCTGGTGTGTTATCATCAGCAATAAAGATTCTGACAGCCAGAGGCCAGACTGAGTGACATTGCGACCGGTAGGGTTTCACAGGTGTAACTGAAGCCAAAATCCAGTCCTGCAGCTGGAACTCAGTCAATGATGCCGTTGACGATGCCGGAGTCAGAACAGAATCTGACATGCTGAGCTGGATAACGTAGAGCGAGAAGGAGCAAAAACTTATTTTTGTCAGTGAAGTCAGCGGAGTGACTCAGAGCCCCTCACGGAGCTGCGCTGCTGAGTAAAGGAGGATTTTTTTTAAAACAGTTAAAATTTCAGAGTAGAAATTTTCAACTCGGTTAAATCAGAGGCATGCATTTCCTTGAAGCAGCAAATGCGCTGGGTGCCATCATACTCAATAAGGGGAATCTTGCAAGTACATGGCTGCTTGAACACTGTTGTCTGCCCGGGAAGTCATTTGATCAGTCTTGACCCATTTCAGAGATCAGTTTGTGGGTCCTGTGATCATTGGTGGGCACTGCTGCAGAACAACACCATGTTCGCTGTCACTCTGTTTCAACTTGAAAAGTGACCTGTAAATCGATTATTTAAGCCTGTGTTTTCAACTCTGTCGTCCAGGAAACCAAACTGCAACACAGGAAGTTTTTGTGGGTCCTGCTGCCTGCTCCTCACAAAGGCATGGCACTTCCGGGGTGTGGAGAAGCAGACTTCTGGCCTGTTAGCGATAGCAACAAGTCAAAGAAAGCCTGTTCTCCTCAGCTCAGGACACAGGCTCGTTCGTGCAGGACCAGTCTCAGAGGGCAGAGGAGACCCGCTGGGAAATGATGCCGCAAATCTGCTGGCACTGCACCTCTGATACACAAATTGGGAGTGAAGCTGGAAGCACCATGTGCTCTGGGCTTTACCTGCAAACACAGCATCCCTCTCCCCTCCACCCCCCACCCCCCCCCCCCCCCGCTCAACACTTTATTTTCAAAAGCCTTTTCCCCATCTTAACGAGGGCAGCAGCACAGCAGGTGTCTCCAGAAATTGCAGACTAAACGCTTTGTTTTAACTTTGCGTGTCATTTTATGGTTTCAGGGTGACTTTGGGGCTGGTACAAGATGCCAGCCTGACAGCTCTGGAAACTGAAGTTCTCCCTGTACCTCAGAAGAGACACCATCATATGACAAACCTTCTGCACCACCCTTATAAGCATTAATTACGAGCTGCAAGAATCACTTGGGAAAGAGAGGGGAGTCTCAATTCAGTCCTTGATTTCCCCTTGAGGCACCTCACAAGGGGATAACACAACCAGTGCAAGCTGTGGATTTGGTGACATGGACAACTGTGTAGTAGACCCACAACTCATCCAGGGATCCCTGGGCTGAGACTCCAGCTCACAGGAGTTTCTGGAATACATTGTTTGTTAGGACAAATATTTCAACAATGCCATGCAGCCAAACAACCCCATCAACAGAACTAGCACAGCATTAACCTAGCTTGATTGTAAACTCATTAGGGCAGGGACCATCTCTGTTACATTTTGTATAGACTAGAGCCTAGTACAATGGGCCTTTCAGGTGCCACCGCTATCATGATCTGCAACCCTACACAATAACAAACAAGGACCAAGGAGGACAAAGTTGCAAGGAAAGTGATTGCAACAGGATCTTAGGAACACAAGAGAACAAATGCAGTAAGCCCTTTGGCTGTTTCCCTTTCAAATCACCAACATGACATGTGAGAAGAGAGAAGAGGGAGTGTATGGCACACATGTTCTTAGCCTCCGTGTTTATAAACAGAGGCCAGAAGGACAGCCACTCCCCAGCAAGGATTGTCAAGTGGTCCCAATGAACTGTAATCTTCCCTTTGCCATGAAATTCCTGAAAGCACGCAGCCCGCCAAAGGCAGAGACTGGCTTTCCATGCCGTTCTTGCAATATTAGCTGTCTCCTGCCCCCCCCCCCCCCACCGGCTTCCCCTTTAGGATTCTCTCTCTGGGCCCTGCTATTCCCCCTGCTCCTTCTTTGTGACACAGAAGTTTGACAGAAAGTCTGCACATTTCACTCTCAACACTACACCATTTATCATCGGTCACTCCATGGTTTCCAATTACATGGCTGGATCATTCTGAACAGGGGTGGGCAATCTTTTTGGCCTGAGGGCCACATCAGGGTTGCAAAACTGTATGGAGGGCCGGGTAGGGAAGGCTGTGTCTCCCCATACACCCCCTCCCACTCTCTGCCCCCCTCAAAGTCCCCAACCCATCCAACATCCCCCCCGCCCCCGCTGCTTGTCCCGACTGCCCCCTCCCGGGACCCCACCGCCATCCAATCCTCCCTGTTCTTTGTCCCCTGACCACTCCCTCCTGGGACCCTTTCCCCTAACTGCCCCCCGGAACCCCACTCCCTATGCAACTTCCCCCTGCTCCCCGTCCCCCGATCACCCCACCCAACTGCTTCCTTTCCCCTGACTGCCCTCCAAACCCCCTGGCCCTTAGTCAACACCCCCACACACACACTTTCCGCCCCCTTACCATGCCACTTAGAGCAGCAGGATTTTACAGCCCTGCTGCCAGCACTGCCCGGCAGGAGAGGTAGGCCTGAGTGCTGGCAGCGGGGAGAGGGGACAGCAAGGGAGGAGCCAGGGTCTAACTGCCCCACCAGGAGCTCAAGGGCCGGGCAGGATAGTCCCAGATTTAGAACATCTGCTCCCTACCCCAAGGTGCTGGGAGTACCATTGCAGTGACTGGCTAAAGGAGAGCTTCATCCTGCTCTGTGATGTGACATCTCCATTGAAGTCTTTGCTCTCTTCTCTCCTCAGGAGTGAATGGAGAAAAAAGCAGGCACAAGATCACCCTCATCTGCAGGCCCCGACCTAATAGGTGTCTGACCCTAGGCAGGCGGCTGAACCTAGCAAAACCTTCTCCCTCCGATTGCAATATCAGTCATATACCATATTCAACAACTACAGCAAATGCAATGACAGGTATTTAGAAGCGGAGTCAAGCATGCTCAGTCAAGCAAACAATGAAGTGAGTCACCACGGCGCTAGCTCCACCTGAGACAATGTCCTCTTCTTTCAGTGGGGACTGAGGTGAATTTTGGGGTGTCCACCATGGCATTATTTGTAGATCATCCCCAATCACATGCCCCTGCTTTCGAGGACTCATAACAGTCCCAAGGAGAATCACAATGCTGCACTGTGTGCATCTCTTTAGCTATATATTTCTAACATATGCTTTGGAAATTGCTAGATCCTCATTTATTTCACAGCATAGGAATTCGCCACTTCTTGATCTGAGCTTTCATTAGAAACAAGAAATATTGTTTCTGTCCCTCCTGGTCAGGGAGAAAACTCAGATTAATCAAATGCAATCAATGTAGTAGACAGAGTGTCTTCCAGAATCTCCTGGAAGTGTTAAACAGTAGCTCAGAGATGTGGGAATAGCCCCATTCATCTCAGTGGGTTAACTCCCAAATTTAGTTTACAGTTTAAATGGCAACAGTTAATTTGTTCACTGCTGATAATATTAGCAGACACATCCAGCTAATGGGCTTATCAGAACTACCTCCAATCACTTGCCCCAGATGCAAACAGTCTCAATTGTCCCTTACATATCCACTAACCCATCTGTCACTCTCTATTATGAAGTTCTGCATTCCCAATCCCAAACTCAATAGGGACTGCTGGGTTGACCAAATGGAATTTATTATAAAGTAATGTAGAAGGCTTTGTGTACTTGACTGATTAGATTAATCATTGTCAATTGTTACATGACAAGCCCACCTTATTTTAACTGAACTTCCAGTGTATGAAACCACAGCACTGCCGAATCAAGACCCAACTTGCAGCTGAACATGGGAGGCCTTGCTCCCACAAGTATTTAGGTTAAGATTAAAGATTGATTTTAAACATCTATAATAGGCAACATTTCCAAGCAACGCAACCAATGGCCAGGGACAGAACAAAAGGTACTCCAGAAACAAGGCCCTGGCTAGGCACTGGAAACAAAGGTTGTCATTAGGACAGGACGGTTTATCATCTGAGGACAGCTCGTAAAAAAATAATGAGACTAGGCAGCTGCTGTCTTTGGAATCTAGGGAGCATCAGGTATTCAACTCCCGTGTGCAGAGGGCTCTGTCCAGACTTCTTCAGCCCTGACTGCTCCTGACACAGCCAGAGCATTTACAGAGGGTGGGGCAAAGAGAGTGTGTGACACAAGCCGGATGGGGGTCAGGGCAGGCTGAGAGCTGAACCAGACTGGCTGGCCATTATGCCTGCCCTTACACACACCCTCCTATGTTGCCACATGCCATGCCCCAGTTACAGCCACAAACAGACACAACTGGCTCTTCCCCATGACTGACCATTGCTATGTGTCAATACCATTAATACACCCAACCTGTGCCCCCTGCTGTGCCCCACCTATCCCATCGCCACACATCCTACTGCCCCCGCGATACCCTATCACAGCCCTCCACCCCGCCGTGACCCAGACACCCCACCCCGCCATACCAACTACCCCATCCCATTGCCCCCGCGATACCCTATCACAGCCCTCCACCCCGCCGTGACCCAGACACCCCACCCTGCCATACCCCAACTACCCCATCCCATTGCCCCCGCGATACCCTATCACAGCCCTCCACCCCGCCATGACCCAGACACCCCACCCCGCCATACCCCAACTACCCCATCCCATTGCCCCCGCGATACCCTATCGCAGCCCTCCACCCCGCCATGACCCAGACACCCCACCCCACCATACCCCAACTACCCCATCCCATTGCCCCCGCGATACCCTATCACAGCCCTCCACCCCGCCATGACCCAGACACCCCACCCCGCCATACCCCAACTACCCCATCCCATTGCCCCCGCGATACCCTATCACAGCCCTCCACCCCGCCGTGACCCAGACACCCCACCCCGCCATACCCCAACTACCCCATCCCATTGCCCCCGCGATACCCTATCACAGCCCTCCACCCCGCCATGACCCAGACACCCCACCCCGCCATACCCCAACTACCCCATCCCATTGCCCCCGCGATACCCTATCACAACCCTCCACCCCGCCGTGACCGACACCCCACCCCGCCATACCCCAACTACCCCATCCCATTGCCCCCGCGATACCCTATCGCAGCCCTCCACCCCGCCATGACCCAGACACCCCACCCCACCATACCCCAACTACCCCATCCCATTGCCCCCGCGATACCCTATCGCAGCCCTCCACCCCGCCATGACCCAGACACCCCACCCCGCCATACCCCAACTACCCCATCCCATTGCCCCCGCGATACCCTATCGCAGCCCTCCACCCCGCCATGACCCAGACACCCCACCTCGCCATACCCCAACTACCCCATCCCATTGCCCCCGCGATACCCTATCACAGCCCTCCACCCCGCCGTGACCGACACCCCACCCCACCATACCCCAACTACCCCATCGACACCCATCCCATTGCCCCCGCGATACCCTATCACAACCCTCCACCCCGCCGTGACCGACACCCCACCCCGCCATACCCCAACTACCCCATCGACACCCATCCCATTGCCCCCGCGATACCCTATCGCAACCCTCCACCCCGCCGTGACCCAGACACCCCACCCCGCCATACCCCAACTACCCCATCGCCACCCATCCCATTGCCCCCGTGATACCCCATTGCCACCCCCCACCCCGCCATGACCGACACCCCACCCCGCCATACCCCAACTACCCCATCGCCACCCATCCCATTGCCCCCGTGATACCCCATTGCCACCCCCCACCCTGCCGTGACCCACCTACCCCATCGCCACCCCGGTGTCCCAGCTACCCCATCGCCACCCAGCCCACTGCCTCCGAAATACCCCCTCGCCGCCCCCCACCCCCCACCCCCCCCCGCTCCCCAGCTACCCCCTCGCCCCCGAGATACCCCCTCGCCGCCCCCCACTCCCCCATGCCCCAGATACCCTCTCGCCGCCCGGCTGTCCTCCCCCGTCACCCGCCCCGCCCGCAGCGCGCACCCACCGGCTCGCCTCCTGCTCCCCGCAGCGCCCGATCTCCATGCCGGCCGGCCCGCCTGCCTCAGCGCGGGCGGCCCCCGCCAGCAGCCTCCATCCCCCGCGGCCGGGCCCAGCCCCCTGCGAGCCGCACCCGCCCGCCGGCTGGAACTGCAGCTCCCGGCACGCACCGCGACAGGGAGACTACACCTCCCAGCATGCACTTCGCAAGACCCCGCCTCCCAGCCGGTCTCCCTCCCCTCGCACCAAGCGCCTCGGAACTTTAGTTCCCAGCATGCCCCGCTGCCGGGAAACTACAGCTCCCAGCATGCACTGCGGTTTGAGTCTTGTCTGAAAACGTGGGGCTGGTACCCAGTGACTGCCAAACTGAGTTGTGCATGAGGAGAGGAGGTATTAGCTGGGCACGGGAGGATGTTTGCACCCGGATCTGTGCATTCAGAATATTTGCCCATAGTTATTTAATTGTCCAACGGAGATACTAGCCCAGAGATTTTCAGTTTTGCCAGGAGGATTATTGCACAGGATTTTTATTTCAAATACAAAAACTCTACCTATGATATATGCAGAGCAGTCATTCATCATCCATTCATTCAATTGCCAGTGCTACTTCAAACAAAACACTAGATTTCTCTCCAGTTTTAATTGCTACATGGCTAAATGCTTGAAGATAAAACATAATCCACTCCCCCCTATCTTCCCGTGCTTCAGCAACACTAATCATCATCGGACCAATGAAGAAAGCAACTTCAGTTGACACCGATTCTCATGACCCTATCCTCAAGATACTGATTCTCAAGACCAAAACCTAAACAATATACAATTCACTGGATGTAAAAGATCAAAAAGTACAAACTAGCTTGCTACAGATCCCTGAATACAATTTTCACACTAGCAGGTTGTTGTATCACAGTGAAATGTACAAGACTCAGATATCTGCTTACTGAATATAGAATCAGTGATCATAAACTAGGAGTGAAAACAGAGACAAAGCACAATGTAACCAAGAGCGGAATGGCTGTACAACAAACAGAGAGAGAAATGTAAAGACATTTTCTACTCCACTGCCCAAAGTATGAGACAGCACAAAACGGATAATTTCACAAATGATCAGGAATTAAAAAAAAATCTAAAAAGTGATGAGGGAGCTGTGCATAACTCCGGGGGAAAGGAAAAATATATCATTGCCACCAGATTGGGAAGAGCTAATGGCAAACGATTATAGGGGATAAACTCCAAATATGGCTGTGAAGTTGCTAGATGTGTTATAACCAGGGGTTGGGGACCACTGTGTTATAAGATCCCTTTCAGAGAGCCAAGATTTCCGTATTTTTATTTTTTCAAAAAAAGAACGAGGAGCCCTTGTGGCACCGAGACTAACAAATTTATTTGGGTGTAAGCTTTCATGGGCTATTTTTTCAGTAACTCTTGTTAACGCAATTATTATGTTTTATTTATTTCTGTTCTGCTAGCACCCAGGACATGTTAGCCACTGTCAATGCACATAGGAAGTTTCAGTCCTAGACCTAAAGAATTCATATTCCAAGAGTTATTGTGTTATTTGTCATATAATATACCTTCAAATGATGAGAGGCTACAAGACTCTAGATGCTATTGTAAATACTCAATAAAGAGACTAGAACTCTCACAGTGCCATAGGGATTACTGCTACCACCAAACTGCAGCTTCCAGCACATATTGTGGGACAAGAAAAATGTTACACAAGCCTATTCTACTCTCATCCCTTCTGTAAAATTTGCAGAGTGCATATCACACAGGCAGGACTAGCAGCATCAATATATTTACTGATTGTAAAAGTACAAATATTATGGAAAATTAAACATTATTGAAACTGTTCCGGTGAGCAAGGGCTATTTGATCATGCCCAGTGAAACTGACTATAAATGCAAATGAAACTGACAAGTCTGGTTTCATTGTTTAAACTGAGAAAAATGCAAAACCGTGTAACATAATTCTGAGGTCCAAGCCTGCAACCTAGTTCCACTGAGGTCAATTAGACTGTTCATGTCAATAAAATCAGTAGGATCAGGCTCTTTTGGAGGTATCTTTCCATACAAAGTATAAATAGAAGACTTGTAAATAATAAACAGTTGCCTCGCCTATATTAAATAATAAAAGCAATGGAAAAGATAAACTACAAAATACAGAGATAAAGGAAAAGACAGGTGTTTTATCATGAGATGGGGAGTTTGCTAGGAAGGGAGATCCAGGAAAGCCTCCTCCAGATTATAAAAACTAGAATAAATGTTATAACTTGTCCTTTGGAGCAAGCTCCCAAGAGAAGTGGGGTATTCTCCATCCCTTGATGTCTTTAAATCAAGACTGAATGCCTTTCGGGAATATATGCTTCACACTTGAATCAAATACAAGTTATTGGGCTCAATATTGGGTGCAATTCTCTGGCTTGTGTTACACAATAGGCCAGACTAGATGATCTATTGCTTCTGAATGTAAATAGTATGAGTTATGAATATGCTTTCATAATTCTTCAGATGAGTTTATTGCATGACAAAATTTTAACTCTTCTTATTGAGAGTTTCACACTGGTGTTTATACACCAATTTATAAGCAAGACACTTTCAACATAACACTATACATTAGATTAGATAAAGAGATCGTTAGGAATGGACTGTTTCAGTATCTTTGAAATCAACGAAAGCCTCTCATCTACTTCAGTGTGCTCTGGATCAGATCTTAAAAATCCAATACAGGTCTCAATGAAGTGGGAGCTGAACTGGGTCCTACATTATAATTCAGAGGCTTTTTTAAGTTGGCAGGGAGAAATGTATCCCCACTGAAGTCAAGGTGAGTTTTGCCATTGACTCAATGGGACGAGGATTTCATATGAGGAGTTTTGACTGAGTAAGGACTTCAGGATTTGGACCATTTTTAAATTTTCTATTTTGACAGTATCTTCATCCCCATAATAAACTAAAATGATTTTAATTCTGCAGATTTAAAAAAGCAAAATATAACTACAAACTGATTGAAATGGTCCAATATCCATACACACCAACCTAATTCCAGTACATTTAAAAGAACAATCCTTACTATTTTCAATGACACTGCCAGAGTCTCTGCTAAGGATGGTTTGAGGGTGGGAGAGACCATAGAAATATAGTCTGGGATAGGGCTAAACCTGTGAGAAGGTTAAGGATTAGTTCTACATAATTATAGGAGCTGCACTATGTAGTTCCTCTTAGCTGTCACTTAAGCCATTTGCACACTCATGAAATCTGGTTATAAATTCCAAGACCTGATATTTGCTTCATCCCCTCAATGACCCCTAAAGGTCTTTGTCCATTTGGGGACATTGAGAGGATGAAGTTAATATTCCTTCAGATCAGAACCTTCGTTCAATTTTTTTTTCTATACGTCCAGCTGTAGACAGCTGGCCTCCTGGTTTGGATAATAAGAGACATCAATAGCTGTTGTGCAGTCTGTCTGTGTTTGGTGATTTCCACCTACCATCTGGTCAGACAGCTTCTGCCACCTTTGATACTAACTTATTTGTCATGGGTTTAACAAAGCATTTGTATCTTAGTGTTAATGAATGCTACTACCAGCCAGTGCCCCATCCCAGTACCATATCAACAGAAAAATCAGGTCTTCAGTTTTACATAAAATATATGACATTTGATAATATTAAGATTAGTACTTGGCTTGATAATTCTATAGCACCATCCATTTTGAGAATATAAATGAACTTTACAAACATTAGAAAACATGCCATATAGTGATAGACTGAAAGAGCTCAATCTATTTAGCTTAACAAAGGAAAGGTTAAGGGGGTGACTTGAATACAATGTATAACCATGTACATGGGGAACAAGTATTTTAAAAATCAGAGAGGTAGCCATGTTAGTCTGGAATAGCAGAGGTAACAAAGTCCTGTGACTAACTATAAAGTTTTGAAGCATAAGTTTTCGTGGGCTAATACCTACTTCTGAGCTCATCAGTCTAGCAGGGAAAAGTATAATGTGATCTAACAGCTGGAAGTTGAAGCTGGAGCATGGAATCAAATCCACATACCTCGAGTTTGAGAGTCCTTTAACCTAACCACTATACAAATGCCTATTTTAATGATTTATATTCACAAATCAGATATTAGGAATGGCAATATACAAAAGCCTGTAGGAGAGCACTTCAACCTGCCTGGACATACAATAGCAGATTTAAAGACAACCATATTGCCGCAAAAAAACTTCAAGACCAGACTTCAAAGAGAAACTGCTGAGCTCCAGTTCATCTACAAATTCGACACCATCAGGTCTGGACTTAATATTGACTGTGAATGGCTCGCCAATTACAAAAACAGTTTCCCCTCTCTCGGTGTTCACATCTCCAGATCAGCTGCTGGAAGTGGGCCTCACCACCCCCCTCAATTGAATTTACCTTGCTATCTTGCCTGCATATTTATACCTGCCTCTGGAGATTTCCACAACATTCATCTGATGAAGTGGGTCTTAGCCCACGAAAGCTCATGATCCCTAAGATCTGTTAGTCTGCAAGGTGCTACAAGACTCTTTGTCACTTTTGCAGAGCCAGACTAACACGGCCACCCCTCTGATACTATTTTCATGATGATAATTAATATTTAATTAATGATGCATTAGTTTAGCAAGATTAATAAACCTTGATAGAGAGCAGTGGGATATATAATATGTACATTCACACAGCGGTAAGTATATATAGTAGTGCACTTGTTTATTTACATGAGGGTATTTAGCTCTTGATTGGGGTACTTAATTGTCTACACCAGGGGTCTCAAACATGCGGCCCGCAAAGCCCTTCCCTGCGGCCCGCCAAGCTTCCTGGCGCCCCCCGCTTCCCCCATAGCAGTTTGCAGGACGGAGGGGCCAGAAGTGGAGGCTTCTCTGCTGCCTGGCTGGGCCGCGCGTGTTTCTAGCTCTGGACTTCCTATATTGCTCTTGCTTTGTTTGCCAAACAGCTGTTGGTGGTGCCTAGTGCTTTCCAGGAGGGAATGGGGAGCTGCGTGCTCAGAGGAGGAGGTGGGGCAGGGGTGGGACCTCTTGGAAGGGGTGGAGTGGGGGCGGAGCCGGGGCAGTGAGGGCAGGGTGTGTGTCAGTGGTGCGGCCCTCAGGCCAGTGCACTAGTCCTCATGCGGCCCTCATGGTCATTTGAGTTTGAGACCCCTGGTCTACACAAAGATATTTGCACAGGCCTATTTTAGTTGGGGGCAGACTGGGGCAAGGATACATAGTATTTGGCCAGTTTAATCATAAGTGGGAGTAGTTGCACTGAAACAAAGAGATCTTCAGTTGCATGCGAAGGCGTGTGCATGGATTAGCGGTATTTAATCATTCACTGACTGGGGGCATTTGCTCTGGGTATTTAGTCATACACAGGTGCACATGGACGCCTTGGGAAGAAACTAGCCTACTTTGTGCTGGACATTCTTCTCCTGACCTGTAGGGGGCGCACTGAGACTGAGACCACAGGTCTTTCCCGGAGGAAGCTAGACCTCATCATTGACACCTTTTTTCACGCATGCGCAGTTCCCCCTCACCCTCAAATTATTGCATGCGCACGCGCCCATCCCCGTCTTCTCGCGCGAGCGCCAGGCAGCCGGAGCGCCGGCCGTTGGTTCGGATGCTACCGCGCGTGCGCAGAGTGGGCGGCCGTTGTCTCCGTCAGGGAGGGGAGGCGGCTCTCAGGTCGGCCATGAACGGGTTCCGTGTCGGGGCGACCCCTTTGGGCTTCTCCGCGGCGGCGGCCGCCCGGCGCGGCAGCAGCGAGAGCCTGGAGAAGATCGACATGTCGCTGGGTGAGGAGAGCCGCGGGGCGGGCCGCTACGGCGCCTTCCGCTGCCGCGGGGGCGGGGGCGGGGGGTTCGTTCGGACCGAACCAAGCCGCGTGTGGGTGGGACGGGGAAGGGGCCGCGGACCGGACCACTGCCGGGGGCGGCGCACTGGGCATGGCTAGCTCGGTGAGCGGGTCCTTGGGGGCGCGCGGGTTGAGCCTTGGCTCCCGAATCCCTCCCTACTTCATGGAAGGGGGGGGCGCTCCTGAGTCCTCTCCCCCCCGGCCTGCCCCTCCTCGTGGGCCCGGGGCTCAGGCCCGGGGACCGGCACGCATTGCAGCCCGGCTGGACCCATTGCACAGAAGCTGGCGGTCCCACTCAGTCCCCTTGCCTCAAGGGGGGAGGGGGTCAAGCCTTTTCCTAAGGGAGGAAGGCCCGGTTCGGTGATTGGGGGGACTAGGCCCAGCACAGAGAGGCCTGTGTCCCCTTTGTTGTTCTCCTATAAAGCTTTGCTGTTTTTCCCCTATGGAAGGAAGGTTCCTGTTCAGATCTCTCACCTTAGCAATGGCCAGCTCTGAGCTTAGTTTTGTTGCTCGATCCGTTGGCAGAGCCTCAGAAATACAGGTGGACTCACCATTGAAGGGGTCATGGTATTCAGGCTTTAGCAAAGTGACCTTTTTTTCTTCTTAAGGAGACTTTGGAGTTAAATAGGGGTAAACCAAAACAGCTGAGTTTAAACATTCTACCTAAAATAATTCATATACATCTCTTCTGTCTCAATTCAGTTTTACTTTGAATCTCTGATGTCTTAATCCTGTTAGTTATCCTACCATCAGGTTTTGCAAAATTCTGGGGAGAACAAGACCTGGCTTGTTTTATGTAAAAGAGATTTCTTGGGGGGGGGGGGGAAAGCAACTTAATGTTGCCTTTTTGAATATGAAGATGCAAAACACTTCTTTGTGGTCATGGTAAAATATGAGCTACAACTTCCCAATTTTGATTGCACATCAAGTGGGCTTTGCAAAGTCACTAACCCAGTCCTTCATTTGGACGAAACTTGTAAAACACTGGCTCAGTGCTCCCTTAAAGGTAGGAATGTGGGAGGATAGGGCATTGATTTTTGTGTATAGTGTATTATGATACACACTGATTCATTTTGATTGGCTAAGGGAGATACTTAGTTTAACTGCCTAATTCATTTCATTCTAGTCTTTAATGTGTTTTCTTTGGGTCCATTTTTTTATCTGGCAATGCTTTACTATGAGTGTGTCAATAGCAATACATTAGAGAACTGCTAATGTGTCATCATCATAGGGTGACATCTTGTTTGGAAATTTATTCTCATATTTTCCCTAGTTTCATGTTTAGTTTGTTACTGGTGTAATTTACATGAAAACAGAATAATCCATTCCTATTGTCCCTCACCTAAAGGCATGTAATCTTTTGTAGGGTTGGCAGGATCCTAGATTATATGAAATCCCACATTTGTTGTGGTGTCAGAAAAGTTGTTGACAAATGTCTCTGCTCCAACACCAATAAAGCTTAAAACCCTTTCTGATGCTCTCATATTATGCTGCTACTGATCTGAGACTGGGCTTTTAGTTTGGCAATTTATTTTGATTATTCCACTGAACCACCTGCAATTTTTAATCTTTGCTTAGTCTCCCTCACTAATGAAAGCAAATTAATCTGATCATGGTCATTCTCTTACTTTTAAATGCATCTCCAAAGTGTATTGTTAGGGAATTCATAACCTTCTCTGTAGCAGCAAATGGTTGTGTTGCAAGAATCAAGCTTACTTTTAAGCATGATGGAAGACAAAATATTCATTTTTTTTCTAAATTGTTTTTATTTTTTCCAAAGGAAGTAGGTGGAACAGACTGTTAAGTGTAAAGAGTTAACACATTGCAAGAAACCATTCAAAATGAAGTGGGCAGTTAACACTTTGGCAGTCCTAGGATGATGAGAGAGAGTTGTAATAAGACATAAAACCATGTTTCTGTTGAGGGCCAGGTCTGCCCTGAGGGCTAATCTACGCTAGAAGCACTACGTCCTTGGGCATAGTAACTGTCTCTGAAAGAGGTGGTTGCTGCTCTCCTGCCAAGGTACTGATGTTCATAACAGGGCTTAGGTCGATGTAATTTACATGGCTCAGAGGGTGGCTTTTTCACACTCCTGAGCAATGTATATTATATTGACATGAGTAGTAATGTAGACAAGCCCTTAAAATGCTGTATTGGTACTGGTTGCTAAGTGAAGACACTTACATTGACGGGAGAGAGCTCTCCTATTGGTGTAGTTAATCTACCTCCTCGGGAGGCAGTAGCTATGTTGACTGGAGGACTTCTCCCATCAACATTGAGCTGTCTACACAGACAAGTTAAAGTCAGTTTAACTATGTTGTTCAGGCATGTGGATTTTTCACACTCTGAGCAATGTAGTTTACTGACCAGTCTGTATCATAGACCTGGCCTGAGCCTTGGTCTATCTACACTAAGAACTTATGTCAGTATAACTACATCCTTTAGGTGTAGAGAGACATAGTTATACCATCCTAACCCTGGTGTAGATATGGCTTCTTCTGTTGACCTAGCTACTGCCTCATGGGGAAGCTGGAGTACCACAAATGGGTGAAGCTCTCCCCATTGACATAGGTAGCATCTTCACTAACTGCTAAATTGCTGCAGCTGCACCACTGCAGTGCTGTAAGTACAGGCAAGCCTGAGTTCATGATTTTTGATGAAGATGCTCTATGGAGCTCAAAGGCGTGCGTCTTGGACCAATTTCTGTTGTTGAAATGAGATATTTTACCCACTTAGTTACTGTGTTTTCAAAGATATTCTTGAGTTGTCATTTGATCTGCAGTCTAATATATATACATAAGGGTCATCTTTACTCTCCCATTGAGAATTATTCCTAAAAGACTGACCCTGGGAATTTGCCTGAGTAAGGACTATAGGGTTTAATTCAAAGCAACTAAGATTTTATTGCTACTTAAAATACTTAAGTCTCAATACTTATGTCAGACCTAGATCTACTTCATTATCACTACAAAAGTTTTTTTTCTCCTGCTGATAATAGCTCATCCAAATTAAACAGCCTCTTAGAATTGGTATGGTAATTTCCAACTTTTTATGCTTACTGTGTATATAAATGCATCTTACTTCTGTGTGTTCCATTCTATGCATCTGATGAAGTGGGCTATAGCCCATGAAAGCTTATGCTGAAATAAATCAGTCTCTAATAGGTGCCACAAGTATTCCTCGTTTTCTTTATGGATACAGACTAACACAGCTGCTAATCTTAAACCTGTTAAGTCTAAAGTGTATCATAAAACCTTTATTTTTGCAGATGATATAATTAAACTGAATAAGAAAGAAGAGAGAAAGCAGTACTCCCCCAAAATGAACAGGAGGCTTCAACAGAATGGAACTCGACAGTTCAGGATGAGTGGGACCAGATGGGGAATCCAACAGCAGACAGGTATGTGCTTTATAAAAAATTCAACACAAGTCTCATAATTAGTGTGTGGTGAAATGTTGCCTGCTAGGTAATGCATTGTAGCAACACTTTTTGTACTTTATGAAAAAGTATGGGTTGATTTTTATAGTTCACTCAGACTCTTCCAAATGCTGTCACGTGTGGACTTTAAATTTATAATTCAACTCTAGTTGAAATCTTAAGTTCTGGAGCATAATTCTGAGACAGAGGGTGGATTCCGCAGTAAACTGGAACAGTGGACTCATGGGATACATAAAACCACCTGTGCATGATGCTGCAGCAGATCCTTTGCCGTTCAGGGGCAGTCTCAGAAATGAGCTTCTGGAGGTCATTGAATGTGCTGTCAAACTTCTTCAGAAGGACATCAAGGAGAGAGGAGCAAGAGATTGGGAGGTGTGGGGGTGGTAAGAAGAACTTAATGGAAGCCAGTCTTAAAAAATCTTCACCCATTTTTTTCCTTTCCATACCACTTCCAATAGGAAGGAAGTCGCTTTGAGACTATCCTCCATGCCTTGGTCAGATGTAGCTACTTTAGGTGCTGCTGACCTCAAATGAAGGGCTCTACCTCTGGTTTCTAATGTCCAGTCCATTACACACTGAAAAATCTGTCCTTGAACATGTTTATAACAGGGCGTGCTCCCCTTCAAAACAGAACAAAAACATGGTTTGTTTATTACTATAGAAGGGAGACCAACTTGTGTTCTCAAATCCTATTAGTCTTGGTCTTTGCAGGGTGTAATGCTGTTTCAGAATATGATTAAAATGTGGTTCTGTCTCACTTATAGCACGAAACCAGATTGTTGGAATCCTGCCTGGAGCCCATGGTTGCAGCTGGGCCCTCCAGGATGGTAGATGTTCACAATGTAGACCGCACCTGAGTGGAATTCCTGTTGTATAAGCTGGGACTTTACAATCCATTGTTGCTTGCTATATGATCAGAAAGATTAAATTAAAATATGCCATTTTGTGCTGTTCGTCTATGGTCGGATGTAGTTACTGTTTATAGATGCGGGATGGGGTGCTGCTGGTTCTCTGGAACTCTGCACCCAACAATAGAATCTTCATCCTACAACACTGTTTCTGGATGAACGCCATAGAGTAGGAGTAGTCTATTTTTTGTCCAGGTCCAGACTCCAAAGAAGAAAATAATTAAAAAAAATAAATATATTTCAGGGTCCATTCAAAAGCATCTGGCAGTCTGGATTTGGCCTATTGACTATCTCTGCCAAAGAGTTCTCAACACACTGGATCAAAGAAGTGTAACAAAACTGCATGGTCCATATTGGGAGTTGGTTCAGTTATCATCTTGGTTTAAGGCCATCCTTGAACTGACTCACTAACTTGATCTCACTAAACTAAGTGATTGGGCAACAAAATGGCAAATGAAATTTAATGTGGATAAATGTAAAGTAATGCACATTGGAAAAAATAACCCCAACTATACATACAATATGATGGGGGCTAATTTAGCTACAACCAATCAGGAAAAAGACCTGGGAGTCATTGTGGATAGTTCTCTGAAGGCATCCACGCAGTGTGCAGCGGCAGTCAAAAAAGCAAACAGGATGTTAGGAATCATTAAAAAAGGGATAGAGAATAAGTCGGAGAACATCTTATTGCCCTTATACAAATCCATGGTGCGCCCACATCTAGAATACTGCGTACAAATGTGGTCTCCTCATCTCAAAAAGGATATACTGGCACTAGAAAAGGTTCAGAGAAGGGCAACTAAAATGATTAGGGGTTTGGAACGGGTCCCATATGAAGAGAGATTAAAGAGGCTAGGACTTTTTAGCTTGGAAAAGAGGAGACTAAGGGGGGATATGATAGAGGTATATAAAATTATGAGTGGTGTGGAGGAAGTAAATAAGGAAAAATTATTTACTTGTTCCCAAAATAGAAGAACTAGGGGCCACTCAATGAAATTGGCGTGCAGCAGGTTTAAAACAAATAAAAGGAAGTTCTTCTTCACACAGCGCACAGTCAACCTGTGGAACTCCTTACCTGAGGAGGCTGTGAAGGCTAGGACTATAACAGGGTTTAAAAGAGAGCTGGATAAATTCATGGAGGCTAAGTCCATAAATGGCTATTAGCCGGGATGGGTAATGAATGGTGTCCCTAGCCTCTGTCTGTCAGAGGGGGGTGATGGATGGCAGGAGAGAGATCGCTCGATCATACCTGTTAGGTTCACTCACTCCGGGGCACCTGGCATTGGCCACTGTCGGTAGACAGGATGCTGGGCTAGATGGACCTTTGGTCTGACCCAGTATGGCCGTTCTTATGTTCTTATGTTCTTATATACTTACGTGATGTAGTATCATCTGAAACATGAGACCAATAGCTTTTGCTTTAAGACAGAGGCTTCCCAACTCTTTTGCTGTGTCCCCTTCAGAGATTCATGTCCCATACACGTCCCCCTCTTTTTGAGTAATGGTACAGTGGGGGTGGGCGTACTCACCATGTGGCAATTAAGGAAGCCACGGTGGTCAGGTGGCCTCAGCTGCCATGACCTGGCTTCCTGCCTGTCTCTTTCTTCTGTGCAGGGGAAGCGAATGGGGCCACGCTGAAGGGCCAGGGTCAGGAGGGGAAGAGAAGGCTGCAGCCCATGAGTACTGCCCATCCCTCCACCAGACTCAATACCCTACTGCCCCTGGCTCTTCAGCATGACCCTGTATGCTTCCCCTGCACAGGCTGTATCCCAGGGGACGTGGATGGGGCTCTGTGCCCTGAGGCTGAAGGGCTGGGCCAGCAGGTGGTCTCTGGCAGGAAAAGGGAAGTACCCCCAGGGTGCAGCCTGCAGCCCCACACTCAGAGTCTGTCTCCACAGAAGAGGAGGGTTACTACCACTTCGTGGCTGCAGCAGTACGAGAGCAAGAGGGACAGGGAGCCTGATCCTTGCGAGACAATCTGCATAGAATCGGAGTCCCCTGCGTACCCTGGCTATTCAGCATGGCCCCATCAGGTCCTCACACCCTCCGATAACCTTGTTGCATCCCCTTGGGGCAACATGCCCTGTGCTTTGAAAATGTCTGTTTCATGGCTTACATTGTAACTGAGCAGATAGCCGTTACTGAATATTATGTGCCCAAGGTTATAGGCTATGGTGTCTCTTTCTGAAACAGTTTAGTAGTCCTCCTTTTTTCCACTGTAGGTTTTGGTAAGAACCGTTTGGGACGCAGAAGGAGGGCAATGGGGAAGAAGCGGCCCTATGGAGTAATAACCGGCTTGGCAGCGAGGAAAGTGCTAGGTTCACGTGGAGGGATTAGTCCTCTGAACAGACAACCACTTAGCGAGAAGGTAGGATACAATTGATGTACCTTGTATAACTGTCCAAAGAGTTATTCCTAAAGTCAGGAGAGAATAATTAGTGTGACAAGCAGATTATAAAAGATTCAGAATGACTAGTTTTTAAAATATCTAAATGTATTTATAGTATAACTAGTATAACAGCCCGTGTACACGGGCCAAAGTGCTTAATGGTATTTGTCCGGGCCGTTTCCTCGGCTTGCGGCGGCGCATGCGTGGCCGCCATTTTGTGATGCCGAACTACAACTCCCAGCATGCTATTTGTCATGGCTGTCTCTACAGCTTGTGGCGGCGCACACGCCGCGGCCATTTTGTGACGCCGAACTACAGCTCCCAGCATGCTGTTTGTCCGGACCGTCTCTACTGCGCATGACGGCTTTGGACAAACATCCTCTGGCCTTTTATTATATAGGATGATAACTGGTAAAACACATCTGTGTTAAATTAGGTATTGCAAATCCTGTCATGATAACTTGTCCAAGACGAGTTCTTTGAAAGATTTACTAGTCCTGAATGCATTTATACTGTTACAACAGTGTTTCTAGCCCTTAATTTATACATCAAAATAGCCTAACTGAATACTATCTAGCTTTTCCCACACCCTGCTCCAGATCTGATTTGAGTTTAGAGCTATAATCGCAGCTTAAATCCAGAATATAATGCTTTGTGCCAGATGAAATGAAGGCATTTTGTAATAATCCTATCTGAAGTGATTTAAATCCTAGAACAAGTACAGGTGGGGGAGTAATAAAAGTACAGTAAACCCTCGATTTTACGGACCCCGATTTAACGGACTTCGGATGCAACGGACAAAATTTCCGATGCATCCGAAATCCGTTTTGGGGGCTGCCGGCTCCCGCCCCAGGGAGCCGGCTGGGTTGACAGCTCCCGCCCGGCTCCCCGCAGCGGGGACCCCTGCGGGAGCTGTCAACCCCCCCCACACCCCCCCTACCGGCTCCCCGCAACGGGGAGCCGGGCGGGGGGGGGGGCGTTTGAGAGCCCCCGCTCGGCTCCCCGCAGCGGGAAGCCGGGCGGGGAGTTTGACAGCTCCCGCCGGGCTTCCCGCTGGGGGGGAGCCGAGCGGGAGCTGTCAACCCCCCCGCCCGGCTCCTCGCAGCGGGGAGCCGGGCGGGGGGGGGGGCGTTTGAGAGCCCCCGCTCGGCTCCCCGCAGCGGGAAGCCGGGCGGGGGGGTTTGACAGCTCCCGCCCGGCTTCCCGCTGGGGGGAGCCGGGCGGGAGCTGTCAACCCCCCCGCCCGGCTCCTCGCAGCGGGGAGCTGGGCGGGGGGGGGGGCGTTTGAGAGCCCCCGCTCGGCTCCCCGCAGCGGGAAGCCGGGCGGGGGGGGGGGGTTTGAGAGCTCCCGCCCGGCTCCCCGCTGGGGGGAGCCGAGCGGGAGCTGTCAACCCCCCCCGCCCAGCTCCCCGCAACGGGGAGCCGGGGTGGGCGTTTGAGAGCCCCCGCTCGGCTCCCCGCAGCGGGAAGCCGGGCGGGGGGTTTGATAGCTCCCGACGGGCTTCCCGCTGGGGGGAACCGGGCGGGAGCTGTCAACCCCCCCGCCCGGCTCCCCGTTCCGGGGAGCCGGGGGGGGTTTGAGAGCCTCCGCTCGGCTCCCCGCAGTGGGAAGCCGGGCGGGGGGTTTGACAGATCCCGCTCGGCTCCCCCCAGCGGGAAGCCAGGCGGGAGCTGTCAACCCCCCGCCCGGCTCCCCGCAGCGGGGAGCCGGGCGGGGGGAGGGGGTGGGGTGGGCTGACTCACGGCTCGCTCTATATAACGGACTAATTCGGGCGGGGGGGTGTCCGTTGTCACCCGAAAGTCCGTTATTTAATGATTTTAAAAAATTATTAAATAACGGACTTTCGGTTTTAACGGACACCCCCCCGCCCGAATTAGTCCGTTATATCGAGGTTTCACTGTAATCAGAATGTGACTGTTAACCTCTGCTTACTTGTGATGTGCAGAAGTAAAGAATAGAAAAATACCCTGCCATATGAAACCTGAGATTCTTTCTACAATGGCATACAGAGCTTGTACCTCGTTCTTATAGTCCATGACGTAACAGACTCTAAATCTGTTACTGATTGCTTGGTCTAGTGGAAATACATAGTGGAAGATCTATGTAGTAGATTTTTTTTAACTTAACAGTAAGGTTCTAATTTTGAGTTGACTTAGTGCTTGTCTGATGTGGCAAGTATGCTAAAATATGGAATTCATCAAAATCATGGAAGTGATTCTTGACATCACAGTGGACGGTGATGTTCTTAAGGATTCAGGCAGGAGGAGCAGCAAGCTAATTATAAGAGGAAGGGAAGTGTTTTACACATGGAGCATCAACAGCAAGGCAAATATGGTTGAATTGATGTGACCGTCTAACAAAGTTTGCTGAAACCATGATGACACTTTAAGGATCCTAAAACTGCTTGTAATGTATATTTTCAGAGGTAATTCAGATAATATACTTAAGCGTAACTTATATACAACTTGTAACAAGGTCTTGGACAGATGGTCAGATTTAGATTATAATGACTACTTTTTGGCTGGGGTGAAGGAAGTCTTGGAGGAAGGGAATAAATAATCTTGATAACAAAGATGTAAATCTCTTGATGGTATAAGTCTGTCCAGCTTCAGTGAAATAATCCATGAGGCATTTAGATCAGTGGTTTTCAAAGTTTGGGTCGTGATCCAGTAGTGGGTCGAGGAATGCATGGCACTGGGTCGCCTTCCTCAGCACCCAGAGACCCTGGTGGCCGTCCGGTTAAATTTAGTAGTCCCTACCTGTTCCGACATGGCGCTGTGCCCTGAAAGTGGGGCCATGGGGCTCTGTGTGCTGCCCCCGCCCCAAGCACTGGCTCCACACTCCTGGCCAATGGGAGCTGGGGGGGGAAAGGGAGCTGTGCCTGAGGGCAAGAGCCATACTCCTTGTGTACCTCTGTCTAGGAGCTGAACCTGCTGCTGGCCACTTTTGGGGTACAGCATGGTCCACTGTGCCAGGACAGGTGGGAAGCCTACCTCTGCACCCCAGCTGCACCACTGACCGGGAGTTCCCTTCCGCACCCCAAACCTCTTGTTCCCAGCTCCATTGGATCACAGGCATGAACAATTTTCTTCAACTGGGTTGTCAGAAAAAAAGTTTGAAAACCACTGATTTAGATTATCATTAACTTTGAATGAGTTGTGAAAGGGCACCATCTAAATAACTATTACTCCATTTTTTTAAGAACACACAGCGAAACTACCCAGTTTTGAAAAGGAAAATGACCCTTCAGAGGCCATTTGAATTGCAGAGAAGACAAATGCCAGCTCTCAGGAGGCCTGTCCCATTAAACAGGAGGTGAGATTTCTAACTGCTCTTTTGAGATGCCTTTTCCAGCTCATTCCTTCGATAATTATGAGGAGTTCTGTTTCTGGCTGTGCTGACTTGGGACCAAGAGCGCTAAGACTGACGGCAGTAGTAGGATAAAATCATGTGCAGTTAGTAGCCCTCATACAATACCCTGATTTGTATACCCTGATGATGGGATCAGTTGTTTCCTGGAACTGTTAGGAAGCAGCTCTCTTCACTTACAGATGGTACTTATTTCCATTTAACACAGTAAAATATGTAGCTGAAGTGTTCCAGCTCTATACAAATGGTTAATACATAGAATCTTAGGTTCAGGTAACTTTAAAAGTGACATCTTATTTAAGTAACTTAGGTCTCACTGTAAGACCCTTTATGGGATCTACTACCATTTTCAGTTTCATGAAAACCATAGTGTACTTTGTTTGCTCTGAAATTATTCCATTGTACAGGGTTAAACTGCAGATAAGTGTGGCTTATGCTTCCATTTTAAAAACAGTTTACCACACAAGGCGATATTGTGTACACTAAATATCAAACCTTGCCTCATAGCTACTGGTGTGAATCCCATTAATTGTCTGGCTCGCTTAAGAAATTAAGAATGGCCATACTGGGTCAAGTAATGGTCTGTCTAGTGCAGTACCCTGTCTTCTGACAGTGACCAGTGCCAGAGACACAGGGAATGAACAGAACAAGGCAATTGAGTGATTCATACCTCGTTGTCCAGTCCCAGCTCCTGGCAGTCAGAGTTCAAGGGACACCTGGAACACCTATTGTTTCACCTTTTGAATGCTATGTTTAAAATTGTAGACTTTCCATTGAGACTAGGGCATTCTAATGTAAAGGCTGTGGGAGAGTAACTTGCGGCGTAAAATGTAAGGCTCACTCGTCAAATGACTTGGGGGTTTGTCCATCCAACTCTTGTATGTGGACAGGGATTCTCTGGTTTCAGCCAAAATAAACCAGGCACTTCTGATGTCCTGTTCAAGTGGAAATTCTAAATATGTGGACTGTGCAGTCATGAGATGCATAAGGCTAAATTTTTGTTTTAGGGTAGAACATTTCTCAGACTACTTTCTATTTCTATCTTAATATTGGACGTAGCACACGCTTCAATAGAGGGTTGGGCTGGTTCCACCTCAGGAAATCAACCTAGCTGTTGTTCATCAGTTGATTTCCTTTCTCCCCTTCCATATCGTCCAATTTTGTTCAGGAGTACATAATTTAGTTGATGTTCTTTGAGGTCTCCAGATTTCCATCATTAAAAAAACGTTCTACTGTCTTCCAACATGGTTTTAGCAATTAGAGCATAATAACTTGGTAAAACAACGTTAGCAATTTTATTGTCATTCATCTCATTTAAAAATAGGCAGTTTTCTCTATAGAGGGCACAGCTAAATTAAAAGATTAACTTATATTTATACATTCATCTCTCAAGGAACACCATTTAAACAGGACACATTATAGAGAGGTGCAAGACCAGAGCGCTAGGAATGCCTGATTCAATACCATTTTAGACAGATTTGTGTAATTTCAGCAAGCCACTTAACCTCTGCACTGAATCTCTGTTTCCCCTGCCTAATTAGCAATTTTTGGAAGGATTAATATTTTCAAAGTACTGTATATGGTGCGTTGCTTGCTATTGGAGCCATAACAAGCAAGCATAGACACAAGAACTAGAAAATCATTTGTAGGCTCTTGAGTAGGTAATTAAATCAATAAATATCATATGCCCTTCTGGTTATCTGTTGATATCAACCTGCCTTACTTCCAGGTTTTAAATCAAAGAAGGCTTTTAAAGTAGAAATAGGAAACAAAAGAATGACACAGCTAAGAATCCTGGAGGAGATAATGGAAAAGCTGTTGTTTGGGGTATACACCCCTGTCTAGCTCAAGGCAGGCTAAAAACTCTTACTCGTTCTATGGCTGAGCAGAGGATCAAAGGAAATCCCAAACTGCGAGGGTAGACAGACAGCTCCTTGCTTTTGGTTACAGAGTCAAACTGAGTTGTTACCTCTCCCGTATGGAGCAGAGTGGGACCCAGGATTGGTCCACGCCATCTCCACATGGGAGAGGTAACTTGCCCTCATTTTGATGCTGTGACCAAAGCAGCAAACTCGTTGTTGACCTGCTAATCATCTATGGAGTGCATTCACCAACCATCCTTGCTACCATGTTCTCACAGACTCAGGACCCACGCTCTCTCAGCTCCGTACAGTCTCTGGGAGGAGCCTCCTTCAGTATGACCGCCCTCCTTAGGGGTTACATTCTCGGGGGTTAAACCCTAGGCACTGCCTCCTCCTGGAACCACACCTCTGAGCCTTCAGCACACCTATCTGCTCACTTTGGACCTGCTGGGGAGCCTCCTCACCAAGAGGGAGCAACACAACCTTGGGAGAAAAGGGGGAAGCCAGTTGTCAGCAGAGGAAAAACCGACACCTAGATTGACAGACATAGAAATGAAGAAGCATGTGGCTTTGAGCAGAACAGATGGGCTCTCCCAAATCAACTCAGAGATATTGATAAGGGGATAAGCTGGACCTCCCTGAACTATGAATAGAGGTGTTAAGCTTAGGTAAGGAGTCATGCATCTAGGACTTTCGTTGTTAGCCCATTTTCCTAAATACCTTTTGAGGGATGATAAATAATGTTTTATTCTGAAGTCACTGTTTCTGTTCTCATGCAAAGGTTCCTGAAGAGAGAAACTCTTACAGGTATCAAATCTAAGTTACCCCAGTGTCATTAACATGCTTGGGAACCAGGGGGGCTGTGGCCCAGAGATCCAGTCTGAGTGTGTTTGTACTGGGCTGTTCCATTCAAAATGAGGTGCAGGAATCCAGGCCTGTCACCTAAAGGGAGCACCTGAGATACCAAAAAAGTGGACTAAGGTGGAGTTTCCCCTGTAGCGGTGACAACTCCATGTGTCTTAAAAGAAAAATGTAGATTTAATAAACCCACTTTAGCCCATTTAAATATTTAGTTGGGACAGACAGAATTGAAAGGCTCAGCCTCTAAATGAAGCTTGTGTGACTTTTCTTAGTGATGCATTGGAGAATATGAGATGTTTGCTTCTTTACTCCATTATCCACAGTCTTGTTCTATTTTTCTCTAAAAATTGGCTGTCCTTAGACGTTTTTGAAAATGATATTGGTTTTATTTTGTAAAATGTTACAGGAGTAATATACCACCCACTTTTGCCAGAATTGGAAATAAACTAAGCCAGCAGAAAGACATGCGTCAAGCAACTTTCCTCTTCAGGAGGGGTCTGAAGGTACATTAATTTTTTTCTTAAAATAAATACTGTGCACTAGACTCTAAAATGAATGTTTTCTTCCTCAGCCTCCCATTTGATGGATTAGACTATCCAGGTCAACTCTGAATAAATTTACTTGGGGTGTTTTCTTTGATCTCTGAAAAGACAGCACTTCAAGTGGTCTTGGAACCATATACTTACCATTCCAGTAAAAACCTGGTCCTATCTTGAGTTACAGATTCCTTGTAGAGCAGTATGTGAGTCTTTCTGTACCCCCAAAACAGCGGAATCATTCTGAGGTTATGGAATTGGGGTGTATATTTCAGGATAGTGGCAAGCTTGTGCAGCTTCTACTTGAAGGTAAATTGTTTAAAGCTATGTATGGGCTTTTAAAGTTGCCTTTAGTTGAAGGATGGAAAGTAGTTAGCTTCAGAATTGCAAATTTGTTTAGCCTTAAATCCTAAATTGATATAGATGTATATGGTTTAAGCATAAATCTGTGTAACCATCAGCCTCATAAGTAACCATCAAATAACTTATAATGTAAAGAGAAAAGTGGTTTTTCCTTTATGTGTTTGAGCCCTAACTGCAACGAACACTGCATGGATAGATATGAACACCACTTAGTTCAGTGGGGTTCTGCACAGATGCAGGGTCAATCTATGTGGAGTTGCTTGCCTCCTAGTGAGGATTTTTCAGACTGCAGCAGGGGAGATGAAAACACACAATCAGAATGTGATACAACTGCAAACTGATAGGGGGATTCAGTGGCATAAGAGATTCTGTATCTAAGAAGTTTCTTTTCACCACATCCTAGTTTGTGAATCTCCCTCCTTTCTTCCAGCCCTGTGTGTTGATAAGCTTCCACCCTGTCTGGTCCTTATGACTCCGGATGAAATCTCTCTCCTCCCTGTCTTGCCTGTTGGGTTACATTTTTTTGGCAGTTTTTAAAATTTTTATTTTAATTGCTTTATAAAAATTTCCTGTGTTCTAAGGGAACATGAGTTTCTGGGGCCTAAGGTGACCATCCACTGTTGAAATGTTGTAGGTCTGTTTTTGGTATACATTTTATGGATGTTTTCATAGATTCTTGTCCATGTTTTGAAACCTCACACTGCAAGATCAGGAAGGGTAGCAGTATTCAAATCCTCCACCCATCTTTCTGTGTTTTCAGGTGCAGGCCCAAGTGCAGCCAGCAGAAGAACTTCTGGATAATCAGGCAGCAAAGAGAACTCGCCAGTAAGTGTCACTTCAGCTGAAGAGCTACAGTTAAGGGATTATCCATTTAACCTGCTTTGCTTTAGTCCTGCTCTGTCCAGAGTACTCTAACTTGCTCCTGTTGCGGCAACTGGAATCTTCTTTTGTGGGCTTCTGAGTTGAGTAGTGATGTGAATTTGGATGATGTGTGATGTGTTTGGGATACAGTGTTCATCCCTTTCTCCCTCATTCCCGCCTGCCTTCTGCTTTTACAGAAGCTCTTCGTTTAACTGGAGGGATCGCTTGCAGAAGATGCTCCCAGGAATGAGGGATCAATTACTCATTTCAGAGCTACCGAGTAAGCTCTGTGCCCAAGGCTCTATCATTTTAAAAATTGAACTTAGGCTCTACATAGGACAGCAGTTTCACCTCTCCAGTTGATGTGGCAGCTGCCGTACCTAATTTATCAATCCAGAGCCTGTAAAGCAGTTTTAAAATCAGGGAGACAGGCTTACATGTGAAAAGGAAGATAAGATAGGCATGTCTATGAGGAAAGAGGGAATCTCCACTTCCCAGGCTCTTCATGGATAAGCAAAAGGGATTGCAGCAAGCTATAGTAGGAACAATAGACTGCTCATATGAAAGCAGTATATGTCACAGAGTTTCAGACTCACTATTGGATTTGATGGACCTATCTGGTCTTATCTGCACTCAGTATTTTCGGAAACTTCCACCATTGCTCTAGCAATTATTGAAATGCGAGGGTGGATTATGTATTGGCACTCTTCACCAATGTTATCTAGTGCTGCTCTGAATAGTTAGACAATTAGTGGCTTCAAAGGCCAGTGCTTAGTCGATTCTAGTGGTCTGTATAGATGTGTAGCTTGCGCCTGGTTGTATGTAGCCTTGGTATACCACCCTAGACTCTGAAAACTCTAGAGTTCTGACAGACTTTTAAAACAGTGGCTCGTCAGGAGTGTGCATTTCATGTAAAGCCCAAATGGTACGCTGGAATTTCAGCCTGCATAAGTGATTCCTCTGTTTTCAAACTAGATGGCGAACTTCCACCACAAATGGAGGAATTCTGACTGTATCTATTGACAACCCTGGAGCAATCCCATCCCCAGTGTGAGTAGAACATTCCAAACAGTCGTCTTCCTTCATAACTCCAGTTACTTGTTTCTGGGCCCAGTATAGCAAGCTCTCCATACTTACATCTCCCAGTGGCTTGAATGGGAGTTCTGACTGTGTGGAGGCTTTGCAAGTTCAGGCCCTTTCTGTTTCTGTGTTCAGATAATGTGCAATTGTGGGGATGCACTTTGAGGTTCCTCAGTTAGGAGCCTAGTGTGGGCTTGAACTGAACAGTTTTTGTGGCAGTTGAGAATTACTAAGTGGATAAACTTTCTCCTACACCCTTTACCCCATCATAACTAGGCTGACTTCCCCTTCCCTCTCCAAGTCTTGAATGACTGAATGTCCAGGAATTGGTACTTGGATTCTCCCTAGTTGGTAGAGATAACAGTAGAATTGAGTTTAAATAAGATGCATTCTTGTGTTCCTTTTTGTAAATTGGACAGGATAGCTATTTATTAAGATTCTTAGTGTTCAACTTCAGTACTCTGAGCAAACCTTTGATCAGTGGTACCTATCCTCAAAAGGGAACTGCACCAGCCTTGCTCTTTGTAGCTAAAGCTTGTAAAATTAACAGTAAAGAATAACTATATATCAATAGTGCTAGAGCTTTAAAATAAATATGCAAATATTTAATTTTAAAATACTGGCTCTCTTCCCCTCCCCTACCTGTTTTTAGCCCATTTAATCTGTGAATAGATATTGTTTTCAGTGAAGTGATGAATGGTTATACTCTGCCTCCTTGAAATCAAACATTCCCAACTTTCCAGTCAGTGTTTTGACCATATTCTAATAATTCTTCCTTCCCTTGTGGTATTGGCAGTTTACTTGGAAGTTTGGTCTTTTTTTTTTTTTCCATAGTACATCTTTGTAACTAACACCTGATTTATTGTTACATATCAACCTTTATTCAATGTGCCATTTTAAAAATAGTCTTCTTTCAGTTCCCAGAAGCCACGGTTAACTCGTATTCCTATGCCCCCATTTCTAATGAAGAATGAACAATCAGAAGAGAAGAAGATTCCCAAAGGAGTTACATTGCAGTTTGATATCAACAGTGTTGGAAAACAGGTAAAAGCTGTTTCTTAACACTTATTTTGAGTGATTCAACATATAAATAAAAGAGGTGTGGGACTCCTTGTTAGTAGAGTTGTCTAGGGCTAAAGTGGGAGACTTGTAGTTAGACTTACTGACTCTGCTTCCAGATTTGGCATTGTGATGTTCCTGGATGAAGGGCACTATATTCCCAAATTGAGAGGATAGTAGGGAACATTTTTTTTTTTCTGTCATGTCTTTGCACAACAGAGATGGCTGGATCTGACTAATTCAACTTCAGATGTGGATTGAAAACAATGACTCTTCAAAAACTTTTTTGCATATGTATAAAATTGAAGAACATCTCCTTGGGAATATAGTTGCATTGGTTTTTTTTTTGTTTAAGTGCGGTGCCATGGCTCCTGAGTTTACAGTAGAGGTGGGCAGAATATAGCCCATGGGCCACATCCGGCCCATGGGACCATCCTAGCTGGCCCTTGAGCTCTCAGCTGGGGAGGCTGTCCCACCTCTCACACAGCCTCAGCTCGCCATGCCACCAGTGCTCCGAGCTCCAGCCAGGCAGTGCGGCTGCCAGATATGCTGCTCTGAGCGGCATGGTAAGGGGGGAGAGGGTCCCAGGGGGCAGTCGGGACAGGGAATGAAGGTGGTTGGATGGGGTGGAGATTCGTGTGGGTGGGTGGATCAGGGGATGAAGAACGGGGAAGTTGGATAGGCCTGTAGGGGACAGGGATGTGGATAGGAGTTGGATCAGTCAGGGGATGGAGAATGGGGGGTTTGATGGGTGGGGGTCTCAGGAGGGGGTGGTCAGGGACATGAAGTGGGGGGGTTGATGGGGAAGGATTCTAAGGGGGGAAGTAGGAGGCGGTGGATGGGGGTAGGGGCCAGGCTGTTTGGGGAGGCACAGCCTTCCCTATCCAGCCCTCCATACAGTTTTTGAACCATGATGTGGCCCTCAGGCCAAGAAGCTTGCCCATCCTGGTCTACAGGGCAGATCACATCAAAATCTGACATTTTGGGAAAACAAAATTGTGTAAATTTATGGCTTCAGAATTTGAGCTTATATTTTACAAATTTGCCAGACTGAATTACATCACTCTACAGTTATGCAACAGCTGTGTCTTAAGTGAAAAGGAAAACTAAATAAGGGGTGGGAGTGAGGAATGACATTCAGAAAATCAGGAAATACAAAAGTAAAAGTTCAGACTGTCATTAACTCATCAATGTTACATGTGGTGAAATTAAAATCATACTGTGACAATACCACATTAAAATGTCATTGTTGCGTTGTATGACTTTCATTGGTTCCAGATCAAATCTTGCTTTACAAATAAAGGTGCTTTTTGTAACAGATACCTGTTACCTAAAACAAGGAAGTCATGCTGGGTTCTTTTTTTCTGGGAATCATCACATGTAATGAATATTGCAAGTGAACAAAGTCCAATAAGTGAATTGTTAGCTAGAATAGAATCCACTTCAGTCTCTCAACTGTGTGGACTCTGAAACAACAGGAGTGTAAAATAGTAAAAACTTGAATTAGTCATTGAAGTTGGCATACGGCTAAACCACCCTGAACACACCTGATCCCGTCTGATCTCGGAAGTTGAGCAGGGTTGGGCCTGGCTAGTACTTGGATGGGAGACCTCCTGGGAATACCATGTGCTGTAGGCTTAACACCTGGCAGTAGGTATAAAATGCCTCCAACGACAGATGGAACGACGCATTGGTTGGAGTATACCCCAGTCGTATCACTGGTTGTGTCTAGTCTAAGCGGACCCTGCCATAGTGCGGGAATAACGCTAGGAAAAACAGTCATTGAAGTTGGCAGATGTAATTTAATATGTAGCTTTACTGACCTTAACTGATATTTTTGCATTTCCTGACTTTGCTTGCTGCTGAACACTGCATTAATGTTCTTGAATCTTCTATAAATATAGTGAAGATATATTTTACACTTCTTTTAAAATAAATACTACAAAAGGTGAACAAGGGAAGTTAATCTTCAGAGTTCATTTACATACAACCCTTAGATGCCTGCCTGTTTCAGTATGGATGAAAAAAATCGGATTGAGCAGAATTAGGCAGGGGTGATGCTCATTATCCTAACTTTGCTATTGTAACAGTCTGATATTTTGCAAGTTCTATTTTGAAATGATTTTGTTTTACAGACTGGAATGACTTTGAATGAGCGCTTTGGGATCCTCAAGGACCAAAGAACAGCCCTGTCTCAGAACAAAGGAAGCCGTTTTGTAACAGTGGGTTAGAGGCTGTGTAAAGGAGACACGCATAAGGACTCCACCGATCTGAGAAGCTGGGATGAAAGTGGTCAGAGTATAGCGTACATCACTGAAGTTCTTCAGACTTTTTGTTAGGATGCTGACACAAATAATATTCTTATTGATTTTACTTTTAATAGTAAAAAGACACAATGACATAGGCAAAAATGGGGCAGCTGATCTGCTTGGTAAGTGATGGTGTGTTCTGATCTAAACAGATTTTGTGCAAGGCAATAGATTTATTTCAGTTTCCCTCACAGCCCCAGTACAAACGGCAGGCAAAAGTTAACTATTTTTGTTAGTGACATTCAGTATCTGCTCCTCAAATCCTGCTATAGTGAAGATTGTGTCAACATTTCCATTACAAACCTCTCTTTTCAGAGGGGCAGAGACTCTGCCAGAAAGCTTCCCTCCAGACTGCAGTTTGGCATAAAGCCTGAGTGTGAGTATTTCTGTTCAAGACATAGCCACCTCTTTTTCTTTCATAGGGGTTTTGTTGTAATTCTTTGTGCTTTTGACACACGATTTTTTTTCTTCCTTGGAGACTACATTTTTTGCATCTCATTTGAAAAAGTAAAACCGTTGTCAGGCCAGATAATTAACAGGCATGAAGACTATACTACTCATACTTAAAAGTGGTCCCTCCAAGTCAGGGTTGGGCAGTATGGGAGAAGCTTGTACTGCAGCTGTTTATATTGTATCTGCCTCCTCAGTAAAGAGAACTTTCTCTTGCATTTTGTTTAAACTCTACCCTTCTATTCCTTTTTTAGGTTTTCACAAATCTAATGTAAAATAAAGGTGTCCCTTTTATAAGGGTAAATGCTGACTTTCGTATAAGAAAGGGTAACTGGGAGGGTTAGGAAACCTAGCATGACTCTGGATTTTAATGTCTTATACCTTGCCCCTAAATGGTTTCCTCAGTCTTTTAAGAAGCAGCCAAACAGGCAACCTATCAAATGACATCTGTTTGTATATACCAAAGAGAAATCAAGGATGAGCCTGATCTGAAGTAAAGTCAAATATCTTGACTTGAAGCTGGGGAAGACTTGGTGGGAGAAGAGGCCCACATTTTGCAGACACTTAAGCACATGCTCAAAGTTATGTACATGAATAATCCCACTGGCTTCAATGAGACTGTTAGCATGTGTAAAAGCTATGCATGTGCATAATTATTAGTAGGATGGTGGCCAAATTGGAGCATCCTCATTGTGCACTCACACCCTTAATGGAAACAAAGCACCAGGTCAAAATATAGTACAGGTAAAATTACCTTTAATTCCACGAGCTAGTGGATTTCAAACTGTTTCATAGCAATGGGACTTAGATATAACCAGATAAAAGGAATTGTTGGCTTGCTGCATCCACACATGTCTATGGTGCAAAGTAGTTTTAATACTCTCTTGCTTGGAAGACTGTGGATTCAATTTTAAAACTGGTTTCTTTGCACTTTTTCTGAAATTCTGAGTAAACGTTGTTTATCCAAGAGTTTAACACTGAGAGCAGTGGAAAGACTTTCTTTCTTGTAGCAGTTTTAAAGTCAAAATGCATCCTTGACACTGTTCAGTACTTAATCCTTTATTTTTAACTTTTAAAACCTACCTGGCAAAAAATTAGTTAAACTTCATGAGTGTTAAGGTTTTTTAAATTACCAGTAGATATTTTGTTGAAAAAAGTCCCTCTGTTAGAGTTTAGGTAATGTGGTGTTAGTCATCCTGTTTCAGTGCATTCATTTCCTGTGTACCAGGATGCAACAAAGATGCAAAACATTGATGCAATGCATCATGAAAAGCTAGTTTGTATTTAATAAGATGGCTTTACACTGTACCTTTTGATATTTTTTTGGAGAAGTTACTACATTTGGATCTATTCTGAAGCTTGTTGGTTTTTTTAAAAATAAAATGTTACAGGTTTCACATTTTGTGCCTGCTTATAAACCTTTGGCCAGTGCTTTGAGAAATTACGTGGATTTTGAATATCACACGAGGGAGAATTCAGTACTTGTTAACTTAGCTCTTAACCGTCTGTATGTTCCTTGAAACATTTAACATAAAGAAATCTGCATTCTTGAGTCATCCTACATCCTGAGATGTGACAAGCACTTCCTGCTGCTAGTATGGTATGAACTATGAATTTCATTTGATGAATACGTTCATTAAAACTGACATTTCTGAGCCTTCTGTTAGCAAGTGCTATCTACCTGAAAAGTGATTTAGTCTGTGATACATTGCCAGCTGAAGATATATTTGCACGTAAACCACTCATGTTGCTTTAGTATGGTTCACTAATCAGAAGATAAACTTTAATCTAAATCAGTATTACAGGATCAGCATATTTGTCCCTGATAGATTCCCATTCAGTCTCAAATGAGGTCACTTTTCAGTAAAATGCCAGCAGGAGCTTAGATTTGCAGTAAAACTGCCACCTCTAATTCCTGCTGTAGACAAAACACAGCCTTTAGATATATTTGACAAAATTTCAACTGTAGCAAGTACCTGGTCAGGCCCTTGGATTAGCTAAATGCCCTGCTTTTTTATTACTAGCCAAGGCCTGAATGAAGAGCTTGTTCAGATAGTATCTGAGATGACACATGCACTGGTTTTTATTGCAAAGTAGCATATCTGTCCTTCCTAAAAGATCAAGGTGAGCTCTTGTGCAGATATCTCAAATTATAGTGCTGGAATAAGTCACTTATTTTTGACTTGTGACTGGGGTAGACCTTAAAGGAAAAAATGTTTTAAAGGATTGCACTTATCCCTAGTTCACAAAGCAAGACACCTTATTCACATTCAGAATTCTCAGGAATAGAAGCATTCTGGGAAGATCTGGTGACACTGGTTGAGAAACCTAATCCAATGCCTTAGCTTCACCTGAACTGCCTCTCCTACCCCATACTTTTTTTTAAAAAAGCTTGTGGACCAAATATAATTAGATCAGTGGAAGAAGTTGCTTGTAAATACCTATAGGTGCTAAACAAGTATGTGCTGAAACTTATCCTCCAGTGTGTTTTTGAAGGGCTAGAATGTCTCTGAACATTGGATTTGAACATTGATAGAGTAAAGGTTTAGGATCTGCATCAAACTAAACTAATGCCTGTTGCTTTTCCATATCAAAACCTGGGCAGAAATCTTTGCCTGAGAATAAAGGGATATGTAATCACTTCTTCAGTACAGAGTTGCATTAAATTTGTAATTCCAAAAATAACTGCAGCCATATAAGGACACTGAGTTTTGTAGCATTTGAGAATTAGCTTGTCAGAGGCAAAGAATCTTGCAGCAAAATCCCTATTCCTGATCTGTGGCCTGAGAGTGTAGCCTAGTGCAGAACCTACGGTCTCTGATTTTGCATGTTCATATCTCCAAAGTGTAGAAGCCAGCAGAGAGCTCTGCTCATTCCAGTGTAGCTGTACCTGTTTATACTTGTTAAAAATCTAGCCTGCAACTCAGATATATGTTCTGTGGCCTAAATCTATACAAAATCTCATTGTTAAATCAAACTACTCTACCCTCAGGACATATCGACACTGGACATTACAGCTGCAGCTATGCTACTCTAACACCCTAGTGAAGAGGCTTTCTAGACTGATGGAACAACCCTTTCCGTTGCTGTAGGTAACCCCCTCTGCAAAGGGCCGCAGCTAGATTGCTGGAGTAATTCTTTTCATGTCTCAGCAGTGTAGCTAGGTTAGTCTAAATGTGAAGTGTAGACCAGCCCTGAATCAAAATTGGTATGTGAGTGTTTTTATCACTAGAGAACTGTACAGATGGCACCATTTCTGGATTAAGGCACAAGCACTATTAAGTTTCATGTCTAGGATCCCAACAAAGGGATTGGGGGTGGGGGTCAGGAGTGCCTGTTAGCACCTCAGTTTCTATTTGAAGGAAAAGGTTTAAATCTCTCTGCTTCCCTTACCCTTGCTTATCTATGCCATGTGTAACCATCCTGGCCTAATAGCTGTAAGAGGGGTGAAGTGTCCTCTTATGTGTCTCATTGAATGGTTAACTGCAGGCCTATTTGCTTAGGGCCTTTTGCAGCAGCAGTCTCCTAGAGCAGGGGTCTCCAAACTTTGAGACAAGGATCATATTAAATTTTTGGAGAGGCTTTGTGGGTTGAAGTGACTGGGGGGAAAAATTAAATATATGCAAATATTTGCAAAATTGTTCCCATTGTTGGTTGCAACTGTTTGATTCTATTAGTGCTGTAGTTCAAATTTAATCATGAAATTAATTTCCATTTTCTTTACTCCATTTACTGAAAATAATTCAGCATCTAGCTTGTATTTTTACTCTAAGGCAGGGGTCTGTACCTGCTCAGCTGCAGCAGCGACTCTCCCCTAAGTTGGCTCCCCTTTTGGGGGGGACACTGGCTCCCAGGTGCACTCACCCCTCTGCACAGCTCAGCTGAATTGCTCCGGTGTGAGCTGCTGCCGGTGACCCTTCCCCCTGCTTGCTCAGTGTGCTTGCTCAGCTGTAGCAGCCTGCCTGTCTGCTTCTCCTCTGTTGGTTGGAGGACCAGACAAATGCCTGCTGGCCGTAATTTGGAGATCCCTGTCCTAGAGGCCTCTAGCTTGAGGAGACAGAGTGCTGTGGGCCAAGCCTACTCAGACAGCTGCACCCGGGCTGCTGGCTCCTCCCAGCTTCCATTTCTCTCCCACAGGTTGCCTTAGCTTCACCCACAGGCAGGTAGAGGTACTCTAGGGCCTAGGGTATTTCAGGAAGGAGGGATCCTCTGCCACTCACTCACCACCTTAGGAGCCTAGAAAGAACAGGAGCACTTGTGGCACTTTATAGAGTAACAAATGTATTTAAGCATAAGCTTTCATGGGCTACAGCCTACTTCATCAGATGCATAGAACGGAACATGTATACACACCCAAGGAACGTGAAAAGGTGGAAGTTGCCATACCAACTCCGAGGCTAATTCATTAAGATCACAAGGTTTTTTTTTTTAGGATCTTAATGAATTAGCCTCGGAGTTGGTATGGCAACTTCCACCTTTTCACGTTCCTTGGGTGTATATACAGGTTCCTTTCTATGCATCTGATGAAGTAGGCTGTAGCGCATCAATACTTATCCTTAAATAGATTTTAGTCTCTAAAGTACCACCCCTCCTGTTCTTTTTGCGGCTACAGACTAACACGGTTGCTACTCAAGCCTCGAAGCCTAGCTGTGCCTAGAGAGCGGCTGACTGATCTACCAGCCAGAGCAGAGGCTTGATGCAGCCGCGCATGCCCACTACGTGCTGTCAGTCCCTCTAGACTTCGCCCTTAGAGCATGCGCTCTCGGGTCCACGTCCCCGGGCTCCGCGCCTGCGCACTGCCCCGAAGAGCCGGAGCTCTGTGGCGGCGGGGGGGAAATGGCGGCCGTGGTGCTAGTGTCCGTGGAGAGCGGGTCGGGGGTGATGTCGGGCGCGAGCCCGGCGGCGTGTGGGGCTCCCGCGGGTCCCTGTGGGCCGGGCTCGTGGAGCCGTTCCCTGGACCGGGCCCTGGAGGAGGCGGCGGTGAGCGGGTCCCTGAGCCTGAGCGGCAGGAAGCTGCGGGACTATCCGCGGGGCAGCGCCGCCAACCACGACCTGAGCGACACCACGCAGGCCGGTGAGCGCGGGGGGAGGGGGGGGCACCGCTGGGTGAGGGGCTGTAACTGCCATCTTCCGCGCGCCACACCCCGGCGCCGCCCGGGCGGGGCCCGCCAGCCGGGGCTGCTAGCCGCGGGGCCCGGCGCGGCTCTGGTGGAGCCGGGGGTGTAGGGGGCTGCTCGCCCAGCCGCCGCCTCAGTGCGGGGAGCCCGGGGCGCGGGCTGGACTGGGCTCCGGAGCAGGGGCGCGGCCCGCTCCGAAGTCACTCCGGAGTAGTTGAGCTGCCTTGCCTACTTCAGCCCCTGAGCCGCTCCCCCCGGCCTTCCTCTGCCTGACTTGACGCGCTCGAAAGGCAGGAGGGGGGCGAGTTGGCTTGGAGGAGCCACGGGTAACTTGCCAGCCCGATGCGTTGTCAGGCTCACCAGCGGTGTTTGCTTTCATTTGTCAAGGCGGGGGTGTCCTTTTTAATTGGCTAGGTTTAAAAACGTTGTTAAAGCCAATGTTAAAATTATATAATAGACCGGTTAAGGAAATAGTTTGAACTAAAGTAGCAACAGGTCCTCTCAGTCCCACTGCTGAGTATTGTGGGTTTGTAATCACATGTCGCTTTAAAGAAATAAAGAAAAAGCTTTTTCCTCTGCCTGTGGGAAAGTCACACTGACAAGTGACACTGACCACACTGTCAAATGTGTTCAGTAAAGTACCTGTAAAAATACTTTTTGCTCGGTTATTTCTGTTACAATAATCTTAGATGTTACTTGTAGCCAGAGGCAAAACCTTTTCAGACAGAAATGTTTGTCTTTTACATGTCTTTTTTTGGATAAAAGAATGAAAATATTGGATGGGAAAGGGATATCGAGGAATATTATGTAAGGAATGCTTATGAAGTTATTGCCTGGAATGTAGAACTTGTGTTTTATTAAAGCATTGTACAGAGGGAATTTTCCTTACATTTATTTGACTGTCTGGTTGTATAAACAATGTTTTAGCTAATCTTGGAAGGCTTCACCCATGCTATTAGCCTTCAACTTCAATTTCTTTTATGTATTCATTTTTGTTCATTGTTGATATTTGAGCTAATCTCTTCCTCATTTCTCTGTAAATTAGTTTGTGGTGCCTTGGTTCCAAGGACACTAGCTAAAAATAAACTGTATGGTCTTTTATTTTAAATAGCTTCCAAATCTATCAAGTACATTCACAAGTGTATGGCTGTGTTGACAGGTTGTTAGTTTATTTAAATCTTTCCAAGTGGAAGCCCTCTTTACATGGTTTAACTTTATATTCTGTATGCCGTGTTCTATTTGGGGAAAAAAATCATTAAGGATGATTACAGATACTAATAAAAAAGCCATACTGCTCAGGAAAAATATGGCTTATTTGTTTAATATACCTCAATGATCAGATAAAATGTTCCTTATTATGGTATGAATAAAACAATCTTGTACAGAAGTGTGTGTAAATATAATCAGAGAATGAAAGCTCAGTTGTCTAGTCTGTATGTATAAATGCAATTAATCAATAAGGTTGAAAAATCTGTGAAGGGGTTGTCCTTTTTATTGTTTAAAATGCTGTTCATTTATTGTACTTTTAAAAACAATTATGGGAATTCTTATTTCTCCAAATGTTCCCATCTATTGTGGTTAATATTTGCATTGTAATTGTTCAAGAACCATAAATGCTAATAATTAGGAATGCACACCATACACTTGATGCATTGTCATAACAATGAGCAATGAAACTTTCTAAATAGTGAATGGAAAGATGTGTTTTTCCCTTTTTTTCTGAATGAAAAACTGTGCTTAAATCTAATTTGGGAAGGTCAGTACAGGTATCTAATTCCATATTTGGTGGAGCATATTTTATGATGATTCTTTGTTTTGGATGAGGTTTGAGTATGGGAGAAAAATATCAGACAGCTCTTCCTAATATCTGAATATCAGTTGTGCACTCAGTATAGATTTATTTCAACTTCTCTCTTTTCTGTGTCACATCAATTTCTTTTGGGTGAAATGTCATAGATAAATGTATTACAGTCATGTGCAGTCTACTTCAATATAGTGCCCATAGTGGGCTAGGAGCTCCATGTACCTAAGAAAGACAGTCTTGTACCTTAAAGATTTACCGGTAAGGCCCCCAATTCTGAAAAAACTTACACGTACTTAACTTTATGTGCTATTGGTAGTCCCATCAAAGTGAACAAGACTAGACTACTCACGTTGTATAAAGATAAGTACATGTGTATGGGCTTGTTTATACAAAAGTTTGACATTCACTATACTGAAATAGTTAAAAGCAGTAAACCTGCCTAGTGTGGATGCAGTTATACTGGTATAAGTTATTACCCTATAGGAAGGGGAATAATCTATATCTGTATAAAGCACTTATATTGCAATGACTGTATCCACACTAGGGGGTTGTACTAGTATAACTATGTTGGTTTAAAAAAAACAGACCCCTAACTGAAATAGTTATACAGTAGACTCTCAATTATCTGGGATGATCGGGAAAACCTTAATCCCAATTAATAAAATCCCAGATAATCAAGCGTCTGCTGGGGATGTGGGGGGGCGGAGTTTGTTGCCCGCCCTGGGGGGGAATGGTGGTTGTCCCACCACCTGCCCCAGTCAGCTCCCCTGCTAGCCTGGGTGTGGGAAGCCCAGGCTGGCAGCGGGAGCTGAGACCCCGGCTAGGGGGAGCCCGCGGGGAAACTCTAAAGCGGCAACGGGCTGAGCACTCAGCCTGCCGCCGCTTTGGGGTTTCCCCCCAGGCTCTTGCCAGCCAGGGTCTCAGGCCGCTGCCAGCCTGGGCTTCCCACACCCAGGCTGGCAGTGAGTTGAGACCCCGGCTGGCAAGGATCCACCGGGGGAAACCACAAAGCGGCGGCACGCTGAGTGCTCAGCCCGCCGCCACTTTGGGGTCTCTCCCCAGGCTCCTGCCAGCCGGGGTCCTGCTGCCTGCCCCAGTCAGCTCCCGCTGCCAGCCTGGGTGTAGGAAGCCCAGGCTGGCAGCGGGAGCTGAGACCCCCGCTGACAGGAGCCTGCGGGGAAAGTCTAAAGTGGCAGAGAGCTGAGAAGCGGCAGCGGCCGAACTCTTAGCCCAATGCCGCTTTAGAGTTTCCCCCCAGGCTCCTGCCAGCCAGGGTCTCAGCTCCCGCTGCCAGCCTGGGCTTCCTACACCCAGGCTGGCTGCAGGCTGAGAGCGGGGGAAACCCCAAAGCAGTGGCAGGTTGAGTGCTCAGCCTGCCGCCACTTTGGGGTTTCCCCAGCTGGCCCCTTGCCAGCCAGGGTCCTGCCTCCTGCCCCAGTCTGCTCCCGCTGTCAGCCTGGGTTCCCTACACCCAGGCTGGCAGCGGGAGCTGAGTGGGGCAGGTGGCAGGACCCCCGGTGGCAGGAGCCTGGGGGGAGAGAGCCCAAAGTGACGGTGGGCTGAGCACTCAGCCTGCTGCCACTTTGGGCTTTCCCCCCAGGCTCCTGCCAGCTGGGGTCTCAGCCCACTGCCAGCCTGGGTTTCCTACACCCATGTTGGAAGTAGGCTGAGACCCCAGCTCGTAAGGGGCCAGTGGGAGAAGCCCCAAAGCAGCAACAGGCTAAGGACTCAACCCGCTGCCGCTTTGGAGCTTCCCCTACTGACCCCTTTAGACATCCCAGTTAATCCGCAGCCCGGTTAACCTGCGCCCGGATAATCGGGAGTCTACTGTACCATACAAAAAGTGTGTATAGACTAGGACTAAATCTTCACAGGTTCAGTGGCCTTGATTGCAAGATCTGATATGACAAGTGAACCTAAAAAAGGAGTCGGGGTCAGTAGGGGGAGTTTTAGGATATAGAGATTACAGCCGTAAAATCAAATTTACTTGGATAATCAATGTAAATCTTGGAATTGGTATTTTTATACTGTAAATGGGAAAAAGTCATAAAACAAATTTATTTTACTACTTCTATACTTTGTGAAAAGCAAGGTTCTGTGAAACCTTCACTCCCTAATTCACTTTTAAAAACCCTGTTGTTTCTCAAGCTATGTTAATCAGAACAGTAAATGCAGTTCATATAAAACTATGAATTTGTTATATTTCCCAATTCTGTTCATGGTTTGGGTGAATGTCATAGTGGTTTCATGTTAGTGTAGTAAATGCAGTCATGATTTACACCAAGTCTTGAGCTAAAAAACACCTTGGAAACAGAAGTTAAAAAATTTAATTACTGAACCTGTTTTCAAGCAGTTCCAAGACCAGCTGTACTCAGGCGGTTAACATTTCCTTTCCTAACATCCCAAAAGTAAGCCACAAATAAATAATGGATGTAATGGCACAATACTACTTTGGTTAAATTTCCTCTCACTGTTTTATGTATTAAAACAATACTTAAGGTAAAGGTATTTTGAGGCTGCTACCCTACCATATTGTTTGTTTGTAACATTTAATAACTTTTCCAAAAGAGATGATGTGCTACCACAGAATAAACATGGGTCCTTCTCACCGGTAGTTTGAGAGGTTTTGGGGGAGTAAATTGAAAGCAGATGTTCCTATTTACTATTACTATTTAGAATAAATACTGAAAATGTTTGTACTCTTGAGATTCTTAATATACTATGTAAACCCAATAACGTATGTTCTTTCAGTGATTGTTCAAGAAGTTTTATCTTACCTTAGAAGTAATTGCAGGTCATACCCAAACTACATGTGTAATGACACAAGTAATAAGAGATGTCATTGAGTATTATATTACTAACGTGTAAAGCACCGTAATTTTGCATGCCATTTTCAAAACATAATTTAGAAAGGTCCCTGCCTCAAGGGAATGAAAATGTAAAGCCTTGAGTAGGTGCATAAGTCTCAGCAGGACTGAAACCTAAATTAGATAGTTTCAGTACAGATGATTAAAGGAAGAAGTGCAAAAATTGTAGCAGGTAAGGTTGCAGTCAACGTAGTGGTGGAAAGTTGAACAAAGTGGATTTTAAGAAAAGATTTGGAGAAGGAAGATATGTGGCATATGAGCAGAGGATGGAGATTCTTCTAAGCCAAGCATTTAATATGGTTTCAAAGTGAACATGAAACAATACCATACGAGGTCCTTAATTGCATGAGGGACTTCAGTATCTAAATCACATCAGACAATATTTTTGGTAATAAGATAAGGAAGACTTTGTACCACCTTAGAGACTAACCAGTTTATTTCAGCATCTTAAATATTTTTGGGAAACTCCAAATAACAGTGAAAACTGTGTAGAGTGATATGGTTTTAAGTAAGATTAATGCTTCCATTATTTACTTTTTTGATTATTTAATTTATAAAATGTATCCATTAGGATTCAAACTCAATTTTTTTATTAACTGGAAACTATTAGTTGAATTCCTGAGACTAATTAAAAAAAATCAAGCTTCTGCATTTTCAGATGATATTTTACTTGAAAAATTACTAGGGTTTTTCTGTTTACTTCTGATGTTGAGAAGAGCAGCAACACTAATCATGCACAAACACATCCTTATACTCTACCCTACCATTCTTCTCTGTGCACAATGCAGCCTTGCAACTGCTGCTGTTACTAGTAATGTCTCGCACAGGTACACAAGCTACCCTCAGAACAGTGTGGTAGTTGTCAGACTAGTTTCAGTGCATGAGGCAGGAAGTGGAACTGGTCATCAATAAAACCATAAAGCTGACGACAACACAGTGTAAACAGATTGAAGGAAAAAAATGTTTTTTTCTAACTTCTTTCAGATGTAGCAGTCTTGAATATTACTTATAACTACTAGGTACAAAACTTTCATGTAGAAAAGTGACTTTCAAGTTGACAGTACACCATTAATCAAACATCAATCTAGTATCATGCTGTCAGCAACTGGCTAGAGTAACTTTATTCTTTAAATCAGCAAATTGGCGCAGTCACATTTA
This sequence comes from Sternotherus odoratus, assembly GCA_032164245.1. Lineage (NCBI taxonomy): Eukaryota > Metazoa > Chordata > Testudines > Kinosternidae > Sternotherus > Sternotherus odoratus. The sequence continues at coordinate 4,287,465 of JAVMKO010000009.1, forward strand.
AAAACAAATGTGTAGGTAACATCCCCACACCACTTCCTGAACAATCATAAGAACAAAACACCTGTCCGATCTAACTTACCTCTGGAAAAACCCTAAATAAATGTGTAGAAATTTCACCGTGTTCTGAAAGCTAATAAATTTCTCTTTTGGATCAGTGAGAGAACCACATTCTGAATATAAAGGTCATTTGCCACCAGAGTTTCAAATCTAGTACTGTTACTGAAAGCCTGGTAGCTAGTCCCAGCTGGTGTGGCAGTGGGGGATGGTGGTCTTTCAGGTATCTATGATCTACGTAAAGTGGCAATTGGCATGCCAAGTATAGATGAAAACGGGAACTGCAGCCAGTCCATGACTATGAAAAATGCATCGCAGACCATGAAATCTGGTCTTTTGTATGCTTTTACAGTATGCTATACATGTCTCGGGGGAGACCAGCGTTTGTCAAATTGGGGGTCCTGACCCAAAAGGGAGTTGGAGAGGTTGCAATGTTATTTTAGAGGTGTTATGTATTGTCACCCTTACTTGTGTGCTGCTTTCAGAGATGGGCAGCTGGAGAGTGGCAGCTGCTGACTGAGGGCCCTGTTCTGCAGGCAGCAGCACAGAAATAAGGGTGGCAATATCATACCATGTCATCCTCATTTCTGTACTGCTGCTGGCAGCAGCTCTGCCTTCAAAGCTGGGCTCCTGGCTGGGAGCCCTTGCTCTCCAGCTCTCGTCTCTGAAGGCAGCGCTGCCACCAGCAGCAATGCAGAAATAAGGGTAGCAGTACCACAGCTCCCACAACACTCTGACATTTCAGATTGAAATAGCTGAAATCATGAAATTTACTATTTTTAAAATCCTATGACTGAAATTGACCATAATGGTCCCTGAATTTGGTAGGGTCTCTTTCCCTGTGGTTCTCAATAAGGTGACCAGATGTCCCAATTTTATAGGGACAGTCCTGATTTTAGGGGCTTTTTCTTATATAGACACTTATTACTCTCCACCCCGTCCCAATTTTTTACACTTGCTATCTGGTCACCCTAGTTTGAATTAGTCAACAAAACAGTATCATCTTTGCCATAAAGAAATTAATTAATGCAATAAATGTGTTCCAAGTACCATACCTACTCCAGAAACAAGATTGATAGTATCATGGGGTAGTCGTGTTAGTCTGGATCTGGAAAAGCGACAAAGAGCCCTGTCAAGAATCAGAGATGTAGCCTTGTTAGTCTGGAATAGCAGAAGTGACAGAGTCCTGACACACCTTATAGACTAACAGATGTATTAGAACGTAAGCTCTAATCCGATGAAGTGGGTATTCACCCATGAAAGCTTATGCTCTAATACATCTGTTAGTCTATAAAGTTCCACAAGATTGACAGTGTCTCTCTGCATCTTCCTTTGCAATAACTTTGCCTGTAATGTATGTCAGTTTCAGGGTAACTGTACCTTCGACCTACCTCTGTGGTCCATTCCAGGTATGCCTTTTGGGCCTTGGTTACACTGGCACTTTATAGCGCTACAAAGCCGCCAGGAGCGCTATAACTCACTACCCGTCTAGACTGGTGAGGCATGTAGAGCGCTATAAATCCGTGGTTATACCAGTCTTGGTAATCCTCCCTTCTCCGAGGAATAACAGCTGTAGCGTATTGGTTGATACGCTTTAGCTCCAGTGTAAATGGGTAGTAACAATACAGTGCTTTGAGTGATCTTAGGAAACGCCCCCTAAGCTACTTAAGGCAATTGACCTCTCTTCCCTTTGTTTTGAACTCAGCTGGAGGAATGCGGAAGGACGTTTTCAGAGCTTATCTGTAACTCGTCAAATCAACAATGCAAATGTTTACCGATTAGTAGGCTTTGCATTTTAAAGACAGTTTGCTGACACACTCTCAGCACTCCAAAAATCCACTTGCTGTCTCCCTCCGCATACACGCAACACACTTCCCCTCATTTGAAAAGCACGTTGCACCCAGCAGAATGCTGGGATAGCTGCCCATAATGCGCCACTCCATGCTGCTGCACGTGCTGCAAATGTGGCCACACCAGTGCAGTTGCGGCTGTCAGTGTGGACTAGGGTGACCAGATCACAGGACCAGGATATCGGGACACACTGAGGCCCTGCCCACAGTCCACCCCTGCTCCTCCCAGACTCCACCCCCACCCTGCCCCAGGTCCTGCCCCCCTTCCCCTGGGGCACAGGACACCCCCCCCCCCCATACACACACAGCTCCTCCACGGGTCGGGGGCACTAGCCCCCCCCCAGCTCCAGGCACACCCCCACCGTGGATCAGGGGCACCAAGACACCCCCCCCCCCGATCTGGGCACAGCCCTGCTGTGGGTCGGGGGTAACCCCTTCCCTCCCCCCCCCCCCCCCGAAACCAGGGGCTGGGGACCCAGGGCCTTGGCTCCTGTCAGCCCACAGCCCCCCCTGCTTACCTGGCTTTTCTGGGCTGGCTCCTAGGGTCAGCAGGGGAGGGGGGGCCCTGCACTCCACGTGCTATGCTGGCCAGAAGCACTGGCTCCAGCTGCCATTGGCTGAAAGCTGGGGGAGAGGGTCTGTGCCTGCAGCTCCCATTGGCCATGATGGAGCCAGTGCTTGCGGTGCGCACAGCAGGGACTTGCCGCTCCTGTGCTTAGGAGCCGCAGGGTCCTACTGCCCACCCTTTCCTGGAAGCAGCCCCTAGCCAAAATATCGGGACAAATAGCGTCCCGGCCATACCTTGGTCGGGACGCGGGACAAACAACTAAATATCGGGACAGTCTCGATTTTATCGGAACATCTGGTCACCCTAGTGTGGACACGCTGGAGTGCTATCCCTGGAGCTGTATCTGAAGGCGGGTATAACCAAAACCACTATAAAGCTGTAAGTGTAACCATGGCCTAAGCCTTTACATCCCAATTTTGTTCTTTGTCCCTATCAGCTGGGACTGCCCTAAACCAATATATATGCAAACCATCCCAGGTACTGTTATTTAGAGTTGTTTACACTCCTCAGGCACATTAGTAATCTTCCCATTCCCTCCACTGCTTTTCATGTCTGGAGGAGCTGTGGTAACACCCCAAGGAGTTGCATACAATCCCTGGCCCACAATATTGCCCCCAAAGATATTGAATGTGATTGCAATCTCTGTCCCAGTGTGTTTTTGCAATTTTACTTGCAAACAGTTGACCAGATATCCAGTAAAATCTATCCAGCATCAGGGCCACCTTTTAAAACTGTATACTATTAACAAAGTAAGAGAAAATATTTTGGTAATACAGTGAAACCTCCATTTAACGGACTAATTCGGGCGAGGGGGTGTCCGTTAAATGAAAAAGTCCGTTATTTAATAATAATAAAAAAAACGAGCTGTCGGAGCAGCAGCCCGACTGCCACAGGGTCGGAGCGGCAGCTCCGCAGCCCGCCCGCTGTCGTGACCCGGGCGGCAGTCGGGAGCCGGCAGCCAGCCTGCCCGCTGGCGGAACTCGGGCGGGAGCCGGCAGCCCGCCCGCTAGTGGGACCCGGGCGGGAGCCGGCAGCCAGCCCGCCCGCCCGCCAACCAGCCCTCCTGCTGCCATGACCCGGGCGGCTGCTGGGAGCCGGCAGCCAGCCAGCCCTCCCACTGCTGGGACCTGGGCGACAGCCGGGAGCCAGCAGCCAGCCCGCCCGCCAGCCAGCCCTCCCGCTTCCGGGACCCGGGCGGCAGCCGGGAGCTGGCAGCCAGCCCGCCTGCGGCTGGACCCCAGCAGCAGCAGGGAGCTGGCAGCCAGCCCGCACGGGTCACGGCTCCCGGGATCCGCCAGCCAACCCTCCTGCTGCCATGACCCGGGTGGCAGCTGGGAGCTGGCAGCCAGCCCGCCCACTGCTTGGACCCGGGCGGCAGCCGGCAGCCAGCCCGCCCGCTGCCTGGACCCGGGCGGCAGCCGGGAGCCAGCAGCCAGCCCCCGAGAAATGGATTTGGGATGCATCATACTTGCTCAGAAATTTTGTCTGTTGCATCCGAAGTCCGTTAAATCGAGGTCCGTTAAATCGAGGTTTTACTGTATAAGAAACAGGACTAAAATGTTAGCAAAACATACTTCTATCCATTATAAGGTTACATACACTGAGGCAGATTAATTGAATTGGTTTCATTCTACAGCTGTTCTATAGGGTGTCTTCACAGTATTTTTATCAGTTGCTGACATTTTGGCTGAGATTATCTAAAGAAATATAAAGTGTCTTGAGAAACTCAGTATGGCTCATAGAAATGTTGGCAAAAATAATTATTCTTAAAGTCATACCAAAGCAATACCAGTTTCTCAATCCTACTAAAATTAAATAATTGTCTTAAGTAAAATTCCTTTGGGTTATTATATCATGAATATTCGTGTCATAATGCTATTCAGTTCAGATGAGCTCAGACTGGAAGGAAGAAGTGCTGGCTCTCTTCTCAAACTGTGTTCAAAATGCTAGACTCATGCGGCTATAGCTCACCAAATCCATTCCCTGTCATAGCACAGGCTTGGGCATTGTGACACCATAGTCTCTCCTGTTCTCTACTTTTGGCAAAAGATAGTTTAGTTTCCTGGTGGCTGTAATACTTGAGTCTAATCCAGGCAGGGTGGATTGACTTAAATCAAAGTAGTGTGAATCAGTAATTCTAAATCACCATGTGGAAAGCCTCATTTTAAATAAACAATTTAAATCAGTGTTTCTGTTTGTGCTTCCTTTATTTTCTGTAGAAAGGTGTATTCTCATTGGTTGATGTGACCATTAAAACATGCTGATTTACTACTATTAAACTATACAAGTTCTACATGAGCTATTGTGCTATATTTATAAAGCTTGAACTTAAAAGTTAGATTCTCCCCTCTCCCCCCGCCCCCGGCCCCCGATTCTTTCTGTATTGTGGATTGTTGTGGATCATTGTGGATTGTTCTCTGAAATCATCCAGTTAGTGTGCAGCAGCAGTCAAAAAAATGAACAGAATGTTGGAAATTATCAAGAAAGGGATCGATAATAAGACAGAAAATACCATGTTGTCTCTATGTAAATTCCTGGTACACCCACACCTTGAATACTGCATGCAGAGGAGGTTGCCCCATCTCCAAAAAGATATATTGGAAAAGGTTCAGAAAAGGGCAACAAAAATGATGGGTATAGAACGGCTTCCATATGAGGAGAGATTAATAAGACTGGGACTTTTCAGCTTGGAAAAGAGGTGACTGGGGGGGATATGATAGAAGTCTATAAAATCATGAGTGGTAAAGAGAGAGTAAATAAGGAAGTGTTATTTACTCCTTCTTGTAATACAAGAACAAGGGGCCACCAAATTCAATTAATAGGTTAAAACAAACACAAGGAAGTATTTTTTCACACAATGCACTGTCAACCTCTGGAACTCCTTGCCAGAGGGTGTTGTGAAGGCCAATACTATAACTGGGTTCAAAAGGGAGTTAGATAGATTCATGGAAGATAGGTCCATCAATTGCTATTAGGCAGGATGGGCAGGAATGTTGTCCCTAGCCTCTGTTTGCCAGAAGCTGGGATAAGGTGACAGGGCAAGGATCACTTGATGGTAACCTGTCTGTTCATTCCCTTTGGGACACCTGCCATTGGCCACTGTCAGAGGACTGATACAGGGCTTGATGGACCTTTGGTCTGACCCAGTATGGCCGTTCTCATGGTCTTATATAGAAAAATAGCCTTTACCTGATAGTTTTTGATAAACGCTCAAGGATTCATCATATTTATTTTGTTATTTATATGTTTTAAGCTGATATAGGTTTAGACCTTGACATATTTCATATTAAATTCAGATTTCATATTAAATAAGTTTATTTTTAAAAAGAAAAATGTATTATGATTTCAAAAACAAAATAAAAAAATGAACAATTTTTTTTTAATTTTTCCCAGTAACAAATGTTTTTCATCCACCCTGAATCCAGGTTATTGGGCTCAACCAAGAGGTAACAGGGTGGGTTTTAGTGAACTCTGGTGTGCAGGAGCTTAAACTAGATGATTTGGTGGTCCCTTCAGGCCTTAAACTGTATGACTCTTTAAAATTTCAATATCTGGATGTCTCTGCTAAAATGAAATACTTTACAGTATTGACAATTTGAGTTGTCTTCATCAGGCTCCCTAACTAACAATCCATTTGATTAAAGTAGTTCAAACTCTTGGGACGAAATGCACTCACCCATCCCCAGCAAAACTTGAACACTACTTCTTTGTTTAGAAGTTCTAAGCCCTGGTCTACACTGGGCGGGGAAGGAGGGAGGGAGAGGAGAGAATTGACCTAACAACTTCAGCTATGCATTCAGGCCAACTTACCTCGGCATCTTCACAGTGTTGAGTTGCTCCCCCGTCGACTCTCCCTGTGCCTCTCGGCATGGTGGAGTTCCAGAGTCGATGGGAGAGAGCTCAGGGATCAATTTATTGCGTCTAGACGAGACATGATAAATCGATCCCCGAAAGATCAATCTCTACCTGCTGATCCGCCGGATAGTGTAGACCTGTCCTAAGAGATTGGAGAAGAGAAGAGACGAGGAAGAACCCTACTCCTTCACCCAAACCTAGCAGTTTAGCAAAGAATGGCTGCATAACTTTAGGACAAGAATATAGCTACTTGAATATGGTCCCATTGGGATCTGATCTCCAGTTGCTATCTACAGGGTCTCTAATTGTGCAAAGTGCTTGCTTCTCAGTCATTGCTCTCTGTGATGCTTCCATTTTGTGGTGCTCTGGATAATGTTTGAACTCCAGACATGACCTTGGTCTTAGCTAGCAGAAATAACCCAGGATAATGTTTCAGTAACTTAGGCTTAGCTCTTGAGTTCCCCTTTTTTACACTGAGTGGTATGTGAAGAGAAAAGTGAAATAGGAGGTTTGAATGTACACTGGCACATTTATTTACTGAACCCTGATCATATTACTGAGCTTTGCATTACTAGTCTAAACTCTTTGAGGCAGAAGCAATCCTTTTTGTGTGTTTGTACAGTGGCTAGCACAATGGGGTCCTGGTTTAAGCCTGGGCCTCCTACGCACTATTTCAATACAACAATAAATAATAGTCTTGCTTCTGTATATTGTTAAATGTACCTTCTAAAAAAACTACTCTTCTTGTGAACCCTTCTCCATTTCCCAGTTATGTTTGATTCTAGGCTGTCCTTTAAGATTTGGTACCACTATATATCAAAGCTGTTCTTTTATGATCAAGTACGTGCTTGCTGTATATAGGCATGTTATAGATACATTACTGGAAGTAATAGAATAACCACGTTGGGAGGGGGGATAGTTGGGCGTGTTCAGATCAGTTTCTGTCTGGATCCTGTGAGCTTGCCCAGACCGGTATTGCCCTGGCCTCTTCTTTTGTCATTCAGTTTCGCATGCATTCTATAACAATGTGCATTTCCTCACCTTTGGGGGCGAAGCCAGACTTTGAGGCATCTGCTCCCCTACTTGGTGTAAACTTTGCTTGTGCCAATCAGAAGCGAACACAAACAAGTTTTGGGTCCCGTCCCCTATGACACTTCTGTGATGTCATAGTTGGTACTTATAGATCTGCCTGCCATGTGCAGACAGAGAGAGGAAAACGAATCCCGTGTATCCCCCTAACCGAGCCTGATCACCTCGAGGCCTCTCTCTCAGCTCACGTGTTTTCAAACAGAGCTTTTACGTTTGCCGGTCGTTACGTGTTGTTTTGTATTTGTAAGTATCAATTATTACTAAATGCTGCATCTTTGTTTATAAATATTGTTAGTAGGTATTTTAGTCATTGTGTGTTTTAAGTTTCATTAAGTCTATTAGTTAATCAAAAAACTGCTCCCTTACCCCCTGTAATTATCCCCAATAAAACTTTAAATTCATTAATTTTAGTTGTGTGTGTGTGTATCTGCAGCTCGCCTCCTGACCCACACTCTCCTTGCATCCCTTACCAATATAGTCTATTGTCACGTGCAGCCTGGTAAATAACAGGCCTGCAATTTTTTTTTCCGCCCCTGCGAGTCCGTGGCAATCCACAGGGCGGAGTAAAACTGGTATGAGAATGCGTTAGTCCTGCAGCCATGTTGAGTGGGATATCAAGAAGGTAGGAAAAAGTTGTGTAGATGCTCCTGTGATGATCAGACATCCCAATATTATCGGGACTGTCTGGATGTTAGGGGCTGTCTTATATAGGCATCTATTACCCCTCCGCACGCCGTCCTGTTTTTTCACACTTGCTATCTGGTCACCCTAGATGTTCCCTTCATTCTATTTCCAACCCCCTTTCCTCTTTAATTGAACTTACTCTTGAAGACAGCAAATTTATTTTAGTTAAGCACTGAATATTTACATTATTTTGTAACCCTTTACTGTTGATCTTTTGTAAGTTTCCTGATCAGCACATTGTTTTACAATTTGTATGCCCTAGGTTTTGGGTCAATGACACTTTAAATGGAAAAGTGTTTCTTTGAACTAAGTTGACTTCAGTGGCATTCTACTGAGGACAAACTTGGCTCCCATGTGCTCCCATTTAGCAAATTATTAAATTTGTCAACTGATTGCATCCGACGAAGTGGGTATTAGCCCACGAAAGCTTATGCTTCAATACTTTAGTTAGTCTTTAAGGTGCCACAGGACTCTTTGTTATCACAAATTATATTGAATATGCAAAAATAACAATATGTGTTGTGATAGTTAATAGGGTGTAACTCTGTTCAGGGGTTCTTCTCTCTTTTTAATAATAAATCTTGCTGAAATTTCACGCTTTATGATATCAGCCAAACCATTTGAATTTATATTTACTTAAAGGTTTACTATGTATTTACTTAAAGGTTAAGGGCTGTTCAATATAATACTTTTTCCTTTTTTCCAGTGGTGTTCATGCCTCCATAGTAAGAGGTAAAACATTATCCACATTCATGCTATAAATGAGTCTTAGGGTTTTACAATTTGGTTATGTGGGCTAAAAATTGAGCTAAACTATTTTTTTAGCTCTCTAAATTATAAGTATTTAGAGAATCAATTTAGTGGTACCATATAGTGTGGACAAGTCTTTTTTAAATATATCCTTGTGGAAGGGGGGAAAGAGCACCCTGCTTCCACTCTGAAACCCTGAAGGTTCCACTCTCTTTTCCCTTTATGCCATCATCTTCCCTTTTACCTTCAGAGGCTGGGGGTGTCTTTAAAGAGAGAGAATTATGATCCTTCAGCAATCAGCAGTGTAACTGTTATGTAACATAAGGCATTTACTCCTCATCCCACATAGGATAAAAGCTTTGTCCATATAATGCTCTCAAAACTTGTTTGCTCAGAAGACAAATAGAAGAGGAAATGAATGCCTCTTAGTTTTTGCAGAAAAGATGGTGAGATTACAATATAAAGTCAAACATTCAGACTTAAGGAAATGCCACAATTAAGGTTGCCCTTGCAACCTTTAATTCAGCTCCCTTGTGCATATGCATTATGATATGGTCTTTAATTACATGATTTCATACTGTTTTTTGCACAAGATTCCTGTTTTATTCAGTGTATGGGAAGACAGTGCTTAATTAACAAGCACCTATTCAATATTTTGTCTTCACCTCATGTTCAGCGTGTGGCTGTTGACTTTATTTAAGCATGCTATTCAAACCCTGCACTGAAAACAGAATTATTGGTTTCCTTGTCAGCTTTTCTGTGGCACTCATTACTATAGTGAGTACTTCACAAACATTAATTTATTCCACAACTCCCCAGTGAGATGCAGGTGGTTGGGGGTATTATTCACATTTTACAGATAGGGAGTGGAGGCTCAGAAAGATTAAGGTCAAATGTGTTTACTGATTTTGAGTGCCCAATTGAGATGCCTAGGACCTGATTTTTCAGAATATGTAGAATTAAATAGCACATAATATGTCAAAGCCCAGCTCTGAGTGCTGAGCACATCTGGAGATATGACCCTAGGGTCTCAAATGAGGCACCCAGCAAATGGGCAGCACACAGTTGTGAATACCTGTGACAAGGTTGGTTTAAGTGACTTACCAAGCATCACATAGAACTTCTGTGGCAGAGGCAGGGTTAGAATCCAGTTTCTCAGGGCGACATTCAACTGCTTTGACCATGAGGCCATCCTTTCTCTACCTGAAATCCCCAACTGTATTCACTGCACACCTTCCAACTTCTGCAACAAATGAGTCAGGTGTGTTACAGACAGCAGCCTACTTCACTATGTAACCCTGATTCATCCCCAGAGCAGATTCTCACATTGAACAATGTAGAGAAAATACAATATTGAATAGCTGCTCATTAGCTGAACACCATCCATCCTGTGCACTGAATGAGGCAAGGGTCCTGTGGGGGAAAAATAGTATCTGATTAAGACTATCCTAATGCATATGCACAAAGGGGGCTGCATTAAGGTTGCACAGACCTTTCTGCCTGTCTTTTGCTCCATCCCCTGCGTTCTGTCCTAGTTTCAGTCCTGTCTTTTCCCCACTCTTGCTTCCTTGTCAGTCCCATTCCCCTGGCTTTATCCAGTTCCAGTCCTTAAGCATCTCATCCCATCCTAGTTTCCTTGCCCAGTCAGTCTTAGTCTCTGTGCAGAGCCCCAGTCTGTCCTCCCATTGTTATGTGTCTCCCCCTCCTCCCACATGGATCAGTTCTCTTCTCCTAGCTGTTCATCTGATTTGTCTGCCCCTGCCTCTCTGGCCTCCAGTTTTGTGTCCACCTCCCAATTTTATCAAGTCTATAACCCACATTTGAATGCAGTTATGCAGGTGTGGGGGGAGGAGAGAGGAAGGGGGTTTCCACCAAAATTACTTCCTGCTGAGTATTATGGAAAACACATGGCTTCCCAACCTGTAAATGCAAAATATATTTCCAATAAATCGAGGCATAAGGGCTGCCAAATCAGTACTCCAGAGGGCTGTAAGAAAGCATGCAGTGTTTTAGATTCATAGGAATTACTGGCAGATGTTCCATGTCATCGCTTTGATTTTGGTGTCTGAACATGGAATGTCCTAGTCAAAGAGAAGTGAATTTATCTCTAGTTCTGTAAAGATAAATATTCCTGGTTCATTTGAGTTATATTAGAGTGAAGTTGGTCCTTCACGAACACTAGAGGTTAATGACATCTGACACTTACGATTTTTTTTAAATACTGTAAAAGAAAATGTTGTTATCCAGTCCCACAGTCTTCTCTCACACAATTCCAGAAATCCTAGACTTTGCCTTGTCTGTTTCAGTATGTGGTAGGGAGGGAGGGAAATTAAGTAAATATAATATTTTTACCTTATCATGCTGTTGTAATCTGTAAATGATATACCTATGTAGTAAAACCCTATTGTCTGGGGAAAAGACGACTTTGTGTTTATATTCAAAAGTAATACTGTTGTTTTGAGAGTTGCCTCAGTAAATCCTCACTTGTGGGAGTTGTGCACTTGAATTTAAAGTGGGAATCTGCTAAAGTAATAAACCATGGTAGCTGGTGAGTATTTTCTTGTAGTGAGAATTTGTTAAAGCCATCAAAAATTATGTAAAATAACACTGGCTTATACCTCAGAAATGGATCCTTATGTTATTGGCAAGAAAATACTCAAATTTTTATTTTTTTAAATAGTTTGCTTTTCATTTAGTACCCGATCATGATATCATGGCATCTCGTTTGTTCTCTTGTGGCTGTATAGTCTGATCTATAAGGAGAAAGGTCATGAACAGATGTCACACATGAATGTCTGGGCTTCCTTTGAAGACTCTGACTGATGCTTGGTCTTTTTTCCAGTCAGTTTTCTGCATCAGTCTTTCTCAAATTGCCTACAACCTTTATTGATAGTTGCTCTTCATTCAGATCCATCCTTGGCTTTGGATTCAAAGTTATCAATATTTGTGCTGCACAAGTTGAGAGTCTGCTTATTGCTGTATTTAAAACATTTATGCTGACCACCCTTTGTGCACTTTCTGAGTTTGTTCACCAGAGAAGACATACGTCACCAATGTTCTGATAACATGACCTGCCCATCTAAACTGAGCTTTGATAATTGTTGCCTCAGTACTGTGTGTGAGGCCCTTTCAAATTCTCAAAAGTCAGCAAATTGCATGATTATAAAGACATTTGGTAGATTTTTTTTTAAGACAGATAATTAATTTTTTGCATGGTGATGGGACAAGTGAAAACGTAACCCTACTTAATCCATTATTATTATTTACCAGCACTACTGAATTTCTTCTAGTCAATTCCTAGGTCTTTATATTAAGACTGGCAATTGATGTAATGTGAGTAACTGAGCACAATTTGAGTACAAGTTAGTTGCTTTCTATTGTAATTTTTGCATGCTCAGCTATGGGATAAATATTTCTGCAGACGAAAGACCCAAAACTGAATGTGTGTCTGCTTCTTCCTTTTACTCTTCTGGCTGTCCAAGGGGCAGGTGAACTTGTGCTCAGCATAGTAAAAAAAATATTCTGGACCCATCTATGCTAAACAAGTGGGCTGGCAGATTGAGACATAAGTATGTTGTACAGTACTCAAGTATTATAATAAATTGTATATTGTAGGGCTCTGTTCTTCAGCTGTACAAATCTTGTTCCATTTTTCATTGACATTTGTGTATGAGAGGATCATGTGTTCTGATTTAAAATGGGGTGGGAAGAAGGAAGGTTTAAACCACCTTAATTATTTTACACCGATGCTTAAATTTGCTAATTCTTCAATGAGAGTGGGGAAAATATTTCAATGTAGAATGAACAACTTATGCTTACCATGTTAAGGTTGGTTTTCCTTAATATCATTGCTAATTATAAAACCAGTTTGTGCTGCAGCGGTTTGCCGCCTTAGTGTTTATTGCCTCCTGTTTGATTTTTCACTGACGTCCTAATCCTGAGTTTGATATCAGTTATTTCCGAGTGGCAAACTGATGTTATGAGCACAGGATTATTCACTAAACAACCGAGGAGAAAGCAAGCAGGGCTGGGAAATACAAAAATGATGATATAACAATAGAGAGCACAGAAATACTTATTCAGTACATTTTTAAAGAAAATATTTATTGCCACTAAACGGTGTGAAACATCTATACCTTCCAAGCGCTGCACGCACACAAAATGGTGCATATCGGTTTGCCTTCTGAAGTTTCTGTTCTCCTTGAGGATACTGTTTTTGATTAAACATGAGTTTGCTGAGCTCCATTTTCAGTAAAAGATGCCGTCATGTCATTTATCGTAAGACTGCATTAAACTACAAACTTTATACGATGATTAAAGCCACATCTGTTTTGCATCTGGTTTTAGTATGTTCTTGCAATTGTTGTGAAACATTTTTCCAAAGATTTTTCTGCTGAAGGTAGTCTCTCTCAATTTATTTTTAACCTCACTCATATAGTATTATCAGACTACATCTATACATGGTACAAAAATGGTTTGAAATAAAATGAGAATTTTGGTTACACTTTGTCAGTGTTTGAATACTAAGTAATTCTGTTTGAGTTCTTGTTGAAAATGTTAGGATCTTTCTGTTCTCTCTTTTTAGATCAGAGTTAAGAAATACAATTCTGGTTGGAGTATCTAATTCTTGAATCTGTATTTTCATACAGTTTTTCAAATCTGTAGAATTAGAGGTGGATTAGATGGACCATTGTTTTGATTCAGTTTGGCAGTTGCTCTGTTCCTATAACGTCAAAAGGATTTTTCCCTTTTTAATAGCTTCCTGTTTACATAATCTATCACATTTGCTTTGATAACTAATTTATAATACTCAGATACGGTTTTGAGAGTCACATGGCATAGAAAGAGTAGCACCCAAAATTTTATATCTGGCTTGCTGTATTTATGTATATGTATATATTTCACTTGTTGTATTTGACAGAAATAAAAGTAAAGCACTGGGGAAAAGTTAGTAGCAGAGACCCAAAGTATAATAGATTGTTGAAGCACATCTGCATTTTAGTTGTTTTGAGAACTCTGTGGCTGATTGTGATATGGTGTTATATATATATATAATTTACTTGCCCTGTCCCTTTTTCATATTTTTAAGAATCTGGATTACTCCATCTTGTTATAATTTTATTTTCATATACATTGCAGTAATGAATGAAAAGTCTGTTATGAATACTGTAATGTAGTTTTATTCTGGGTTTGCATCTTGTAGGTTCATTTAAGGGTATAATTTTGTGGCCACAAACGCCTCCACACAATGTGTTTTCTAAAAACTCAGTATATCAGAAATTGAAAATAGTGTTGGATGTAGTACATTGTAGGTAATCCTGCTTTAATGCTCTTCTCACTCTGTTCACATTTAGAGTTGTCTTTACTTGATGTGAGGTTGTCTGCCAGTTCATTGATTTCATATAGGCCTAAGTGCAATAACAGTAATGAAATAAATAATTAGAAATAGCTGTTCTTAACCAAAAGCTTTATTCTCTGTGAAGTTAAAATGCTTTGTGTTTAAATTGCTTTTCTGCACCATTTTATGCTCAGGTTCCTTTTAGAGGAAAGGAAATAATTGTGTTTAAGGCTATTAATTACTGTATATACTTGTTCATAAGCCAAATATTTTTTGGTAAAGTAAAGCATGAGAGAGTGTGGGTTGGCTTATAAGCGGGTCTACACCAAAATTTGATGATTTTAAACTCTATGGAATTATTGAATTGAATATCTAATACATTGTCGTTTTGTTTATCTTGATCGCCTGCAAGCATGGAGCCCCTCAGTTCCCTGTGGCCACGGATCACCGTTCCCAGCCAATGGTAGCTGCAGGAAGTAGCGCCACTTCCCCCCAGCTCCCTGTGGCTGGGAATGGCAAACCACGGCCACTGGGAGCTGAGGGGCGTGCCTGCAGACGCTCCAAGTAAACAAAACGTCCCGACCTGCCAGCGGCTTACCCTGACAGGCCAAGAGCCAAAGTTTGCCAACCCTTGAAATATAGGGTCAGTTTATGAAAGCATCATACAGGTTTTTTCTATTTTTACCTATCCATCTTATAAACGAACAGGCTAGTGAACGAGTATATACGGTAGTTAATATTTGTAAAGGACTTTGAAGTTGTAAAGTGCAATATAAGTGCTATATTGTTTCGAATTCCTTCTAGTGCAGGATTTGAGTATGAATAAAGTACTGTGGTTATGCAGTAGTATGTAACTTTTAAAACATTATCTTTTCTTTTCTTTTACAAATATAATGGGGCACTTTGTTTACCTGTTAAATTTTAGCTAACACAGTGTAATTTATATGCATTTGTTCTGAAGTGCTACTCTAGAAAAGTGGATTAGTTACTATTTAAAAAAAATCAATGGAATATTTCTGCTAATATAACACACAACTAACTTCCAATTAGTTTCAAAAAGATAGTTTCATGTACTATACTATAACTGCCTTGAATTTTGATGCCAAATTTTATAGTTTTTACATTTGTATTTTCCTGTTTTTGAAACATGTTTCTTCTCTTCTGCTAATGTGTAAAACAAGAATGGAAATTGCAAACTGACTAACTTAAGTTATACAAGGAAAATAGGAAAACTGACCAAACACAAAATTCTGTCAGGTGCACAAAGTTAAATGGAAAAAATTCTTATTTCATGTTTAGTAAGCTAGATGTTATATCTAACATTAGTTATATTTTCAGACAGAAGTGTGACTTTTGAGTTAACTAAAACAACGAAGAGTCCGGTAGTACCTTGAAGACTAACAGATTTATTTGGGCATAAGCTTTCATGGGGAAAAGAACCACTTCTTCAGATGCATGGAGTGAAAATTTGAGTTGACTGGGTCCCTTCAGTCTACAATTACTTTGTTCAAGTCCTGAATACTTAGTGAGTGGAGGTGTATATTTTCCAGTGATCATTATGAAATTTGTGAATGTGCGCCAGATTAGGTCCATGGACAGTGCCCTGTTAAAGGACCAATCTCCCAGCCCTGTTAGCTCATGGGAATGGATAAGGTGATGGGATTTTTCATCAGGGTGCTTGGGTGCTCCATCTTTCATATTATCCTCTGGCTAGTGCCCTGGGTGTCTGATTCAGTGTAGGCTGAAAGTTAAAAGGTTGGCCTGCTCTAGCTGCTAGAAAGGAGACTTGTCTTCTCTCTTTTCCCTCCTCTTGCATTCTACTTCTTGCTGCTGCAGGGATGGAGGTAGGGTCTCAATTCTACTCCAGTACCTCTACTCCGTAAAATGACTCTGTTTGGTCCTCCCTGCATGAATAACTTCATTGCTTGCTTCTGCAGAGCTTTCCCAAACGGCAGCCACATTATATTAATGTGGTTCTTGACAGTTTTCATTGCTGCCTGCAAGAATCTGAATTGCATCCTGGAAACTGACAAGAGTTGTATTAATTTCACTTTGTTCTTGCTTGGTAAAAGAAGAGGCATTGAGCTACCTGTCTGCTGATTACATCATTTTAAAAGCAGTTAATATGTGAACTGTTGTCTTCAACAATAAGAATTAGTAACATTGCCCTCCCCTCCCCCCTTTTTTTAAAGGTTCAGTTCTTCAGAGACCAATAGCTTAAGGCATCCCCTCACACTAATCTGAGTACATTGTCAAGCTCCGAATATGTCAATGCACTGGAAATCTTGTGTCTTTCTATTTTTTGTACTACATCAAGAGAGAAAAACAGAAGTTCATATTCAGTATTCTTCATAGTCAACACAAACAGAAGTTGATGAATTTAATCTATTTTCTCTCCCCATTGACTTTTTTTCTGGCTGCACAAAGAAATCTTTTACCATTGTATTTCCTGCTTCTACATATCTTCTTCCTTCCCCTCATTTGACTGGCACATCCTGCTTCCTGGCTGCTAATGCTGAGGTGTATCTGTGGTCGTGTTTGATAGGTTCAGAGAGGAAGGTATCTGCCTCAGAAGCCAAACGATCATACAAAGACATCAGGCTTATATTCTCTAGTTTTGAGTCGTATCAGGAAAAATTAATAAAATCACAGGTCACTTTCTTTTAAGGCTGAATTTTTTAAATTTTGTAGTACAGAAATTAATTTTGCTACTACCGGTAGTAGTAGTTTGTTAGAACATTTTGGATACTTTATGTTTGCTACTTTACACAAAACAACAGTTTGAAGCAACCCCACACATGATGTTATCTCATACAATTTTGCAGAGTAAACAGGGTCAGGGCTGATCAGTACTTGAATGGAACACTTCTAAGAACTGTCCATGGATTACAGGAATTGTGTTTTGTGTCTAATGAGGTGGCACTTTTTGTTTGAATCAGTGCCTCTGTATGATATTGTAGCGCAAAGATGCTGATGGTGTCTTTTCAGGTGTTAGAGCAAACAACTTGAACACAACAGTGCCTTTCATCTAAAGTGACAAAGGTGCAGTTTTAGACCTGGGGAGATTGAAGCACAGGTTGCTTAATGAGGTGTTCAGGATCATGCAGTGAGTCGGTAACAGAACCAGGAATGATACATGGGTCTCCAGACTCCCAGTCCTATGCTATAGTCTTTGGGAGGCTATCTTCTAGCCCCAGGAGCAAATACAAAGATTGGAACCCACCTCCCAGGGTCTAGACTCTAGGGGCAGTGCATTGGTGAGAAACTGTTTGGTTCCTTCATACCACACAAACATATTAAATTGTAACTACGTGTTGGGTTCTTCTAGCTAGAGCAGGGGTGGGCAAACTACTGCCCACGGGCCACACTGGGCCTCCAACTGGTTTAATCCGGCCCTTGAGCTCCTGCTGGGGAAGAGGGTCTAGGGCTTGCCCTACTCCTGTGCTCCAGCCAGGGAGCAGGGTCAGAGGCCGCGCCACGTGTCTGTACTGAGGCTCTCGGAAGCAACGGCATGTCTCCCCTCCGGCTCCTATGTTTAGGGTCACCCAGGGAGCTCTCCGTGCTGCCTCCGCCCCAAGCACCACCCTTGCAGCTCCCATTGGCTGGGAGCTTCCAGGAGGTGCTTGAGGTAAGTGCTGCCCATAGCCTGCACCCCTGACTCCTTCCCGTGCCCAACCCCCTGCCCCAATCCTCATCCCTCTCCTAAACCATGAACTCCTCCTTTCGGGCCCACCCTGGAGCCCACACCTCCAGCCTGAGCCCTCTCCCCCCATTCCCCAACCCCCCACCCTAGCCCTGATCCCCCTCCCATCTCTGAACCCCTTGGTCCCACCCTGGAGCACCCTCCTATACCCCAAATCCCTCACCCCCAGCCCTACCCCGGAGCCCGCATCTCCAGCCAGAGCCCTCACCCCCTCTTGCACTCCAATCCCAATTTTGTGAGTATTCATGGTCCCACCATACAATTTCCATATCCAGATGTGATTTTCAGGCCAAAAAGTTTGCTCACCTCTGAGCTAGAGGGTGTTCTCTGTTCTTTGCTAGCCTACCAAAGTGAAATTTTCACTTGAGCAGCGAGAGTGAAACAGTTGCCTAGAGGTTTGCTCACCATGACAGCTTTTCCACTTTATCCTGGTCAGTGAGAGTAAAGTTTATTCCTTCATTGTTCTTGTAAAGATGACATGTTAACCACTGTTCATGAAGATATTAAACCCTGATGTTTTGACCCAATTCTAATTCAAGTAATTGCATTCAGCCTACTGAGCACTACCATTCCTGGCGTAAATGGAATACAGGGTTCTTCACTTCCTGTGTTAAAAGTTTTCTGCAGTGTTTCTGTTCACTGTTAGAACAGCTGTTTCCACCCTGAAAGTGGTTGCAGTTTAGTGAGGATGAAGGGATTCTTGTTTGTAGTTTTGGAATTTATCAGGTGAAATGCACTGTATAAATATTAACCTGTTCTGTTTCTGTTCTAGCTTTAAATTTCATTTTCTGGTGACTCCTTTTTCAAGTCTTCTATATTTGCTTTATAGTTTAAGGCTTGTTTGATGTACCTCAGTTGGTAGTCAAATATTATCGTAACAGAAATAGGTTTGTGCCTTTAGTGAGCTTATGCTAGATGTCTTTGAATTGATCTAATCCTTTACTTGTGGTAATAAAAGTTCAATCATATTTAAAGTGTAAGTTAAGAATGTCACTCTTCATTTCATATGTCCATTGTTTATGAACAGTTTTGTTCATAAAGCATCTAGTTAAATCTCCTGATTGGCTTAATTTTTCTTACCCTTATCTGCTTTCTCGGTGTCAGATCTAGTACTTCCATATTTATTTTTAAATTTTTATAACATTAATTTCTTAAAATGTTATGCCTGCATATATTTACAAATATTGTCTTCTAAACTCTTGAGTAGTGGGGCAAATCATCTTGAGCACGTTTCCCTTATGCTTCATGTGGTTCACTGGCCTCTTCTTTACTTCTCAGTACAATTAAAGTTTTTGGAGTTGGCTTAAAACATGAAATGACCTGGACCCTCACTAACTTAAAGATTACCTCTTTCCATGAAGAATTCTGAAAGCTGAGATCAGCAGAGACATTCCTGTTAAATCTACTGATTTAAATTCTAGGATAGTTATTGTAGGGTATTTTTCTTTGTAGCGTTTTTGGTGCTAGAACTCACTTCCCTGTTGGTCCACCAGAGCTTGAGGTTGTTGGCTATCTGTTTATATAGGTGTCTGTCTGAATGAGGTTTTGAATAGGAAATGAATTATTTGTGTTGCTACTGAATCTAGGATTTTTCTGTTTACTTTGTAGTAATTTTTTGGTATTAACTCTCAGTTTTTAAAGTTGTGTATGGGTTTAGAGCAGGGGTCTCCAAACTTTTCAGCCCGAGGGCCGCATTAGCTATCAAATAGCAGTTCGGGGGCCGACAACACACTCGAGGTCCAAATAAAAAAGAATCAAAACATGGATGTTGTTTTTAATTATTTATTTAATATTATTTTATTCAGTTATTATTTAATAACACATTGATACACTACACCTGAACACTACACCTGAACACTACACCTGAACACTACACCTGAACACCTGTTCACTACACCTGAACACTACACCTGAACACCTGTTCACTACACATGAACACTACACATGAACACCTGTTCACTACACATGAACACTACACATGAACACCTGTTCACTACACCTGTTCACTACACCTGTTCACTACACCTGAACACTACACATGAACACCTGAACACTACACCTGAACACTACACATCAACCCCCCAACTGACCCACCCAGCCAGGTCTCTCCCCCCAAAACCTCCTTTCCTCCAACCCCCCTCCCCCAAATGACCCACCCAGCCAGGTCTCTCACCCCAAAACCTCCTTCCCTCCCACCCACCCCCCAACTGACCCACCCAGCCAGGTCTCTCACCCCAAAACCTCCTTTCCTCCAACCCCCCCCCCCAAATGACCCACCCAGCCAGGTCTCTCACCCCAAAACCTCCTTTCCTCCAACCCCCCCCCCTCAAATGACCCACCCAGCCAGGTCTCTCACCCCAAAACCTCCTTTCCTCCAACCCCCCCCCCCAAATGACCCACCCAGCCAGGTCTCTCACCCCAAAACCTCCTTTCCTCCAACCCCCCCCCCCAATGACCCACCCAGCCAGGTCTCTCCCCTCAAAACCTCCTTTCCTCCAACCCCCCCCCCCAAATGACCCACCCAGCCAGGTCTCTCACCCCAAAACCTCCTTTCCTCCAACCCCCCCCAATGACCCACCCAGCCAGGTCTCTCACCCCAAAACCTCCTTTCCTCCAACCCCCCCACAACTGACCCACCCAGCCAGGTCTCTCACCCCCCCAACTGACCTGCTCAACCCGGTCTCTCCCCACAGACCGGTTCGCAGCCTGGCAGTGGGTGGCTCCTTGTTTCGCCCCCTGCAACTGCGTGGCGGTGCGGCGCGTCCCGGCCCCAGCTCCGAGCCGTCCCTGGCCGGCGGCGGCGGCCGAGCGCGCGGCGCTTCCAGGCCCCGCGGCTGGCGGCGGCGGCCGAGCGCGCGGCGCTTCCAGGCCCCGCGGCTGGCGGCGGCGGCCGAGCGCGCGGCGCTTCCAGGCCCCGCGGCTGGCGGCGGCGGCCGAGCACGCGGCGCTTCCAGGCCCCGCGGCTGGCGGCGGCGGCCCGCGCGGCGCTTCCAGGCCCCAGCGCGGAGCCAAAAAGATCTCCGCGGGCCGGATGAGAGGGCCTCGCGGGCCGCATCCGGCCCGCGGGCCGTAGTTTGGAGACCCCTGGTTTAGAGGCTTGTACAATGAGCACGTTTGATAAATGCCAATATAGCTGTCCTTTCCTACTGTAAGTTTTCACGTCTGTCATGTGACATTTTAGTTAAACCAAGTAAATGTAATAAGTTTTGTTGAATAACTTCTGCTTTGAAATGACAAATAAAAAACAAAAATGCATATGGTCTAAATATAAGTTGCTGTGATTGAAGTGATAACTCTTGTTTAGCCTAAAGTAACTTTTTTGTGTGTATGGGGGGGGGAGGGGAGTAAAGTTGTTCATTTACTTCACACTTCCTCTCATTTCTTCCTTAATTCCATAGCTCACTTGTCAATTGAAAGCCTGCTTTGTTTCAGCACAATCTAGTATTTGGGGTCAAGTTGCTGAGGATCATTAGTATATTTTTCTAGAGTCATTATACTGATTTCATATTTTGGAATGCATGAACTAATTCCCCTCTGATTTTGTATTTCAAGTGTTACTCTGGGCTTTTGTTTTTAAAAAAATATTTGAACTATTGTGTTTTATTTTACTTCTAATTTGCTTTTATAACGTTATATTAAACTAGAATAGTAGTGAAAACAGTACTCCTGAAAGGTGACTGATTGACAGCTATAGAACCGAAGTCCTTTATCTACAGAGCAAGCAAAGCATGGACATAGCCCAAGTGTGTCATAACCTTGACTTCAAGGGAGCATCTTTAGCAATGAGACCAGAGTTCTCATTTTCCTTATTCTTCTGTTCCTTGACCTTTGTGCTGAACCAGTTGTTCTAATCGCAGTCATGTTTTTTGTGTCATGAAATCCTGCCCTCTAGGAGCTGAAGTGACACCACCAACCCATTTCACATGGGGCATCAAACAGTTCTCATGGTAATAATTCTGTTCCCAGCTTGATTTCCCCTAGAGGTGAAATCAGCCCTCGAATTGTCTGTTCTCCTAGGATTTTTTTTAAAGCCCACCATCAATAACATTTTAAAAAGGAGATTGTCACTCTTTGTGATATATGCTACTAAATGTTCATTATAATGTTGGATGTTTATGAAAGGATATAGTGGTTCTAAACCTATTTATCATTGTGGGCCGCATAAGCAACTCTCTGTGTGTTCTGTGGGCCTCATCCACACAATATATATACTACTTGTATGGCCCTGAGGTGTCACATGGGCTGCACCTGTGTGCTGATTGGGCTGCAGGTTGAGAACCACTGGAATAGGTGTAAGTCTATTCAATGTATTATTGAAAATGTAGCAATTATTTTGATTACAGCATTTAAAAAACAAATTTAGTTTTAAAATATTCTGCATGAGGACATGATACTAAACTTTGGCAGCTGACCCCATAGTTTGGAGATTACTGCATAAATCTTCCCTTTGTGTTCTTTAGAACGAAGGGGACCTTTATTGCTTCCAGAGTCTACATATATTCGATATGCTTTGGCAATTGCCTTAGTTTATCTCCTCCTCTGGACATGTCTCTTTTTGACACAGGATATTCTTCATACATATCCTTTATTGTTAATTTACGTCTCATCATTGAAGTGGCTTGTATTATACAGATGACTTGGCATACTTTCAGCATTTTCTAGCATTCTGGCAATAATTGTCCTATTAGAAATGGCAGCACTGCGTATGTAAAGCATAATAGGCTCTATTTGTTAAGAATGATGTCAGCATGTGGATTGGCCTCAAGGAGTCCATTAAAAGAATATAAATAAGCCCTTTGACTGCTAGGTTTTTTTCCCCTCAGTAAAATACCATATTGTTGAAGACATCTGCTAGTGTCTGCAATGGAATGAGACAGATCTGGTGACCTAGTTATGCAGACTGATAAACAGTATCCTGTAGTGTCTTAATTATGGAGACACCGGGGTAGCAGCCACATAGAGTTAGTTGCATTCTAAAACTGAGCATTAATTCCTGTTTTTTCTGTACAAATACATGGTCCTTTCATGTAAAATTTCACATTTAGTTTTTAGGACCTTTGCATTTTCTATGCAGTTCTGGTTGGTTTCTCTTCATAATTTTTCATAGGAAGATTTTGGAATTTGGTTCTGGCTGAAACTTTTCCTTGGCAGTCTGGCTATCCACTGTCGATTTTAACATCTCCTGAAAAACACATGTGTTTACACAAAAAGTGCATGTGAAAAGAGCCTGACTTTTGAGCAAACAGCACTCTAACCAGGTTGGTAGAGGTGAAGTGTTGCAAAGGGGGAGGGTTAATCTGGACCATCCACAGAACCCTTGTGGTCTTTGGTGTATTAAGACTGAATTCAGCCTTAAAACAATGATCTCCTTGTATTAGGGAAATTGCATCTTACATCCTCTGAGAACTGAAATATGTGGAAATTAGTTTTTAAAACCCACAACATCTCAGTCATAAGTATATCTATAGTGATTATGGAGTGACTGCCAAGCCCACCCTGCCCTCATATCTTGCGGTCTGGTGCAAAGTCATGGGGGCAGCAGGTCTTTTGAGGTGGGTCTGGGGAAGAGAGGAGTTTAGGAACACATAGAAAATAATGTAGTTGGGGGGATCAGCGGTGTCTGGATGACATGAGGGGGATGCTTGGGATAGAGGGGCCAACAGAGGGGCAGATGTTTAAGAGCAGCCAAGGCCCACAGAAGGAGAAGTGAGGAGGAGAGCACTGTTTGTCATATGAGACTGGGAGTGCATCCACTTATTAGTATTCATTCTATAATATCTTAGTTGTGCAATGGCACTGCACATATGAATTGGAAAAATAGGTCCTTGCTCTGAGGACTTTGTATTCTAATTAGGAGAGGAAGAGAAAACACATGCGGGAGAAATGAGGTACAAAAGTATTTAAAGAACAAGGTCTGCGGTTTAAATGCAAATTTTCATGTTATGCATTCTAGAATTGAGGTGTTGAAATCTATTTTAGAAAATCTGATAAAGTTTTTATGACTCTAAATTAATGCTGTTGCAGCAAAACTCTTACCAACCAAGAATATTTTAATCTCCTTTGAGTTTTTGATGTAATGGAAGTTTAAGGCTAAAAGAAAATCGAATTTTGCAGTAATAGGAACTTCAGTCCAATATTCATTTCCAAATAATTTACTCCTTGAAATTCTTGGCTAAAATGACATTATTAAAATAATTTCCCTCTCCCCCCATCTTTTGTATTTTCTTTATAAGCACTTGTCTGCATGCAGAGTTGCACCAGTTTAACTTAAGGTGTAAATTTTAAATCAGTTTCACTAAATAGATCCAAAAAGCTATGGACATTCCTCTCATTTTGATTTAAACTAGGTTTATTTCAATATATCTTAAATAGATTAGGAATAGATTTAACACAAATCAAAATAAGCCACTTTTAACTAAACTGCTTTATCTAAAGTGTTGCAAGTTTGTGTGTGGGTGAGGTCTTAAGAGCTTGTTTTCTTGGGATGATTGTTTTACAGTCATTTTATGCCCAAGTAACAGCG
Source organism: Sternotherus odoratus (assembly GCA_032164245.1). Lineage (NCBI taxonomy): Eukaryota > Metazoa > Chordata > Testudines > Kinosternidae > Sternotherus > Sternotherus odoratus. The sequence continues at coordinate 4,311,879 of JAVMKO010000009.1, forward strand.
AAGAGCAGTGAATAACAGGAAGGACTGCAGCTCAGCCTTCCATCTAAGAAAAGAACCTGTTCTCTTATATAATCAGCCTTTGTGACCCTGGGACGCCTGGTTCATTTCAGAGTGAAGCTTTCTTTCAATTTACTTCTCCTACTTTAGCTTATTTTAGCTAACTTGGCTCAGTGTTTAATGCTGCATGAAGACAAAAAATAATAATCAGACTGTTGGCTAGGAGCCATATTCAGTGAGGGGGGAAGGACTGAAACTATTAAACTGCTGGTGGAAAGAGGTTTTGCTGGAATTCCATGAGCAAAAGTTCCAATTCCTGGCAGGACAGCAAATATTAAATTTTGTAACTTCCACCCTCATAAGGAAAGGTTAGGCTTAAGCTGTTCTCTCCACTACTGATATTCACTCTCCACATCATTTAAACTGTCACTGTTGTATCATTTCAAGACAAAGAACATTCTCGGGATGGTCTGATATGTCACTGTGCTCAGATACTACAGTATAGTGAAGATCAGCAGTCGAAAGCCCCAATTTAGAATTTCACCTGTACAGTTATCCTATTGTATCCTGTTTTTTATGTAGCCCACTCCTGAGGCCCAGCAGCTTTCAGATCGTCCCTCTGTCTTGCTCAGGAAATCTCTTTTGGTGCTGCTGAACTCTGCACCCTAATCATTTGAAGCCGTTGTTGCAGTTCAGCCTGAAACCTTTCCTTTGTTCCACCCACTCCCCACCCTTAAAGGCACATGCGCTCTGTGCAACACACGTCTCTCAGGAGCAAAAGGTTGGGATTAAGTCCTGCCCACAACCATAAAATAATTGTGCTAGTCTAAGGAAAGCTGTGTGTGTGTTGTTTTAAGTGTGCACGTAAGGAAGCCTGAGTGAACAGTAAAATTCAGCAGGACCGTTCAGCTCATCCAGGTTCTTGGTTTTCCTGTTCCAGGTCGTACTGAAACATAAGCAAATTATGTCTAAAGATTTTTATCAGTTTTCTTTTCCTTATAAGGACCACAGTTCAATACCCTTGCCTGCTGTGCTTGCCAGCAGTTATACAGTTGCTCTAGCTTTATTATGTAGATCCCATTCAACCTTTCTTCTTACAGCAAACAGGAAACAATATTATTTTTTGGCAATGGAAAACTGTATTATTCTTCAAGAAAAAGAATAACCTTTTTCCCAAGTTATGATTCTGATTGGTATGTTTACCTCTTCTACGCTGTGTATTAATATTGATGGCTGAATTAGTTACTTTGTGAACAGCATTCACTTTCAACTACAGCTTATGTTCAAACTGCAATTTGTATGTGCTATAAAATATATGTTTGTGACATATAGTATTTAGTATTTTTCAGTGTATCCATGAGGTTTTCACTAATGTGGAAAAAAGGAGGTTATACCACAGAAAACCTATATTAAAATGATTAAAAAGAAGGAAAATAAGAGTCAATGCTGAAACTGCACCCACGTGTTACTCTTTTGTGTATAAAGGACTGTATCTTTACCTAATTGGATGAAACTTCTTATCTTTATTAATTTTTGTACATGAATTTTGTTGGTTTAATAATCAGTAGGTCTGGTCAGAAAACAAGAATTCCACTTCTCTCTCACACGCAAAAATGGAGGTTTTGAAATTACTGGTTTTGTTCGGCTATGGAACGAAGCTGAGACTTTTTGAAAAATTGTATGAAAAAACAGCAAGACAGACTCTCCCCACAGAATAGGCAATAGCCCAGGTGAATGCCCTCACCACTGGACTACTGGATATTCAGGTGCGAGTGGGTGTCTCTCAAGGTCATAGATACAGTATGTTAATTGTGAAAGGTAGCATGGCTATATGATTACCCCACTGGAACAATGATGCTTGCTTTTCTCCTAAGCTAGGTGTATATGGCTTTGCTCAACCAGCAAGGGCTGTGGAGGGCACAGAATTAACACCAGTCAACAGGGGTGCTTGAATAATTTTCATAGTGGTGGTGCTGAGAACCACTGCATTAAACTGTAAACCCTACATGTAATGGAAACCACTTCAAGCCAGGAGGTGTTGCAGCATCCCCTGCATCCCTAGTTCCAGCACCTGTGCTAGTCAGAAGAACGAGCACTAGAACTCATAGTTTCCCCGTTTCCAATTCCTTCCCCTGACTTAAAGGAACAGCTATTTCTGTGTCTCATCTGGTGTTCAGACTGTGTGGGCCATGGAGCGTTTCCTATGTAGTGGAAGGTCAATGAGGTCTAGCGCATGCTTAGTATAAATCAGGGGTCTCAAACATGCGGCCCGGGGGCCACATGCGGCCCGCAAAGCCCTTCCCTGCGGCCCACCAAGCTTCCTGGCGCCTCCCCTCCCCCCCGGTCCCTGCATAGCAGTTTGCAGGACGGAGGGGCCAGAAGTGGAGGCTTCTCTGCTGCCTTGCTGGGCCGCGCGTGTTTCTAGCTCTGGACTTCCTAGATTGCTCTTGCTTTGTTTGCCAAACAGCTGTTGGTGGTGCCTAGCACTTTCCAGGAGGGAATGGGGAGCTGCGTGCTCAGAGGAGGAGGTGGGGCAGGGGTGGGACCTCTTGGAAGGGGTGGAGTGGGGGCGGAGCCGGGGCAGCAAGGGCGGGGTGTATGTCAGTGGTGCGGCCCTCGGGCCAGTGCACTAGTCCTCATGGAAGGGGTGGAGTGGGGGCAGAGCCGGGGCAGCGAGGGTATGTGTGTGTGTCAGTGGTGCGGCCCTCGGGCCAGTGCACTAGTCCTCATGCGGCCCTCATGGTCATTTGAGTTTGAGACCCCTGGTATAAATAGAGTGTTCAGGGATTTTAGCACAGTGGTTCCCAAACCACTAAGATGTCTTTTGTTCATTTTGTGTTTGTTTGCGGGTGTGGGTTTTTTTGTTTTTTTAATCTGCCATTACATATATGCACCCTCTACCCAAACGCTGCAACCTAATCCCAGCTCGTTGTGGAGGAGAGGCCCCGGGAGGGAAGTAGGGGGTCAAAGAGTGAGCCTGCCCCACAGCAGCGGCTCCTCTCCCATGGGGCTAGGCTCAGCTTCCTGATCCAGCCATTGAACCTGTGCATGGGGTCACAGCACCACTCAGCTTACCATCTCTCCATGATGTTAAAAGCTGGGACAGGATCTGTCACTGCAGGGTGGGGCCTCCCTACACACTGGACCAGGAGAAGTGCATGCCTAGAGCCCAGGGATGGGTTAGTCTAGCTCTAGATGTGGTGACCCACCTGGGACCCACTGGTGGATTGGAACCCATCGTTTGGGAAACACGGCTTTAACAGCCAGAGTCTAGCAAGCTTCACGTGTACACATGGTTATTTTTCATAGATTTATGATTTAATCAAATCTGGATAGATTTTCATAGAATAATAGGCATTACCCTGACTCCTTTGTGCTCAACAGTATCTCCAGACAGTGGAGACACTAGAGCTCTTCAAAAAATGTTTGGCAATTGTTTCAACATAGGCATAACTACTTGTGCTGAAATGTCCAAAACAAAAATTCAGCCAGGGTTTATAATGGCAAGTATTAGTATTAGGGGTTTATAATGGAAAGTATTAGTATTAGGGGTTTATAATGGAAGGTAATTATAAGTATCACTATTTGCTCTGCCTTTGATAAGGTAAACCAGCAAATGCTTATTTAAAATATAAATTATATATGTGTTAAATTTATGATGGGCACACTACATAATACATTTTTAATGCGCTGTATTATAGAGGACTGATCATGGGACTCGGAGGCTAGTCACTACTGAGTTCCAGTCACAGCGTTACTGCAGTTTCCATTTGGGCAAATCACTTAACCTTTCTGCCTCACTTTCCTTATCTGTAAAACAGTGTAAGATATAAAGCCCATAATGCTGTGGGTACCAGCATGTTGGAGGCACATGTTACAAAATGTTAGTCCCCAAAAGCAGCTAAGGCATAGTTCAATCCAATCTTCCAGCAGAGTTAGAACTGTCTTAACCATGGGGAAGGGAGAGGCACTACTGTGTTTTCATCATGTTCCCCAGCACAATTGTTCTTGCCATAGATGATCTCTTACGGCTGGGCTACACTACAGGGGGAATAGCGTAACTGAAGTCTCATTATCTTAGGTCAACTTACCTGACTGTCCCCACGACACCAAGTCGACTGCGGCTGCTCCTCCACTGACTCCGTTTACTCCTCTTGCCGAGGTGGAGTACAGGAGTCGATTTGGGGATCGATTTATCGCATCTAGATGAGGCAATAAATTGATCCCCAATACATCGAGCGTGTAGCTGTACCCTTAGTGTCTGAGTAGTGGGAGAAGATATTAGTATTTACTTGAAGCAGAAAGCTGGTTTAACTGTAACTATTGTAGACCTGACAGTCTGCTATAATATTGTACTTTGAAGATATAAAGTGATGTGTGCCTATTACTAAATTATATTAATGGTCAACATCTATTCGTAGACTTTAAGGTCAGAAGGGACCATTATGATCATCTAGTCTGACCTCCTGCAATGCAGGCCACAGAATTTTACCCATCCATTCTTACAATATACCTCACCTATATCTGAACTATTTAAGTCCTCAAATCTTGGTTTAAGGACTTCAAAGTACAGAGAATCCTCCAGCAAGTGACCCATGCCCCCTGCTGCAGAAGAAGGTGAAAAACCTCCAGGGCCTCTGCCAATTTGCCCTGGAGGAAAATTCCTTCCCGACCCCAAATATGGTGATCAGCTGAACCCTGAGCATGTGGGCAAGACTCACCAGCCAGACACCCAAGAAAGAATTCTCTGTAGCATCTTAGATCCCATCTCCTCCAACAGATCTTATCCCCTCCAGATTCATAAATGAATCAGTATAAAATTGTTTTAATTAATTGAAACACAAGAAAAACATAATTATTTCTAAATTATACTTTGCTCTATTCAGCACCTAAGTGTATAATTGTATAATATATGCTTGCAGAATAAACTATTGAAGTCAATAACTTGTGGTCAGATTATTACTAACTGCTTGCAGTAAGGTTTCTTGTTCCTTCCTCTGAAGCAGCTAGTATTGGCCACAGTCAGTGACAGGAGACTGATCTAGGTGGACCACTGATCTGATCTAGTATGGCAATTTATATACGTATTCAGCGGGTTCTGTGCAGAGGCAGAGATCTGCCCATATGGAGCATCTTGCAAGATTAGGGCCTAAATTTACAATCCTGTGAGTAGTTAGATATTTTTTGCCACATACAAATCTGAGGTCCAAAGCTGGCGGTCTGGCTGCCGGCTCCCGCCCCGATCCCGGCAGCAGGCGGTCTGGCTGCCGGCTCCCGCCCGCTGCCCCGGTCCCAGCCACTGGCGGGCTGGCTGCCGGCTCCCGCCTGGGTCCCAGTAGCGGGCCAGCTGGCTGCCGGCTCCCGGCTGCCGCCCGGGTCCCAGCAGCGGGCGAGCTGCGGAGCTGCTGCCCTGACCCTGTGGCGGGCGGGCTGCTGCTCCGACAGCTCGGGTTTTTTTTTATTAAATAACGGACTTTTTGATTTAACGGACACCCCCTCGCCCGAATTAGTCCATTAAATGGAGGTTTTACTGTACTGTATGCCTAAACTATTTGTTGGTCTGATTGTTCCAGAAGGGGGAGGGTAGTTTTCAGAGGAATCGGACAATTAGGCTAATGATGCTACCATACAAAATTTCACTTAATTGACAAAGCGAAGGAGGTGGGGACACAGAGCTGGTTTGGATTAGCTGGAGTTTTAACTTAAGAGACATTGTATGTACACTTGTTGAGCCTTCATAATTCGCAAGTGAAACACTTCATTTGCTGTTTTCACATTCACAAATGGTCATTTTGTTTTTCTGGTATAACTTTTCCTTTGTCAGGCTCTTGAGGTGCTTTGTCCAGTTAAGCAGTTCTTATTTTACAGACATCTTGGACTCTTCTTGTGGCAGTGCCTTTCTCCACTCGCAATTTATTATGTCTTTCTGCCCTTGCTGAGGCTCCTTCTGGACTTTCTATAAAGCAAACCTAGAGCAGAGGATGGCAAACTGATGACTTTCAGTTGAGTAAAACTGCTGCTGCCACATTAACTAATCTTTAATTCATTGGGCCTTCTTTTGATGATTTAGAGTCCATACTTCTACCTCAACTCAATTGTGTTCTGAAGGTCTTGTAAAAATAAATCCAGTTGATCAGATTTCTGTTGAATTCTTACTGCACTGAGATATGTAGAGTTGTAAAAGTTACACTAAATTACGTAAGCCTTATTTGAAAAATGTGAAGCCTTTGCTTTATACATGCTTTGGTGGCTCTGTTATGCTAATTTAATAGTTTACTAACTTTGAATGTATTTTGCAAAATTCCTTATTCTTCACACTTAATCATGCTTTTTCAATGACTTCCTCCTTTAGAAAACATGGAAGCAAAGCTCTTCAGAATGTCAGTATTTTGTACTGTTTATTCATATGACTGTGATCTGAACAACAAAATAAAGCCTGTTTTGATTTGTGTTTTAAATGCTGGTTAGTAGAATTCAAATGCAACCAAAATTAATCAAGACTTCTTATGTCAGTTGTCAAACTCATTCCACTGCTGCCCAGCCTCTTTTTCCAGAAAATTTGTTAATTTGTTAATTGAGAGAGCTGTTTCCTTTTTTAAATAACTGGTTATTAAAATCTTCTTGACAGCACATCTGTATGAAGGAGGGAAAGAAATAAATCTGTGTTGGAAGGAGTTGAGTGTGATATTGAGATAATGACAGTGGGATTGGGGGCGGTGGTGGGTTTGCCCAAGAAACATGAACAAAGTTTTAAACCTTGCAGGTGATGATGATTTTGTTGTAATTATTTAAAGGGACTAGGTTGGACATAAGCTATGTTAGTTGCTGGAATGAGTGGATATTTAAACAGGTATCTTCTTTGTATACCTTTTAATTATACTCTGCTACTATTTCTTATTTCAGCTTTTTAGTAATTGGAGGCAACTTGCCCATCCTTTCTTTTCATATGTTCTGAACGTCACAATGCAGTTGTGCTTTAGCATATGGCAAGTTAGTGAATTTAAAATATTTTTAGTGTACTGCAGATTTTTAGTGATTTCTAATAACATAATTGGCTACCCTCATTGCCCAGTTTGACATTTTTCTGTTGTGTTGAGATACTTTATTTTGTTTGGAAACAGCTATTCTCATATTACATTTTAGTACAGTATTGGAGCAGAGAGGTTCCCAATGGGGATGTAATAGTTTTGGGTAATACAGAGTATTATGTATCTGTAGCAGTTGTGTAGCTTTTGCCAAGTTTTCGTATTTGATTGCTATAATTTTTCTAAAAGGAATGCTACTGAGAATCAAACAAACGTGGGGGAGAAAAGAACAAGAACTCCTGGAAAGGGAAATGTCTAGAGCAGAGGATCCCAAAATGTGGTACTTGTAATCATTAGTGGTACATGAGCTTGATGTTCCATCATTCATTTCACAGCAATTTTTAAGAAGGTGATGCATGCACCAATAAAGTTTGGGAGCCACTGGACTAGAGCATCACCGAGAGAGGTGTTATGCTGAGTCTGATTGCTTATGGCATAAAGACTTTTTGAAATTGTATGCTAAGACTGTGCAGGAAGCATCTACAAATTCTTGAGCATCTGAACTGTTCCAGGTGTTGAAGAGCGTGGTTAATCCAGGATGTATCCACTCGGATAGGGTAGAGTCAACTATTTCATACATGAGGTGTGTTCAAGCCAATTTAGTCTGATTTTGAGGAATCTTAGTTAGCTCTGAATTCTCTCACACTTGGTAGCAGAACCATGGATGGAGAGAATGATGGAAGAAGGAAGGCAGGGACAAATAAGGAGTCTTGCCTGCTTGAGTTTCAGCCTGGTTTTGGAGGGCCTCAAAAAGCTTTTAGCAACAAGCTGTGAATTGTACCTGTTCTTCATTGTGGAGGTAGCTGTTCCATCATTGTCACTGCCCTTTGAGAAAGTAGGATACCAACATCTCTTACTAGACAGCTGCACAAGAATCTGTTTCTTGACTGAAAGAATCATGTTAGTTATCACCCTGTATTGAATCTCCCAGCTGAGATATGGGGGGGGGGGAGGGGAGAGGAGGTGGAATGTTATTGATAAAGTTATATAATAGTAATTCTCACAGTAGCTGGAGTCTTCCAGTTTCGTAAATCGCAGTCAGTTTAGCTTTAGTCCTGGATATGATGCGAACAGTGCACTGGTAGCCTTGCTCGTTGATCTTTCTCATAATGGATAACCAGCTGTCTTTGCAGATTATCTTAGGTCTATCAGCTCTGACGGAGTCAGACCAGAAGGGTATAGGAGAGTGCTGGAAGGCAGGTATATTAGCCTCAGGATGTGCACCTTTTGGTTTCCCAGGAGGTGGGTGGGCCTAAGCCCACCTGTTGCTGAAGTCCCTCCCCCAGCCTGGCGGGAGGGACACTAGACCCGGGGCCAATTGATTATGGGGGACAACTAATGAAAAAAGGACAAGGGAGTGCATGAGGGTTACAGGTTCAAAACGAGGGTACAGGATGGGGACACCGAGCAGAGAACCCCGCTCAGCGCCCACTGCTCCATGAAAACGCAGAGGGAGGCTGTGGACGCTGCCCAGTGGAACTCTGCCCGGATGCGTGACTGAACGAGTGACCGGATGACCTGAAGGAGACCCCACAGTCGCACTGGACTCAGGATGTGCATGTCTCTGTTCCCTGGATAGCCAAACAAAGGCTACTCCAGGCCAATCAAGACACCTGGGGCCAATTAAGAAGATTCTAGAAGGCAGTAGAAATAGCTAGCCTGATTAGGACACCTGAAGCCAATCAGGGACTGGCTGAAACCAGTTAAAAACCCTCCTAGTTAGTCTGGTGGGTGTGGATGTCAGGAGCTGTGAGAGGAGGTTGTGCTGTTGGTGAGACTGAGTGGTAGACAACAGATACGCACGGAAGGAGACTTGAGGTAAAGGTGAAGAGGAGTTTGAAGAAGTGGGGACTGCTGTGGGGAAGTAGCCCAGGGAATTGTATTGTGTTTGGTGGCTAAAAGGTCAGCCATCTTAGCTGATACCATTAGGGTCCCTGGTCTGGAGCCCGGCGTAGAGGGTCGGCCCAGGATCCCTCCCCCCCTTCTACCTCACCTAACTAATCACAGTGAGCCTCTGAGGCTAGCACAAACCTCGGAAGCGCGGGACCCACAGGGATAAGGCCAAAGCTTTGCCACACAGCATATTTTGATATAATCGAAGACAGCGTCATTGACATGCCTGCAGGAATAGATGGAGTTGCTAGTTTGTGACTCCTGTCTTTCCTGACTAGGTGTTTCTTCCTAACTTGCTAGCTTCTTCAGGATTCTAGTTTATTGCCCCAGCTGCCCAATGAGAGCCCGTTAGGGAGAGGCATGTGTGTGTCCATGTGTGTGTGATACCCCTAGCTTTGTTTCCGTTTTATTGGACCAGGGTGTATATGTGAGTGATTCACTCAATATCTGGTCAAGATTAGGATTTAATATGACTGTTATTATAGCGCTCTGATATTCAACCCAGTTTAAACTAAGGTTATGCTTTTAGAGTATGGGAAGCAGCTGAAAGAAAGGGTAGCAGTTATTCCATCTCCTTTGATTATGTGAGTGTGTGTCTGCCATTTGTCACTTAAGTTCACAGGTGTTTTAATTGTATACCCTGGTAGCAGATTTGTCATGACTTTTCTTTTTCTCCCATCTGCACATCATGAAGGCTGCAACATTTTATATTCATTGTGGCCTTTGCTACAGTTAGCCATAATCAGACCTTGAGATTGGATTGGATTACTGCAGTGGTTCCCAAACTGGGGTTCAGGGACCCCTGGGGGTTTGCAAAATGTTACAGGGGGCTCTCAGGGAAAAAATTCCCTAATGGCGGACAGAGCTGTCCCTAGGAACCCTGGGCAGCACAGCGCGAGCAGCGGAACCCCTGGACTTCCAAGAGCTAAGCAGATCAAAGCATCTCTATCACACTGAGGTGATTTAAATGTCAAGACTCCTTATAAGAAATGGAAAGGGAGGTGGATATTTTTTGCCATTTTTAAAATTAAATAGACGGCTAGTATTGCTTTAAAAATTATTATGAAGAACAAGTTTAAGCTTTGTTGTAACGCGCATTGTTTGCCTGGACTGCTCAAGAGCTGAATGCTTGTGTAGGAGGAACTCTTTGAGTTGGCTTCTTAAATACCTTCCTGCTGTTTCACATCAGATACTCCTTGATGAAACATAGGAGTCTGGCCTTTTAACAGGCTTATTCAAAGTGATACAAGCTACGAAAGTGAGATCTTGGAAGAGTGTTGCCATTTTCATAATGTAATAAAAATACTGTAATGATAAATGATAATTAATAATAGTGTGTAATAAACATGTCATAAAAAGAAATTTTATATTTCCAAGATGACTGCTCTTACAGTTTATACTCAGGTAAAGGAGAAAATCCCTGGAAATATTCATTTTTAGGAGAGGGTTCACGAGACTTGACATTTTAGTGAAAGGGGTTCACAGGTTGTTAAAGTTTGGGAACTACTGGATTACTATAATGCACTCTACATTGTACCTGAAGACCATTCTAAAACTTCAGCTTGCACAGAATGTTGTGACCCACTTAAATAGCAGTGCTTCCTTCAGAGGCGGGGGAGGAGGGGGTGCTTTACTCCAGTACTCTGTGACCTGAACTGGCTTCCAGTTTTTCTGGATACAATTCTAAGTGATGGTTTAGATGGATAAAACTCTAACTAGTTGGGTCCTGTCTACCTTAGAAGCCATCTCTTATCATAAGATCTGCACAGTTGAAATAAGCAGAGGCACTCAAGCTAAACAACCTCCTGGGTCAGCCAGGAAGAATCTGATGGCGGGGAGGAGGCCCTCTACTTTAAAAGTGACCTTCATGACACATTGCAAGGCCTACTTGATTTTCCATGCTTTCAAGAACAGATTGCATTGTTGGGTGGGTTCTGTGAAGGTTAAAGAAATAGAAACTGTCAAGAATCAGAGAGGTAGCCGTGTTAGTCTGGAATAGCAGAGGTAACAAAGAGTCCTGTGGCACCTTAAAGACTAACTATAGTATTGAAGCATAAGCTTTCGTGGGCTAATACCCACTTCGTCGGATGCAAGCAGTGGTCACTTATGCTTCAGTACTTTAGTTACTCTTTAAGGTACCACAGGACTCTTTGTTACCTCTGAAATAGAAACTGTTGACCCTAATGTGGATTAAAAAGTTGCTGTTGTTCAGTTTACCTTGTAAGCTTTGTATTTGTTCTTTTAACTTTAATGTGACTTGACTTTAGGATGGGCATGTTTTATAATTCACAATGAATAAATAAAATGTTATTAAATTTGTTTTTTTATCATGCACAATAATAGTTTGGGTTGACTAGAGAGTTCTGCTCTGGTAAATGTTTGCCCTTGTTTGGACATTGACGAGGTGAAATGTCATGCAGTTTGTTAAACAGGCAGCTTCTCTAGAGGAAATGAGGATTGACACCAAGCAACCTTGCTTGTCTTTAGTAGTACTATACATTATTGTTAAGAGTTAGGGTGTGTAAAGAAGCCATATGTTCTGGGCTCTGTCCTTTGGTCTTTATAAACGCAAGATTTTCCTCCCCCCCCCCTTAAAATAAAAAAACCCCACAACCCCTCCCCAGAAACTGTTACTACATGATTTGTCATAACACACCTTTTATAGAGTTGATGCTGGTGACCATTATTTTATATTTATAGCACCCACAATGTACAAAGTACTGTCCATACATACGAAGACACAATTCCTGATCCAAAGAACTCAGTCAAAGGTCATTTGGTGATTGTTTCTCTCTTTTTTTCCCTCTCCCTCCAGATTTGTCAAGGAACAGACTCTCAGAGCTGCCTGCAGAAGCTTGTCACTTTGTTTCCCTTGAGAGCCTTAACTTGTATCAGAACTGCATTCGTTACATCCCAGAGGCCATCCTCAACCTACAGTCTTTAACATTTCTAAATATCAGGTATCATCACATTTAAATCTTGATTTTAATAGCTATCTTATAGACTCTTGCAACCTTTGGAGCATTAGAAGGTTACACAAATAAAGTATATAACCTGTGTGTCTTTATATTACGTGCCATCAGATAGAAATAATCTTAATTTTTGGCACTTCTGGATTCATGTTAAGTACCTGAAATCTCCTTTTACATGCTTGCTCCAAATCTTGACAGCCACTGCTCCTTCTTTGTGATCTCCCATCTGTCCAGGATTATAGATATGAGGGTAGAGGAAAGATAAATTGCCTACTTGTCCTCATTAAGCAGTCGGAATTCCTTTTTTTCTCTCTCTCCATTTTATTTTTTCATGAAGGTCTGTGATGTGAAGGGATTTGTTTTTTTGTTTTGTTTTCTTTCCTATGGGATCTTTAAATGACAGCTCTTGAGGTTCTGGAAGATAAATTAACTCCTCTGGATATTATAAGTAATGAAAGAGGAAAGATGATCTTGTGGACAAAGCACAGGATTGGGACTCAGGAGATCTGAATTCTTTTCCCAGCTCCACCACATACATACTGCGTGACCGTGGGCAAGTCACTGCGCCTTTGTGCCTCACTTTCCTCATCTATAAAATAGTGACATCTACCTCATAAGGGTATTATTGATTTGCTTGATGTTTGTAAAGTGCTTTGAGATTTTTATGGTGGAAAGATCTATAGAAATGAAAGGACATTTATTATTATTAGCACTAGTGGTACAAACAGTAGCACCTGTTCATTACATGTTCTTTCTCCTGTTGCGCTGTGAAAGACCCATGAAAATGGCTAACAGCCTGGCTATGCAGGGGAAAAGGTAAAAATAACTGTACTCAAAGTGTTGTAAAGGATTCTCAAAGGATATAAGCGGAAAATATAATATTTTCCTGTAATCTTTCAGTTATAGTAATTTTAGATGTGGTAGGTTTTAAAAATATTTTCAGGTATAATTTGTAATTCTTAAATTGGCAGAGTCCCTTTAACTGGAGTTGCTGAGGAGATGTTAATAGTCGTACTTAATTTCAAATTATGATCTGCTAAGATGTGAGGCCACTTGTAGATCTATATTAAAATATTATTGTTTCTTTTTGATGACAGTTGGGCGTTGATAAACAATTGTGAATTATGCAATAGTGCTAGTTTTAAATAAAGTAGAAAAATTACCTGTGGCTAGATTTTTCTAATCCTTTGGGACTTTTTCCTATTGGCTTTAGTTAGTATTATTTCCTTTAGCTTCTATGGTATAATCAAAAGTTCAGGCATGGATGGGGAATGGGTCAGGTAACGAAGCAGAAATGAGCTGCAGCTGAAATAGTCCAGACAGATTCTGACCCAAAATAAATATAGCAGTTTCAGTGACTGAAGCCATGTGGAAAGCCTTTGAATAAGGTAGCTGAGTAGCTGGAGGCCTCTCTTTTTTTAATCACTATATTAAAGCAAGCAACTTTAGCTCAGTTTACACTGTTTATATCAAATCTTTGTGATCTTGTATACACTTAAGTTATCAAAGCAAAGGTCAGTCAAGAGTGATTAAGCATTATTAAGAGAAATTGGCATCTTTGAGTTATATAATGTCAGACAATGGATGTCTGAGTAGTTCTTAATATGCAAAGACTTTTTATAAAAAGATGTCTGTAAACTTAAGATATCGAATGCAAAATAATAATAATAATTTCATGCTTGCTAGATTCCTAAAATAAAAGGAATGGACCAATGCTAGTAAAAATGCTGTTTTGAAAATAAGGTGTCTCAGACTGACATTGAGGAGAGACGACTAGCAACTGTGCAAATTGCTCAGAATTTCTTTTTTCTAAAGATAGTCGACATATGGAAGAGATTGCTGATGTCAGAGGAAGTAAGCAGTATATATCTACTCAAGATAGAGCTGGACAACCTCTTTTTGTATGTAAATAAATAGAGAGCCAGGATAGAGCTAGTAATTAAATATGTGAGGCTGAGACAAATAAATGTGTCTTGGGTTTGTAAGTTACACATTGAGCAAATCAAGCATATTTCCTTTTTTTAGAACTGGTGTAATTCAGATGTAGTTTAAATAGAATTAGCAATGAAAGCATAATATTGCCTTTTTCCTTTTGATGAAAAATGAATTAAGTTAGGTGTTTTTAACTTTAAAATGCCTAACTTTAAAAATAGTGGCCATTGATCATGTTTCAACTACGGTACATTTTAAACCGTGAATACCCACCACATGCATATTTCAGAATATAATCAATATTAACTGTATGTGCAATAAATTTTCTTGAATGCACAGTACTGATTGCACAGTATCTTGTTTGTTTATGCACCTTAGGCATTGTATAGGAGCACTGTTTTGTATTTAAATCAGTGATGTAAAATACACATCCAAGATTTATTGTCTAAAAATACAGATTCTGGTGCTATCAATTTTACTCATTCTTGTGGGTTTACTTTCTTGCTTTGAAAAGTAAAACCTTGCTCTGTAAGTAAGGGTCGTTGCTCCTTGAATAACTAGATAAAGATCAAGAAAGAGAGGAATACTTGTAGCACCTTAGAGACTAACCAGTTTATTCCTCTCTTTCTTTACGGATACAGACTAACACGGTTGCTATTCTTAAACCTGTTAGATAAAGATAGGAAGTTATTGATAGTAAGGTGAGGGATATGATGGGAAACTAATAACTGACAAAGACAACACAACCCAAAACTTAGTTTAATTCTAACTGTATGGAATCTCTCATGAAATAGAATCCAGTATTCTTTGGACAAAATCCAGATATATTGAAGAGAGAAAAGACTGTTAGCCTTTTAAGTGTCAACACTTATTAGCTGTCAAGAGGTGTCCCAAGAAAGAGAAGTATTTAATTGCAACTTCTAATAAAGTACAGGGAATTTTCCTTTGAGTACATTGCACTGGTAGCTTTTAAACAGTTTTTTACAAAACATAAATACACATGTCTACCTGTAATAAAACTTAATTTCCTGACCTGTAATTATAACCGTGTTGTAGCCTGTTATTGAACTTCAACTGTATACTGCAACCTGCATTATTAAAACCAGTGTTTTAAGAGGTATGCCGAACCCCTGTTCACAAATTAGTAATGATACTACTTTAGAAAAAAAACAACACTTTGCATTACATCTGGTGTTATCCCTTTGCCAATTACATTTTGCTTATCTTCCTTTTTTGCTTTATGGTGTGCATTGTAGGAATAGGATATGAGTCAGAGATGGATTTCCTATTGCTGTGATCTCTAACAGGTGTATTTCAAATTAATGTCCCTTGATACCATCTGAAATTAGTTCATGTACTACTCAGGAGAAGGATTTTGTAGTGGGAAATTTAGAGTCCACACACTAGAAAAACAATACCACATTTTGATAAACTTGAGTTTAATACCTCGTTAAAACCTCCGTAAGGTAACATTAACTTTTCCTTAGTTTTCTAGTCATTTTCCAGTCTGATTGCTTCTGTTTACAAATAAATCATAGCATTCTCGTTTTATAAACCAACCTCTTCCTGTCTGAATCATTCACTGAGGTTGCAGTCCAGTTACATGACCTCATGTTTCCTTTGATGGTCATAAACTGTGATGTGTCAAATAGTGGATTGTAACATGTCCAAATTCATTGTGGCAAAGATTTCTTAAATGCTTATTACTATGATAATTGGCCCTATTACAAATTAAATAATTAAAACACACACTTAACATTTCTACTGAACAAGTAATATGCTGATTCTACCCTATGCTGTTCCCCACATGGTAACTGCATGATGCCTAAATATGGTCAGACTTTGAAAGAGGAAGTAAGCTTCAGAGCCTAAAAGCCTCCTACAAAAATGCCGTATCTGCCCCCCAGCCCCAGGAGTAGTAGCAGATTCACAGCTTCTGTTTACAACACATCTTGGTAAAGCAAAGGATAAGAAAGATGTATAAAGAGACTGCAAGATACCAGCTTACCTGTAAATGTGTCTCAAAACTGACTTCATGCTCTTATATCCTGTCAAAATAGGGTACGTGATTTCGGGATTCTCTTACATTGTGTTAAAATTGGTAAATGGTCTCTTCCCATATTCTGACTTTTTTTTTTTCCCTACCCAAAAGTCGAAACCAGCTTTCAACATTGCCAGTACACATGTGTAGTCTACCGTTGAAAGTTTTGATAGCAAGTAATAATAAATTGGTCTCACTACCTGAAGAAATTGGACAGCTCAGACACCTGACAGAGCTTGTGAGTATATACTTATTGTTAATGATTGCTGTTCAGTCCTTAATTTACAGATGATTTGCTCTAATGGGTTTAAATTTCATTGAGATGAAATAACTTTATTCAACTGAGGGAGGGAAGGTGGTCCAGTGATTAGGATACTGCCCCAGGACTCATGAGACCAGGTTCAGTTCCTGGCAATGCCGCTGACTTCCTGTGTGACTTTGGGCAAGTCTCTCTGTGCCTCAGTTCCCCATCTGTAACATGGGGATAATAGTACTGCCCTGCCTCACTAGGGTGTTATGAGGGTAAATACAGTTTAAAGATTGTGAGGTGCTCAGATACAACAGTAATGGGGTCCAGATAAATACCTAAGACAGAATCAGAATGGAACTTTGTTTAAACAAATACAGTGCTACTAAGACATCCACATTAATATATCATATACTAGTGAAAATACCCGGCGTTGCTCGGGTCAGTCGGAGGTGGGGAGGGGGCAGACAGCTGAGTGAGTGCGGGGTCCGTTGGATGGGGGAGGGGGCAGAGAGCAAACCTGACACCCCCACCTCACCCCCCCCACCAAACCCACACCCCCACCTCACTTACCCCTCGACCAACCCTGACTCACATTTTCACCCCCCCCAACCCAACACCCCCACGTCTCCCCCCTACCAACCCCAACACCCCCTGACCAACACCCACACCTCACCCCCCCATAGACCAAACCTGACACACCCACCTCACTTCCCCCCCCAACCAAACCCGACACCCCTACCTACCACCACAAACAAACTCGACACCCACACCTCACTTACCCCCCGACTCCCCTCCTCACCCCCCCAACCAAACCCAACACCCCCACCTTACCCCCCCCACCAAACCCAACACCCCCTAACCAACCCAACCCCCACACCTTACCCCTCACCCACCCCAACACCTTCCCACCCCCCCAGACGAAACCCAACACCCCCACCTCATCCCCCGACCAAACCCGACACCCCCACCTCACTTACCCTCCGACCAAACCCAACTCGGGTCCGTCGGAGGTGGGGAGGGGGCAGAGAGCTGAGTGAGTGCGGGCTCCGTTGGAGGGGGGAGGAGGCAGAGAGCTGAGGGATTCCGGGGTTCCGTCGGAGGGGGGAGGGGGCAGAGAGCTGAGGGATTCCAGGGTCCGTTGGAGGGGGGAGGGAGCGACAGCTGAGCAAATGCGGTGTCCGTTGGAGGGGGGTATTATGACATCATAACTATGTCACAGAGAACAGCAGCTGCCCAGCTGAAGTGATTGGCCTTTAAATAATTTCACCTCTGGGGGGCGTCAGAGGTGAGATTTGAAAAAATTTCGACTCTTACCCTGATTAGGACCCCAAGACCTCTAACTGTACCAAATTTCAAGTCTCTAGCTCAAACGGTGTGGCAGGAGTAAGCTTACATACACGTATACACCATTTGACTTTTATATATATATAGATTCTGCATTCCAGATAAAAGTTCCACGTGGGTGACTCCAGTTCCCTGCCATACACGCATTATCCTATAGCAGGGGTGGGGAACCTTTTTTCTGTCAAGGGCCATTTGGACATTTATAATGTCATTTATAATGTCAGGAAGCCTAGGCTGGCAACGGGAGCTGAGACCCCAGCTGGCAAGGGAACAGCGGGGGAAACCCCAAAGCAGTGGCAGGCGGAGTGCTTAGCCCTGCACTGCTTTGGGGTTTCCCCCGCTGGCCCCTTGCCAGCCAGGGTCCTGCTGCCTGCCCCAGTCAGTTCCCGCTATCAGCCTGGGTGTAGGGGGTGATCTTCATTTACCCCCGCCCAGCCTCCCCCCATCTAACCGCCTTTCCTCCCCCACCCCTGCCTGGCCCGGCCCATCCCACCGAACCTAACCCCCCCCCACTCCCAACCCAGCCTCCTGCCCCCCCATGCCTGACCTGCCCAGTCCAGCCTCCCCCCCACCAGACCTCCTTCCCTCCCACACCCACGCCTCACCCACCCCATCCAGCCTAGTCTCCTGCTCCCCTCCCCGCCCGCCCAGCCTGGCCTCCCGCCCCACCGCCCCCTTGCCTGCCCCCCAGCCCAGCCTCCCCCCCACACCCCGTTTACCGTCAGCTCCCCGCGGCTCCTCCGTTCACCGCCCGGCTAACGGTGCACGCACGGCGCCGGCGGCTCCCCCAGGCACGAGCCGCCCCCGCCTGGTGGCTGCGTGTTGCCGGCGGCTCCCCCAGGTGCGAGCCGCCCCCGCCTGGCGGCCCGCGCGCGTCCCTGGCCGGCGGCTGCGGCACATCCTTGGCCCCGCCGCGGGCCGGACAGAATTATTTGGCAGGCCGTATAAGGCCCGCGGGCTGGAGGTTCCCCACCCATGTCCTATAGAGTATACAGTCCTTTATTAGCTAGTATCTGATGTCCCAGGATCTCTCCATATCTGGTAGAGACAGTTGCAAAGTGGTGATATATATGGAATTATTTGTTCATCAGGCATAAGACCAGAAGAAACCAATAGATCATCTGGTCTTACCTGCTATATATCTCAGACCATTGATTTTTTTCCCAGTTACCTGTGTGTTGAGCCCAATAACTTGGGTTAGACTAAAGCATTTCAGTCCTCAGGAGACTTGTGTGCCACAAGCAGAGAACAGGAGAGAGTGAGGTGCCACTAATTCCCACTCCCCTGCAGTCTCAGGCAATTGGCTAGGTGGAATATGTCCAAATGATCCCAGTGTGTGATCTATGCTTCATGGATTAAAGCATGTATTTTAGATAGATACCTCATCTTATTATAAAGATGCCAACTGATGATGAGTCCACCCCCAGCCCTGGTTAAATGTTCCAGTGTTTAATTATCCTCATTGCTAGGAAATTGCATCTTATTTTAAGGTTGTACTTGTTTAACTTCTGCTTCCAGACATTGGATCTTGTTATGCCTTGGTCTGCAAGACTGAAAATCCCCCACTAGCAGATCTCTTTTCCATGTAAAAATGCCTGGACACAGTGGTCAGGTCACCTCTCAGCCTTCTCTTCGATAAGCTGAATAGATCACACCCCGTAAGATTTCACCTCATAAGATTTATTTTTCAGTCCCAGAATCATTTTTGTCACCCCCTTTCAGATTCTCTGCAGTATTTCCACATCCATCTTGAGACAAGTGTCTCAGGAGGGGTAGTTGGTGGCATGGCTCTCTATAAAATATCACTCCCTAAGATCAGGACGTCAAGGCAAATAAAGATGGGGTTTAAATAAATCCCATTGTACACTAATGTGCTCGTTTGCTAACTTAATATACGTGGAAATATCATTATACCTTCACTTTTTCCATAACGTGTAAGTTATCTAAAGAGCTTTTATGATCTAATGTCATTACTCCTGGGTTCATTCTTTTCTTTGCTCTGCTGTTGTTGGGAGACTGAAAAAAATATTTTGTGCTTCTGTTTCCCCATCTGTAAAATGGGGATAATTAACGCTTAGCTTTGTCACAGTGCTGAAACTTAATGAATGTTAGTAAAGAACTTTGACAATCTTAGGTGTCATAGAAGTGTTTCTTTTTTTTCTAGTTTATAAATAAAACACTACCTGACAGAGTTAATATACATAAACTTACAAAACCAGAAGGCAGGAATTGCCTATTAGCAATGAGATTCATTTAAACAGGCTGACAGTATCAAAACAGTAGCTCACTTTGTAGTTTTGTATTGCAGGATGTGAGCTGTAATGAAATACAGACAATACCTCCACAGATTGGCAGTCTGGAGTCTTTGCGTGACCTAAACATCAGGAGAAATCATTTGGTGCATTTACCTGAAGGTGAGATCAGCAGATGAAAGTCTGCCGTATGTAACAACTGAGATTTTTGACACTTTTATGCTTTTTAAAGCTCGTTTTTCTGAGAGCTAGTAGTAAGCATACTGTTTATTATAGCTACTAGATTGAATATTTGTTTTCTGTCTCCAGAACTTGCAGAATTGCCTTTGATTCGATTAGATTTCTCCTGCAATAAAATCACAGCAATCCCTGTTTGTTATCGGAACCTCAGGCATCTTCAGACAATCACACTAGATAACAACCCTCTACAGTCACCTCCTGCCCAGGTGAATCATAGTTTGGAATTAGAATGTCTGCTATTTTCACTAGAGGATGTAAACTGAGCTTAGAAACTGAATGGTTAAAACTTTCTTTTGTAAACAGTAAGATTTTAAAGAACCTGTATTTCTCTAGAGACCTTAAAGAAACCCATGGCAGAAATACTCTTCCACTTCCCTTAATTTAGTTCTACTGGTACTGGGTATGTGGTTACTGCAGGAATTCCTTCGTTAGCCTTTTGAATAAAATTCTCATTGTACAGTATAAGTAAAATAAGCAAGTGGCTCTAGATCAGAGTAAGCATTGAGGGAGAGGAAGAGCTATGAACAAAAACATTTTTGAGCCATTCTGCTGTGGGAACCTAGAAGTGCAATACATTTTCATTCATTTTATAGCAGTCTGCCCAAATTACAGCCTGCAGGCTAAATACAATGTGGTCAAGGGCTGACTTCATCCTTAATATGTATGTATAGTCCTGGGGAATGACCTGCTTCCTCTAAAACAGAGTAGGAAGTGCAGTTGACCTATAGTTACCATAGATTCTGCCTCCATATTAAAGATGAAGGGAGTTAGAAGTGGCGTCACTTGATTCAAATTAGGCCTGGCTCCGGTTGGCCCAGGTTTGGGTGCCTCTGCTGTAGTTCCAGGTTTTACCCCTTACATATACATATAGCTTCTTGTTCACGTAGAAGATCATTGACATGATAAAACCTTATGGGCAAACTTACACAGTCCAGATGTTTTTGGAAAAAGCCTCCAATTTTTTATTATACATATATTCTGTGACACTTCAATATAATGGTTTGTTTGTAATGGGGAAAGGTTCAGAAAATGGATGAAGAGCTGTAAGAATTTTATAAGCATTTACTTATTGACCTTTGAGCATGGTAATACATTGTTCCCAACAGCTAGTTAATGTCTTTACAATGTTTAGATAAAATAAAGTGCTCAATATGTTTCTGGATTTCCTTTTTTGTAGATATGCATAAAAGGAAAAATCCACATATTTAAATACCTGAACATAGAAGCGTGCAAGATAGCTCCAGACTTGCCTGATTATGATAGGAGGCCCATGGGATTTGGCTCGTGGTAAGTTTGTGCATATTCTGTTTGATGTGGATTGGGGAAAACTTGTCTACTCTCCTGAATTCAGAAGAGGCAGAAACTAGGTCCACTGATTGTTGGTTAGTGTACTTGAATAATGCAGATATCCCATGTAGTATTTTCACTGCAGTTTTACACAAATGTAAAATTCTTTGATTAAGTGGACAAACCCATAGTGCTGCTAGTGAAATCCGAAGCACTAAATCATTGTAGATTCTAACAGGGGAAAAATTTGGCTTCTTTATCTATACATTTTGCTGCTGGCCCACACTGCCCTTTTTTTAAGTTTTTGGACTCATGTAGTTATCCTAAACACAATACCGCTGCTCTCTCCTATATTTTACCCAGTTTTTAAAACTATTGCTTTTGTTTAATCGTTACTGCCATTTTCAACAGAGAACTGGTTCCCAGTCTTTCAGATGATTGTATCAGTTTACCAGAATAAGATATTGACTGTACCGATCAGTGTCTGTAGACTCCTGTTAAGTTATGTGACCTTTACCCTTTGAGCCGTTCCAGACCAATCTCTTAGCTGTGAGACTGAAATATGGAGCGCTCAAGCTCAACATTGGATCATGCATGACTGAGTGGAAGGGAGAGGCAGCAGCAGTGCCCCACAGGAGCCTAGCACTAGGTTCAATGTTGAGGTAGGGAGGGTAAGTCTGGAATGCAAGATATAAAAGTTTGAAGTACTGGTACCTGGCTCACTGGGGTAGGAGGAATCAGTTGTACTGATTAAGTTTTGAAAGGCTTTGGTAGTTCTAGCCGTGAATAGAAAGGACATTGAACTATATGCATGTATTACAATGTGACTTCAGAACTCTGTCTGTGAGTGATGATCTCTTCATGTTAGTGGCACATCTTGTCCCCCTTATTTTTATAGCTAAATTTATTTTCATTACAAAAAGGTACTTTAGACACTGCATTTCAAAGTGATTATTGCACTTCTCAGGTGGTTAGCTACTCTTCTTTCAGCTTCATGCCTTATGCATCAGAACCCAAGCATGCTGTAAAAATGTACTGCCCCCACTGTCTTATGGCTCAATTATTGCTGCTTGCAGCCAGCTAGTCAGTGAGGAATAGGATCTGCAGTCTCTGAGGATTTCTTAATGGCTGTTGTCTGTAATGAACATATAAAGCCCTGAGCAGTCAGTAACTCTCTGTTTTCAGAAGTAGGGGAGAGCGTGGGAACTGTGAACTGTAACTGTGAATTTCTGAGTTATCAGACACAGTGATGATGAAATATTTTTCAAATGCAAGGAGGGATAGAATATGAAGAAAATTTAATCCAAAAGGAAAAATACTGTTTGATTCTAACTGTTGAATTTTGATCTTCTTCCATTTTAAATGCTTGTTCAGTGCAAAATTGCTTTTCTTTAGATTCTCAGGATACGAATGTAGTCATGATTAAAATGGAATTACTGTAGTGTGTCATGTGGGAACCTGTGTCTCATTTTTATTTCTCCTTTTATAATTCCTAAAAAAACAGTGGTTTTGATCCAGTATTTAGGTGTTGTAAATTATTGGCTTAAATGTGGTCACTGTGTAGACCATTACATGTGCTGCCTGAAGTTTTCTTTCCCCAGTTGGTCTTTAATTGAAAAACAATATTACCATTGTCTGTATAATACGTAGTACTTTGTTAGGATATTTCCCCCCCTTAGAAGTAGACTACAGTATCCTGTAGCTATGTATTCCCGGGGCCACTGTATGCATTAATTCTTTCTATAGAACAAAAGGCATGACACAGCTAATACATTTAAAAATCCAGAGGTTTTTTTTAACTACACTGAGCAATTTCAGGATTATTCTTTTCTCTTCTCACCCAAAAGAAGTGAGTTATGGTTCCCTTCCTATCTTTGTTGCTGAAGGATCCCTAATATGAATATTATCTTTGTTTAGCATCACTGAGTTCCATGCTTGCCTTCATTGCAGATGCCATCCCCAGACTTTAGAACAGGACTAAATCTTTTACAAACTCAGAGGAACAAACAGTGCTAGATCCTGCACGTTGGTCCATACAGTCAGAGCCCCAGTAACTTACATGAGGCTCTGCGTAGGGTTAAGGGTCTGCCTGTGGATCCTTTTGCAGATGTGTACATAAAAATAAGCATATTTCCCGTTTGCAGCTCTCCTTCCCTCATCCTTTATCCCTTAGTTCTTCTTTGAGTAACGTCCCTATGGGTGCTCCATTTCATGTGTGCTTATACCCCTTTCTCCTTCAATTGGAGATTTTAGGTTGCAGTGTCTGTTCAGCCCACACATCTGTCCCGTGCTTCCTCATGCCCCGCTCTAAGGCTATACAGCGCTGGGTGAACGAAACACCCTTGGTTTTTTCTCCACTGCCTTGGTCTGAGATGGACCATTAGTATGCCTTACTTTGAAATCTCTTAGCGTAGAAATTACCCTTCTTTATTTTATTGTTTAGTTATTTTATTTACTTTTTATTTGGGGGATCTTTTTCTTGATCCCTTTCTAGTTTTGACAGGGGGACCGTCCCCTGCTAGATGTCATTGCCCTGTGGTATCCCAGGATCTCTGGGCTTCAATCAGTGCATCTGTTGCCAGGAGTGCATCTTGGTCAGCGACAGGCATTCCTGTTGTATCTGCTGCCTGGGGGAGTCTGATGTCCCACAAAAGTGCTTCATCTGCTCTTCATTTAAGGGTGAATCCAGAAAAATTCGGGAGCTAAAACTGAGACTCTTAATGAGACTCTTCCAATTAGCCTCAGATCTGGGCCCTTCCCCCTCCGGACATCAGTTGCTGAAAAAGGGCAACAAGCATGCCTTCATACTGAGACCTTCAGTGCTGCACAAGCAGGACACGTCATCATCAAAGCTTTCCACCTCTAAGAGAATGTTACCCAAAATTTCTTTGGTACCATCGACATCTAAGACTGCCTCAGTACTGAGAAAACGTTGTGCCTCTCATATGGTCTGAATGCCTCCCAAGGCCTCACATCAGTACTGACTACTTCAACCAGAGTGAACTTACCAGAGCAGCGTATGGCCTTGATACTGACAACAGTCCAACTCTTCAAATCCACCTGGTACCCCAGGAGTTAAGATTTTCAAAGGATCTACTTGTTTTGGAGGAGACAGAATCTCCCTTGTTAGTTGGTACCGAAAGGTTCAGTACCGAGACCAGCACTGTCACTGAAGTGGGATCTTTTTTCAGTATCACTTGACTCTCCAGCACCTTCAGGGAGTGCTGGGGCTCCCCCACTTAAAGAAGAGGAATTTTACTCCAATTCAGATATTTCAATCCAGGGTTCCCTGGTGCTTCAGTCAAGGAATTTCCATCCTGACACTTTTGATAAGAATGGGGAGTTGTACATATGTTCTCCCAACATGGTTTGAGTACTAGTGGATACCACCCCCAATGCCTTTTGGACCTCTCTGGTGGCCATACTGGGTTCCTTGGGCTGCAAATCATCTGCAAAGTCACATGGCTATAATCTCTCTCATGGGGAGTATAGGAGGAGATGCTCCCCTACTCCAGCTGCTTTTCTTCTGTTACTTCAAGCAAAAGAATCATTTGAAGAGCAGGAGGCCAGGACAGATAAAAAGGTTTCTCTCCAAACAAATATTTCTGCATCTTCCCCAGATAAAGCGGTTATACGTCCCCAACCAACTAAGGTGACTTCAGACACGTCCAAGAGTTAATGAAGCACATTTCGGATTCCCTCCAGATCCCTTGGAAGAGGACAGAGAGACATAACAAAAACTCCTGAATATCCTCCAATAGATTCCCTCCACCTGAGTTATCCTGCCTCTTAATGAGGTTCTGAATCCTGCCAAATCCATCTGGCAGATCCCTGCAACGATTCCACCAGCTTGTAAAAGGGACTATAAAAAATATTATGTCCCAGCCAGAAACTCCGAATTTCTATTTACCCATCCAACACTGAACTCCCTGGTTGTGGAGGCAGTGAAAAACCATGGCAAACAGCATGCAAAGACCACACTATATGATAAGCACCAAAACACCTTGATCTATTCGGCAGAAAGACCTGCTCATCTGTGACTCTTCGATTTAGCATCACACGCTATCAAACTCTCATGGCTAAATACAATCATTCAAATTATACCAAATTCACAACCTTTACTGAGCATTTGCTGGCTGATAAGCGTAACCAGTTTCAGGCTATTATTAACGAGCATCAGCTGTTAACTAAAATAAAGCTAAAGGCCTTATTAGACACAACCAACACTGCTGCTCTACAGCAGTAGGCATGTGAAGGGCTTCCTGACAATACCTCAATGACTGGCAGGTCATGGGCTGGTCGTACAATGAGGTTTTTGATGCCATAAAGACAATGAGATCCCTGTTCCACAAGCTAGGGTTAAGCTCAACATCAAGAAATCCCCTTTGAGCCCCATACAAAGAATAGAGTTCAGAGGCGCCTCCTTGGATGCTACACAAGCCAGGGCTTATCTTCCTCTCCAACAGATGCTTGATGTTAGCAAATCTTGTCTCAAACATTCAAATCAGCTTACAGACATCAATAAGAAGTTGTATTCAATCACTTGAACATATATCAGTCTGCACCTTCAAAGATGGAGTCTGGCACATACCATTATAGTTTCCAGGGCTGCCTCAGGATTGTTTATACTCCAAACACAACTTGAACAAGTTAATGTCGGTGCCTCACCAGGTCTTAGTTTCCATTCAAATGATGGACTGTCCTAGAAAATGTCTGCAAGTGGATTCCATTTGTTCAATCTCCTTCCTCTATCATCATAATGATGGATGCATCTATGATGAATTGGGTCAGTGCATTTGGGGACCCTCACCATTCAGGGCAAATGCTCAGCCCAAGAGACCAACTATACATCAACCACGGGAACTCGGGAATGCCTGTATCCACTTCCTGCCTTTAATCAGGAAAAAAAACAACAACCATAAAGATTCTCATGGAGAACATAACTTGCATGTTCTTCATCAACTGAGAGGGATGGGCCAGGTACCCTTCCCTTTGTACTGAAGCAATAAAGCTCTGGAACTGGTGGATAGCCAATTGCATCCTCAGTTCAGCAACTTTCCTTAACCAGAAATAGGTTAGTAGAGAACAGCAGACACTTTTTCCAGGACTATGAATGGAAGTAGAATCCTCAGATTTTCAGTAAAAAAATTTGAACTTGGGAGTTCCAAAAATATACCTCTTTGCCACTGTGACCAACAAAATATGCAAACACTTTTGTTTAAGGGGGGTGGGGATTGGTTTCCTCTCTCTTTGGGAGCTGCCTTTCTTGTTCCATGGACAAGGCCTTCCTTGTGCATTTTCCCCCAATGCTCCTGAGTCTGAAAGTGATAAAAAAAATCAAGCATGAAAAGGTCAGGATTGTATTAATAATCCCAACAGAGCTCAAGCAGATATGGTGGTGTTACCAGATTCACCTAGCCTTCAGTCAAGCGGTCAGACTCTCTCATCCATTCCTTGTCTTCATTCTCAGGATGCCGGCTGCTTTCTTCATCCCAACCTGAAGATACTTTGCCTCAAAGCTTGGCTTGTCAATGGTTCATGAGACAGGAGTCGACTTGTTCTAAGGAAGTGTAACAGGCATTGTTGAATGGTAGGAAAGCGTCCACGAAATATACTTACCTCCACAAGTGGAAAAGATTCAGCATGTGGTTTATCCAGAAGTGTTGCCAGCTGTTCATTCTTCCCCCTCGATCATCCTTGATTACCTCCTAGTGCTGAAAATGTTAGGATTATATATGAGCTTTATCAGTGTACACTTGACAGCTGTAACAGCCTTTCATTCAGCAGTTGAGGGGTTCTCACTCTTACCACCCATCCTACAACTGTAAGATTCTGAGAGGATTGGGAAATTCTTTCTCCTAAGTTAAGAAACCCATTCCTCTCTGGGATTTGATTGCAGTACTTTGATGCCCTATGTCCCCCATTTGAGCCAATGGCTACCTCTTCCCTCATTAATTTTAGCTCAGAAGATTTGTCTTTCTGGTGGTTACCACCTCTGCTTGTGGGATTGGAGAATAGGGGCTGTAATGGCAGATCCTCCATTTCCAGTGTTTTGTTAAATTCACTCCCAAACTTTTTACCCAAGGTGTCATATGAGCTTCACATCAACCAGGTTATCCACCCGTCATTTTGCCCCCAAAGACTCATCAGTCCAGAGCGGATGCCTTTTTATGCACTCTGGATGTTAGAAGGACGTTAGCCTTTTCTTTGGAAAGGACCAAGTTATTTAAGAAGTCACACAGACTGTTCGTGACTATTGCTGATAGATCCAAAGGCTCAGCAGTTTCCACCTAGAGACTCTCCAGGTGGATTTCTGATTGTGTCCTTTTGTTCCATAACCTCATATATTCAGCTCTTTCAGGGGCGTTGGCCCATTCCATAAAATCTGTAACTACTTCTGTGGTATTACTCAAGAATGTTTGTTTCTGTTCTGGACATTTGTAAGGCTGCCACTTGGTCTTCCATATGTACCTTTTCCAAATATTATGCAGTGGTCCAGTCTTCTAGATCAGATACTGCTATTGGAAATGCTGTATTGTATTCAATCTTGGACTTGGTTCCAGAGGGCCTCCCTCCCCAGCTGGGGGTACTGCTTGGTAGCACCTGTAGTGGAGCACCCAGGGACACTACTCGGAGAAGAGGTTACTTGCCTTGTGCAGTACCTGGAGTTCTTCACTGTGTGTGTCCGTGTGGGTGCTCCACTGCCTGCCTTTGTTCCCTTCTGCTTGAAGTTTCCTTTGGGGACTTGGCAGTGGAGAAGGAACTGAAGGCACTTCACCTGTGTAGTCTTATATATCCTCAGAGCAGGGCATAAGGAAGCATACAGTTGCATGCATGGGCTGAATGGGCACTGATGCCAAAAATCTCCCATCAAAGGCACAAGTGGTATAAGCACACTTGAAGTGCAGCACCCCCCCCCCCCCAGGGGACACAACTCAAAGAGCCACCATTATGGCACATTGTGAGTAACCTCTTCTACACAGCAATTAAAAACCCAGGACTGGACTGTGCCATCTGGCTCAGGCTAAGGAGCTGTTCAGTTGCAGTATAGGCATTTGGGTTCGGCCTGGAACCCGGGCTCTAGGACCCTGCGGGGTGGGAGGGTCCCGGAGTTAGAGCATCAGCCTGAGCCTCAACGTCCACCGCAATTAAACATTCCCTTAGCCTGAGTTCCAGGAGCCTGGGCAAGCCATGGGTATCTAATTGCAGTGTAGACATACCCTGTGTGTCTAACTAGGACTGCAAACTCCTCAGGACTGTAGCCTGTCACTTTTTTCTCTAAAGCACCATGACTCTATGGTGCTGAATAAATAATAGTAATAACAGTCATTTAAAAATAAGTGTTTCCTGGATGAGGGATTTTTAAACAGAGGGACAACTAGAGATCAGGACTAGTGAGAGAATGACCTACAATTAGCTATGCTTGGGTGGAGCAATCAGCTTCCTGAAATTCTTACTTGTGTATTATGCAGTAATTGCTGTTTGCTGCAGTTTTCCCTGGGGCGTCATGTGTCAGCAGGACAGTTGATCCATTGTGAAATGCCATCTGCAGTGGATCAGACAAGTCCCATTGTTATACTGCTGCTGTAGCTATCTGCAGCAGTTGCCAGATTTGACATCTGTGATGGCCACGCTGCTGAACTGTGTATTCTCTGTACCCACTTAGAGCAGGAAAAGCACCATACAGCCCCTTATGTTATGGTTTATATTTTCATCCCTTCATTGCACATATGTAATGTCTGTGTCTAGGCAAGGCATTGACAAGTCAATTTAATGAGTGAAAACTAAATTTGTACATCATTCAAGTGGTGATATATTTCATTTGAAACATGTGTGGTGTCTTTTATGGAGTATTTTAGATTAATAGTGCACTATACAGAAAAGAGATGTATAAAGTATACATTTTGAATGTTGTCATACTTCTCCTAAAAGAGGTGCATGCTCATTCCTATGCATTTATATGTACGTATGTGTAATAAATATACATGTGTGGTTGTGTGATTCCCTATGGGGGGAAAATGGTATTGGGGAAGGTGTTGAGAAGAGTCGTTCAACTAAAACACCTGAGTAACATAAAATGAACAGACTTGCTAAAGGAGAATTTAATGGGTCAGTTTGCCAACAGAAAAACAACATTTGTCAGAATTGTTTGGGGCATAGGCTTAGATCAGTTCTTGAAAGCACAAGGCAGCTGCATCATGTCAGTTGACTAACAGATGGGGATGTTTGTAGTTGGAAGAACATACCCTCTTAGAAAGTATTATGCCATGTGACAACTTCTAACGTGTTGTGGACACCGCTCAGCTCTGCTCAATAGTTAATTCCATTTTCAGCACAAGTAAGAATTTTTCAGTGACCTTTACATTATAGTGACTAAAATTATTTGCTTGACAGCCATGAGGAACTGTACTCCAGTCGTCCCTATGGAGCACTAGATTCTGGTTTCAATAGTGTGGACAGCGGAGACAAAAGATGGTCAGGGAATGAAGTAAGTGTAGTTGCTTTATTTTCATTGGGTGTCAATATTTGTACGGGAAAGAAATAATGAAGGCATAGATTTGGAAGAATATTAAAGGAGTGATGCTTATGTATAATAAAAAATGTAATTTCCATAGTTCACAGATTACTGTTGATTTCCTGGAAAAGGAATTAGCACCATTTTTGTATTAAATGGATCTTTTGTTCTTTTACTAATATTTTTTATTGAAACATTTTTTAAAAATCAAAACAAAAAAGTAAACCCAAGAGAAAATCTAGAAGAACACTTGATAGAAATGAATTAATATAAACAAGTAATAAGAAAAATTACCAAAAAGATGAGCTAGTTATTGCATTATATTAGCATATCTTATCTTTATCCATTACTTAAGAGCTTCTGTTTCATTAAAATAAAATCCAGTAAATAGATTTAAAATTAACACAGATTTTCCAAATAAGATTTTATATTAGCTTTTTCAAATGGCCAAATAGATTGTCTCTTTACCATTTAGAAGAAGCAAGATCAGATCTCCAAGAAAGAAGAGTACTAGGAGGAAGAGACAGGAACGAGCTTCTTCTGTCCTCTTGGGGAAGCTGTGCAAATGGCTGCAACCCAGGCCTGGGGTGTTCTTGCGAACTGTGCCCCTAGCCTGGTGTTCACAAGGGCCTTCAAAATCCAGCCTAGAATGTTTGTAGCATATGCATTCATTTCAGAGGGAAAATAAATTAAAACTATAGACAGACTCATCATGGAAGAGAGGTCCTATATCGACTTTATTTAAAAACAGTACATTTCAGTCATGTGCCTTTTGAATTTATAGTTTTAGGGAGCAAAATCCAGCAGGACCAGTGGAGTGGAGGCTCAAGTTAAAAAACAAACTGAAAGATGATGCCCAGGATGAGTGTGTGTGTTTTAATGTCTATTTTGTAAAGCCTACAGATGAGTTCTCAGATCTCCCTCTGCGAGTGGCAGAGATCACTAAAGAGCAGAGACTGCGAAGAGAGAGAGAGTACCAGGAGAACCGAGGGAGCACGGTTGTAACTAATGGTGGAGGTAAATAGCAGTCTTTGATAGCTAATTATTTGGTGGTTGTCATAACTGAAGCTCAAAAATGTATATTTGGCAGTTACAGGTAATTTGCTGTTTTAAGGGAAAGAAGTGGTGGGGGCTCAATATATTTATACTTGCGCACACAAATACATTTAAAGAACATAATTCAGATTCCAAAATCAAGCACTGAGAAGTTAGAAAGGACCAGAAGGTAAGGTTGCTTGTGCAACCTTAATTCAGCCCCTTTTTGCATATGCATTATGATACGATCTTTAATTAGGTGATCGCGTACTGCTTTTTGCACAATATTGACACTCTGAGTCACCAGCAGGATTGGAACCTTTAGATCTGGCACGCAGACCTCTGCCATTTGAGATGACAGAGTAATTGGTAACGGTAGGAGGTTGTCATCCTCTGTGAGCACCAGCACTAGAGGGGGATGGAACACTTTGTTGGTGGCTTTCACAGTTGTTTGCTGACAGCAGAGGAATGGTGAGACTCAAGAATCTTTGAGTTCCATTCCAGGCTCTGGAGGGGAGTGTTGTCTAGTGGCCACAGATCTTTCTGGGTCTCACCGGCTCCCCAGTATGACTTCTTCTGCCCTCTCTCCTCCAGCCCGTACCTTCCACAAACTTGTTTCTTCTCCACCCCTGGCTCCTTGGGCCATTTCCATTCTCTTTGTCTACTCAGTCAGTTGCCACTCCTCAGATTTGGTACTCCTGGGCTCCTTTTCTCTTCTCTGATTTCTCTGTCTCCTCCATCTTGGCCTCCAGCAATATCTTCCCATTCACAATCCCCAGCTCATTCTCCCTCCCCAGACTCCTCTTCCATTCTGTATTCACCCAGTTTCCTGTCCCAGTCTCTTCTCTCAGTCATTCCCAGTTCTCCACCACCGCCTTGGCGCCACATCAGATGTCTCCTCTCACCCCATTGGTTCCCAGTCCCAGTTTTCCTCCCCGAGCGTCTCATCTGATTTCAGTCTTCTCCTAGTCCACGGCGTGCGGAGGGGTAATAGATGCCTATATAAGACAGCCCCTATTCCCAGCCAGTCCCAATCTTCATACCCCAATTCCCAGTCCTAGTTTCTTCTCCCCACCATCCAGTAGTCTCAGCCTCTTCCCTCTCCCCACCAGGTCCTCATTCTAATCTCCTCCTTCTGCTACAATATATTTTTCCCAAGCCTCATTCTCATAAACGACAGCCATTTTGTCTGAAAATTGTTTCCCCTCCCCGCTCCCCCGAAGTAGACACCCAGCACGAAAAATTTCAGTACAGACAGTTTGGGAAAGTTATGAACAACTGAAAACAGATCTTGTATAGGAAGTGCCTAGCAGCCTTAGTACCAAACCCTGCTACCAGCCCTGCCTATAATATCAACTTCTTGTTAATTAGTTTTTCACACACATGGTCTTTCACAATGCTTTAGAATTAACACAGCTGTTAAATAATATTAATGGAGAGTGAGATAAATTTAAGTTAAATAGCTAAGGGAGAAAAGGGGTTTTCACTTAAGATTTTAAATGAGGTGGAGATTCAATGAAGCAGAAAGATCCAGAGAAGCTGTTTTGGATGGCTGGAGTGTCAGAGGAGATGGTTCTGGCACTTAGAGTAGCCAGATTGTGTAGTGAGGCAAAGGAGGCCTGCTCTAGACAAGGAGGAATGGGGAATAGAGTGATAATGTTTGGGGAAAAGGCAGGAGCAAGCTTTTTGCAGGATTTTAAAACCAAGGAAGTAATAATGTTTAAAGTAGGTAATCTGAGTTGAACTTGTGCCCTGTCATTTCATCCTGAATGATACCCCTTTCAAAACACCTGCATTTTGACCCCCTCATAATGACCTCTCTTTCCCCATGTCTTCGTCAGTGCTAACATGAACTTTCTGATAAGAGATAATGAAGTGTGGCACATGAAGACCTAGTGTGGAAGCGGGGTAGGGGGGATGGGAGTCCTCAGTGTATTTTTTACTCTTGATATCCGATCTGTTAGCACAGTGCTTTTCACTAGGCTGTTTGTTTAATGTCATGACACTTGAAATCCCTCTGCAGAAACTTACAAAAGCAGTGATGAATAAAAAATGCCCCAGATAGCAACATGGCCATGGGCAGAAAATAGAGCAAAATTGCGCCCTGTGCTTCATACTCATTTAATTTCAGTGGTTCCCTAATTTTAATTCCTTCCTTCCTCTTTGGTTAATAAAATGTCTGTAGCCTGAGGTTTTTTATATTACTTTCTTTGTTGTCTGTTTCTTTGCCTCATACCTTTTTCATATATAAAGCAACCGCATGCAATTAACATGGTCACACTATTCTCTATTTTATTATCATCAGACTCTGTCTAGAGTCTGACATTTCATAATGAGCAAGTGTTAACCTAGGCTCCCCTCAGCTGCCTTTATTGATGAGGAAGTAACCAGCTAAGTAAAGCTTAGATAAATTAATCAGTACACTCTAATGATATGTTTATTTGGTTGTAACTTGATGGTAATTACTTGCTTCTCAGATATGTCCAAGATACAGAAGTAAAAATTGTAGCCAGTGGCATTTGTTAACAATGAATTAGGAAGTATGATATTGCTTTTGCAATAATTAAGAAACTACATATAATTGTGTCTTTTAAATTATTACTGTTGGCATATTTTTTCTCACTGCTTTTAAATCTGGTTAAGATTATTTCAAAATCTGGCATTTAACAAATATTAATGAACCAGGCAGAACTCTAAAGATGTCAGCTTAAGCTTTCCCAGATGGAGGAACAGGGAAATCAGACAGTTGCTGAGACTGCTGCTATGTTTTTTCTACCACTGGTCATCTAATTATGGGTGTTTCCTTTGTGCCTATATGTCTAGTGGAACATGATCTGGATCAGATTGACTATATTGATAGCTGTGCCACTGAAGAGGAGGAGGAAGAGGTGAGGCAACCCAAGTGCATGGAGTCAGAGAGCCTCAGCTCACAATTCATGGCATATATTGAACAACGGCGAATCTCTCATGAGGTGGTGCTTTTATTTAAATTAGTTAAGTTCATATCCCCCCAATGAAAGCCTGTGTGACGGTGTTACTATTTCTTGTGGTAGAGGTTTACTTTGGTAAACAATGTGACAACTAGCTTGGAGCAACAGGCTTTGCCTTATGGAGGATCTGAGTTTGAGGCCTGAACTGCTACAAACTACACCTGGCCCAGACACTCAGAATGGGTCTCTGGGCAGCTGTATTGAATTCTGTTCAAAGGCAAAATTCTTGCAGGATGTGGGGGAAGTAAATGATGTTCCCACAAGAACCCTTCCCTCAGAAAATATTGAAGTTGATGCTTCCCATATGTGCTTGCACCCAGGCACTCATTCATTTCTCCTTCATTTGGTAATACCTAGTAAATGCTGACTTATTTGAAGTCAAAACATAGCTAATGTGTTGATCTCCGTCAGCAAAAGGACTTATTATAGGGATCTTTCAGCTAGTTAATTTGGCGGAGCTTTCCTATGGATTGTAAATTAAATGCCAATACATTTACCAGACTGGGCATTCCTTTTAATTGCAGATTTTAAATGAAAAAGAGGATTTGCTATAAAGTCTGATATTTTGTAACAGATGATGGCTTGCTCCATGTTCACATCTTGAGTAATATTCTGTAAAATCACCAGGGATACAGACTGGGAATGCATATGCACAAAGGTTAGAGCAAAAATTCCATGTTTAACTGTGACACAATATTTTTATGAGTCAATCCCAGGATACTGTAAATGAGCAATAAATAGGTTTATTTAAAGTTTGCTAAAAACCTGTTAGGAGAATTGATTACAAGTATAAGCATCCTTAGGCTATAGTTTTTTTTGTCTTAAAAACTGTAGTCTTTGTCCTTATTATTGCAGACAAACCTGAACAATGCACTTTTTGTTTCTGTCCTTGAGTAACCTGCTGTTTTAAAGGTAGTCTGTGGTATTTGAGCTGGAATGGAACACTTGAGAAATCCGAGCGATATCACTGTTCCAGCAATAGCATTTCAAGTTGCATTGTGGATCACAGTACAAGCATCCATTTCCCCAGAATGGGTCAAAGTGGTTCTTTGCTTTTCCATAATTTTGCTACATATTTTTTAGTATCATTTGTTACTAATTGTTGCATTTACTGCTCTTGTTCTGGTTCCAAATGATAGCACTGAGGGGAGGGGTGATCATTCCTACACAGTTACAATCCAATTGTCTTGAGTCCTTGTTTAATTTTAGTGTCTTGTGATCGAATCTAGATTAGCATGCACTTGACCAAAATTCCATGATTGTTTCTTAAAAACCATATGATTCCCTGTAACTGGAAAACACCTTTGCTTTGGTTATCACAGCTACTGTTATATATAAGGCAAGAGAAACTGATCCCTGCTGTGACAGTCTGGACACAAGGAAGTGGAAAATTGTAAAGTTTCTGGATAAAACAACAAATTAAATGCAGTAAGCGTCAAGCAATGTGATACTGCCTTCTCTAGGCCATGCTAATCTAAATTCATCCCCCTGTGTAGGTGTAAAGGAATCTCTGCACAGAAGTAATCTTACACACTGCATAAGCAACCTCTTTCAGATAATCTTCTACTTTGCTTGAGCTTACACATTGTGCTCAAATTAAAATGTATCTATTCCTTCATAAGCTGTTTTAATGCTTTGAGGAGGTAAAGATCTTTCTTAATTTCCGTTATTTTATTTTATTTTGTGAGTATCTCTTTAGGAGTCCTAAATCATGTCCTTATTTTTGTCCACTTTGTCATTCCCCTACTTACATTAGTGAAATCTTCAGTGACCCAGATTTCCATTGACAATATATTGATTCTACAAGTGCTACAAACACAATATCAAGTCAAGGGGACAGTGATCCCATTTGAAATGTTGATTGAGAAGTGAATTTTATGAAGAGCGGTTAATGATACAAAAATTTTTCTTCAAAATTAAAGAACCTCTTAAAAATCAATAGTGAGAAAGCATACGAGTACCATTTTAATTTATAAAGCTAACCTATTTATTTTTAATTCTAACAGTAAAGCAACCAAAAGCATTTTAGGATCTCACTTTAGTGGGTAGATAACTATATTCACTATATCAGTGCCACTTCTGTGTACACTTGGTCTTCCCACAGGGGGCGAGGTAGAGGGAGGGACTAGAAACTAGATGATCTCTTGAGGACCTACATTTCTAAGAATCTATGATTCATCTAGATGTGAATTAGTACTAACAAGTTAGTTTTGAATATCTGTATTTGGCAATACTGATGGATGATGAGAGGAGTTTTATAAAACTGACTAACAAGGGCTATATATTCCTGCTCCCAGAAGGATGACTGACTTAATATCCAAATCTGAATGGCCATTGTTTTAATTCAAATCCTCTGCGTTTTCCTAACATTTTCCTTCCTGTCTCTCTGGTTTGTCTATGTGGCACCATCACAGAACACCAGCTATTGAACCTTATTGTCTGAGAGAGCCTGGAGAATACACTGTGCTAAAACTGTAGATGTGTACTTTGGTCTCCAACAGCATACATCTTATAAGTTACATTAGTTATTTTATACCTACACTTCATCCACATAGCCTGGTAGTTCTGTTTTTTACACTATAACTTATCAACAGATAGGCTTAATTTTGAAGTTTAACTTTCAGTAAATTACATGCAAGATACGAAAATGATTCTGTATAATTTCCAATACCTTCCATTGGTTGTGTTTGATTTTGTTTCTTTGTCAAAGATCTTAACGACCAGTAATCACACATTTGGGTCTAGACAAATTGATGGAATCTACACCTAATTTGGTACAATAGAAATTCTTAGACTTGCACATACATCATTCTGGCTACATTACTAACTTAATTGTCTTCTGTTTTGTTTTGCATAGGGCTCACCAGTAAAGCCAGTACCCATCAGAGATTTTCAGAGAACAGAAGACACAAGACGATACTTGCATCAAAATAGGTAGACGAACCTGATGAAAGTACAAATGTACTATTCATGATAGTGCCAGGGGGTATACCTGGTGCTTTATAGATGTGTACGATAAGTGCCCTTCTTTGAAAAATTTACAATCTACATGATAATTTAAAACCAACACGACTTCACTGTCATGTTATGGCTGATATTTATACCTGCAGAAACATTTCTGTTCTTTCATAAGTAGGCCAATTTGGCATAAAAGCATACATTTCTCTTGCTAAAATACTGTAGACTGGAGGAAATTGTAGCTGAAAGTTACATTGCAGATTGCACTGACATTGAACAGTGGATTTAGTTTTCTACTACCTAGTGCAACACTTTACAAACGGAATATTGTTCTAGTCCCAGGAACTTAAAGTCTAGTTAAAATGAAGAATGAAGTGGTAAGGTGACAAAAATATTGCCTATAGGTCAAAAGTTCACAGGTTTAACTGAGGGACTTTAAAATCTATCTTCTCAAATTCCAATACATTTAAACTGGCTTAACTCATGCTAATATCAATTTTTTAGTTTGTTGGCAATTTATCAATGCAAATAAATTCTGAATTTAAGATAAGTCAATATAAACAAGGATTAAAAAGGTTTCAGTGAATCTATATGAGGAGTTTGCACTGGTTTTGTTAGATCAGTTTTTAAATTAAACAAGTGCACTTTCCTAGTACAGATAAAACCTCAAATGCTATAGAAGAGGGGAGATTAGAAGGAAAGGAAAGCAAGGATTACATCAATAAAATCATATATTTGTTTGGAATTAATTAATGACACAAGCTTCTTGAGGGTTACACACTTTTTCGGAGAGTCACTTTTGGAATAGTAAGGTTCATACTTGTTGGGGAAGAAGTGTGTGATGAGCTGAGACTTGGCGAGGATGGTAACATGGTGGGCAGCATAAAGAGGAATATTTCAGGTTTAGGGAGTCAGATGGAAGGATGCTCAGAGACAAGAGCAGAAGGAGAGGAGATACAATTCAGTGTATTTATAGTGCTTCATTAATGCAGTTGAAGTTAAGGTTCTGTTAGTTTTGATAGGTCACTGAGCAGTTATTGCGTTTGGTTAAAACTGGGTATTTAGGGACTAAGCAGAAAGTTGTTTGGTTTGTTTTTTTGTTTTTTGACTTGCAGGATAAAAATTGTTTTGGCTGTATATAGTAATATTAGAGCAGAGGAGTCTCGCAACAAATTTTTGGGTGGCCTCAGAGTGTGGCCACCCACTTTTGCAGGTGGCTGCTTTGACACTTTTTCCTAAAATACTTAATTAACTTTAGGAAAAACAAATAAATATGCACATACGCATGTCCAAATCATTTGTAATTTATGTAGAGGTGGTGGTGGGGTTTTTTTTTTCAGACTCAATAATTAAAAGTAATGTACAGTTATCTATTCTTTACTGGACCTAAACAGAATAGCTTGACAAAGCCCTGGCTGGGGTGATTTAGTTGGAGATTGGTCCTGCTTTGAGCAGAGGATTGGACTAGATACCTCCTGAGGTCCCTTCCAACCGTGATATTCTGTGATTCTATGAATAGAAACACAAATAAGGTGCTTTGCGTGTTTTTTTGTTTGTTTGTTTGTTTTTTAAGATTTGCTAGCTAGTAAGACTGCTACTGTGAAAAGTGACATTTCTCTAATAGTTAATATCACTGTTAATAACAAACTTGCTAGCTAGCTAGGAGGCTGTGAAAAATGATATGAACAATATCACTTTTTACGGCAGACTTACTCAACCCCAGCAAGCGGGGTGGACAAATTAAGCTCTGGATGGGGAGGTAGGTAGGGGGCCAAGAGGCGATGGGATAGATGGGAGGCTATGGGGGTCAGAGGAGATGGGGGAGGTGAGCACAGGGCAGGAACCTGGGGCCTGGTACACAAATGGGAACTGAATCAGAGAGGTAACCGTGTTAGTCTGGAATAGCAGAGGTAACAGAGAGTCCTGTGGCACCTTAAAGACTAACTAAAGTATTGAAGCATAAGTTTTCGTGGGCTAATACCCACTTCGTCGGATGCAAGCAGTGGAAGTGTCCAGGGGCAGGTATAGATAAGTAGGCAAGAACCAGGTAGGAGATAACAAGGTTAGTCCAATCAGGCTGAACCAGCTTGTTATCTCAAATCAGGGAGGGTGAGGTACTCCTATAGCAGCTGAATTGGAGGTGTGAACTCAGAGAGAGGAGAAGCTGTTTTTGTAATTAGAAGCCATTCAAGATCTTTGTTCAATCCCAGATTGATTGTGTCAAATTTGCAAATGAATTGCAGCTCTGCAGTTTCCCTTTGCAGTCTGGTCTTGAAGTTTTTTTGCTGCAATATGGTGACTTTTAAATCTGTAATTGTGTGTCCAGACAGATTGAAGTGTTCTCCTACAGGTTTTTGTATATTGCCATTCCTGATATCTGATTTGTGTCCATTTATCCTTTTTCGTAGGGACTGTCCAGTTTGCCCGATGTACATAGCAGAGGGACATTTGTGGCATACAATGGCATATATGACATTGGTAGATGTGCAGGTGAATGAACCAGTGATGGTGTGGCTGATCTGGTTAGGTCCTGTGATGGTGTTGCTGGTGTAGATATGTGGGCAGAGTTGGCCTCAAGGTTTGTTGCATGGAGGCAGCAAGGGCCAGGGGTGATGTGGGGGGGGGGGGGGGGTGAGCCCGGAGTCCGGAGTCCTGCACCTGGGGGATGGAGCTTGCTGCTGTACGGCCAGAGCCTGTCGCCCACCACCCCAGGGCTTAAGCCTAAAGTCTGAGCCCCACCGTCCCCAGGAAGGTGGGGAACTCATGCTGGCCTCCTATTCCTCCAGTGATTGTGGCTCCAGAAGAGGACAGAGACCAGCCCCTGCTGGTGGTCCTGGGGGAGGGCAACCCCTCACCCAGAAGGCTGTGGCCACAAGAAAATCCCCAGTGGCTGCATGCAGCCATGGTGATGGAATTGGCAAGTCCCTTAAATTAGACTTCTCTCTTCTGGCTATTATAGGAAACTGAAACTAAGAACAACAGAGATATTTTCAAAAGCTGTTAATGCAGATGGGAAACAACTACCCCTCCTGCATTTCTCTGAGGAACTTTGATTCACGGGGTTAGTGTGAATGTGCAGTAGCTGTACTGACATCATAGATGGTAACTGATTCAGCATGTGTCAGCATTCCTTACCCTCTAGTGTCCACCAGTAAACGTTGAAATAATAGAGCAGCCTGCCATCTCCTCCACAAGTGATGAGTGCCTTGGTCTGAAAGGCTCTTTTTTCCCGCCTTTTGATTTGTGCTTTACATGGAAATAACTTAAGAGACTTTGCAAACGTTGGACTGCGTGACACAGCTGAAGAAAATAGGACAAGACAAGTCTAGTTAGATAGGAGAGACCTATTTACATATACAAATCTTGGCAGTCTGCAATGACAGTAAAGGAAATTATATAGTTCAGTAGGGTTCAGATGCTTTCAAAGTTTAACTCGGGCGGCAGCCGATCTTTAAGCAGAGACTTTTAATCTAACATCTAACTAAATTACAGCATGTTCTTATTACACTGCAGTGAAAAAGAATTCTTAATGAGCCGCTAAATAAATCAGACCATATTGTTGTTGCTTTCAAAATTAAGGAAATATCACCATGCAAAATTAATTAGTTTTTTTTTTTTTGTCTTATGAAGTTCATAGTACTGGAATATTTTGCTTGTCCCAACCACATAAGTTGTGTGTAAACTGCTCCCACAACAATTTTCTTTAAATGCCTTGGCAGGAAGCCTTTTTTTCCGTTCTCCAAAGCACACTGAAGCCATTAAGGCTCTTGTGAATCTAGACGTAATTCAAACTTCATCTTAAGAGCAGCTAGTTAAATACAGCTTGCGCAAGCGTGCAGTCTGTAAAAAGTTCCTGATTCAGCAATCCTGTTTGCTACTTAGATCTGCATATGGAGTTTGGGTTTTGTTGCTCACTTGACCCAGTGCTCTTCCTGCCAGTCAACAACACGGTAATGGGTGCATCACGTATAGCATCTGATATATGGAGCTTAATTTTAAAAATAGGCATCTTAAGTTGTGTACACAAATATATCCTTGTGGAACATGTGCAGTTACCCATTTGAATGCAGTTACCTGTTTGCCCATGCAACTGTATATTTTGTGCGCTCAGTTTTGTTTGTACCTGAGGAGGTATGTCTTGCATATATTACTTAAGTGCCTGTTTTTAAAAAATATTTTGCCTTATGTTTTAAACTAGAGAACAATTCATTCTGAAAATTCAGGTGCTTTTTGCGTATGCATTTTTTTTGTTACCATCACTGTTACTGGACACTTAATTTAATTGATTCATTTCACGTTGTGTTCTGTTCTCCCTCACTTACAAGCAAACAAATTACTAGCTAAGGTCTTTACAGATGTCTGTTTCTGGTGTTCATATACGAGACAGAAAGGACTCAGATGAAGTTTGCAACACTGGCTGTTAGAAAATAATCTTTTGATCAATGAACTGAGTAGATTTGTTCCAAAAGTGTGAGAGAGAATAATGAAGTTCCTCATTGACTTTTTTTTAAGTAATGCTATTCCCAGAATTAGCTACACTCCAAAAGCCAAGAAGTCAGTGTTGAAACAGAAATTCCGTCTTTTTGCACCTTTTCAAATGGTTGTACTCAATAGTGATGTTACTAGAGTGCTTTAATATTTATATTACAACAATTGTTAGCTTAGCTTTAAATCTGAACTTTCTTGCTTTGAATCAGAGAGGTAGCCGTGTTAGTCTGGAATAGCAGAAGTAGAGTTCTGTGGCACCTTAAAGACTAACTAAAGTATTGAAGCATAAGCTTTCGTGGGCTAATACCCACTTCGTCGGATGCAAGCAGTGGACGCTTATGCTTCAGTACTTTAGATAGTCTTTAAGGTGCCACGGGACTCTATTTCTTGCTTTGGTCATCTTTAAATTTAGTCTTGAATATTACTGGAAGATAACTGTTTAGTCATTTACT
The DNA here is from genome assembly GCA_032164245.1 of Sternotherus odoratus. Taxonomy (NCBI): domain Eukaryota; kingdom Metazoa; phylum Chordata; order Testudines; family Kinosternidae; genus Sternotherus; species Sternotherus odoratus. Next base: position 4,353,610 of record JAVMKO010000009.1, read on the forward strand.
TTTATGAGCAGCTGATAATTAGAAAAAAAGTTACATTCTTCTTCGCATGATTGTTCACATCCCTTACAAATTAGGTGTATGCGCGTTGCATGAACGAACATCAGAAACTTTTTCCATCAGCGGCTCCCATTGGACTGGCAGGGGAGCTCCCTATAGTGGCACCCTTGTGGTGGTGCATATATTACCCTGCCGGCCGGACCTCCCTTCAGTTCCTTCTTACCCTCGGTGAGGATATTGGGACAGCTCTTGCTCTCTCGCTTAGGGAGTGATCCCTTAGCATAGTATCAGTTAGTTAGCAGTAGTTAAGTATTCCTTTGTTCAGAGGTGTCTGGAAGTTCTTCCAGCACCAGCTTTGGGCTGCAGGACAGGGGTTTAAAGCTTGCGCCACTGCCGCAAGCCCATGCCGATCAGCAATCGCCTCGACTCCTGCCTTCATTGTTTGGGGGAATCGCACCAGACTGAGCGCTGCAAGATCTGCAAGGTGCTTAAGCCCGAGACTAAGAAAAAAAGGGACTTTCGCCTCAAGCAGCTGCTCATGGTGGCCGTGTTACAGCCATCGACCTCGTACCAGCATCTTCGGAGCGCAGCCCCTTGGAGTCCATGCGGGATCCGGCGCCGGCGGCGTACCGCAAATCAGCACCGAGAAGGGAGGACAACCCCCGACCCCGGTCAACCTCCCCAGCACTGACCAGATGGCATGGCCAAGGAGACAGAGGGAGCTACCCTCAACAGAAAGACAGCACTGCATGTGGAGCATAGTGCCAAAACAGGAAGCGAGAGCCTGGACCACGTGCCGGCACCAGTGGCTCCAGTGCCACGAGGCCTGTCAAGCCCCGGGCCGAGTGAGTGCAGTGCCGATGGAGCCCTCGAGCAGCCTTCCATGCCTGACGCGTTTGAGGTGACAAGGGACCTCACTGAACTGTCCACGGCAAGCCCCCTCTCTGATAGGGAGAAGCCTCTGGCACCACCATCACGGGTGCTGTCCAGAGGAAAGCCAGTTGTGGTGTTGCCCTTGAGGTCACCTTCCTGGCACCGTTCCCCATCGAGCTCAGACTCAGTCGACTCCCAGATACAATTGACCCAATGGGACACAACGGCACCGGAGTCAACTCAGCCCGTGGCACCCGCTCCCTCTGGGTTCTGATCTCCAGCCCCAGCAGTCACCCGGCACCCAGCAGGCCAGAGGTGATGCGGCGGTTGGCAGGGCCATTCTTCACTCCATCGTTCCATGACTGCTACCCTCCTTCTGTGGTAAGCTTGAAGTCACCTAATTTGGAATGGACGTGAACAATCACTCGAAGAAGAAAAGACAGTTACTTACCTTGTAACTGATGTTCTTCAAGATGTGTTGTTCATGTCCATTACAAGACCCACCTTCCTTCCCCTCTGCTGGAGTCAACGGCAAGAAGGAACCGAAAGGGGGGGGGTCGGGTCGGCAAGATAATGTATACTGTGAGGGCGCCACTCTAGGGAGCTCGCCTGCCAGCCCTTTGGGAGCTGCTGAGGGAAAAAGTTTCCAACGTTCGTGCACGTGATGCACGTACACCTTATTTGGAATGGACGTGAACAGCACATCTCGAACAAAAGTTACAAGGTAGGTAACCGTCTTTTTGTTTGTCATTTCTATGCATCAATAACCAACCTCCAATCTGTGTTTACTTTCAGGGATACTGATGAATTACGAAGACCAGAAACGCTAATCTTAATACAGGACAGGGAGCGACACCAAGGACAAAGGAGTTATGTGGACAAGGCAGAGAGGTAGTGAAAAGAAGCATGTGATTTCTGTTTTAAAATCAAGTATCTCTTCAATAGTAGGACTGATAATCAATATGGGGTTGATTACACTTCCACTGCTTGCATCGAATGAAGTGGGTATTAGCCCACAAAAGCTTATGTTTCAATACTTTAGTTAGTCTTTAAGGTGCCACAGGACTCTCTGTTACCTATGCTATTCCAGACTAACACTGCTACCTCTCTGATTCTTAATATGGGGTTGATTATCTTGTTATGGGGTTGAACTAAAAAGGTCTTAGAGCAGGGGTCTCAAACATGCGGCCCGGGGGCCACATGCGGCCCGCAAAGCCCTTCCCTGCGGCCCGCCAAGCTTCCTGGCGCTCCCCCTCCCCCCCAGTTCCCCTATGTCCCCCCATAGCAGTTTGCAGGATGGAGGGGCCAGAAGTGGAGGCTTCTCTGCTGCCTGGCTGGGCCACGAGTGTTTCTAGCTCTGGACTTCCTATATTGCTCTTGTTTGCCAAACAGCTGTTGGTGGTGCCTAGCTTTCCAGGAGGGAATGGGGAGCTGCGTGCTCAGAGGAGGAGGTGGGACAGGGGTGGGACCTCTTGGAAGGGGAGAGTGGGGGCAGAGCCGGGGCAGCGAGGGCAGGGTGTGTGTCAGTGGTGCGGCCCTCGGGCCAGTGCACTAGTCCTCATGGAAGGGGTGGAGTGGGGGCTGAGCCGGGGCAGCGAGGGTATGTATGTGTGTGAGTGGTGCGGCCCTCGGGCCAGTGGACTAGTCCTCATGCGGCCCTCATGGTCATTTGAGTTTGAGACCCCTGTCTTAGAGACTGTTAAGTAAGTAACTTACTGAAAGCTGTCAGATAGTGGTTATTAAGTTCTGAATATACTTCTGAGATGAGCCAAATTTCACACTATTGTCAATACACTTTCCATTGTAAAAGGACTTTGGTTTTACACTGGAACTGTGACACAAACTATTGTCCATTGTCTGTGATATAATAAGAAATGATTAGATGTTAGATCATTATTGCCAAAGTTGTATTTAACAAGTTGCGTGTTAATTTACAAAACATGGTTATTTATCCAATGTTGATTAGAATATCTTATCATTGTTGACTGTTGATGTGTAATTTAATGAGAAAAGAATATTTATTCTCTGTATGACTGTATTTTTATTTATCAGAGCCCCAGCTGATTCCTCTTACCTTCTGTCTCTGTCCAACAACCACAATCAGGTAACACGCTATACATCTTTGCTTTATTCTTTTGAGTATGTTTCTCTTTTATGACAAACTAACTTGCTTTTACCCAGTTGACCCACAAAAACATATGTTGTGTCTCCGTAATCTCCCCGCTGCTCTCTTTGCACCTGTCTTCAGTCTTGCAGCCTAATGCATTTCTTTTGACATGCAATGGATAATTATTCTGTTCCAGATCTCTCATACAGACGTTGAACTCCACCGAAGGCGAGAGCACGTAGTGGAGCGCACTCGGAGAGAGGCCCAGCTCGCAGCCCTTCAGTATGAGGAGGACAGGATGAGGACGAAACAGATCCAGAGGGAAGCTGTGCTTGACTTTGTCAAAGTAAGTCACTTTCGTATTTACTTGATGTCTAATATGTACCTTTCCTGGGTCCTCCACAAAATGAATTGTGTGGCTTGTTATAAAGGCTGCCATTTAGTAATGGGTATTTTTAATAAATGTCATGGACTGGTCACAGGGCTGTGAATTTTTTTTTATTGCCTGTGACCTGTCCATGACTTTTATTAAAACTACTCCTGACTAAATCTTAGATGGGGGGTCCTGGGGAGAGCCACTGCTCTGAGGAAGGGACTGCTGAGGGGGGCAGGTCGGGGGGAGCCACTGCTTGGGGGAGGGGAGGGGTGCACTGAGCAGTGGCTGTTCTGGCTGCCCCGTGGGACCGCTGCCAGGGTCCGTCGAGCTGTGTCTGCTCCCGCTGCCCCCAAGGCCGCCCAAGCAGTGGCCATTGTGGCTGGCTATAGAGCCGCTCCAGCAGCGGCCAGTGCAGCTGTTCCCAGGGCCAGCTGCTTGGCGACCCTGGGGTCTACCACGCTGGCCACTGCAGAAATCCCGGAGGTCACGGAATCCATGACTTCTGCAACCTCCGTGACAGACACAGAGTCCTAATTATTATTTAACGTTGGTATATCACGCCACAGGTGTGCATGAGGCTTTACAGAGAGAACAAAGAAATACTCTGCTCCTGGAAACTTCCAGTTGAAGTTGTAACTATAGCTTGATGCAGGGAGAGAAGAAATTAAGGAAATGGGGAGAGGGAGGATTAAGGTTACGAAATGTCTTGTTTTCACTGAGGGTACATTATGTTCATCGCTTTTCTCATTAATTTAGATTTGAAAAGGTTGGCCATGTTGGAGAAATTGTAGAAAGAAGTAGGCTTTGAGGAGAGATTTGGAGGATGAGGCGGTGGTTGTACAGATGAGAGGGGATCGTGGTCTAACCAATTTCCATACCTTACATCTATTTTTGTGTCAACGGGCTGGTCTTCACTACCCGCCGGATCAGCGGGTAGCGATCCATCTTTTGGCGATAGATTTCTTACGTCTTATGAAGTCGCGAGAAATCGATCGCCCGTGGTGCCCCCATCGACTCCGGAATTCCAGCTTGCCGGGAGGCGCAAGCTGGAGTTGATGGGGGAGCGCGCCGCCGACTGCCGCCGCCATGAGGACGGCAGGTAAGTCAGCTGCAGATACGCAAACTTCAGCTACGTGATTCAGATAGCTGAAGTTGCGTATCTGCAGTCAATCCCCACCAGTAGTGAAGACCAGCCCAGTGATTTGCTCAACCCACTGCTGTTATGACCCACATTAAACCCTAGCTATCACAAAGAAAATGCTACAATTATACTTTATGATTAAGGATGACCTGCAAGGAAAGAAGATTGTCATTTTGTGTCATTGTAATGTCCGAAGCTATTTTAAGGAAGGGATTTTAGTGAACCATTGAAAACTCTGGTTTCTATTAAAACCTGTTTATCTCAGATTCTTCGCAACACGTGGGAGAAGAACTGTCTTTGTTAAAGATGCCAACCCCTCCCCCTTTCAGATTTCATGTATTTCGTATGCATGCTTGTTCTAAAATTCCACAGAATTGTAGCATATATGATTGTTAGCAGTGTCACATCATTACTACTGTTTAAAGGGCTTACACAAGTGCCCTAAACAATTGACTCTCATAGAATAATTGTTGCTAGACTTAAAGAGAACTGAATGAAAACATTGTTATTCATGAACAATTAGATATTTTCAGCTAGGTACTTCCTGTTTGGGGAAATGTTTTGGGCTTTTTGCATAACTTGAATATTAAAATATTTTTAAAATGATATGGAAAATTTAGACTGAAAATATTCACTCAGTTTAGTTTAGTGAAAACTTTAAAGTTCCTCGGTGCCTATTTTATTTAAAATTAAGGCTTCCAGTGTTTTAAAACACCTGTAAATACTGCTCTCTTGTTCCTGTTATAATCAAATTTATGCTTGCCTATCAACTCCTATTAACTCATTCCTTTGATTGTTCTGCAGCAAAAGGCATCCCAGAGTCCTCAGAAGCAAAGTCCTTTGGATAGTGAGGTAAGAGCAGCAAAGTGTATTAAGGTGTGGGCTGACTTTATCCCTGATTTTTAGTACCCCCTTTAAGATATTTTGTTGCTTGTGATGTAACCTTCAGTGGTTAGTTTTAAAAAAACTGTGCAGGAGCTAAACAACTACAATACTTCTTTTTGTTGCTTATCATAGCAGTATTATTTTCTTCTGTTTCACGTATGATTCCTCTGTACTCTGTGTGGGTTTTTTTGTGTTGCTTTTGGGTGCTTTTCATGTTTATATATAATACACTTCATGTTATATTTAAGATTCTTCTTGAAGCAGTGCAGCTAGGTTGATTAACTTTCTATTGGGAGTACTAAAATAAGCACTTGAACTGTGTTGCAGTCATTTCTGTCCTAGTGTCCTCTCTTCCCTTTCTTCACATATTTCATTATCATTAGATTACTAATTACCCCCTGAAAATGAAGCATCAGAACTTTGTGTTACCAATAAACAATACCAGCTTTGGTTTTGGTCTTCTGATTGCCTACACTCTAATAACTAAATTATACTTGAAAAAAAACTGTAAATGGTCTCAGCCTGTGCTGAAACAGATCCTGGCTTAAAAGCAGGACCTGATCTAATGGCATTTGTTCATTTTCCACATCAAAGTTCTGTAGAGTAATAAAATAGCTTTTTGTCCTATTGAAAGATAATTTTAGTTGGCAGTATTAATCAGATTGGAAGCTTTAATGACTACAGTATGCAGAAAATTAGTTGAGAAGCATTTTCCAGTTGACTGTTTCATTAGAAAATTATGCAGACTGGGCTGTTTGAAATAGTTTTTCCTCCTTTCTTACTTGATGTTCTTCTGATTTGTAATATTTTCTAAGGATTCCCTTGCAATTCCACAGTAAGAAAAAGAACAACAACAGAAAATAAAATAATTCGTTCTTGAATTGGTACAAACATATTCTAATCCACAGATCATGTGACTACATATTAATACATTTTCTGTTGTTTAGTTACACATACTATGTTGCATTGTAAACAGTATAGCAAAATTGCCCCGAAGTGCTATCAACATAAAGAAACTCACCATATTCCAGAATGTTTGTGTGAGTTTGTATATTATGTCATTGTGTTTGTATGTTTCTGACATTCCTCCATCTCTCCCACCTCCTCAGTGTCCTTTTCCATCCAGAAGGTCTCAGCACACTGATGATAGTGCCTTGTTAGTGGTAAGAACCCTGCACGAAATGGCCTGTTTATGTGGCAGAATCTAGAACATAGAGTTAGCATGATGTTATGATCCACTCAGATTAGACAGATTTGTTAGAGCTAATCTGAATAGCATAAAACATGACGATCTTCTCTGCAAAGTGATTTTGTTATGAACTCTGATACTATTTAATTCACATTTGCACTGCCTTCCAGCTGCTATGCATCCAGTGTTAATACACTGACATTTTCCTATGTTTGCAAAAGCTAAACATTTTAATAAGAGTGTAATGATATGTAATGGAAAACTGTTGCAGGGGAACAGTTTCTAAAATGCAGTGTTACCTGAAGAAGAGCTCAGTGTAAGATCAAAAGCTTATCTCTCTCACCAACAGAAGTTGGTCCAATAAAAGATATTGTCTCACTCTTTTGTCTCCAATGTTACCTCATTAACAGTCCAACTTTAGTACATCCTTCTGTTCGGCTCACCTGCACGTTACATAACACTTTAGTTTCACAACATTAATATCAAGCTTGGAGATGTGTCCTCCTGCCTTATCTTGTTTGCCTACCAGTCGCTGTCTGATTTGTTGGATCTAGGGTCTTAGTCATGATAGACTATGGTAACAGAAGAGGAAGTTCACAAGTCACAGATTATTCTTTGCTTCTGTTTCACTGTTTATCAGTGAAAGTGTGTATAAAATCACCAATTCTGGATGTTTTTAAAAAGTTTAAGCATTAATAGAGCTACTTCATTCATGTTTTATGCTATTCTTTTCATAGTACCTTAGAGAGATTCGTAGTAACTAAAGAGTTGAGTTAATGCAGTAGTTTTCTCCTTTCATCGCCTACAGAAAATGCATCAGATCTGCCTGCCATTGCATGACTGCATGCCTCAGATTAATTTTTTTATTACATACCCTTCAGTTCTCTGCCTGAGTGTTCCTGTGTACAGCAAGGTTATCAAGTGCAGCTCAGGAGCATTGAAACCCGATAGTTGAGAAGTCAAAACAGTGAAGATTGTCCCTATTCAAATTGTTTGGGATTGTTGTTGAATCATAATGCTTGGCATCACTCATACTGCTTAAGAGCTTCATTTCATATTAAATACAGTTTACCGTATTTTTCGCCCTATAAGACGCACTTTTTCTTCCCCAAAACGGGGGGGGAAAAGTTGGTGCGTCTTATAGGGCGAATGCAAAAAAAAAAAAAAAAAAGCGCCTCGCTCTCCCCTCCCCGCCGCGGGCGGGCTGCCGGGGTTCCCCCCTCCCCGCCGGACGGGAAAAAAAAAAAAAAAGCTCCTCGCTCTCCCGTCCCCGCCGCGCGGGCGGGCTGCCGGGGTTCCCCCCTCCCCGCCGGACGGAAAAAAAAAAAAAAAAAAAAAAAAAAAAAGCGCCTCGCTCTTCCGTCCCCGCCGCGCGGGCGGGCTGCCGGGAGTGTCCTGGTTCCCCCCTCCCCGCCGTGGGCGCGCTCCCGGCAGCCCGCCCGCGCGGCGGGGATGGAAGAGCGAGGCGCTTTTTTTTTTTTTTTTTTTTTTTTTTGGTCCGGCGGGGAGGGGGGAACCCCGGCAGCCCGCCCGCGGCGGGGAGGGGGGAACCTCGGCAGCCCGCCCGCGCGGCGGGGACGGGAGAGCGAGGCGCTTTTTTTTTTTTTTCCGGATTTTTTATTTAAAAATGAGGGGGCGTCTTATAGGACGGAGCGTCCTATAAGACGAAAAATACGGTAGATGTTGGAACAATAAGAAATAGGGTATGTAATAAATTAAGGAGTTATATTTAGATTTTGCTTTTAGATATGGTCATGTCTAGAACTATCTATACATGTCATTATCTTGTAGTGTAGAATATATTTTACTTATTCTTACATAATAAAATCAGGGGATGGGGGGAGATTAAACAGAAAAGGCTCTTTTTCTTCCAGTTGTTGATATTCAGTTTTTATGAACGTCAAGTGTTTGGAATATATTTATAAGGCATATCGTAGGGAATCTTTTCTACTTGATGTTGTTCGATTGGTAAGGTATTCAATTAATCTATTGCATTTTATATGCTGTACATAACCACATTGAGATTTCAGAAATGTGCTTACCCTGTTATGTTACTGGGACCTTCATCATTGTTCAATTCATTGTGCAATTCATTGTGCAATTCATTTGCAAATTTGACACAATCAATCTGGGATTGAACAAAGATCTCGAATGGCTTGCTAATTACAAAAACAGCTTCTCCTCTCTCTGAGTTCACACCTCCAATTCAGCTGCTAGAGGAGTACCTCACCCTCCCGTATTTGAGATAACAAGCTGGTTCAGCCTGATTGGACTAACCTTGTTATCTCCTACCTGGTTCTTGCCTACTTATCTATACCTGCCCCTGGACACTTCCACTGCTTGCATCCGACGAAGTGGGTATTACCGGTAGCCCACGAAAGCTTATGTTTCAATACTTTAGTTAGTCTTTAAGGTGCCACAGGACTCTTTGTTACCTCTGTTTCTAATGAGTAATTGAAACACTGAGCAATGGAAATTTCATAAAATGTAACATTTACATTTATTAAAAAGTACTGTTTCTAAAAAAGAACAGATACTTGCTATTGGGCAAGTTATCAGTCTGTTTCAAAAGAGTTGTTTGTGATTGGAGTTAAAACTACTTTAACTCCAGTTAGACTTCATCTGTCACTTTCACCAGCCTTAGGGATTCGAAGTGTATTTATTTTTCTTTCACAGCTAGCTTTTGTACATTCTGGGAGGGATTTCTTTTCCCACTGATGTGCAGAGAGCATTACATGCTTCACTCCCACTTCTTGATGGTTGTTTTTGCCTTTATATTTATTTTCTGAAATGTGTCTAGTGGCCTTGGGAAGAATAAACACCACTTTTATTTTCTCTGCTTTAAAAAACTATGAATGATTATATGGATCTTAGTGAATTTGACCTAAGTAAGTATTGTACACTTCTGAACTTACAGATAAATTTTATTTAAAAGTACCTAATTTTATTCCAGTGGAGCCTCTAACAATTACTCTTGCTTTATGGGAGTAGTGTTCTATTTTAAACACAATGGAGTTTTATGTAGAACTGTAATAAAGACCTTTTGTTTGGCATTTCCCTTGTTACGTCAGAGCCCTGCAAACTGAGAAGTTGCTTTTCTTTTGTTCTAAACCAGCAGTTCTCAAACTTCATTGCAGTGTGACCCCCTTCTGACAACAAAACTTACTACACGACCTCAGGAGGGTGGATGGGAGCCTGAGCCCCTCCAAACCCCACTGCCCAGAGCAGGGATTGGGGGGTGTAGACCTGTAACCTGCGCCCTGCTGCTCAGGACTCAAGCCCTTGGGCTTCAGCCCTTGGTGGTGGGGCTCAGGTGTCAGCTTCAGCCCCTTCTCTCCCCCCCCCCCCCGGCCTTGTGCTCTTCTTGCATGCGTAGAAAGTGGTAATGGAAAAGGAACTTAGGTTTGCAGTCTTCTTTTGAACCTCACACCATATCTTTCTTGGCCCTCTTTGTAAATGTTGCCCTTCATGAGGATGGTTGCTGTAAAGATAAACTTTGTGATTTATGAAATGCTGTAGACTTTCAGCTGTAGTACTTTATTTTGTTTGTACACTTTCCTTTTATAAAGGTCTGGTGTCTTCACAATGTACACTCTTCCTGTAAGCACTAACGGTAGTACAGATTAGTTGTATGTTTCTTCTAAATGTGTGTGAATTAAGGTGATTCCATGACAAGTGAAGTTAGGCCATAGTATCGGACATGTAAACCTCTGTGATGACCTTCTGTCTTATTGATTAATTTCAGCTAGACTGACTAAAAGTTTGCTAAAAAATGAGAGAGAAATCGGTATTCTCTGAGACAGGTCAAAGGGGGTTGTTATCGATGTGTCAGCTGTACACTAGAACCAAATCCTGCTTGCCTTAACTCACAAAAGTAGTCCCATTGACTGTAACTGAAGTTACTTGCATTGACAATACCAAGGTCTCAGCTTGTGCTTTGTACTGTATTTGTCCTCTCACGGTCACCTGGGCCTTACAGTTTGTTGTATTTACCTGTCATGTCTCGTCTTAGATTTGGATCATAAGCTCTTTGGGCCACGGACCATCTTTTCATTGCATGTACAGCACTTAGTACGCTGGGGCCATGATCCACAATTAGAATCTGTAAGCACTACTGCAGTGCAGTAATAATTGTGTGAGTAAAGTGAGCAGGATTTAGCGCTATCGTTCCTTGTATTTGTGATTTTTCTGACTATCAGACAGAGGGTGTCCCTTTTAGTATTTAAATATTTAATTATTGAATTCACCCATAACACAGGCATTAAATTCTAATATCCTGATTCATCTTTTGAATCTGCTCTGATACAATCCCTATATGCTACAATTAGTCATAGTGAGGGGAAGTTCCTATGACTTCAGTAAGAAGAGTTGAGAATGGAGGCCAAGTGAAGAGTTTACAACAGCATATTTTAGGAATGAATTGTTGAGCCTGTCACCAAAACCAGTATCCCGGTTCCTTTGTCTTTGACTCTACGTCTTCTCAAAATGGTTCTTTGCCTCACTTTACTTCCTCCTCCTTTTTCCTCTCTCTTTCCTCTGCTATCCCTGACAGAATGGCTTTGAGCCTCTCTTTGTGTTTGAGATTGACAATAACACCGATACCATTAAAAGAAGGCCGGGGACTCTCAAACAGGTGAAGAGCATGCAGTGTGTTACTGTTGTGGCTGTCTTATCCTTTTGTGTACTGCTGTTTCCTCCCTCTTGCCTGCTGATGGGTATGTGATTTGTGAATAAACCCTTCTCTTAGCCTGGGTCCGGGATGACTTGCTCTTTTCTTATAGAAACCCAAAGTGTTGGGTTAACCTTGTGGGCCTGCGCAAATCCCATTTTTTATGCCTCATTTAAAGGCCTGTGGGTTCTTTACTTGCTTTGTCAATTGTGCCCCAGGCAAGAACCAGGCCTCACCACATCCTTTCTCCTTCCTCCCTATATTAATGTGGTGAGAGAGTTGTCTTGCCAGTTACTAAGGCTACAAAGATACGTGTGCTTAAGGCTGGCCTTGACCATAGCGCTGTAAGAGATGACTTCTTCCTGTGTATTTTTCGAAAGGGGCAGTGTGGTAACAGTCATGTTAAGATTTCAGCAAACAAGTATGTGTGCGTTACACCTCGAGGGTTGTTGGAGGTAGTAACCCTTTGTTGTTTTGTATATGTACAAGTACTAATTGAAAGCAGTTTTGGAAAATACTGGTTCCTTCTTTACTCATCCAGCTCCTGAATTGTGCTGCTTTGAATATACTCTCTAATAACGTGAAGGATATAGTCTAGTTCATGCCACTTAAAATCTAAGGGCACAGTTCTGAGTTTGCATTTCATGTGTACAGGAAAATGTAAGACTGGGTAGAACCATAGTGAAATTGTTGTGCCTGATTCAGACTCCCCTATAACTTGCCGGGTTGACACACTACAGGTCCTTTGTGTGTTGAATCATGGGCAAGACTTAGCAATCAAGGTGTATAGTTAGTGTGTCTTTATGTGGACTCTCCTTTACTCTCTAGCAGACTATGTAGGCCATAGTCTTTTCATCACACTCATTGTACATATTTGAGCGTGGAAGTAACAGATGAGGGGTCCAGAGCTAACCAGCCGGGCACCAAATATTGCTTTTCCAGACTTTGGTCCCCAAGCTGCACCTATTGGTTCAAAAACTTCTACCACTGAAAAGCAAGAACCACTGTGTAAATGTGAAGAGTAGCTCATCTTCTGACTCCTTGACATCTATTAAAATATGATAAAATATTTGCTCACTAAAGCATTGAAAAGCTTCATTTCGGACATCTTCTCCGATAGCCTAATTTCTTTATAAGTTTACTCTTATCAGAAAATGTGATTATCCTGTACATCATCATCTGCTATAGAAACTTTATTGTATTGAATAGTAAAAAGCATTAAGCACAAGAAATCATTAATCCGTCATTAACTAATCAGTACTTTCATTAGTTCTAACCACAGTATTACTCCGAGGGTGGGCAGGAGAGTGAAATTCAACGAATGCTAATTTTGCTCTTGCAAAGATTTAGAGCGGGCTATGTATTCAGACCAAAGCTGCTATCTTGCATGTTTTGCATGATATTTAATTGAAAAACAGGTAATGTCCCTATTCCCACCCTGAAAAATATTCAAACACAGCACTGCCACTGTCCTTTCCAAAAGCAATACTTTGTTCACCATTTTATTCCTTGAAGAAGACGACTTGCATCCGTTCTGCAAAACAAGTGCCTATTGTACATCTTTTTTTAACAATAGGCTGTTCTTTCCATTTTTCTTTTTCCCCCCCCTGAAATGTGTCTAGGTGGACGGTCACTTCTGAAAAGGTAGTCCGTAGCCTGTCTCAATAAGGATCATTAATGCTGTTTTACTTATTTATCCACAGAGTGATGACAGATCTGCTATTTCACCAGGTTCACCTACTACCCAAACAGGTAACAGGAGAGAGGTGCAAAAAGTCTAAAAAGAAGGGATAAAGTAGGTTCAATTGCTTGCTTGTATAACTAGACTGTTAAAGATGTCATTCCTATCCGTAAGCTGGACAGCTCTGTCTGGGGGTCTCATTTGTTGTTAAGTTCTCTCTTGAGTAACTTAAGTATATAGAGCACAGAGCTGCTGGCACGTTCTGGGGAAAGTAGTAGGACTCCCCATTTTCCAGGCTCTGGCATTGGCGTTGTCCTAATGACCCATTAAATACAAAATGGAACAATTTGTTGGTAAAAGTGCATGGAATGTGCTTAGCATGCAAGTGCTCTTGAAGGTGCCTCTTTCTGTCCTATGCTTTTATCATGCATGGCTTTTTGTAATTTATCTTGTCATTGGGGTATAATTTTATTTTGTTCTTTTAATTGCTACAATGCTGAACCCATTTCCTATTAAACTCATAACCTTTTTCTTCTCTCTCCTCCTTTCCTTTCCTGTGCCTTTCCATATTTGTTCAGTCCACCTTTCCTCTCTGTATCCTGGCCCTGCTGGTCCTCCTTCCTATAGAAATCCTTCCATGCGACCTGAAAGTTTCCTTTTTCGAGCAGCTGTAAGGGATGAAATGAACAAAGGTAAGTTATATAGCTGGAGAAGCTGGACTGTGTTGCAAAGTTATACAGTTGGACCCTGCAATTGGACAGTTGGACCACGACGATCGGGATCCAAAAATACCTGATGGTGGTAAACGCGGGGTTGCGGTATTGCGGGGTTCCACTGTATTAACTTTCATGTTAACCAATTTTTGCATATTTACGTTATGAGACCTATCTGTGGACACCAGTCACTAAACTTTCTTAGAATAAACCATTATAGTCCTATTCGTAATAAATCCAATATTTTTGTCTTCGTAATAAATATGTTTAACAAATATCAAAGAACATGATGTGCAAATTTGTGGAGTGTGTATGTGAGGGGGAGATTAGTGCTGTGCTCTCCTATATTTGTACTTTCACCTATACAGAGGCTATTGTAATGCTATTTATTAAACCCTTGATAGTGACAAATGCATACTTTGCATTGTACTGTCGTGCATACTAGAATTCATACCTTTGTAGTAAAACTGATGAAAGTTGTACAAAGCAACATTTCAGCAATCTAAAATTAATCATATGAAAGAAATCAATTTGTGAATAGAAATGTAATGTACCCAACTTGCCCACTGTGCATGTATGATACTGGAATATTAATGGAATTAAAGGAATACCTCCCAACCAAACTCAGTTTGTCACTTTCCTTCTTGCTGTTTTTCTAGCTGTTGCTTCATCTCCCTCTTCTGCCTCATCTCCTCCTAATGAGTCTACAGACCCTAGAGCAAGGCAGAACTCCAAGCAACGTGAGGAGGAGTTGGAGCTAATAGAGCAGCTGCGGAAGGTGTGTACTAGCAATAACTAGTGTACACATTTTTTAGCAAATTCACTGCAAATATGATACAGATCTTTCTTCGTTGTTTTGACTTGCTTCATTTAACCAGTGCAAGTCGTAGTGTTTTGGATAAATTAAATGTTAGTAACTTCACAATCTGAAAATTTTTGATTCAGTTGGCCACAGTATTCTTCATCTTACTCCTGTTGTGTCATGTCACTTCTCATACACTGTCAAGTTGTCCTCTCCAACCTGATTGCCAATGAAGCCAGCATTCATCGCCCACTTGTTTGAAGAGTTTATGAGCATCTTTGTGCTTTCTCGCAGGCTGCCCCTCTCACTTGGGAGGAATTCCCTGTAAACAGCTGTAAAGCCTCCTCTTTCACATCCGTTCTTAAAACTCTCCTTTGCCATGATGCCTACAAAAAGCTTGGCAATGGTTAGGCAATTGGTGTACTCAGATCACTGCTAACTAATATCATGTTTCCTTTTACTGCCCATCTGTTGGTATCCACCTGTTGTCTCCTATCTTATACTTAAGGTTTGTCTTCACTACCAGGAAAATCTATTTTGCTGCAATTGATGCAGCGGGTGTCGATTTAGCATGTCTAGTGAATACCCGCTAAATCGAAGGCAGAGTGCTCTCCGGTTGGGGAGTAAGGTAAGTCTACAGGAGAGCATCTCCTTTTAATGCAGTGCAGTGAAGACACTGGGGTAAGTTGACCTAAGCTGTGTCGACTCCAGCTACCTTATTCATGTACCTGGAGTAACATAACTTTGGTCAATTTACCCTGGTAGTGAAGACAAGCCCTTAGAGGGTAAGCGCTGTGGAGCAGGGACTGTTTTTTTGTTCTGTCTTTGTACAGAAATTAGCACAGTGGAGCTGTGGTCCATGACTGGCACTACACTACCACAATACACATAACAAATAATAAAAATGCTATGTTCTGTTATGCTGCTGTGGTGTTTCACCCCAGAGATGGCTGCATTTCTGTAGTGCAGGAAGTGACTCTTAGAAGTGTCTGCAAAGTGGTTTGGAATCTTTTGGGATGAAAGGTACCTAGAAATGTACGTGGTGCGGCTCGCGGCCCAGATCTGACCTGCAGGCTGTACTTTGCCCACTCCTGACTTAAAGGAAATCATAACCCAGCATGTTCTCTAAATAATATTTTGTACTGATGTACCTCTTTTCATCTGTTGATCTGAAAGGACTTTGCATATATTGAGCCTCACAACCTACTTTCTAGGTAGGTTGGAGTTTTAAATATAAAACCAAACTCATTTTTCAGATGTATAAACTGAAATACAGAGGCGTGATTTGCCAAGGTCATACACTGAATGAAACAGGCAGGCTCTAAGCTTTGTGTAGCTCGAAAGCTTGTCTCTTTCACCAACAGAAGTTGGTCCAATAAAAACTATTACATCTCCCACCTTGTCTCGCTAATATCATGGGACCAACATGGCTACAGCTTGACTGCAAATGATATATTAAATGAGACCAGAATAGAACCCCTGAATTGGAACCCTGTTCTCATCTGCTGTAACCACTACACTTCACTGCCCTTTTCTGCTTAAGATAACTTATATTGATTAAATGTAGTAGTTCAGTTTTTCTTTGCAGAAAAAAATTTCTCTCTTGCCTCTGGTGACTACATTCCACTCCTACACTTTAAGACAACTATTTTCATAGTACATCTACTCTCTGAGTACCTGGAGGATGTGGAATATATTTCTTGGACTTTGATTACTCGCCCTGGGATTTGTGGTTTTCATCAATTTTGAGTAACGTTTTTTTTATCTCAGTTGCTGGATTTTAATTCCATGTGCTGCACTGTGAAAACTCCATTTGTCTTTTAGCTCAGTAGCTTTCAAACTGTGGTCAGTTGTGAGTCCTGGTGAGCCACAAAATGAAACCTTTTGAGAACTAAGCCCCAGATTGTTAAGAGAGATGTTGGTCCATGAGAGGTTCTGTTGTTATGAAATGTTCTGCAGAATAAATACATTAGATGCATGTTTTTCATTCTTTTGTAGAATATTGAGTCACGGTTAAAAGTGTCTTTGCCCAATGATCTTGGAGCAGCTCTTACTGACGGAGTTGTTCTCTGCCACTTAGCCAATCACGTGCGGCCTCGATCTGTTCCCAGCATCCATGTCCCCTCGCCTGCTGTAGTAAGTACACAAAGATGTAACTGTGTGTTGTAGTTGTCTGGGTGGACTACATGTAGCATCTTCTGATGTTGGGCAGAGCTGACAAAATGCCAGTCTCCTTTGCCTAAACAGAATGCATAGCAAAGCCATAGAAAACTAGTGACATTTAACAGCCCTCTTAGAATTGGTATGCTAATGTACAATTTTTTTTTCTTTTTTTCACCCCTTTCTTTCTGTGTATAAATGCATCTTTCTTCTGTTCCATTCTATGCATCTGATGAAGTGAGCTATAGCCCACAAAAGCTTTATGCTGAAATAAACTAGTTAGTCTCTAAGGTGCTACAAGTGTTCCTCACTCTTTACAGATACAGACTAACACGGCTGCTATTCTTGAGCCAGTGACATTTGTGTTTCTCTATTTTAAATAGTTACTTCTAACACAGATTTTATTAATTGAACTATGTATAGGACTTGAGAACTTTATATTTTTGTAAAACAAGAGGCAGGATTCAATATGACAACCAAAACTGGATATTTCAGAGGATCAAAAGGTCTTAGAAACAGAGCAGGCCAGATAATTGGGATATATAGCATTTAAATGGATCTGTGGCAACACAATACAGAAAACAAGAAAGAAACAGGGAATCAAAATTCCATCTCAATGGACGTGAATAGACTCCCATTCCTGGATCCACTTAAATACCATCAACTCTTTCTCTTAGGAATTTTGATAGGGCATATTGATCAGATTGTTCAAAGTCCGTTAAGCACAACACAGATAAGCCCAGACACACACTTGTGGGAACAGAAGGACAGGAACTTAATAGTGTCTTAATAGTGTCTTAATAGACTTAATAGACTATTAAGATTTAATAGACTATTAAGTTCTTAATTAATATTAAGTCTAATATAACTATTAATGGAACTTAATAGTGTCTTAATAGACACCCAGCAATATAAATTGTTTAAGAAGAACTTCTGTGTTACTTGACTGCAACATTTTGGGCAGTGCTTTAGAAATTTTGGAAAGTAATGCAGGAAAAGTACCTGTATCTACAACTTCATCAGGGGCAACTAAAAATGTGTACCACCAAAATACCACATGTGGCTAGAGAAGGTAAGAGAATCAGGAAATGAAGAGGAGTCACAGTATTGATCCTGTTGTTGTGGCAAGTTTTTTCATTTCGTTGGGATTTTTTTAGGCAACCTAAAGGACTACTTGAAGATCAGTGGAGCATGGGAAATTGTCTCCCTTCCCTTCCTGCTTGTAGCAAACCCACAGGAGTGCTTCATAAGTTAGATTCCAATTAAGCTATACAAGACACCCCCTGTGGGCTCTTGCCTACTTGAAATATACAAGTGTATTTTGAATATATAATAGCATTTTGCTCTCATAAAGGCAGATTTTTTGCTTATTACAATTTTAAAACAAGGTGAATGACTGTATAAATAAAAAAGGAAAACCAAAGGGAGTCACTGGGGAAAATGTTGAAAAATTTACGTTAAGTTTTGCTTTGACTTATTTTGGAGACAGTACTTGTGTTCGAACTCTAACTGGCACTTATAGCATCGTGCACCATATTATTATGGTTTGTATTCTATGGTCTTGTTTGATCATGCAGATGTCCCCATAGTTTAGATACAGACTAAATAGATATGATGGCATTTTATACAGATTACAGAATCCTCAAAAAATGGATGTATATAACTGCTATTCAGTAAACTCACTTCATAATGAAGATATTTTGTGCGCCCTGTCCTCCGTGAAATTGGATGGTTCCAAGTCTCCATTGTGAGCTAAATCATGGTGTTGCTGCAAGCCCTGAGTAAGAGGCAGCATATAGTTGCAGTGCCCTGAGAGTGGAATTGGGGTTATATTGTGACTTAGCCAGAATCTGCTCTCTGTTTTCCCTCCTTACTCCAGTAAAGGGAAATGTGCATCAGCCCTTAACCTAGCACAGATTATTTATCCCTCTGTATCAGCTTAGCTGTGCGGTCTGGCACATTCAGGGTGTCGAGCCGAAACTCCACCAGCTTCCCGTGCACCTGCTTAGAGCGAGGAGTTTTAGTCTCACAGAAGCTGCCCTGTCCACTGTTACCCACAATGTGGGTAGCCAGCACAAGAGAGAAAAGGGGAATCTTCTATCTTGTTTCTGTTTGTCTAGTTTATTCTTTTTCTAGTAGTTAAAGTCTGTGTAGAAGTGTGAAAGTTGACCATAAAATGCCCATTGTTCAAGAAAAATCTGACAAATAAAATTTAGAACTCTGCTGTTAACTACACGAAACACACTCGTAAGGAACTTAGGCAGCAGTTTCCATTTTCTCTGGTGTCAGCCGTCTTTTTGTTAACTGAAATGTGTTTTAAACATGCATATAATTTAATAATTCAGAACAGGCTCCAGGTTGGTTCACATTATAAAATTGCTCTGAAATTCAAAGGTCACCACCATACTGGAGCAATGTGTGTTTTATTCTAAATGTATTTTTAAGATTAGGTTTTTGCAGCCACTCAAAATAGACACCAAATGTGCAGTCTATCTTATAACACTTTGTGTCTATATTTTGCATAGATTAAAATACTCTTTCCATTAAAATGTCCATCTCAGCACTTAGTGAGTTTGCTTTTCACTTCATGCCTGCCTTTCTATGTCAGTGTCCAACCACCCCGTAACAGAGCTCTGTTTTGAATTAGACAAGCTTATGTCATCCTGATGCATTTTTGGCCTGCAGATTATGAGTTTATTTAACCCAAAAGCTTTATTTTTAAAAATCCTGCCAATTAAGAACTTTGTATGCCTTCTTCCCCTGCTTCTTTGCAGCCTAAGCTAACAATGGCAAAATGCAGACGAAATGTGGAAAATTTCCTGGAAGCTTGCAGAAAGATTGGTGTGCCTCAGGTAAATCCCCTCCTATTCTTGTATTGTGAGCTACACTGTATTGTATGGTACTTTACAAAAAAGACCTTTCTGAAATGTTTGGGGACAATGCAAATGTGTAAAATGTAGTTCTGTAGATTCACATGTAAGGTACAAATAACAATAAAGAGCAGATTTGATTTTTGCCTTGTTTCAGGAAGCAAAATAAAGTTGCTAACATGGTTTGCAAAGAGTAGGCTTCACTTACTGTGATATAGATAAAGTTCATTATAGTTGGAGTCAGTCTGATTCTGTCAAGCAGAATGAGGAGGTGCATTAAGAATCTGGTTTTAAAAAAACTTCATTCAGGTTTCTCAAGACCATATGTTTGGTGTTAATCCAAGAGGCTTTAAAAATAAAAAGAAATGGCTCTAGTTTCCCCACACACACTCCCATTCCAGTGGAATGGTTATATAAAACTGTGACTTAGAGGTCTTGAATCAAAAGAAATTGACAGACACTATGATATACTATATTTGCACCTATCCATCATTGCTTACAGTTGATGCCTCTGTTGGAGGGAGGTGAAAAGTCCAGAAATGTTGATAATGTTAGAACACTTAAGCCATGTGATCATATATTCGATATCTATGCAGAATACTACATTCAGAGATCAATCACAGGGAAATTATCTGCTGTTTGTGCCATTTTGAATAATTACACTAATTAAAGTATGGATTAAGTATGTAGAGGGTGAAGACTCATATAGAGCCAGTGGTAGTTTAAGAATACCTTATCCAATTTATTTCTGACTTCCAAAACAGAACTGTTTTGAACTAAGACTTATGACAACTGTCAGCCGTTTTATTGAAGAGATTTTATTACATATTTGAGCTAGACAGATTGACACACCACTGAACACAAAATGCATATAAGGAGGTAGTTCTTTAGAAGAGGTGTCTTGCAGATTCCTTTGTGAGAATTAACCAGTTGTAATTTACTCCTTGAAATTGTTGGATGTGTTTGAGATGTCAGATGACTGACTGCTTCATGGATACTTGCACGGTTGATCAACTGACTCTGTTTTTCTGTCTGTTTTCCCTTCCTGCTCACACACTTTGGACAGGACAATCTTTGTTCCCCTTCTGACATTCTTCAGCTAAACCTCAGCGTTAAAAGGACAGTTGAAACTCTTCTTTCCCTGGGGACAGAGTCAGAAGAATCCGCTCTTGTCTCTCTTTCCATCCAGCTTTGGGGCTTTGGGGCATTTTACTGTACGCTAATGCTAACACTCTGTATGTTCTATCGCTGGGTCTTTTTCCTCTAGCTGAAGGATAGTGGTGCTGCTGACTCGCTACATCACTTCAGCGATCGGTAAAGGCTTTGTTTTTGTCAAGAACTGTTTGGATAAGTGCATTCTTTCTGATCACCAGTCAGAGTTGACATGTACAGTGTAAAGACACTCTTTGGTACACCCACGTGACAATCTATGACATTGTTACAAGTTTGTATTTGTGTGGTGATTAGCAAGCGTTCTCCTTACAAGGGGAGGCATTATTTCCTGTGGCTAGAGTAAGGGACTAGGGTTTAGTGCGCTGGGTTCTAGTCACAACTGTGTAATGTGGGAAAATCACAGCCCCACTGTACCTCAGTTTCCCCATTTGTAAAATGGGAATACCACCCACATTTATCAAGTGCTTTGAGAGCCTCTGATGAAAAGTGATTTATACATATGCAAAGCATTGTGTTTTCTTTACATGTCAATGTGCCTGGTTATATCTTAGGAGATGTGGCCTATGCTTCTTTTTACCAGGAGTGCTCTAGAGTTTTTTCACATGCCAGTTTCCTTAACCCTTTTTGCTGAAATCTTGGATTTCCGGTATTGTTAGGTTCTGAATAGCATCTCATTTGACTAAGGCTATGTCTACTCTACAGGCAGTACAGCAGCACAGCTATACCGCTACTGCAGTGCCACTGTAAAGTCTGCTGTGTAGCCGCTCTTTGTTGGCAGGAGAGAGCCCTTCTGCCAGCATAATTAAACCACCCCCAAGGAGCGTCTCCTGCCAACATAGCACTGTTCACACCAGCACTTTTGCCGGGGAAACTTCTGTCAGTCAGGGGGTAGTTTTTTTTTCACACCCCTGCCCAACAAAAGTGGTAGTGTAGACAAAGCCTAAACATAAGCACTTAGTCTGACAACGAATCCTGAGCTGTTTCACCTTCTAAGGCTTTGTGTCTACACTGGCACTGGCCTCCTTAAACTTTTGCTGCTCAGAAGAGTAAGAAAACACACACACACACACACACGAATGACAAAAGTTTTAACGACAAAAAGCACTCGTGTGGACAGCACTTCGTTGGTGGGATGAATCTACTGCCCCTCTTTGGAGGTGGTTTTATTTTGTCACGGGGAGAGCTCTCTCCCAGAGACAAAGAGTAGCCACACAGCACACCTTACCACTAAGGTGCACAGAGTAGACAGCAAGCCTGGAGTCTGTAGAGGAGCTGAACTTTTTCTATATTAGAGCCCCATTTCCTTCATGATTTGTCAACAAATGTAGTTCGACACTGATCAGTTCTGTTTCCTTATCTGCAGACCCGCTACATGGAGCTCACTATTTACATTTGATTCTGGGCAGTATTACCTACCCTGGTGCTTCTCAATCACTCGTCCTTCAAATTTCTATAACTTGTACTCAACCTGCCTCTTCCCTACCGAGATGAAGAGCTTCTCTGTTGGGTGCCAGTGTACCACTGCCATGCGTCCGTGTGGCAAGGTGGGGGGGGGAGTGTTATTACTTGCTGAGAAACTTGGGCTCCTTCGAAAATCAGTGTCATGTTTGTAAGAGTGGCATTTGGAGCTGCACAAGCTCTGTCCCAGGTTAGACCAACCACAGTCGAATGGGAAGTAGTGGCAATGCTCAGTTCAGCTGTAGTCCTAGCCCAGGATCTCGATTATTACCCACAAAGGCTGGGGCCCATTAGCCTAGTTTTTAATCCAGATTTGCCACATCTCTCCTGATCAGACTGAGTTCCCGTCCTGCCCTCCCACTTGATTCAACTCAGAGTTCCACAAACGTCTTAGGACTTCAGAGCACTCCTGATGCTGTGTGCAAAAGACTATGTCTTCCCAGTGTAGATTGGTTTAAGAGACTGTTCAGAGACCAGTTACAAGTGAGCATGTGTTTCAATGAATCCTAAGAAATATGGTCAACAGTTCTTAAACCCAGCTCAGCTGCTGTTTCATCAATAGCAACACAGTAGAAAGTCTGAAGCACTGTATCATACATAGCTGAGTTGCAAATGCTACAATTGCCATTGAAAATGTTTTTTAATATGCATGGTCTGCTGAGCCTTGTAATAAAAGTAGGGCTAACTAACCTGAGAGTAGGTTAACGGGAGTTGCTTGACCCCTTTTCAGATCACACTGTGATTTGACACACAACATTCCTGTCTGGGAGTTCTGCCTGAGGAGAACGTGCTTGGTTTATTTCCACAAAAGGCAGGATTACAGTTATTTTTAAAAATTGACTGTTGGAGCTGTTTTTGCACCGTTTACTGGTATGGACTAAATCGAACTCAGTTGCCTATATTAACGTCTCATAATGAACACTGTGATAAGGGTTTACAATAACCGTGCCTTCCAGTGTTAGCCTTTTGTCTGTCTCTGTGGTATGGATTATTCCAAATCATTTCCCCTTGTTTGTTTCTGTATTTTTAAAAGGCTGAAATCCACAGAGATTTTATCGGTAATTGTACTTTTCTCTAGTCTGAGAGGGACGCCTCCTTCTTTGTTGGACATTAAAGGTGTCAGTCTAATACCTGTCTTACCTCAGGAACTGCAGGTTGCACTCACCCAGTGTGTCTCCTGTCGAGGCCTCCACATGAGGAGTCCAGGCTCTGATCGCTCACACGTTGCCAGGAATTTGAAGATTTTTTTTTAAGTCTTCACAGAAGATGCAAGCAGTGTAGAATCAGGTTGCCATGTGCATTTGTAAAGAAATGTTTACAGAGTGGCCAGATATGGAGCATCAGGTTTTTTTAAAGTAGAAATGCGAGGACCTGATTCCGCATTTGACTCTACATGGTTGGACCCCTGCATGAAGCCTTGTTGAGGTCAGTTGGATTCTGCCTGAGCAAACGCAACTCTGTGGAGTTGGTTACAGGATCAGGCCCTAAATTCTTATTATACACACAACAGCACAACTCCGTAAATGCCTTGAAAGCTCATTCCACACTAGATATTTTTAAATACTACTACTTAATAAGGATGCTTTTCTGAGGTGACCTGTATTAAAAAGGAGTGCCTGTGGAAGAATAATAACTCAAGAATTACCCTTTTTTATTCCTATATTGAGGATATTTCTCTTTAAAATATTCCTGTTAATTCTTCCCTGTATTCCATTTAACAGTAAGAACAGCACTTTTTACATGTATCCTTTTCAGGGCTGTCAAGCGATGAAAAAAATCGCAATTAATCACACTGTTAACAATAGAATACCATTTATTTTAAATATTTTTGGATGTTTTCTACATTTTCAAATATATTAATTTCAGTTACAACACAGAATACAAAGTGTACAGTGTTCTCTTTGTATTTACTTTTGATTACAAATATTTGCACTGTTGAAAAAAAAAAATTCAATTCACTTTATACAAGGACTGTAGTGAAATCTCTTTATCATGAAAGTTTAACTTACAAATACAGACTTATGTACAAAAAATAACAGCATTCAAAAATAAAACCATGTAAAACTTCAGAGCCTACAGGTCTACTCAGTCCTACTTCTTGGTCAGCCAGTCACTCAGGCAAACAAGGTTGGTTACAATTTGCAGGAGATGGTGCTTTCTGCTTCTTGTTTACAATGTCACCTTGAAAGTGAGAACAGGTGTTCGCATGGCACTGTTGTAGCCAGCATCACAAAATATTTACGTGCCATATGCGCTAAAGATTCCCTTCATACTTCAACCACCATTCCAGAGGACATGCTTCCATTCTAATCATAGAATCTCAGAGTTGGAAGGGACCTCAGGAAATCATCTAGTCCAACCCCCTGCTCAAAGCAGTACCAATCCCATATTTGCCCCATATCCCTAAATCAGGGGTGGGGAACCTCTGGCCCGCGGGCCTTATACAGCCCGCCAAATCATTCCGTCCGGCCCGCCGCGGGGCCTGAGTCAGGCACTGGGGCATGGGGAGAAGCTGCGCCGCAGCCGCCGGCCAGGGTCGCACGCGGGCCGTCAGGCAGGAGCGGCTCCGCGCTCGGCGAAGGAGCCAGGAAGTGCCTGGGGGAGCCACCGGCCAGGGACGCTCGCGGGCCGCCAGGCAGGGGCGGCTCTGCGCTCGGCGAAGGGGCCGGGAAGCGCCTGGGGGAGCCGCTGGTGCCGCGCGGCCACCATTAGCCGGGCAGCGAAAGGAGGAGCCGCGGGGAGCCGACGGTCAAGAGGGCGGTGGGGGGGGGGAGGCCAGGCTGGGCGGGCGGGGAGGGGGGCAGGAGACTAGGCTGGATGGGGTGGGCGAGGCGTGGGTGCGGGAGGGAAGGAGGTTTGGTGGGGGGGAGGGGGAGGCTGGGCGGGTCAGGCATGGGGGGCAGGAGGCTGGGTTGGGAGTGGGAGGGGGGAGGAGGTTAGGTTCGGTGGGATGGGCCAGGCAGGGGAGGAAAGGCGGTTAGATGGGGGGAGGCTGGGCGGGGGTAAAGGAAGATCACCCCCTACACCCAGGCTGATAGCGGGAGCTGACTGGGGCAGGCGGCAGGACCCCGGCTGGCAAGGGGCCAGCAGGGGAAACCCCAAAACAGTGCAGGGTTAAGCACTCCGCCTGCCACTGCTTTGGGGTTTCCCCCGCTGGCCCCTTGCCAGCTGGGGTCTCAGCTCCTGTTGCCAGCTTGGGCTTCCTCGGGGAAGGGGGGAGTGAGGGGGGGGGTGATCAGCCCGCGAATGACGTTATAAATGTCCAAATGGCCCTTGGCAGAAAAAAGGTTCCCCCCACCCCTGCCCTAAATGGCCCCCTTAAGGCTTGAACTCACAACCCTGGGTTTAGCAGGCCAATGCTCAAACCACTGAGCTATTCCTCTGCCCTGTTGATGGGTTCTGCTTGATAATGATCCACCAGCAGAAGGTTGATTTTCTCTTTTAGTGGTTTGTGTTCTGTAGTTTCTGCATCAGAGTGTTGCTTTTAAGATTTCTAAAAGCATTCTCCATGCCTCGTCCCTCTCAGATTTTGGACGGCACTTCAGATTCTTAAAGCTTGGGTTGGGTGCTGTAGCTATTTTTAGAAATCTCACAACCTTCTTTGTGTTTTGTCAAATCTGCTCTGAACGTGTTCTTAAAACGAACATGTGCTGGGTCGTTAATCAAGACTGCAATAACATGAAATATATGCAGAATGCAGGTAAAACAGAGCAGGAGACATACAATTCTCCCCTGAAGGAGTACAGTCACAAATTGAATTGATGCATTATTTTTTTAATGAGCATCATCAGCATGGAAGCACGTCCTCTGGAATGGTGGCGGAAGCATGAAGGGACATATGAATGTTTAGCACATCTGGCACGTAAATACCTTGCAACACCAGTTACAAAAGTGCCATGCAAATGCCTGTTCTCACTTTTAAGTGACATTGTAAATAAGAAGCAGACAGCAGTACCTCTCGTAAATGTAAACAAACTTGTTTGTCTTTGCGATTGGTAGAATAAGTAGGACTGAGTGGACTTATAGGCTCTGAAATTTTATATTGTTTTGTTTTTGAGTGCAGTTATGTAGCCAAAAAGAACCTGCATTTGTAAGTTACACTTTCACACTAGAAATTGCACTTCAGTATTTATATGGGGTGAATTGAAAAATACTGTTTCTTTTGTTTATCATTTTTATAGTGCATATATTTGTAATCAAAATAATATTAAGTGAGTACTGTGTACTTTGTATTCTGTATTGTAATTGAAATCAATATTGAAAATGTAGGAAAAATACACATCTATATATATAAAAATCAAATGGTGTATTCGTTATGTACGTTCCCTTACTCCTTCCACACCGTTTGAGCTAGAGACTTGAAATTTGGTACAGTTATAGGCTTTAGGGTCCTAATCAGGGTAAGAATAGAAATTTTTTCAAATCTCACCTCTGACACACCCTAGGGGTGAAATTCTTTAAAGCCCATTAACATCAGCTGGGCAGCTGCTGTTCTCTGTGACATAGTTATGATGTAATAATACCCCCCTCCAATGGCCCCCACACTCGCTCAGCTCTTTGCCCCCTCCCCCGCTCCAACAGCCCCCGCACTCGCTCAGCTCTCTCCCACCTCCCTGCCTCCCTCCCTCCAACAGCCCCCCCCACTCACTCAGCTCTCTTCCCCCCTCAGGTAAGAATAGAATTTTTTTAAATCTCCCCCCCTCCCCCCTCCAACGGCCCCCCCCACTCGCTCAGCTCTCTCCCCCCTCCAACGGACCCCGCACTCGCTCAGCTCTCTCCCCCCTCCAACGGACCCTGCACTCGCTCAGCTCTCTCCCCCCTTCCTCCAACAGCCCTCCCACTCTCTCAGCTCTCTCCCCCCTCAGGTAAGAATAGAAAATTTTTTAAATCTCCTCCCCTCCCCCCTCCAACGGCCCCCCCACTCGCTCAGCTCTCTCCCCCCTCCCCCCCAACGGACCCCGCACTCGCTCAGCTCTCTCCCCCCTCCGCCCCCCACGGACCCGAGCAATGCCGGGTATTTGTACTAGTATTTAATAAATTTCAATTCGTATTCTATTCTAAGTATGATTGTGATTAATTTTTTGACTTAATCGCGAGTTAACTGCGATTGACAGCCCTAATCCTTTTCAAAAGCCAATCAATTGTGCATGTAAACAAGACCCTATTTTGCCATAAAATCACTTGTGTGCTCTTTTGTTTTCTTCTTTCTCTTGGCTTTCTGCTGTGTGTGTCTAGTAGGAAAGATCAGATGAAATGTGTGGTGTCTTGTTTTAAGCGGGTTTCTGTGCGGGTAATATATCTCTTGTTGTTGACAAGAACTGCCATTAAGCATGCGGATATGTCTCAGATTTATTGCACAATATTTCCAAAGCACATGCTAGTATCTCAGTATTTGTTAAAAGCTTTAAAAAGTGTGTTTGCATATTCACATTTGGTAGCTGAACAACAGTGTTGTGAGGACTCCCCCACGTCCCTGTTGTGTTAGGGAAATGAAAACACCGTTCCTGTTGTACTCTTAATCTGTGATCATGTTTACCAGACTGAAAGAAAGGCCCCACCCCCCACAGTCAATCCAATTCTGATTTAATCAAGTGATGTTATTTGAGTGGGGTAAGGACAAATGTGTGATTTCCCTCTTCTCATCTGCTCACCTGAAAACTCTCCATATTTGTACAGATATTTTTCATGAGTGCTAATGAATAAACAAACAAAATGATTATCCAGGAGTTTGTTGGTTTGTTCCCTTGTACCTTTCTTCCATTTACAGCTAGCTTATCCATAGGTAAAGATTTACTTCCATAGCTATTTTTGTTTGGTGTCCATTCCATACCATATTTCAGTCTCCTTCTGCTTGTTTAATTTGCATTATTTTCTTTTCAGTTGGTGGTTTTCATCCCTTTTCTTTGTTTTGTCTTTGTGTTGTGTTTGTCCCCTGTAGGAGCGATTATGTTTGCCTCTGCATATTTTAGAAGAGAAAGGTTTGACACAGGTAGCGGTGACAGTCCACGCACTTCTGGAACTTGCACCCCCAAAGCAGCAGCATCACCACTTGTCTGCTGCGTAAAGATCTCCAGGACCTTTTGGTTTCCCTTGGCTAAGCAGAAGAGCATGAAGACTTTACTGCTGATGCAGTGTATCCAAACACACAGAGCTCTGTTCCAAGAAGGAAGTTAGTTTCTGTGATTCCTGACAGGAATGTTTTGCTTCGTTTCTCCACTTTTTTTGGAGATCATACCAGTTTCCATTTAATTTTTTACGAATATTTTTTCCCCTTTTTAAAGTGAGGTTTTTTTCTTGGGGAAAATTCCTTTGTCTGGTTGTTTAGAAGCATCTGTTAAAACTGACAGTGTAGATTCAGGAGATTTACATATACAGTTTGAAAAACTGTAAGATCCCTACTAGGATGTAATTCCAAAGGGGATGTTTCCATTGCAACACAGTGATGGAGACTGTTTATCCTCCCCATGAGTCCCAGGTTCCCTGCTTCTAAGAAACACCTGCTCTTTCCATTGCATATAAAGAGCACAGGTTAAGACTGTGTTTTGAAGCCGATGATTCTCAGTTTTTCAAAGCAAAGAAACTGATTCTTTAATCTGTATTGGCATGTCCTCAATATTAAGTATATATATATAGTGCTGTTGTTTGTTTCCAGGGAAGACATACTGCGCGTTACCTCCATAAGTAACACACATTTCAGTGAAAGATACTAAACCATAACTGTTCAAATACTTTTATTAAACAAATCAAAATATTTGCTGGCTTTAAGCTTCTGTTGGTTATAAATCTATCTTTGTATTGGAATCTTCCCTACTTCAGTGGGAAACATCTTACCACCTTACCACCCATCATGTGGACTTGGTTACTAAATGATCATGTTAAATTGGTATGACTTGTATCTGCTGCAAATAATGACTGAAGATTTTCCTATGGAGAATCATGTACCTATTTTCATTCCAGTGCAAATAACCATAAGCTATCACACCATCCATTAGAGATCTGTTATCCAGTTCTGTTTTCAGTTGAAAACAACACACAACCACCCCCTTACACCAATGAAGACCCCAGTTATGTAGGAACAAATTGTAGGAAAGAATGAGATTATTGAATTCCCGGAGTGGTTCTGTGTGTTGGCATAACGCTCAGCTTTCAAAGTGCCAGTCTTTTGCAAAAAGGAAATTTCTGTGGGTGGTTTTGACAGAATGTGTTAATAAAGCATGTTTTCTTGTAGTTCATACAGTGTTATAAACTGCCTTTGCTCCCCTCTGCCTACCTCCTTCCCCCCCACAAGTGGAAATTCAAAATATGTGAACAGGAAACTGAAAATAAGGTATGCATAATACTTTCAAGGTGACTGGTAAAGTCCAGACTTCTGTGCTGCGTTGGCCCCCTTGACTGAGCGGGTCACATCCAGCTCTGTAACTTAATTTTATATGGTAACATTTTAAAAATCCTTTCCTCCCACAGTGAAATCCTCTTGCTATTTCCTGGGGTATCCCAGAAGACACCTCTGCCATTATCATAGATTGTACAGGGTGTGAATGAGCCTTCTGGTATTTGTGGTATTTCTTAGTGAACCAGTAATACCAAGAGGTTTTCAGAAGGGATGAAGTGAGCAGAGGAAATGGGAAAAAGGTTAGTTAAAAGTTTTCTTTGCTGTAATAAGCCTGGTCATGGGAACATTTGAGCACAGAAGTCTGGGTTTAGCTGAATTTTCCCTTTAGATTTGTCATTCCATTCTCACCCTGATTTGTTTGCATAATTATTTCATGGTAGCTGTTCTCGCAACGATTTCGCAAAAGGACATATTTTGCTTCATATTGGTGTTGACAGCACCGATCACACCATCTAGAAAAACACGTGAAGGATATTTAAAACTAGAGTTGCACCGTTCAGAAGTGAAATATTTTCAGAATGTGTAAGTGGCTGCCTTGGTTTCTGGAAGATCTGAGTATGCCAGTGACGTGCATCATAAAAAGGAAGAGAGCAGCTCTGTACAGCTTCCCCCAGCGATCGGTGTAGACTGTATTTCACAGCACCTTGTTCCAAGCGAAGGCTTGCAAAGGACAGAGCTGGTCCTTGAAGGATTATGTGGCAGTGAAAGGAGAATTTTTTTTACTGCAGTCTCTGCCATTTGTTGAATGGGGGGGATGTCGATTTCTGGCATCTCACTGCTGACACTATAGACTAGTGGTTCCCAAACTTTTTCATGACCCCCTCCCTCCCCATCCCCTTAAGCAGAGGTGCTAATTCAGATATTTCTTGGGAGGGCAGATTTTTCCAACCAACAGCCAGCCCTACTCTCCCCTGCCACCCACTCCCCAGGGTACCTGGGAGGGAATTGTCATTGCAACATGGAGCAGCAGAGCACACAGACTGGGCATCCCACCCCATCAGTGGTGGCAGCACAGGCTCCCTGGCCCTCCCCAGTGCTGCAGCTCCCTGCCAGGCTGGGGGGCTCATTTCAGCACCGCCAGCCATTGGATTCTTCTGCTAGCAGCAGAGACTAGCCTCTCCGCAGCCCGCTCCATGCACCCTAGGATGGGACCAGCAGCAGCTTCCCTGCCTCTCCTCCCTGCTGGCTCAAGGTTTCCAGCAACGCCAAGTGGAGAAGCTGTGGGTTCTTGCTGGAGGGCCCAGCAGGGAGAGCGGGACTGGATGCCACGCGTGTCCCCTCCAGAACTCCCGCCTCCCTGACGCTGCTCCTTACCCCTCCTCCCTGATGGTTCAAAATCTTGCAACCCTCTGTGGATTGTGACCCCCAGTTTGGGAAACTCTCTCATATAGACAATTCTGCCATAGACCATAAATGTTTCCTTATGGGTTGTCTGCAAATCACTGTTAAAGAGGAGTAACAATTTGAATTCTCAGTTCTAGGTACTTTGTATTCCATGTACCCGGGTATTAGGTTTTGTTTAATAGATCAAAAGGAGGATGTAATATTTAGATTTCTCCACTGTAAGAAATCTCTTAATGTGGAATTGTGTGAGTCTGTTATTTGCTCCTGCCCGGCTTCCCGGACTTACAGAAACTGACCGTAACAGCATTCATGGTGGTAGAAGTTGGACATTTCATAAATGTTAATTTTTGGAAAACTAACAATTTGGAGTTTTAATCTGACTTTCAGTAAATGGCCACTTCTCAGTGTGTGTTGTAAAATCAGCTACTGTCGCACACAAATGTGTGTAGCCAAATTTTACATCAGCAACTATGCTTGTATGGCTGGTCAGTTGTATGCTCCTATTTCCTTTACAGTTTAAACAAACATTTCACTTTAGCAAGCACACATTTGTGTGGTCATGTTAGTTTGACTCTTTAATTTCGTGTTTTCGTGTTTGGTATATTTATGTGCAATTTTTGTTATATCCAGTGGAAAAATATTTTAAAGAAAACACACTAAAAGCTAGAATCAGTTGAAGTCTTTCCCTTTTTGGGGTGTTTGTGTTGGGGAAAAATCCATTTTGGAGTTTAGCACTTGCCAGTATGTTTATGTTAACGCTGCTGTTATGATCCTTACACAAACCTTGTTAAGCACTGAAGAAAATCACGGATCAACAGAAATTGAAGTGGCAGTGGCACTTAGTGGTCCTTGATGATGTTGAAATGCTCTGGTCAGGAAATAGGGAATTTGGATTTCTCCTCCTTGGGAGTTAGTGACGGGGGAAACTTGTTAGGAAAGCCCCTTCCTTGCTGGTTTATTAAATTCTAAAGAACGTTTTACAGCACTGAGAACACTTCTGTTGCTCTTAGCAGTGACGTGACAACTGGTGATTTTTTTTTATCCTTTTATGACTTTAAATAGTTCTTTGACATTTTTGTTTTAGAAGCAGAGGAATTCCAAGGTGGATTTAAACATTTAAATAAATCTTTTGTATAGATATTGTGGTGATATTTACAAACAATCTAATTTTGTTTCTGAAAACCTTGTAAACGTGTAATTAATAGAGTAAAGGATTTTTAAAGCTCTTGCCTATACTTGTATGTCTGTAAATACATTCCATAATTTCTAAGACTGTTAAGTATAAATATGCCAGAATATTGTGTACTTTATTTTAAATTGCCTGTATACTGCTGGTTGTGTTAACTTCTAGCACACTGATAATATAAAACCAAATACCTGGGTAATTTGAAATAAAGTTCTAAAACCTACATGAACTGAAATATTTCTTCCTCCTTTTATATTTGCATCAGTGATTGTCAATTCCTGTGTATCAAGTGTGTATTTACTTTCTGAATTGTCATATTTATTAAGAGAATGGATCTTTTTTCTGGTCTTCTTAGGAGCTTGGTATAGGAAAAATTGTTCTTTCAGCATAACGACCCAAGGGCCACAGAGTAGGAGACTGTATGTTTGCATTCAATGTTTCTTTCAGCAGATGTAATCAGAACCTGTTTCTCTGCAGCCTTTCTAGCGCTTCCCCCCTCCCTCCCCCAAGAGTAACTATAATATTCCTCCGAATCAGCTCCCCTGTTCATTTGCAGAAGTTAGTGGTGGAAAATACTTTTTCGGTCACATGGACTGTTAGCCACAGCCAGTGCACAGCTGCTCTCTGTAGTATGTTCTCATGTTATTGATCCTGTCTGGTTTTAAATTCTGTGAAGTTTGCACCAGTATTCCCCTCAATAATAGGAAAGTTTTTCTGATGGTGTCACGGAGTGCCTGGGGCGATGGTTTGGAACTTGCTCCCTATGAAGCCAGTCAGGACTCCGGGGGTAAGCGTCCCCTCTCCATAAACAGCCTGTCTCCAAGGCTAGGAGCTTCACAACTACCGCTTCCACCTTCCTGGGTCTGACCTTGGAGCATTCAGCACCTTCTGCCCCTCCGTGCATTTCCCCTCAGCGACCCCGCCCAGGCGGGGTCCTGGGGAAGCCCGTGGGTCTGCACCCCACTCCACAGTCAGACGTGACTCTCAGTCAGCCAGTAAAACAGAGGATTATTAGATGACAGGTACATGGTCTAACACAGACCATACAGCGAACGAGAGCCCTCAGCTGGATCCATTTTGGGGGCCTAGAGAGGCCAGACCCTGTCTGGGCCTGCCTCCCTTTTGCCCAGCCAGCTGCAGACTGAAACTCCTCTCTACACCCACACCCCTGCTTCCCTTTGTCTTTCCTTCCCCCCCTGGGGTCAAGTTACAGCTTCAGGTATGGCCACCTTCACACAAGATTCAGAGGAAACACCAAGAGCATTCCTCCGTCACAGATGACACAAAATGTTTGTTCCTCCTTTCTGCCCTCCCTCATAACTAGAGTTTACAGCAAACAAGTAAGAGGCCTAAAAGTTGCCAGCAACCACAGAACTTTCTGCCTTGCTTCATACATGCTGCTCTGCTCTCCCTCCCAGCCCACCTCCGGTTGGTCCACAGTGCTACCACATCGGCCATGTCCCCAACTCTAGGTCCACTCTTCAGATCCCTTGACCATCTTTTGATTTTTGCATCAGTTTTCAGGGTCCGTTTTCTCAACCTCAGGACCCTGTGCAGCTTGGGTCCAGCCTCCCACTGCTCTGCCCAAGCCTCATGACTTAATCCACCTTGTGTGGTCTTCTCTCAGTCAGTCATAGAGCTTAAGGTCAGAACCACCAGATCATCTCATTTGATCTCCTATGCCACAGTCCATTCTCCATGCTGTCTCTGGCTCTCTATACCTGGCATCTCTTCTTGACTGCCCTACAAGGCCCGCACCTGTTCCTGTGTGTGTCTCCTTAAAACACACTTCCTCCAGAAGGCCTGTTTGCCCTAGTCTGGCACATGGAGAAGTTTTAGGTTTAGATGCCTGATCTTCCCCTGCAAAATCCAAACAAAAATGGTGTCTCTACTAAGAACCACGCTAAACTCCATCTTCCACTCGGGAAGCTCTTTGTTGCACTCTGTTTCCTTCCATTTTTACATAAAAACGGTAAGACTTTCAAGGCAGGTGCTTTATTTTCTGTCCATCTAGCATCCATCTTATTGTTGGGGATGTGTAGACAAGTGGTGGAGAAGCGGTCCCTTAAGAGTTCACAAGCAGAGTTGGCTATAAATTAAAGACTCGGTTGCACTTGTTCTAGGTGAAGTGGGGGGAGGGGGGAGATAGCTCAGTGATTTTTATCAAAAACCATCCAGGCCCCATCCCGCCACCACTAAACCCAGGGTTGAGTTCAGTCCTTGAGGGGACCATTTAAGGATTGGGGGCAAAAATCTGTTGGATGATTTAGTTGGGGATTGGTCCTGCTTTGAGCAGGAGTTGGACTAGATACCTCCTGAGGTCCCTTCCAACCCTGAGATTCTAGGATTCTACCTTCCATAAATGAACACAAACCCAATGTTGTTGGTCCTTTAACTGACATTTAAAATGGCCTCCTAATTTCAGAAACAAACTAACGTTCTAATTTGAGTGGATTCTGGTATTTATACGTTTTCCCTTTGGAGACATAGAACCATTTCACTCAAAGTGATAACTGGATAATTCCATAACCACCATTACTGCCTCATTTCCAGTTTGCATTCTAATTCACTGCAGCTGGATCACACAAAGGCCTGTAATTTACATCTAGCACCCAGCATGTGATATTCACTGGCGTGCAGTGGACCCCACTACAGTAATCCTCAAGGATCAAAAACCTTGGCTGAGCCAGGGCAGTTCCACTGGATTCATGCTAAGGAACTGGAACCCAGAAGTGAAGCTCTGAATCCCCTTAGAATGAGAAGTGATTTTTCACTCAACTTTATTTTAGTGCACTGTTGCCCAAAGCAAGCAAAGGTGCTAATCCCTACTCAACATTCTGCCCATGCTGGGTTTCGAACTTCAGCTGTTTGTGCTGTAGCTGGGTCTAAAAATGTGTGGTTAGGATTTTTTTTACAATAGGAAAAGTGCATTTTCCCTCCTTTCCCAGAATTCTCAAATGTCTGGAGGGATTTTGCTCAAACGTCACCAAAAATAAAATAAAATCACCTGTCAGCACAGACCAAGCCTGGAAAATTTTAGCCTCAAAATGAAATGTTTCAAAACATTCTGAGCGCGTGAAAAGGGGGAGTTAAAATTAAACCTAACTGCAGTGGTTGCTATGAGGCGCGTGCTGCAGACATGTGACGTAGACATCATACAAGAGTAGTGCCCGTTCTTACCCCAATGTGGAGTGAGGGAGACTCATTTGGGATCAGTGACTGAAAAGGGAGAGCCTCCTGATTAACTTAAAGAGCAGTGATGCCAATGATTGTAACTCCAATTTGCCTGAAGTGTGTGAATTTTCAGAGAGCCACTGCCAGTCCCCTGATATGTGAAGGCAGAATAAAGGCCAGGCTCCAGCCACCATGGAGCTCTCGGAATTCAAAGCCAAACAACTTTGCCACTTGCAGTTGAAGTAATTTTGCTTGATCTTCAGAGAACGTTTGGCAGTTTGACTCTTCGATATGAATGAATT
This sequence comes from Sternotherus odoratus, assembly GCA_032164245.1. Lineage (NCBI taxonomy): Eukaryota > Metazoa > Chordata > Testudines > Kinosternidae > Sternotherus > Sternotherus odoratus. The sequence continues at coordinate 4,389,103 of JAVMKO010000009.1, forward strand.
TGGACAGCTAAAGACTCCTGATACAGCTCTTGAATGGTCTCAGAGTGAAAACAGCCTGATCCATCTTTCAGTGTGGGAGTATTAAAAAAAAAACCCAACCCCCCTCAGCCCCTCTGTGGTTTTACACCCTGTAGCTAGCACTAGTGGCTGTTTCCGCTGTATACAGTGATTACAGAACAATCTCATTTAAAAGGACTCAGCCCACCGCAGGGAGAGCCCTCTCCGCTAGAGCAGAACTCTGCCTTCCCCCACTCCCAGTTCTCTTTCAGGGTAACAGCCCGGCTGTCATCACTTCCCTGCACTCTGGGCTTTGAGAGCACAGCTCTTGGGCACCAGATGCCAAAGGATGCCTTGCTCTGTACCCAGGGTGTTCCGTGACCTCCCCATGGTTACACCCTCACTAGGGTGTGATTCTTTCCTTATCTTCTGCAGGGCTAGAGGGACGACTGGCAGGAGGACCGTGAGAATGGAAACAAACACTCCGAGAACAAGGCTCCACCTACACTGAGAATCTTCAGCAGTTCTCCTACCATTGGTCTAGCACTGGCACTAACCATGGAAGCGCCACCCACGACCAGATGGAGTGACTGCCACCAAGCTGTCTAGACCTGCCCTGAGCAGCATTAGCCAAAAGAGTGGTGAAGGGAGAGTGGCCCCAGACTACACTAGTACTTCACCCGTTGCCAGCGCAGTGACTGGGAGAAGTGAATATTCTGAGTGCAGCATGGCTTTAAGACAGCTGCATGTTCATGCCTGTGAACAGGGTGTGAAATATACCCAGATGACTAATTAGTTTAAGGTTTCAGAAAAATCTTGAGGGCCACGTTGTTCCAGCTTCCTGTGCTCTGAGGGGAATAATGTGTGTGCACCGCACAGGGCAGGGTAAAAATGACAGGAGCTGATTGCTAAGCTCTAGAGTTCCCGTGAGCTGCAGAGGTCAGACCTGTGCAAGAAGCTTCATCTTAAACTCCTTCCTGTCAAGAAAATGAACTCCAGCCTGGCCCAGAGCCCTGGCCCTGAACTCTGCTGAGTGCTTTATTTCTTACTCTGTGCACACAAGCCAGTGGTCCTCCCCGATGAGAGCCCAAAGCTTCCAGGGCCTCGTGGGTGTAATGAGAGCAGGATTCTAAGGCCATCACTTCTCCATCACTTCTTTTTCTTAGCTCCAGCTTTTCCCTTTTTCCCTTTGTCTTTGCCCGTTGGCTCTTCCTCTTTAGCCTTCTTGATGGCCTTATAGGGGCCGATGTTGTGGCGAACCATTGTGCCTCTCCACCAGGCCTGTAGCTGGAAGCAGGAAAGAGGAAGAGTTAGTTTTCCCAAGCTAGAGTCAGACTCTTCCCCCTTCCGAGCGCTGGTCTTGGGGAAGTCAGTCGCGCCATGCTTCCCCCTCTGCGGGGTATCGAGGACGCCCCATCGGCTCAGAGCGGTGGGAAAAGGGACGGGCTTCCTGCTTGTCTGATGTTACATTTATGTACAAACACTGCAAGAAAATCCAAACTGTGAACTTGAGCGTGCCCAGGAATACTGCTCTGTGACACGTTCTGATCTCCAGCCTGTGCCAGAGGCACCGCTGGGAGTACCTGAGCCTGGATCCTGCCCTAACTCTGCTAGCTGCCACTGCTGTCCTCTGCACCGAGCTATTGGAACTGGCTCCATAGGCACCAACCCTTTGCCTTGGAAACGTTCCAAACCTAAGTGCTTAGCTGCGAAGGTGATGGGCGCTCCAGGAAACCCCTCCATAGATTTTCATGCAGTCTAGATTATAGACTAGCTGCTCTGTACACTAGCTTACAGGCTGGGCCCTGTTCAATTGCTAGCTCGGGGGGTTATTCAAGTAAAAGGCTAGAGTGGAGGAGACTCCAGTGAATCCTTCTGGCAAAAGCAGAACAGGGCAGACTCCGTGTTCCTGACTTTTCCTGCCTTATATTACAAAGGCTTAAAACCCAAACTGTCATAAAGAAGCAAACAGCGGGCCCAGCTCCACTTCCCTCCTTGTGCCGGTCATCTTTAAATATTCTTCTCTCATTAGCTCGAGAGGCCACGTTTTCAAAAGGTCCACTGTGCGCACACACAGTTGCCCACCTATGCTGTGACTGCACATGGAATTGGTGCTCCCATCACTCTGTTTTCGACATGCCCGTACTTGTTCTCAGCAAGTACTTCAATGCTACTTTTCTTAACCGCATTCAAAAGAAACCCAGTACCAGTGGCCCTGCCACAAACCCCGGGAAAGGCCAGTGGGAGACAGCTCGAAAGCAAGAAGGCCGCCAGGTACAGTGTAGAGTCTGTAGACTGGCACGTGCTGTAGAGGGATCAATCTCCTATGCTGTAGCATGCTGGGCTCCTCCCCTGCGCTTCCTGGCCTGTGTAGTCACTAGATTATGGGATAGTCTGTGTGCTGAGCACACGCAGAGCGTTTGTGGGCTGGGGGGTGGGTTCTTGCAGTGAGGGCAGGGATTACATTGCAACCCTCCCTCTGTGGTGTCATCCTTGCTGCACAGATGGTGTGATGGACAAAAGGCCCCCAAATCTTCACTCTGGGCGCCAAGACTTTTCCCCTTTATTTCCTTCCTGATTGGGTAGGTGGCAATTCACTTTGTGACGGTTCGACCCAGGGTAGGGAGAACAAACGGCATCTTGGACAGGCAGCAGACACCTCTCTCCTCCCCACCCCAGTGGAAGCGCTTGCTAACCCCCGGCCAGGCTGGCCAAACCCTTTGGTACTTGGTGCTGATTGAAAGGAGCCCCCTCGCACAGAGATCATGAATGAGCCATATCACCAGTAGCACTTTACCTTCTTGACGCTCTTTAATTCCAACGCATCCTGCTCTACCTTTCTTCTTGCTGCCTCCTTTTCCACCCGATCCTCAATGATGACTTGTTCAAATAACCGGCACTGCAGAAAGGCACAGAGATGCTTGAGATCATGCTTCACTTTGAAATGGACTGAGAGCATCGTGATGTCTTTGAATTCTGGAGCTCTCTGAAGAAGGCTCATCCCTCTTAGCTACTCCATGGGGGCTGATGTGCAAGTCACAGGCCTTTCTCACTCGGTTCCTTTCCCCGTAGGCTGTCCCAGCTCTGCAGTGCAATACTGCTTAGAATTGTGTTCCCATCATAAAGTAGTACGTTGCCCCATTAACTGAAACCTTTCATTGCCTGAACATATTGAAGCCCCTGATGTTGTGCTGCAGAAAGTGTGTCTTGCCTGGCTTCTAGTGGAACCGGTGTTGGTAGGAAGTCACCCCAAGCACACGGGGAAGTGGTAGAATGAGTGTGACACAGGAATGACAACTGACCCAAGTTCGACATGCAGGATGGAAGATGAGTTGCTCGACAGGGCAAGGAGCTGAGTCTCCTCTAACCCCACAAGCAGGTGCTTAGAACTCAGTAAACTTAAGCTATGTCTACACTGCCCCGCTGTTCTGACTAACGGGGTGAAGACAAACTGCGTGCGCTAGTGTGACCCTCGACAACAGGACTACGTTAATGTGAAGTAGGAACCTTTTTTTTTAACCCCTTATTTTGGAAGTTTTTACACGTTTACAAATCCTTGCCATGAAAATATCGAAAACAGAACCACCAATACAACAGGGAGCTTTTGTTGAGAGAGATTCGACAGGAATATTGTCATCAGAGCTTTCTGTTTAACAGGGTGTTCCCACGGTTCAGAGTGAGCATCATTACATCACCTACAATATGTCATTTCTAGTGATTTGATAAGAACTAGGAACCTTTTAGTTAACGCCCACAGGGGGGAATTACACGCAGCACTTTGGTGCCACTGCTATTCATGCCCCCATAGTCTGAACTGCAGGGCAGCCAACCCGCCCACAGAGATAGCCCTTTGTCAGCGAACACTGACTGCTGCAGACTATGAAAACAAGCGAGTTAAAATTCCACAAGGACCCTCTCCCCCAGACCAGCAATAGCTTGTGTGACCCAAGGTGAGGCATGCCTTGGGAAGGGAGTTTGTCATCCCTCTCCCTTCACAACTTGCCAATTCAATTACTTGCCACTCTCTTGCACCCCAAAGCGGCTACAGGAAAAACAACAAACAACGTGACCAGTCACCTGCAGAGAACAGGGGATTCATGTGGCTCCCTCCTGACACCACTTGCGGGGTTGTTCCTGCCTAGTCTATTGAACAGCTCCATGGTTACTCAGTCTTTTCGTTCCCATAGTTCTCTTCCCTTGTTCTGGGTGAATGAAGAGTGAGGGTGGGGAAGTGCCCAGGGCCCTGCTTTTGGGTTTGTGAAATGGACAGTGAAATGCTAGTTCACTGAATCGTCCACTGCTGATCTCCTACCTGCTTAGCTAGTTCCTGCAGTGCTGCTAAATCATTTGCCTTGGATGCTTTCAGAGTGTTCAGTTCTTGCTGTTTAGATTCCGTGTCCTTTTCATACTTCTCCATCCAGTATTCCAGCTTCTCTTCCAACTTCTGTTTGGGAGACATACCGGACACTCAGCACAGCAGACAGAATGCACCGGGAAGGGTTACCAGTGCTACTGAAAACTTTATCGTCTGATCAGTCTGCTGTCTTTCTGCAAGAGTAACATGACATTCCACAGCACAGCAATTCCTCAGCATCCCTCTGCAGAGTCCTTCCTGGAAGTCAGCAAGACAAAGGCTTTGGAGAGCAAAGCCATGGGGGACTAAGAGAATGTGGGGCAATGTCCCTCGGAATGGTCCGAAGAATGGAAAAGTTGCAGAACTGCTAGATGTTGTCTTAATACATGGTAAAGCCCAGTGCAATTAATTACAGATAGCACCCCAAAAGTGCTGGCCAAAAGAAGTCCATATGGCTCAGCTTCATCCCTGATGATTAGGCCCTACAGATTCTTAGAATTACAAAGGGCCTCCAAGCCACTTTCTGGACTTATCCCCAAACACTCCATTATCCAAGTCTTTAATGAAAATATTGCCTAGTATTGCTCAGAACTGACCCTTGCAGGACCCCACTAGATATGCCCTCTCAGTTTGACAGCAGACCATTGATGACTTCTCTTGGAGTACGACCTTTAGCAGGTTGTGCACCCACCTTATAGTCATTTCATCTAGACCACATTTTCCCAGTTTGCTCATGAGAATGTCACATGGGACTGTGTCAAAAGCCTCACGGAAATCAAGATGTATCACATCTACTGCTCCCCTACTCCACCGGGTCACTGAGCCTATCAACGGAGAATAAAGGAAGTGAACACTGGTTGACAGACAGACAAGAGAAGGGGAAGGAGTGAGCTTCAACCTTGGACGTCCTTTGTCCTAATCCTGAGAGATGTCCTGACCAGACTGAGCCAGGGACGAGAACCCTGATGACACAGTCATGTCCACTGGCTCTCGTTAAATCCCAGAACACAACCTGGGGTGTGAGAATCTCTCTCATGCACGCACACATGCAGACAAAGACACACAATGTGTCTCTTTACCTTACTTCTTTCCTATCCCTCTCCTTTTGCCTAAGAAGTGTCTGGCTGAGCTGGCCAAGACTGCATATTTTACAACACCGCTGTGAGCTTGTGACCAGAAAGGCAGCTAAAAGCAATGCCCTCAACAGGCTGATGCTGGTGCACGTTTCTCAGAATGGCTGGTAAGACCATGTGCTGGGCCTGTGTTTGTCCAGTCGTGAGGTTGCAAGTGAAAGTCAGCCCCAGAGACTGGCACTGCAGCGTCTCTTTTCCCTTTTGCACGCGTCTCTTGTTTTGCGCTCAAGGAAATGGGATTGGACTTTAACAGCAGCAAGGACAGCTCCAGGTCAGCTCAACTAATGTCTTCTCTCTTCCCCAAACAGGACAATTATCACCAACACCACCTTAGAGACCATCAGACACTGTTTTCCTTCTTCTAAAGACTCTCTACTGCAGGGGTGGGCAAACTACGGCCCGCAGGCTGTTTTTATCCAGCATGCAAGCTCTGGCCAGGGGAGCAGGGCTAGTGGCCCCGCTCTCCTGGCCCGGGGCACCCGGCCAAGCACGGAAGCCACCAGCCCCACTCTCCTGGGCCAGAGGGTGCGGCTGATTGCGGCAAGCTGCCGGGCCCGCTGTCCCGGGCCGGAGCACCGGGCCGAGCGCGGTAAGCAAGGAGCAGAGGGGCTCTGAGGGGATGGAGTCCTGGGGGGGGGGGAGTGGTTAGCGTGGGGGGGTCTCAGGAGTGGACAGTCGGGGAACAAAGAGCAGTGGGTCTAAGGGGGTGAGGTCCCAGGGGGCAGTCAGAGTGGGGGGTCTCCGGAGGGGGCGATTAGGGGATAAGGAGTGAGTCAGGGTTGGATGGGTCAGAGGTTCTGAGGGGGGGCAATCAGGGGGTGAGAAGTGGGTGGGGGTCAGATAGGAGGCAGGGACAGGCTGTTTGGGGAGGCACAGCCTTCCCTACCCAGCCCTTCACACAATTTTGAACCCCAATGTGGCCCTCGGGCCAAAATGTTTGCCCACCTCTGCTCTACAGTTTAAGGGAAGGGAACAAGGGATGTTAAAATTAAAACCTTACTTATTACCTTACATTTCAAATGCTTTAACTGCTTTTCCTCCCTGTTCTGTATCTTTCCTAAAAGGTTATAAAGGATTTTTTATGGTCTGTTTGCCATGGTACTGAGCAGACTGAAGTCTCTGTATAGAAAACCCTGACTCTCTTCCAAATGTTGTTTAATATTAACCAGTTTCAGGGTCGTGTTAACACATTTGAGTCTTTGGGTCCTTTCTTCCATATAAAGTAATACAACAGACATTATGGATCGTGGCCAGCCTGAATTAATATAACAGACATGGACTGTGTGCTACCTGAGTCTATCCAAATAGTTGTGAATTGACATCTATCCTGCCCAGGCTAGGATAAAGCAAAACCAGGTTGATGATTTCTCTAATGTCTTTCCTTGTCCCCTCTGTCCTACTTTACATGCAATACCTTGGCCTGTGAAGCTGTAGTTCTACTGCATGTATTAATACCAGCTCAGGAGGCTGTTGGACGTGTTACCCATTTGCAATGAAAATACTTTAACTTAAAGCCCAATCATCTGACTATCCGGGGGGGGGGGGGAATCCACAGCATTTGGATGAACAAATCTGTCCTACCTCAGTTTTGATTTGGGGGAAATCTATCCAAATTTAAAATAATCCAAAATGCAGGTAACCAGTGTTATGTTTTTGGTGCAAATGGTAATTCCAACAACAGTCTTGAAGCTGGTTGAGGGATAGATGGACATTAACGGTTTTCCTTAAGACACTAATTGCTACCACAGGAATAAGCTGATGTGATTTTTATAAGTTGCTGCCTTAAGTGCTAATTGAAAACATTTGAGTCACCCACCATCTGTTGCTGCCTGAGGAAGTTTTCAATCTCCATGTGGACTCTAACCTCCTCATCAGTTTTGATCCTCAGCTCCTGTGATCAGTGAAGAGAGAAGAGGTCAGAGGCTGTCTGGACGTGCACACGTTGCGACGAGGTGCGCTGGAGAGGGGCTGCTCATAGTGGTGAATGGACAGCACGTCTGAAAGTGACAGGCTCTCCCTCTGCAATGTCAATAAAAAGCCAGTTCTCTGGAAGAGAGTGAAGTCTAGGGACAAAAGGATCGGGGAGCTGCATTAGCAGCATCAAAATGGTGGTGTGGTATTGGCTGTTGAGGGAAGTGACACGGCATGGAGATGGGAGCATTAGCGCAGGGCTTTCCCAGCCGTAGACGTGCACAGACATCATGGCGGAGGGGTGCTTGTACTATGAGCCCCTCTCCTCAGAGCCAGCCCTGGGCTTGTATTGAGGCCCTAGGAAAACACATGTACTAGCCCCAACACCTGTGATCAGCAAGTCACGTCCTTTTCCCATTCGCTGGTGCACCCCATCGTATTCTCCCCTCACCCTCTACCTTCCATACTGCTCCCCATCCCCCAGCACCTATCACAGCTGTGGGGAGGCTGCGGTGCCTACTTCACTAACCTCGCCTCTTCCTGTGGTGTGCGGCCCTGGGGTGGAGTTCCAGGATGCAGAGCAGGGCAGCTCACAAGACTCAGCCGCTATGGTACTGCCAGCTCTGACTGTAAGGCTATGTCTACCCTATACTGCTGCTGCCATGACGCTGTAAGGTCTTCCATGTAACCACTCTCTCCCGCCAGCATAATGAACCGCTCCTAACAAGCGGCAGGAACTATGTTGGCAGGAGGGCATCTCCCGCTGACATAACACCATTCATCCCGGTGCTTTTGTCAGGCTGAGGGCAGGGAGATGAGGCACCAAGGGGTAAAAATAGATCTATTTATCACTTGACTTAAAGAGGGATGATCCTGTTAACTCTCACACCTGAACTGAAGGGCCCGGGGTGCTGTCTGTTAAAGATTCCACCCTTTCTCCTCAGTGTTCATTAGGCACTGAAGATAAACAGGTGTTAACCAAAAACAATCTGTCGAAAAACGCCTTCCCCTCTCAAATGCTCAACTTTCATTCTTGCTTCTTGCCGTGTCATCATTTCACTAGTTGTCCGGGCACCGTTGAACCTTCCAGCCTAGACAGGACCTGAACATCTCATGGAAAAGAAAACCCTTTTATCTTTATAAACCACCCAGACCTCTTTTATTCATCAGGAGGTAGACAAAGCCAGGGGTCCATTTTCCCCCCCCCAATTACAAGCCACCTCTAACGGAGGTGTGCATACGGGCAGGCTGGCCGCTGTGTATACCTGGGCACACACGCCCTGCCTGAGGGCTCATCCAAAATCCTCGCAGCAGTTCTTCCGCTGGGTGATTTCTGCAGCCTGCACCATTGGGATGGGCTCCTGCAATGTGGAATCCTCCAACCAGACACTTCTTGTATAGAATTGGCCAGTCAGGTGGCACCCAGGGCAGTCATCTAGCAGTGCTAATGGTTAAAGCTGTCCCATGATTTGTTGGGAGCTTGGTAAAATACTGAGCAGTCTCTGGCCTGTCCTCTCCCTACCCAGCTGAATAGAAGTGGCTGGGGGTTTGAGTTCACCAACAGTGGGAACCTGCAGCTTTGTCCTTGTCCTGTAATTACAGGGAACACCACCACGTGGTTTTAGAGAACAGGAGGAAAACATGACCTAATGATGAGGTACTAAAACCACAGTGCGTGAGGCTGTGCTTGGCAGCTCTGCGCTGCCCACTGAGTCCCAGTTATTGTTAACTTCAGGTGTCGAGGTGGTGGGTGAGACGGAGGAGTCTGTGCCACCTGTGTGTAAAACACAACCCTCTTTTTGCATGGGGCGTTGTATGTTGGCTGTTTGGTGGCAATGCAATCTGCAGTCAGCTAGCTCTCCCCTTACTAGCTGGAGATACTTTACAAACAGGCCCAAAGACGGTGCTTACCTCAATTTCACTGACCAGGTCACTCTCTGAATTAATGCACTTTTTCTGGGTCTGGTAGACCTGGAGCTCTGTGTCTTTCTTCACATAGCGGCTCTCCATGTCGGTCTTGGCCTTCATCTCTTGAAGCTGGTCTTTGAGGTATGCAATCATCTCGTTCCGGTTCTGAGGCACAGGCAGGAGGGAAGGGTGTATGGGGGGTGGGGGGAATGACTTAAAAGCAAGCTTCAAAATGCAAGTCACACCCCCATTTCTTGTGCCCACTACTCCAGGCAAACTCACCTGTGTCCCACCTCACATGTTTCAAAATCCTAGGGCGGAAGCCTTCACTCTCCCCCAGAGTGTTGTCCAAGTTCAATGTGAGCTTCACAGGGAAACCTAATTTTTAACCAACCGTAGAAGGCAGCGAACAAAGAGGGAAGGGAAATTATCTATCTAGGTTTCAGTGACAAACAGGTCACCGAGACAGCTGGCCTCTAAAGCCCTGACTCAGGAAGGTATTTAAGCACTTGCATAACTTTCAGTAGTTCCATGGATTTCAATGGCTTAACATTAGGCATATGCTTAAGTAGTTTCCTGAACTGGGGTCTATATCTGGCTCTGCCACAGACCCACTGTGTGAGCTTGAACAACTCACAACCTCTGTGCCTCAGTTTCCCCATCTATAAAAAATATGCTATCTCGGTTGTGAGGGTGCTAAGGTTTAATTCTTTAGTTGCATAGCTTGTTGCATGGACGCTTTCGTGTAACCTGAAAAACTAAACAATTGCAAAGCAAATTTAAGAACAGGTGAAAATTGTCTCTTACTCTGTGCATACGTGCCACTACTTCTTTTAAAGCATATCAGGGTGGGAAGTATACATTTTGTTGCAAAGGCACACGCTGTGGGTGAGTAAGGAGTGCTGAGGCAAAGTAGTTGACTACATGCTATCACCTTGTCCCTGCTTGTTCTCACTACAATGGAGAGGTGAGATTTCCAGATGCACGTTGTGTCAGCAAGCTCCCCTGGCAGAAGACTCCAGAGTTGAAAGGTATTGAGCTGATGTCTGAGTGTGTTTCAAGATGTTTGAACGCACTGGGGAATTGAAGAATGATTCAGTTTAGAATTGGGCTTTTTAGTTTTACTTGGTTTCTCCGGTAACAGATGAAGATTAGAAATGCAGGATCGTAACTAAAAGAGAATTCACTTTAATATGAAAAGCACAAGACATGCTAAGAATCCAAAAGTCATAACAGACTACTTTACAGTTACATAAGACTGAGCTTAATGCATCTGGTTTTACTTTATGCCACGTGCCTTTGATTACTCAATCAGATTCTTCCTGTTTGCTTTCTGTCATGTTACAGTGGGTTCAGCATTCATCAGCTGAAGCTTGCGGCTGAAGCTGAAACACCGAAGTGCTGCTATTATTTAAGTGATTTGAAGCCCACAGAAAGGCTCACATCTTGTCTCTCAAGCACCATCACACACAAACACACACACACACACACACACTCTTTCATCTGATATAGCCAGGGAAAGCAAACTATGTTATAAGGTTCAGGATAATTAGGGCCCTTGGATGAGGTTTGTGTGTGTGTGAAAATCATTTATCCATATTTGTTTTAAGGTTTCCTCAGCCTGAAGATCACTGTCCTATGACTTGAGACAAATGACTTTATGACAAGCAGAGACGTGACCTATTTATGCTCCATAATATACCAAGGTTCTCTGGTAATGGCTTGTATTTTCTTCCGTTTGAAACAATGCAGGGGGTGAGGAGGAGTTGTGCTGCGAGCAGACAGAAGGGGGAGCTTGTCATATAGCTGTACAAAGGCTTTCAACCTTCTTTCCTTTTGCGGACCCCTAAGCAATTTCGAATGGAGATCCAGCTCAAACCCTTCCACTGCAACTGCAGCAGGATCACACAGCGAGGGGTTACTATGCTAAGCAGGCCCCAAACCATTTTAAGGCCTTATGGGTTAAAACCGACACCTCGAATTGAAACATATACTTGCCCCATTGTAATTATATACACAATTCTAACTACCCTTTTACAGAACAGGACTCCGCCAAAAAGGGCTGAAGTTTGAAATGTGCCATGGATCTAGCTTTCCTTGAAGATTAGAGACATTCTATGGTTTTGATTTACCAAAGAGACAGCTCTGTGAAAATGACCTAGGGCTTCCTCCAAAGCCCAACAAAGTCAATAACAGCCTCGCCATTGACTTAAATGAGCTCTGGATTGCATCCATGCTGAGCATGCATAGTAGGAAATGTCCTTAACTGTCTATGGGTGTATACTTAGAGGAATACTGTGCTGGTGTGTGCCATTATTTAAATGCATACTTGTTTTAAGGAAATTACAAGCTCCTAAAGCAAAGCAGGCAGAGCTTGTGACATCTGTAAGACATGTCCATCTGGATCGTTTCTTTTCCTTTTTAAGAAGCATTAGGAAATAAAATCCAAAAAATGGTTAAGGTAACACTAAGGCTATAACCACAAGGAATGAGGAGTTGCAGAACAGGGGACAGAGGTTTCTCAGGGGCAAGACCAAGATTGCAGCATGAACTCCCATAGGAACTAAGGACCATCACAAACCTCACCTGAGGAAGAGACTATTATAGCTGTACAGCCCTGACCTGTACTTTAACTGTTATTAGCAATCATTCAATACCCAGAACACCGGTGATGTAGCTATGGTAGCTCTTGTTTTGTTTATATTTTTCCCTGCCTGCCCCAAAATGGGAGTATGTTCCATGTGCGATCACACCCTTTCATCAGAGACTGTGAACATCCCTAGGAAGGAGAGGTCCCAGTCTGGGTGTGCACAGTAACAGATTTCCTCTTTAGCATGCTGCCCATCTCAAATATTCTCACCTGAAGTTCTAAATCCTTTTCTTTCTTGACATCTTGCAGCCGTTTCTGGAGGGACTTTATCTCCTTCCTTCCTTCCTCCTCCCTAGAGGAAAAAGCAAAAAGGGAAAAACTCTACATTCCTTGAATACACCAGGAGAAACTAGGGTTCGTTTTCCCCAGGAAGGGAACTTCCTCCCTTCTGATGCAGTGTTGCACCTTACAAAACACAGCCCTGCTCCTTCTGCTTGTCCTGAGAGCTTGTAGGTTGAAAAGCTCCCCCGGACTTTGCAGTACCAGAGGGTGAGCCACCCTTCCTTGGCTGGTTGGGAAATAGGCAATTTTTTATCCACTTTAAGCTTCAGGGAGGCTATGTATCTGAAAGTCATAAACTGGGATGTGATCGTAAAGCTGATGACATAGTAAATAAATCCCCAGTGCAGTGATGTATGGTTCATGTACCACTGTTGAGCCACACAGGTCGGACTGATTGGGAGAATGAAGGAAAAAAAAATGTAGAATTCTTCCAACAGACGCCTGTACAGATTCCACAAAGACTGGTTTATTTGGTTGAGAGGGTGGAGGAAGGAATCCTACTATTTGGGGACAGTTTCTATACTTAAACTCCCACAAATTTCAATGCAGGATCATGTCCCCAATCACTACCCCTTTCCAGATTACACCGGCTTTAGTTTTTGTATAAGACTATTTTTGTTAAGGGTGAACTGAAAATCTATATATTTAAAAAACCAAACCTGTTCAAATTCTCAGATCAGGAGATGTATGGGCACCAAAATTGACAAAGATGTCAACATTTTAAAACAAAATCCTGGTAGTCTTTGGTGCAGGCACACTTCCTGTTATTGATGGGCACTTGGAATATTTTTTATTTGCACAAGCTTTTCTTTACCTTTACCAATAAATAAATTAATTAATTAAATCTGTGCCTTAAAATGTATAGCCAGTAGCTTTCCAGCTTGTGTTACTTAGTCCATGTCACCCTGATTTTTTTCTAAGGTTTTATGCTTATAATTTAATATACATACAGGATCATGGGTGCATATGGCACTTCATTCATCAAGCAATTGGACAGGTCCCTGCCCTAAAGAACTTACACTCCAACATACATTTCATCTGAGTGAACGTCATAGGGAGAATGACTTCTGGTCTTATTACAGGATAAAGATTACTTTTAGACTCACACACTGACAGTTAAAAATCAAACACATATATTTCTCTGTAGATGTCCAAAAATCAGGAGGGCTCAGGGCTTTTGTATATACTGTAATAAGTAATCTCTTCATAATGTTCCCTAGTTCGCTTTAACATAGTACTGTTTCAAACAGCACTACTTTAAAGCACACTAAGGAACCCTTAGTGTCTCCAGACCAGTTAATCCACAACACATTGGTGCGTGTTAGAAATCACACCTCTGTAGTCCACATTACTATTCCATTTAGACAAACCCCTAGATACATGTAGCCATTTCTGGGGTTTATTGGTGTTGGGATGTTTATTGGACAAAACCAGAAATCAGAAGCCAAGTTATATAGTAAGATATATAGGGCTCACTCCAAAAAAGCGCAAAGAAAAGTGAACCCTTAGCACTGGTCAGACTTGTCTGATGGGTGGAGAATAAATGGAGACAGGGCCGGCGACAGGAATTTTGGGGCCCCGTACGGCAGATCGTACGCGCCCCCCCCCCCGCCAGTTTCCCACTGCCCGCGCCCCCCCCCCCCCCGCCAGTCTCCCACCACCCGCGGGGTTCCCCCCTCTCCCCCTCCGGACGGTGTTCCGCCACCTGCGGGCTTCTCCCCCCCCCCCCCCCCCCCGGTCTCCTACCTCCCGCGGGCCCCAACCCCCACATGCGCTGCGGCCGCGTGGCCGGCCGGGAGAAGCAAAGGGGGGCGGGGGAGGGGGCTGGTGAGCGCTGCAGCGGCTGCCCTGAGCCGCGCCTTGCTCACAGCCCCGGCGACAAGGGGGTACAGCTGAGTACCCGCCCCGGACTTCAGGGGACCCCCTGAAGTCAGGGGCCTGGTACAGCTGTACCCGTTGTACCCCCCTGTCGCCGGCCCTGAATGGAGATGCCATTTTCGGATGTAAAAATTTGACCATTTTCTGCTTGAAATATCTGATGGTTATCCCACAATCATCACTCATCATTTTTCTTCCCCCCTGCACGGGGAAGTAGATCTAGTTTTAGATAGTGGGACAACTGTTGTATGCAGAAAGTATCCGTGTGAGGAAATTAGACACTTCACACGTAGGCCTCTTCTGCACTGGGGATTTGCCTTGATCACAGCTGTTGGTGTAGCTGCTTAAAGCCAGGGTCTGCACTACTGGTGCTTATATTTGCTTCAAATCAAGGTAAGATTCATCCATGCAAATCACAGCATTGCCTGCCTGCAGGAGTTTCCTGTTTGATACACAGAGCAAAGTAGCCTTAAAACAGTGGAAAACGCTGGTTGTGAATTCCCCTAATGTGACAGCTGCCATCCTGGCTGATATACCTGGGACTGAACTGAGGACCTCCAGAGCCAAAAAGCATGACCTACAGCTTGAGCTACAGCTCTGTACTTGGGGCTAGAACAAACTCCTGTTTGCTGCAGATCACTACAGAGATCTACACACTCACCAGTTGATTACATTTGTCTACGGTAACCCTCTGCTGATGGAGGCAGCTCTGCCATTCGTGTGCTTCCAGTCACCAGCATAAGGGGAGGCAGAGGACAAGTCAGTAGCATTCTGGTGGCAGAACATGGACAGAAAATGGAGGGGGCATTCCCACTGTAGACAGAGCAGTAGGCCCAGAATTGACTTCTCCCCCTAAATATAATGTACTGAATGTTTACGACGTACACAGCAATGCTCAGATGGAAGAAGCTGTGTTCTCTTGTATATTGTAAGTAAGAACATGTACTCTGGAGCAGTGGTGACTGAAGCTGAGAAAATGCCTAACACAACCTAACCTGATGATGGTGGTGTAGAAGTTAGACTTCCTCTCCTGCTCTCTCTGCACAGCTTGTTGCAGGCTCTGAAACGTTCCTGAAGTCTGCATTTCCTGCAAAGTTTCTACAAGCACTTCGCTCGCATACTGCCTGCCGACAAGAACAAGGAGGAACACAACAGCAATGTAGACAGATATTATTTTCTGGCAATTCAATGCCTGGCTCAAAGATACAGGCCCCATTGTTGTTCACTGCTAAAAAAGTTACAGTAATGTAATGTCCTGCTTCTCTTCTTTTCAGGTTCTTACACCAAATCCAAGGCTTTTCGTCTACACTACAAAGTTTTGCTGGCATAGCTATAATGGCTAGGAGTGCGAAAAAAATCACTCCCCTTACCCACTATGGCCAAACCTCTGCTGTAGACAGAGTTAGGTTTCCCACTATAACTTCCACTTGTGCGTCTGGAGTATTTTGTACTATGGTGGAGGGGTTATGTTTATGCCTTAAGAATGTAGTGTGGTGGAGTTATCATTTAACATTTATATTACTGTAGCACCAAGAGGCCCCCACTCAAGATGGAAACCCATTGGGCTAGGTGCTGGACAGACATTTACACAAACATGGTCCCTGCCCTGAAGAGTTTGCAATTTACCAGCATGTAGATTTTCCTGGTGCATATTTGATTAAATTCTCAGCGGTAATTTTGCATTCGTTTGGGAATTTTTTTTGCACTGAATTTTCTTGAACTCCTTTATTTGATTTTGCTGCTTAATTATACAGGCCAAGATTTTCTAATATATGCACCTAATGTTAGCAACTCATTGATTTAAGGAGTCGATGTGCTCAGCACGCTTTCAAATCAAGCCAACTAATTAGGAGCCTAAATAGGGGCTAACATCAAGTTCTCTTTTTAAAGAAAATCTTGGCCTTGGTGTTCATCAGCTGTTCTGTAAAGCAGGATGGAATCCAGAGCATCATATGAAACACTAATTGACTGAGCTCAAGAGACAATGCCCAGCCTCTTAAACTAATTTCACTAATAAACTAATATTTGCTAGAGAATCTACTTTGCAAACCTTTGAAAAATTAGTGGTAGGGTCTGTATGTTCCCTAATGGACATTATCCTAGTTCACAAACCACAGTAAATGACCTCCTTGCTGTCAGTCTAAGCACAAGCCAGGGTCTCGACTGGGTCTTGAAGACTAAACTCCCTATTCCCTCCAGGTCAGGGTTGAAGAACATCAGCAAGGAGGAGAAGGGAAGTGTATACTGCTGTTAACTGTTCTGGAGATAAATGAAGGACTTCACAGCCTTCAGCCTGTCATCTGGCACCTCTCACTAAAGGTCACAGTCCTCTCTGATCACTCACCTATCAGTTTGAACTTTTCTGAGGTTATCGGAGGACACAGCACTCTGTTTTGCAGCCCTACAAAAGAGATGATTGGCCCGTTTTAGATCTCCACTTGTCTCCTGCAGCTGCTGCCCCAGTTCTGTGAACTTCAGTGACTCAGAGGGAACTGTTGGCCTGTTCTCTGATCTTGCTGACATGAGCTGTTCAAACTTAACCCCCAACTCCTTCTGGCTCTTGGTGATTTCACTAATTTCTTGGGCATCAATCTACAAGGGAACAAAAGAGATTTTTGTGCATAAGGGACAGAAGAGAAATGAAAAACCCTGCAGAACAGAAGAGGAAAAAGTTGATTAAACAATAAACTAGATTAGAATCATGCCCACAGCTATTGATATAGAGTATTAACTTACACATCAAAGAGATGGGAGTCTGAAATCCAAAATAATGCAGCCTTTACTTTGCAAAGACCTTTATCCCTCCTTAACTTTAAGCAGAGGGGCATAGTGTGTATTCAAAGTGTGTAAAATTAAGCACGTGCAAAGGCTTTTGGAGGACAAGGACTGTGGTGAAGACTGAGGAGAGACAAAGGGTATCGCTATCAGCTATTTCTCATTTAATTGCCACCAGCATTACCTAGACCTTGCCTGCCTTACTTCTATAGAAGGCAGCACCACACACAACAGAAGTGTAAGTTCTGGTTGAATGTGTTTGTTCAGCTGTTTTGTATGGTGGAGGAAATACATCAGGAATTAGGAGGGGAAATTCACAACATTGGCCACTACGTTCATAACAAGCTACATACAAACATTTTGTATATTTTAGGGCAGTCTAAGGTGTGAATTGGAAAACAAATGATAGAGACCCCCTATTGATCTAAATTATCATAGCTACATTGAGTTAGGACAATTAACCAGCTAAGGATCTGCCTCAGATGTACAGTGTGTATGTGTATTTGTGTGAATAGGTATATAAATTGTATACACTAAATGTATACAGACAGGTGCAAAAAAACCTACTTTAAATTAACAATATTAAAATAGCTTGAATATCAAGCTATTAAATGGCTGAACTCCAGAAAAACCTGAGCTTGGCTTGAATGTAATGTAGAATCTACTGGCACTTTGACAGGTACCTTAAAATCCCTTGGATAGTTCAATTACCAAAGGATGGAGAGTTTGTAAATTGCTTGAATTCAGTCAACTAACAGTTTATTTTTTTGCGGCACAGTGTAGGAGGCAACTGTACTAAATTCAGCAAATGGAAACATTCCATTCCTCTGGGGGACGGCACATAAAATGGAGCAGTGCGCCCTAGTCATTAATTGAGAAAGTTAATGACTTATTAGCTGACACTGTGATTAATGTTATATCAAGTATCATAACTATGATTGACTTCTACAGCTCCAACAACATGCTAAGTTCTAGGCAGAAGATAGGGTCCCTTGAAATGAAACTGACAATTTACAATTGAAAAATAGGGATGGGATACAGTGGCAAAATGACAAAGCAATGGAGTTAGCACATAGCTGTTCTCTATATTGGGCATGACTTTCATTGACACTATCACAAACTGAACATGTGAGTCAGAAGGAGAAACCTTCCCCACCCCCCGAATCCTTAGGAGTGTGTTTTCTCTGTGGGCATTCACTGCTAAAACATCAGAAGCTTTCCACACACTATCCAGTGAATGAGAATTCATATGTGGGAGCAGGTGGATCTAGTCCATAAATCTCATTTCAGAGAAGGAGTGCCCTCTTCTGTTTGGCTTAAGCATTAGTCAGGCTCTGAATCCACTGTACACTTCAGATTCTGAGTATTCTCTGTCACTGTAGAATAGACTTCTTGTTCTTGAAAACAGACGAGACAAAGGACTGGCATGCAACATTAAATTTTACTTTACTCTTCCTCTTTCTTTCTCTGCTGATAATTTAGGCATGGTGAGTAAAATAAAATGAAGCAGCATTAGACCAGATAAGCTAAATTCTAGTGGTTTATGCCACTTCAGTCATGATACTTCAATTATTTCCAGGTCCTTATTCATAAGGAAAAGTTTCGTAACTGCTCAGCCTGGAAATTGGCTGCTGCCTTAGGTATATGTTGAGATTCTTGAGGTGATAGCAGAGATCAAAACTCTCAAGATGGTTAGGCCCACTCTTGTGTCTGATTACCTCATTCGCCACTCTACCATCACCTGCAACTGCCTCCTTCTCCAAAATCATTTCTGCACTTCCACTAGGCTGCCTCTAATGCATGGAACACCCCTCTGAGCTGCCCTCTCCTTCAGGTCTCCCCTTTGCTGTGATGCCTGATACGAAATCAGCCAGTTAATGACACTAGGCTGAGGGGCAGTTGGTTAGTTATTGATTTAGGGTCGAATTCTCAAAAAAGTTCAGTGCTGACCCAACTCTGTTCCCCCTGAAGTCAATGGGAGTTTCATGAGTGACTTCTATGGGAGCAGAAGTACATCAGTACTGAGTGTTTTTGAAAATCCTATTCTTATTTGCTTTTTAAAAAGAGAATGCATCTATGTATATACAATTTAGCTATGTTGAGCGTTTTCCTTTCCCTGCTCCTTTGCATCTTGACTGTTATCTTAGATTGTAAATTATTTGGCATAGGAATCATGTTCGTGCAGTGCCTACCTGAATGGGACCCAAATCCTTATTAGGGCTTCTGGATGCTACTGCAATACAGGTATTAAAATCAATCTCCAGCTGAACAACAAGATGATGTATTTATAATAAGAACGGCCATAGTGGGTCAGGCCAAAGGTCAGTCCATCCCAGTATCCTGTCTTCTGACAGTGGCCAATGCTACGTGCCCCAAAGGGAATGAACATTCCCTGTCACCCAGTCCCAGCTTCTGGCAAACAGAATGTTCCTCCTTTCATGGGCTGTGGGGCACTTTACAATGCAAATATATTGACGTATTTTGAAGAGGAGTCAAGAGAAGGTAAGAAGGCGAAGCGTAAAGACAGGAAGGAAAATAAGAGAATTTAAAAAAACAGAGGCACCTACATTGCTGATGTCTGTCCTGCCTTCATAAGAAACTGGCATGATATATCCAAGAATAGTCAACTGATCAAGACAGTCCTCCAGCACAGCACAGATTTGCACAGCTTCCAGAGGGGAGAATATTTCCATCTTTTTATTTGCCATGCTCTTGCTAAGAGGAACAAGCACAGCATGCGACAATGAGACAGCATGGAGTTAGTAATAACAGTTTAAGTAATTCTAGATCCTGAAATAGCCTTAAATCTGCAGCCTTTCATCTCTTTTCCAATTTTTTTATATAACCTGTCCTGCACTCATCATCCCAGAAAGCATGTTCCCCTAAGGGTGCACTTGAACATGGTGGGAACCTTAACTCACATTAACAAAATAAATAGTTTCACAGCCCCCCTCATCTTAGATATGTTTGGGCAGCCTGAATTCTAGGATGCAATGCTCCAAATTGGGTCAAGTGGCCTGGCCCCCCCTCAACTCAAATTGGAGCATTCAGTGCCAAGATTCGTAGACTCCCCATCCATATTCAAAACAAAGATGCCTGCTAGCTGTGCTGAACTCCATAGGCTGCGCTTTTGCCAACTTCTGCTTTAAACTGTTCCTCTTCATTACCTTGAATATGTTTGGATCATCCCATTGACCTCAATACAAGCTGTTGGGAGCTCAGCACTTTTTGAAAATCAGGCAAGAACCTATGTATGGGAAGGAAATTAACTGTCACCTCCGATTTGAAATCTTGAACAAGTTTATTTCAATTCAAATGGGAAAAGTATGTTTATATACAAAAGCATTCCTATGCCATGTCTGCAAATCAAACACAGCATCAGACCACACTGAAGTTAAATGGACATTGACCAGTCTATTTTCTTTGTCCAATTTGAGCAAAATGCATAAGTAAATATCACCATAAATAGTGAGAAAAGTAGGTTAGAGCTTGAGTTTGTCATCTAAACTGTAACATAGGTAAAGACATTTGTTATTGTACATAGACAGGAAGGCTGTTATCCCAAAGTTCTTAGTCCTTATGCTTTTTTGACCTCTGTTTCTCATCTCACAATATGGTCAACTCTGCATCTTCCTTTTCTGCTTTGTACCTCAGTTATACAGTAATATTTTTCTCCAAGTATTCCACTATTCTTACATTTACATGTTCCCCCATAATTTTACCCCACATGTGATGTGCAAGCAATAGGTCTATAAGTGTCAGGTCTTGCCTGGTTTCCTAACTGGTATCACCAATGGATTTGTGTGCTACTTGTTTCTGTTCTACTGTCAGCAGTCTGTTTCCCCATATATCATTATCCACTCTACACTGACTGGGCATCTTCCTTTTTAAGAACCTGCCCATATCTAGGCTTTGCAAACCTCACAGATATACTTGGTTGAAGCTGATTCTGCCCTGAGAAACTCTAATTATTTCCTGATGAGAGTGGGAATCTGTCTCAGCACAGCACCCCAGAATTATATTAACCTTTTTTACAAGTGCAACACATTATTGGCTCATATTCAACTAGTGATTCCCTGTAACCCTCAGATTCTTTTTTGCAGAGCTAGTAATTTCCCATTTTGTAGCTGTGCATTTGATACAGTGGAGCCCCGGTATAACACGCCCCGCTGTAAGGCGGCTTCTACAGAGAACTCCAGGGCTGTAATCTGCAGCCCCTGAGTTCTCTGTCCTCGCAGGCGCGGGGCCGCACCTCCTCTCCCCTGCTGGGCAGCCGGGAGAGAAGCCACAGCTCTCTCCTGCTGGGGAGTGGGGCCCTGCTATAACGCGACTCTGCATTTAGCGCAATGGGATTTCTTGGATCCCATCGGTCGCGTTATAGCGTGTCTCCACTGTATTTCCTTCCAAAGTGAAGTACCGTAAAACCTCCATTTAACAGACTAATTTGGATGAGGGGGTGTCCGTTAAATCAAAAACTCCGTTATTTAATAATAAAAAAAACCCGAGCTGTCGGAGCAGCAGCCCGACCGCTACAGGGTCGGGGCGACAGCTCCGCAGCCCGCCCGCTGCCTGGACCCGGGCGGCAGCTGGGAGCTGGCAGCCAACCCGCCAGAAATGGATCAGGAATGCATCAGACTTGCTCAGAAATTTTGTCCATTGCATCCGAAGTCCGTTAAATCGAGGGTTTACTGTACTTTGCACTTGTCTTTATTGAATATCAGCTTGTTGGATTCAAACCAATTCACCAGTTTGTCAAGGTAGTTTTAAATTCTAATCCTGTTCTCCAAAGTACTTGCAACCCCTCACAGTTTGGGGTCACCTGCAAATTATATAAGCACACTTTCTACTCCATTATCCAAGTAATTAATGAAAACATTGACTAGTAAGAGACCCAGGGCCAACCCCTTTAGGAGTCCACTAGATACACCTTCCCAGTTTGACAGTGAACCATTTATTACTCTCTGATCACGGCCTTTCAACCAGTTGTGCACTCACCTTATAGTAATTTCCTCTAGATCATATTCCTCTAGTATGTGTATGAGAATATCATGTGGGATGTATCAAAAGCCTTACTAAAATCAAGATATGTCATGTCTACTGTTTACCCCCATCCACTAGGCCAATAACCCTATCCAAGTATGAAATTAGGTTGATTTGGAATTTGGCTTTTATTTCTTATCCTATTATTCTCTAGGTGCTTACAAATGGATTGTTTAATAATTTGTGCCAGCAGCTTTCCAGGTATCTAAGTTAGGCTGGCTAATATATAATTCCCCAGGTCCTCTTTGTTCCCCTTTTTAAAGACAGGCACTATGTTTGCTCTTCTCCAGTCCTCTGGACCGCATCTGTCCTCCAAGAGATCTCAAAGATAATCACTAACAGTTCCAAGATTGTTTCAGCTCTGTCTCTTAAATGAATACTGTCAAAAGAAATCACATTTTAAAAAATGCCTTTACCACTGTTACTGATATGACCTAGATTGTTAGAATGAAGAATGTCATTATTAATGGTCTGTTTATTCTTTTCACTTAACTCTGACAGTGAAATTAGTCTAGTAAATCTAGTTGGGGGGGGGGGTGGACTTCATTTTTTCTTATACTCAGAAACCAATCCAAGGAAGAAATGGAAAATGAATTTTGCTTGCTATAAATGCCTTAGATAGTTTTCCTTTGGGTTAATATGCACTAGTATAATGTTGTGGTGGAGATATGTTTTAAATTAAAAATGTGTTTTATTCATATTGACATTTTTTAAAAACAACTGAAATTTTGGGTCTAAACTACATAAGACGAGTCCCTTTGCATCTGGTTTATATAAAGTATGCAGCCACAAAGATGACAATATGGTTCAAAAGATTCTTTGTGAAAGAGCTGTGACAGATTATTATGCCAGCACTTTTAAAAGAAGAATAAAATAGTTGAAGATCCTTGTAGGAAAAACTGATTTCTTTTGATACAAAGGCAGAATTTAATAGCTTCACCTCCTCCCCATTAGCAACTTCTATCCAGGAGAGAATTAATTCAAGATATTAATGCCTTTTAAGAAAACTTAAAGCTAGAATGTAATGTTTCTCTAAAGCCTAATGTTGTCTTTGTTCCTCCAGTATGCTTCCTCTTATATCCATATACTCAGCAGTTGTTGGTGCCAAAACAGTAAGCTACGCCAGGGTTTATGTTCTATTATAGATGTAGAGGAAACCACTGTCTGGTGGACTAAGAAATATTACAAATAAGGAGCGCCTCTAGTTGAATTCTACTTTTAAAGCTATACACACAGAAAAGACAATCCTCCTTGAGTCCCTGGCATCAACACTAATTATTGTAGTTAACCGAACTCCTTGGTCAAATCTTAATTACAAGAAAAGACAAGGTATGTGAAGGTAACAAAGAGTCCTGTGGCACCTTAAAGACTAACTAAAGTATGGAAGCATAAGCTTTCGTGGGCTAATGACTCAGAGCTTCCCCCAAGATTTTGGGGGTGATAAGCAAACTATCATATGCTCTCCCTTCTGTCCTAAAGGTAAGAGAAATTTGGAAATAATTTAAAAAATAGTATAAATGGTTTGGCCCGGTACCTCTTTGGGGATTACAGCCCACACACTGCTAGATGAGAGCCTTGTTGTCATGTCTTTCTCCATCCTGCCACCTGGTAGACTGAAACAGCTGCAGGGGTGGGAAACTCAGGAAACACCTTGCATCACTCTGAAATGCCCCCTTCAGCCAATTAAGAAGTGATGATAACCATGGATACCAGTGAGGAAATTCAAAGCAGTGGCTACCACTTGACCCCAACTCTCTGTGTTTTGCCAGCATATTGGCAGAGTCAGACTTTAAATATGAAACGCCCTGACTTTTATTAGACAATGGCTGTACAGAACCCTGACTAGCACTACATATGTCAGAAAGCAAGTTGCTGATCTTAAAAAATAAAAATATTGATATATGGCTAGAGGGGATGAGAACCTAGTGCAGTTGAGTGGGGGAAGCATAGAAGAGCCACCTTTACAGAAGCTCCTATAGAGTTTAGCCTGCATAGCATGGGTGAAGACAGGACTTTGGGGACATCCACTCTCTGTGGCACCAACCCCCTTGCAACCTGTGGGATTTTTCAAGCAAGTTAAGTTTGTCAAGGCAGAGATCACATCCTTTGGCTGTACAGAGAATAATCTAGCATGCTTTTTGGTGCTGTTAAAAGAAGAAGAATTAATATAAAGATTCCTTCAGCATTAACTTCCTTGCTCTATCTACAAAGTAGAACCCTGTGAGAGGAATCCAGGAGCAGCAGCTTACCCAGAATTCAGTGGATGCGAACTCTTGGAGGAATCATATTATTGGGGCATGCTAGTGCAGAGGCATTCTCGGCATAGTTGGACCTCGCCACATTGGATCCCCTCCAAGATCCAGTGATTCTAGGGCTGAACCAACTGATGCTGATGAAATAAGAAGGATCTGGCAAAGGAAACATCACTGATTTTCATGTTCCCTATGTGGGAGCAGCTGTCAACACAGTCAAACCTGTCAAATGTGCTCTACATCACATTATCAGACGCTGGACACAGTTTCTCCAGTGCTTTTTAAAAAAAATATCATTAATAGTGTTAGATCTTGCGAGGTCTGAGTGTGTTTAACTACTTTACTGCATTAGGGCTAGAGAGCTCAGCACTTTCACAGATCGAACCCTCAGCCTCCATGGGTGAGGGACTGTCAATGACTCGGTTAACATTTTCAAAGCACGTGAGCTTCTTGGGAGCCTAAATCACATTTTCAAAGTGACTTAGTCACTTAGGAGCCCAACTTTCAACAAAAGTCACTTCTGAAAATGGAGTTTAGGCTGCTAAATCACTTACGGCACTTTTCAAAATTTTACCCTAATTCCCTACAATGACATTAGCTGCATGGGGGAAAGACAGACATCAGAGACAAGGGCCTGATTCCGGAAAGCAGGTAAACACATGCGTAAATCCATTCCTATTCAGGAAAACACTTAATGTGTTAATTTCTGGATTGAGGAAGCTCAAATCCTCAATCCAGACCTAAATGAAGGATTAAAAGTAAATTTTGAAGTTACTTACTATTACAGTAGCATTGAAGAAAGACCTGGGACTGTCCTGGTGCATAGGAAAACAGTCTTTTCTCCAAAGAGCTCACTGCCTAAAAAAAGACCAAACACAGAGGAAGGGTTGTGGGTACAACCCTCAAGCAGGGTGATCAGTGTAATGGCTCATGCACAGCTATTACACCCCTCAGCTGCCCTTCAACCAGCCATCCTTAGCTGCTTCTCTTTGCTGGGTTAAAGGCCCCATTTTAAAAACCACTAGCTGGGGTTTAATCCTCCGTGGTTGCCCATTTGTCCATCATAACCATAGCCCGCCCACGACTGGGATTGCTTTGGCTCAAGTGCACTTTGCCCCCTTTGTAGTTAATTCCATTACTCGTGCCTGGTTTATTGATGTTTTTAACCCAGCCCCTATTTTCCAGGCTGCGTTTAACGGCGGGGGTGCGAGTTTCTGGGGTGTTGTTGCACCCACCACGGCCTTGGCATGGGCAGCCCTGGGCGGGGGAGAAACGACGGTGGGCCCTCAACAGGAGGAGTCAGCTTGGCTGGTCTGAGCTGCAGGCCTGTGCGCTGCCTGGGGCCAGGGGCAACAGCTGGGGCTCCACCATGCTCCCGGTGGGCTGCCTGCTCCCTAGCTCCAGGGGCCCCACTGCCATCCACTGAGGGGGCGGGGGGATGCACTGGGATGCTCTCTCCCCTCCCCCACTGGGGAGGGTCTCATCAGCGGCAATCAGGAGAGACTCACACGGAGGCCTCAGGCTGGACTGAGCTGGTCTCCATAGCAACCACCAAACTGAGGGGGCCTATCATCCACACAGGTTTAGCAGGTGCCTGTCAGGAATAGCCACTGAACCACGCCCCCGCAGGGTTTTTGCCTATGGAGAAAGCGGTAGCGGGACGGAGGGGTCGTCGCTGGATTTTATTCACCCTTCCACGGGGCGTTTTCTAGTCAGGCAGTAATTGCGGTTGCCTAAAGGGTCCTTGCGATTCCATATCCCGGCCTGCTTTGGGGCTGCTCTCCCTTTCGCCGCCATCTTGGGTCGGAGGCGCGCGGGGTGAGTCCGGGAGCGGAGGTCCTGAGGGGGGTGAAGTGGGCTGCTCCCGCCACCATGGGGCGGGGGCAGGTGCGGCGGGGGGCGGGCTGTGGAGAGGGGGGCGCGTGGATCGGGCAGGCGGCGGGATGACGCCGATGCGGGGCGGATGGTGCCAGGCCCCGGGCTGAGCCGGCTCCGAGCCCGGCGCTGACTCGCCCGAGGGGGACCGCTGGGGGAGGCCCCTTGAGTGGGCATCGTGGGGCTGCTGCCCTGATAAGGGCGTGGGGGTCTGGCTAACGTAGCCGGCCCGTGCGGAGCTGGGTTCCCCCCTCAGCCGGCCGGGGTCTAGCTGGGAGTCCCTGGTGCTGCTCCCCGCTCCAGCCGCCTGGTGGGTGGGGGTCCCCTGGGATCCCTTGGGACGCGCTGGGGGGCTGACAGCGGTTTGGGGTTAAATTTCCTAGTGCTGAGTCTAAAGTCTTCTTGTGTTTCTCAGGCCTGCTGGGAGCAGGACTACAGGACGACACCATGTCTGGGAGGTGAGCGATGGGCGCTGAAAACCTCCTTTGTCTTTGACTGTGGATGGACATGTTACACGGGGGAGCTTCATCAATCACACACACTTCCTCTCCCTTTCACCGTCTCACCTGCAGAATGTGCTGTGTTAACATAACTAAGCTCTGAGCCTCTGTTGTGCTGTGGTTGTCATGACTGATACGAGTCGTCCCATCCCAAACATTTGTCTGTTACAAATCTTATCACGCCCCTTACACAGCACTGTTGTGTTTAGGGTGACCAGATAGCAAATGTGAAAAATGGGGACAGGTGGTGGTAATAGGAGCCTAGATAAGGAAAAGACCCATAAATTGGGACGTCCCTATAAAATGGGAACATCTAGTCACCCTAGTTGTGTTTGAATCAGTATGTTCTTGGGCACTCCTGTCCCACGCTATCCCACAGCTTTTCACACTGCACCTTGCAGGGAGCTATGCAGTCAAGAGTTTCTAGACTCTTGATTGCAAGCTACAGATTGTGTGACAGTTGAAAGCTACTTGTCTTGTTCATGGATGCAAATGGCATATGCAGTTATCCATGTTACAGTTTGTTTATGGATTTAAGTGTAGCCTGGACAGATCTCTACTAGAAAAATAACCATGTTAAGAAGCCCCTTTATAGCATAATTGCTTAATTAGTTTCTCAGAACATAAAAAAGGCCATAGTGGGTCTGACCAATGATCTGTCTAGTCCAGTATCCTGCCTTTTGACAAGTTGCCAATACCAGGTGCTTCAGATGGAATGAACAGAACAGGTAATCACCAGGTGATCCATCTCATGTCTCCCATTCCAAGCTTGTGGCAAACAGCATGGTTTTGCATCTCTGCCCATCTTGGCTAATAGCCGTTGATGGACCTGTCCTCCATGAATCTAGATAGATCTTTTTTGATTTGCTATAAATCTTGGCCTTTACAATATCCTCTGGCAAAGAGGTTCATGGGTTGTGTGAAGAAATACTTCCTTTTGTTTGTTTTAAACCTCTACCTATTAATTTTATTTGGTGACCCCTAATTCTTGTGTTTTGAGGAGTAAATAACACTTCCTTATTTACTTTTTCCATACCAATCACAATTGTATAGACCTCTGTCATACATTTCTCCTCCCCCCTCCCCTTTAGTTGTCTTTTCCAAGCTGAAAAATCCCTGTTTTGTTAACCTCTCCTCTAATGGAAGCCGTTCCATCCCCCAATCATTTTTGTTGCTGTTTTCTGTATGTTTTCCAACTCCTCCCTCTCTCTCTATTTGAGATGAGGTGACCAGATCTGAACACACCATTTTACCATGGATTTATGTGTTAAGTGTCTTAAGATAAAGACTTGGACTGCTCACAGTGGACATGGTTATGTTCTCTCCCACCCATTGACACTGGGATGCAGTTATGATTTAACCATTGAGAGAACATTTTAACTAGGTTGTTTGACATGGTGACTTTTGTGGCATAGAAGGGCCCAAATTCTTAATCTATTTCTTAATCTTAATCCATGTATAGAATACACTAACTATCCCGTTGGGATATTGTGCAAGATGTTTGTGTGTTTAAAAAAGTTATTTTCATTTTTTTATAGAAATGGTTCTAGTACAAAAAAGAAGGAAGGAGAAGGCTAGCATAGGATTTTTATAATTGATGTTTTGTGCTAAAGAAGCTGCACTTTGTGAATGTGGGAGTATTTGCTCAAGTGAAGCACTATTCCTTTTTTCCCCTATATGCTTTCTACTAGCATGGTATCTATTTCAGAAAGTTTTGTTCAGAAAACTTATTCACGTGCAATATGCTTTAATATGCTCAATATTTCCTAGACTGTGGTGCAAAGCCATTTTTGCTGGCTATAAGCGTGGTCTCCGAAACCAGAGGGAGCACACTGCCCTTCTGAAAGTTGACGGAGTTTATGCCCGTGGTGAGACTGAATTCTACTTGGGCAAGAAATGCGCCTATGTATACAAAGCTAAAAAGTAAGTAACTGAACACCTTGTTATGATAAATAGGCCTTGTAAAAATTGATTAGGCCATTTGCATACCTGTTGCACGATAATGATGAAACAAACAAAATGGCCAGGTAGAATTGTGTAAGACTAGGTTCAGTTTTGGGTTTTAGTTTTCATTTTCACAAGTCTAGGTACCAAATTAATTCTGTTATTAAATGATAATGTGTTAAATATCAGTATGATTGCTCTTGTAGAAAGGCTGGGTTAGAATGCTAATGGTTCTGGTAAGAGTGATGGGTTGGACATGAGTCTTCTCTAAGGGCTGGTCTTCACTACTGGGGAAGATCGGCTGTAGATACGCAAATTCAGCTATGTTAATAACGTAGCTGAATTCGGCGTATCTACAGCAGACTTACCTGCCATCCTCACGGCGGCGGTCAGCTGCGCGCTCCCCCGTCGACTCCAGCTTGCGCCTTTTGGTGAGCTGGAGTTCCGGAGTTGACAGGGGTGCCGCTGTCGATCGATTTATCACAACTTGACGAGACACGATAAATCGATTGCCAAAAGATCGATCCCTCCCCACTGTAGTGAAGACAAGCGCTAGGATTCTGGTGTGAACTGAAGTTGTCAGTAATGAACTGAAGTGCCTTCACTGTGGTACTTCAGTGCTTTAAGTGGCAGAATTAATATCATCCCTTTCAGCGAGGGTTTGCTTTGTAACCTGAAGGGATTTAATAAATCCTTATCTGCTTCCTGGGCATGCATATATCTGATCACCATCATTGTTGCTGCTGTTACTACGCTGATGGATGCCCCAGAAGTACTGTAATTTGATACATTTGGGATTACAGTATTCCCTTCCCTGCTTGCATAGCAGGTTGAATTTTGTGAATCTTGGTGCAGATAGCTGTGCCTTTGTTTACCTCTTGATTAGGTTACTTTAAGGCAGTGATTTTCTATGATAACTCCTTTTTACAGACCCCTCAGACAGTGCTTTAAAGCACAGCTAATGCAGAGTGTGGTTTCCTGTTTAGAATGTTTCATACAGCAAGTACTTTTTCCCTGTGCTCCAGAGACCATTCTGGCTTTCATTATGTATGAGTGCAGTTCAAGGTTCTGGCTTGGACCTGAACATCTTAGAAACCTCTCCTTTTCCTCTACAGTTAGTCACTGGAGTCACTCAAGCTGATAACTTCTAGATTAATACATTTAGAAGGGTTGGGGTAATCAGGGCATGCTTAGTCCTCTTCTCCCCTTTGATAGTTTGCCAGACACACGAGCAAAGCATTTCTCTTCTCATGTTTTAATAGAATTGGGTTGGTCTGGGTGAGGGTTTTGATTTTTCTTGCAGGTGGTCTGGGGATAAGTTAGAATCTTATTACACTATATGAATTGTAATTACTGTTGCATATGATTTTAACTTGCTGTGCACTCAGTGGTTTAGATTGTTAATACATGCACCTAAAGCTAGTGAATGCTGAGCTTAGTGCATATTGAGGGGAACTATGCTGTGGTTTGGAATGCTGAATGTGAATATTGAAATTTTGAAATGTGAAATTGACATACTTCATTGTTGTACTGTTGACACCTCAAAGCTATGTGGTTTGAGTTATAAACAGCTATTCTCATTGCTGTCATTCTGGTAGGTTTACTTGAAACAGTTTGACCCACATGCATGTAGAAATAGAATTCTAATGTGCAATATTGTTTGCATGACTATAACTTTTTAGATAATGCTTTCAGTTATTTGCAAATCATCCAGTAAATCACTAGGCAGAATACCTTCCCCAGTTAGTATCAGTACTTGAAATAGTGTTTGGAATGGATCACAGGGGAGTGATTGAAGTCTGCAAATCCCAGACATCAGTTCTGAAAGATAAATCTAACGGCTTATCTACACTGGCAATTAACAGCGCTGCAACTTTCTCACTTGGGTGTGGAAAAAAAAACAACTGAATGCAGCAAGTTGCAGTGCTTTAGCATTGCCAGTATGGACTAGTGCTGAGATAGGAAGGTGATCTATACACACAACTTGAACTGGTTTAACTAATTGCATTAAACTGGTGCAAATCTCTGTGGACACAATTCAACAAGTTTGCCAACTGGCTTATATCTATTTAGTTTGATTTAATTTTGTAAATTACGGAATTAATATAAGCCATGTAGAAGACTGTTGCTTGAAGGGTGTTTTGTAAAGGGATACTGTTAAGTCCAACCACAACTTGATGGGACAAATGTGCTTTTATTTTTGGGGTCAAACCCACTCCCCTGCTGTATTTGCAATCCAAACATCACAACCTCACGCTAATGACATCACCAAAAAATCTCTTTACAATGTGCATTTATCTCATCTTGGATGAAAGCAAATCTGCATTATGGGTGACCAAATAATCTATTCTAAGGGAGCCATGACAATAGAGGGAATTAAACTTATTTTAAAAATTGTGGTTTTTAACCTGTCACTGTTGCTTTAAGTAGACCAGCACTCGGTTAGGCGTAGAATGCCCAGGAGTTAACAGTCTTCTGTTTGTTAGCAACACCGTGACTCCTGGTGGGAAGCCCAACAGAACACGAGTGATCTGGGGGAAGGTAACACGTGCCCATGGAAACAGTGGCATGGTTCGTGCCAAGTTCCGGTCCAACCTTCCTGCCAAGGCTATTGGGCACAGAATCAGAGTGGTGAGTACAGTTACTCTACTAGTGCGTTGTTTTTCCTAACAGCTTTGAACCTATAGTGATGATTTTATTTTAGCTAAATGATACCCTTTGGGATAGAAAGTTTTCAAAGAACACTGAGAAAATGTTACATTGGTGGGGGGGGGGGGAAGGTATAAAAATTCCCTTTCCCCCATTTTTCCAGTGTGCATCTTCCACAGGACCTGTGATAGGTGCATGTTGGGACCTGTACTCTGGCAGTGGGAAAGGTTTAATTTCACTGTAATCATCCCACAAAGATTATTTACTCTTGCTTTCTTTTCCCTCTCCCTCAAACATCTAATTCATTCGTCTCCTCTCTCCCAGAGTCATTTATTTTCTGTCTCCTGGTCCACTCTCCGTTTCCTTTGGGTCAGGGTGTTCTGGGGTCTTTATTTTTCTTTCCCAAATGCCCTCACCATATCAGCCCTGCTTCTGGCTGAGGACTAAATGAATCTCTCCCGAGTCCAGTCATCGACCCAGAACTCACATGTGCTGTTGCCCGTGCACCTCCAGGAGAACCTCCTCCTTAGCTGTCTGTGTGTCACCACTCAAACTATTCCTCCAGTACACGCAGTCATCCTCGTGATATTGTCAAGAACAGTAATGGAGTGAGATGTGACCTGCTCACCGTTTATCCTATAGAAAAACTACTGTGGGAGAAGCACAAGTTCTATCCTTCATTGCAGCTGAGTAAATGAGAGCAGTTATCCTCTCATTCCCCCAGCTAGGCTGGAAGACGGTGGCTGGGCTAACCCTGCAAAGACTGAGCCATGTTCTCTGCTCTTCCATGTAGAACGGGGTGGGCAGACTATGGCCCGTGGGCCGTTTCTGGCCCACCAGCCATTTGGAGCAGGGTTGGGGGCCGCTCCACATGACTCCCGGAAGCAGGAGCATGCTCCTACATGTAGGGGCAGCCAAGGGGCTCTGCTTTGCATGCCTCCCCCGCCCCAAGCACCGCACCTGCAGTTCCCACTGGCTGGGAACCGCAGTGAATGGGAGCTTATCTATCATTATAGTTAGAAATTGGAGTCACCTGTACATTATATAAGCATATATATTTGGGTAGTCTATTATCCAAATCATGAATGAAAATATTAACTAGTACCAGACACTGGGTTGACCCCTGCATGACCCCACCCCCAAATACCGCCCCTTGTTTGACAGTGAACCGTTGGTAGCTACTCTTTAAGTTTAAGAATAGCAGCCGTGTTCGTCTGTATCCGTAAAGAAAGCCAGGAATACTTGTAGCACCTTAGAGACTAACTAATTTATTTCAGCATAAGCTTTCGTGAGCTATAGCTCACTTCATCTTTAAGTATGGTCTTTCAGTCAGTTGTGCACCTACCTTACAGTAGTTTTGTAAAGACCGCATTTTCCTAGATTGCTAATGAGAATGTCAGATGGTACTGCATCAAAAGCCTTACTAAAATCAAGGTACACAGGACCCTTACTAGAACGCGCGTCTATATGATGCAAATTCCGATAGGTTGTGGATCCCAAATTTAGTAACGGTCATTAATTTTCATTGTAACACGGTCCCCGCTAGAACGCAGGACTTGGCATGGATCCCAAATCCTGCGTTCTAATGAGGATCCAACATATATCACATCTACCGCTTCCCTCCGTCCACTAGACCAGTAACCTGTCAAAGAATGCTCTGTGCAAACTGCCAGCTATAGCATGGGTATTTAGAGAATGATTAATTAGAAATGTGTGTTAACATTTATTTAGTAACAAGACCTGTAACCTGATTATTTTTGTTTTGTTTTACAGATGCTGTATCCATCTAGGATCTAAATTTTTACTAAAAATAAAATTCAGAAATTGTTCCTTTTTTGTATATTTTGTTTTTAATGATTTCTTATGACCTTCAGTTGGTGTGGGGGATAACTAGTTCACTTTCAGTTGTTTCTACAAGTGTTACATAATCCACAAAACAGAACAGTCGTCTAGGACGGGGGTTCTCAAACCGGGGGGCGGGGGTTGTGAGGTTATTACATAGAGGATCACGAGCAGTCAGCCTCCACCCCAACCCTCTTTGCATCCAGCATTTATAGTGGTGTTAAACATATAAAAACAAATTTAATTTATAAGGTGGGTCGCACTCACAGACTTGCTATGTGAAAGGGGTCACCAGTACAAAAGTTTGAGAACCACTGAGTAATAGCAGACGATAAAGAGAGGAATTAGATTTGTTACTGACCAAAGCATCAAAAGAGAAAACTACCTTTTAAATGAAAATAGATGACAATTAATGAGGTTGTTAGTTATCTACCTGTGGCTTTTTTCCTGTAACTCCCGTCTTGGTATCTGAGTGCTCTTCAATAAAAGTTTAACATCTCCAAATTGTGCGTGTAAACTGAAAACAAATGCAACTTGCATACAGTATTTGGAAAACACTTTGGTTACTAAAATGAAAGCTCAAAGTTTTGTTCCTCTTGCTCTAGTTGATGATTCTTCTGACAAATCGATGTAGATAGTACAGTTTGTAATTTCAAGTGTAATACAGAACTCCATTTATTTGCCAAGATTCAAATTTGTATTTAAAGATGTAGTGGCTTCTTGAGATACTCACAGCAGGACTTTGTTTCCCCTGAATAATCCTCTTTGGCTCTCACCTGCCTCTTAACTTACTTCCACTTTATGTAGTCTAGTTACACATCTGATTGACGTGCCTACATTCTCCATCACCACAGTGCATGTTTCCTCTGCACAAGTCTTGACTAGCTGTTTTCCTGGATCGTTAGATATTGGTTCTCCACTAGACTTTTTAACAAGAAAAAAATTCTTATTTAGGACATAACGGTCATACTGGGTTAGACCAATAATCCATCTAACCCAGTATACTGTTTTCCAACAGTGACCAGTGCCAGGTGCTTCAGAGGGAAGGAACAACAAGTAATCAAGTGATTCATCCCCTGTTGCCCATTCCCAGCTTCTGGCAAACAGTGGTTAGGAACACCATACCTGCCCAACCTGACTAATAGCTATTGATGGACCTTTCCATGAATGTATCTAGTTCTTTTTTGAACCCTGTTGTGGGCTTGGC
Organism: Sternotherus odoratus; assembly: GCA_032164245.1. Taxonomy (NCBI): domain Eukaryota; kingdom Metazoa; phylum Chordata; order Testudines; family Kinosternidae; genus Sternotherus; species Sternotherus odoratus. The sequence goes on from JAVMKO010000009.1 coordinate 4,423,300, forward strand.
CTTCACAACATCCTCTGGCAAGGAGTTCCACAGGTTCACTGCATTGTGTGAAGAAATACTTTTTGTTTTAAACCTTCTGCCTATTAATTTCATTTGATAAGTTAGTTCTTGTGTGATGAGAAGTAAATAACACTTCCTTATTTACTTTCTCCAACCAGTCATGGTTTTGTAGACCTCTATCATATCTTCCCTTTGTCATCTCTTTTCCAAACTGGAAAGTCCCTGTCTTTTTAATATTTCCTCATCTGGAAGCTGGTCCATCCCCCTAATCATTTTTGTTGCCCTTTTCTGTACGTTTTCCAATTCCAAGATATCTTTTTTTGAGATGGGGCGACCACATCTACACACAGTATTTAAGTCGTGGGTGTGCTATGGATTTTTCTGTATCTATCCCTTTCTTGATGATTCCCAATATTTTTTGCTTTTTTGAGTGCCACTGCACATTGAGTGGATGTTTTCAGAGAACTATCCACAATAACTCCCAAGATCTTTCTTGAGTAGTAACATAATTTAGACCCCATTATTTTATGTGTGTAGTTGAGATGTTTTCTGGTGTGCATTACTTTTGTGTTTATCAATATTGAATTTAATCTGCTATCTTGTTGCCCAGTCACCCAGTTTTGTGAGATCCCTTTGTATCAGATCTGCAAATTTTGCCGCCTCCCTGTTTACCCCATTTTCCAGATGGTTTATGAATATGTTGAATAGGACTGGTCTCAGTATAGACCCCTGGGAGACACCACTATTTATCTCTCTCCAATCTGAAAACTGACTTCAAATCAATATACTGCATTTACTTGACTTTCAGTATGTTGAAGACTGGGTTTGTTAAACATGCAGGGAAGAAAACATTGTAAGCTCTTTGGGGCAGAAACTAAAGTTCCTAGCACAATAGGACTCTGAGTCAGGACCACTAGACATTAACCATAATACAAATGTTAACTTTTGATTTCAAGACTAACAGGTCATTTTAGGAAAGGGTGGATTGTGAGGTCAAAGATAACCTGGCCAATCAACATGCAGTTGCCCACCAAATTTGCCTACTGCAAACAGTTTGATTGCAAGACCATTAGAAAAAGCTTTCCTCTTTAGATGGTAACACAGGTAAGTTACCTTAGAACTGGCCTTAGGTAACAGGTACATGCTAATCCTATTTAAGATGCTGAAAATTGATTCAGTCACATTGTGTTAGTGAAATCTAGCCCACTGTTCATGCTTGTGGAATTGGACTTTTAAACCTGGCAGTGGAACTGCTGCTAATCTATTAAATATCAATTATGTCCTTTAACTGGTGAGTGACACAATGTGTATAATTCACCTGCTAGTCTTGGTGGTCACATACTGTGCTGGATGAACTACTGTCTGAATTGAACAGATAATTCCTCTTTGTTCTGCCTCCCAAGGAGGGTGTGTATACATGGGGAAAATCCGTGCACACCGCACCTCCCCTGGCCTGCGTAGCTCACAGCAAACATGACCAAGGACACTGATTTTGGATCCCCCTGTAGTGAAAGGTCTCATTCTTATTTTTCCTTTTCACTTTGCAAGACTTCTGATCCCTTGTTGAATAGACCCATAATATCTGAACTGCTCACAAAGGAGTAGGTTATGTCTACACCGCAGCTGAGAGCAAGCCTCCCAGCCCAGGTGAAGAGACTCATGCTACCTCAAGCAGAGTTGGCATACTAAAAATCACTGTAGATGTGGCCTGGGCAGAGGCTTGGACTTGGGCTGCTAGCCCATGCTGTAATGTTCACACTGCTGTTTTTATGTACTCGCTCTGCTTGACCTAGTGTGATTTTTGTCTACCTGGACTGGGACCCACAGAGTCTTAGCTGTTGTCTGCACACACTTTCCACTCCCCAGAAACATTGGCATAGGCTTCCCTTACTCTCCCTGTAACAAGCCACTTGCCATTCTAGTGACACTAGTCTGGGAGGAAGATATGGAGTCGCAGCTGCGAGGGGAGACGCCTGTGTGCTCCCCGGCAGAACCAGTGCACTGGCAGTTCCTGACTCTGCTGGACACCGTGGGCAGGCGGAATGGACAAGTGCTAGTGATGGAGATGGATGATGTCCATGAGGAAGTCCCGCTGGTGCAGATGGACTTTGCCCAGGAGCTCTTCAGAGGAATTGACCTAAAGGCCAAACTACACCGGAAGGAAGAAATCAAGGAGGAAGAGCAGGAGATACAACCACAGCTGGTCTTCATGCTCTGGCAATCGGCCACGCTGAGGCAACTCATGCAGTGGGAACACATGGATGAAACACTCTGGAACTTAAGGAATCTCTTTCCCTGCATGCCAGCTGCTCTGGTACTGGTGATGATCCAGCCGGACCTGCAGCAGCACCAGCAGGTGGAACTAGAACGGGTAGCAGGGGCACTAAGGAGAATGCAGTGCTTGCTGGATGGTGGCTTCCAGGAACTGGTGGTGGAAGCAGCTGTTTACAGCCCAGGCCAGCCAAATGGGGCCCTGGAGGTCAAGAGAGCTGCCTGCAGAGCCCTGAGAGAAGTTCTGAAGGGCCAAGAAGGTACTGGAGGGGTCAGAGGTCACACAGGGCCAGGCATCATGTGAAGGGGAACTTGAGACCAGGTCTTACTGGGAAGGGGAGACGAGCGGAGAGGGTGGAAGGAAATGTGGAAGCATGAGCTGGGAGCAAAGATCAAAGCGGAGTCAGGAGTGGGACACAGCAGAGAGATGTGAAAATCGGGGATGTGGGCGTACAGGGTGGAGCTGAGCAAGGGGGTGTTTGGAAGGCTGGGGGGGGGCACATGAGCTGGAAATTAGAATGAGGAAGGGGAAGAGCCATGTCCCTTTCAGCAAGCCATGGCGCTGCAGGGCCTGAGGAGGGCCTTCAAGAAAGTGCATCAGGAGCTGGTCTTTACCCACCTTTCCAGAGCCCTGTAGATTTGATGCTCCCTGCTGCTAACTGAGGGGAGGAAGCTGCTCTGGGCAGCTGAGCTCATGTGCTAGAGCTCCAGCAGGAGATGGGAGAGGAGGCATCTCACGTGTGTGTGAGAGCTCTGAGGAGAAAGTCTTGCTTCAGGGGCCATCCAGCAGGTGTCTTTGGGGAACTGTGTGATGGAATCAATGTTTGGGCCTTTTCCCATAGGGGCAACCTGCCCCAGTCACCTCAGTCCACCAACCCTACTTGGTGTGAGGGCAGGGGGCATGTTAAATTGGGGCTGAAGAGGATGGCAGGTTGGGCTCTGAGTAAGATGCTCTGTCCTTGCCCAGCAGGCTGGAGAGAGCTGGGCGCTGTCATAAACTGGGACATAGGCGGACAGAGCTGGAGTCCTGAGCCAGACAGAGGTCAGAGACGGGGACAGAATGGGGAGTCAGAGCTGGAGTCAGGAATTAAGCGGTGGGTGGGAGCGCAGCAGCGGGGATCTGGAATGAAGCTAGAGGACAGGAGCAAGGCAGGGCTCCGACGTTAGCTGAGAAGGCAGGGTCCCGTTGCATGCCAGGGATTCACCTAGTCACTTGAACAGCTTCCTGTGCCGCCTCCTGGCTTAAATAGTCGGGAGCCAATCTGAGAGGCTGGACGTCTCCTACCATTGGGAGCTTCATGGGTGGGGCCTAGGGTGAGCGAGGGTCCACCAGCCTTTACTCTGGTAGCAGCAAGCTTCCAGAGAGGGCGCAGTCTGAGGGTTGCCTGGGGCCCTGGGCTCGAGACCTGAGATTCCGGCGAGTCCCTTGTGATCCCTTGGCCTGGCTGGATCCTCTCCATGGCCCACTTGACAAGCTGAGATTGCTAGTGATGGCATTGGGGGGGGGGAGGGGCTGCACAGTGGTGCCGCTCTTCTGCAAAGGAATGTCGCAGGCTCCTCTGCTCAGTGGTTCGTGTGGCTGATGCCCCCCAAGCCAGCTGTATTTCCACTGTGTTCCTCCCCTCCCCCCAGAAATGACTCCCCAGGATCCAGTGACCATCCGACTCATCTTGGGGGTGTGCAACACAGGATATGAAAGACGGTATGAGGACAGGCTCCCTTAGGAGTGTCTGGAAGGTGGGTACATCTCATCCCGTCCCTTCATAGCAACATCCACCTGCTGCTACTGCGCTAGCAAACCTGTTTAGCTGGCTGCCACTAGCATACCTGGTGGAGGAGTGCTCCCAAGCAGGCCACCTCCTGCAAAATACATCCGCCTGAGACGCCTTCCCCCCACCCACACTCTCCCCTGGCTGCAGTTTGGAAATTCCCCTTCCTCCCTGCCTGGGACTGCAAGCAGCCTGGGCTGTGCTGGAGGAAGGAGGATGGGGAGAGCTGTGTGTGTGGCTTAGATACTATGGCAATGGTGCTATAGAAAACCCTAGGACCGACAGATCTTGATAGGACACCCCTTCCTCCCCCTGCGTCGCACACATTCCTGCAATGCTGCACAAATCCCTGTGGTGCTAGATTCTGAGCATGCATCAACCGCCTGGCGTCAGCAGGGAGAGCTGCTGCTACAGCGACCCAGCGACAGGCCCTGTCTTCCCTTTAGTTCACCTTACCGTCCCTCTGTGGCCATTAACCCTTGGCAGGGCACGTTTGCCAGGCTGTCCTCTGCACCAATGCTCCGGGCCTCTGGTAGACAGCCACAAGCCCTGTGTGTTACTCTGCATGCTGGAGGCCTGATCCGAACCCCTCTGAAGTCCATGGCAATGCCTCCAGGGACTTCAGAGGACTTTGCATCAGCAGAATTTTGATCTGTGCTGTGCAACTGCTCTGAGAAGTCAGGTGGGAGGGTGGCTTGGTATGGGGGGGGGGGGGATTCAATTTGGGGTGGGCAGCCTCCCAGGGCCCCATGATCACGGGGGCACCAGGATCATACCTACACACAGCCAGCCTGAGGCTCCTTTAAAACTCTCTCTCTCTCTCTCTCTCAACTCCTGAGCACCAGGGTTGGGGGCACTGCAGCTGTGGGCTGCAACTGTGTGCTGAGCTCCAACTGCTAGTCCCAGACAGGCAGGGGAGGGACAGGACTTTCTCTTCCTCTGCACACACCGCTCCCAGGGCCAGGTCAGACCCACCTCCAGGATCCTCTCCTGGCTTCAGGAAGCCCCCTGGATGTTGGCCGGGCACCCAGCTGTGAAGGCAGCAGGACAGAAGTAAGGGTAGCAAGACTGCAACCCTCCTACAATAGCCTGGCGACATCCCCCTCTGCCCACGATGACCCCCTTTCGAGGTGGGACTCCGTGGTTACAACACCGTAAAGTTCAGATTTCAATCTCAGAAACCATGCCATGTACCATTTTAAAAATCCAGTGACCGTGAAATTGACCACAATGGACCTGAATGTGGTACATACAGTGATTGGGTGTTCCAGCTGCTCTAGAGAGATCTTGCATCTTGATATGTGGCTTTGTGTTAATCAGTTTCTCTAGGTTTCTATGTAACATGGAATACCTACAGTGCAGCTGCGTGAACTCCCTGTTCTAAGTGAAATGGACTGTGTTTAGCACATTCAAGTAGACACGACCCCCTCTGTGGAGCTGATCTCCACAGAAATAAACTGATTTCACCATTGTGTACAATGATCATGTTAAATAGACACTAGGAATGACGCAACCTGCTTACGGTTTGGTACAATCTGATGGAGAATGTCCCTGGCAGATATTTAGATGTTTTCTGTGGGGGGAGAGGGGGAAGAGGCAGTGAGGGAGGCAGGTGATCTGAATCCAATATCCTATAACCCCACTGAATAGCTGCATCCTCACTGGTGTATTGTAGAAGTTATGATTAATGCTGCCTGGGAAACTTTTCCTTTCCCCTGAAAATGTTGAGATTCCAGTCATTTTCTCATTCTGCAGTGGGACAAAACTGAGACCTTTTGAAAGTTTTCACATACAAAAAGAGGGAGAGAAAAACCCTACCCAAGCACCCCTCCCCACTCCAAAATAGCCAGTAGTCTGAGGTTTGGGGCACTCACCTGGAATGTGGGAAGGCATGGGCCAGTCTTTGCTCTGAATCAGATAGACCAAGGACCTTTATCTGGGTTCCCCAATCTCAGCTGAGTGCCCCAACCCCAGCCTATTGGCTGTTCCGGGATCTCAGGGTGGGGTTTTTTTTGTGAAAGCTTTCAAAAAAAATTAATTGAAAAATTCTCAACCAATTCTAATTATGATTAATTGATTAACTTGACAATGGTTGGACTGCTGGTGGGCATGATACCACCGCCTATCATGCGAATAGTGTCTCACTGTTCCCTTGTCTCCCCTTCCTGTCTCTATCCAGTTGTTCTCTTATTTTACACTTAGATGATAATCCCTTTGGGGCAGGGAGAGTCTTTTTGTTCAGTGTTTGTACAGCACCCAGCCCAGTGGGATCCAGGCCCATCCCTGGGTTCCAAGGTGCTGCAGTTATACAAATTTTGTTACAAATGATGCATTTTTGCATTAGAGATTTAATGTCTCTCTCTCTTATTTTTACAGCTCCCGTATCCAGCTGAAATCTGACCTGCCACCAAAATAAAAAACAAAATAACTACACAGCAAAAAACCCACACATTAAAATTTTGAGTTTATTCTCTGTTTGCATGCCTGTGTGTATGTAGAAGCTTCAAACCATTTATCACTTATAGCAGGGCAGACAACAAGGCCTGGGACAGCTTTCATGGAAGGAATTATGTAATGACGCTGGACTCTTCTTTATAGTTACAGCTGCTTAATATTTATTTTAAACCCTTGACATCAAAAATTAAATATTTTAAAAAATATTTCACAGCCCAAAAAGTGATTTCTGGTTCAGTAATATCAGTCTCTCTGTCTCTGTTAAGCTCAGGAAGGCTTCAGTCTGGACTCTACATCTGCGCAGCAAAAACAAACCAAAGGGAGCAAGTCTGAGAGCCTGGGTCAACTGGCTTGTGGGACTAAAAATAGCCATGTAGACGTTTCTGCCCAGGCTCTGAGACCCTCCCCGCTTTCCGCGTTGCAAAGCCCAGCTCAGGCAGAGTGTGTACACTGCTATTTTGAACCCCAGAGCACAAGTCTGAGTGAGGTGATCTGGCTTCAGGGTGAGAATTCAGCTCCGTTCCCTGAGTAGCACAGCAGAAGTGGGTTTACAAGAGGGTTTTAAATCCAGAGAGGAAGAGGTCACCAGGGCTGGGCCACACCATTTTGGCAGGTGATGGGGGGAGCTCAAATGATGCCCCCAGGCCCACTCGCTTGGGCCAAAACTTGGAAAAGTCTTGTGCCCTCCTTCCTCCAGCCCAGTCCTCCACCATCTCTGGGCACCTAGAGCAGAGAGGCTCCATACGCACCAGCAGCAGGCATAATTTTCTACACTCTGGGTCCTAGTGGCGCCAGTGCCCCCCACTCACACACACTCTGGCACCTGAGGCGGCCGCCTCAGTTTGCCTCCTGATGAGGCCAGCCCTAGAGGTCACAGGCTGGCCCACGCGCAGGGGGCAGTGTGGAAGGAGGCACAGAGCTGTCTGAGAGGAACTGACATGTGGGTGGATGACGCTGGCGTCGCCTCCGGAGCAGAGGTGGCAATGGTGACAGGCCGGGTAAGCAGGGTGGGGCAGACGTCTGCCGAGCTTTGAAGGCAGTGAGGAGAAGCTTGAATACGATGTGGTAGCAGAGGGGGAGCGGTTCAAACAGTTGATGCAGCAGCAGCATTTTGTGGGGGCCATGTGGGGGTCTGGGAGGCTGGAGAGAAAAGGGGTACAGCTGGTGATGGACTAGAGGAAAGCGCTCTTCCCTCTAATATTTAGGATTCCTGCTAAGCACAATTTCCAGAACGTTGGGATCAGGCTGCTCCACCCTCTCAACATAGCCTGGTGAAGGCTGCACCATCCCAAAGGAACAGGAGACCTCGCTGCTCCGTTCAGGCACAATCGCAGACTGGGGGCACTGCTGGAGGGCTAGAGCCTTCCTGCTAGAGCCTTCCTTGCCACCCCATTAACCTCCAAACCTGGATCAAAAAGGGGCCCATGCCCAGGACTTTAAACAGACCCAACTTTATCTGCCTCCAAACAAAACCTTGCCAAATCCCTCTCCCCATCGATCCAGCACTGTTTACTGACACAACGGGGCAAGGTCCAGTCGCCCCCTGGCCTTTTCATGTAGTGCCCCAAGCAGGAACATTTCCAGGGAGTTCTCTCAGCCTTACTCCCATTTACGGCTCTTTATCGCATGTTCTGACAGCCTGGAGAGTCGAGTTCTGGCTTTCTCCAGAGGCAACGCAAGCACAAATGGGACAGGGCACTATGTGTTCACAGTCAAATGGGCCAAATTCCAGACACCTTATCCCTCCAGGGATAGAATTCTCCAGGAAGAAAGCAGGAGGCTCTGTGTAGGTGCTTGGGGGATGGGAGGAGTTGCATTTAGCACTGACAATGTAACACGTCCACTCTGTTGGAGAGACACTGGCCTCCTCCATCAAATACCCCAGTAAGCCATGGGGAAGATCCCTGAACGGGGGAAACAATAGCTACGAGTTCAGATCTCACCTCAGCTGACTGGTTTGTATTCCCTTCCATCCTTATTGATCAAGGCCAGGCATCCAAGTATGAGCTACAGTTCCACTTCACAATTAACAGAGTGATTACACCAGTCACTGCAAGCAGGGCCAGGAATAAGAACCCAGCCTCATGATAACATGAGAGATCCAATTCTTAGCTGCTCCATCGCACTGCCTTTCAGGTAGGATAACAAAAGCATGTTCCGCCTCCAACCAATAAGCTACCCTCTTCTCCTCAAACCAAGACTGGAACCCAGGATTCCTGATGTCCAGGACGATCCTTCCGTCTAACACAGTTGTGTCACTCTCTGAAGGAGTGTGTTGAGTCCTCCTTTGGTTGCTGAACTCAAGAGGTGTAAGCTAGAGGTCTGATAAGTCAGGCTTCAAACCTTGCTGTCAAGGATATTGGTTAAAGTCTCTTATTCACAGTATCATGAGTCTCACCGGAAAATTGCAAGTGTTGACAACTCTGTCAACACCCAGGAGGTGAAAGGCCTACTTTAAGTGAAGGAAGCCCATACTCTGAAACCACCGCGTCACCCTAATAAAAGTAAGGCTTTGCCCTGTGAGGACATCTGAGTTTATTACCCAGCTGGTCAGCTATAAGAGGAATTCCCCTCCCACGTTGGGTTGTGGCCTGCTTTTCGGGGCAGTACCATGATTGTGGGGGAAGACATCGTCATGGATGAAGAATCATGGCCAAACACAAAACAAAAGAGAAGCCGTTCTCTTTTTAGCATGTTGAAACACAGCATGATGCTGTGTTTCAAATACCTCCTCTCCCCCCCCCCCCCCCGGGGGGGAGAGCTCTGTGCTGTGGGGCTTGGCTGCTGTGGAGAAATTACCGGCCTTTTTGGAAGCAGTCTGCCTGGTCAAGAATCTCTGATATGGACTCTAAGGCTATGAGTTTAGCATGATTTTTCCAGGGCCTTGTATCACGCTAACTGAAATGGACTTCCTACATTGATTGTGTCCAGTGAGTGCAGATGGTATGGGCTATGTGGCTGGTGTCCAGTGGGAAGGAGAGGAGCTCATTAGGGGTTAAAGTCATTGGTGCCTGGTGACTTTCAGAATCTCCACTAATTTTTGAGCGCTAATCCCTGGTAACTCGTAATCTGTCTGGAGCCCATCTGTGGCCCTCAAAGGACATTCTGAGCTGGGTAGGTGTAACATGATCTGGGAGTACAGAGTGGTATGGAGGGCTCTCCAACTATTCAGTCCTTGAGTAAGGGGAGAGAGAACATCTAAAGGCTTTCCGCTGTGTTTGCATTAAATTACATATAAGGTGCACAGTCTAAGCCAGTGACAGTGGGTTGCTGTCCATTTCGGTAGCAGGGTGATGGTCCCTTTCTATCACCAGCTGAAGAGGGGTATGTGTGTTGTGTTTTTAGATTTTACAGTAGGCACCGCCGCAGTATAAAATAAAATCTATCCTTGCAGAATTCCGTCCCTGGAGTAAAACTGACGTCAAAGTCTTCTTCACAATGCTCTCCCTAGTGTATGGATTCTGCTCTGTGGCTCCTTCTTCTGGGGCTGATCCCCATGTGCCTCCCTTGACCCCACATGGGTTTCTCTTTCTGTTTCATGTTTTGATGTTAGATTTTCTCATTCATGCTCAGGTTGCCTGTAGAGCCGCATCTCCTGTGCTCTCCAAGGGAACAAACTCTTTCCATGACTCAATGAGTTTTTGCAGCCTATGAGACTGTGGATATAGAGGATTTTGTGCTGTGTGTAGTGATATACAAAGTGGGTTTGGATATAATAAACAGCTGTGGAATACGACAACACATAACACTAGGATCTGATTAATCACAGGATCCTTTTTATTTTAAGAATTCAGTTTGTTCCATTTTTGTGACTACGGGTTACTTTCTTACTTTCTGCTTGTGGACGTAGGGCATGGTCCCAGCTAATTCCCCTTGATCAGATTTTCACTTCAACTTGTCACCTTTGGGTTGCTACTGAAGAGGAGTAAAGGAAGATCAGACTTTCACTCGGTTCCATGTGTAATGTCAGGGGTTCTGTTCAGCTTTCAGAATCCTATTGTACAAATGGAGAGTCACGCAGTCGCTGTGATTTTCTGGGAATCTATGTGTTTGCTTGTTTGTGAAAGAGACAGAATAATACCCGAGTCATTAGGACCACATTCTGTGTCAGTAACGTTGATGGAAAGACTGTCCGTTGAGCTCAATGGGATTAGACCCATAGCCAGGTATGCTGTGACCATGCCTTGATAATTGTTAGCCTAACTGCTGAAAAGTAGGTAAAGGTTTAGGAATTGTTACAATGACCCTTGATATAAAGGTCTGTTTAAAAAAGATATGAGGAGATAGACTGACTGAATGAATGCAAACAGAAATGGTCTAGTGATCCCATGGAAGGACTGTGTTCAGGTTATGGCTGGTGAACAAGAGGAGCAGAGGATTGGAAATCAATGAACCAAAATTGGTGTGTTGGAAATAAGGCCTGCTTGGTGGTCAAAATAATGAGTGATAGATTATAAAGCCTTCTTGTTCAGATTAACTTTCCCTGCTCAGGAGAGTTCCAGGATGGGAATAATTGGCAACACTGCAGATCATATCTCTTTAGTTCCATGCCTAGCTTTAGTCAGGACCTCGCTTCCAATTGCTAACAAGTTGGGGAAAGACCAGTGTTGTCTACAGCTTCCTAGCCTCATAAGCACCCTTGATATGGTTGGTTGGGTTCTACCACTGAAGAGATTTAGTTTGGGCTACATGAAAGTCAATTGCAATGTACCACTAAATTGGTAGCTGTTTTAAACTCTGTTAGGTGCTAGTTCTGTCTCTTTAACAATGAGTAGGAAGAGAAAGCTGCAGTTGCTAGTTCTGTCTCTTTAACAACGAGTAGGAAGAGAAAGCTGCATTGGCAATTAGAGCTTACCTTTGTTAATGAATAGAGAAATGTAAACACAATAGATATGAAGAATCAGGGAGGTAGCGGTGTTAGTCTGGAATAGCAGAGGTAACAAAGTCCTGTGGCACCTTAAAGACTAACTATAAAGTTTTGAAGCATGAGCTTTCGTGGGCTAATACCCACTTCGTCGGATGCAGGCAGTGGGTATTAGCCCACGAAAGCTCATGCTTCAAAACTTTATAGTTAGTCTTTAAGGTGCCACAGGACTTTGTTACAATAGATATGGTGGATCATGTTCACATTTCCTATGAAAACAGCGACAAGGGAACATCTAAACAAAATGAGCTGTAGAATTACTGCTGAGCATAAACAAAGACCTGGATCTTTACAGACACTTTCATTTTGAAACGTGGTTGGCTTTTTATTCAAATAAGCCAGGTATCTGTTGCCAAGCAAAAATAATCAGCGATGCTCATCCAATTTACATATGGATTCTTTTGCCTTTTATGTCTAGGATGTACCTACATTAACCGTAGAGCCTCCAACTGGTGGGGTTATTGTCCCAGACCAGGTGAAAGCTAGATAGGAGCTAGGTATTATTGTTCATAATCCAGATAAGGATTATTCTTTTAGCTTCAGATGATAGGACTCGAATGGCACAAGAAACCATTTTGCACACTCAGGCACAATTTAAACACCTTTGTGTGGAGGAGGGCTTTGTCATCAGTCAGTGTAAACAAATAGAGAAGGGCTTTCAGTCAAAGCCCAGAGCAAAATTATAAAGCATGGCTGACACCTGCCAGGGCTGGGGAGCAAAGAAGATCCTACCTCTGGTTCTCTTCTCAGCAACAGGGCTCTTTCTAGAGATCTTTTCTTCCCAACTCACTTGTGGAATAAGTTCCCAGCTTCCCACAGCACGTGCTATGGAGTGGGGGAGTGGAGGAAAAGAATACATTTCCCCCAGCTCTGTCCCTCCGTCCCTAAGTAGTCAATCTCCTTCCCACCCCATTACCTGCTTCAGCCAAAGGAAAACGATAATAAATTAGATATTAGGTATGGAGTTCCAAGAATCTAGCAATGAGAAGTGAAAGCCAGGGCCCCCAGCTATGTGGCTGTTGCCTGTGATCCTTCCTTGTTGTTTGCAAGAGACAGAATGTATCTACACCTGATTAGATAATGGGTGATTGGCAAGACTTGCAATAAATGAAAACAAATCCCTACACAAACTTTAACTAAAGGCCATTCCTGTCCATTAGATTGTATCTGATTTTATAGCTTTAGTACATGGGCCGTTCTTTTCAGAAGTGGGTTACCTTGCTGTCAGTGAGGTAGATCAACATATAGTCTTACCACAGCAGAATGTGATCCCTAGTTAAGATTCTCCCCTCTTTATCAGTGCTTCTCAATTATTAAGTTACTTTCACCATGACTCACCTGGGCTAAACCAGCTCTTTGTAACTCAGGGGGCAGGCCCCTGTGGAAGAAAGTATGCTTGCAGCAGAGTTGTGATGATGCAAAGTGCTCACAACCCTTGGTTCAGCAGGGGCACTGCAGCCAGCATGCTTGCAAACCGAAACGGTGCTGCCATACATTTTACAGACCTTTTGTTGTGTCATGGAACTCCATTGGAGGAAGGAAGGGGTGATGTCATTGCCACACCTCAAACTAGTGGTCCATGCAACCTGATGTTTAAACCACTGATTCTTTCACACCTTGGCCAGGCCTTGGAGGTGGAGCAGGACCCTTAAAAGAGTTTGGGGCTTTGCCAACCTGGTGTCAGGAATGTAGGTATTTTTTATTATTATCCTCACAGTGCAAAGCACCCTAAAGTCACATCACAGTGAACGCAACCCAGGGGAGTCATTGGCCGGCGATCTTTCTCCATGTTTGGCTGTATTCACCGAGCCTAGAGAAGGGTGCCACACCACATCCCATCCAGTTAGCCGCATCATCAAACCACACTCGCTGTGGGCTTCCCTGGCACCCGTCATTGGTCGGGAGAGTGGAAGAGAATGGAACATAGTCCCGTAACTGAATGGTTCTCACACTCTTCCCTAGCATGACCTTCTTGTCTACATTGGGTCACCCTGTGACCTGCCTTCCCATTTATCAATAGGGAATGGCAGGTCGAGACCTTCATCCCCAGCTCGAGAACCCCTGCCCTGAGTCTTCCTCTTAGCCCGCCTGTGTCTGGATGGGCTGTAACTGGAGTGACAGTAAATGCTCCACCTTCCCATTACTTCCTGATCCTTTAATGTTAAAGAGAATGGCACACAGCCACTGGTAGCTAAATCGATTCCAATTTCTTTGCAACTCAGATGTGGCTCATTAAACATAGAGTGCTGGGTGTCATAATAACTCCCATCAGCTGGAACCCTGTAAATTATTAGCATTGCATCTTCTGGGAGGGGGCTGTCTTCGGGCTGGGAGTGGTTCTGATTGTCAAGGAAAAGCAGCATGAGACTCCCATCTGCTGTGATGGCCATCCATGCTGCTTAGCTCAGCTGATTGGTTGGTTGTACATTTTGTAAACTTCAGGGCATGTTCTCCCCTGGCTGTGTGTCACTTGATGTCCATTCATGTGAACAGGGCTTCCTTGTATGCTTAGTGGTTAGAGTGAATACGCCCCTCCAACCGTCACGGACAAGTTCAACTACAGTTATTTCCTCGCTCACAACTGGGCCGTTATATTTGGTAACACAAAACCTTCCTTTAGCCGTGGTGCTTCCCCCACAAACACTGCACGCCTGGCGTGTGCACCCGGGTTAGTGCTGAACATTTGCGAATGCTGCCGAGTCGACCCTGCCGTTCAGGACTTGCACTCTGCTGGGTGGGGGATTTGTGTGTGGTGTGTTTATGGCGCTGTTGGAAATGGTTTGGGAGGAGGCTGTGGACATAAGCTGAGTGGGTGTTAGGGTATAGTTAGAAGGTGTCCCATGACTTGGGAAATCATTGCTTTTAAGGCTTTTGGCTAGGACAATGTCCCACTCAACGAACCTTAATTCCTTTCAATCACAGGTTTTGGTATGGACTCTAGATGTGTACTATATATTATATTACCAATGGGATGAACTAATGCACTTCGCTTTTCTCCTGCCAGGCATGTTCCTCTTTGCCCTCCGGTCCCATCACATCCAGGAGTCTCTCCTGCACCTTGTCAGGGTGTATCAGTCACTCTCCACCTTCAAATCCCTCAAAACTCCCCTTTCCTGTAAGGCCAGGAGGCCTACAAAAAAACCTGACAGCAGTTAGGCTGCTGGTGTGTTGTGACCACCTCCTACAACTGATGTTTGTTTCCTTCTGTTTCCCCGTTTGCCTGAATCCATCCATTATACTTGATTGCAAGCTCCTTGGGGCAGGGACTATCTTTACCTTCTGAGTTGATACAGCACCTAGCGCAATGGGGTCTTGGTCCTTGACTGAGGTCTTTAGCAGCTCTACTATAACAATACTAACAAACCCTGGGGGTCCCTCAGTTGTCAGGGCAGGATTCACAGCAGGAAGGGGTTTGATGTACTGTGTGCAGTTGGTTGTGCTGTTCATTTTTCATTCTCTCCTCCTCTTCCTCCCAGTGTCTGAGGGACTCAGAATTTGGGGGCAAGGCGACTTTTCTCAGTCATCTTCTGCTTCCTAAAGTAGAATTTTCCCTCCGCTCCTTTTCACACAATGCACAATTAACCTATGGAACTCCTCGCCAGGGGATGTTGTGATGGCCAAAAGTACAACTGGGTTAAAAAAAAAAGAATGAGATAAATTCATTGAGGAGAGGACTGTTAGCCAAGAGGGTGAGCGATGGAACCCCATGCTCAGGGTGACCCTCCTAAACCTCTGTGGGGAGGGGACGTGGGGCGAGGATTCCTATAACTACCCAGTTCTACACACTCCCCCTGAAGCTCTGGTACTGGCCACTGGGGGGGCTAGATCGACCATTACTCTGACCCCCCCGGGCAACTCTTATTCTCTGGATTTTCCTTTTATCCTGGTGTGTGGGTGTTGCTCCAATTTCAAGACTACAACCAGGTGGGCAGGTCTGACCCCCGGAAGCGCCCCCGGGGTCCAGATTATCCGAGAAGCTTTGGGTTTGCGGGGGATCTTTTGCCCACAAACCAGCTCTGGGCCCCTATTTCCCCGACCCCGGGAAGACGCCAGGTAAGGAACCGAAGCGGCGAGGCAGGGGCGGGCTGTGCCCGGCTCGCGGGGCGGGGCCGGGAAGGCGCCGAGCCCTGGCCCCGGGGCGGCGCTGCAGAGGGAGCCGGGGAGCGCCCGGAGGGCGATGGAGGGGGAGCCCCCGGGCCCCGGGGAGCCGGCGCTGCGGGAGTTCCAGGCCCTGGTGGAGCTGGTCGGGGGGAAGTCGGAGGTGCTGCTGGTCGGGGAGGTGCTGGAAGCGGGGGAGACCGGGGCGCTGCTGGGGGCTTTTGCCCAGGAGCTCTTCGGGGAGCGGCCCGCGGCGGGCAGCGGGGGGAAGCCGGGGGCGCAGCCCGGGGGCCCGGCGGGCGGCGGGGAGAAGCCGGGGGCGCAGCCCGGGGGCCCGGCGGGCGGTGGGGGGAAGCCGGAGCCGCAGCCCGGGGGCCCGGTGGGCGGCGGGGGGAAGCCGCCCCCCCAGGTCCGGGTGTACCTCGGCCCCGGCGGCGCCGGCCGGGAGATCCGCTCCCCGCTCATCTTCCTGCTCTGCCGGGCCGGCTCCCTGCAGCCGCGGGGGCCCCGGGCCCGGCTGCGGGAGATCGCGCGGGACCTGCGGAGCCGGCTGCCCCGGGGCCCGCCGGCCGCCCTGGTGGGGGTGATCGTGCAGCCCGGCCCCGGCGAGGAGGCGGCGGCGGCGCGGCTGGAGGCGCTGCTCGGCGAGGTCTTCCAGGGGCACCGGGCCGGGCTGCAGGACACGGTGCAGGCGGCCGCCTACAGCCCCGGCCGCCAGGACGGGACGCTGGAGGTCCGGAGAGCCGCCTGCCGAGCCCTGCGAGCGGCCCTGCAGCACCGAGCAGGTACCGTGGGGACCGGGGAGGCGAGGCAGAGATCAGGCCTGGGGCGTCTGCTTCTGATTGCCCCGTTCCCCTGTCTGTCCGCACCGGCACTGGCTGGTGTCCAGGACCCAGGAGCTCTGAGCCTGTCTGTCCCCACAGCTCTCAGCCCAGAGCCTCTTACAAATGACCCAGTGGGGCAGCAGCCACCCCTGGCTGGGAGGCAGCCCTGCAGAGCTGTCAGGAACAGCCCTGGTCACCGCTGACTGGAGCTGTGGTCTTGAACCCACTTCAGGCACTGCCATGGGGCTTGGCACAAGCTGTACTGGGTTTAGTGTCCCGGTATCGTTAAAGCAGTAGAAGTGTGGATGCAGGTCATGCCTACAAGGGGAGCCTTATCAGTAGAGATATGCTGCTGTGTTATACCAGCAGGGCGCTTCTAGTGTGGATGCTGTTTATACTGGCGTGTATCAATGCTGGCTTTTGTAGGACACAACTGAGAGTATCAATTCAGGACAAATTGCTTAGAGCAGGGCAGTTACAGCCCAAGGCAGGGTGTCCTTTATTATTAAGGTGTGCCAAACAGAGAGGACTTTGGTTTTACCCCACTGGCTAGAACCATAAGTCACACAAGCAATTCCCTTAGAGCCCTAGACACTCCAGTTTCCCAGAATCGCCACCAGCACCATTCCTTTTGGGGATGACCGGTTATGAAAAGTGATACCCCAATAAAAGAAAAAAGTTCTCCTGATCCCAAAGGACCAAGTCCCAGACCCAGATCAAATGATCACTTAGATCTTACCCAAAATACATGCTTCTTAACTAAACTAAAATTTATTAAAAAAGAAAAGAGTTGGTTGAAAGATCAATATACAGACAGACTTGAGTTCAATTTCTTGAGGTTCAGATACAGAGCAGAGATGGTGAGTTTGTAGTTGCCAAAAGTTCTTTTAGAAATATTCCACAGGTTCGTCCATATTCAGGGGGACTCCAGTCAGTCTCTGGGGATCTCAATTCTTAATGGCTCAGGGTTTCCCCTTCTTGAACCCCAAAGCAGATCTGAGATGAAGAAGGATCATGTCCCAGGATTTTTATACATTTGCAGCAGCCTTTTGGCCTGAGAAAACGATAGGCTTAACTTTCCTTCTCCCAAACATCATGGCAATTAGCACAGGGTAATTTATCCATTAAACAGTTCAGATGCAGGTTACCACAACCTTCAAAGAGAGGTATAGACAATAACACTATGTCACTCAAGTGTTTTCCTAATTGTTAATACTCCTTTTTTGGTCCTTGAATCAAAGCCATAGTAATAGACAGGACTTGTTTGCTCAGGTCTTCAATCAGCTCCCCTTGTATCTGTAACAACCCTGGCTGCATTTCAAAGCTCAGGTCATTTACATATCTTCCTAACCAGTCTTTGAAGTTAGGCCATGGGTCAGGTTAGTCTGTGAGTTCATTAACTCTTTCTGGCCCTGTGTCACCTTTCAATGAGATGTTCTATTACACTCATAACGTCACATGGCGTAACTATGCTTTTCCTGGTACAGCGTACTCCAGCACGCGCACACTGGTTCTCCCGGAGCAGAATGAGCAGCACGCTCAAAAGCATGGTGTTGCCAATACAACTGCATCTACTCTAGGGGCTTTTACATGCACAGCTGCATCAGTCACCAATGATGTCTTCTTATCGCACCCTTGACCAATGTAGCTGTGCTGGCCAAAGTCTGTAGTGTCCATGTAGCCATATTTACATTAGTATAAAGATACCGGGGAATAAGCTTTACAGTATAACTACGTCCCCATTAGGGGTGATAGTGGTATAAACGCTTTGCTAGATTACCATACCCCTAACCGGTGTAGTTAAACTAGTACCTCATCTGCATGTTGATGTGCAAAGAAATGGCAGTTCAATCCCTCCTCCAGGCCCGTGGAGTTCCCCTCTTTTTTTGACTACTTGTCTCAGTCTGTCCTGTTTTCTCTCTCCCCCTCACTTTTCCGGCTTTCCCCACATGCTTGGATCCCATCCAAAGGCTCCTCCCTGTCCCTCTTGCCCTAAGGGGTCCCTGCAGCCATAGATGTAGGAACTAGGGGTTTCCATTGTATGCAGGGTTTACCGTTTGGTTCAGTGGCTCCCCCCATCATACCGGCTGTTCCAGTGTCCCTGCCTGCAGCTGTCCTCAAATGCCCCCTTCAGATCCATAGGGCCCCAGCCAGGATTCATAGGCTCCCCAGAGGCAGCAGCCCCACTTCAGCCCCCGTAATCTCCCCTCAGAGGACTCACCCCTTCACCCTCCCCCTGCCCTTCGTGCTTTATTTTTCCCTTTGCCCCAGTTGTCTCCTTCCCTTGGAGAAACCTGTGGGGATGGGGCAGATGGGCAGAAAAGCTCCCTTGCTGAGTTTCCTAACCAGGTTTCTCAGCTTCCCTGGGTCAGGAGCCAGCTGCATGCCAGTGCCATGGGGCAGGGGAGAGGTTTGCAGAGTTTGGGGTTGGGTTGTGTGGTGTTTGCCTTTCGCCCTCCTGTCCCCCTTCAGTGCATACAGGAGAAGACACTCAGTGACCTCCCTGTTCCTGAGTGTTTCCTACCCACCTCTCAGATCCTTGCTCCGTGATGTTATTTCTTGGCTTCTCATGTTCCTGGTTGTCCTGTCTCCAGTTTTAATCCCTCTGGTGGAGCTGCCAGGCCTTCGCCCCCTGCTGGCTCTGTCATTAGCTGCAGTTGAAGGTGACATTGGGACTAAGAATCAGAGAGGTAGCCGTGTTAGTCTTTAAGGTGCCTTCATTTGGGACTAACTGCACACACACACCAGCTCAGACCCAGCTCGCTGACATGGGACCTCTGCCCCCACAAGCCTTGGGAATACTGGCCTGACTGCTCCCCTTCTGTGCTCCACAGAACCGTACTGGGCTGACGGTCTGTATCTTCTGTCAAAAGGGGTCTGACCTTCATCCCTATGTTCCCCTTTGCCCCAGTAACTCCACAAAACTGGTCTCACGCAATTGCAGGTGAAACATCTGTTAGGTAGGTACCCAGACTAGGACATTGACACCCTGGGGTGCAGGATCCATAGAAATCCAGCTGTGAGATTTGGAGCTGGATCTGAAATTCGCGACTCGGGCCTGTCTCTATCCAGAAGGAATCAGAAGCAGTCAGATTATTCTCCCCTTTCCCTGAACGTCAGGTCTGAATGAATCCAGCCACGATCTTCGTGGTTTAGGTGCTGTCTCTATAATGAGCCGACCTGGAACCCTGAATCTGCACTTTGGGGAAGCTTAGATCTGATCCCGGCCTGGTCCCTTCACCCCTTTCAAGCCTGTACTGCCTCCTTCTGGTGCTCCAAGGCTAGTGACAGTTGCAACCTTTGCACCTGTGACTTTGCACTGAGGGAGGAACACACAGCTTTCCCATCCCTCACTTCCTGACATGTCCTCCTTCATCCATCTCTCTCCCATCCAGGGAATCCTGCTGGGGTCTCGGCATTTGCTTCACACCCTCTTCTTTAAGTCACTCTCCCAAGTCCCCCTCTGGATCCTTTTGGTCCCAACATCCCACTAGATGTTGCCTTAGCTTTGCTTTGATGCTAGGGGAACTAGTGCTTGTGGATTCTCACCAATATCGATAACCCCCCCACTTGCTTTTAATTCTGGCGGTGGTGGGAATAATCTGGCAGTTAGCAAAGAAGAGAGCAGCATCTCTAGGAGCTGTCAGTGGGTGCTCCAGAGGGCCTGTTTGCACAGAGCCCCATGCGCTCATGTTTTAGGCATCTGGAGGGTGCTTGTTGCTGCAGCTGGCCTGCCTGAGTCCCCCTCTTGGGGGATGGTAGTTTTAAATGGGTGGGTGTGATAACAACGAGGTACCGATCCTGCAATCTGTACCCATGCTAGTAGCCCTAGTGAGCTTACTCGTGTGCATGAGGAGAATTCACAGGCACCAATACTTCAGGGGTTGGCCCTAATTGCTTTCCCCACCAATGCACTGGGGAATAGGATTTTTAAACTTGTGCAAGGAATGAACAGCAGTGATTTGAGCCTGTTGCAGTGTTACGAGGGCATGCGATGCCCACCTGGGAAAGTTACACTGTAATAAATAAGGGGTGAATTTAAACTGCTGGAGTTACAGTGATGTAACTCCCAGTATGGGCAGGGGGAGGCTTATTCTGGAATAAGTGTGTTTTTATTCTTGGTTTGGTTCATGTCACTGGAGAAGGAGTGTGTGAGCTACGCTGAAAAAAGCCACTCTTATGCAGGAGTGTAACTATACCAGTATTACTGGTGCAACTTTCCTGGGGCAACAAGGTCTTAACTAGATCATGCACCCAAGCTCTAGGAGGGGAAATGCTAGTGTGCTAAACTATTTTCCCTGAGTGTGACACTCATCCATGTTCACTAGGGACTAAAAGGGGGGGGGGGGGGGAAACAGTCATCTAAAAATACTTTATTGGGGGATTTGTTCTGTTGGTCAAGAGGAAATATTGATCACTTTGTGCGGCTTAATGTTGCATAAGATGGATTGCCTTAGTAAGGAGAGTCACTGCTAAAGCAGCTGTTAAATGATGTTCCTAGGAGATAAGGTTTGATTGGTGGATGGGATATTACACATCCTAGGATTTGGGGATACCTGATTGCCGCACTTGTCATGTGAGGCCGTGAGAGAGTAAAACGATCCTTGTCTAATAGCCTAGTATTTTACAAAAAGAACGAGGAGTCCTTGTGGTACCTTAGAGACTACCAAATTTATTTGGGCATAAGCTTTTGTGGACTTATGTGCACTTCATCAGATGCTTGGAGAGGAAAATACAGTAGCAGGTATAAATATACAGCACATGAAAAGATGGGAGTTGCCTTACCAAGTGGGGGGTCGGTGCTAACGAGGCCAATTCAATTAGGGTGGATGTGGCCCATTTCCAACAGTTGACAAGAAGGGGCTCTGGTACCCAGAAGTCACCTACTACAGGACAGGCCCAACAAAGAAAGTAACAGAACGACACTAGGCATCACCTACAGCTCCCAACTAAAACCTCTCCAGCGCATCATCAAGGATCTACAACCTATCCTGAAGGACGATCCCTCACTCTCACAGACCTTGGGAGACAGGCCAGCCCTCGCTTACAGACAGTCCCCGAAGAGTCTTGACTCCTGCCATGAAAGCTTATGCCCAAAGAATTGTATTAGTCTCTAAAGTGCCACAAGGACTCCTCTTTGTTTTTGCTGATACAGACTAAAAAGGCTACCCCTCTGAAACCTAGTATTTTACAGTAATGGATCAAGACCTAATCGTAACTCACCTTCCGCTGCAATGTTATTTCCTTATGCAGATTCTATGGCATTGTTAAGTACAATACAAATCTCTCTATTTCCAGCAGGTCTCTAGGAAGCAATAATATAAGTGTCTGAGGTCCAGACACGGGATGTGAGGTTTCTGCCTGCCTTCTCTCTTCATTTATGTTTTAGTTCTCACAGCTGCTGTGTATGCGCACGAGCAAATCCGTGCCAGCTTCCTTGCTGTGCCTCCTGAGGCAGCCAACAGTCCTCTCACTCAAGCAAACACAAAACCCATGCAAACCCAACTGTTAGTGCAAATCATTAAGGAAACTCTTGGCAGCAAGAAAGCGTGGACAAATAGTTAGTCCTTATTCTGAATGTGTCCAGACTAGGTAAGAATTTTCACCAGTGGAGAAATGGATTTCTGGGTACCGTTTAATGATTTCACATGGCAAATTTTATATAGAGGCCCAATTTTCCAACACACCAAAGTTGAGGCGCATGGGGTACCACTGTCTGCCAACAGGGAACAGCCAGACTGTATGTGATCCAGAATAAGGCAGGTCCTCCCTATTGCCTTGCGAAAGCCCTGTCTCTTGCTGATAACATTCTGAACTCCCTGTGCTCTTTTATTTCCAAGATGGGGAGGAGAGAGAGAAGCGGAGATTCCCCTCCCTCCTGAAGTGCATCCCCTGGGGAAGGAGGAGCCGGAGAAGAGACCGTTCAGCTAAAGCTGCCAACAGCCTTCATGAGGGTATGCTCAGCTCCCTTGAGATGCTTGTATTCTCCATACACCCAGCCGTGGGCTCCTTGCAGGACAGTTGTATCTTATGATGTGCAGCAACTGTGTTTCTTTTCCCTGGCAGCATTCCCAGATCTTTCCAGTCTAAGGAATGGTCGGTCAGGAGAAGCCTTGGAACCTGAATCTCCCCTATGATGATGCAGAGGGCTCCCACTAAGCCACGAGGTCTGGCCTTTGGTCCTTTTCTGGTCAAACCCCAGCAGGCTCCGATTCCCAAGCCTCATGTTGGCTGGCTTCCTTAGGAGAACATCTCAGTATATATGGGCTGATGTATCAGTACTAAGTGCCCCTGGAATCTGTCCTCTGGCTCTGGTGGCAGCACGTATAACACCATAGGCACAGCCATCCCCACAACATCCACAAACTGTAGTACGCTGGCTGGGATGTTTCTCTGAGTGTTGTCTTGCCCCCCGGTGTTTTATGAGCACATCCCTTTGTCTGTCTTTGCTGGGTCCCTTTGTCTGTCTTTGCTCACTGCAGTGGCCTGCCCGCCGTGTTGGTTGTGACGTGGCAGTGGATTTGCCTGAACATCCTGAACATTTGCCTGAACTATAAATCGCTAACTGGGCCCCAGCACTTGCACAGTAATTAGTGTCTGTCAAGTGCTGTGTAGCAGCCACCTGCACCGCGCCAAGGCAGGCACCCCCTGTTATATGTGGATCTGTAACCTCCTGGTTTTCTAAACTCACCCTCCTCCCCCGTTCTGATCACCTGCTTTCTTCAGTCTCTCACTGGCTCACCACCATGAATGTTCCAGTTCTCTCTCTCCCTCCTGGGTCTGACTCATTACCTCTCCCATCCCTTGTCTTTATTGCAGTAGCAGAGGCCCCTATGTTGGTAGGTGCTTTGCCAGCATCTCTTTGGTATTTTATCTGGTCCAATAAAAATGCAGTGGGTCCAATTCTCTCTTTATTTACACATGTAGTGTCACTGAAGTCAGTGGACGTCTGTGGGTGCAGCTGAAGGTACACTTAAGTTTTGCTGGCAAAGCGACGTCAAAGAGTGTGAAAAAATTCACACCTCTAACTGACATAGCTGTGCTGGCAAAAGCCCTAGTTCTACTGCCAAAGGGGTCCGTTTGCTGGTATAGATTATTTATTTTGTTCGCCGAAACGGTATAAGCTATACTGGCCAAAGGACTCTCTTGCTGATGTAAGCCGCATCTCCACTAGGAAGGTTTGCTGGTATAATAACTATACCACTGTCTAGTGTAGACAAAGCCAGACACAGAACTTATCCCTGTCTCTAAATAATGACTTCGAGCCGTACTCCAGATCACTCTTGAGGTTTTTTGGAAATGCAGTTTCAAATACTGTTCTCACAATTCTTGTATTTCCCAGCAATGATCCAATTTTGACAGGGGCACCCTTGCCCAGAGGCTACAGACTGCTTCGGGAGGAGTCCTGAATAATACCTTTATTCGTAGTAAATGTATCTTTTGCCTTGCTAATTTCTAAACTGATCCATGACCAATGGTGAGGGGGACGCCCCACGTTGGGAACCCTCTTGTTATAATAATTGGTTACCTGTCTGTGATGCAACTGGGGGGTTTCATCTTAAACAGGAGCCTATGGGGGCAAATCACTGAAATGCCCAGTTTGTGAAATGTTAATATTTGGTATAGAAAGGGCATTTTCTCCATTAAAAATTATGGTGGCAAGAAAATCCAGTCCAATAAGCCTTCAAGGCCCTGATTCTGCAATCGGTTTCAGGCAGACGGACCTTCTTGCCCGTGTGGAGTCCAAAGGCAGTTGATGAGGCATCACACGGGGCTGGAGGTTGTCTGTGTGGATCAGATTCCAGGATTGGGACCCAGAACGCCTGCCCCAGGAGTGGGCGAGGTGAGTCACCTTCTGGTGTTGGTTTAAAATCCTGTACGCCGCCAGACTGCCCAAATTGGAGCCGATTCTGAAAAGTCTCCAATGTGTAGTTCATTTATTGCTCAAACCTTGATCCTTAATTACAAATACGAGTCACAATTTGCATAAAATGAGAGTGCTGAAAACCGGGACTCCTGTATGCATCTTCCTCAGTGACCTTGCTGTGTCTCCCTTTCCCTGCTCCTTGTAGGTGGCTTGCAGGACCCAGAGGAAGGAGTGGCTCTGACGGGCATGTCGCTTAATGGAAACTGTGACGAAGCAGGTAGAGGCACAGGCGCTTAAAACTGCTGGATGGCGTCAAGGAACCACCCCGGCTGATTTCCTCAGATTGAATTCACCTAGGTGATCTTCTGGAAGGGGGACATAGAAGCCGTCATACAGCTCTTGGAAAAAGCTGCCACCCTGTGTAGCAACAGAGTCCGAACCAGATAACCTTCCTGCTCCCACCCTTCCGTTGCTGCAGCAAAACCCAGAGGATGGTCTTGTCCTACCACCCGGGAGAGTTAATTTGTAGATGCTAAAATGGACTGTGGGCCTTTAAGAAATCCCATTGGATGCATTTCACTGGGGCTGTGTGACGGTGCAGGAATCCCAGGCATAAAACGTGCTCAGGTGCTGAAAGAAAGAGTCGCTCATTTGAACAACAAAATTCCCCTCCAAGAGGCCTTCTGGGTTTCTCTGCTGATGAAACCAATCTTCTCCCCTGCCCTCATGCTTTATTGCTGTTCTAAAGCTCCAGATAACAGGCTCAATAGACCTGCAGGGAGGTCACGGTGGGACTGCTCATCTCCATGTACAGGCCTTGGGACATCCTGGCGAGTTGAAGAGGATTGACTGCAGTAATGTGCAACTCCCGTGCACAATGCAGAAGTCACCGATGGTCATGTCGATAGGAGAGCGGGCTGGAAGAGCAGTTCATTCCATACGGCTAATCCTGGTGCGGAGTGGCTTACAGGTTGCATTGGGGGCAGAGCGAATAACAGTGCTTATAGCATTTCCACGTTCTGATGGGGGTGACAGATGTCCATCTCCCCACACCCCTACTTTTTAACTGTGATCCCAACAACAGGCTCTGAAGACCACCCCATACATTCATTTCGCTTAAAGATGTGACTATATATTGTTTTTAGGAAATACAATCTATATATTTATTAGTTTTCAAAGGTATTTTTTTGAACCTGTCTGGCAACCAATTGTTTTAATTAGGCTTTTATTTCCCTGGCGTATTAATGGGACACTGGGTATGTCCAGCTACAACATAAAATATGTTTGAGGTTGGCTTGGTTTTCGTTGCTCTCTGTTGCGAGTTTTCATCTGGATCAGGCTGTTGGCAGGACTGTGTCTCCTCACTTATGTCCCATTTCACTGTTCTCCAGGCTTGCTGGGAGGCCCTGGGTCAGTCCATCTGCAATCATTTTGTTATTCTTTGGTTGGCAGAGAAGCAGTTAATAGCTGAGCACTGTGTAATCCTAGCCAATCCAAGCGCCTGATGAGATGAAGGTTGGTCATGTCCCTCCTGAGAACAACAATCCTTTTCTATTGTATCAAGTAGGGGGTGGGCAGTCAGGACACCAGGGTTCTTTACCCAGCTCTGAGCATGGACAAATCATTTAATTTCTCTGTGCTTCAATTTCCTCAACTGTAAAATGGGGATTTTTATATTTACCTATGTGACGGTGCTGTTCCTGGTGGGATCCCACTGTGAGTGTCAGATCAGGACAGATTGCTTCCAAAAGGGCATCTACAGCCCAAAGCTGGGGTTTTTCCACACTAAGGCAAACCAAACCAGCCAAACAGAAAAGACTTTGGTCTCACCCCACTGGCTAACCACAAGTCACACAAGCAATCCCCTTAAGACACTCCAGATTCCCAGTATCACCACCAGCAGCCACCTGTCCTGGGGATCAATGGTTATGAAAACCAATCCCCCAAATAAAGAAAACGGTTCTCCCCAATTCCAAAGAATCAGGCCCCAGACCCAGGTCAATATACAAATGAGATCTTACCACAAATCACGCTGTAGCCAATCCTTTAGAATCTAAAATCTAAAGGTTTATTATAAAAGGAAAAAGGTATAGATGAGAGTTAGGAATGGTTAAAAGAAATCAATTACACGCAGTAATGGCACATCTCTTAGCTTGCAGCAAAGGTAGAATAAACTGCAGGTTCAAATCAAAGTCTTTGGATGCATCCCATTTGGGGGATGGGTCAGTACCATTGTCCAGAGTTCCCAGAGTAGCAAAGTTCCATCCAAAGCTGGAAACAAAGCAGGCTGAAGACTGGAGGTGAAAGACAAAATGGGGAATGTTCTTCCAGGCTTTATAGACTTTTTTCTTCTGGGCCTAAGACCCTCCTCCTTCTTCTGCAGAGTCCTGTTGCAAAATGGAGGCTCAGTCACAAGGTCCAATCATCAGACTTCTCCAGGATTCAGTTTCTGACCAGGCAGTGACATTCCTAGAGCAGCTTGGGTGTGGACAGGCATATACAAAGTCCATTGTGTGGTTGATGTCCCTTAATGGGCCATCAGGCAGCCCCAGCCTGTCTGAGCCTTCACAGGAGCCAAGCCTAAGCTTGAAGTACAGCTTGAAGCTTTAACTTTAGTTACAGAATAGATACACACATATGGAATAGATACATATATAAGACACCTGTTATGACCCCCTTCACATAATATTTTGTGCACCCATTGATCTACACGGTACCAAACTATTTCAGTACCGTGACAACCTACCTCACACAGGAACTGCAAGGCCTCATTAATTTCTGACAAGTGCTGAGAGATGCTTGGAGATCCCAGAGAAGGGCAATGGGAGAACAAGAGCGTACTATAGTCTAGATGTTAATGTATTTCCCTTCTGGGGTTTCCCAATGGTGCTGCAGTGATGTTTCTGCTGTATGAAAGCAGCTCACTCCATCTGGGTTGGTTCAGTGGCTGCTGAGCAGCGGAAAAGAGCATTAGGTATCAGGGTGTGGGAGTGACAGAATAGCTGGGTATGTAGCGAAACGTTTTCTCTGATCCTCGACTGGTGTTTGTTTGAAGAAATTGGTGGAGTTTTATGTTGTGATTCAGGTCACTTGAGAACTTTGCTGCTGAGAGTCTTTGTGGCTCATGACTTAGGCCTTGTCAACGTGTGTGTGTGTGTGTTCCTTCACTATAACCTAAAATGAGAATTTAATCCCAGTAGAACTCTCTCTGTGTGGAGACTTATTCTGGTATATGAGTGCCTTTTATTTAAATTTAGCTTATATCACATGGGAAGAGATTTAAACTAAACTGAAAAAAGCCACTCTTATTTTAGTATGTGTCTCCACACCGGGAATTATACCCGTGTAAAACTTCCCTGTGTAGACAAGGTTTTAGAGAGAACCAAGAAGGTAGATAGTACAGTAGAACCTCAGAGTTACGAACCCCAGAGTTATGAACTGACTGGTCAACCACACACCACATTTGGAACCGGAAATGCACAATAAGGCAGCAGCAGAGACACAAATAAAACCTCAGTTACAGTACAGTACTGGGCTAAAAGTAAACTACTAAAAAAATAAAGGGGAGGTTTTTTAAAAAAATATTTGACAAGGTCAAGGAAACTGTGTGCGTGCTAGTTTCATTAAAATTAAGATGGTTAAAAGCAGCATTTTTCTTCTGCATGGTAAAGCTTCAAAGCTGTATTAAATCAATATTCTTTTGTAAACTTTTCAAAGAACTGTAAGTTTTGTTCAGAGTTACAGATATTTTGGAGTTACGAACAACCTCTATTCCTGAGGTGCTCATAATTCTGAGGTTCTACGGAAGTGGCATAAAAAAAAATTTAAAAAAATAAATAAAAATAAATGGAGATATACCAATCTCCTAGAACTGGAAAGACCTTGAAGGTCATCGAGTCCAGTCCCCTGCCTACACTAGCAGGATCCGCCTGCCTACACTAGCAGGATTGCCCTAAATGGCCCCCTCAAGGATTGAACTCACAACCCTGGGTTTAGCAGGCCAATGCTCAAACCACTGAGCTATCCCCGCACCCCCCGAGCTATCCCCGCACCCCCCTGTAAGAGTTTGTACAGAGGGGACCAACACCCCCCTGCTTCCAGATCACGGGGTATTCTGTATGTTAAATTTGCTTTGCGGGGACATGGTTACAAGCAAATTGAAAATACAAATGTAATAATGTGATTTTAGTAAAGTCATTTATTGTGGGTGGCTGCGTACGTGATGCTGAATTTCAGCATTTAGTGGGAAAAAGTTGATCAATTACTTGAAGCAAGCACATTATCTTCTAGCACTGCTCATCTGGGGAGCTGTGCAGGTCTACACTACAATATTAAGTCGACTTATGGTAAGTTGACATGCAGCCACCACAGTCATTAAAACCGTGGTTCACGTCCACACTTGCTTCTTCTGTCAGTGGTGTGCGTCCTCACTAGGTGCGCTTCCACTGATTAAAGAGGGGCATTGGGACACTCAGAGCTGAAGCCTGGTAGCCCTGGGGTTCACAGCTGCGCCCGCTCCCCCCTGCCCTCTGTGAACAGCCAGAGCTGTCAGCCGTGCACAAACTCGCGGTCAAAAAGCGATGTAAGTACCACAGTGTCTACACGAACCCTGCGTCATCCTAACTACATTGACACATGAGCTACACCTCTCATGGAGGTGGAGTTATGTCGCTGTAGCAGGCCACTTACTTCGGCAGAAGGAGCGTTGTAGTATACGCACTGACATAATTAGGTTGATATAAGCTGCTTTACGGTGACCATAACTGTAATGTAAACCAGGCCTGAGTCTGTTATGTATTTACGTCTCTCTCTGTTCATCTATAAATTAAGAGCAGGTCACTTATTCAGACTCTTCATACTAATTTAAATGTTTACTCCCATAACAGTGGTGACCATGTTATGCAAATCTTTGTAATCTGTTCAGGCCTGATGAATTAACCATTTAAAATATCCCTGTAGAGACCAACAAAATGTATATGGACTTGGGGCCAAATTCTGCTCCAGATTTACAAATGTAGAGACTTTATTGAGGTCAATGGAATCATTCTAAGTTTATATGGAAGTAAACAGGAGCAGAGCTGGTCCCATGTATCTTCCACTGGACATTCGTCTAAAGAAGGAAAGGGGCTTGGATGGTTTGATTAATTTTTAACAGGTTAACTGGCCTTTTATAGGTGAAGCGGGTGTTTTATGTACTATTTAATTGGGGGAGTAATTCTGGGACATTGTTACCTTAAATACTTGATGTGAGGAATAAATAAACAGATTTAAATCCTATACTGTAGATTGTTCTGACATTTTATTGATGTCTACCAGAATGTCCCCCGCCCCCCACAATAAGACAGATATGTGGCTTACTTTGACTTTCAGTTGATTTGATTTAAGCTAAGCTGGGGGAGATGGAAGTCGATATATAACCCTTTGAGCACTGAAGAGAACAGTGAAACCCGGCTTTGGTGTAATCCGCAGCACACAGGTGGGCTTTAACTAGTGACTGAACAATTGTACTAGGCTACCCGGGGATGTTCATTGAGGAGAGGGAGCACTCTGCTGCCTTTTCAGACATGACCACCTTCAACTATATTGACTGAGTGGGTTGTGAGACACTCTACCTAGAACACTTTTCCTACTAGGTCAGAATCTGCAGAAACTGATTGTGCTAGAGAAGGGTCAGAGCTTTTTGTTCCAGATCAAACTTTGTAAAACTTCAATTTTCTGTTTAGTCTGACTTTCATCTCCTCCGAGTTTCCCGACCGGAATGTCAGAGCTATCCAAACCGGACCCAGAGCATGAGTCTACAAGCCGAACTGCTGTGCTGATAACCAGGGCACTACATGAAAAGCAGAGGGGGGCATTTGGACCTTTCACTGTTGTGTCAGCAAACAGTGCCAGGTTGCTGTGGAGAGGGATTTGGTAATATTTAGTTAGCGGCAGATAGCTGGGCTGGATGATTTTCTGGGCAGGTTTCCCCTTTTTTTAAGCTTCTGAACTTAGATAAGATGGGGGAGAACCTGTCATGAGCCTCTTCCTTGCTGTAGCTCCCAGCCTTGCCCTGTGATTCCTGCAGCTGTGTGGTTTAAAAAAAAACACACCCGCCTTTCTCCCCACCCCCAACTTCTGGGAGAAGATGGGAGCACTTCTCACTGCGTAGGCTCTTCAGGACGGCAACCATCTTTTTATTGTGACAGGTTCAAGAATAATATCTTTTTATTGTGTACTTAGCACGGCCTGGGCCATGGCTGGACAGTTCTATTACTATGAGTGCTTGTAGCAGCAAAGCTTGTTTCAGCGAAGAGCTGGGGGTAAATGAGTCCTTAGGAAGTTCCCCTGATGGTTGGCCCTAAGCTTTCCCAGTTTTAACTTCACACGCTCGCTCAGTGTTCCTTTTCTCCTCATTGTCTCCTCATTGTTTCATGGCTCCTGCTAACTTTCTACCCACACAAAACTGCCCTGGCTGTACCCTAAGCCCTGCCCCCACTCACTCCATCCCCCCACCCTCACTCGCTCATTTTCACTGGGCTGGCTCACAGGGCTGGGGTACAGGATGGAGTGAGGGCTCCAGCTGGCTGGGGGGGGGCAGAAATGAGGAGTTTGGGGACTGGGAGGGGGCTTCAGGATGAGGCAGGGAGTTGGGGTGTGGGAGGTGGCTCTGGAGGGGGGCAGGGTGTGAGTTTAGGGGCCAGAAATGAGAGGTTCAGGGTGTGGGAGGGGGCTCTGGGTTGGGTTGCAGAGGCAGTGAGTGCTGTGGTGTGGAGCCAGGGGTGAGGGATTTGGGGTGCAGGAGGGGGCTCTGGGCTAGGGTTTAGGGGGATCAGGGCAGGCGTTGGAGCCCAGGAGGGAGTTAGGGTTGTAGGCCCTGGGGTGGTGCTTACCTCCAGCAGCTCCTGGAAGCAGCGGCATGTCCCCACTCTGGCTCCCACACAGAGATGCAGCCAGATGGCTCTGTGTGCTGCGTTCACAGGCACTGTCCCTGCAGCTCCCATTGGCCAAGGTTCCTGGCCAATGGGAGATGCGGAGCTGGGGCTTGGGCAGCACGCAGAACCCCCTGGCTGCCCCTATGCATAGGAGCTAGAGGGGGGACATGCTGCTGCTTCCAACTGGAGCCACCGGGTCCCTTTCTGACCAGGCAGTCCATCAAAAACTGAACACTTGGCAACCCTAGCTCCTGGTCTACAGTGGCAGTGATGGGTTGGGTGCCAGGGAGGTGCAGAGGAGAGGGGATCTTGGAGGGATTGTGTCTCTAGGACGTTGTGCACAGCAAGGACATCATTTCAGGTGTTTTGGGGGAAGGAGAAAGTTGTATCAGACAAAAAAAACAACAACCCTATCTCAGGGTAGTCAATAGGTGAAGCACCTGGGTCAAATCCTGATTGCCAGATGCTTTTGAATGGACCCTGAGGTCTTTGTATTTACTTATCATTTTTTTAAATTATTTCGTTGGACTCTGGACCTTGCCTATAGCTTGACCAAGAAATTTAGACTTTGACCCAAAATAACTGATTACTCTTGACCTGTCCTCTGTGATTATATTACAACCCGCAAAGTCGGGGTTCCGGGGAGTGAAACCAGATCCATGAAAAGTCTTTGGGGGGCAATTGCTCCGCCGCTGCCCCATGGCAAAGACGCCCCTACTGGGATGCAAAGGGGTTTAGACATGAGTGTCTGTGTGTGTAGGGGGGTCCGCCTGCCCTAGCTGATGTGGGGGCCAGGCTGGGGCCGTGCATAGCCTTCTCCTCCAGCGGGGCACCGGCTAATCGGTCCCCCCCTGTCCGGACTGGAGGCTGCCTGCCCCATGCTCCCGTGGACGGGCGCAGGCCGTGCGGGGAGGGAGGAGTAGTCCAGCTCCTGCCTGACACTTTTACCGGGCTCTTGCTCGCAGGCCGGGGGCCGACTCGGCCCCTGCCCCTTCTCCCCGCGCTCCCGGGCTGAGCCCCCCATTTTCCTAACGGCGCCGCCGGTGCTTTGTGATCGGGCAGCTACGCGGGCAGCCCCCTCGCCGGGGCCCTGTGGGGTCCTTTGACGACACTTCCGGGCCGGAAAGAGGAGACGGCGGCAGTAGTGCTGGTCACGGTACGGCCCCGAGCCCCGGCGTAAGCGGCCCCCAGCCCCTACCGCGGAACAGCGAGCACCCCGGGCCGGGCGAGGCCAAGCGGCAGCATGATCACCTCGGCCGGTGAGTGCCGGGCCGGGGCCTCCAGCCCGCCGGGGATTAGCTGAGTCAGGGCCGGTGACTGGGCAGAGCTGGAGCCGCCGCGCCGGCCCGGCCTTTGGGGACCGAGCCCCCCGCCGCCCCGGCCCCGCCCCCCCTCCGCACTGGCGACAGCAGAGTCACCGTGGGGGCATCACCGTGTAACCGCCCCCCCCCCCCGCTCCTCTCCCCCCTCCCGGGGCTCGCCCGTGTGTGAGGTGTGGGGGGGGAGGCTGGTCAGGGAAACTCGGACTCCTGGGTTCCATTCCTTTCTCTGCCTCCTATCTGTCTGGGACAAGTCACTCCCCGCCTCCATTTCCCCATCTAGAGCCGAGAGAGCCCAGATGTACCTGCCTCAGTTTCCCCATATAGAACAGAGACCGGGCTGATCTATTTCAGTGATCTGCAGGGGGCTGATGTCCCCAAAAGGCTTTTAAGATCTCAGAGGAGTCTGGCCGTAGAAGGGAAACGTCGTGGTTTTTTTTCTGGGAGGCAGCTCTTTCTTCACCTTGTCACAGCTGTGAAGATCAGCATGGGAAGCACTTCGTGTCAGGAACTGAGTTTAAAAGCTCTGACTGGCAGCTGGGCTCTTTCAGAAGAGGTTACCCTCTTTAGATCGTGCTCTCTGCCTCATCAGATCAACTCCAGGGTTAGCAATATTTACCTCAAGATGCATTTATTTGTGTAAACATTTTAGTAACTTGATTTGATTTTGTGCCTTTTCTTTTAACCTCCTGTAGTTAACATGACTGTCTGAGTGATAGACATTTTAAGGACTAGTTATAGTAATAACGTGTTTAGTCCTTGATGTCCAGTATTGCCTGTCAGCTGCCACAGTTGGGAGAAAGATCCACTTTCATCGGTGCTCTGAACTCCATTGTGACTTAGCAGGAATCCATCCTAAACTGGCGCTGCAGTGTGGATGGCTAGTCATAGGCAGATAATTTGTCCAGTTTTAAGCCATGGTCCTACTTTTCTAAGGATATTCCCTCATCCGGTACTAAGCCAAAATCAGATCTGGTATTGTCTGGTATCATGTGGGGAACACAGTTTTAAAGAGTCCTCTGCTCTGCCACCACTGGCATGACCTTGCTCACAAGTTTCCGGGGTGGGACATGTTTCCGGGGGGGAACAGGCCCACATAATTCTTGGAAGTACTGGAATGTTTGGTATCCTGAAAATGTGTGAGTGGCCACCCTGTCTATTCAATGGGTGCAAATTCAAGCCTGACTACTACTAGTCTAGTAGTCTACTACAAAATCTTAAATAATATGGGGTTGTTTATTGCTCTAAGACCAATTCCATATCTCCTCTTTGGCATGGGAGAGATGGAATCAGAATTGGTTATTCTTGGGTATGTGGTAGTGGGAGAGGTGCTAATCCCTTCTGTGACGGTGCTGTTCCTGGTGGGATCCAACTGTGAGTGTCAGATGAGTGTCAGATCAGGACAGATTGCTTCCAAAGGGGCAGCTACAGCCCAAAGATGGGGTTTTTCCACGCTAAGGTAAACCAAACCAGCCAAACAGAAAAGACTTTGGTTTCGCCCCACTGGCTAACCACAAGTCACACAAGCAATTCCCTTAGACACTCCAGGTTCCCAGTATCACCACCAGCAGCCACCTGTCCTGGGGACCAATGGTTATGAAAACCAATACCCCAAATAAAGAAAATGGTTCTCCCCAATTCCAAAGAATCAGGCCCCAGATCCAGGTCAATATACAAGTTTCTCCCAGGTTTTATAGACTTCCTCTTGTGGGTGAAGACCCCCCCCCCTTTTTGCAAAATGGAGGTTCGTAGCCACATGGTCCAATTACCAGACTCTCCAAGATTCCATTTCTGACCAGGCAGGTGACATTCCTGGAGAAGCTGGGGTGTGGACAGGCATTTACAAAGTCCATTGTGTAGTTGATGGTCCTTAACTGCCCATCAACCAGGCCAGCCAAGTTAACAACAGCTTGTCTGAGATTTCACCCGGAAGCCCAGCATAAGTTTGAAGTACAGGCACCATATATCCAATATTCATAACTTTAGTTACACAAAAGATACACACATACCAATGGCATATTCATAATCAGCCCTCCATGACCTGGTCATAGACACCTGTTATGACCCCCTTTACATAAGACCTGGTGCCACCACAGGACCTTGGCCGCATCAATGATCTATATGATCCCAAATAATTCCAGCAATGTGACACCTTCCATCTGACTGCTCCAGTCACTTGAAGCTCCAGGATTGCTGCTCAGTCTTTGCAAAGTGTCATTGAAAAGAATAAGGCACTTGTGCTTTGCGTCTGACTGGGGCTTGGCACAGTAAGAATAATACTGTTGGTAATATCCTGTAGAATAACAATGTGGTTTCTGGCTTAGTACTATAGCAACAGTTATTTAACTTTATTTTAAATTGTATAGTACGATCATTGTCCACTGCATGCAAGTGACTGTGCCAAACCAGTAACAGATCACTGTCCCAGGGAGGTTACAGTGTAGAGACACTAGAGGCTATTGTCCAGAATAAACACAGGTATTTGGTTGTTATAGGAAGAGAGGAAGGCAGAGAGAGAGAGGGAAGTGCAGAGTTAGGGGGAGCTTTGAAGTCAGAAGTTTGAATATATGGAAGAAGGGAAGCCAATGTAGAGATTCTAGAATGTGGAAGACCTGGGCAAAGCCAGCAAGAAAGGAAAATGTTTATTAATGGTTGAACCTGGTTTTTGCTATTGAGGTATTTGTTGCTTGAACACTTCTCAGGGGAGACAAGAAGAGTTCAGGGAAAAAATGAATGGCTATTCTTTCTAGTCTGCAATCTTGATTTCCCATCTCTGATAGTTAAGGTTAGTTCTAGGTCTAAATCCCATTTCTAATCAGAGAGAATCAATTGGGATCATGTTTTGAATGGGTCATTTTAGGAATAAAAAATTGGTGAGTGTTGGAGGGAGATAGCATAGGCTTGCTTCCTGCCTGCTGTTTTTGGTAAATCAATAAGATATTGAAATTTACAAGAATCCTATATGTGGAGTGGGATTGTATAAGATTCATCCCCTACCTGTTCTCCCCTCCAGGAAGGGCATGGGCAAGCTGAATAGTGCATACATCAGTGATAAAGGGTACATTTTCAAGTGCCATAGTGATTTAATATTTTAATCAAGAAGCTTATACAAACATATATGCTGTTTTAAAAGGATAAATTTGTTGTGTTTGCAGTCAGTCTTTAAGTCTTTACCTAATAACTAGAACTATAAGCTAGAACAGGGGTGTCCAAACTTTTTGGAAAGAGGGCCAGATTTGGGAAGGTGAAGATGTGTGAGGGCCGGACCCCCCCCTCCCCCCCCCGCTGCGGTGGCGCTCTCCTTCCCTCCCCCCCCCCCCGCTGCGGCCGCGCTCTCCTTCCCTCCCCCCCCCCCGCTGCGGCCGCGCTCTCCTTCCCTCCCCCCCCCCCGCTGCGGCCGCGCTCTCCTTCCCTCCCCCCCCCCCGCTGTGGCCGCGCTCTCCTTCCCTCCCCCCCCCCCCCGCTGCGGCCGCGCTCTCCCTCCCCCCCCCCGCTGCGGCCGCGCTCTCCTTCCCTCCCCCCCCAGCTGCGGCCGCGCTCTCCTTCCCCCCCCCCCCCGCTGCGGCCGCGCTCTCCTTCCCCCCCCCCCCGCGCTCCGGCCGCGCTCTCCTCCCCCCGCTCTGGCCGTGCTCTCACTCCCCCCCTCCCCCGGCTTGCCTTGCCTTGCCTCCTGCCCCGGCCCCGGCTCCGCCTCCACTCTTCTCCCCCGGCTCCGCCTCGCCTGGTGCCCCGGCTCCGCCTCCGCTCTTCTCCCCTGGCTCCGCCTCGCCTCGTGCCCCGGCCCCGGCTCCGCCTCCGCTCTTCTCCCCCCCCCCGCTCGCCTCTTACTGACCCCGCCCCTCTCCTTCGGCTGCGGCTCCGCGCACTGGTTGGCGACAGTGCTGGCGGGCCGCATATTATTGATTTTAGAAAAGAGTCTGCGGGCCGGTGAAAATTAGAACACGGGCCTCAATTGGCCCCCGGGCCGGACTTTGGACATACCTGAGCTAGAACCATGCTTTTTCCTTTCACAATATTGTTTTGGGACTAAGTTACATTTTGTATTGCAATGTGTAAAAGCTCAACCCGGATAACAAACGTATTGTTTTGCAGCTGGAATTATTTCTCTTCTGGATGAAGAAGAGCCACAGCTCAAGGTAAGCTTGAAAATGAGCAACAAACAACAAGTTGAAACTTTGGACCTTTTTTTTAACAATAGAAATAGACAGATTCTCATAATAGTTAGAAAAGGACAGGTAGCATTCAAGCTGTATCCAGTCAAAAGGACTCATTGCCAGGAGCCTGGGATGCACAGGCAATTCATGTGAAATGCAGCTAACTGCAACCAACCTCTTCTTCTAATGCCCAGGAAGTCTGCAGGTTCCGACATGGGTCATTCTGGAATCTCTAGTTTCTGGAGGCTCTGCCTCTGGTGATGTCAGGAGTTTGTAGGCTGTATATGGCCCAGGGCCTCACT
Organism: Sternotherus odoratus; assembly: GCA_032164245.1. Classification (NCBI taxonomy): domain Eukaryota; kingdom Metazoa; phylum Chordata; order Testudines; family Kinosternidae; genus Sternotherus; species Sternotherus odoratus. Next base: position 4,460,196 of record JAVMKO010000009.1, read on the forward strand.
TTGGATGCTCTTTTACTCTGTCTTTTACTGTTTGAGTCAGAGTTACCGTATTTTTCGTCTTATAGGACGCTCCGGCCTATAAGACGCCCCCTCGTTTTTTAATAAAAAATCCGGACCAAAAAAAAAAAAAAAAAAAAGCGCCTCGCTCTCCCGTCCCCGCCGCGCGGGCGGGCTGCCGGGAGCGTCCCGGTTCCCCCCTCCCCGCCGCGGGCGGGCTGCCGGGAGCGCGCCCGCGGCGGGGAGGGGGAACCGGGACGCTCCCGGCAGCCCGCCCGCGCGGCGGGGACTGGAGAGCGAGGCGCTTTTTTTTTTTTTTTTGGTCCGGCGGGGAGGGGGGAACCCCGGCAGCCCGCCCGCGGCGGGGAGGGGGGAACCTCGGCAGCCCGCCCGCGCGGCGGGGACGGGAGAGCGAGGCGCTTTTTTTTTTTTTTTTTGCATTCGCCCTATAAGACGCACCATCTTTTTCCCCCCCGTTTTGGGGAAGAAAAAGTGCGTCTTATAGGGCGAAAAATACGGTAATCTCTTCTCACAAGTCTCTAACAATTTGGGAGAGGAAGAAACTAAAATAATCAAATATTTCCATATAGTCTACTAAAAACCTTTAGCAACCCTAGTGGAGGTTGAAGAAAATAACCATGGAGACCTTGTAGTTTACAAAATATGCATATAGACTAAAAAGGCAACAGAAGCCATTGGAACCCAACAAAGAACCCAAATTAACAGAACAAAGCATCAGTTGGCAGGTGGATGGCATCACCTTGCCCACAGGGTTGTAATCAGGGTGGCCTGTACTCCTTACGGCAAGGGTGGGCAAACTTTTTGGCCCGAGGGCCACATGGGGGTTTAAAAATTGTGTGGAGGGCCACATAGGGAAGGCTGTGCCTTGCCAAACAGCCGGGCCCCGCCCCCTATGTGACCCCCACCCACTCCCCACCCCTACTGCCCCCCTCAGAACCCCCGACCCATCCAACCCTCCCCCCCCCCCGCTCCTTGTCCCGATCGCCCCCTCTGGTGACCCCTCCCACGCTAAGCTCCCCCCCCGGACCCCACCCCCTATGTAAGCCCCCTATTCTTTCTTCCCTAACTGCTCCTTCCCGAGACCCCACCACTCTAACTCCCACCCCCTGGAACCCCATCTCCAATCTAAGCTCCCCTGCTTTGTTCCCTCACTACCCCCTCCCGAGATCCCGCCCACCCTAACCACCCCCGCCTTCTTACTATACTCTGCCGGTGCTCCGAGCGTGGGGCCCCCGCGGCTCCTGGAGCTGGGTCCCGCCGCTGGCCTGGGAGCTTGGGGCCCTGTGTGGGGCCCTGCGGCTCCCTGGACTTGGCCCGGGAGCGCCGGCCCTGCAGCACGCGGTGCTGGGCCCAGCGCCCGGCCAGGGAGGGCGGGACCCCGCGACATGCCACGCTGGGCCCAGCCCCTGGCCAGGGAGGGTGAGGGCACGCTGCGCTGGGCCTGGCCCCACAGCATGTCGTGCTCGCTCGGCCCCTGGGCCAGGAGCGTGGGGCCAAGGGCCCCGTGTCCTGGGCTTGCCTTCGCGGGCCAGATAAAAATGGCCGGCGGGCCACATGTGGCCTGTAGGCCATAGTTTGCCCACCTCTGCCCTGTGGGATATGTGTTTTCCAGAATAGTCTGCTTTAGCCAACCTGCAAGAAAACAGGGACAAAGGCAGCTGTGAGTCAGTTCTGAAGACTGATATTTACTGAGATTTCTTAAAATGCTCGGTTTGGCCCAGTGCTGCTCCCAGTGAAGTTGGGGGGAAGCAAGATACGGGTTCCATATCCCCGCCTATAAAATGGGGATAAAGAACTCTACATTTCCCCCAGGGGAGTCATGAGAATAAATTGTTTGCAAAGCAGTGTGAGGATGTAGATTGCTCTGTATGCCATGGTGGTGGTGGCTTTGAGCTCTTCTTGTAGGATGCAGTCATAAGGAGAAAAATAGAATGAATGCAACTCTATAACAATGAAACTTCTATTACTTTCCACAGGAGTTTGCTCTTCACAAACTGAATGCTGTTGTCAATGACTTCTGGGCAGAAATCTCTGAGTCAGTGGATAAAATGTAAGAGAAGAAATAATTTATTTCTGGAAGGGTGGGTGTTCAAACCGGAACATGGAATATAATGCATCTGCCTTTCCTCTGGCTGTTTGATCTCAGTTAATGTAGCAGTTATCTCCGAATTTTCCATAAAGTGTTAATTTTAGCGGGATTTGGTTTGAGAATCTATCCTCCCAAAGATGCTGATGAGGTTGAACATTTTGGTTGGCCTATGCCTTCGGGGGGAGCTTTGCATGCTCAGCTGATTGTCTTTTCTCTGACCTTTTCAGCGAAGTTCTTTATGAAGATGAGGGCTTCCGGAGTCGCCAGTTTGCTGCCTTGGTGGCTTCCAAAGTGTTTTACCACCTGGGCGCCTTTGAGGAGTCTCTGAACTATGCTTTGGGAGCAGGCGATCTCTTCAATGTCAATGACAATTCAGAATATGTGGAGACTATCATTGGTAATTGGCTCTAAATGGAAAGCCCTCTAGTTGGCAAAACTACTATAAGTTCAGATCCCACTTGCCTTGCTGCTGTCCTCCAAATTCCCTGATCTCTGCATAGAATTAGCTCAACAGATGCTGCAGCTGCTTTTTCCAGCCTAGTATTTCTTGACTTTTTGTTTATAATTCTGTCTAGATTGAAGAACCAGCTTACCTAGGTGCTGTGATAATGGGGAATCTCTGGCTGTTGTACCCTCACCCAGAATCTCCTGTTGTTTGAAACACTCATGTAAAACATGTATATGCCTTTGGTGCTGAAATCCAGACTTTGTGGCACATAAGTGTTCCCCCCACTTAACAAGTGACCACCCAAGTGATTTCCATATCTCTTGCTACTTGTTCCCCTTCATAACTAAGGGAACTCTTAAGTAGGTTGATAGTAGAGTGTAAATGACTTGATAATTTAATCCTAGATTGTGGTCCTGTAGTGAGTCAGGAAACTTTAATTTAATGGATTTAGACAGGGCCAAGGTGATTGTTAAATGCCTGTATGTGTAGACGTGCATCTTCTTGGAGGGTGCTTACTTTTCTCCCCAAACCCTACTAGTCAGATTTTCAACTGTCTTGTACTACTTCTAAAGCTATGTCTGTCAAGGAAGCTGAAAGTGATTGTTCTTTGTTCCCCCTCAGCAAAATGTATTGACCACTACACCAAGCAGTGCGTGGAGAATGCAGAGCTGGCCGAGGTGGAGAAGAAACCTGTTGACGAAAGGCTGGAAGGGATTGTTAACAAGATGTTCCAGAGGTGTTTGGATGATCACAAGTACAAGCAGGCCATTGGCATTGCTCTGGAGACCCGCAGGCTGGATGTCTTTGAGAAAACCATCCTGGAATCGGTAGGTGGAGGATTTTACTTTCCCCTTCAGGGTTTGGCTCAAGAAAAGAGGTTCAAGTGACAGTCAAACTGCAGATTTTGTTGGGGGCAAAATAAGAGTGAAGCTCATTGGGAAATGTGTTTGGTGAAACTCAGTGATTCAACGTGAATGATGATTTTACCTCATCATATCTTGTCTATTTTATCTGTTCCTTTTTAATATTTAAAGGGGCACTTAATGTGCTGTGGTGGGAGCATCATACACATAAGTTTCAATTCTAATGACATTTTAATTTAAAAAATAATTTGTGAAACCTTTTTTGGGAACAAATCTGGGGAGTGATGAGTTTGCAATAATTAAACTACCTCTTCCCAGAAAAGTTGTTCACCAGGAAGTGCAAGAGCATCTCTTTGTTTAAAACTATGTATATCCTGTATAACTATGTATATCCTATAGCTACTAGTGTAACTGTGGATATTCTGATTATCCACATAAATGGCTCATCCTTTTTTGAATCTTGCTAAGCTCTTTAACTCCATGTTGTCATGCAGGAGTTGGATGCATCGGTTGATTATGCATTATTCAAAAAACGTATTTCCTTTTATCTGCTTTAAATTTGTAGCCTTTCCATTTCAGTGACTGTACCCTAGTTTTTGAAATATGAGAGAGGGTAGCTAGGGGTGCCCAAATTACCTTCTCTATTCCATTTGTTGTTCTGTGTACCTCTATGTCATGTCCCATTTTATTATTCTCCTTCTCTGAAGCTCAATGGTCCTGATCTTTTCGGTCCTCATATGGAAGTTTTTCCAGTTATCCACATCTAATAACTTTGTTCATTTCTGAACCCCTTCTATTTCTGCTATAGCTTAGCTCAGATGCTCTGATCAGAGTTGAATAGACCTTTCTCTTCTCAATCTCCTGCCTGAAGTATGTATATAAGAGGAATTCTTTCTCTGGATGATCCATTTTGTTACCCTATCTATGTTGAACACCTGCATTTCTCTGGGCTGAGAACCTGATGGTCAGGGGAAAGTGTGTGGGACAGAAAATTTTAAGTATTTAGCTCTCAAGGGACATTTGTGCTTATGTCTGAGGTTTTAATCTGGAGTGAATTGGCGTCTTTCCATGGGTATTGTTCCTTGGTGGTGGAGTATGCTTGTTTTGGTTATAAACGGGTTTCTCTCTGGGTCATGTTTGTATGCATGTGGTCTTTGAGTTTCTATGAAAGAGAGACCAGCTGGTGAGTTGTGTATATTTTTCTGTCAACATAAAAGAAAGTAAGTGTAAATGGTTTTGTTCCTGAACCTTTTTTTTTTTAATAACATCTATTGCAAAATCTGGACTGTCTTTTCCTTCAATTTCAGAATGATGTTCCTGGAATGCTAGCCTACAGCTTAAAGCTCTGCATGTCTCTAATGCAGAATAAGCAGTTCCGTAATAAAGTACTGCGAGTTCTGGTTAAAATCTACATGAACCTGGAGAAACCAGACTTCATCAATGTGTGCCAGGTAACGTTGTGTAGCTCTGCTTTTCATAAACTCTTTGCTTAATAAATATTACTGTCTTCTAGGTGTATCTAACTCAATTCCCACATGGGGTGTGATGATATTTGGTTAAACAAAGGAAATTGTTTCCTGGGGGTGGGGGTGCTAAATAGTATTGAATGGAGGTCAGTATTAAAGGTGGACTCTGATATTTCATACTCGGGCCTGCTCATTCTTTTGAAACAAAGCTTGTTCTAAAACAGCGGTTCTCAAACTTTTGAAAACCGCGACCCTTTTTTCTCTTCCTTGGCGGCGCGGCGGACCCTTGTATGTCCACTGAAAAGCCGCCAAAATGAATACTCCCGCATTCGGTGGCTATTTTCGGCGGAGATGCCGAGTGCTTCTGAGAACACTCGGTATATCCACCGAAAAGCCACCGAATGTGGAACTAATCAATTTGGCGGCTTTTCGGCAGCAGCAGGAGGTTGCGACTCCCCTGGGGGGTCGCGACCCCCAGTTTGAGAAACCCAGTTCTAAACCAAGCATTTCAGCAAAATGGCACATGTTCATTTGGTAAAACCTGTCAATCTTGTTGTAGTATTAGTATGAGATCACACCATCATTTCAAGTAATGAAGTGGGTGTACTGTAGGTTATGCCCATACATCTTCAGAAGATGCTGTTATACATCGGGAAAAAATAATTCTTAAGAAGCTTCTCTGACAGTAATTGTGTTTAAAATGAGACTAAGGAAAATATTAAGTGTACTTACAAGAACTATTGTAAGACTGTTAGTATCTATTATGGGTTGAGGAGACTTCTGTCCCAGGGAAACAGTACAGAAATTAGTATGGGGAATTGATACCTGTCTTTCATCTTGCAGTGTTTTCTACCTGGTGGATTTCATTTTTTTTTTTTATTATTATTATTTTTAGTGCCTAATTTTCCTGGATGACCCCCAGGCTGTAAGTGACATCTTGGAAAAGCTGGTGAAGGAAGACAACCTTCTCATGGCTTATCAGATCTGCTTTGATCTGTATGAAAGTGCCAGCCAGCAGTTCTTGTCTTCGGTGATCCAGAATCTCCACACTGTTGGAACCCCTATTGCCTCTGTGCCTGGATCAACCAACACTGGGACTGTCCCTGGATCTGAGAAAGACAGGTTGGGGATGTTGGCTTGAGTAGAAACATAATTGTCATGTTCAGTTAGAATACAATTGTTGTATTTTTTTTTTTTTTTTTTTTTGGTAAATTAATTTACGCAGGAACATTGGAAGAGCATGCGTCAGTATGCTTAGAGTTAGGGGAATATATGGCCCAGGTACTAGTAATATGTAAGTCCCTTAGTTTTCAGTTTTTCTTTTGTTTACAATTTCCTGGGAATTTAATGGCATTTATTACATTTTTAAAAGATAAAAATTGCTGAAAACAAATTAATGAGTTTTCTGAGTAAATATTGGGGTTAATACTGGGGGCCCCTGTGCTGTGCCCAGGGTCTCTTATCCCCGGAACTCACCTTCATACCCCAGTCTCCTGTGTCAGGGCGCAACATTCAGCTGCTGCCAGAGCTTTTGGCAGTCACGAGATGTGAACTGGGTTGTATTTTTTGTTTCATTTCAGTGACACTATGGAAACAGAAGAGAAGCCAAGTAGCACTTGTGCTGTGAAGTCTGCAGAATCTGTGAGTGCCACTCTGTGAAATCAAATGTGCTGTGTTCAGCTCTCCATACACATTTTGCTTAGATCCCTTCCTCTTCTTCCCTGTCACAAAGTGGGATGAGCCTCTAAGGGAGGTTGGGCTTACCCCTACCGGTGACTAAATAAGCTTCCTCCTAAGTGATAGGTTTGAGGCTAGGGGTCAGAAGATGTTCTGCAGATAAAAGGCAAGCAAGCAGTTGAGCGAGAGAAAACTCTAGGGAGCTGGTAGGCTTCTGCAAGAGACTCTGCATCTGGGGAAGGGGCCAGATAAAAGGACCTGGTTTATCTGTTTGATTTGGACTGTATTAGAATTGAGGAAATTAACTCCTTCCCAAAGAAAAACACCATAATTCTCCTGATGTAGGGCACTTTATTCTGATGCACTGGCCGGTGAATTGGCCCACTCCCCCACAAGCCATTCAGTAACAATTTTCCTGTCTGACTTTCACTAAAATGTCGTGTCTCGTGAACCCCCTCCTAAAAATGAATATTTCCAGGGATTTTCTCCCTTACCTCAGCGTAAATTATAAAAGCAGTGAGCTTGGAAATATAAAATTTGTTTTTATGAGATGCTTATTACACACTATTATTAATCCGAGAGGTAGCCATGTTAGTCTGGATCTGCAGAAGCGCTGCTATTTATTAACAACGATTATTGATCATTACAGTATTTTTATTACATTATGAAACAGCAATACTCTTCCAAGATCTCACTTTTGTAGCTTGTATCACTTTTGAATAAGCCTGTTATAAGGCCAGGCTCCTACGTTTCATCAAGGAGTATCAGATGTGAAACAGCAGGAAGGTATTTAAGAAGGCAACTCAAAGAGTTCCTCCTACACAAGCATTCAGGTCTTGAGCAGTCCAGGCAAAGAACGCACGTTACAACAAATCTTAAACTTATTCTTCATAATAATTTTTAAAACAATACTAGCTGGTTATTACATTTAAAAACAGCAAAAAATATCCACCTCCCTTTTCATTTATAAGGAGTCTTGAAGTTTAAATCTCCTCAGTTGTGGTAGATATGCTTGCTTTGATCTTCTTATCTCTTGGAAGTCCACGGGCTCTGGACTGCTGGCCCTGGGCTGTCGGGGCTCCCTAGGTACAGGTCTGTCCACCATTAGGAAATTTTTCCCCGAGAACCCCCTGTAACATTTTGTGAACCCCCAGGGGTTCATGAACCCCAATTTGGGAGCCACTGTGCTAGAATAATACAAGGTGCTCAAGTTCCCTGGGAGCTGTACCCTTTGCCTCTGCAGTGCTGGCAGCCCACAGTGAAGGGGACAGACCTTGGTGATTAAGTTCTGATCCCTGCTTGGGGATAATGCACATTATATTATTGCTGCACTACTTGGCTGGCCCATTAGATTTCTGTTTTGTAAAGCTTGCTCTCTCGAGTATGTTAGAAGTAAATATACGTACACCTTAAGCAGCAAATGTAGCAGTCTGTACTGTATCTTCTGGGGCTAGTGAAAGGAAATAAATAAAATGCCACCCAAAGGTAATGCACGCATGTGAACTATTCATGGGAATCTGAGATTTTTCTCATAGATAGCTGAAAGGGGGAGATTCTGTTTGTTCAAATGTAAGTAGTGATATTGGCTGAAACTAGGTTCAGGCAAAGAAGCAGGATGGAAGTCCTTCCTTCGTCAAGAGTCTGTGAGCAGTGCACTCTGGGGGCAGGGTGTCTTGGATTAGTTTCTGTTACATGACACCATTGGTTGTAGCAAGGGGCAGGCATGCATAAGCAATCTTTGTGGCCTGAAGCATTCCTGAGTTTAATCTGCCCTAGATCAGAAATGAAATAATTGAGGAGATTAGTTGAAGGGCTAACCTAGCTGTACTCAGCGGGTCTCTTTAACATAAATCCGCTGCAAAGAGACCCGATGTACTTTCCACCCTCTGCGAGAGAGCGCCAAGCAGAGACTTACCCTGCAGAAGTTATCTAGGGCTGTGGGGATGGGTTTTTCTGGCAGCGCACTGGAAATGTGCAGGCAGTGGAAATACAGCAGTGAACGGTAGAATGTTCCAAAAGTCATAACACTGAGTTTTCCCTCCCCAGCCATGTAAATCGGAGCAGGCCGGCTTTAGCACGTCCGCTTCCATCGACCTTCCGAATTGAATTAACGTGTGTTCTGATTTCCTGAGTAGTTCTAGCCACGTCCTGCACACAGCCTGTGACGCCCAAAGTATTGCTGCTTTGAGTCCTTCCCCAGTATAATCTCCAAGGAAACATAAGCACAGTGTGTATATAGGTGACTGCCTCTTGCGGGAGATTCTTTTCTCCTCATCTGTTGAGGGTATAAGAGACCAAACAAAGCAGCATGGTGAGCCTTTTTGGCATTTGGTAGATGTTCCTCACAACACCTTCCATTCTGTTCAGTGGCTGCATTTAATCTTAGGGGGTCTGTCCCCTACTCCCATTAATATTTCTGGGAGCTCGGTTATATGCATTGAGGGAAGAATAATGCCCTTTTCTCTTCCCAGAGGTGCTCGTCTCTGAAGTGTGTGACAGGGTGTGTACTGTTAAATATACTAATCTATTTGCTGTCTTGTGGGACAGTGTTTTAACTAGGGTGACCACACAGCAAATGTGAAAAATCGGGACGGAATCCGGGAGGAGTAATAGGAACCTATATAAGAAAGACCCAAAAATCAGGACTGTCCCTATAAAATCGGGACATCTTAGGGTGACCAGATGTCCCAATTTAATAGGGACATTAAATAACTGATTTTTTGGTATTTTTTTAATATAGGCTCCTATTACCCCCCACCCTTTGTCCCAGTTTTTCACATTTGCTGTCTGGTCACCCTAGTTTTTTAACAGAGCTTGATCCTGGGGGAATGCAGGAATTCTGATGACGTGTTTCTTTTGCTTTTGTTATTTGTATGTGAAGAACCCAGAGCCCAAGGACCAGATTTCAAAAATGATTAAAATTTTAAGTGGTGAAATGGCTATTGAGTTACACCTGCAGTTTTTAATACGAAACAACAATACAGACCTGATGATTCTCAAAAACACAAAGGTAAGAGACCTTGGATTGTCTTTTTCTTTCTGGAATCATCACAGATTTTCCGGTGTCTGTGTTTCAGTACTGAATGCAGTCTCTGCCTTGAGGCAGTAGGCTTTAGCAAGGCCTCTGTGTCTCTAGGGTGAGTCTGTTTATTTTGTCTCTCTCTTTCCAAGGATTTAGTTTAGTATATTGGTCAGACCAGATTGATTTTAAAACTTGAAACTCCAAGGCTGCGGGAGGGCTGCTTGTTCCCACCATCTGGCCCAAAGCCATCAGCCCCTGGAGTGCAGCCCAGGAAATTCTGAGGTGTGGTTTGTGGGCACCTTTCGCTTTATTTGTGGGTTGAAGATAAAGCTGCTAAATTGCAGTATTTTAATGCAGGGAATAAACTGAATGTATTGGGGAACTCACATAATTTCTATTCCACTAGGGAAGAAACTAATGAGAGAGAATGTGTGTGTGAAAATTTATGTGCAAAGTAGGTGCAGCCCTTGGGCTCATGGCAAGCTTTGTCCCTTCTGTCCTTTAAGCCATGTGATTATTGTAAATCACAACAGACACATTATTTGAATCTGAAATGTAACTTCTGTCCTCAGCAGGAGGTGGTGTGAAACCGTTGCTATAAGCAGGTATACATCTGTTGGGAGGATCCATTTTAAATGCACTGGAAATCCATAAAACTCTTTTGGGTAGTGATTCAGCATAGATTTCTAGGAAGGGCTTGAAATTGCTGTCAGCAGCACTTCGTGTGTAGCAATAGGTTCCTGGAGCTCCTGGCTATTTAAGAGGGTTCTAGTCTGTTTGTGCTGTTGCTTCATTCCAGACATTTACAGAAAGGACTTGTCTGCCCTGGAAGAATTGGGTTGAGATTAGATCAGTGTGTATTAACAAGCAATACACCCCCATCAGGAAAAAAGATCATAGTTAGGTTGGGATTGGTTAACATAACTCAATCTAATTGTAACTTATTTTTCTAGTACAAGTCCAGAGTGAGCAGAGTTTTGTCTAAGTTGTGAATCTTCTTTGCTGCAACCTGGTGTCTGTTTCTTGCTTCTTGGTGATACTTACCTGTTTTGCTTTTCCAGGATGCAGTGCGGAACTCTGTATGCCACACAGCGACGGTTATAGCAAACTCCTTTATGCACTGTGGGACGACCAGTGACCAGTTCCTTAGGTAAATACATTGCAAAGAAGTCCAGTTAGCATTCAGAGAGGTAGTTCAGTATGGTTTACCCCATCTTCGAAAAGACATTGCAGAACTAGAGGAGGATCAGCAAAGTGATGATAATCATCAAGGGGCTTGGAAAAGCTTTCCTATGAAGAGTGTGAAAAGGTTAGAGTTTTTTCCCTTAGAAAGGAGACGAATAAGCAGAGAGGTGATAAAAGTGTATGAGATAATGAATGGTCTAAAGAAGGGAGAAGCGTCTGATCTCCTGTCTCATAAGGCAAGAGAAAGGGGGCACTCAATGAATTTAAAAGGTGGGAAATTCAAAACCAATAGAAGGAAATATCTTTTCCCACTTCACGTAATTAGATTGTGGAACTCACTGCCACAGGAAGTCATTGTGGCCAAGAACTTAGGAAGATTCAAAAAGGGGCTGGATATTTACATGGATATCAAGACTGTCCAGAGCTTCTGTACATAATTATAATTTTGAAAGTGATATTAAACTTCATGCTTTAAACTAGTCTGACTATTGGCGATCAAGATGAGACTGAGTGTGAGGGTCAGATTATCCCACATCAGCTTGTGGAGTTCTTACACCTCTGAAGCATCTGGGTCTGGCCACGGTCAGAGTTGGAATTCTTCTCTAGATGGACCACTAATCTGATCTAGCCTGGCAGTTTCTATTTTCCTGTGAATAGAGGCTGGCTTGCTGGTGAGCTAGTGACACTCCCGGAGGTCAAAGGTGGGGACTGAACCCACTGCGGGAGGCGAAGAAAGAAAATGACTCTGATCAAAGCCCTGCAGTTGAGCTGGAAAGAGTGGGTGATGGGCTGCATGGGAATCAATCTCCAGCTCTCTGGAAGGTTTGCTCAGTCTGCAATCCGGTCGTTGAATATATTGAAGTAGTAGATTTAGGTAGTTCTGTCTCGTCACTTAATGCCGCTGTTCAGGACGGCGATTTCCAATGTTCAGAAATCACGGCTGCCGTAGGCAGTGGAGCATGAAAGCAGCACCATTCCCATCTCCAACTGGTGTCGGTGACAGCAGTTTTTCCGGATGAAATGTGTCGTCGGGTATTCTAAAAACTAATTTAACCTCTGTCTTTCCTCTTTCCAGAGATAATTTGGAGTGGCTGGCCAGAGCCACTAATTGGGCTAAATTTACTGCTACTGCCAGCCTGGGTGTCATACATAAGGTAATGCTGCATTCATTCCTATGTGCCTAAATGTAAACTCTTGCCGTGCCAATGCTGAGGCTGTTTGTGGGGTTTGTTTTGGAATGGAGTGGGGTATCTGGGTTATACACTAAGGTCTTGGTTATGCTCCAACTCGTCACCAAGTTTGTAACCAGTCACTGATAGGCTGACTGTAAATGTGATTTGTCTCCTTACATGGCCCAATTATAACCTGGTTAGGAACTCAGGCAACTAATGGTACCTGTCCCATGCCAGAGCATTTGGCTGGCCCTTGGTTGTCCTGCGAGCGGCTTGGTACTTGTTATTTGCAGTGCAATCCAGACACTTTAACCATGTTAGTATAACCGGTTTGGTTGAACTTTAGGACATCTTGGAGTGCACTGTCCCATGTGCTGCCGGTGCCATCTTTTGTGTATGTTCTCCAGGCACTTTATTCCTATGGAGGCACTGCACCATAGAAGATCTGCCCAGACTTTCCCCAGATTTATTGATACAAACGTAGCTAGGAAGTCTATGGACATGCAAGCGTGTCTCTGATGGCAGAACAGTTGCTGTGTGGACACAAACTGAACCGTGTTACCACTAACCAATTTGGGTGATTTGGCCTCTAGATGGTTACAAAACCACTGTTAAAACTTGTGCTCTGGACAGGGCTGAATGTTTTATTGAGCGTCTCCAAATATCATAAACTGGACATCTAATTTTTAAGAAACATCAAATACACGTGGCAGCTTCTTAATCATAGAGACTCAGCTGATATCCAGGTTTTTTTCCTCAATGTACACATGCATACAGCTGAACATGCACTGGGCTAAACAAGGGCATGTAGTGTCATTATGGTCAGAAAAGTGGTGGAGAAATATAGCTTAAAGGGAAGAATCTTCAACTGACTTACCAAAATCTAAGTGCACAGAAGAAGAATACAATGAATGAACAGACGATTTAAAGTATTTACAAGGACCATTTGGATGAAAGGACCTGTTAATACTAAACCTGTGAGGTGGATTTAATTCTCTAATCCAATCCTGATAGGTCACATCTAGCCTTGAATATGTGCAGTGAATCTGTGATCTAGACAAATGTTTGTCCAACTTAATTAAAATGGGCAGGCTCTTTTTGCTACTGTACAGTCAGAGAGATCACTCTTCTCCCTTCCTTTGCATCAGTTGCAGAGGATGGTGGCTTTCATTTACCTAAATTAAATGTCTGTGGTTTTATAACTTTATTTTGTGGCTTCATGAAGTTACTTGGTACGATGATAGGTTCCAGAGGAGCATTGATGGTGCCCGACCTTGCCGATTCAGTGCTGGGAAAGGAGGGTTGAATCCAGTCTGAAATAGTGGGAAACCATTGTACTTGCTTTGTGGGGCTAGAACCTTTTAATTAAAGCATCCTGATTATTGGGCCAGATATGGTTCCTGGGCCAAATGTGTTTTGCATTGGCTTTGGATAGCAGTCACGTGACTGGAGTGTAGTCACATGCCTCTGTGTGAATAAGTAGTTCAGAAGTGCAGAGGACACAGCATTAAAAGACTGAACATGTTGGGTTTTTGTTAGATCACAGCATGGAAATTGTTGGCTAAAGCAGATGTTTCCTACTGAGTGGTTAAAATATTGTAACGTCTTCATAATTAAGCACTGTTTTCTTTCTCCTCTCATTTTTCCCCAACCCATTTGGGCAATGAATTTGCAGGGTCATGAGAAGGAAGCTCTACAATTAATGGCAACCTACTTACCCAAAGACACCTCACCGGGCTCGGCCTATCAGGAGGGCGGAGGTCTCTATGCATTGGGTCTGATTCATGCTAATCATGGTGGTGACATCATTGACTACCTGCTGAACCAGTTGAAGAATGCCAGCAATGATGTGCGTACTAGATTTAACAATGAACCTAGTTGTGTTCTCTGTACCCAGTGGTGCGCTAGGTGCTTCACACAAACCAGGCTTTTGAGCATTTACACTTTAAAACAGATATGATGCAACAACTGATGACCATAAACAGCCTGATAACAGGAGAGGCGCATGACTGAGCCAATGGCTACAGCAAATAATCCTAAAGCCCTTCATGTTAGTAATACAAGTGGGATTTTAGGATGAACGTGTATACTTGTTTCAAAATAAATGTCATCTACAGCATGATTTTATCCCCATCCCTCCTTTGTTTTAGGGTAGACTTACTGTATTATGCTCTGTTTTTTGGCTCCAATTATCTACCAGAGAAATAAATTGCTGAAGTGAGTGCGGCAAACTATCTTATGCATAAATAGAGCTTCAGCAGGGATTCGTTCCTGACCGCTCCTGGGCTTCTGCAACACTGACCCTTATGTTTGGAACGGCCTCCTAATTAATGTTTGCACAGCATCCTTCCTCCCTCTCTCCTTGGATAGAGGATAAAACAAAGTATCATAATGCCTCTATATAAATTCATGGTACACCCATGTCTTGCATACTATGTGCAGTTCTGGTTGCTCCATGTCAAAAAAGATGTACTAGAATTGGAAAAGGTTCAGAGAAGGGCCACAGAATTGATTAGGGGTATGGAACAAATTCCATAGGAGAGATTAAAAGACGGGTTATTCAGCTTGGAAAAGAGATGACTGAGGGTGGGGGGGTTATGATAGAGGTCTATAAAATCGTGACTGGTGTGGAGAAAGTGAATAAGGAAGTATTATTTACCCTTTTACTTAATACAAGATTGGGGTCACCCAATGAAATTAATAGGCAGCAAGTTTAAAACAAAGAAAAGAATGTACTTCACACAACATACAGTGAACCTGCCACGTGATGTAGTGAAGAGCAAAAGTATAACTAGGTTCAGAAAAGAATGATATTACTTTGTGGAGAATGGATCCAACAATGACTATTAGCCAAGATGATCAGGGATCAAAACCCGTGCTCTGAGTGTCCCAAAACCTCTGACTGCCCAATGCTGGGATTGGACAAAGGGATGGATCACTTGGTAATTGCCCTGTGCTTTTCATTCCCTCTGAAGCACCTGGCATTGGCCATTGTCAGAAGACAGGATACTGGGTTAGATGGACCATTGGTGTTGGCTGTTGACAGTATGACTGTTCTTATGTTCTTCGAGGGTATCGTCTACGTTTCCCACTAGGTCTGTGAATCATTCTAGCTGGAAAGGTCACACTCATTTTGGGCTTTATTTTATATTGTATTGCTCCTTCAGAGACTACAAGGTGATAAGGGCCTTATGAATCCCTGTGTAAATTTCCAGTCAGGGTCTATTGGTGCAACACATTTTGCCCATTGTATATCTGTGTACAATTGTGGCCCTTGGGAAGAGTGCTAAAAATAAATCACCAGAAAATCTGTTGTACTGGGCTTGTAGTACCCCTTACTGGGCAGATCTATGGGCTGGCTTTGGGAACGTAGCTGTTGTCTTGATCAGAGAAAGCGATTGGCTGGGGCTGGCTGGAAAAGTAAATTGGGATTCATAACTAGGAGGCAACAGTTCATTTGAGTTTTTTGGGGGGGTAATGGTTTCCACTTTAAGCTCTGGCTTCTTCAGCTGAAGTAGACACTTCCCATTGTAATACATTGAGCAGTAAGGAAAATGATTGTGCTTTTGTGTAGATTGTCCGACATGGTGGTAGCCTGGGTCTGGGTCTGGCTGCCATGGGGACTGCGCGCCAGGATGTGTATGATTTGCTGAAAACAAACCTCTACCAGGACGATGCAGTGACAGGTAAAGATGCTGCTTCTAAAACAACCCTCTGAGACCTTGCTAGTATATAGACTATTTCCGTGTTGCCTCTGCATCCCGTGCAACTCTTCCCTGCCCTTTCCATGACCTATTTTGTTGCAGTAATGTCTGTGGACCTGGTTGTATTAGGTATTGTACGGACACCTAACAAGAGACAGACGCTGCCATAAGAAGATTAGCCTAAGAATCGCAGGGACTGTGATTCAGTGAGCTAATGCTTCTTTTTAGGGGGTCCTTTATTTTACTCATGGGATCTCAAAGAAACTCTTCTCCCCCTACGCTTTTGACCCCACATTCCTGCCAGATCTCTTGACGACCTTTTGGCGAAGAGAGGCTGAGTGGAGGGGCTCATGCAGGCCACTACTACATTGGCTCAGGTTAACAGAATAGCTAATGAGGTGATCTGCATGTGTACTGGCATGAGAAATGTATTGAACCTGGGAAGGCATAGCACTAATCCCAGGGTTCATGGGCTGGTGTCGGGTAATGTGATATGGGCATACAATCAAATACACCTTCCACAGTGATTGGTAATGCAGCAGTGTCTTCATTTTAACGAATCTGTCTTTTAAGTAGCTTTACAGTATTTCCCAGGGAGTGATTTTTATCAGACTGTCGTCTATTTGAGGCTTCTGCTAGTGCGTCTCTGTGTAAACATCATCGGAATGCATTCACAATTTCCCTTTAAAAGTGTCCTTCCTTCCTTCCTGTAGCTTTTGTGAGTGAGCGAACACCATGCTGAGCAGCAGGTCTGCTGGGCACAGTGTCTGGAAACTGTTGGCCTGTATCGCAGTAGGATGAGGGGCCTCTGGGTATTGTGTTTACATAGGAATTGCTATATTAGCCTATTTTGGGAGCTCTGCATGCTTTACTGATTCCCGTTTGCTGCTGTGCAGGTGAAGCAGCTGGTCTGGCATTGGGTCTGGTAATGCTGGGATCTAAAAATGCTCAGGCTATTGAGGACATGGTTGGCTACGCACAGGAGACGCAGCATGAAAAGATCTTGCGGGGCCTGGCTGTTGGCATTGCTCTGGTGATGTATGGGAGGATGGAGGAAGCAGATGCCCTCATAGAGAGTCTCTGCAGAGATAAGGTGAGTGTTTCTGTGTTTTGATGCCATCATGGTCTGTTTCAGAGATTTCCCTCTGCTCCCTTCTGAAATCTCCAGCTTGGGCTAGGGTGGCTGCTTTCACCAGAATTTTTTTCTTCCAAATAACTGAATGTGTCGATGTACCTATTGGGTGATGTGTGGCTGTGGTCAGGTAAAGCTGTTCTGAAAGGGTTGGACGATTCACAGCTCATGATTCTTTTTGCCTCTAGGTCATTAGTGCCAAATGGTATTTCCATCTGAGGGCTTATTCTGTGGTGTGTCCCATGCCTAGTAGACAGGTGCCGATACCCGTTGTCCTCCTTGTTGGCAGCTTCAGAGCCCAGGAATTGAGTAGACTTGGAAGCTGAACTTCTGACTCCTGGCTTTGTCTGTAGAAATATAAATATTGAAGCACTTTCTGTGTCTTCCAGGATCCAATCCTCCGTCGTTCAGGAATGTACACTGTAGCGATGGCTTACTGCGGCTCAGGGAACAACAAGGCAATCAGACGTCTGCTGCATGTTGCTGTAAGTTCTGCGGAGTCTGGGGCTGGCAATGGAGGGGTGGCAGCAAATACACAGTCCATGGACAGAAGTCTCTAGCTGTAATACTATTTTTCTAATCTAAAACAGTGATATAAAGGGAATGAGTGGTCTCTCTTTGCTTAATGGAAATACGAGGATTAGAAGTCATAGGGTTTTGCAAACCTTAAAGCTTAGGGACATTCAGCCAGAGACTAAACAAACTCCAATATCGCTTCAAGCAACACTATGCTAAGACGTAGAACACAGCTCAGGAGTATTTGGTGGCTGGGCCCAAGAGTTTCTTATCTGCTCCAGATAACCGTCATAATAATTTATTGTGCTGAGCAGAAACAAGGTAGCCTCTAAAATATGGAGGCATCAGCTCTTTCTGACTAATAGGTCTGTGATCCAAAAAAATAAGACTTAAAACATGTCACAGTGTGGAAATGGTAGTTCTTTATGAGTCTATTACAGCCAAGGATAAGTTATCTTGCTGAATGTAACTGTTAATTTTTCTCTCTGTAATCCCAGGCCTATAGCCCAGATCAAATCACATGCATCAGAGCTGACGCAAAATGTGGGGGGTTCAAACCATTCTCTTAACATCTCGTTTCCTCTTTAATAGGTGAGTGATGTCAACGATGATGTGAGGCGGGCAGCGGTTGAGTCACTTGGATTCATTCTGTTCAGGTACAATTTCTAACTTCATAAGTCCTTCGGCCTTCAATTTGGTTTGTCTGGGAGATTTTTTTTTTTTTAAGCATGTGTGTGCTTCATCCATCTCACTAACTGAATCAGTTACGAAGTACCGTATTTTTCGTCTTATAGGACGCTCCGTCCTATAAGACGCACCCTCATTTTTTAATACAAAATCCGGAAAAAAAAAAAAAAAAAAAAAAAAGCGCCTCGCTCTCCCGTCCCCGCCGCGCGGGCGGGCTGCCGGGAGCGTCCCGGTTCCCCCCTCCCCGCCGCGGGCGGGCTGCTGGGAGCGCGCCCGCGGCGGGGAGGGGGGAACCGGGACGCTCCCGGCAGCCCGCCCGCGCGGCGGGGACGGGAGAGCGAGGCGCTTTTTTTTTTTTTTTTTTTTTTTTCGTCCGGCGGGGAGGGGGGAACCCCGGCAGCCCGCCCGCGGCGGGGAGGGGGGAACCTCGGCAGCCCGCCCGCGCGGCGGGGACGGGAGAGCGAGGCGCTTTTTTTTTTTTTTTTTTGCATTCGCCCTATAAGACGCACCAACTTTCCCCCCCCCGTTTTGGGGAAGAAAAAGTGCGTCTTATAGGGCGAAAAATACGGTAAATGGAAGCTGGAAATACATAGAATAGGAGTATGAAATCTGGGTCAGTAGTAGAACCCATCTCCTGTGCATTTCATGGTCCAGTGGATGTATTGGTACGTACTGGGATGACATATAAATAGAAGAAAAAGGAGTTGTGCAACCTTGCATTGTGAGGTGGTGGTGTGGTCCCTTGTGAGAAGTAATCTGAAACTGCACAGTGTCCTGTTATGGTGAACCTACACATGGAAAATGACATTTTTGGGGCAAAATGTATACTTTGAACACATCTGTATAGTAAAAACCTTTGACTGATGTAGTATTTTATATTTCCTCTAAGTGGCTTTGACTGACTTGGGGTGTATGGAGGGTAATCATACACCTCAAGTGAAAGTTGCAGTGTCT
This sequence comes from Sternotherus odoratus, assembly GCA_032164245.1. Lineage (NCBI taxonomy): Eukaryota > Metazoa > Chordata > Testudines > Kinosternidae > Sternotherus > Sternotherus odoratus. Next base: position 4,479,129 of record JAVMKO010000009.1, read on the forward strand.
GTACATGTTTTAAGAAGAAGTTGGCTTAAATCTAATATGCGAAATATGAAGAAAATAAAAATTGCCCCTCTGAGCTGGTACTAACTCTTGGGCGCTTTACAGGAACCATTGGATATAATGTATATAGCCTCTGGTTCATTGTGTATGAGGAAATAGTGGGTTAAAGTAAGTTTCTGAGACGCTCTAGCATGTAAAACTTCTGTGTCTTTAATTAAACTCTTATTGAAATTTTCCACAGCGAGTTGCCAAGTAGAATTAAGTCAGTGAAGTCTAGTTACAGGGAGTGTGATTTAGGGAATGTATCTGGCTGTATCAAATAATTGATGGGTAACACTTGAACAGCAGTTTTGCTCAGTACATATTGGATAAAGTAACTATTTTTTTAAGAAACTGCAGTCATTTATAGCAGTAGATTTCCTAAATAAATATTCAGCTGACAACTTAATGAGCTTTCAGGAGGTCTCCAGACATGGCCCAATTGCCTGAACAAAGTAAGATGAAGTTGGAAAACTTGAATTCCTCATTCCGTTTGCAAGATAAGTTAATTCAAGTCAAATATACAGTCTCTTACTAGACACCTTTGAGATGACATTTCCAAAACAAATGTGTCTGCCTGATGATTGTCTAAAGTGTTACTGGAAGCAGTCACTTCTCTAGAACTAACTTTGAAGGTAGGAGATTGTTTTGAAAATAAGACTGTTAAAAATAACCTCCATATTTTAAAACCACTTTTTAGTTATGCAGACAGTAATGCCAAAATGGGACACGTACTTTCAAGTGAGTTTGTATGTTCTGAAATTAGTAGGAGCAAATATTTTTTGGCTGTCTTCTCCTGATGTCAAATCACTCTCGTGCTGATTCTGTGGGTAGCACTTTACAATGCCATAGGCATGTGTATTTATCAACTTGGGAAGATGGAAGCTTGGCCTGAAATTTTCATTCATATATTAACATAAGAGGGCAAGTTTCAGGCTTGGACTGTCATTCTTGTATATTGGTACCGGTATCCCCTTCTAGGCACCTAAATCCCACCTTTGCATGCCCAAGTCGAGAGAGAGGGTCTACAGTCTGCACAACACATGGGATAAGTCTGAGTGAAATGTGCTATCCTAAGTAAGATTTTATTACTAATACTTTGCCAGACAAAAGACATTATAGAAGAGCAATCTCAAAGCACTTAATGAATTTAGCCTAGAACTCTGTGAGTTAGGTAGGTGTCAACCTAATTTTGCAGTGGAGGCAACTGAGGCAGAAGGGGTGATGTAACTTACCCAAGATCATATAGCAAGTCTCTGAAAGAGCAGAATCTGCTGCTCTCAGTCCTGTGCTATGCCCTAAACACTTGTCTTCCCTTGTCTTTTTTTTTAACCTAATGCTCACACTTATAGGGTGAATAGAATAGGGTGTTGGATAGTGAGTGAAAACAGTCTTAGCTTATTAATGAGTAAACCAGAGAGAGGATGATTGCCCAATTACTAAACTTGCTGGTAGCATCCCCATCCGAGGCACAATTGTGATGTGAGCTAATTCCCCATCAGTGAAAGTATCTAAATAAACGAATAAAAGCTTTTAATGTCAGCCTTTGCATGGAAGTACTCCCATCACTTCCCCCTCAGGGAAGCCTATCTCTGGTGTTTTTTGGGACTCCCTGTTTGCTTACCTATATTTCCCCATTGCCACAGCTATTTTTCTGGCTGAGGAGAGCTGCTTCTCTATGGGCAGTAGTTGTCTTTGCCCCAGTAGCGTAGAACATTTGCTGTCCCCAGAGTTGAGCATGTTGTTGTCTCTGCTCCAAGCCCTAAAGAATCAACTCCTGGGAAGGCAGAGCTTTAATTAAGGGCCTCCCATGTGGCTGTAGAAGCATGTTGTGAAGGAACACCATTTCAGGGTTATCGGTCCCTTTAACACACCCCACCCGTAACCTCCTCATGGGCACCCTCTTAAGGTTTCAGGTGTCCTCGAGCAGTCATCCCTTTCAGGCAGAGACCGGTGTCTCTCTCTACATTCAGATTGGGATCTTTTTAGTGACATACTAAACTTTCTGAACAGCAGCTACTTCATCTCATTAACACCAAGTATGTCACTAAAAAGACCCCTTAAAAATCACTGCTTCAGCATGGACTGTTTGAGAGAGTTCCTGTCCAGACTGCTGGTTAGTATTGCAGGTCTTGATTTGAATGATAGCATTATCTTCTAGTGGCTAAAAGGACTTGGAAGTCATCTGGGTTCTACTTCCTGCACTGCCATTGATTTATTGGTGTGGCCTTGGCTGTCGTAATGTGTGCTCCCCGTATTTAAAATGGGGTAATGCTACTTGCTTTTGTAAAGTCCTGTGAGAAGTGGAGGTGAAAAATATTGTTATGTAAAGTATTACTTTATTGGCTATTTTAAGCAGAAGATAAAATACGTGCATCGTTATTTAACACTTATTGCAGTAAGTCAGAATTAATTCACACTTTCTGAAAAGCAGGTCTCTCAAAAGTGCCTAAAGCTGGGTGCCCAAAAATCACTAGTCACTTGACAATCTTGATCACAAGTTACAAAATTGTCCTATTTGTCGTCTGAAAAATACTCAGTTTGAGTCTTTTGTGTGTGATCTAAGACTTGAGCACGTATTAGTTGTCATATGAATTCCCTGCATGGGCAGCAGGTGTCTCCCAAGAGCTGTTCTACCACGCACATGGGCACAACCTATTCATCACCACACTCAGGGAGCTAGCGTCTCAAGAGGCCAACCAGTACTGTTGAAGTGACCTCTGTGTCTGTAAACAAAAGGAAAATTCCACACGCTTCTTCCATTCTTGCAGGGATCTTTCATCCCGACAGTTTCTGGCAGAACATTTTTGTTCTTTGATCCGACTGTCACTTTCCCCTCTCCACCAACACAAAGCGCAACTGGGAATTGATAGCTTCCTGCGACAAGGGGAGGCATTCAGGGCTCTGATTTAAACCGTTTACCATATCCTGATGTCTCTTTGGAGCTCCAGGTACCAGCCTGCTTCTGCAGGTATCTCTTTATTTTCTGTTGCTATGCCTCTCCCTGAATTTGACATGTAATATGGCATCTCCACTTCCACAGCACCCCCCAGTAGTAGAGGGAATAGGACCTCCACATGGCATGTCTTTAAACTACTAAGCTACAGATCTTGTGCATGCTAAAATCTAGCCAGGTGAGCTGGAAGTCCCCATTCCTGTCCTTAATCCTTTCCATGTCCTTTCCCTGGCTACAGCATTTACTCTGACTCTGAACAACCTATATGATAGTGAGAGGCTCTAAATACTAGGCTACCAGGCAGGGCCTGCGCTGGCCTGGCCTCTGTACTGGCAAGGATTGGATGCAGTCCTTGGATGTAACTTAGCAGAGGAATCTTGAGTAGGAGCAGCAGTTATTTTACCTCTCTACTAGGCACTTGTGCGACTGCTGCTGGGATTCTATGTTCAGTTCTGGTGGTCACAATTCATGAAGGAAGTTGCTAAATTGGAGAGGGTTCAGAGAAGAGCCGTAAGAATGATTAAAGGATTGGAAACCATGCTGTGACGGTGCTGTTCCTGGTGGGATCCAACTGTGAGTGTCAGATCAGGACAGATTGCTTCCAAAGGGGCAACTACAGCCCAAAGCTGGGGTTTCTTCTCACTAAGGTAAACCAAACCAGCCAAACAGAAAAGACTTTGGTTTTGCCCCATTGGCTAACCACAAGTCACACAAGCAATTCCCTTAGACACTCCAGGTTTCCAGTATCACCACCAGCAGCCACCTGTCCCGGGGATCAATGGTTATGAAAACGAATACCCCAAATAAAGAAAACGGTTCTCCCCAATTCCAAAGAATCAGGCCCCAGACCCAGTACAATGTACAAATCAGATCTTACCCATAAATCATGCTGTTGCCAATCTAAAATCTAAAGGTTTACTGTACAAGGAAAAAGGTATAGGTGAGGGTTAGGAATGGTTAAAATAAATCAATTACATGCAGTAATGGCAAATCTCTTGGTTCAGGCTTACAGCAAAGGTAGAATAACTGCAGGTTCAAATCACAGTCTCTGGAAAGCATCCCCTCCAGGGATGGGTCAGCACCCTTTGGCCAGAGTTCCCAGAGTAGCAAAGTTCCATCCAGAGCTGGAAACAAGGCAGGCTGAAGACTGGAGGTAGAAGACCAAATGGAGGAAGTGTCTCTCAGGTTTTATAGACTTCCTTTTGTGGGCGAAGACCCCCCCCCCCCCCCCCAATGCAGAGTCCAGTTGCAAAATGGAGGTTCATAGCCACATGGTCCAATTATCAGACACTCCAAGATTCAGTTTCTAACCAGGCATGTCACATTCCTGGAGAAGCTCGGGTGTAGACAGGCATCTGCAAAGTTCATTGTGTAGCTGATGGTCCTTAACGGCCCATCAGCCAGCTCAAGCAAAGCTAATGCCCAGTATTCTGGAATGTCCCCCCCAGCAGAGCACAATATTTGGAAAGACAGACAGTCCAGAGCCAATATTCGTAACTTCTACTACAAAATTGATACACACATATCAATGGCATATTCACAATCAGCAATCCATAACCTGGTCGTAGACACCCATTATGACCCCCTGTACATAAGATTTGGTGCCACTATAGGACTTTGGTTGCACCAATGATCTATAGGATCCCAAATTATTTCAGGAACGTGACACATGCCTTATAGTGAGATTCAAGGAGCTCAGTCTATTTATCTTAACAAAGTGAAGCTTATAGGGTGACTTGATCACAGTCTCTGAGTACCTAATAAGGAACAAATATTCAATCATAGGCTCTTCTATCTAGCAGAGAAAGATATAGCAAAATCCAATGAAACTAGACAAAATCAGACTGGAAATAAGGTGTATGTTTTGACAATGAGGGTAACTAACTCTTGGAAACTATGGCTTCTGATGGTTTAGAAAGCAATGGCTTGAGTTAGCCTGCTTATCTACTCCAGAATTGTGGGTGCGCAGCCCCTCTGAAAATCGGGGTTCAAAGCCCCTGTGTGTGTGACTTACATCTGTTTTGTACTCAGTGGAGATGAGCGAGCTGTCTGCAGGGAACATTTGAAGTAGCAGGACTGCAGCAGGGGAAGGAGGCCTTTAAATTGCCAAAACTGAGCTTGCCTCTTATGCAGGGTGGTACCGAGGCATCCGGGTCAGGAGCTGGTTACTGTGGCATACTCAGGCTCATTGTGGGAAGGAGGAAACGGTGACGGCGTTGGTGACAATTTTAAGATACTTTTTTACATAGTGCTTTTTGCGCTTCTTAGCCCTGTTCCTTGAGCAGCGGTGCCTCTGCTGTTCCAGATGCTGACACCCGTTGGAAAGGAAGCATCAGTCTCCTCTTCAGTGTGTCAGCAAAGGAAGGGCCGATTGCACTGGTTTTTGGAGGTATTTACACCATAGCCTACTCTTGTGCTGAGCCCCCTTATTTAGCAGGTTTTTTTTAAATGGTCACAAGTCAGCCGCCGTGTTCTGTCAGTTTATTGCCTTTCCCCTTCGAAAATACCTTCAACTTGCTGCACGTGCCTCAGAGCAGAGGCAGTAGGATCTTCCATGTGCAGATGTTTCCTAAACCTGTGCAAGTTCAGACCTAAAGTCACATCTGTGGGTTGCTGGAGGCTAATTGGATGTGCTTGCCTTGGAGAGCCAGTGGAAGAATGGGCACCAGCTACTAGCAAGTTCAGTGAACTGCTGGTCCTTTGATGTTTCACATGCAGTTGGGAGTTGTTGATTTTTTTCAAATTATTTCTTAATTGTGAGTTGCCCTCTGTTTTACTTGAAAACGCCTTACATTTTTATTAGCCCTAATCTCTGAGCATAGTGGGTCACGCTCCAAGCTGGATAAGACCTGTTTCATCTTAAGTGCTGGGCTGTGATCAAGGCTTCCACAGGAAGAGGGCATATTGAACTCTCTCTGCAAATAGTTCTGATGTGAATGATGTGCAGATCCTCTCAAAATAGGAGAATGGATTTGCTTAATGATTTATGTTTTCCCTAGGCAATTAGTGCTACTGCTGTAGGACAGCTATTGTTAATAGTCCCATCACATGCTATTAAACATATTTTCCCCTTGGGCTACAAGTAAATCTGTAAACATAGTCTTAACAAAGATAAAAACAGACTGACTTTTCTTTTTCAAGTACATGATACGGTGTTTAGCTCTCCGATCTGAAATGACTTCACAGTTCAGTGTTTGATGCCAAAAAAATTAAGGAGCAAAGGAAAACTTTAACACATAATCTGTATGCAGCAGATAATTGTGGTTCTCCTCTTAATTCATGTGCCATGTATTCCTAATTGTGAATTATTTTTTCAGTGCTTGAAAGGTGGTTGATTTAATAAATTAACTTTCCCTGAGATCACAACCCTTGGATCCGATGTATACATCTGTTGAGTATTTTATACCTAAGAAAGGCTGGATGTATACAATAGCATGCGTGTATGAGAAATCCCTGAAAATAATTGTTCATGGACCTAACTCTGCCACAGATCTGGGCAGGTGTCTGTGTGCATTTGGCCTTTATGCTGGTGACAATGACATGGTCCCAGTGAAATAGAATAAAATGCATTGCTGACATTAAATTATTTTTTTTAAAGCATCAACCTTTAGAGCTCTAACTCAAGTGATGGATTTTTTGGGGCGTTTTTTAAGCATAAACTTGTGATCCAGGAAACTTTTAACAGCTAGGGTAATTAGCCACTGGAACAATCTATGAAAGAAGGTGGTACATTCTCTATCACTTGAAATCTTTACAACGGGATTGAGTGTCTCTCACTAAATGAGGTGCTCTGGTTCGGCCACAAGTTATTAGGCTTGATGCAGAAATTACAGGGTGAAATTTATGCCCTGTTAGGTGGGAGGTCACAGTCACTGATGACAGTTGTCCTTTCCATCTTTTAAAATCTGTTATCCCTTTTCTCCCATTTGTAGCGAGTTTTAGACTTTTGTTATGGGTTACAACATAAATTCAACCATGTGGAATTATCTAATATTTCTGCACCAAAAACAACCTTGATATGGGGTAGGAAGAAACTCAGTGCTTTAAGCCAGAAATAAGGTAATGGTTTTCAGAAAAGGTGGCATCACTTTTAGTGATAGGGCTGGCACCAGTGCTCCAAGTGCGTGCCTGGGACAGCCTGAAGTCCTCAGTCAGGGCGGCAGTCAGGCTGACTTCGGCTGGAGGTTGGCGGCTGCCGTGGATTCGGCAGCATTTCGGTGGTGGGGACGTCGACGCCGCGGGACCCGTGGACCTCCCACAGAGCCGCCACCAAATCTGCGGCACTGCCGACTTCCTGCTGGAATGCCGCCGAAGACCGCCTGACTGCGGGACTTCCGCACTTGGGGTGGCAAAACCCTTAGAGCTGCCCCTGTTTAGTGAGAGTGCTAAAATCTTGCTCTAACTTCAAGATGACCTGCAACATTGTAAAGTGCATGTTGTAAATAATTTCTTTAAGTAGTGCCTTGCATGGGGTCTAGTATCAGAGGTGTAGCCCTGTTAGTCTGGATCTGCAAAAGCGACAAAGGGTCTTGTAGCACCTTATAGACTAACAGATTTTAGGGATCATGAGCTTTCGTGGGTTAAGACCTACTTCATCAGATGAATGTTGTGCTGAAAGTGGGCTTCACCACCCCCACTGATTGAATTTACCTTGCTTTCTTGCCTACATATTTATGCCTGCCTCTGGAGATTTCCACAACATTCATCTGATGAAGTGGATCTTAACCCACGAAAGCTCATGATCCCTAAAATCTGTTAGTCTATAAGGTGCTACAAGACTCTTTGTCGCTTTTTAAGTAGTGAGCATTTTAAAAATTGCATTAGTAGCCAAAGCTGAGAGAAGACGTGCTCCGATTTGAAATAATGCAGTAGCTTTTGTCATTGTAATAACTGACCATTGTTCATGTACTGTAAGGCAAAATGCCTCCTGGTTTCCCTTTTATTTTAAGGATTTCTTGGCTTTTTGCTAAGGAGATAGGTAGGAAGTTGCATTTAGAGCAAGAGAAGACTTGGGGATGTGAAAGAGCTACCTCGTTATGGTTCACTTTTCAATTAGGATGCAGTACCGTAGTACTAATCTTGGTGTCTCATATAACTATAGGCATGGTAAGTCATCTCTTGATCATCATGTTCAGAATTTTTCTTCTGACACTGCACTCCAAAGTTTTTCTTGGTTGCTTGGAGGGATGGGGAGAGATCACAGTGAAGTCTTAATTTCTGTAGCAAGGGGCCAGTCTTTGCTCAACAAGTCCTTTATACCAGGTTGAGCAATGCAAGGTGCGCTCCTCTGGTAAGTGCTCCACTGTGTGTGAAATCGGATCGGGGGTGGGTGGGATGGAAGATGCTCTGAAACTAGAGTGAGATGTAGGGTCTCAGGAAAGTTGTGGGTTATCATGGGTGTAGCTGGTGTTATATACTTGGATGACAGTTGTGTATTTGCATGTCATGTTTAGGAACATACAAAAAGAGACTGAGCAAAATACTGGAGAGTACAGTGTAGGGCCCAATCCTGCAGTGGCTGAACTGACTGAAGAGATCGGCTATATAACTTGATACGGCTTTTCTCCGACTTAGAGCCTCACAAAGATGGGGCAGCTAATTAAATCTTTTTCTCAAGGGTTTCATGTTACTGGGATAAATTCTCAAAGTAAACTGTATACCAGGAAATCTTTCTCTCGGGATAATAAGCATTTGTAGCTAGTAAAGCCAAAAATGGCATTGGCTTGAAAGTTTTGGAATTTATGGCTTCATTTTTTAAATGCATGAATCTTTAAGGGGGCTTTGTCAAAGTAAAATATTATTGTAAAGCAGCTCGGAGGCATGAATAAAGCCTGAAATGTTTTGAAGGTCAGGGAGTTGATTGCAGGGTAGCACAGAAAGCAAGGGAAAGGCTCAGTGGTGTGTTTACTTTGATGCTGTAGTGTATCTGTCTGCTTTCCCCTCATCCTGCTCTTTTTGCTGATGATCATGGGCTACAAATCCTCTCTCCTTGCTGCTGTTTACACGCTACGTAATATCAGAGTGGTTTATAAAATATTTATTGTAGCTGGTGGAAAACAGCATTTAAATTTGATTTCTGACCTTTTTTCCATTTAAGAGGGACTGTCAAAATACAAATCAAATTTTGAATTTCATTTCCTGCATTATCACCTCACTTTTTTGACTGGCAAGAATCTTTACAATCTCTTTATTTTTCACCATCTCTCGTTCACTCTGATCTTCACTCAGTTTAGAAATGGTCTGTATAGTCAATTTCATTTTTATGTTCTCCTTTTTTAGAACAATCTTTCCAGGCTGTTGTATTGAATCTGATTTGTCTCATGTACTCCATCTCACTTAAAAATTACTTGCTTACAAAATCAGACATAAAATACAAAAAAGTTTCACAGCACATTATTACTGAAAAATTGCTTACTTTCTCATTTTTACCCTATAATTTAAAAAATAAAATGATTGGATTATAAATATTATGTTTACATTTCAGTGCGATACTTGAGTCTGTTTTTTGTCTGAAGCCCAAGCCCTGGGCAGGCGGCTGAATAATGTAACTTAGCTTTGTGGAGCACTAAGCAGTTGCCTTGCTTGCTACCCCCTGCACTTGTGACCCTCCCCCCCCCCAAAAAAAAAACCCCCATCCTGTGACACCCCCAGGTTGAGAAACACTAATCGAAATGAGTTGAGTACTCCCAGAAAACCTCTGCATCTCTTCAGGGGTACCCTGGTTGAGAACCACTGAGAACAGTGCTGTGGAGTTTGAAAATACTTCAGTAGAATTATGACATGCAAAAAATCTATAAATGTATCCGTTGTAATTAGTTTCTCTGAATTTGGACTTAAAGTGCTAAAAGTCTGATTTTAATGAACAACTCCTTTAGTTGGCAGTTGTAGACTTTTATTTTTAGTGGGGACCACTAGAGGGGGCAAAAACTCATATTCTGTTCTGTGTATTAGAAGGAATACAGTAAAATCTCAGAGTTACGAATCTCTCAGGAATGGACGTTTGTAACTCTGAACAAAATGTGATGATGGTTCTTTCAGAAGTTTACAACTGAACATTGACTTCATAAAGTTGCAAAGCTGTATTATGCAGAAGAAAAATGCTGCTTTTAACCATCTTAGTTTAAATGAAACAAGCACAGAAAAAGTTTCCTTACCTTATCCAATCTTTTTTTTTAAACTTTTCCTTTTTTTTTTTTTAGTAGTTTACATTTAACATGGTATTGTACTGTATTTTCTTTTTTTGGTCTCTTCTGCTGCCTGATTGCATACTTATGGCTCCAAATGAGGTGTGTGGTTGACCAGTCAGTTCGTAACTCTGAGGCTCTATTGTATTTCTAATAATAAATTTAGAAATTTGGGCCTAAATTACCTGACAAATATATTTTCAGCTAGTGAAATGCTTGTAGCTTATACTAAACTTCTCCTAGTAGGACATATTAATGAGATATCATGAATAATTTCTTTGGTTTGGGGGTTTTGTTTTTTTTAATAAAGAGCCTCAACATCTTGACATTTGAGGGATGGTTTCAAATTAAAAAAAAGAAAAGAAACCCAAACACTTGATTTTCTCCCTCACGATTTAGAAAATCTTTTCTAAGGCTCATGTAGCCTTCTTTTGTGCAAAAGGCAGATGGTAACTTTTCTAGCTAATTGAATACAGACCTAAAGTGACATTCTTTCATGATCTGAACCTGTTATGTTCTTGACATGTTAATCAGAAAGGGGAAATATTAGGAGAAGCTAATTTTCCCAATTTTTAAATCTTGTGCAGAAAAGGTCAAAAGGGTTTTATTTGTCCCCCCACCCCCACCTATTTTATCTTTATTTGCCCTTTAGAAGGGACATTTTCCCCTTAAAAACAAACAAAAGCTTAATAGCAACAGAAATGCCTTCATGACTTAGGGGGGAAAAAGAAATTAAAACTGGATTTAAAAATTCCGTGTTTGCAACCATCACTGGTACAAGAGAACCCAAAGCCAAAAATTATACTAGCGAAACTGACTAGTCTATTTTCATTAACCAAAGCAGAGTGTCTTACAGAACGTTAAAACATTCATCATAAAGTGATCTAGGACTTTACAAATTTGTCAGTTTTAATAATCAGAGTTCATGTTAGTAACTCAAGGAAACTTGTTCCAAAAATTGGATTTTTCAGACAATGGGTAAAATTTTCAGAAGTGCTGTGTGACTTAGGAGCTTGACTCTCATTGAAAGTCAATGGGATTTAGGCCACTCAGCTGAGCTGGGTGAAATTTTTCAACTGAAGTTTTTTTGGCAAAAAGTGCAGATTCAGGTCAACTGAAACATTTCCTGAATGTATGTAGTTTTTGGTGAATTGTTTTAGTTGAAAACCAGTTAAAAAAAAGTTTCATATTACATTATCAAAATGAAATTTTTGACTACTCTCATTTCTAATTCACCTTTCATTTTATTTTTTTAAAAATAGGGAAAGAAAGATGAAAACAAAGCATTTCAGGTCAAATTAAGCATTTCATTTAACTGGTTTTTTTTTTTTTTTTTTTTTTTTACTTTTTGATTCACCAGAAATTTTGAGAAAAATTCTGATTTGGATCAACGCATATCTAATTCTTTTCCTTGATTTTTTTTTGACATTGCCTGTGAATTGACACATCTGTCATTTGCACAGCTGTTCTCACAAGTGCTTAAGGTTAGAGCTACATTTGAAAATTCTATCAATAGAACCATTTCAGTTAATGATCAGGTGTGTGGTGGTGGGTTTTTTTAAACCAAAATGGTTATATCAGGTTAAGCCCTGGGTGTGGATGCAGTTATATTAGCTTATACTAATAACATTTATTCCTGTTTCCGTACAGGAATGAACTGTACTGGTACAGTGGAACCCCACAATACCGCGTCCCGATATAGTGTGAATCCGCTTATAGCGCGCAGGGCTCCCGATGGCAGCGGCGCGCGGTATTTTGATGTTGCGCGACCCTGCAATACTGCGACCCCACGTTTACCGTGATCGGGTATTTTTGGATCCCGATTGTCGTAGTATTGCAGGGTCCTACTGTATAAGCAATTTTATTTTGGTATAACTGAATACACACTGGCGACATTTCGATGTGTAGACAAGACCCGTTGAAAATGGGACTTAAGCTCCTAAGTTTCTTATGGGCTTTTGAAAAATGTGTGTCTTCAACTCCTAATTGGAGGCTGGAATACTAAGACTGCACAAGTGGACTGACATGTTGGGTTTAGACCTGAGCTAGGTGGCTCAGCAGTCTATACCTGTCTTTATCCCACTGAGACCTGCAACTGTTTCTTCATGGAGTCACCCTCTCCTTTATATTTTAGAGCCTAAAAATATTTTCTCTAGTAGGAGTCATTCCATGTCTCATAAATCTTTTAGAATTACTAAATCCTAGCATGCATAATGTGGCGGGGGTGGCGGGGGTGGGAACACATGGTCATGTCTGGTATGCTCTTTTCTTTTCTTTTTAAATTCCAGTAAGTGTTCAGAATTTGTGGAACAATGTAAGATTGTAAAAATGAAATTTCATTACTCAATGACATGACATAAAATGAGAGGCAATGGATTTCTTTATAATGCATGAAATTAAGAGAGGGTTTTTTATTAGATAATTTAAAAATGGACTGTTCAGAAAAGGAAGTTTCATGGTAAAGCAGGAGAAAATACTGAGATACTTGAGCCATGAAATGAAATTGTTTGAAGAATTAATAATTGTTATGTCAGAGAAATTTGCTATTGGATATTTACTAGAGAATATTAAACCTGCATATTTTGCAAAATAAATCATTTGTTATGCACTGTTTAGTGACTTAACGAGAAATGAATCTTGCTCTTGTACAATAAAAGTATCTTCCATATTTCTAGAAGTGTGTGTATATGTAAACACGATTCCTTATAGGACAAAGAGCTTTCCATTTAAAGGGACACTGTTCTTTTAGTTTTTAAATATCTGGGAAGGATTCACATACAAAGATGTTGGGGGAGGGGTCTGAAAAATTTCTACATAGATGGGGCTTGCAGTTTAGTCAATGAAAAATAAAAGCAGATTCAAAAGTGGATGATAGTTCTGTGATTAGTTTCCTATTTTTAAAAACGGTCTCTGTCTGCATTGCTGCTGTTCAGAAGACCCTTGCAAACTGAGGAGAAACTGAATATACAGAGAAACCTCAAAAGTGGCTATCTAGAAAGTGCTGTCAAATGCAGAAGTAAACACTATAAAGATAATTTTTCTACCTTCAGTTAGTCCGTGGTGGTTAGTTGCATAACAATAGACATTTAAAAAATTCAGACAGTTTTAATCAGAATGATCAGGAAGTTTTATACAGTAAAGTCACTTTATGGTGGGATTAAATACACAGTTTAGGTATCGGTCAGAATGTTGGTATTTCTGTGTCCACTTTCCATGGCAAGGATCAGGTGCACTGGTAGCAATTTCTGGTGGACAGAGCGATAACTTCTGCACTTTCATATTGGAAGTTTCCATGTTGTTCAAAGTTTCATCAAAAAATTTGCTGCCGATGGATTATTTTACTTTCATTGCTGATGTTACATATGATATACAGCATAAAAAGAAATTTGTAAACCACTACCAACTTCTGCTGACTTGTGGTTTTTACATACAAGCTCCTGAAGTTGACTTTTCCATTGTAGTAAGGAAGTAGTTCAAGTATTGCCTCCTCTGAAAAACTTCATGGAAAACATGCCAGTTTTGCGAATATACAAAGTTTTATTAACAACTCTAAAGCTAGCTTTCTAATATGCAAAATGTTGTAGGGTTTCATGTTAATGTTTTGTTTAATTCATTTTTGTTTAATTCATGTTCATATGGACTTTTTTTATTTTGGAACCGATTGGAAGGTGAAGCTAATGCAGAATGCTGTAGCTCACTTAAATGGAGTTCGTAGTGGGAGCGCACTAGACTTGGCTCTGTGAACTTCACAGGCTCCCAATAAGCTTCTGAGCAGAATTCAGAATATTGAGTTCTAACCTAGAAAGCCCTAAATGGCTTTCTTCATAGTATACTGCCGCAAGTGAGATCAGCTGAAGCTGCTGGGAGGGCATTCTCTATTGTTGGGGGTAGAAGATGTTCTTTGAGTTTAGAACCTACTCCCCCTCCCCACTTGGTTTGCAAGATCCCAGATTTGTTAACTGCTGAGTATACCGCAAAGCTCATAATTTCCTCTTCTTTGTTAAGGCTGTTGAAGGGGGTGTGAGTGGAGGTGGATATTTTTATGAGCAGTCCTTTTGTCTCTGTTTATGTTGTAATTTTTGATTTATGCAGCCAGAACAGTAGATAAGCATCTATAGATATATTTTAAAAATGTGAAGAAATAAACAACAGTATGATCAAGCATAACCGTTCTGTCCCAATGACGGTGTGTATTTTAACTCAGTTTTAAGGCGTGTTCAGCTTTTGTCTTGTAACTTAAAAAGACAGACTACCAAATCTGAGTTGCTGTAACAAAGAAAAATCAAGCAAAGTGAGAATTGCGTAACTTAATATTCCATTTTTGTACCTGGGACCTATAGGAGTTTATTGCTGGTTGATTTAGCACAACATGGGCCATATTCTGTAAGAAGTAAGAGAATTGCAGCCCAAACGCTGATTTTTTTTATTTCGTACTTATGTAGATTTCAGAGCTTAAGGGTTAAACGTTTTTTTTTGTTAAACAAAGAGTCTAGCTTTCATCCAAAAAAGGGCTTGAGTTTTGCTGGTGAGTGATTAACTGCATTATAAACGTTTATAAATCATTTTTGTTTATGCAGATTCCTATACTATAAGTTGAGAATTGCAAAGCTTTCTCACTTGGAAGTGTAGCTAAAAGGAAATGTGCCACAACAGCAAAAAAAAGGATTATTTTCCAAACAAGTTTATTCTACTCACACTGATGCTAGCAGCTGGAATGTCTATCCATCTGACTTTTCTGTGCCCTGCACAGTGTAATATTTAGCTGCTGTATAACAAATTGCTTACCGTCCAACAATAACTTGCAGCAGTTCCTTCATATCAGAGCGCCTCTTACTAATGGAGGTAATTTGTTTTAGTTCTTCTGTAGTCTTGTTGATATTGTTGCTAAAACGACGACTCTTTTGTCCAGTATATGACCTTTTTTTAAAATTCCCTATCACCGTCTTCCTCTTTATATCCTCTCCCCACTCATAATCACACTCTTTGGGTATGTCTGCCCTGCTGCTCTCCAGGAGCTGGCCCATGCCTGCTGACTTGGTCTCATGGGGTTTGGGCTAAAGGGCTGTTTAATTGTGGTGTAGATGTTCAGGCTCAGGCTGCAGCTCATACCCTGGGACCTCCTCACCTCGCAGGTTCCTAGAGCCTGGGCTCCAGCCCAAGAACAAATCTCTGTACACCGATGAAAACAGCCCCATAGTCCAAGCCCCAGAAGCCCAAGCCAGCTGGCATGGCGCGCCATGGGTTTTTAATTGCAGTGAAGACGTATCCTGTTGTGAATTGTCCTCTCACCAAGAGGCTTGTCTCTACATAGAAGCCTGCTCTTCTTTAACTAGCCTGTTTTGCCTTTCTGGATTTTGAGGGTAAAATCTAGTCTTACACAATCTCTTCCTGGATATGGATTGTGACATGACTGAGGTATCCTTGCTCAGTGCTAAATTGGGTAACTGGGACAGGGTGAGAAGCGTTTCTATGGATGTACATAGACCTAGGCAATGAAATTTTGATGACTACTTGATGGGTGACAGAGGGTTTGGTGAAATACATGTTTGCTTGGGTGAGGCGGTTGCTCCTAAAAGCCTGTTCAGGGGTTGTTTTCTGCTGTTACTCTCGCAGAAGTCCTCCTCTGGGACACACTAAGGGCATGTCTGCATTACCTGCTGAATCGATGGGCAGAGATCAATCCAGGGGGGGTTGATTTATTGTGGTCTAGTCTAGATGTGATAAATCGACCGCCGAGCACTCTCCCATCGACTCCAGTACTCCACGAGAGGCGCAGGCGGAGTCGACGGGAGAGTGTCCGCTGTTGACTTACCAGTGAAGACATTGTGGTAAGTAAGTAGCTCTAAGTATGTCGATTTCAACTACGTTATTCACATAGCTGAAGTTGCGTAATCGATTCCTCCCCCTAGTGTAGACTAGGACACAAACTGGACTTTGACTTTGGATTCTTATTACAGACTGTCAACTCTACCAAAGTTGTTGCAGAGACAGCAGATAAGCTAAATTACCTTTTACTCCTTCAGAGTGCTCCATCCTAGGTCACACTTGAGGTGGTTGGTGGAGTGAGAGGAGAAACTTCTGTTATTGCTGCCTGTGCTTTTGCTATACCCTTTCGTTGCCGATACTGCTTTTCCTTCCCAAGATAGGGTATACGAAAATTAATAAACCACTTGCTTTGCTTAGGCATTCAGTAGCTTTCATCAGAAGCACATTAGAGAGCTGTTTTTCTTAAATCTAGAACAGTTCCTGAAGGGTGAGGAATTTTACCACATTTAGTATTAGGATGGATTCAATTGTCTGCCATATGACTCTTTTTTATGACTTGCTAATTCGTGTGAACCTGCTCCTCAAAAAGTTAGTCTCTTGGCACTATTACTGTGCTAGACAATCCAAAGTGAACTGCATGCTGGCTTAGCTTGTCCTCTTAAATATTCCCCCTTCATGAAGGTTGATATTTCTTTAATTGCAAATCGTTCTAGCGCATTTACTTGTCTGCTGTGATCAGATCACCTATGAATTGGACCTAAAAGAGGAGCTCTGTCTATCTCAAAAGCTGTCTCTTTCACCAGCAGGTGGTTCAATAAAAGACATTGCCTCACTTTCCTTGTGCGTCTAATATCCTGTGACCAACACAGCTACCAGAACCCCGCAAATATGAATTTGAACACATTTATGCTCCAATGTGGTTTCACAGCATCCCCCTTATAAGTGGGGTGATAATGTGCAGTATTTTCCACTAGGTACGTACCTGAAGTTGGTTGAGTATTTTGGTTGCCCTTCAAAATATTTTTAGAAGAAAAATATAGTTTAAGATAATGCAAATCAAATTGAGGCTTTTGATTATTGGATTTTTCTCCCTTAAAGTTTGGCTGCTATTCACAGCTGTAACAACCTATTACTGCTGGGCTTTATGATGACAGAGGTATCAAGCAGAAATTTTGACTACTAGAAAAGAATTCCAATGTTCGATTTTTAAAAAAATTTTTTTAAAATGCTTAATGCGGTGCGGGGGGAGAGGAAGAATGTAATATAACTACTAACAACATGTTTTTAATCCCTTTCCTGGAATTCTCTGGCATTGTTACGTCAGATTCTCTTTTATATAAAATGTATTTGGAAGGACGTTATCTTTAGTGCTTTCCATTCTGTAGCTAAATAAATCATTTGCTGCATAGGCTTTATTAGCTTAAAAAGGAGCTTTAAAAGCTTAAAGAAAGCGAGGGTGCAGGGGAGAAGCTTTGTGCTGAAGCTGATATGAGTTATAAATGAAAACTGTGAAAAGATGACAGTGTGACTGTGGACTGTAAGAATTAAAATAGCTTTGGGAAATATGATTTCCTTCCCAAGAAGAAACAGTGATGTAATCATCTGGAACTGTCAGAAGTTTTTGAGCCCCCGGATCTTCAGTAGCCATTGCGTTAGGTTTTTACAGCTTGTTGGGAGAGATAAAGGAACTCCCTTTCCTTTAGTAGCACATATTTGTAGATTTGTATCATAGATGACTGTGTTGCAAGGGCTGCAGAAAGTTGTTGGATGTAAAACATTTTGGATTCTTTAATTCTAATTAAGAATCTGTAATTGTTTTTAATTCAGTGGATGTGCATTAATATACAGGTCTAGCCAATGTGGAAATGTCCTGCCAGGTCATTTGTTGGTACCAGCTTTCGGAGGCTTCTGGCTGCTGAAACCATTTTAAACTCCATCTCGTCTGAACCTGATCAGAACAGCATCACTTCGGTAAGATCCAAGGGACCTGTTCCGGCACCCACTGAAGTTGATGGCAATGCTGCCACTGGTGGAAAGAGTGTAGGAATGAGCCCTAAAACACCAAGTTGTCCAATCTCATTAGCACTTCCAGTGTTACTTACTCTGAAGGAGCTAAATTGGCATTATCCCTCTCCCCCCCCGACCCCCCCCCCAAAAAAATCCCACCATTGCTATCTTCCCTTGTCTAAGCAAGGCTCAGTCTTTCAAGCAGGATGCTAAAATTTAGGCGGGCTCGAGGGTTTCTTTCATACTCTGTCACTGACTCACTCTGTTCTTAAGAAAGTCACATGCTCTCAGCTCCCTAATTTACTGTTTGTAGAAAAGTGACTTCATCCCTGTTTTAAAGGGTGTTCCCATCCTTTGATGAAAGTTGCTGTATAAATACAAAGTAACATTATTATTCTCTCCTTTTGATAAATTAAGGCATTAAAGGTCTAAGTGCCTTGAGTGTCACCCTGGTTTATTTCCCTGGTAATAAATTTTCATACGTTTGTGAGTGCATTATCATCATTAATGCACACTGGTGTACCCTGGGGTACGAGGCTCGAAGCAATAACTGCATCATAGCTGAAGGAAGAGGCTGTGGTTAGATCACATTCCAGAGATAGTAAAGACTGCTTTACTAGTTTGTTTCATAGTTCCTATACCTGTTTGATCTTAATTTTAAGATCACCTCTTCCTCCTTCTCTTTAAAACAAAAACAAAAAACCCATGGTAGAATCTGAAGATACCTGTAGCTGGTCAGGGCGGAAGTTATCAGCGTTACTAACTACTCTTAGTTTGGTTACCAAGTTACTGTTATCTGCTCTCTTGGTGCAAACCATTTAAAAACATTCTTACTTAGCAGACCGCAGTTTCACAGACTTTATCTGAGGAGGTGAAGGTTGAAGCCATCAAAACACTGGAATTTCAGAAAACCTAACCATTGTTAGTTGGTAAATCTTTTTTGTTTTTATGGCAGTACTGCAAAATAGATGTTCACATAAAAGATGAGTGACAGTTACAAATTAGTTTACATGTTTAACATTCTGAAATATTTTAGGCATTGAGTGGGAAAGGATAAATGTTCAGGGTAGATGGCCAGGTATGTGTTGAATCTTCAGATTCCACCCCTCTTCTCTGTCCATTGGAAAAAACCCTGCCTGATCTAGTAGTTGAAACTGATCAATGCTGATTTCAATTACATCGTTCCATGTCCGCTTATTCCAAGGCCACCTGACACCAGTTAAGGCGCTGAAATTCCTGATGGGCAAATTTTAGCAGAAATCTAGAATCAGTTTGGTATATCTTGCATATTCAGACTGAAATCTTCGCTCCATGAAGCTAGTGGCAGATCTCATCGAGTTCATAGCGGCTCGGATTTCATGCATAGGGTTCAAAAAGATCCCATCAGCGCACACCCAGTGTATGTGGCAAAAGGCGTTTCTATCTTTTCCGTTGGTGACCGTGTAAATATTGGGCCGGGGAAGGGGATTGAATTAATTAACAATGAGCCAAAAAGAGAATTTGAGCTATTAAATCAGTTATAACTGAGGTAACTGTAAGAGACATTCTCAGATTCTTGACCTCCTGTTGCGCACACCAAGTAGAAAAGTACCATCTCATCCTTCTTACTAAAATAAATGCCTCCGCTTTTCTGCTGATAAAATAAACTAACAGCTCAATGTTCATGAGTAACCTGAAAATAACAAACTCATATGTTAAGAGCTGCAGAGGGGAAAAAGAATTCAATAAGGTAAGAGATTTTTCCCCTCTGCAGAAAACAACACATGGGGGGGGGGGGGGCGATTTCAGCACGTGGAATTTCCATCTCATTATACTGACAAGGACAAGGCTTGCTCCCTGCAGGATGGGCAAGGGAAAATTTCTCTTTGATGCAGTGAATTTTCCTGTGGCACCCTTTCCCCACAGCATAGTAGGAGGGTGTAGGAAAGGAAGTATGGGTTACGGCTGTTGGAACAGTGTTACCTCATAGTTTGATACACAGAATCAACAGAGTATCCAATAAAAAGCTGTAATGATCCCTTGTTATCATAAAGTCATATGTTCTGTATACTCTACACATGTTTAAATCAAAACTCTTGGCATTTCAACAAGCATGTGTGCACTTGGTTGTTTCATCCCTTCTGTCTTGGGCAGAATACCAGCCTATATGAGTCCTGTCTGCTTTAAGCATAAGATCAAGGACAACATTAAAGTAGTGTTTGTGTATATGTGTCTTCACAGAAATGTACTTTGAAAAGGCTGGAGATAATGGAAAACTAAAGTCACACACTCAAGAGTTGCCTTAGGTTTTTTTATTTATATCCCTCCCCTTCTAAACTACAATGGTCTGATATTCACTATTTATAACTGAATGAAATTGCTATTACTTCAATGGGATATTTGTGTTTAAATTGGTAAAGTAGAGGAGATCCAAGATAAAGGAACCATAGTTTTATAGGAGATGAATTAATATCATATAGCTTCAGTAAGGTTTTGTTTGTTATAAATAACAGAAGACAATATTTATATCCTCATATAGCATATTTACGTACAATACGAAGTCATATAATTAGTTGTGGACATGGTTTTCATTCCATTATACATAGCTCACTTGTTCTTCTGTTTTATCAACTTCATTCTCTGTGAGCAACAATGTGTCCAATAGAATGGCTGATGATGACTGGATTGGTGAGTTATGAAGCCTCATTGGGCTCTGGTACATAACGGGACTAATTCCATTTCGCATCCCGTGCATCATAAAGATTTTGGAGTTTTCTGCCATTGAATTTCTGAAGGAGATCCTGCTGGAGCATTTCCGAAGGGCCTTCATTGGCTTTGCAGTCCGATAATTGCAGGTGATGTACCTGCCGAATGCCTCCCTGAATGTCTTGTTGAAGAGCGTGTAGACCAGAGGGTTCACCCCTGAGGATACATATCCTATCCAAACAAATATCTCCATGAGCCTTTGAATAACTTCCGGGCTACAAGAGTCACACAGAACTGAAGAAATGTTTGTTATAAAGAACGGGCACCACATCAACAAGAAAAGAAAAAATACAATCCCCAGGACTTTTGAGGCCCTTTGTTCATTGCTGATGTTCTGCACAGACTTCTTTCCAGCCGTGGACATTCTGCGTATGAACATCTCTTCATTTGTGCTGGGCACAACCTTGTCCTTTCTGGAGCCATCTAACATGGCCACCTTTTCAGGTGATGAGCCGGGTGTTACATCCCGTTGGAATACTGTAGACACGGTAGACCAAGTTAGGCGCTGAGGTGGCTTGTTGATCAAGTAGGCCTTCTTACGTAGCACTTGTATGGTCAGAAAGTAAGTGACTATCATAATTGCAAGTGGAACAAAGAATGCAGCTAGCGACCCGTATAGGATGAAGTCATGAAAACGATCGGGTGTCAGGGCACATGTAATGTTTGTGGACTTGCCGTCTCCATCCTCTATACCTCTGATTGGGATTGGAATGGCAATGCCTACAGAAGAAAAACAGAAATAGTTCACCTTGGTATCATCATCAAACTCTCACTTGGTTTTGCAGCTTCAAAGTGCCTAAGGGAGTATGATTTGAGGGCAGGTCTACACTGCACCGGATTGCTGGGTAGCCATCGATCTTTCAGGAGTCGATTTGTTGCGTCTAGTCTATTCGTGATCAGTTGATCCCGAGCACTCTCCAGTCGATTTTGGTACTCCACTGCCATGAGAGGCGCAGGTGGAGTCGAAGGGGGAGCAGCAGCAGCTGACTCAGCACTGTGAAGATGCCGCAGTAAGTCGACCTAAATACGTTGACTTCAGCGATGCTATTCCCATAGCTGAAGTTGCGTATTTTAGGTCAATCCCCTCCCTAGTGCAGAGCAGGGCTGAGAGAGCTACACTGAGCAATTGAGCACAGCAGTATTTGTAGTTAATAATATTAGCTGGAGATTTTAGTAAATAGAGCTTTAGTGAATTTCAGTATCAGAGGGGTAGCCCTGTTAGTCTGGATCTGCAAAAGCAACAGAGTCCTGTGGCACCTTCTAGACTAACAGATGTATTAGAGCACAAGCTTTCGTGGGTGAATACCCACTTCATCGGATGCAAGCTTGATATTAAAAGCTTGCCTTCTTTAACTGAGGGTGACCTCAACACTTAACAATTCAGGAATCAGGGTAGACCTTAATATTAAATTAAACTCTGGAACAGTTGCAATAGTGAAGTAACATTTTTCCTACTATCTCATACCCTTCCTGAACGTAATTTTTCTGAAGATCTGATTCAGAAAATAGACACAATTATGACGCTATTTAATCTTGAAGCACATCAAGTGACCAGACTCAGTCAGCCAGCAGCCTTTCACCTGAGTTGACTCTCTGGAATATGCAAGTGGTTAAAGAGATGCCATGTGTGCTCAGTATAGATTTGTTGTTTAAAGTCTCTTGACTATTTAGAGTCTTTAAACAAAGCTTTGTTGTTTTAACTGTTTAAAAAACAACAACTCAGAGGGCTTGTCTTAAATGAACTTTCTATAACTGAAATTACAGGTAGTATTTCTATTGGTAAAGGTCCATCTGACGGAAAAAACAGGTTCCTGTCTGATCAAGGTGGTTCGTTCTACTCCCTCCAACTCCTTTCAGTAAGATATAGGCATTTACTGTACTTCTGCGTTCCCTAGCATTCTTAGTGTTGTCAGTTGAAAGCTATGAAATGACCTAGCCTGCAGTCACTTGATCCCTTCCTTAATAATAGACACACCTTTGGAAACAGCAAAGATTTAAACAAAGACTGAATCAAATTAACCTTTGAGTCAAGAAGCCATGGCTCAGCTGTTGAGTACTTTTTATGATAGGTAAGAAAGGAAGGAGCACGGGTCTGATTAATACAAGTAAATCAGATATTAAAAGGTCAGCTTCTAAGTGTCTTGCCTCCACTGGAATTTCCTTGCTCATGTTAAAATAGAGAAATCTTTTCTCCAGTCATCAAGTACTCCTCTAAATGTATTCTTATTGGAAGTTCCTGTTGTTAGAGGTACACACATAGGTCAAGAGCGCACTTGTACATTCTTTTCACCTATGCTGTATCAGTAGCCTAAGTTACCCAGAGAAAACTGTTGATGCTTTTGGCAGGGTGTTACTTGTTCTGTGTGGCATTATTTGGTTTTCTAGCACTGCTTCTGTATCTTACTGTCATTGCAAACGAGTTATTTGGACTAAATGCTTTAGCTTCTCTGATCTCCGAATCTGATGATGTCTGAAATTTCACTTTGTGAATAAACTTATTAAAGATGGGTAAAATGCCATATACAAAGAGTTCAGAAACACTTAGAAGTGTAATATAAACCAGGGATTCTGAACTTTTTATTTTTGATGAGGCCTCCCTGACATGCTATAAAAACTCCACAGGCCACCTGTGCCACAGCACCTGGTTTTCTGCATATAAAAGCCAGGGCTGGTATTAAGGGGTAGCAAGCAGGGCAATTGCTTGGGCCCCCAAATCACAGGGGGGCACCGAGAAGCTAAGTTTCTCAGGCTTCTGCTTCAACCCTGGCTGGCAGGGCTCAGGGCTCCAGACTTCAGCCCCATGCTGTGGGGCTTCAGCTTTCTCCCTTGAGCCTCGAGTCTAGTGCTTTTCCTGTTTGGCAGCCTCCCTGAAACCTGCTTGTGGCCCCGGATCTCTGATATAAACCATCACATTTTGCACTTCACTTATAAATTGATTATTATTTTTTTACACTTTGACATTTTGTATCTTGGCAACACACCTTAATTTCTGAACAGAATGTTACTGGGACCTCACTAATTTGAATCTGACTGAAAAATTGAAATTTTTACATAGTTATCCCTCTCTCTGTACAGCATTAAAACAAAATTTTCAACCCTATTGTCCAGTTTTCTTCTCCTTGGGTAGTTTAAAGTGAGGCAGCAATTTCAACAGCAACAGTTTCAGGGTTTAAAATGAAATCTGTTACTGAGAGGCATCAGATTGATGACACTGGAACCTAAAGTCTTGCATCCTTAGAAAAGATACAACACCAGCAGCTGCAATGCAATCCACCCCATGCTGCCCCTTAATGTGTCGCGTCCTTCTATGGGTGGAAAAAAGTCTTTGAACTTCATTCCTATTCAGTCCTTGACTTCTCCAGTAAGTCTGCCAACTAGTACTTGTTAAATGGATTTTGTGACATAGCCACCTGCTCACTAGGAAATGGACCGAGATCAGCTCAGTTGATATAGGCCCGCTAGTACTTTGCCATTTTGCACTTTTGCCTCAGTTTAAAACGAATGATTTATCAGGGAAAGGGTTTCTCTCCCCTTCCCAGTTTCAGAAGTCCCACGTACCTATTGAAATGAACCACACCACCGTTATTTTGATAAGCGCTGTAGCCCGGGAGTTGTATTGACTGGCCTGGATTGGCTTTTTTATGGCAATATAACGGTCCAGTGAGATGGCGCAGAGATGCATAATGGATGCTGTGGAAAAGAGGACATCAAGAAATAGCCAGACAGGGCACAAGTCAGGTGGAAGCGGCCATGCATTATCTGAAAGAGAACAGGAAAGCTATTAGGTTCATTTCTAATGTCCTTTGAGTGTTCAGTGTGCATTTTCTCCTTCATACGTGTCATAGAAGCATACTCTCTGGGACCATACTTCACTCCATACATGCTCTCAGACCTTTCTCTACTTTCCTTTCTTCCTTCCCTTGTTTTTCTCTTTAGCTAATCCCTCATACGATTCCCCCCCCCCACACACAACCCCTCAAATTCTCCTGCGGAAAATGGTAGAACTAATGCTTTCTGCCATCACATCAATGTTTTGTATATTCTATCCCTTTCCCTTTCCCTTTGTCTCGTAAGCTCTTCATGGCAGGGATTGTCTACAACTTTGTACAAATCTAGCCCAGTAGGGTGCCCTGATCTTGGTTTTTGCATGTGCACACTACTGTAATAAGCATGATTCATAACAAACCATGTTGATTGTATTTCACAGTTACTATCTCTAGAAGAATAACCCACCCTCCCTGATTTGAGATAACAAGCTGGTTCAGCCTAATTGGACTAACCTTGTTACCCCCTACCTGGTTCTTGCGTACTTTTCTATACCTGCCCCTGGACACTTCCACTGCTTGCATCCGACGAAGTGGATATTAGCCCACAAAAGCTTATGCTTCTATACTTTATAGTTAGTCTTTAAGGTGCCACAGGACTCTTTGTTACCTCTGCTATCTCCATAACGTCCACTAGATTAGAGATCTATTTAACAAAGGAGAAAATAAGTGGTGACTTGTCTATCATAGTGATGCAGAGTCAAGGCTAAAGTTCCAGGATTGGGGATGTCTTGATCATGTTTCTAGTGCTTACAGTTTTATAATGAAAGGGTTTGCTGTGTCACTGCATCACATCTGTGACGGCTCAGCGGGACACTGCCAACAGTGAGAGCATACCTGTTTTTATTCAAAAGAAATTGACGGATTTCCCCTTCACATCATTTTCAAGAGCAATAGCTCGGGCTTCTACACACAGTCTTAAAAGTTGCATTTTTGACTAGGGCAAATCTGCTTTAATGTTATCTGTGAAGCAAGTAAAATAGTGTCCAGCTGCTTTCTCTTCAGGATTGGGACGTTCACTCTATTGTTTTCACCTTCCACAGGGTTTGTATTTGAGAGCTGTGTCTTCCCCAGTGAAGATCTTATAAATATTTACTCTGCTCAATATCAGCGAGTGGCCATTAATGAAGCTCTTTTGAGGTTTTTCATAAACTAATTGATCTCACTTGCAAGTGGTTTGTGTCACAAGCCACTGCTGCTGAGTGGCTGTTGAGTTCAAAAAGGCACGTTAGTGTTCTGTATGTATATGAACATATTGATCTGTAGGTGCTGTTAAGATACTGCCAGAAAATTATCAGCTCTTTGCGCTAACAACTCAGATTTCTTTTAAACCTATTTAGTTTTTAATCCCCTGCTGTGAATAAACAAGGATTGACCCTCCTGAGACTATTAAATTAACTTTTCTAGTAATTGAGTTCGTTATTTCATCAACAGTGTAATGTTGCAGCAGTTTAAGATTTGAAGCTTGATTTTGTTCTGTGACTGTTGTGGTGAAATGACATGGTGGTGCAATGACCTTTGAGTTTCAAGAAAGGGAGAACAGGAAAATTGCATTGAAACAGGCTAAATTACGCTGGTCTGCCCTGAAGTATATGTTGAGTCTTGGACATCTGGACAAGGAGAGAAAGGGATGGAGAATATTACTGTCCCTCTCCTAAAGCAATGAGCTCCAGGTGAGATTGCAATAGGAGGTCAGGCATAATGGGAAAAGATTAACTATTTTTGAATAAACTAACCATAAGCCTTGATATTCAGTTGCATGAGTCCAGAGTATCAGGCAAAGTGGAAACTTAGTTACAGAAAATAATTTAAAGTTGATTAATGAAGTAGGGTGCATATATATATGGAAAATACATTATTAGAGCATTCTTCACACACAAATTAATTTTTACCTTTCTGTGCACAATTTCATTAGGCCATAAGATGTATCTTCTTTTTAACCTCAAAGGCCTGTAGTGCAGTCATTCAACCAACTATGTAAGTCAGAATGCCGGAAAAAATAAGTAGTTAAAATAACCAATTAATTTGGTATGTTTGGAATGTTGAGCTCTTTAAAAAGGCAAGAATTGGTCTATGGCTTAAATAAGTGAAGGTAGCACAGTTCTGAGGATGAGGTGTGAACTGCATGTACATTTTGCATACTAAAGGAAGTTCAGTTGACATTAATAGCTGAATTTTCAAATGAATGATTGTTTCCTATCAAAGTCCTCATACATACAGTACTCCGTAGATGGTATCTCTTGGATGGTAGCCTTTTAGAGAGGGGACATGTGCATTGCAGGAAAATGGATTTTCTTCATTTTCAGTTTACCTGTTCCTTACAACAGATATCCTTTAATGCTTGGTATTGGAGCTGTCTTTCCTTGTTCTGAACTCAAGTTTTTTGGATGCAAAGAAGCCCCTTGTATAATTTGACAAGATCTGCAAAGCTTTTAGTAATTGCTGACCGCAATGTAAATGTAGAAACCTTTTTCTGTTTATATTTTTCTTTGCAACATGGAAGGGAGGAGTAGTAGCCTTTCATATTATGAACTTGTGTAAGATGTGGTTTTTCCACCAAAAATTAGTCCAGAGCTTTTGACTACAGTAGTTGATGAGAAACAAGGGATACAGTCATCCTAAATATTTGTTTGAAACAAAATTACAATTTTAACACAGTTATTTCTGTAGCTCTGTATTAAGAAGTGCTCAATATGATCACGGTTTTCAACCTTTCCAGGCTACTGAACCTCTTTCATGAGGCTGATTTGTCTTGCGTACCCCAAGTTTCACCTCAATTAAAAAACTTACAAAATCAGATATAGAAATACAAATGTCACAGCACACTATTACCGAAATATTGCTTACTTTCTCATTTTGTCCGTATGAAATTTTAGTTTGTACTGACTTTCCTAGTGCTTTTTTTATGTAGCCTGTTGTAAAAATCTAGATCAGTTGATGTACCCGCTGGACGACACCTGCATACCCCAGGGGTAACTGTAGCCCTGAATGAAAACCACTAGACTAGGTTAATAACATGGCATCTCTTGTTGTTTTCCTTAATCTTGTTGACTTATTTGCAAATACATGTGATAAAAGATAAATGCTCTGAAATGAGTGTTTGAGGACCATTTTTGGCCATGCTCTCTTTGGTTTGCTGGTCTTGTTACTTTGGGTGCTAATGTTCGCTTCCCAATTTGGCACTGCCAACAGGGTCCTTTCAGTTACCTGATCCTGACATCACTTAAATGTAGGGGCATGGGTTCTATCTTCAGTATCCTGTAATATTAGGTACATACAAACAATCCTCGTATATAAAATAAAAAAACAAACCCCTTTGTGATTCTCTACAATTTTGAGGCAAATTGCCCTTCATAGAATCCTGACCAAGACTGGCAGACATGTAAGAAAGTCTTTGAAGAAAAATATTTCTTAAATATAAATCTCTGGCTTCCAAAAATGTATTTAATAGTTGTGTTTTCATGATCTCCACCTCTTCCAGTACATAGCAGAGTTTTCTATCTGTGAACTGTCATTTCAGATATTTCTGAAACTTGGGAATTGGGAGGGGAAAAACAGTAGAGACAAGAATCATAGTAGAGACAGCCTTCCTCAAATGCTTGTAGAACAATTTTTGATCCTTGAACATGATAGCACCCTGTTGGATAAACATATTGTCCCTGTGTGTAAATATTAATAAAATCTGGTTTGAAAGTAAAACTTGAATACATAAAATAATGGCACAGGGAGGCAAAGTTTTTAACACGTCGGGTTTAGTTTGGGTTTTTAGAAGTAGTGATTTCTCCCATCAAAAATGTCTGTTTTATCTGAGGCAAATAATTAGCTGTGTGTTTAAAATTTATTCTGTAATGCTCCCTCTTGGTAATTTTTTTTACAGGTATGTAGAATTTTAAATTCCCAGTTACTTGTGTTTTTCTTAATAAGATATTCTTGATTTTAGAGCGCCGATGTTGGGTTTTTTTTGGTTTGTCTTGAGTAAACAGTGGGCTTTTTACAGAAAATTTCTGGCTTTAATTTATTGAAATGAGAAGGAAAGCTTTATAGGGAATATGGGTTTTCAAGGTAATCCTTAAAACTAGATACAGTATAGAGTAGCTGCTCCTGATTTTAGCCAGTGAAGGATTCTTTGAATGCTTATGATTAGATGGTACTAATTATGTATTCATGTAAATCAGATTAAGGAAGTCCTTCTCATAAGTGATGGAAATTATTATTTTCACCTTTGTTGTAATGTGCTCTATAGTCTGAAATTTGTTGCCTGTCAGGGATTTAATTATGAGTCATTTTGTTGATAAGGGTTTTTACTGAGGTGGATGTTTGACTTTTTTTTCATATCAGTGTAAGCTCAGGCTTTATTTTGCAAGTTACTGCGTGTGTAGCCTCTCAAGTATGGTTTTATCTTGATGACAATACTTGATGGTGGGGCCTTCATTGGCTCGGATTTCCCAGCTGCTTTTCTTGGTTTTGTCTTCAGCTTTCATGGTAACATTCAATTTTCTTCATCAGTACAACTAAAAGTGTCGTCGGGGAGAAGTTAATTACCAAAGTACCTTTATTTTATAGTTAAATAAAGATGCTTTTTATTAAAATTGTCATGAAACTTTTTTAGTTTCCTTCGGTCTTGCAGATTTTGAAAATAGCCATCCATGAAGTTGGTCTGCTCTCCTCAGGTGATAGTTCTATAGTCTGACAGAGTCTTTTCACAATTGTTTACTTTCTGTCTTCATTCATTATGGGACTATAGTGAAAGGTGAATGATTTGCAATGTAACGTAACTATAACTGGCATGAGAACGCTTGAGAGTCCCAGTTTTCTTGGGTGATGGACATTTAATAGTTTACTGTTCAGAAAATCAACCTGTTCTTTTAGTTTATTTAAAGGGTATATTTCAAGGGCACAAAATATCAACACTAGGAATACTGATTTTTTTTTATTAAAGGAAAATCAATATATGCTCTCAACCAGCTTTCTCCCTAAAATCTCGGGTACTGCGCTTCGAGCCTCAAACTTAATAGACAAGAGAAGGATCTTTACACAACAAATCCTGTATCTTGCCGGGGGTTATTAAATTAGATGACACTTGCAGTCTCTTGCAACCCTATGATTCTCCTCCTCCTCCTCCTCCCACAAGTATTTGTTGATTCCCTTTGCAGATCAGTAACAAAATCTTTGTTAAAACCACGAGTCCTTGTGACACCTGAGAGACTAACACATTTATTAGGGCATAAGCTTTCGTGGGCTATAGCCAGTGGTTTCAAATATTATTAATGGAGACAACACAAAGCTATTTTTTAGAGCACACACTTCAGTTTACTAACATGCTAACCTGTAAATGAAAGCAGTGCAAACAGTTTAGCAGTTCAATAAAAACAATGAAAAGTTCACGCATTCTGACATTTTAAAGCTTTTCTTAAATTAAAGCCATCATATGCATTCAATCAGTGTTGAAATATGGTTCACTCACTCGCTCTGAAGTTCATATTGTTTCATTTAAGAACACAACTGTAGCAGCGAAGTAGTTAGAGGCTCATTTTCCATGTTTGACCTCTGTTACTGGAACAATTAAGTTTATTAGTGGTTAACTTTTGTAAGTATTCGCTGAGTGGAGTCAGTCTCTGTAGTGGATTTTAAGTTTAAGCATACTGTTGGACGTTACCAGCAAAGATTAAAGTGATTGCTGCTGCTGGATTTTAAATAGCTAACACCTTTCCCCACATATCTGCCATATAATTAGATAAAAGTGAAAAATCAGAGTCAAAATATTTGTTTCCTGGGTCAATAGCTGGCATATGCTTATTACACTACTATGAAAATGTTCTTGTCTGAAAACATGGGAAGGGTAGATTTTAACTGGATGCCTCAGTCAGTGATTATTCTGTTGTTCAAATAGTTATCTGTTTAACAAACCTTAGAGAGTGTGTGCTTAATCATCTTGTTCCAGTCGAAAAACCCCTAACATTTTGCTCCTGGTCTGAACTTTTTATAAACACCTCAGCACCTTCCACCAGCTGCTGAGGAGGCAAAATGTTTTTCTATTTGGCTGCCAACGAGACATCTTATAGAAGTAATTTCAGTGTTTAGCATTGGTCAGTTATGTGACGTGCCTGCTATGGCCTTATCACACCTATTTAATTATTTTTAATTTTACTTTTTTCTTTAAAACTTCCTGCAACATGAAAGATGCTTTTGTTGAATTCTAAATTAAGATTCCTAGCATGTTTTAACCTTAGTTACAAAAGCTTTAGCTCCGGATTAATTGAGAGATTAAGTAGCAATAAAAGAAAAAGTAGGAAAATTAAAAAGGCAAAATCAGTTATTGGGAGACTAGTGAAATTCAGAAAGATAAAGTTTAGCTTCTCATTGTATTGGCTGCTATTTGGATTTTGCTTATTATTTCTGATTTATTAATAATTTTCCAATTTTCTAAGGTGTCCTCTTTCAGCTTGTATTTCTTACACTGTCATCTGTCCTGTAAATTGGGTATTGGAAAAGGGGTTTAGTCTTATTTGATTTATTTTTTTAAAGAAAAATATGAACATTTTATATTAAGATCTTGACGTTTGTGTACATTTTGATGCAGTTTTTTCCCTTCCCACTTAGAAAATTGTATCCTAGTTACGCATAGTCATTTCTAGAAACTGTTACTTGAAAAGAACATGCCCCATATCCTTACCGTGTTGACAGTTCTGTAGTCAGTTTTTGACATCTCCATAGATTGAGTAACATTTTATATAGAGAAACTAACCGTGAGGCATTTTTTGACTTAAAAGAAATTGTCACCAAATTGACAGCAGTCGTTTGTGGAGAGGTAGGTCTGCTGATTGCCTCTATGCATTTAATACTTTTGAATTTGTGTCTGCTGTCCCCAGGGCAAACCTTAGATATTTAATATAAAAGCACAGAACTCCAGCTGTCTATCATTAATTATGGGTCAGTGGTACACTTTACCTCAAAGGCTGAGTTACCACTATGGGGGTATTGCATGGGGTTTACTTGAAAAAATAGACACAATATTGCTGCAGCTTTTATATATCCAAATATATGCCAAATAGATAATTTTAAAAATTACAACTAAAAAAAATTTTTTAAGCAACTTTAAACAACAAAAGAGAAACCATTCAGAAAATTCCCCATAAACTTATTACCAAATTAAGTATAAATACGACATTTTAAATATTAGGTCCTTGGAAATATGAATATGTTTTTGTTAGTGATTGTGGAATAAACAAGAAAATGTCAAACTCCAGTGTATAATCTCATCAAAATCTATTTTATTCCTCGTGAGTCAGAGTAAATGGCAACCTGGATCTTCTACATCAGGTGCACAGATGGCCTGATATTGGAATAACTGGACAGATGGACCATCTCTCTTTGGAGTGCATTATGAATTTTGTCATTTCCCTTGGGCAGTTGAAAAATCAGTTTTCCTGCAAGTGACACCTTAGAATTGTTGCCATCAGTGATCCTGAGATTGTCTGAAATGTCTGAGTTATATAAATGATACCAAAAATTGTCCTCATTGAGTGGTACCAACTCGTTGTGATGTGGTGAAAAGCTATTCAGTCCGATGAAACTATCCCAAATTGCTTAGCACTTTTGAGAGAGAAAATTTCTATTATGAGTATAATATCTAACAAAAGTGGATGTTCAACATTACACTGACTATAATAATTCACTCTCTACCTTTTTTCCAGAGTGTGGTATCTGTAGTTGCTCCTCAGAGGGGTAAAACTCTTTGGAGTTGTTAGTTTCTCTGATAAAGCGTGGGAGGGAGGCAAGGGAAAGGATATTTCTGGTAGATTTGTTTAAGCTTGTGTCTTGAGAAAATGTATCTTATGATTAGAGATAGGGGGAATTGAGAAGTGTTTAGCCAGACAGTGCTCACAGAAAATAACATTATCACAATTAAGCAGGGGAATAAACAAGCAGTTGTCCTATTTAAAATATATTTAGTATATTTGCTCCTCTTATGGAAGCTTGATGGCAGGAACAAAGTGAAATACTTACCAAACAGTATGATAAGAAGGGCAATCGGCATCACAAATAATCCAACCAGCAAGTCTGCCACCGCCAAGGACATTAGGAAATAATTTGTGGCATATTGCAACTTTTTCTCCAGGGACACAGCCAGTATAACAAGTATATTCCCCCCAATGGTGGGGATTATAACCATTAGGATCAGCAGAGCTGCCCACCGTGGTCTATTCCCCTGTTCGTCATTCAGGTCGTTCTGTTTGTGTTCCTCTGTTACGGAGAGCCGTGTCAAAGATCCATTACCAGATCCATACCAGTTTAAGGGATAGGACATCTTTGTGCCCAGCATGATGTATTCAGGAATTGTGTTTTGCTCAGACATTTTGTAAGGTATAGCAGCTGGCTGTTCCTCTCTGGTCTGGTACGATCCTGAAGAAAGGCCAGCATGGTCAGTAAGGTAAACTGGTCATCTGATGCTGTATTAGGCTGCACCCATGCCAGAGCGTTGGATCTAAACTTGTATTCCGTTCCTTACTGGATGCACGTTCCTCTTAAAAATGAAAGTATCGACTCTGGCAGGCAAGGTCCAGTGGTCTGATTACTCTTGTAGAGAAGCTTCGGTTTCAGAAGGGTTTCTGAGAGAATTCAATGGCTGTGAGAAGTCGACAGTTTTTTGCTGCTTGTGTCTTCCGACAGCAGGAAATATGGTGTGTGAACTTACATGCCGAAAGCTTCCCCCTACATACAAAATATGTAGATTGCATCATTTTTTTATTTACAAAGTGCAAAAAACTGCTCATGCTGTGTATGTAACAACTCCTCCTCTGAGTGTCTAGTCTACAGTAGCATGCATGTAGGTGGTGTACAGTGCCTATATTTCCCTATTAAGAATTCTGTTTTCCAAAAGGAGCTATCATCCCCCAGAACATGGTTGTGAATGATATAGAATTTTTTTAAATGGCTACAGTCCCTCGTTTATCAGATGAAGGTCAGAGACAGCTAACAGTAAAACATTGGTGACTACTGGTAGACAATTTATGGAACTCAAACATCTTAAAGTTACTCATTATTTAAATGGGAGGGACAAGTAAAATCCTCACTATTTGGAGCTCACTTTCTTTAAGGCTTGAGCAAGACTTTAATTAAACACAGCCTCCCTTAGCTCTAAACTCTGCTGAAGTCTTACTAGCAGACACTTTAAATAGCCATATGTTTAAATATTTTCTAGAATTGGTTTGTTGCAGGTTTTCTGTGAAGAAAGCCTTACCTCAGATGTCTCTTGGATTTTGTGCTGTGAGGTTTCGAGAGGGATAAATTTCTTCTGTAGTTTGATCTTCTTTTTCATCACATGCTGGATTTCAGCACATAGTTTTTTTAACATCACTTTCTAGAAGACAAGTTTTTCATTCCTCTTGGGATCTGCTTGAAAACAAAAACCTTTGCCCACATCTTCCCATTTGTTTTCAAACATCAAGATTGAACAACTTCTGGTTTTACAGTCAAGTTCTTCATGCGTTTTCTCCAGCTGGTATTGAATGGAGGGGGGAAATAATTCTTGCCACATTGTTTACCCAAAAAAAGTAAGTTCTTGTTTTTCTGCTTCTTCTGTTCTTTTGGGAATCTTACTTACATGTTTAATGCATGTCTCTTGAGTGCTTCACAGCTCTTCTTCTGCATCTCATTCTGTGTGCAGTTTTCTCTGTGTTCGTTAGAAAAACTTGCTGTCTGCTGCTATCGTTGTTTGTTGATTGACTCATTCCAGTGCATCCAGCTCCAGCAATTGAAAACAAGGAAATAAATGAGTGGGGTTTTTTTTTTTCCACAGCTGGAAAAGAATCAAGGAAGGTTATTTCCTTTTTATTTTTTTCAGTGCTCCAGACATATAGAGTACATTCCTTGTCCCTGTGTCTGGATGTGCAGATGCAGTGTATGACCACACTTCACGCTACAGTATAGGATAGTATTCAAAGTAGTTCTCATTCACCCCCTCCTTCCCCCTCCCCCCCCTCAACTGGAGCACAGTTAACCCCGGAAAGTTCAGAGTTAGTGTAAACTCTTCTGTTAGTTTGTTAGGCTTTGAAGTGTTTTGTTGTTTTAGAAAAGTGTGTTCTTAACATATCCTTTTAAATGCATGCACTGTCACTGTAAGCCTTATACAGCTGCTTTTTATTACTTTTTTCTATTCTTACCTTCCAGCACTGTTGAAAGTTGCTAACGTGATCATACACCCCATCTATAAAATAGAAATTGAATTTACTTCCGAGGACAGCCACATGGCAAGTGTGTAATAATCAGACATAGGTGAGGTCATAGATTCCAACAGTTTAAGGCTGAAGGGACCATTAGATCATTTAGACTGACTTGTATATCACAGGCCATTACATTTTGTGCATTGCTTATACTCATTGGGCTTTGTCAGAACCTGATCTCCAGTGAATCATGATTCATTCCGTATTAATTTTAAAAAATTGCATCTACTTCCTGGAATCCACATAGGTGAAGAGATAAATCTGGTGTAAATAAAATATGGAAATAATTTAATTATGATATGACATTTTTTGAACCTGAACAGCAATTTCTTAAGATTAACAGTGCACATTATGGATAAAGTAATTTAGGATTTCTTTATGTCGAAGAAAAGAGGGTTTTTTTTCCAATTTAATACTTGCAGGCTAATAGGAAAAAAATAAAATATGCATACTTGTATTTTAACCATTTCATAGTTCCATAGCCCAGTTCATAGAATCAGTTTGTAGTTATTCTTTCCTCCATGTTAGTTCTGTACATTCATATTTTATTATAGTGATTGTTTATATATTATTAGTAATGTCCTATTTTGGACTCCTTTCTCATGGATGAATGGAGAATTAAATTACATTGATAATTTTATAGCTTGTTCTTCTCACTTGGAACCAGATTAGTCCTGGGCTAGTAATATGTGAATGGTGAAAGAGATGATCGTACCAGCACTTGCATCTATTTATACTGTATTTTTAAAAAACTCTGTTCCCACTTTGCTCTGTAAGCTTTAAATATAACATGGAATTGTTTCCTATTGTGGGCCATCAATATCTTTTTCAACTACGGTGAACAATTCATTTTAAAGATCCCCTATTTCTGCCCCAGCAGATGGGATGAAGAGTCACAAGTGACATCCAGTAATCCAGTGCCTTAATACAGTTGCCTACGTTATGAAAAATAAATGCTAGAGAATTACTTCCATTTTTTCTGACACATCTAAATGGCGCACACACCTTATATCTGCATGATAGAAGGTGAAATAGAATTTCCAGCAAAATGT
Source organism: Sternotherus odoratus (assembly GCA_032164245.1). Classification (NCBI taxonomy): domain Eukaryota; kingdom Metazoa; phylum Chordata; order Testudines; family Kinosternidae; genus Sternotherus; species Sternotherus odoratus. The sequence continues at coordinate 4,514,922 of JAVMKO010000009.1, forward strand.
ATAACCCTTATTTTATGTAAGGGTACTAGGACAGGTAACAAAGAGTCCTGTGGCACCTTAAAGACTAACTAAAGTATTGAAGCATAAGCTTTCGTGGGCTAATACCCACTTGGCCGGATGCAAGCTTGCATTTCTGAAAATCCAGTCCTATTTGTTGTTCTGATTTATTGAGCTACTTGAGGGTTAAGAGTAGCTAGAGAAAGTGGGAGAGAGTGAGCGCACTGAAGGATGAAAAGTAGATGACACTTCCATGTGGTAAAACCAAATTGTGCTGTGCCAGCACTAGCAAACTTCATAGCCATAAATCACCACCTTGAGAGGAGCTGGATGACAGTGATGAAAATGAATGAGTCTTGTCTACCCTACAGCTTCAATTCCACCATTGCTAGCTTCAGGGTAGCTCTTCTGGGATAGACATATGGCTATGAAATGTTCTTGTATAGACACAGCCATGCGGTAGACATGGAACACGTCATATATGATGCTGAATTGGTGTCCTTTTGTAGACAGGAAAAGTAACTTTTTGGTGGCCCAGTCACAAGGTCTTTTCTCTCGCTGCTGACTTTTCTGACGTACACATCTGGATTGAGGTCACCCACACCTTTTATACTGGCCACCAGATGGTAGATGTTAAAGCATTTTGCTTGGTACTGACCTGGGCTTAATTCAAACCCGTGACATCACTTTATATACTCCTTCGTGACTCTTATTCAGCAATACAAGGTAGTCCCCCCATCAAGTCCAAGACGTCATTAGCTTAGCATGATATCTCAATCTTCCATGCCCCTGCTCAGCTTTTACTTTACTTTTTTTTTTTTAATGTTGAAAAACGTCTTTTGGTACAATCCTGGCCCTGTTGAAGTCATGCCCAAGCTCCCATTGATTTCAGTGGTGCCAGGCGTGCACCCATTGTGAAAATGTAGATACGTCTTTTGGTCCTCCATGGTTGAGAGTTGACCAAACTATTTTTTCCTTTGCAAAAGAGTTTGGAAATATGACAATATGATGATGAAATGGTTGCTGGTATCTGAATCACTAACAACAACAACAAAAAATCCAGAAAAGTACCCAAGTACATTAAAAGATACCTCAGGGATTAAATTAATCCCAATGACTTCAGTGTGACTACTTGTGTGGGTATAGGAAGTCCAGGACTTGGCCTCACATGTTCAAATTTAGGAACCAGAAGTAAAACCTCTGGAGAAAAATACAAACTAGTTCTCTTAAAAACTGTCGTGGATGCAGTCACATAAATTATTGATCTAGGCCTATATTGGACGTGTGTCATTATTTTCAAAGGGGTTTATTATTTTTCACTTGTCACATTTCTAAATTTTTTCTTTCACAGCATGTTGGGAACTAACCTTAAATCTGTCAACCTAAATTTTCTGTTTCCTCTTGTGAAGGGACTCGCTGTATCCAGGTGGCTTTAAAAAAAATCACTGGTTCTGGAAATTTCCATTATGAATCCCACATGTCTGAGAAACATCTTTTTGACTTGTGCAGTGATGGCTGTTTCTTGCTGAAGTGAAAATTAAGTGTTTGTACTCTTTTGGAGTGCCTCCTGTGTGATTATAATCTGACCTTGTACTATACAAATGGCTCTTGCTGTCTAGTTGCGAGAATGGGCTCACTTGAGAGCCTGCTGAGAGAGAACTTTTCTTCAGTCCTGTGTTGTGATACCAGCTATTTTGCACCAAAAACCATGTCTTTGTATCTTAAGGAAGTAGTGGCAACTACTGTCCTCTGTGATTGGCTGTGTGTGTCTCTCTTTCTTTCACTCACAATGAAAAGGAGTGCTTTTTACACACAGTCTGTGGGAAAATAAACTTTCCTTGGTAGGTCCAGGGCCATTGGTACAAAAAAGCATTTAATATAGGGATTTAGAGGCTTGGTATAGAGGATAGTCTTAATAGTGTGTGGATCTCTGATTCCAGTTGCCTAGAAAGCTAAACTCCTTGTGTGATGGTTTTTGGATTTGTACCTGCCTAGGTTTGAATGGCTGTCCGAGAAACATTTCCTTCTGCAAGTTCCATTAGGTATAACAGCAGAGCCTCACTAACTGAATACTTGCTACTTTTGGTTAGCCTTCCTCCCCTGGTAGTTTGCCCCAGTTTGGTGCCTATCTCTTTCTCATAAAACTTTAACTCACATTTGCTCTGGGAGAGAGGAAAGCTATATTACAATATATACTTTTTTTTTATAGAGCTGCTATCATTTCCACAGCCCCGTAGCTGTGCTTGATAATTATAACCACAAAGTTAAGCTAAGGGCATAATTCTAGAAGGTTCTGAGTGCCTCAATTTCTGTTGAGGCCTTTAGTGGTGAGGGCACTCTGAACTCTGGAGATTCGAGCCATTACACCTAGCATAGTATAGGATAGCAAAGAAAGCAAGAAGATAAGGGAAGGACCAAAGGGAGAAGTGAAATATTCCAAGATGATATGCTTTAGCTGTGTACAATCTTATATTTTAAAGATTGGAAAATGACTAGATCTAAAGGACAAAAATGAAAAATATAACTGACAATTCAAAGGACTAACAGAGCAGGAGTGATTGTGTTAATTTCATCTACTTGCATACTTCCCCCTCATCTAGTCTTACCTGATGCTATTCATGTTCCTCACTGCCTTCTCTAGAATTAACTCTCCTAAATAATTTAACATCTACAAACTTTTCCACCTCAGTGTTCTCTTTCCCAGATACTTGATACTATTTTATTGAATTATTCGCTCTCCACATTAGATAGATTTGCACAGGTGAAACTACAGCTATATCATCAAAGTGGTGTGAACCCCTAATGTAGATGTGATGCAGTAATGTAAAGAAGAGCTTGCCCTGGGGCAGGGCCGGCGACAGGAATTTTGGGGCCCCGTACGCAGATCGTGCGCCCCCCCCCCCCCCGGGTCTCCCGCCGCCTGCGGGGCCCCCCCTCCCCCCGGCCGGTCTCTTCCCCCCCCCCGGCCGGTCTCCCGCCACCCGTGCCCCCCTCCCCCCCAGCCCAACCCCCGCATGCGCTCTGGCCGCGGGGCCCAACCCCTGCATGCGCTCTGGCTGCGTGGCCCGGCCGGGAGAGGCAAAGGGGGGCGGGGGGAGGCTGCTGGGTGCCGGGGGAGGGGGCTGATGAGCGCTGCCCGGAGCTGCGCCTTGCTCAAAGGCCCGGCAACAAGGGGGTACATCTGCGTACCGGGACCGCCCCGGATTTAAGGGGCCCCCCCTTAAGTCCGGGGCCTGGTACAGCTGTACCCGTTGTACCCCCCTGTCGCCGGCCCTGCCCTGGGGTGACCAACTGCTAAATCTCCCAGAAGTTCCCTCTCTCTAGCTGGCACTGCATATACAACTGGAAGTATTTTAGAGAAAGATACTGCAGGGACTGAAGCTGGATTGGGCACAGCTTGGATTGGGGTTTTCCAGGCTTGGGAATGGAGTGACAAAAAAGGTTTGGAGTTTCTCGAGCGAGGAGTTGATGAACAGAATTAGAAAATGCCTGCCAAGCATAACCAAACTGCATAACATCCTGTTGCATTCGCTCTCCCTCTTCCCCATAGACTATTTTCTCGTCAGTTGCATGCTCTTTGGAGTAGAGACCGTCTTGTCTGTGAACAGCCAATGATGCTTCTCTCTGTAGAAATGTCAATTTTTCCACTTTGTGAAGTCATTGCTGAAGTCATTATAACTTTTTCTGTGTCATCTGTTATGGCAGTATCAGTGTGCCAGATATTCACTGTATGGAAATGGTTCCATATTGTATGATTTAATAAGGTCCATTAGTTGGGAAAAGTCATAAATATTTGGAACTTTCTGAAAAATATGCACGGAGAATTAATTAAGAAGTTCTTAAAAGTATATTTGGCATTGTCCTTTAATTTTCAAGTGTCTCATTTTTCTCTAAATTGTAAAATCCTTAAATATTTAGAGACTTAAAAAAAATGCTTGCGTAACTTCAATGGTGGTTCAAACACTTCCATTTTTAGTTCTTACTCCACACATGATGTAATGGTTTACTTTCAGCAGCCTTATGTACATATTGTTTACCTTCTATGTATATTAATCCTTTATTAATTAAGTGTTGCTGAAATGTACAGAGGAAGTAAAGTCCATCTCTGTCCTGAAGAGTGCACAGAGTACAAAACAGATGAAGAAAATGGTAGGCACGGAAAGGCTGTTCCTCTGGAAAATTAGCATGATATAAGAACCTGAGCATGCTAGACACTGTGAGACCCCAGCAGAGGAGATAAATTTGTTTTAATGTAGTTTCTATAATCTTACTGCTTATACACTTCTTGCAAGAAGGGAGTTTATAGCGGGAATGTGAATGAGAAGAGGTTGCATACACCAAAGAACGTCTCAACTTGTAGACAAAGTTCACTAAGCTGCATTCTGTAGTAGTTGGGGCTGTAAGTGATGTTCAAGGGAAGCTCCAAATAAAATGCCTTAAAATTTCCTAGCATAGGTGTTATGAAAAATAGGGTCACAGGGGCGAGGGAAGGAAACTTCTGATAACTTTGGAGATCTGGGAAGCCATTTATGACTACCACTGAAATGTGACCATCCATGTTCAGCTGATTAAGATAGCTTTGTACTCAAACCACATGTATTCTGACTGGTTGAATCCTCTGCAAGGACTTCATTGCAACCATATATCACTTTTCTGCTTTTACTGTATGAAGTTTTCCATTGTGGATTTAGGAAAAGCTTCCTTCTCACTCTCGTCCCTGGGAGCAGTGAGGAATCCTACATTTTTGCTCCTCTGAATAATGTTTTTGGGAACAATAAATGTCAAGCTTAGTTGCTAATTGATTTATCCGTTTCCAGGAGACTAGCATCTCTAGGAACTTACGAGATAATAGTTCAAATGGACCAGGTCCTTTGAATGATAAAGTAAAAGAGTCTGTTCTCTGCTGTCTCTGTTCTGGCCCCATGTTTCAGTAAAGACTCAAAATCCTTAGCTGCATGAACTATTTGTTTTTCTTTAGAGGAATTAACTGGTGAGTAAAACTAATAAAATAGCCATTTTCTTCTGTTGAGAATCTTTTTTTGCTGTCCTGGTAGACTCTCTTAAATCTTTTTTTTGTTTTTGTTTTGTTGTTTTGTTTATTGCTCATAACATGAGCCAGTTTGAGCCGTGGAGACTGAAATCTTTTATCCACAGAATAGATACCAAAGCAGTAAAATCTTTCCTGGCCATATCTTCTGAAAATTTGTCTCCACCCTAACCTAGTGGAGTCAGCTGCTGGACTGGGCCCATTCAGTCTGGCCTTTCTACTGAGATAGTCAACAAAGAGGTGTCAGTTGTGTTGGTGTGTTTTGGGATATGGATACTGGTTCAGTAGGATCTGAGCTTCATTTTCAACATAGGAGCCACTGAGTAGCCATCAGACGGTAATAAGCCCCAGTCATAGATTCATAGGCTGACCATATTTCCTTGTGACAAAAACGGGACATTGGGATGGCAAAAATGGGACGGGGTTATTTTACAAGTGATACACAACCTGCGGCCCGCCGACAGTTGGTGGTGGTTGTTTTTTTTAGAGAATTCGATTGGCGATTGCCGTTTTTTAGAGAACTCTGTCTCGGCGGTATGGATAAATTGGCCCGCCTGCTGAAAGAGGCCTCTGCTCCCCCTCCCTCCTGTTTGTTCCACCCACTTGTTATGGCAGGGATCAGATCTCCTGATTTTTGTACAGCATAACGAAGTCCACACTACAAAGGGGAAGTGGCAATAATCATGCATTGCTTCCTACAGTACCTTCTGGATGAGGGTCTCAGCAAGCTTTGGAAGCAATGAATTCAGCCTCGCAATCCAGCCTGCTGAAGAACCCCAGGAATCTCATTTTGCAGAAGGGGAAACTGAGGCACAGACATAGGTAGTGACTTACCCCTGGTCCTAGTTCCAAGCCCCTTCTCTGACCACACTGACAAACACATTCTTGTACTCCTGAAGGCAAACTCTTCACTGCTGGACAAGTGCCCAGCTCCCCCTCTCTCCCTCCCGGTTAGCTCCCTGCTGCGGCTTCTCAGACTGCCTCACGCCTTGCCTTGCTGCCTCTCTTTCCCCAGAAGAACGCACAGCTCCTGGCACTGCCCCATCCTTGAATACAACCCATCACAAACTGTGGTCCCCAAGTCCTTTCCCTGGGGCTGTCTATCTCACGCTGCTCCCTCCTGGCCTGGAGGCAGCTCCGGGCAGCAGGACAGGAGTGAGCGGTGACTGTATTGGAACTGGATACTGCACTGCAGGGACAGCTAGTACATGAGCTGCCAACAAGCTGTGTGGCCCTTAACAGGATTGCAGACTGAAGCTGTGATCCTGAGAGCCCAGACCATGCTGCGCACAGGCAGTGCCTGCACCTTCTTCCTGCCCCTGACACACACACTGGCACCCCGCAGAGGGCCAGCCTCAGCCATTCAGAGCTGAGCCTAGCTAACAGGCTCAGGATTTGCAGCCTAAGCCCGACCCTGCCCAGGAGCTCAGAGCGACAGAGAAAGTCCCGTGGTGAAGGTGCAGTTACAAGGGTGCTGATGTCTAAGCTGAATGTGAGCAGGTGCAGGACACCGAAGGAAAAGCGAGCCATTAGGTAGGGGCTGAAGTGGGGGCTGGCATGGGGAGGTCAGTCCATGCATAGGTGGGAGAGGGAGGAGAAGGGGCAAAGACACAAGGAATGAGGCTGGAGAGGCAGGCGAGGCCAGAGCCTGGTAAGATGGCAGGGCAGCAGGGATGATGCAGTTTGAAGGCTGGGTCACAGATTTAGCCCATAGTTAAATCAGTGCAATGCCCTAGTATGGATGCAGTTCTAGCCGGATCAAGGCACTTATCCCAGTATTGTTCCTCTAACTGGCTGACATCAGGTCCTTGACACGGTGGAACTGCGTCCTGGCCAGGGGGCTGCACAGCTTTAATTATAGATTTCTAAATCAACAGTTATAATAGGACAAACCCAAGCCATGCATGGGGGCAGGGTGGTGATTGTGAATGAACTGGAGGGGGCAGAGCAGAGGGGGCTGCGGTGACTGATGGGGCAGAGAGTTGAGGGCAGAGCGGAGGGGGGCTGCAGTGACTGAGGGGGCAGGACTCGGGGCAGGGAGTTGTGGGGGGGACGCTGTGGTGACTGCCGGGCGGGAGCCCGGCCGGCCCGGAGCAGCCCCAGCCCAGGGAGGGCGAGCGGGGGCCCAGAACGACACTGGGTCATCCCGACGTGTGCAGAGTCCGCCGCACGTCCCGGCAGCGAGGCGGGAAGCCGGGGGCACCCCAGGCGGGGAACCCCTCTCCTGCTTTGCAACCTGTACAGCGTCCCCCTCCCTCTGCTCGGGGCCTAGAGCTCCGCCTGGCGAGGGACCGCGCTGGACCGGGGCACAGCGGCGGCGGGTGCTTACAGGTCTCCCGTGCCCGCTGGGGTGGCTGGTTCCTTCTCCTGCCGCTTCTCGCTGACAACTCTCGGGTGCGGCTAGCGGCTTCCCGGACTGCCAGGCTCCCCTGGGTCCTAGCGCTTGTCCCTCCGAAATCTGAGTGCCGGGGGGTGCTGGGGCCGTGAGGAGAGACTGAAGGGCTGTGGGAGGAGGCGGGACCCGGCCGTGGGCCCCTGAAATAAGCCGCGTTCCGTTTTTTTCCCAAAAAATGGGACAAAATTGATATTTATTTTAAAAAGATGGGACGGTCGGGAAATATGGAAAAAATGGGACTGTCCCGTTCAAAACGGTACATATGGTCAGCCTATAGATTCATAACTGGTGTGCTAGAGCTGGAAGGTTCTGTATTGCAGTACTTGTTCTTTGAGTCCACATGGCAGGTGACACAGGAACAGTTTTCAACGATCTGCCAGGACCCAAATAAGATTTTAATGATTTCCTTTGTCCTAATGGTGTAAAGCAGCATAAGGATGTTAGCTCTTGTAGGAGAGAAATTCTAAACTCTGGATTTAGGCCTAGAGAGGTAAAGAGCTTTTCAGTTCACTTGGGTAATTTGTTCCTGTAGGGATTTGGTAGGGATAGAGACTGAAGTCTTTGGGAAAGTTTGTGTTGTGCAGTACTTAATTTGTGCCAGCAGTTCATACCCTGGCACCTTTGGCCATGGCTAGCAGTTCATAGCCCAGGCACCTCTGGGCTTGCCACGTCAGCTATGAAAGTAAAAAAAAAAAGATTGCTTGAGCCCCAGGATCTCTCATTACAAAGTAAGTGCTGGGGGTCAGGCTTCAGATGAAAATATAAGTTGCTGGCATTGAAAGCTGTCTTGTGTTCAGTTCACGGGGGGGACTTCATAAGAAAACTATATCAGATGTTGACAAAGATATGCTAACATGGCCAGATTCTGTATTGATGAAGCTTTGGACTGCAGAAGAAACCTGTTAAACTAACACTTCAGTGCAGCATGCATTTAACGGGTGTGTCCTTGAGTAAGCGTGCGTTTAAAAGGGCTCCAAGGTTTTATTAAATGGTTTTACTTGATAAAATATGTATTAATTGAGCAGATTTGTTCCAATAGTGGGCAAGGGTGTTGCTTCCTTTGGGATATTTATACGTTAGCTGGCTTGTTAGAGCAACATCTGCTAGTGATGTTAAAGTGACTATTTTTTAAATGGTCAGGCTTTACAAGACAAAACTTTAATTTGTTTAAAAAAAGATTTCTAACATTTGCTTGTGCAAAAGCCTTGCTCATATTTGTTAGAAACAAAAGTAAGGAACCCAGATAATTCAAGTTAAGAATATATATTTTGTGTCTTTCTAAAATATATGTTCTAGTTTAATCACACATTACAAGGTTCAGTGCAGGAATTACTGAGTGAAATTCAGCGTATGGCCTGTGTTGTGCTGTTGATCAGATTATATGATCATAATGGTCCCTTCTGGCCTTAACATCTATCAAGTGTATCTGTTTTCAGATTTTTCCCCTCTAAAAGCTGTAGTGCAAAATTGAATCCTCATTGTGATTTCTACCCACTGAATCTCAGGATGTTATCCTGGTCTATCGTGTTTACTTCCATTTGTAAGATTTAGACTGGATACAAGTCTGGGTGTTACTTGGTAGACGCTTAGATTTTCATCTGATCACTTTGCGAAATGGCGTTGTGTTTTGTAAATGGCACCAAACATGGCCACCGTTTTGTCCTACATCAAAATGGGCCTGAGTCTTTTTATAATAAACCCTAGAACAGTAGTCCCCAAACTTTTAACCTTGTGCCCCTTCTTACCACTGTCCGCATCCCCACCCCACCCCTCAGAGCCAGGGTTGGCAGCAGGCCAGTGGCTCCAGGAAGGGAGGGACATGGACAGAGATCAAGGGGCCGAGGCTGGGGCCATAGCTGGGTGCGGCGGTGGACATAGAACCTTGGCCGGGGCCTCGGCCAGCGGCCGGGGCCAGGAGCAGAGTTGGGTGGCGGTTCTTCCCCCACCCTGTGGGGGCTGGCCCGGGCCCCAGACGTGCCCCCTGAACATAAATCCATGCCCCCCGAGGGGGGTGCGCCCCACAATTTGGGGACCTCTCCCTTACTGTTGTAAGCCTGTTACCCACAGAGAGACTGGAAGTGTTACTCATTAAGCACTGATTCTAAAATCTGTCCTCCATCATCACTGTGCTCTTCTTTTGTCAAAGCAGTTTTATAGAACCTTGTTTCACAGTTTAGCTCCTCAGATCATCCACCTGTCTCCTGGCTTCCACCTTTTAGCTTTTCAGAGGATGGGAAAATATGTGATCGAGACTCTATTGGGGAGCAAACTGGGTCATTGAGAAGAAATGGGATTCCCCAAATGGTTAACATCCAACATGTGGATTGTCACCCCCCAAATTCCCAGTCAACTTGAGTCTTTCTAGGCTTAGCTGCCTGGTGTTTAGCAGAGTAGATATGTATGCAAATAATGCACAGTTTGATTCTGTGAGGAAGCTGGTCTGTATTGAGAGCTCCACTTACTAAGAGAGAACGCTTCGCCCTGCGTGTCTAGTAATGAGACTCAGTTTATCCAAAGAGTAAATATTTGTATCAGTTCAATTGCTAATATTTTTTCCTTACTCAGACAGGTATATTTAGCTTTGCACATTTCAAGTGTCTGGAAAATATCATCAGACTTCATTATTGAGTATTTAACATTTTATTTTCCAAAAGAGGGTCTACATAAGACCACCCATGAGAAAGCATTCAACTACAGGCGAGTTGCATCTTATGCACGTTTAACATGTGCCAATTCAGCTTTGTGCAGTCGGCGAAAAAAGAAAAAGAACAATTTAAAAACTATCTGTTTCTGTAGTGCGGGCGATTCTGCCTGCCATTCAGCTCAATGAGTGTTTGACTTTACCCGTTGACAGCGGAACACAACCCCAGTGTTAGATGAGACTCGCCTGTACTTTACTAATGGGCTGTAGATAAAAGCATTCCAAACAATTGTCAGAAATCCTCTTGATTGTTGCAGATCTGTCTGAGAATTCTATAGTAAATTGGTTTAAAGTAATCCCAAATTTTTAGTTTTCAGGTTCAGAAAACTAGGTTTCAAAGCATGATTAATGCATGTGGCTATTGATGCTAGCAAAACGTATAATCATAGCTTTGCCCAAAGATGTTTTTCTATACTTTGGCGTGCAGTCTGCCTGTTGAACTTTTGTTGAAGTAAAGCAAACACAAAGGTGTTAAGAACCTTAGTACACCAGCCTAAACGTTCTGCACAGCTGAATGCTTAGGCTCATTTATTAAAGGATTTGTCATTCCCTGTCTCCACAATAGCTCATTTTTTAAAGACACTGTCAGTGTTTGAGCTGTTATTTGAGCTAGAAGATAAATCATTTTGTGTGTTCTTATAATTTATATAGTCCTCATGCCTACTGCGAGCTTGCAAGGTAGGATCCAGCACCGTTCACTTAATTGACCCTGAGCTCTTCCTCCTTCTATTTACATTCTTAGTCAAGGCTGCATTTTGGAGACAGCAAGCTCCCAGCCTGGCTTGACAGAAACAAACTTGAGTCATTCCCCTTTTGTTGGCTTTTCTTCTCAACTGTTGTCATTGCTCTTCTGAAAGAGCTGGACTGGTTTCAGCAAGGGAGTCTTGGAAGCACAATGGGATATGCTGGAAGGGGAAGTGATCTATGTGGCTAGTTAGAGGAGGTGTGAACTTGCTCAGAATTCATGGCTTTCCCTCTGAATTATGAGAGCCAACCATCTTATCCCCATACATCCACTTGCTGCCATTATTGTTGGTTGGTAGAGGGGCCTGTCCAGGTGAACTGCTTCAGCAGCATTAAAAGCAGAAATGGCAGGCAACAGCAGATGTTAGTTGACAGTGGGAGGTGGGGGGGGGGGGCCTGGAGGGGAGTTTCAGTGAAGATAGCAATGAGGGCTATTGGGAGAATTTGAGAGGGGAAGGTTAACAGCACAGAATAGCAGAGTAGAAGCTGTCTGGGTGTCAGTAGACTGGATTTGGGACCTGGTCGTGTGGTTATTTAAGTATGATCGGTGACGTCAGTCCTGTACAGAACAGAGGAAGACGCAATCACCACTCTCAGATGTTAGGTGTGCATTAAAATAAAATTAAAACTGTTGAATTGTAAACTGTCCTTTTGTTCTGGCGGCTCACCTGACTCATTGTTTGACCTGAATGTCTTGATGGAATGCTGACCTTTTAGTTACTCTAGATGTCAGGTATGACTTGTGTGCAAACATTAATTCTCGCAAATCCCCTGTGAGGTAGTTTTCTATTCTCATTTTTCCAGAGAGGAAGCTGTTGCAGAGAGATGAAGTGAGTAGCCAAAGGTCACACACTGAGTCAGAACCAAAAACTAGAACTCAGGAGTTCCTGGCTCAGCTCATGGTCAAATTATTAAATACAGCTGCCTCTTAATATAAACTGGGTTAAATTGTGTGGTGTTAAATCTGGGTTTAAAATTACAGGCATCCATACAAAGAGCAGTTCTAGAATGGAAGGTATTGCAAGATGTGCCTAGATAACAGTGATGTGCACTATAGAAATATCTAGATGGTTGCAGTGAATGAACCCAAAAGTTTCCCGTCCCTCTCTTCAGGAACACGTGTGTGCTAACTGCTCTCAGTATATTGGCTTGTCGGTAGTATTGTCAAGCAGGCTTAAATTTAAAAGATTAGCCTTGACAAATGTGAGTGTAGTTTGTAGTGCTTGTGAGTTATGAACTTTGGTTGTGAAGAGAACGCTGGCTCCTCTTGAATGGGGAGAGTTCACTTTGGTAGGCTCACTTTGAAGAACTTTCTACATCTGAAATGTTGAAACAGGCACTAAGTACACAGTACTTTGAAGAGTTGCATGTGTGTCCCAGATTAATTGAATGATAAAATAGGATCTGTAAACACAGGCGAGAAATGAATATCCCCACAACTGTGAGTGGCTTGTGTGTTGCTTCGCAGTTATTAAATGTTCACAGTCCTTTCATTACCACAGGCTCTGGGTTAGAAATTCCAGTAGTGAATTGATAGGCCTAGCCGACTGCTGGCATATTTGAAGTGGGCTGGGTCTGTACCATTTTAGTCTATAGGTGTCAGCTAACTGAGACAAAGTACTGAACGGATTATGGATTTTGCCCTTCTCTTGCCTAGAAGCAATCTTGTGCTGCTATTGCCACTGATGTGTGTGTTTGAGGGACAAAGCGAATTTCTGTCTTCACAGATACGTCCCCTAATCCCAGCACGCTAATCGTTTTAAAGAAACGCTATCCGTTATCGGTAAACCCTTACCATGGGGACTTGTCTCACATCTGCTGTGCACAATAGAACACTTTACAGAGGGGAGTTCACAGGGCATGCCTGTCTTTATCTAGCACAGAAGTGTAGCTTAATCAAAAAGTACAAATTATGTGAAAGGAGGATTCATTTTTTTCAGTATAGTTGAGAAGCAAACCCCCTAAATTCTCAAATGATATAATAATCCGAGCTGTGTTTTGTATTTCCCTAGGACTCCTGAACAGTGTCCCAGTGTAGTTTCTTTGCTGTCAGAAAGCTACAACCCACATGTGCGTTATGGGGCTGCCATGGCTCTGGGCATCTGCTGTGCTGGCACAGGAAATAAGGTAAGGACAAAAAGCCAATAGTCACTATTCCACGGCTCTTTCTGCTATCTTTCCTTTTACAAATACATTCATGAAAAGTATCGCAGAAATAGTGTGTTATTTCACACACATGGTCAACCAGCCAATCGGAGTGTATCAGCATTTCCTCTCATTCTGTGCTTCATTGCACTGAGTGAACAAATCTTTTTTTCTGGTTGTAGGATGAGCAAGTAGATGAGGTAGAACAAAATACATTTGTTCACAATTTCCTCCCTCTTAGAGTTTGTCTTTACTCTAGTCAATTGCCAATTAACTTGTTGGGTTGCCTGTTTGTACATGTCTGGATATGTCACAGACATTTGTTCCAAGACGCAAACATTTGTGGTTTACCCCAGAGTTTGACCTTTTTGGATTTCATTTTTTATTTTTTTTAGCACTGAGAGGAAAAAACAAAATTATGTATATTATCCTGACACTTTTCCTCTTTTCTTTGTTTCACAATCGGCATGATAACCACATAGCAAAGTTAAATGACGAAAATGAAGCTTCATCAAACATTTTGCACTTTAAATGCTTGTACATTAAGGGTTCCTTTTCTTAGGGAAGCGAGCACTGTGTATCATGTTTAGCTGTCACAGTAGGTGGGGAATAGTTAGGAAATATAACTTTATTTACTGCTACTAAATTTTAACTGATCAGATTAGCAGATTTCAGTCTGGTGTGGTACAAAGCTTTTCTGATGAATCATAAAGGTCAATAACTTCATCTCTGGTTTCCAGTTTTATCCCCATCTCCATACCACCACCACCCTTCCCCCCGCTTCCCAGCCTTTACTAAAAATCCATTCCCTAGGTTCTTATATGTTCCTGCACACTCATGAACACATCACCTATTTGAAGTGCACACAAGTATGACGTTCTCTATCTGCACTCATAAGATGACTTGCATGTAGCCTGAAAGCAAATTGGAAGCCATATTTTCTTCCGAGTTGCTGTTTTCAAATGGAATGTGGCATTGAGGAACTGCATCTGACAAGTTAATTCAATGGAAGTGCTCTTAGTCATACAATCCACATCTGTTTTATTTCCAGATAATTTGTGTGATCAAGATAATAGAACCTGTCTGGTCGAGGTTCTGTGCTTTATTTTTATTTCTTAAATAAAGATTTGAAGCATCTGTTTACGTTCAAATGTGTCTTCTGGGGCTTATATCCGCATGTTTTAAAGGCTAAGTTAATACATGGTAACTTGAGAGATTAGAAATGAAGTTAAGCTTTTTGTTAAGCTGAAGGGCACTTCTATCATGCATATTTTATAAATAGTGTTGAACAATGTTACTGTGAGGCACAAATGAATACATGTCAGAAGACACAGCACAGAACATTCACATGGCAAAAAGTAGGTCTGATGTTGCAATATAATATCTAGAAATGGTTCCTGGCATTTAGTATTCTGGTTAAAGTCAAATTGCTTTTGTTAGTTTTTCTGATGTATTCTTAAAAATGACAACATTAGTGGGGACATTGCCAGTATGGAAGCCCTACACAAAAGAGAGTTAAAACAGGATGGAATCCAGTTCACAATCAGAAGATTGTAGTGTAATTAAGTTGTAAAGTAATTTGATTACCTGAGAGCAGGGTGGAGTCCTTGGAATATTTCCGACCAAACTAGGTATTCCTAACAGCTATTTGCTATTCTGTGTTTGATTCACCTGGATGAATTCCTTTCAGAAAGACATCCCCAAAATATTGCAGAATGCCCCATAGATGCCTCTGTGGGATCTATCCCTGGAGACCTATAGATGTACAAGTAGTAAGGAATTAGAAGAGCTTTTTAAGGATGATTTACAAAGTGACTGAGCTCCTGTGGATAGAGATTAAAGGTGTATATGGTGCTCAGTTTGCTAACATACCAAACTGACACCTACTTTATGGAAAGAAACAAGAGCGCTGGGTATCCATTAGCACCATGGATACAATAAAATGTCTCTTGCAAACAGTTTTTGCTTCTTTACATACTCCATGTGCAATGCTGAAGTACTTGTTGATACATTCTTTAGAAATGCTTAGTGACGCATCTATTGTATGTCATGTTGGTTTTATACTTGTAGCTGTCAAAGAATTTTCTGATCTCAAAACCATGGAATCTAATGAAAGCAATCAATTAGTTCTGAAGCAACGTATCGGTCTTCAAAACATAGATTCATTATATGTGTATATCTGTGGCGATAGCATCACTTGTATTAGAAGCTAAATATGTTCTTAGAATTAAAAGCTGTGTGGTCTAGTGGATAAAGCACAGGACTGATAGTTAGGAGACCTATGTTGTATTACTCTGCTGTTGACTCACTGTATAACCTTGGGCAAATCATTTGACACATCTATGTCTGCTACGCCTTGGGTAATATGATGAAGGTAACATCTATTTACCTTTGTGCTCACTAGAAAGGGAAGCTGTGTATAAGTGAGGTAAGAGCAAGATATATAAGTACAAAATATGATGTTTTTATCATTGGTATGAATAATTCTAACCTGCCAAATACTTTTCACATTTCTGCTTTCAACAAATACAGATTTTGGTAATTCTGACATTGTTTTGTTCAGTAAATTTCTCTAACTCCTCTAGCTTTGAACAAAAGTCCACTGGCGTAAGTGCGCATTTCTGTAAAATTTGCCCAGTTATCACAGTGATGGGCAAAATATAAATAAATATAGTAAACTATATCTCATTTCCCACCCTGCTGATGACCCTAATTCAATAACTCTTTATTAGACTGACTGAAACCTGCGGTTTGAAAAGTAATAAGTTTAATTTGTGTATTTGTGTTTTAGGAAGCAATTAATTTGCTTGAGCCAATGACAAATGATCCTGTGAACTACGTGCGTCAAGGAGCTCTGATTGCATCTGCTCTTATCATGATTCAACAGACTGAGATCACCTGTCCAAAGGTGAGCGCTAGGTTATGCATCAGCTTGTATGGCAAGATAATGAGATGATGATGACATTTCAGGGACCAGGTGTGGTAGGTGCTGCACATACATGTTGTAAGAGTGGGGTTCTCTACCTTGTAGAGCTCTTGATTGTAAGAGCAAAATTTAGAATAGTGCAAACTCCTGGCACTTTTGAATGGAAGATGGACACTGATTGGAACAGGTCAGGGAAACTGTCACTGTTTTAACGGTTGGTGTTATATAAGTAAATCTATATTTGCTCAAAAAAATTGGAAACCCTGGATAAGGGGATGAAAGCGAGATTGGAATTGTTAATGGGCACTTAAACTCATGCATGCATAGCACGTGTGAACATATTTTCTTCTCTTCTTTACTAAAGAGATTCTTGTTATGTATTAAGTGTTATATTTAGTACTGGGCAACGTCTGATGTACCTGCTATCAGGGGATGTCCTGTAATGGTGCATAGTTGTAGTTCTGCTTCTGCTGCGGCTTGTCCATCAGTTTCGCTTGGGACAATTTTGATGTCTTAAGAAGTTGCAGCACTAAAGAGTGAACTCATTTTTTCAAAAATGAGTTTTGTCACTGAAAAGGCAAATGGGTTAATATGCGCTAGTCATTTTAAAACTAGATTGCCTGTGAATACGACAGGTAATATTATGCAAACTGCTGCATAGACTAAAAAATCCACATTAGCAGAATCAGACACTGACAACTTGGAGCTCCAACATTTGATCATCCCAGAGAGGTACTGATGCAGCAGGCCTTTGCTGGTTATACTGTATGCTGCTAAAACAGAACTGCCTTGTGCATGCTAACTTTCAATGGCATTGTTTTGCAGTGTAGCTTAACTTTGAAAAAAATCATCCTTTTATTGCCCCTTTTTTTTTTTTAATCGCACTTTGTTGAGAAAGCAGAAAGCTTTTTCCAGTGCAAACACACATTTAACAGTGAGGTCAGGGAGAGTAACTAGTTCCAAGGGAAATTCCACAAAGACGAGGGTTTTTTAAAAATATTTTCAAGCACTTCTGTGTGTGTGCTGGGGATTGTGTAGATTTTGTTATTAGACATCACTAGTGTCCTAACACTATTACAATAAACAGTGGATTTTATTTGGAAGAGATTGAATGCATCACTGTTATAATTCTGCTAGATAAGTGTTTCCCAAATTTACAACATTCGCGTACCCCTTTTGAGACATTTGTCTTACTGGCGTACCCCTTCTCCGGCGAAGATAATTTTGATAACTGAACGCGTTATCATATTAGTTACAATGTAAACCTGTGTGTATTTCTATTGTACAAGTGTATACCATTCTTATATATTACATTTCAATGAATTATTTTCTGCTGCTAAAAAAACCCTATGATAAAGTTAAATAAAAAATTCTGCTGTGTACCCCTTGAAACCCTTTCACATACCACCAGAGGTACATGTACCACACTTTAGGAAACACTGTGCTAGACTATGCAGTGAAAAATAAAGTTCTAGCAAATCCCCATATCCTCTGAGACTAAATTATATGAAATAAATGTTTCTCTACTATGGAAATTAAACTCAAGAAAGGAAAAGTTTAGATATGATAAAGCAATCTCTAACTCTTGTGGAAGAATGGTCCAGAGGTCAGGGTTCTAGCTGGGGACTTGAGACCTGGGTTCAAGTCTTTGCTCTGCCATAGACGACTTGTGTGATCTTGGGCATCACACAGCTTCTGTGTGCCTCAGTTCCCCATCTGAGGATAATAATGCTTCCCTACCTCACAGAATGTTGTGAGGCTAAATACATTAAAGATTGTGCAGCACTCAGATACTATGGTGAGAGGGGTCAGATAATTACCTCAGGGTATGATTAGACTACAGATTGTAGTGTTTTTTTTTTATAGCACTTCCCAATTTAGCACAATAGTTTTTGCGCTAGAGCCTGGACACATTTGCAGTGCTTCTGGCGTCCGTGACAGTACTGGGATAGGGCAGGTATCCCAGCATTCAGCTGGGTGCAACGTGCTTTGCAAAGGGGGGGGGGGTTGAGGGGGAACTGGGAACATGTTCGCAGGGAGACGAGATCAGGCTGTCAGTGAGTTTTCGTTAGTGAAAACTGACAGGCTGTCTATTTAAGACACACAGCTCCGTCCACAAGCATTTTCAGTGTTTATTTGCTGTGAATTGTTGTAGAGAAACTGAAGAGGGACTTCCGCATTTTCCTTCCGTTTACAAAACAACACTTAACATGTCATTTCCCTTAAATGGCTTGTTGATTGCCTTACGTGGTTTGGAGGTATGCCAGAGATCCCTTATCGCGTTAGGAGTGATTACACTGTCCCTCTCACGCTACAGGGAATACGCTAAAAGCCTTCTGACTCTCGGAGAGATGGTTTTATACTTGCGCTTTGAAGGGTGATTAAATGCGCAAAATGTCACTTGCAAGTGTGTAGGGTCAGATAATTATAGCGCTAATTGAGGGTTTTAGTGCTGCAAAGCGCCAGTCTAACCATACCCTCAGAGAGATTCTGCATATGAACTACCTACTGAGTTCATTTGTAATGCTAGCAGGTTTTGAGCAGTGTTATGCAAAAGACTTTGGTGATTATTCAAAGAAAAGTGCAGCCAGGGAAATAACCTGCAAAATAAGATGTGTTTTAGGGTTGATGAAAATTGGGAGACTTCTTTACCAAAATGGGACTGAAAGCTCAGACTGTAAAGGTATATACCCAGATGCTTTTCCTGAGGTTAACAAACACAGTTGACCAGGCAGATGTAGGATGAGAGGCATAAAATTGGGGTTGAGTGGTTTATAAAACAAACAGGCGTACCATGTGACCATTCTATTTTTAAAAAGTGAAGTTCTCTTTATGAGCAGACATTTATGAATTTTCCGTTACTTTAGATTTAGATGGTAATTTAATTGGCCATGTCTAGAGGGGTAAGGGATGCAAGCAGAACCAAGATGCTTGAAAATAACAAGGGCTCCCTGAAATCATCAGCTAATTTTATAAACAAAACCCAAAGTGGATCAGCTTCACCCTTCTTCAAGGAAGAAGTTCAGCCAAAGGTCCTGGCACCCCTTGCCACTGATCAGACAACTATTCTAGGAGAGCAACCAAAGATGGCTTTCATGAAAGATTAGGGTGGTTTCTCCGTATGAAACCACTGAATGACAAAGGAACATTTCCTGACAGATGTAATAAATTGTGGAACGACCTACTAAAGGAAATGAGTCTAAGTGTCTTATGTGTTATTGGAAACTATCCTGCATTGCCAGGGAGGTGGACTAGATATCCTAGTTTTTCATCTCTATTTTTTATGGTTCTAGGGTAATGCGAATAAGAATTCTCTGTAGTTTATCCAGATGCACTGGGGTTACATTGTCAATTAAGAAGTTGTTATCCTTGGAAAACTTCTTCAGTGTGGTTTATTAGTCTGAAGAGAGATTCTTTTAATCAGATGTTAAAGATCAGAGTTCAAAGGGTGCCACCAAATTGTGGTGCATTTTATTTTGTTTAGATTCTTATACTGCTCTCATAGTTAGTCTGAGAGCACCCCCATTTCTACGCGAGCAGCTAAACATGTGCCAGACGTTTAGGTAAGGTTTCAATTAGAGTTTACAGAGGTGGACTTGATTGAGTTGTTAAGAACCTAAAAGTAAAGTCTTTTGTTAACTGTTGTGAGTACGTGCAAACA
Organism: Sternotherus odoratus; assembly: GCA_032164245.1. Taxonomy (NCBI): domain Eukaryota; kingdom Metazoa; phylum Chordata; order Testudines; family Kinosternidae; genus Sternotherus; species Sternotherus odoratus. The sequence goes on from JAVMKO010000009.1 coordinate 4,534,538, forward strand.
CTTTGTTTATAAGAGATGGAGGTTCATATGACGTACTCTAAAACCTTTCCACCGGTATCAGTAAGAGTCCTTCTGACTATATTTTTTTTAAAAAAAAAAACTTGAAATGTTTCATGTGAGAAGGTAGGAATAATTTCCCACCCAGCTGTGATTATAAGGGTTTGGGCTAGAATACTATTAGTAATAAACCAGTGAGACTACAATTTGAGTAGCTGGAATTTTACTTTTTTTATATGTGCCCTGAGATTTACATGTAAATGTGTATATACTGAGAAAGAGATGCATAGATCTTTTGAACGAATGACAGTGTAGTTCATAATAGGATATATAGTTAATCTGATGGGTGAACGATTAATCAGCTGAATTTTGCCATCGTATCTCACAAGTCTGATTTTTGAAGAGCGTGCATCCCAATGAACGATGAGTTGCTGTGTTGGTCTATTAGGTAGACTTAAGTGCAGGAGAAATGAAAGTGAATGTTGGCTTTAGCTTTGCTAGACTGTAGCCCAGGGGTGGGCAAACTGCGGCCCCAGGAGCCAGATCCAGCCCTCCAGATGTTTTAATCCGGCCCTCGAGCTCCTGACGGGAGCGAGGTCCGGGGCTTCCCCAACTCTGGCACTCTAGCCGGGGAGCAGGATCAGGGGTTTGCCGTGCTCTGTGGGTGCCATGGGTCCGCACAGTTCCTGAAAGCAGTGGCATGTACCCCCTCTGCCTCCTACATATAGGGGCAGCCAGGGGGCTCCGCACGCTGCCCCTGCCCCAAGCGCAGTGCCCCCAGCTCCCATTGGCTATGAACCATGGCCAATGGGAGCTGCAGGGGCGGCACCTATGGATGGGGCAGCGCGCAGAACCGCCTGACCCTGCCACTGTGTAGGAGCCAGAGGCAGGACATTCCACTTTTCCGGGAGCTGCCTGACATAAGCACTGCCCAGAGCCTTCATCCCTGACCCCCTCCTGCACCCCAATCCTCTGCCCCAGCCTTGATACATCCTCCCACCCTCTGAACTCCTCATTTCTGGCCCACCCCCAGCTGGTGCCCTCGCCCCCTCACACACTCCAACCCCCAATTTTGTGAGTATTCATGGCCCGCCATACAATTTCTGTACCCAGATGTGGTCCTCCGGCCAAAAGGTTTGCCCACCCCTGCCGTAGAGCTAGGGTAACGTTAGCATGGAAAAACTACTTTCATAGGAGCTTTCTAAAAATAAGGTGTTAGTTGCTCCTAAAGGCCAATGAAATTCAAGGATGGGAAGGAGCTGAGACGCAGAGGCCTGGGCTTGAATTTTTTTTTCATTTGTGTAGTTAATTCCCAGAGCTTCTGAAGTCCTGGGAGGAGAGAGCCCAACAATATACCATCTTGTATAAAGTCTAACATCTGAAAAACATGTACAGGCATGTCACGTCTTATGCGAGGGTTACGTTCTGCGATTACCGTGTAAAGTGGAAGTTGCATAGAGCCAAAACCCATTGAGTTTAATGGCGGGCGAAATCGCCCTACAGATATTTTACTTTTTTATGTAAAACCCTTTTTTTTTTTTTTTTTTTTTTGGGCCAGTCACGTAAAGCTGAAATCGCGCAGGGTAAATGCACGTAAGATGCGACTTGTGTGTGTGTGTCAGTGTGGTTCCCACTGTAGATGTGCATTCAAGACCAGATTTTTTCTGAATAGCGGTGTCTATCAGGGTGCTTCCATACTTTGGGACATAAGGGCAGGGCAGCTGTAACCCTCCCTTAGTTCACTCATACCGCTTATGGCAGCAAGACAAGCGTTCAACCCACTAGTCCCTAGCTCGTTCTAAACTTTTTCAAAACCTTCCAAAGTCTTCCAAACCACTTCCGATCTATGACCTCCATGAACTGATCGAATCTGTCTGGACCAAACTCTATTGGTCAGACACTGGCCCTGCCCCTTTTTCTCTGTACAGGGCTCCTTGTGTCAGACTCAGAATCTGTGGATTTCAAGCTTAGTCCACTGGAGAATGGACAGATCCCTCTGAAGAGACACGGGAGAATTGCATATTCCACGCAGATGCTTGGCATGCTTGTCCTCTGCTGGAATGCATGAAATGCAAGGCTGATGCTCCATCTTTTGAGTCAGTCCCTGAAGGTTTTCTCAGACCCAAGGAAATGGACTCCAGATTCCTACTAGTGGTCAAACCGAGATTGCTTAGTGTCTTGTCAAGCAGAGAGGCAATGCCTAAAATTATCATGGAGAAAAGCTCTGGCACAGACATTGGCTCCAGCATTGAAACCAGCACCGACACCTCTGGTATGGAAATCACGTCCCAAGAGGGGCTGCTCTGACCACCAGTGCAGAAGCTTGAGAAGGATATCCGTGTCTTTCCATAAGGGCAAACACTGCGGAGCCGTCAGAAAGGAGTACACCAAGCCCCACACGGTGTTGAGAATTGGTGAGAGGGGGCCGGTGTGGGCCAACCAGTATCAGGTTCTACACTTTGGACTCTCCACGGCACTGAGCGTGTTCACAAAATGCCTGGCAGCAGTGGCACCACATTTAAGACTCAAGGCATCCACATCTACCCATACCTGGCTGAACAGGGGCAGTCCCAACAGAAGACTGTGACAGCCTTGCAATACATCCTTTTCCTGTTCTCTCACCCATGTCTTCTGGTGAACTATGAAAAACCATTTCCTCACATTATCACAGATGATAAAGTTCGTAAGAGCTTTAACCAAACTAAAGATCGGCAAGCGTCTACCTGCCAGAGGACAGATTCCAGTCCCTCTAGTAAGTGGTAAAAGACCTGTGAGCTAGTCCGACAACAGTAAGTTCATCCTTGTGACTTTTAGGCCACATGTCGGCATGCACATACATGATGCTGCTTGCCAGATTTCATCTACGACTCTTACAATTGTGGGTCCCCTTGCAGATGTCTCACAAACAGGAGGATCAGTCTTCCCTCAAGTCCCATGAGAACTCGCTTGGTGGCTAGACTCAGTAATTGTGAGAAAGGGGTGCCATTCTCTGTTCTTTTCACAACAATAACTTATGACATCAGGAACCCACTTGACCCATCTGCAAATGCAAGGCATATGGTCTTGAGACAACTTGAAACTTCACAGGTACATCCTGGAGCCAAGGACTATCAGTCTGGTCTATATAATGTTCCTGCTGTTCCACACTCAGGATTCCACACACCTAACCTATCTGATTATTTTAACAGTTGTCTTTTTGAAGCTGCGCTCACTGGGAGGAAAGCAACTTTTGACATCTCCAAAGCTTTGTTCTATTAGTTCAACAGAAACAAGCTTTCAGGCTCTCTCCCCCTACCTCTCTATGGCCATATCATGGACATCAAGAGGTCAGGCTATCTTGTTACAGAGACTCACGCTGCGTGATCCACTCACCATTTCCACCTGCTATTATTTGGCTGGTGAGTCTCTCCTTGTGAAAGCAAGGCACTGTCAGCATCTTCCACCTGCTTCAGAAATGTGCCAGTCTCTGAGCATCTTAAGGCAGCCATGAGGAGCAGGTCACTTCTTTTGTTAAACATTATACACTTGACATGGCAGCCTGGTTAGATGTCCAATTTGGGAGAGCAGTCCGGTTACTATTTGACACAGCTGAAACTCCTCACTTTGGCTGTCCTGGGGGACACCTACAGTCAGATCCACGATGACACATGCTTGAAGAAGAAAGAACGGTTACTTAACTTTCAGTAACTGTGGTTCTCTGAGATATTGTATTCAGTGTAGATTCTGTCCCTGCTTTCGCAGTCCTCAGCAATGTGGGTTTGAATTGAGGGACCTGAAGGAAAGTTATGGCTGTTCCATCCTTCATATGGGAGCATGAGGCACCACATGTCCAGCCCCAACAGACACCGCTATTTTAAAAACAACCGCTTCCAGTCATATGCCTCCACAGTAGGTTCCACACTGATTACAATCTCTCAAACAACCCCATTTACTGTAGGGTAACCACCTCGATTCAAAACTACATTTCCAGCAGCAGCCCTGGGGAGTATGAATGGTTCTCGACGTAGTTGCTGTAAACTACTAAGCAGAGTCTTGCTTGAATGGCATCATGGTTATTCCACAAGCCTTGTTTGTTAAATGAGTTCATCTACCTAGTTAATTGTCTTCTGTTGCTTGGAACTTGGTGATTGTTATAAATTATATTTTCCCTCATCTCCCTCCAAGTGCTTCTTACAAACAGTATTTAAAGCATTATCTAAAAAATGTTATGTTGATGGCTTAGTCTTGAAGTCTTATCTCAAAAGCAATCATCTTTTGGCACTCTCAGTAGAGTGGGGCAAATCTGATTTTTTTTTTAAACCAAAAATTCTGGGGTTGTGTATCAGAACAGTACAGAGATCCACATCTGCTTGTTGCATCATTGCATGAAACCCACCTTTTCACTTACCCATGAGATTGGATTAAATTCTGTTTTGGAGGTTGAGTATGCTGTAGTTTATAGCCCTATCTGCAAAATTTGTAGTTTGTCTCCTCTAATGTTTGTTGTGCTGTTAGTTTTATGACCCTTTCCATCTCTTGGGGAGTAAGCACATTTATCACCTAAACACATGCATAAAGCTGTCTCTAACAACCCCAACAACAAACTCTTAGATGATCACTGTTTCTATCTCTGCATGGGACAGCTTTGAGTGGGAGAGGAGGCTGCCTAATGGAAATACAACTTATGAAAGCATCACGCGCATTCTTCTGGCAAGTGGACTTCAGTAGTTTAAATAAAATCTTGGCTTTGTTTGGATTTCTCTGGAAATTACGAACTGTGTAGCAAAGATTGTGCAAAACTGAGGTTTCTTTGGAGTCGAAACTTGAATTTTTTCTCCTTGCTGGGTGCAGTGCTGGGAAAATATCCAACAAGCTTTTTTAAATCTCTGCTGTTACGTGCAAGTGTAAAGAACCAAACTAGCTATGTACCAGCATAGCACAGAACTCCACTTCTCTGTCTTGAATGAAACCTACATTCTTACTTAACCAGGAAGGCAGCAGGAATGGATTTGTGAAACACAACAATACACGACAGATACAATGAGAACATAGCAATACAAATATGTGACAACTTAATTATGTGTGTTAGTAACCTGCAAGGCTGGTTAGGAAAGCAAAGGGGGAGAAACACCACCTATCTGACATGTTAAATCTGATTTACTTTGGGTTAGCTTCGATATCTTCACAGAATCAGACAGGACAGAGTTCAGAGGAACACAACTTTGGTTTGTTGCATCTTATTCTGACCATTCCTAACCCTGCTACTAGAACTTCCAGGCCTAGTGCAAGCACTTTCAGAACTCTGACTTGAACGTGTGTGTATATATCTATATATCTATATATATATCTATATATATATATCTATATATATATCTATATATATATCTATGTATATAGATATATATATAGATATATATATAGATATATAAAGATTTTCTGCACTATATATATATAGTGAAGAAAATCTTTCTGGGGAGGTGTAAATAATAATAAACTCCCCAGCATGGAAAACCTGTGCTTAAAATAAAAACTTTCTATTGTAGGTCTCTCACAATTGCACTGTTCAGTGATGTAAGTCCTCCAGTCCTGGACTGTTACCGTGGCCCCTGTTATAGACCATTTGGCCATCAGATTTGCTTACCAGCCTCTTATAGAAGGATCTTCAGTGTTTGCACATTCTATTGTAAAGAAATTTTTGAAAGCACTAAATATGTATTTTCACCTATTTGTGAGTTGCCGCCTTGCTGTGACTTAAATCCTAACACTCACAACATTAATAAAATTGCCTTTTGAGAGGATGCTCTCTGTGTCCTCTATCTCTCAGATCTGTTCTGTGCAGTGATGACCTCAGCCAGAAGTGTCAGGGAGATCCAAGTCTTGAGGGCCAACCCTCTTTTATACAGAGAGCCATAAGGGGAAGGTGGCTTTATTCAGCATCCTAAATAGCTGACTACAGTGATTTCTAATTTCCATTTTAACCAACCCATTAATATCCAAATATTCTTGCCTAAACTTCACTTATCACCAGAAGAGGCTAGGTTGAATAGCTTAGATGGTACACTCTTAGCTTTTATTTAGATAGGACAAAGTCCATACGAAAATTGCTTGGATTAGATTTAGTTTATGTGGATAAATCTGAGGGGGATGGAAAGCAGTGGCATGCTGTCTCTGATCAGGGATTTTCTGATGGATAAAACTTTGTCTGCTGTCTTTTCTATTAGGCATTGTAATAGAAAAGGTTCTTCTTCGTACATAAGCGTTACAATCACCTATTTTGCAGGTGTCCCTGTGTCAGAATGACTTAAAGCACATACTTCACCTTGTCTAAAGCAACTTCTCTAGAAAGTCTGATGAATGGTTACAGAGAGATGCATTTCTGCTACCCAGTTTTCTATTTATATTCTACTTTATGAAGCATTCCTCTAGATTTGACATCTAGGTCTGATTCCCAATGCTGGAGAACAATTAACTGGCATTAACAAATCTGTAAAGGCGGGAAGTACAAGAATAACGAATGAATCTCCCCAGCTGTGGGATCTGTAGGGACACTACTCATAGGAGAAGCTCTTCAAGCAATAAACTTGTATTGATCCACCCATTTTCAAAACCTTACTCTTTTCTAAGTCTGATATGGATTATGACTACATGGAAACGAACTGAGGTTGGTTGGAGCCACAGCTCCCTAAATAATCTTGAATGTTTGGTTGGTTCTGTGAGGGGGGTTGTGCACATTACACTGATTGGCTACAGCTGTCTTCAATGTGCTGTTACTGCTCAATGACTAAGCATTCCCTCCTTCATAGTAAACAATCTTGCATAGTCTGTTTATTATGTATGATGATCATTAAATGGGGAGCGGGGGAAGGAAATGATTTTCGTTCATTTAAAAAAAAAATGTATTTACCAGGAAGTTAGTTGCCAATGAACCATTTCATCTAGTGTTGTATCAAAAAAGTCAGAGTTCTGTGTTTGTTCTTGTGTTTGAAGTATTTGTCCTCAGGTGTGTGAGCCTGGATTATTTCCTCAGCATTTCCGATATTGCTTGTTGGTAGTTTAGCTTTCAGTGAAATGATGGCCTATAGTTTTGGCCTTTTTTAATTATCAAGACAGTAAATTGTTGTATATTGTTACCAGAGTTTAAATGAGTCACTGCTGAAATATTTTGGGTTACTTCCAGGAGAACATGAAATAAATTTTGAGCTGATCTTTCTAAATACTATAAAACTTGAAAGTGCTGAGAAATACTACAGGGGTGGGAAACCAAGCACCTTGGGGCTTCATACCACAGTTTAAAAAAGCTATTTAATAACCATCATGTGCTGCTCATTGTGACATCTGAGAACATGATTTGAATTGAAATCTAGGAACAAATTAAAGTAAATTGCCCTCCATAGTCAGCACCTAGCTACCTCACTGTACTGCTCCAGTCCATCATGAGAGAAACCTCCCCAGCAGGAGTCGGTCAGTTCTTGACCAAACAGATGTATCTTGCATGCATTGTGAAGGTCAGCCAACTCTTGCCCTTGTAGATCTTCAGCTGGGAGCCTCTGACTGAAAACACCCTGATGGAGTCCTTCTGTGTTCGTGTCTAGAAACTGCCAGCAAAAGTGCCTCAACCCAAATACTACTGAGGATGACCATGCACATAATCTGTCAGGTCAGCTCTTGGATAAATATTTTGGGTAAATGTCACCCATAGTATTTACCCAGAATGGCTCCTCCAGTGGTAGTCAGTGTCTTGCATTTCAGATAGTAACAGCATAACAACTTGATCTGAAATAGTTTCATTCTAGCTATTCTACATTAGTTCATTAACAGCTGCTCTGTGCCCATTCCACACAGGCCGTATTGTTTCATATGGAGGTCTGGTATAAGTGGCCTGATAAAGTTAGTGACGGCAAGATGACTTTTATCCTAGTTTGGTTCCTTGCACTCCTCATGCCATGGCTAACCCTGCCGGACTGGCACTACTCCTGTGATGGCATTGCTCACAGGTTCTTGGTTCAGGCTTGGTGCTAATGCATTTGATTCATATGTTTTAGTTAATTAAAAGAAATGTATTCAATGTACATGAGTGTCAGCGGCATAAACCATCTACGGATAGTGTGTGACTAAGGTTTGCTGGACTTTGATGCACAGCCGGAAGTGAATAACTTCCTGCCCCTTCCCCAAGATCTGCCTCTCATTTCCCAAACCAGGCCTTTTTGGCATGTACACAGAAGCAAGTCGCTGTCAGACTTCAGACGCCAGTGTGAACATTAGCAGTTCTGCTGAACGTCTCTTTGCTTCATCCAGGATCTGTTTCTCTGAAGATTTGATTACGGTGTAAATTTCAGATTACAGCCCATGTGGCTAGCAAGTTTGCAGAGCTTTGTAGCAGCCGTCAGTTTTTATAAATAATCTGAACCCAAAAAACTGGGCCCAGAGCCACAGGAATGAGGTGACAATACTGCATACGAGAGGCAATCGAATACTCGGACTAGTCTCTTCAACATACTGTTCTGCTCTATTTTCTAGAGTTCTGCATAAGTCCCTGTTTGTTTGAGCTAGTACTGAAAGAGACCAAAACCAGGGCTTGCTGCTTCCTTTTGAAAACATTTGTTCACTTTGTCCCATTGAATGCCGTTGAAGCCATATTTCTTATAATTGAAAACCAAAGGTCGATTCCAAAGGAGAAAGCTGTTAAGACACATACTATCTCAGATCCTGTGACTAGGAAGAGCAATTAGAAATATTACACTACTAAATACAAACGGATGTCTTTTTGCAGGGCACAAGAGATCTGGCATAATAAACATGAGCCAAAGCTTTTATATTAAAAATAAATAAATAAATTCTAAGCCTTGGTACAAGATTTTACATTTATAAAACTCATAATAGCATAACAAAAATAAATAAAACATAAAATGGAGGGGATTTTTTGGTCCAAGGTATATATATATAAAATTTTTTAAATTGCTTCTTTATTTTAGCATTCACAACCTTAAGGAAGCTTAGATTCTTTCATGTGTTTTTAAAAACAATTCTCAGTAGGGGAATTGACCGAGGAAGAATCATATTAACAAGAACTTGACTTGTTTTACTGTTCTCTTGGGAAGAGTGAACAATAAGAGTAATTGCATCCTGCTGAAGTCTCTGCTTCTATCCTTGTTGAGAAATGCTTTGTTTAGCTGCATTGCCCTTTGTTTAAAGATGGCTGATCTGTCACTCGGTAACGAGTGTAATGTGTGTGGAGAACAAAAGAAAAGTAGCAATCGCTGTTTAACAAGTGGTGGTTACTGATATGAATGGGTGTGTACTTCATCATGGGTCCTTCATGAACAGGTGTGTCCTTCATCATGGTGATGGTCTACTCTAGAGCAGGGGAGCTCAACCTTTTTTCTTTTTGAGGCCCACCTAAGATGCTATAAAATCTCCATGGCCCACCTGTGCCACAACAACTGGTTTTCTGCATATAAAAGCCTGGGCCAGTGTTAGAGGATAGCAGTCAGGGCAATTGTCTGAGGCCCCATGCCACAGGTGGCCCTGCAAAGCTACATTGCTCAGGCTTTGACTTCAGCCCCAGGTGGTGTGGCTCAGGGCCCTGGGCTTCAACCCTGTGCGGCGGGGCTTCAGTTTTCTGCCTTGGGCCCAAGTGAGTTTAATGCTGGCCCTGCTTGGTGGACACCCTGAAACCTGCTCGTGGCCCTTCTAGGGGGCCCCAGGTCCCTGAGAGAGCGGAGATCTTCCAGGGGGGTATGTCAGCTGATCCAGATGTTCGCCCAATTCTACAAGCGGCTACATAAAAAGCACTACTGACGTCAGTACAAACTAACATTTCCTACAGAGACTTGTTTATACTGCTGTATATACTACACACTGAAATGCAAGTACAATATTTATATTCCAATTGATTTATTTTATAATTGGATGGCAAAAAGGAGCAAGTAAGCAAATATTTTCAGGAGTAGTGCGCTGTGATACTTTTGTATTTTTATGTCTGATTTTGTAAGCAAGCGGTTTTTTAAGTGAGGTGAAACTTGTGAGGGGAGGGCGCACTCAGACTCCTGAAAGGGATACAGTCGTCTGGAAAGGTTGAGTCGCTGGTCTAGAGCTCCTCCAGATTAAATGCGGTGACTTCTAAAGGAGCTGATTGCTATAATAATACAATTCTCAGATACAGATTTAATTGTCGGAAAGGCAAGGAAAGAGCATGGGGGTAAAAGATGTAAAGGTTACAGTGCACTTTCCCTTTAAGGCAGCTGTGCTTCAGACAACACCATGCATTATTTTTGTCTGAGAAAAACCTTTCTGTATGGAACACTACACTGGCAAAAGCACAGTGTCTAAACCAAAGCTTGACCCATCCACGATCACTGACTAAACTGTCTTTAAAATGAGGTGGCCTGAACCAATTTTAAAACTAGCTCAGGTGACATGGATATTTAGTTCCAGTGTAGCTGGGGCTTCGACAGACTTTCAAAAACACTAACTGAAAGAAAACAAATATTTGTTTAGATAGACATTTCCTTTGTAAGTATCAATGAATCAATCAGTGTTGAGAGGCAGCCTATCATGTTTGGAAAGAAACCATTGATCATTCCACAGTTCTCTAACTAGAGCTTTTCGAACAACTTCCTAATACCTCTAGTCCAGAATTTGCACCATGAAGTCATTTGCTATTAGTTAGGAACAAGAGTGTGATTCCTTTTAGCTCTGAAGTGTGGTGTTTCCAGTTTCAATGCTGCTTTGAGCCTCTTCAAACACTCATCAATGGGGGCAAGATCACTGATTGGTCTGGATTGTTTTCTGGAGAAGAAGGTCCTCCGGGAAATGTTTAAATGGGTATTGGGAAGTATGTTCTGGCAGGAAGTGATCATCAGCTCCTGATAGTTTTAAAACATTGGAAATCTGACTGTGGATCAGCTGTTGTTTCCGGCTACCTCCACAATAGCTGTACTGCCTTAGCAGATCTGTCTGCCCACTTATCTGCAGCTGTAGTGAATACCTGGTGTGACAAAGCTCCGACCTTGTCTCAGTGGGTCCCACGCTTCCTGGCAGATTACGCTAGCCTCAGAGGCTCACTGTGACCCTCCATGTAGCCCTTCTCTCTCTCTCTCTCTCTCTCTCTCTCTCTCGAGGCAAGGGTCACAGCCTACTGAGTCATTTTCATCATAAGCCAGCCAGGGAGGTGAGGAGAAACTACCCTCCCTTCCACAGTCTCTGTTGCCTCCCAGTCTCAGTGATGAGTCCTCAAACCACCTTCTAGTCAGGTCTGGGAATGAGTCAGGGAGGGGGGAGGGGGACCAGGGCCCATGCTCTACTCTGGGCTCCAGCCCAGGGACCCTGATAGTAGAAGCTCTTGGAAGCTGACTTTTTGGAAGGAGGCGAGTACGATTCCCTGGGCCACTTCCCCCCAGCAGCCCCCACTTCCTCCATATCTACATCACCCTTACCTCTGGGCCTCCTTCCTTGTGCCTGATAGGGTTTGTACTGCTCCGTTTCTCCAGCAGCGTGGCTTCCTCCTACAGCTTCTCACCCCACCCCCACCCGACTAACGGGGAGGCTTTTAACTAGTTTCAGCCAGTCCCTGATTGGCTTCAGGTGTCCCAATCAACACAGCTGTCTTCCCTGCCTTCTGGAGGAATCTTAATTGGCCCTAGGTGTCTTAATTGACCTGGAGCAACTGCCATTTGCTTACCCTGGTATCAGGGATTTGTTTAGCCTGGTGCTAATATAGCTGTCTCCCACTACTTTCCTATAGCCATCTGGCCTTGCCCCATCACACTGGAAAGAGAACTTGGGGATTGCCAACATAAAAATGAACCATCGGGGAAGGAGCCTCCTCAAACCACCTTCTAGTCATGTCTGGGAATGGTGGGAGTCTTTTTGATGGGCCCTTTTCAGTTCCTGGGGATGGTGGGCATAGATACAGATTGGGAGGGCTTGTTGCAGAAACAGGAGATGAAGGGAAACTTGTCCTACCATCAGATCTCCTGTCTACTCTGGAGATAGATAAAAGAATCCTAGTGGTGTGACTTGCCTCTTCCTACTGTGATTGAATGTGACTGACCCTTTACAGAGGAAGAACTCCCTGTTTTCTTTCACTAGCTTTTCTGTTACGGGTGGTATCAATATTTTAACCTCCTGTTTTCTTTCTCTCCAGGTCAGCCAATTCAGACAGCTCTATTCCAAAGTCATTAATGATAAGCATGACGATGTTATGGCCAAGTTTGGAGCGATCCTGGCACAGGGCATCTTGGATGCAGGTAACTTTCTTAGTATTAAAGCAGTAAAAAGTTCTAAGACTTTGATCAGGGTCACCGGACGTGTTCTCTGTCTCTTGAAGCCGATGGTGAAAAGGATTTGGAAGCCTGGAGCTCTGGCTAATCTAGAGCTATTCCTCATTACATGGGAGTTTCACAACTAGAGGTTTATCAGAAAGGGTATGATAGTTTCAGGGGTATCAGAGCTTCCATAAACCCCTTGTTTGTCAGGGGGTTTCACCTGACTGCAAAAATAAAACCTCTGCAACACAGTTTCACTGTAAAACTGTTCCAGACTTTAAAGGTAATCCTTTTCCAGATTTCTGCCCAAAGTGTCATTTTCCTTTGAATCCATTTATCATCCAGAGCCTTGATTTACAGTATGTAAGTGGTGTTTATATGTTGCTTCCTTTCTATTGTAAGTAGTTTCTACACAAGTCAGTTTGGAAACTCTCTCTCAGCTTTCTTCGGGTTCTGTGTTTAATATTTTTTTTAACCCCCATTAGTGAGCATGTTTCCTCATTGTTGGGGAAAAGGTTCAGAGAAGGAAGCACAATTAATTGTACCCGCATTATTGCAGAAAAGCCAAAGCTATTGTCATCAAAGGGCATCTGCTTCTTATGTCTGTAGCTTGCCAGTTTGGAGAATTTCATTACATGACTGCTAGTGACTAAGTGTTACACCCTGGATTTAAACTATTAAATCCTTTATAACCCCTGGTGCTGAACAACAAGACCTATTAAGGAAAGATTGCATGGAGAAAAGGAAAACAAATGAAAAGATGTGCCCTTTTCTTTCCCAAGAGCTCACTCTTGCCGGGCTCTTGTATTTAGTGATATCAGATGTTCCTCCTCCTCCTTCCAGTGCTTGCTTATGTCAGTTCCATTCTAGGTGTACACACCCCCATGTGCACAGTCGTCAGAGACTTTTGCCTTAGTGGGATCCGTAGGGTCTGCTGGGGTGCCCTCTGGAGTGCTGTGTTCATGCGTCAGTGTATCAGGCACCACTGGTCTTACGCTCTCTGTTCCTTCTTACCCCCTGGGGGGGGGGGTCACTTGGAGCGCCTCTTTCCCTTGCTTCACAAGTGGTCAGCATTTTGAAACGCTTGGGACATGCTCGGTATGCCGATGCCCCAGTACCACCAGTCGTCGGTCGCCGCATTGAACAAACCTCAGTGGGCATTGGCAGCACCGGGCTTGGTTCAGGATGTGCTGCAGTGGAAGAGCAGGTGCCCACCCCGAGACTCCTCCTTCCACTGCGGGGGATGATGCCCCGGGCCCTCCCCCTATAGTTCAGTGATCCTCTTCTTTTCCAGACGAGGCGGTGGTGGGGTCCTCCCAGGCTAGTCCATCGGGACCCTTCAGGGACCCCTCTTATAAGCAACTCCACGTTCAGGAGGTAAACAGCCTACTACAAGTGGGGGCGGTGGAGGAGGTCTGTAGAACGCGCAAGACATTGTTACGGGGCAAGGCCTAGGAGTAAGAGTCGCTCCCTCAGCCCCCCTCCTGGAATGGGCACTGAGCCATAAACAGCGCTCTCAAGGTAACGGCAATTCGTTATCTTCTGGGAAGATGAGCTCAGAACACAGTCCTGCAGTTCTCTGCTGTGTTTTGTCTGCCTTCTGCTGCTCTTTCTCGCTTTGCTATCTGTATGTGCTTGAAAGCAAGTTCCCAGCTGTATGAATGTTTACCCCGTCTGTGTGAGAGCAAACGCGTGGGAAACTAATTGGGGAAACTAAGGTAGAAGTACGTAGTCATTGAGTGTAACCAATCAATTGTTGCTTGCAAATGAGATATGAATATGTATGGGATGCAAATGTGTGAGTGTACTTAAGCCCACTCCTGTGGGCTATCTTTGGGGCTTTCTTTCTTTCTTTCTTCCCGGCTAGAGCTCCGAAGAGTCGGGCACTCCTTCTGCGGTCCCGCTGATCTGATAAGCCCCCTCAGCACTGAGGACCGGGACCTTCCAATAAACTCACCTACTTTATTTACTTAACCACGTGTGTGTGCCTTGTCTCGCAATCTCCAAAGTACCTCACAACAAGGTCCCTCATGAAGTGAGGGGGGAAAGGGTTCTATTCCCGCTTTTCTGATCCCAAAGGCAAAAGGGAGCCTACATCCCATTTTCTACCTGCAACGCTCAACAGATACCTCAAGAAGTCAAAGTTTTGCATGGTATCCCTGGCCTCCATCAGTCCCTCCCTAGATCCAGGAGACTGGTATGGCGCTGTCAACCTGAGAGATGCTTATTTCCATATCTCTATCTTGGCAGGACACAAATGGTTCCTTCATTTCGTGGTGAGCCAGCTCCATTTCCAGTTTACGGCGCTCTTCCTTGGCCTATCCTCGGGCCTTGCTGGTCTTTACAAAATGCATGGTCCCAGGAACTACTTACCCGGGGGTCCAGGTCTATCCTTATCCCGACAGTTGACTCACGCAGATCACGGGATCACATTCAGAGCAGCCTCGATCTGGTGTGAGCCACATGCCACAACTTGGGCCTGCTAGTAAAAGAAAAGAAGTCAACCTGTGTGCCTGTGCAGTGGAATAGAGTTAATTGGGGTAGTTCTCGACTCCACGTGGGCAAGGCCATTCCTTCTAGAATACCACTTCTGAGCCATGTTGGACATAATCTCCAGGTGAGGGATCATCCACTCACCACCGCCCACATCTGCCTACGGTTGTTAGGTGATATGGTTGCCTGCACCTACGTGGTCCGCCATGCCTGGCTCCATCTCCACCCACTGTAGGGGTAGTTGGTGTCTGTCTACATCCCCAACAGCCATAACCCTGGGGGTCAAGGTGCAGGACCACACAGCACACGTCCCTGGAACCAGGAATGTTTTGGTGAATTGCCTCAGCAGAACCTTCTTGAGTGGTCTCTCCACCCCGGTGTGGTCGACCAGATCTTCCAAAGGTGGGGGCTTCCCCTGGTAGACTTGTTTGTGACTTGCCACAACAGGAACTGCCCCCCTGTTCTACTCATTCTGGGGGATCAACAGGGACTTCCTGTCAGATGCCTTTCTGTTCCCTTTGTCGGGTCTTTGATGTATGCTTTCCCGCCAGTGCCATTGCTCCACAAGGTTCTCATGAAGATCAAGCAGGGCAAGGACACGGTCATCTTGATTGCCCTGGCTTGGCCTCGCCAGCACTGGTTCAACACACTTATGGGCCTGTTGGTGTTTGCCCCAATGCTGCTGACCCACTGCCTGGATCCCCTCTCGCAGAATCATGGCTGGCTCCTGCACCCAAACCTGGCAGCGCTGCATCTCACAGCTTGGTTTCTCCATGGTTGACTTCTGAAGAGCAGGAGTGCTTGGCCAGTCTTCTTTCCAAAGCCTCATAAATCTGAGGAGGAACATAGGTTGCACTCCCTGGACATCAGGAGAGTGCTAGCCTTCTACATTGACAGGACCAAACCGTTTTGTAGGTCGACCCAGTTTTCGTCGTGGTAGCAGGTAGGATGAAAGGTCGCCCAGTGTCCTCCCAGAGGATTTCATCTTGGATCACCACCTGCATCCATTTCTATTATGATCGGCTGAAGGTGCCTCCGCCGGCAGTTGTTACCACGCACTCATCTAGAACACAGGCCTCTGCGATGGCCTTCTTGGCCCAAGTGTCCATTCTGGATACCTGCAGAGCTGCTACCTGGTTGTCTGTTCACGTTCACATCTCCCTGCATGCTTACCCAGCAAGCTCGAGACAATGCTGGCTTCGGTAGAGCAGTGATGCAAGCTGCATGACCGTGAGCTCCAAGCGCACCTCTAGGGATACTGCCTGTGAGTCGCCTAGAATGGGATCGATCTGAGCAAGCACTTAAAGAACAAATGGTTACCCACCTTTCATAGCTGTTCTTCGAGATGTGTTGCTCATGTTCATTCCATTACCCGCTCTCCTGCCCTTTTGTCGGAGTTGCCGGCAAGAAAGAACTGAGAGGGCGTAGGGCTGGCAGTGCTTGATATACGAACGCATGAGTGTGGTACTACAGTCAATCCTACGGATACTACTAAGGCAGAATGAAATGGACTTGAGCAAAGCAACTCAACGAGCAACCATTACAAAAGGTAGGTAACCTTTTCTTTCTTCCCCTTTGCCCCACAATTAAATGTGACTTCCATCTCCTGCCCTGTTGTACTAGGGGCCATTTCCACCCCTGAGTCCTCTCATCCTACTTCTGAAAGCTCCATTCACATCACATTTGCTGCAGCTTGTTCAGAGGACAGACACTGTCATTTATGTTTCAGGACTGTCGCTGGTAGGAGACACTGGCATCACTACAGTCCTCTTCCTTCCTCCGCCATCACCCCTTCTCCTCATCAGCCTGAGCTCCAGTAGCCTGGTTGGCACAAGACTCAAGGCTACTCACAAACTAGGGTCTCCTGTAGGGTAGCATGTTGCCATGAAGCCTCAGGCCAGCTGGGTCATAGATTTTCTTTCATAGATGTGGACTTGCCTTGAACTTTCTCTGTCAGGATCGAATTAAAAAATTCAGGTAAATCTTGTTCCCATCTTATTCCTTTATCATGAAGCAGTTGGGAAGAGAGAGAGAGGAATGGTGTATGTGTGTGAGAGAGAAGAGTGGGGGAGGAGTGAAAGTATGTGTGAAGTAATCATAGGACCGGAAGGGACCTTGAGAGATCATCTAGTCCAGCCTCCTGCACTCAAGTATTATCTAGACCATCCCTGACAGGTGTTTGTCTAACCTGCTATTAAAAGTCTCCAATGATGGCAATTCCACAACCTCCCTGGGCAATTTATTCCAGTGCTTCACCACCATGACAGTCAAAGTTTTTCCTAATGTCCAACCTAAACCTCCCTTTCTTCAATTTAAGCCCAGTGCTTCTTGTCCTATTCTCAGCGGTTAAGAAAAAGTTTTTCTCCCTCCTCCTCGTAACAAACTTTTACATACATGAAAACTGTTACCATATCCCCCCTCAATCTTCTCTTCTCCAGACTGAACGAACCCAATTTTTTTCAATCTTCTCTCATAGGTCAAGTTTTCTAGACCTTTCATCATTTTTATTGTTCTTCTCTGGACTTTCTCCAGTTTGTCCACATCTTTCCTGAAATGTGGCATCCAGAACTGGACACAGTACTCCAGTTGGGGCCTAATCAGAGTGGAGTAGAGAGGAAGAATGACTTCTTGTGTTTTGCTTACAACACTTGTGTTAATACAGCCCAGAATGATGTTTGCTTTTTTTGCAATAGCGTTACACTGTTTACTCCTATTTAGTTTGTGTTCCACTATGAGCCCCAGAGCCATACCTCCTCCCCCCGGTAGCATGACAGCAGTCCTTTCTGGCTGGATAGCTTCCTCAGTTTTGGACGTCTCCATTTGAATACTCTCAAAGCGTGTGTGAATTCAAAGAAAGCCACGGGCTACAATTTTCATAACCTGCTACCTCATTCACCGGAGACTCTTCAAAAAGAACATATGTTAATCCCTGAGTTCCCTTTATCTTTGCTGCTCCACTAGAAATGCTTATCAGGGGCAGGGAGTGGCAGAGACTGAAACTTGAATCACTGTTACAGGCAGAGAAGCTTAGTGTCATCTGCCATAGCTGGTACAGTTGAAACTGTAATTCCTTATTGGAAGGAAAAGGGGAGCAAGTCTATCCCAGCGACAAGGCTTTGAGACCGAGGGCAGCACTTTCAGAGTGTTGGGGGGTGGGGGTAAGAGAAGCTGTCAGGCTTTTTTTGCTCCCACAATGAAGTAGTCATTAGACTTGTGGTGTGGCATGGGGGGAGGGGGTCCGGCTGAAGTGGAAGTAAAGAACTTGGTCAGCGTTTAATTGTTAGGTCTAAGCAGCTGCATTTTGCTAGAGGCTTGCCTTGTTAGATGGCATAAAAAAAAATCCATACACTGAAACTGACTAGATTTTCTCCTTAAACCCCTGAGCTTGCGTAGTCTTTTCCTCTCTTGTCCTTAGCTGACAAGGGTTCTTTCTCTGTCCCTTCCCAAATTGACATACAGTATCTGAAAAAATATATATTAATAGGTTCAAACTCCAGGACTGAACTTGTGATCTCTTTTAGACCTCTGAGTTTAATCTACTTTAAGAGATCCTTTGTGCTCTAAGTTAGGGTGACCAAATGTCCCAATTTTATAGGGACAGTCCCAATTTTGGGGTCTTTTTCTCATATAGGCTCCTATTACCCCCCACCTGGTCCCAGTTTTTCACACTTGCTGTCTGGTCACCCTACTCCAGTGCTTCTCAATTTTTTTCTGTCGTGCCCCCCCTAGGAAGAAGAAAACATTTCGCGCCCCCCCGCTCCTCTCCGCCCCTCGCCGGCGCCGGGCGCCAGCCTATATCTAGGGCACACGGCCTGGCGCGCCCGGCCAGGATGACAGGTGGGAGGCGGGGGCGCCTCGCCCGGGGGATGTGCGCCCGGCCGGCCGGTGACTGAGCGCGGCTCTGCACCGGGCTGTGCGCTGCGCGGGGCCCGCGGGCGGGCTGGCGGGGCGATGCTGCCGTGGCGGCGGAGCCGCAGCAGCCCAGCAAGCCGCAGGGCTACGCGGTGAGGCTGCGCCGCGCCGCGCTCGGCTCGCTGGCCCGCGCCTGCCCCGAGCGCGCGCTGCCCCGCGTGGGCAGCATGTTCCGCTCCAAGCGGCGCATGGCGCACGTCAAACGAGCCCCCCTTTACGGAGCCTCGCGCCCCCCCTGGGGGGCGCGCCCCACTATTTGAGAAACACTGCCCTACTCTAAGTATCTATTCTGGTTTTAAATCTCCCCCTCGCTATGAGTCGGGAGGAAACACCAGCCAAGGTCAACAAGCCAGCATTTATGCAGTGCCTCCAAAATGCATTTTCTGCTCTGGTGGTTGGCTCACAAGCAGATGCTAATTAAATTGCTCCTGAGTTAAAATTAACAGCACTGATAATCCTGATATATATAATTATATAATTCTGAAGGTTAAAAATAAAAGGTTGGAAAATAAAATTCCAGTAGCAAGACTAAAACAAGATTAAAGTTGCTTCAGCAATGTGCAGATGGTTGCTTTTCACAGTCTTATCTTATGATGGTATAGACAGTAACACAATAAAGTAAAAGCTTAAATTTACAAAGGGAGCAAAGGCTAGAAACCATGAACATGCACTGTCTTTATTTGCAGGGACTTTGTGTGCTTGTACAGTGCCTACCACAGTGGGGTCCTGATCTCTGATTAGAGTGTCTAATGGCTGCTGCAGTACAAATAATTGATGATAATAAACCAAAGGGAGGGGAATTGCAAGAGAGCAGTGAGCGGAGCACACAGGAGGCATTGAAGACAAGATGGCGTAATTCTCTTTCCTCAATAAGAATACAGCACCGTGTTGTCTCTTTTCAGAAGGCCAAGGAATGAGTGTGAAATCTTGTGGCGACAACAGGCAAGCCCCAGAGAAAGTGGGTGTGCCGAGCATTGGGATGGCACAATGCAAGAATCCTAGATTTCACTTTAATTCTTTGTGTGTGTGTGTTAAACAGTGGTTTTCCCATCTTGATCAGGAGCAGCAGATCTGATCTTAATCTCCTAAAATATTAGCAAAAATCGATCTCATCATCCTTTTCTTCTCTCTCAAACTTTGGCAGCAGCAGCACTGAACAGCCCCACTACAGGTGGCTACTTAAGCAGGGCGGAGGAATGTTGATCTGGGCCTGGGAATCTGTTATAAATTGCACTGCACTGGGAATGAGTGCTTGATTGTATTTTAACACAATTAGCCTCTCTGCACCTGGCCTCGTCAGCGGTAATGGACTTGCCTGTTGCCCTCTTCAACTCAATCTGCTGAGCCCATCAGAGGACTGAAAATCAGATTAACACTTTCGTGCTCTGCCTGCAGCCCTAGCCTTCTAGTTCAGTTTCTAGCTGAATGTTCTGCACTGCATCAACATGTTGAGTTGTTTTGGTCTCTGCTTTGCAAGTACAAAGCTAAAGA
The DNA here is from genome assembly GCA_032164245.1 of Sternotherus odoratus. NCBI lineage: Eukaryota > Metazoa > Chordata > Testudines > Kinosternidae > Sternotherus > Sternotherus odoratus. The sequence goes on from JAVMKO010000009.1 coordinate 4,554,676, forward strand.
CTTGGTTGTCTGACGGAGATTTAGCACAAGCGTGTCTCTGCTGCTTAACCTCTAGAAATTACTGTCGAAGTAGCTGCTGTTTACATTTTTTTTCTACTGGGATGAATAAAAGCATAGCCATATTTCATCTGTAGGACAATAGCAGTTCAGGACATAAGCCTTAACATTGTAAGAACAGTCCTAATAAATGAATATCCTAGAAAACCAGATACACAATCTGTGTTTCCTGTGATCTGTCGGTGATTTGTATGCTGAAATTGGCTCTACCACTGTTTGGTCATGTGCTGACTCTTTCTCTTTCCATACCACAATTGAAGTGTTATTGTCTTGATGCCCTCTTGACAAAATTAGTTTTCCGGAGGCAGGTAGGGGCGGGGTTGTTTCCCCACTGGTTCCATGTTGGGACAATAAATAGCTGCCCAAAGCATCACTGTAAATTACATTGCCACTGGCGGTGGTGCATAACCTATGACCAGAAGGGGAACTGCTTCCCATAGGGTTTGCTCTTCAAGTTGAGTGTTGAGGACTGTAGAGGGGGTTTGTCGGAGCTCGTCCCCCCTCCAGGTCAGCGGGGGGCCACACCGCTTCACTTAGTCCTTGCACGGAGCCTTTGGGGGAATTGGTCCGGCTGCAGGAGTCCTGTCTCAAGCTGTCGAGCAGGAGGGTGAACACAGGTAATATAGCCCATAGATCCTGGGTCAGGGCAGGGCAATCGAGTCCAAGCTCAGGCCCTCAGGCAGGGACTGAGAAAACACAGGTAACCGAGTGAACAAGCCCAGGCCCTAGGTCAGGACGGGGCAACAGAGAGTTCAGGCCATCAGGCAGGGACTGAGCCAGCAGTTACATAGCCAGGCCCGTGGGTCAGGGCGGGGCAACAAACAAACAGTCCCGGGGTTCAGGCCCTCAGGCAGGGACTGAGCAAGCACTCTAGTAGCAAGGTCAGATTTCGGTGTATCTGAGAGAGGGGGGAGACAGCCACCCACAGGCGGGGTGCGTCCCATCCCAGGGCCCTAGCAGTGGCCACAGGCCCGCTGCTGTCAGTGGGGATCCTGGCCACAACACACTGACATAGGTTCCGATTCTGTTCCAGCCAGACTGGGTCGGCTGTCCCCGGGTTACTTCCCCACTCCCCCTCTGGAGATACCTGGGTCCCAGCAGTGTCCTCAGGGAGGTTGATTACCATGGGCCCCTCCAGGTAGCTGGCGAGGGTTAAGCTCGGTGACTCCTCTGGGTAGTGGGTGAGGGGCAGGCCCGGAGACTCTCAGCCCACTGGTCCAGGCTGAGGGTCAGCCGGTTAGGCCAGTCTCCAGGCCTGCCGCTGGTTGCTGGAGTCTCCCCGGTGGGAGCTGGGTCGGCGGCGTCTGACCTCTCCAGCAGCTGCCACCCAAGTGAGCTCGGAGGTGGGGCTCTTTTATACTTCCTGTCTGACCCTTGACCCTCTGGGGGGCGTGCTCTAGCTCTGCCCATTTTGGTGTCTGGCAGAGCTTATCCCTCTCCAGGTGGGCCACACGGCCTCCCTACAAGGACATTGTGGTTTAGTTTCTGCTATAGCTGTCTTTGTGGCAGTTGTTTGAGGCAGCTCATTTGAAGTGTCTGTGTTGAGCAGTGCTGAGCAGCGGACTGGCAGCCCTCTCCTAACTGACTGTGTTTGTGATTCTCCCTTTCTCCTCAGGGGGCCATAATGTAACTATCTCGCTGCAGTCAAGGACAGGACATACTCACATGCCTTCAGTGGTGGGGGTACTGGTCTTCACCCAGTTCTGGTTCTGGTTCCCCCTGTCACACTTCTTGTCATTGGCTTACACCCCAACCTGTGTCATTGGCCTTAACAAGGACCTTAAGGTATGTGCTTCCATGGTTGATACAGTAATCTGATGAGAGATGAAATAGTTTGATGACTGCAGTTCCGTAATGTTCTCCGTCAATAACCACCACTCATTAGTTTTCTGCGAGTTTGTTCACGAAGGGAATCTCACTACAAACAGCACAAGGATCAGGTGTTCCGCACGGTGCTGAAGAGTGTCAATAGCTGAATGTTTATAATGAGTTGTGACACATTATGAGTTGCTGGCCCAAAGAGAGCAAGGCCTTTCCTAACCATGTTCTTTTCATCACCAAGGGAATACAATCTGTAAGTTTTATCTTCCTGGGGTCCTTACATTGCACCAGTACTGTTATGTCTGGCCTCTGGTTTAGCATTCAGAAAGACATGGGGGTATCTGCTCATCTGTGGGGGGTCAGCCTGGTAGAGCCTTGGGCACCATCCAAGTTTGGGAACTCTTCTTCAAATCTGTTCCAGTTGAACCAGCTTCAAACAGTTTTCCTGGCCCTCATGCCCCAGGTGCTTACTATATATCCTCACCTTCTTTGGAGGAGGAAGAGAAATCATGGATGGGGCAGTGTTACAGCCGGGGGGATAGGAATACAGTCCCCATCATTGTAAATCTCTGAAGGAGTCCAGTTGTTTGAGGAAAGCGTTCCAAAGATACATTGACTGCACCGTGTCCATTGAAACACTATACTGTGCCTTGGTAACGGTGCATTAGGACCTCTTCATGGGCTGTAATATAGGATAGGATAGGAGATGGTTTTAGAACATATTTTGACTTTATCCACTGTAGATAGCTGAAGTGTGTTAGAAGCTGTAGCTGGAAGAGTGTGAGAAGCTAATATTAATCAGAGCGTCTCAATTTTGTTTGAGCCTTAGCGCAGACAGGGCTGATATTACCATGGGTGACTGGTGGGGTTTGAATATTCCGTCCCTGTGGATAGAGACCTGAGTATTAAAGATTGTATCATGTAAGCCCTTCAAAAGGTTACATTTCAAAGCTTCCCATTACAGAAAGCCTGGTGCCTCCTGGCTAAGGATGTGATGCTTCACTCTGTGGGTTTGAAAAATATGCCTAAAACATGGAAGGAGAGGAGCCAATATTTCACTCTGACACCAGTGAAAGTCACTGCTAGATCGGCACTTCGAGTTCATCTTGAATCTAGAGTGAAGGAAACCAGAATGTTTTGCAGTTTGTGCTGTAGTCTCCTTCTTTGAACTGGGAAAGCCCCATTGTGCACAGCAATCTTTTGCAGGCTTATTTATGTGCATTGGCGTATTGTATTCATTACCGGGTTTTCTCTCCTGCGCTGTATACATACCACTGCGGGAGATGAAACCTTGCAATTTCAGAGTCTCTCATCAGATGGCACAAGCTTCATTTGAAATATTGGTAGATTCCAGACCCACCAAACTGTGAAACTATGTAAACTATGGCCAGGAGGATCCAGAAGTGAGACTAGAAATAGGACACACTTTCTCGACTCCTAGGGAGAATAGGGAAAGGACCAATTGTCAGCTAATTCCTCTCCCTACATTGTAGCACTTCAAGGGCTATCTTCCCCGCAGCATGCCACGTATTTGACTCTCCCGTTAACACTGAAGGGATTGGGAAACAGGCTTGTTGCACTGTTGGAACAGCATAGACTGGAACGCCAGCAATGCTCAGACAGTACCCAGTTCCATCCCCTTCACTCCCCCACAGAGCGCTGTAGCCCAGCTCTGCTAGGACTTGGCTGAGATCAGCAACTTCACCCAGGAACAGCTGAGATGACTTTGGCAAGGAGATAGAGAAGCACTTTGAAGAATTCATTGTCTCCATGGCATCCTCCTCCATCAAGGGCCTCAGAGCAGCCGTGGTGAGCTCTGGACTCCTCACCACATCTGGATTCCAAATAGCCACAGTCATGGGAAGCTCCCTTTCTGTCTACTCTGCCCCCTCCTGTCAGGGTCAGACTTGGCCTCAGTAACCCCCGTATCCGTCCCCCTGGGTTAGCTAATGTAACTCCCTCCACCAAGAGATGAAGCCAGCAGCTGTTTGTTTTTAAAGGTTCCAAATAAAGCCATACAGGGCTCTGAGAATCTGTCACCCCCTTGCTCTGCTATCCGCACTGGCTCCCTGTGTACTATGAGTTAAATTCAGGATTACAGTTATTACCTTCAAAGCAGTCACCCTCCCCCTCGATATTAACACATACTCTGGGTTAATTAATAAGTAAAAAGTGATTTTATTAAATACAAAAAGGAGGATTTAAGTGGTTCCAAGTAATAACAGACAGAACAAAGTGAATTACCAAAAAAAAAAAAAGTGCAAGTCTAAGTCTAGTACAGTAAGAAAATATAAAAAAGATAAAATCCCACCTTCAGATGTTTCTATAGGTTTCTATCGCAGACTGCATGCCTTCCTAGTCTGGGCACAATTCTTTCCCCTGGTACAGCTCTTGTTTCAGCTTAGGTGGTAGCTAGGGGATTTCTCATGATTGCAGCCTCCTTTGTTCTGTTCCACCCCCTTATATATCTTTTAAATCAGGCGGGAACCCTTGTCCCTCTCTGGGTTCCCACCCCTCCTTCTCAATGGAAAAGCACCAGGTTAATGATGGATTCCAGGTCAGGTGACATGATCACATATGTCAGTATAAAACTCCAAGCACTCATTCCGCCGACCCCGAATCACAGGAAGGCCTGCAAGCAAACAGAACCGTCCACAGTCAATTGTCCTGGTCGATGGGAGCCGTCAAGACTCCAAACCACCCTTAATGGTCCACACTTTGCATAATGACAATAGGACCTTAGAGTTATATTTGTTATTTCTAGTTTCAGATACAAGAATGATACATTTATACAAATAAGATGACCACTCAGCAGAGCAGGGGTGGGGAACCTTTTTTCTGCCAAGGGCCATTTGGGTATTTAAAATGTTGTTCGCGGGCCGCTTCCCCCCCCTCCCCCCTCTTCCGGAAGCCCAGGCTGGCAACAGGAGCTGAGACCCCGGCTGGCAAGGGGCCAGCGGGGAAACCCCAAAGCAGTGGCAGGCGGAGTGCTTAGCCCTGCACTGCTTTGGGGTTTCCCCCGCTGACCCCTTGCCAACCGGTGGGTCCTGCCGCCTGCCCCAGTCAGCTCCCGCTGTCAGCCTGGGTGTAGGGGGTGATCTTGCTTTACCCCTGCCCAGCCTCCCCCCAATCTAACTGCATTCCCTCCCCCACCCCTGCCTGGCCCGGCCCATGCCACCAAACCTAACCTCCTCCCCCCCCCGCCCAGCCTGGCCTCCCCCCCCACCCCCTTCACCGGCGGCTCCCCCACCCCATGCAGCCTAGTCTCCTGCCCCCCTGTCCGCCCAGCCTGGCCTGCCCCCCCCCCTTCACCGGCAGCTCCCCCAGGCGCTTCCCGGCCCCTTAGCTCAGTGCAGAGCTGCGCGTGTACCTGGCTGGCGGCTGCGGCGCGTCTTCCGCCGCAGCCCGCTGGCTCCCCGCGCCCGGCCTGCTGCGAGGGGGAAGGCACCGGGGCCGCTTCCCCGCTGCCGCCGCCGCGCCCGGCCTGCTGCGAGGGGGGAGGCGCTTCCGCCTTCCCCTCAGCCGCACCCGCTGCCGCCGCCTCACCGCTCCCGCCACGCCGCTCTGCCCGCAGGCCCGGCGACAAGGGGGAGTACGGCCTGTTGCCGGCCCTGCTCCCACCGCCACGTTGGTCCAGCCATCTCTACGGCGGAGATTTTGGAGAACCGCCTGCGGGCCGGACCAAATGACTTGGCGGGCCGTAGGTTCCCCACTCCTGCAGTAGAGGATAAGCTTTGTAATGATACCTTACAAGAGACCTTTTGCTTGAAGCATATTCCTGTTACATTATACTCACGCTCATTAGCATATTTTCATAAAATCATATAGAGTGCAATGTCACAGCCGTAGTATCAGAGCACCTCTCAAATACTAACATAGGCCACTCAGGGAATTGGTGGCAGTACTGGGATTTCATCCCAGATCTCTTGAACCCATGCCCAGTGCCACAACCACAAGGCCATCGTTCCTGCCTCGGCTCTTTGGGGCTGTCAGCTCTAATTGTGCTCTAATTCCTTGTGATTATTTTTTAAGGTGCACAAAATTTTTCAAGTTGAACAACTCAATTTTACTGGCTGAAACCTTGTAGGTCAGATAGCTTTCAACGCTCATTCATCTTGCCTCTTCCAACTTTGACCTGCTCTGGCACTGAAGAGGTGTGTTGGGAAGGAAAAGCAGCTTAGATACAGTGGTGGTGAGTGCAGTATAAATATTTGGATCACTAGATGGGATCGCAGTTGAAGAAAACTGTCGGGCTGTATCCGACGTGGGGAGTGTGATGTAATGTGAAACCACGGAAACCTGTGCTGTCGTCTTGGAAGAAGTGAATGGCAGAAGATGCGTGGTCTAGTCTGCCGTGCACAGAGAAAGCTGATCCTGTTTTAGGCCAGTTTTGTGCGAAAGACAGCCGCAGCGAAACCATGACCGCATCATAACAATGAATTAAAAGCTGGACGTACAGAGTGTGCAGTAAGCTGGAGAAGGAGAAAATGCCGTACCAGAGTTGAATTATATCATAATTGAATAACGATATTATAGTTGAACATTTGCCACGGATGGCAGCGTCTCAGCTTCCGGAGGGGGAAAAGGGAAGCTTCTGTACTTTAGATTATTTGTGTTTATCTTTGCAAGGAGGAAAATGCAACCAAGGCAGCTATTCTGCTGTTTGGTTCCTTCCCTTTACTTTCCTGTAACAATTCTTTCAAAAGTCTGTATTTTTTTTTTTAGATGCCAAAAGTCCAGTACAGATCCAACTGCAAGCCCTCTACGTTTGCGTATCCTGCCCCTCTGGAGGTACCAAAGGAAAAGGAGAAGGAAAAGGTGGGTAAGCTGATCAGCTGACTTCTATACACTGCGTGGACTCACCCACTATGAATATTAACCTTCCCAGCAGTACCCCATGGCAGCCTATTCCTTCAGGGACAAAGAAAAGATGGTCAGTTGCTAGTATCTCGGAGAGTAAATATGACCTAACTCTGGCTGTGTAGCAGTGTTATTTTCTTCCCTGATTTCTTTCCTTTATAACAGCAGTTGCACTCAACATACCTGGACGCTGTCTTGTTGCCACATTAGCTTAGTGAAATGGGCGAGGGTGACCATAAAGATTGCCCATTGATTTTAATTCATTGAGGTTACCACCTTTCTCGCGCTCTCATTGGTGAGTCTGGAATTCACTGGCACCTTCCTTGACTAGCCGGATGAGTAGGAGAGCTGTTAAAGGAGTATTTACCATGGACATATTGCTCCTTCTCACGTAGCATCTTTTTGTTCTGGAGTTATGCAGCACCGAGTAGAGTGAGTCTGTGACTAGGGCTCCTAGGTGCCATGGTAATACAGATAATAAATAACAGTCCCATTAGCTAACACAACGTATGAAGCATTCATGGGCAGAGTCTGTGGGCCCGTGCGCTGCAGAACGGTACATGGAGAAATGGTAACGTCCAGGTAAGAAAATGGAGCCTCAGGTGGTCGTCTCTGGCAGCACAGGTGTCCTAACACAAAGAAGGGCAGCTTGTGTGCCCGTAGAACCTGATCCTCACCATCCGTGGCTTGACTAGCAGGCGGAGCAGACCTGCCGGCCGCCAGAGAGAGGCAGCAGAGGTGTGTCTACTCAGGCGCGTCTTGCTAAGTGTGTGGCAGCTGGTGGAAACTGCTAACAAACCCGAACACTAGAAGTGATTTTGACAACAGAAGCCTGTAGAAATTAGTCCAAATGAAGGATAATAGACTACTACCAAGCAGCTGGTTTTTGCCTTGGGATTGGACCAGATTGTGCACAAAGGCAAGTAATATCATAAGAAATTTCACAGTGGCAGGTACTTCTGGACATATCCCTCCCTTTCCAAAATTCAAATCCTGGGGCTGATTCTGGTCCACCCTTAGAACACCTTGATATGGCACCTTCAGACTCCACTAGAACCTCAGAGGAATGGATAATCTTTCCAGCAGCAGGAACAGATGGGCAGGGCTGACACAGGGCTGCCTGCTGACCCTGTGGTGGTGGTTTTGTCTAACAATGATTGTTGAGAAGGAGAAGCTGTGGACACTTAGAAGTTCAGCACAATTGTTTCTTCCTCGGGTGAAACTTCACATCCCGGGCAGTTGCAGTGTGTCTGTCCATGTGTGCCAGTGACACACAACGGCTGTGTGATTACAGTAGTGGAGGAGTGGTGAAAAGGATTATGACGATGTCAAGAATCTCTCTTTTGGCTTGATGTTGCCTTGCCAGTGAAACCCTGGGAGCTAACTTCCCTTGGTAAGAATTCCTTGTCACTGCTCAAATGTAAAGAAATCCCTGACTAGGGAAAATAAAACAGCACTGAGTAATCTCTAAATCAGGGAGCTTGCCCTCTCTTCACTTACGCAATCAGATCTGGTCAGTTTCCATAGCCCCCCTTTTCCCTCCTTCCTGCCATTTCTTTTCCTACTTGCCACTCTATGCTGCTTATAAGGTAATGGGTAGGTAGTGAAATTGAAAACTGGCACAGTGCTGACTCCTTTTGGTCTGCTTGCCTGGCTGGGAGATGAGCACGGTGTACACTGTTGAAGCCATTCTGAAATCCTTCTTTGTTGAAATGTCCAGGTTTCTACTGCTGTGTTGTCCATCACTGCAAAAGCCAAGAAGAAGGAGAAGGAGAAGGAGAAAGAGAAAAAGGAAGAGGAGAAAATGGAAGTGGTGGGTATAAGCCATAAATACCAAAATGTCTTCCAGCGAGTTTCATTTCGGGGGCTGTGTATCACATGAACTCTGGCTCCCATACACCTCGCCGTTTCCATCAGCACCTGCATTACTGTAGTTTTTCAGAACAGTGTTAACATGATTCAGTATATTGAGTAACTCATCCAGGCACACGTTTTTTGTGGGGGTGTGGAAGAAATGTAATAAAATTCCTGTTCCTCAGTGCACCACTGTTGACTTTTTAACAATCTTCCTTATAGCAGTTGCTTGGAGGTGACTGCTATAGGTAAGGTTCCCAAACTAGTTAAATTCTAACCCCTGATTTCACACACCCCATTACATTCTGAAAATATTAATCTTTTTGCCCATAATTTTCATGTGTGCTGGTCTATCAGAGGGGGGAAAATACTTTCTCCATTCTAAACCGTGCTTGGACTTTATTTTTGCAGTGCACAAACCTTTCCCTTCCCGCACCCTCTCCAAATCCTCCGAAGCTGAACTTTGAGGGTGAGGTCCTCAGAAGGTGTAGATTACTATAGCTACAGTCACTTCCATGGAACTCTGCTGATTTACCATCAGCTGACAATTTGGCCTGAGAACTTGAAACTTCATTTGCAAGTAGGACTCACTGAGGAGTATCTTCGGGAGCAAGTTTGTGGGAAAGATAGAATTAGCTGGATTATAAGTGATTGATGGAAATTGATTCTGAGACGACTCAAGGCAGCTAAGATTCTTAACGTAGCCTAATGAAGAACCATTTCTTTTGTGATATCCCAACATGCAGTTGTTGCTGCTGGAACAGTTTGTGAGTGAGAAACTGTGTCATGTTGAAAGTCAGCAAAAACCTCCCCAAAATCTGCTTTAACACCAGGGGTGTGGAAAGATGGCAGGTCTGGGGGAGAATTGCAGATTGTGGATTTGTAGGGTGATATCACCACTTTGGCAGCATTTCCCAAATTCTCTACTCTTCAGATTCCATGTTCTTTTCATTTCCAAATTCCTCCCCTCACCCTAGCACAATATAAATAATAGATGTTCAGTTAATTCAGGGGGTGGGCAAACTGGCCCGGGGGACCCTCCCGGCCCCTCCCCTGCAGCCTCTGGGCAGCGGGCTGTGAGCTCCTGGGGCAGCGGCGCTGCAGAGCCGCGGCCTGACCCCGTGCTCTGTGCTGCGCAGTGCGCGGCTGCCTCTCCTGGTGCAGCCGCGCCGCCAGCCATCCGTGCTTCAGGCAGCACGGTAAGGGAGGAGGGAGCTGGGGGGGTTGGATACAGGGCAGGGGAGTTCGGGAGGTGATCGGGGCAGGGGTGTGGATGGAGGTAGGGTGGTCAGAGAGTGGGGAACAGGGGGGTTGAATGGGGGCAGGGATCCCCAGGGGGCAGTCAGGAATGAGAAGATGGGTTGGATGGGGCAGCAGGGGGCAGTCAGGGGACAGAGAGCAGGGGGGTGGACGAGGCAGAGGTCCCAGGGGGGCCGTCAGGAAGGAGAGGGGGGTTTGGATGGGGCTGGAGTCCTGGAGGGGGGACTGTCGGGGTGAGAAGCAGTGGGAGTTGGATGGGGGGCAGTAGCTGTGCCACACCTGGCTGTTTGGGGAGGCACAGCCTCCCCTAACCGGCCCTCATACAATCTCAGAAACCCAATGCAGCCCTCCGGCCAAAAAGTTTGCCCACCCCTGAGTTAACCTGTCCTTGCAGAAAACTCCTTCCAGGTAAACAGTAGCAGCTGCTGAGGATGGGTTTCACTTTAATGAAGTGTCTATGCCAAAGCCTGCTTGCGCCTCGCTGGGTTATGAATTACGGGCAGCTTCTTTATTCTGTCTAATAGAAAACAAAATGGCATGCGGAAAACCAGCGGTGCAACATCAAGGTGTCACACTTGAAATGCGCCTACAGCAATGTGAGTGTGATCACACTGCGTGCACACAATATTCGTACAGCTCCTAACGCCTTAATAGTACTACACAGCCTGAAAAGTGAATAGACGTGAAGTATGTGCAACAGAGATGAGTTAAAGCAGCTGGTGGGATCTTTAACTTTTGTGTTGCTTGACCCTTTCACGGCACAGTTGTAACATTAACATAGTCTTTGCATGGTATTCTTCATACAGCACCGTACACTCAGCAAAACCTGCCAGGCAAGCAAGCCTTCCTCCAAACAGCTTCATGATCTAAAATCACATGAAAGCAAAGAAAAGGCTCTGTGTATAGGCGTTGGCTGTGTGGAACGCTGATCTAGATGCACTGAATTGTCCGAGGAGAAGCAGCGGGACAAAGAGAGCCTGCTGCCCCCTGCTGTGTTTGAGCTCACTTAGGAGTCCTGGCTGCGTCTCTGCATTCCCATTTTCTAGTGCAGCTCATAGGAGATTTGCTGGACTCCTGTGGAGTTTGCTGCTGTTAGTGAATCTGGTCCCCGAGAGGTGCCTCCTGCTGTAACAAGAGGTGCCGGCCCTGACCCTCCCATCACACGGCTTCTTCTAGACAGGGTTTCTCAAACCGGGGGGTCGCCGAGCGCTGCCAGGGGGGTCGCGAGCTCCCGGTGCCACTTAAAAGCCACCGAATGAATTACTTCCACATTTGGCGGCTTTTCGGCGGACATGCTGAGCTATTTCGGGAGCGCTCGGCATGTCCGCCGAAAATAGTCACCGAATGCGGAAGTAATTCATTCGGCGGCTTTTCGGCGGACGTACAAAGGTCGCGCCGCTGGACAGCTGAAGGAAAAATGGCCGCAGTTCAGGTAAGTTTGAGAACCGCTGTTCTAGAAGTACCTGGTTATTCTCTTGGACCGCCCCCCCCTTGTCAGACTGTGACCAGCGGAAGGGAAGAGGTGCCCCATGCTCTGAAGTGTTTTTATGGGGCCACATAAATGCTTCTGTCTCAGATCTCAGCCTCTGCTGAGTCCAGGACTGAGCAGAATTGTACCTGGAGCCCCTTTCAAAGAGTCCCCAGGACTGAGTCATTTTGGCCATGACTGCCAAGGACATAAGATGTCAGTGACCGCTTTATAGCTGGGAAAATTCCCCTTGTGTGTGCCCGGTTGTAACATGAAGCATGATTAAGTAGTAACAAAAATCCTGGGCGTTATTGAGTGGCTATTGAAAGTGAAAGTTGGAAGTTTGGGCCACTGTAACCTCTTAATTAACCCTTGCTCCTGGAATCTGGATTGCTCTTACAATAAGGTTCTGCTCTGGGGTAATTCAGATGCCTTGGGTTTATATCGGCATTGGCTGTGCTTTGTGGTGAGGAATTAGCCTGATTGACTCCTTCCTCTTAAGAGAACGTCGCTTAAACAGGGTTTTGAGTTACTGCTCATGCCATGTGGCTCAAGTAGCAAGTTTGATCCCAGGCTCAAATGTGCGAGGATTGAAGGCTGCAGTTAAACCGTGGGGGTCTTGTGTTTTGTAGGATGAGACTGAGAAGAAGGAAGAGAAAGAGAAGAAAAAGGAGCCTGAACCCAACTTCCAGTTGCTGGACAACCCAGCCAGAGTCATGCCTGCTCAGCTGAAAGTCCTCACCATGACAGAGAGCTGCCGATATCAGCCTTTTAAACCAGTAAGTGCAACCCCCCGTAGCAGACCTGACACCCTGTTCTCACACTCGGCTTTCCCAGTGGATGTGCTTAGCACTGGGATTTTGCATGTAGACATGGTGGCTCTGTGAGTTCCTGAGAACTAAAACCATAACAGCTGCTGGCTGTACTGTACTTTAGAGGCCAGGTGACAGATCACCGTGTCTCCTTTTCACTTCCTTATGCCCCTCTTCTCCATTGCTTTCACACATTTCTAGTTATTGGAAGGCATAGCTGCTTTAGGCCCATATAATGCAATAATGCTGCTGCTTTACATTCTCTTACTCTGTGCTCTCTTCAGAGATCGGGACCCAGAAACTGACTATACATTGACACCTAATCTGTAGAGTTTCAATGTGAGCAATAATGATGAAAGCTTTTGGGGATGAAGATTTGTGCCGAAAAAGAGCCAGTCGAGGGTCCTAGGCTGCAGCAGGGAAAATTTAGACTTTCACTGGAAAAAGCTGCGCTGAGGAGCGGCGGAATTTCCACCAGTGGTGCTATTGGAGAATAGCCTCCAGCCTCATATCTCAGGGATGGCTCGGGAATAAGGAAATCTGCCCTGCCACGATGCACAATGGACTAGAGGCAGATGGACAGGAGGCTACGTCAGTAGTGGTGACTAAGGATGGCAGTGAGAAACCTCCTTCGGAGTGTAGTGTAGGGCCTCGCAATGCTCACGGCCCTTCTCCAGGGGCTGATGTTTCAAGAGTGGATGGTATGTTTCCCTTCCGCTCGTCTCCCCCAAAGATACATTTGAGAGACTCGAAGCTCAGCCTAGTACATCTTGCTCACTGTGTTTAGATCTTAATATAGCTCTGAAATGTCTTAGAGATTTGGAGACAATGCCGTGAAATTCATATCATTTGTGTTGGGGTTTTGTTACTGTGCAGTGGCTTGTGTGCCTAGCTGGTGTTTTTACTGAATAGACTTATTATTCCACTGCACCTGACCTCTGAAAAGTCCTGGTCTCTTGTTAACATGCAGAGGGAACAGCGGCTGACCATAGAAATGGGAGATGGAAAAGACCTTTTACTAATAGCCCATAGGTTTGGCAGCTAGTCTGTGAAACGTGGTGGTACACTGGAAGGCTAATGAACACATTGTCAGGCTACAGGCGGACTGAGTCAACTTCTGCTGGCTTTTGTTATGGTGCAAGAGATGAATGAACATGGGGCCTGCTCTGTTTTGTGACTGTGTGTGAGAGCGTGCACCCTGCATATGAATACCCTGCCCAGAAGATCGGTTCATGTTTTTAATACGCTGGCGTTCACTGGTATTTCATCAGCACATGGAAGCTTTGAGGACAGCTGCTTTCACAAAGCTGAAGGTTTGGCTGGCAGGGACATTTGCACCATGCTCTGGTGGTCAGAAAACACTGGCTCTTGTAGAGGGTGCAAGTGCTGAAGGAACAGAGCAGTGTGTCCGGGAGCTTTCACCAGAGTCCTCGCTCCAGAGTCCAAACCATAGAGGACTTTCTGGACCCAACACGGTGACGTGATCCAGAAGCATATGCTGTATACATGTCCATAGCTCCTTAGTCACAGTCACGTATTCCAGTCCCCTTGTTATGAGGCTACACTGTGAATGTGGATGACTCTATTCAGTGTTTCAGTAACTGGCCGTAAAGCCGACTAGCTTCCAATTGGGTTCATAGACATTTGAGAAAATCTACTGCTTCCACGTGCCGCATTTTAATAAATCCGTGTATTCAACCCTTCCCTCCTGTTCCTTTACATTTTGTCTGCCCTTGGTGGTGTGGCAGTGGTACGTACAATGGGAGAATACTTTGCTTTTATTGTAACAGCCCACGGAAAGCTGTTTTCACCCCTGTTTTTGAGTAGAGCATTCACACCGATAGGGTGATTGTAACCCAGGGGACTTGGGTCCTGTTTCTGTCCGAGATCAAGGACAATCCTCCAGGTGTTCTTGGATGTCTCTAGGCACTGACACATTCTCTGCACTTGGCTTCTAGCTTTCCATTGGTGGCATCATCATTCTGAAGGACACCAGTGCGGATATGGAGGAGCTGGTGGAACCAGTGGCAGCCCATGGCCCGAAGATAGAGGAAGAGGAGCAAGAACCTGAACCACCAGAGCCTTTTGAGTACATTGATGACTAGGATCCTGAGGTATGGGGCAGTTCTCTAGCTCCTCCATTAATGGGTGGAGTAAAGGCTCGATCCATCAAAGGACCCTGTTTCAATGTTTTGCCTCTGTTTTTTTTAAGGGGCATAGTATGCTTTTGTGCTGATATACGTACATTGTGGTGTTGTTTTTTTTTCACAATGGCAGTTTTAGTCGAAAGGGAGAGACTCCCTCTCACCGACCTTGGTCGTCTTGTCCCAGCAGTTCATGCTTGTGCACAGAGAGAGACACAAGCCACAATCTCTGCTTCTGTGACCGTATCCCTGAGCTAAATGGAATGAGCCAAAGTCCACCTACTCCATGCGTTACATTACCACATGATCTAGTTGGAGATTGGTCCTGCTTTGAGCAGGGGGTTGGACTAGATACCTCCTGAGGTCCCTTCCAACCCTGATATTCTAGGATTCTAACTGCAGGCTCCTTCATAAATAACACGGGGTGTTTTGGGGAGGGAAGGGTGCATATGTGACTGAACTGACATGCTGGTTTGTTGATGTAAATCCGAATCCAGTTGCCTTGTTTCTGAATGTAGGGTTAAAAATGCACATCGATTGCTGGTCAGTCAGGATACCTAGTTTCTTGCCAACAACTGGGTGTGTCGCAAACACTGGAGCTTCAGTGCCAGACCCAGAGCATCTTAGCTGCTTCGAGGAGCATACACATGTGGGCTCTTTTGGGAATGGGCAGAAGATGGCCTCAGCTAATGTCTTTGCCTTTCTTCTCTCTCTCTCTCTCTCGCTCTCTCTCCAGGACCAGCTCTGCTACGGACGATGCTTTGTCTGATATTGGAACCACACACCAGGAAGTTCCGATGGAGACCTGCCATTCAGTGCATGCAGCATCACCTCTGCGCTGACCTATGGCAGACGGGCTGTGATTTGAGTGCAGAAGAGAGATGTGCTATTTAGTGTACTCGGTCACAAAACTTTGTTTTCAAATGAATATATTAAAACCTCTTGATGGAAAACCTGCTTTTGTTTTGACATCCCGGTTTATCTAAAGGAGGGGAAGGTTCATCAGCCTCTCAACACTTGAATGTACAGGCTGACGCCCTCTTCTTCCTCTGTTGGGTGGGTTTCCCAGCTGTATCCAGTGCTGCTGGCAGGCCTTACCCTGTGGTAGACTAGAACAATAGGGATGCCTTTTAAAAATGACCCATGCACATTGCTCCTTTTTTTATGCTGGTTTAGGCCAAGTGATGCCAATAAATCCAGGCTGATTCGGCCCTAGCACTAACCTGACAGACTCGTGTTGTTTGTTTGCCCTGCTCTCCAGCATCGGCCCAGAGACATCTGCAAAGTTGACCCTCACTGATTTAAGAATAGCAATAATCTTGACACTGCTCATCCAGATACAGCGATAGATCTCTGCTGGTCTCCTTGGTGTGTGACAAGGGCGCTGAGCCCCCGTGTTGGAAAAAGAAAATGAGTAGCTTCAAAATTCACTTCTTTTCGTTTGCACCCCAGCAAACTACCCCTTGTTTTGTGTGCCGAGAGTCTTTTCTCCCCACATGGAAATGTAGCTGGTTTAGTCAGTAGGCTCAAAGTGCGTTCTGGAATTAGACAGGGTGAATTCAGACATGCAAGTTCTTATGTTGAAAAGTGACTCATTGGCCCAGGACAGATTTATGGCTGGGAGCATGGAATTTGCCTCAGTCTGACTGACTGCAGCTCTTCCATTCACTGTCTAAATTCCTAGGGCTTCACCTCTTGTGCCTCACAGTCCAGCCAGAGAACCTCCAATGTGGCCAGCTGCAACTCTTGTCTAAGGTGAGTCACTTTGAAACAACCAGCCCTTAAAGCTGACACGTTCTTTATTAAGTGTATCGAATCCAAGAAAGACTATTGTCCCAAGTAAACTTTATGGAAAAATCAGGTGCATCATAAGTTGGTCTGTACAATATTCAAGACCAATCTTCCATGTATATAGTTTATTCCATCAAGACATTTATTTTTTTCTACATTAATAGACCAGTCGACCCTCTTTCTCTGCAGCATTTAAGTATTTGGTAAAGACATGTAAAATATCCCTTTCACGGTGTTGAGCAGAAAAGTAGCATCTGTCCATCCAGGACTTGAATCAGGATTCACCAAAGCTAAAAGCATTATTCCTTAAAGCTGGACTGGTCCTGACCTAGTGTTCTTTTAAGAATGTGATTCAAATACATTTTTTTTCATGGAGCAGAATTGGGAATAAGCATGAAGGGGCTTTTTACAGTCTATGTTGGGGTAGTCGAGAGTCAGACCACAGGCCAAATCTGGACTGCCAGAGGCTTTTGAACAGACCCAGAAATCTTGTTGTTTGCTTATTATCATGGTTCTCATTTTTTTATTATTTTTCTCTGGAGTATGGACCTTGACTACACTTGACCAAGAAATTTGGACCTTGACAAGAAATAGACTCCCCTTGGACTAGATATTGGACTCCAAAGCCGAGCGGAGGTGTAATAGTGCAAGAAATAAAGGGAGAGATGAACACTGTGAATGACTGAATGTGTATGGAGAAGCTGGCACAATGCAAACAGCAAAACGAGGCTTTGCAGTGCTCAGAGGAGACCGCCTATGAAAGGGTTACTGTGTTTTTTATTAGTGTATATTTTTTATTAGGCTTCTCGGTGTAGTATTGGAAGCGTCTCACAAATAGCACTTTTCATCTTTAGATCTCAAGGTGCTTTACCAAGTAGGTAAATATCAATATCCCCATTATACAGATCATAAAACTGAGGCACAGAGCCGAGGGGGGTGGAGAGTTACTTGCCCAAGGTGACCCAACAGGCCAGTGACAACTAGGACTTGAATTCAGGTCTTCTGAAGCCTTATGCACTAGGCTATATTGCCTTCCTATATAGCATCACAGTGAGCCTCGCCCACATGAGATAGGGAAGTGTTGTCTCCATTTTACAGATACAAAAATTAAGGCACCAGAAGGAAAAGTGACTTTCCTAAGGTCACTCAGGAAGTAGGTGGCAGATCAAGACGAGAGCCCAATATCCTGATTTCTAGTCCTTTAGCCATAAACAATGCTACGTTTATGTCATGGAGGTCATCGAAGTCATGGAATCTGTGACTTCGAGAGACCTCTGACATTCTCTGCTTCTGCCCCAGGGGCTGCAGGACGCTGGAGCTGGCAACCAGCGGGGCACTGACAGGGTTCCGGAGACAGGGTCCCCCCTGCAGGGTTCCAGTGACGGACTCTCCTCAGGGTTCCAGCAAGGGGCCACAGCCTCGTGCGGGTGGAGGGGGACGCCTTGGGCGAGCGGCTGGGTGTGTCCTGTTTTCTCTTTGGGAAATATGGTCACCCTGCAGCTGCCGCAGTGGGATCCCCACAGCTCCCAGCTACCACAGTGGGATCCCCACAGCTTCCAGCTGCTGCACTGGGATCCCCACAACACCCAACTACCACAGTGGGATCCCCACAGCTTCCAGCTGCTGCACTGGGATCCCCACAACTCCCAACTACCACAGTGGGATCCCCACAGCTTCCAGCTACCGCAGTGGGATCCCCACAGCTTCCAGCTACCGCAGTGGGATCCCCACAGCTCCCAGCTGCCGCACTGGGATTACCACAGTGACGGGGAAAACATGGAGCCGCAGCAGCAAAAGTCACAGACAAGTCGCGTCTTCCGTGTATTTTTTGTTGTTTTCCCATGGCCTCTCCATGACTTTTACTAAAAATAATCGAGACAAAATCTTAGCCTTCACCATAAGACCATCCTTCCTCTCCAGATCAGCAACTGCTCACAGTCAGCATTGTGGACGTTTTAGGCAATCTTTCCATCCATCCATCATCTAGTTTGCGGACTGGAAAGATGAGTTATTCTTTGGAAATTCTGCGAGGCAGATGTGGTTTGGAAGAAGGTACAAGAGGAGGCTGAGAGAAATACCACGCTGATAAGCATATTAGGAGAGGTATGAATTTCTCAGAAGGCAGCTTATTGACCGGAAGAATTATTCACTGCCACATCTCTGTTCTTTACCCTTAACGGGGCTTTGCATTTACTGATTTAGATCCTCTGCTGCAGGCAATGTTCATGCAAAATCAGGTGTCCCTGCAACGTGCTATAGCCTCAAAGTTTCTTTGAGCTTATTTATGTGAACAATTCTGACCCCGCCTTGCCACAATCTATTCAGCACTAGTCTGCTGTGGACTAACTGTCCGTGTGGACCCCGCTGATGCACGTTACCAGTTTAATGTGCTTCAATCGACTCCTGTTTCAAAGATGACTGGATCAAAGCACATTAACGAATTGTTAAGGTACAGCCAGAGGATCCACACAACAGTTAGTCTGTAGCAGGCTCCTGCGGGGTAGATTCACATCTCAGCTTGCTGGGAACTACGCTCTATGTGCCTTGCCAGTGTGGACGCGTCGTGAGTTAGAGCGCCCAGGGCTGCTTTAATGCGCTCTAACGCACAAGTGTACACAAGCCTTTTGTTGCACTGTTGCCTATGGCTGCACCACGCCAGACAATGAGGCGGGCTGGAAGCTGCTGCAAACTCTTGCCTTTGTCTGACCAGATTTTCCAAGAAGAAAGGAATGTGATTGTGAAGGTGTTTGAGTTTTGCTGTTCTGGGTTCACCATGTCCGGGACCCGAAGAGGAGGAGATGAGGGAAGTGGTGTCAGTCACAACCAGCCAGAAGGGAGGGTGTAGGTGACAGCACCACACACTGGTGGCCCATGGTAGGTACTTTTGGAGAGGGCATAGAGGTGGGTGATCTGAAACGTAGGCGCCAACTTCCCCCGGCCCCGCCCCAACTCCAATCCTTCCCCAAAGTCCCCGCCCCAACTCTGCCCCCTCCCTGCCCCATTAGACCCCTTCCCCAAATCCCTGCCCTAACCCTGCCTCCTCCCCTGAGCATGCCGCATTTCCCCCCCCCCCCCCAGCCACACGAAATTTTGTGGTGCAAGCGCTGGGGGCGGGGGGAGAGCACACGCGGTGATCTCAGGGGGGAGGCAGAGGGGAGGTGAACTGATTCTTTATAGGGACATATGATCCCCACTATCTACTAGCTTGGCCTGAAGCTGTTTAACTGAGTAGAAGAATCGCTTCTCGGCCTTCTGGCTAAGAAAGCATTATCTAAAGAGTTTAACTTCCCTGCTAATTACCCAGGGGTTGATTGTCGATCTAGTGCTGGACTGAATCTGTGCATGCAAAACCGTTCACAATGAGCTCCTTTGCACTCTGGTTTCCCCTCTGGAACACTTCTGGTTGACTTTTGTGTAGGGTGAAGTCCGGATTAGCGGATTGCACTTCACAGAGCTCTCGTTACAAATTCTATTCCTTCCTCTTCCCTTAACCTCACTCCTCCCTCAGACAGTGTTATCTTCTGGAATTTCCCTTGACACATGCAACATTTAAAAGCCTCAGATGATCTCATGCTTGGAACTGATAGGAGGCTTGGATGTGGAGTTCTAACCGCCTCCTATTCCAAGAGGTTACAGGAATGAGTAATTAGATTCCTCTCCAATTAGTGTCTCAAGGCTCTTTAGTGGAATCTTCAATAGCAGTTGTCAGACTCCTGATTACAAAGGAAGTGTCTTTATGAATGGCACCTCTGATGTCAATATAAGCATTAAGACTTAGCACTCGCCTGGTCCTTTGTATTATCAGTGCACTGAGCAAGCACTGGTGGGAATCTTGCTCTTCAAACAGTGAAGCAAAAAGTGGTGCATGCAGAAGAATGTTACCTAGCCCCCGGCTCTTCTCTTCAGGATGTGCAGCTTTTCGAGGCAGAGAAGAGACATTAATTAAAATTGTAGGACTGGAAGGGACCTCAGGAGGTCATCTAGGCCAGTGCCCTATACTTAAGACAGGGTTAAGTATTATCTAGACCGTCTAACCGGCTCTTAAAAATCTCCAATGAAGGCGATTCCACAACCTCCCTAGGCAATTTATTCCAGTGCTTAACCACCCTGTCAGTTCCTAATGTCCAACCTAACCCGCCCTTGCTGCAATTTAAACCCATTGTTTCTTGTCCTGTCCTCAAAGGTTAATGAGAGCAATTTTTCTCCCTCCTCCTTATAGCAAGCTTTTGTGTTCCAAAAAAGAACTAGATACGTTCATGGAGGTTAGGTCCATCAGTGGCTGTTAGCATAGGGTCAGGGACGCGACCCTATGCTCGGGACAGCCCTAAACTTTTGACTGTCAGCAGCCGGGAGTGGAAGACGGGTGAATCTCTCCAAAATTGCCCTGTTCTGTACGCTCCCCCTGTTGTCCTGTCCAGGCTGGTCTTTTTTTCTCCTTCTGAAGGAGACTTTTTCAGAACAGAAGTCATAGACCCCGTTACATTTTATAACCAGGCATAGCCGCAGGGATCAAGCTTTCTCGTGCTCTGAAGGTGCCTGTTGTTGCTTTGGCACTGGCCAGTTTTCTGCTTTCCTTTCCTCGGTGTTTTCCAAATCCTGGGTGATTTATTTGATTAAAAAATTCCATTTGAGAAAACAAACTCGACTGTTCTTGGGCACTGCCCAGCTGCAGCTCTTGGCAAGGTGTTGCGGTGATTTGGATGGAGATTTAAACCTTTTGAAATCTTGCTTGTGGGCCATGCTTTAAGTACACTCCACTGTTCCGTGTCATCTGGCCGTCTCGGAGGGAATGAACGAATCAAGGTTTCGAAATGATCATGTGGTTTTGAAATTGATCGTGGCCTTTATTGATGCGAACAACGAACCCTCATCCCTACCCTTGATAAGAATGCTCCTGGAGTATTTTTCAGCTCATTACATTTTTACTCACCATTCAGTTGAGAGCTTGAACCCAAGATGTCTTGTCCGGAACTGTTGCATATGCACTGACGAATGGGCTGCATGTATTGACTGGTTTGTTGTCGGACTGGGACGTGCTGTCTCTGCAGTCTGTGCTGCCCCGTTGTTTTTATTTGTACGGAAGGAGGCTCCAGTTGTGGCTCCAGGGTCCCGTTGCGCTAGGCGCTGCACATACACACACATGCTCCAAAGAGTGTGTAATGGATGCCGTGTTGTTTTAGCTCTGTAGGTCCCAGGATATTAGAGAAGGTGGGTGAGGTCATATCTCTTACTGGACTAACATCTGTTGGTGAGAGACAGCTTGTGAGCTTACCCAGACCTCTGCTTCAGGCCTCACATGAAGATCGGAAGAAGAGGTCTGTGTAAGCTCAAAAGCCTGTCTCTCTCCCCGAGAGAGGTTTAAAGATGAAGACAGCCATGGACTGTACTGTGGTGCTAGAGGACCCTTTGCTTAGTGAGTGGAAAGGTGTTCCCCGAGAGGCCACTCTCCAGTCTGCAAACTCCTGAGACAAGTGCACCAGATACACATGGGGCCTCAGAGGACAGATCCCTATGAGTGGATCAAATTACCTTTGACTGGCTGTCAGACAGGAACAGCCACTGTCTCAGGACAGATGGGGGGTGGAATCTCCCAGAGAACTCGATCTGCAGCAATGGTGTTTGCACAGTGAGGGGAAGGTTACAGCTCTCCACGGTGGGTTTTGGTAACTTGGTCGGGATGGGGGAATTGGTTTTATTTTTTAGACCAAATGGTAAATCATCATAATCATCATTATTTTTGAAAAACAAAACAAAACAGAGTTTGATTTTCATTGGAAAACTAGAACTCTGGCAAATGAGTTTTTAATGTTTCACTTTTAAGCTGAAACAATTCCATTGTTTTGATGAAAATTCACAATCTTTCACAGAAAGCTGAACTTGGGGGGAAAAAAAGAAATGTTCATTTTTGCTTAAACTTTCCATAATGGAAAAATAAATTCATGACTAGATCTACAGTTAAGCCAAAGTCCAGAGGAGTGTTTACTATTTTTATGAGCTCTTGAAATATAGCTGTACAGTACTGACACTATTACTCTTGCAGTTTGCAACTGCCTCCTGATTTTCCAATTCACCCAGGAGAGAGCTGGCTTCTCCTTCGTGTTTCTGCCAGTAGTGCTAAGGGACTTGAATATGTTTGGTTTTATGAACATTTTTTAAGTCACGTGTGGCAGGGTGGGCTTGACCCAGCCTGCCGCCCATTTAAGAGGGAGAAAAGCCCTCTGCAAACCCCCAGTGCAGGAAGGCTAATTAGCCACCTGGCTTGCAGCCTAATCAACCTGGATGGGTTGCACCTGGCAGCCTCCTCTGGGGGATAAAAGGCTGCCAGGAAGGAAGCCCAGAGTGGTGGTGGTGGCAGGAGCTATTCAGAGCTGAGTGTGTGTGTTTGTATCACTGTTAGCTGGACTACATAGAGTCCCTAGAGCTGGATAACTGTTAGCTGGACTATCTAGAGTCCCTAGAGCTGTGTAACTGTTAGCTGGACTACCTAGAGTCCCTAGAGCTGTGTAACTGTTAGCTGGACTACCTAGAGTCCCTAGAGCTGTGTAAACTGTTAGCTGGACTACCTAGAGTCCCTAGAGCTGTGTAACTGTTAGCTGGACTACCTAGAGTCCCTAGAGCTGTGTAAACTGTTAGCTGGACTACATAGAGTCCCTAGAGCTGTGTAAACTGTTAGCTGGACTACATAGAGTCCCTAGAGCTGTGTAAACTGTTAGCTGGACTACATAGAGTCCCTAGAGCTGTGTAACTGTTAGCTGGACTACATAGAGTCCCTAGAGCTGGGTATTAATGAGCTATCAAGAGCTGAGTGTGTATTAATGAGCTATCAAGAGCTGAGTGTGTATTAATGAACTGTTTAACCTGTATATATTGGTGGTGGGGTCCTGCACTGTAAATTAAAGGGCACTGTTGGAGCAAAAAAGGGTTTCCTGCCTGTGTTCCTGAGGGGAGTGAGAAGGCGGTCTGTCACATATGGTGTCAGAGGTGGGATCGCTACACCAGCAACACAACTGGTGGCCCCGAGATGGAGGGAACCCTGCAGTGGCTCGAGGAATAACAGAAGCGGACCCAGCAGGCCATGCACGCCTTTCAGTGAAACCACCCGATGCAGCAGGCTCAGTTGGAGCTGTAAAGGTACTGCGGGACTTTTGAGAGGGCAGCCACCACAGCCGGGTGGGAGCGGACCACCCGGGCCCTCCGTCTTGCTCCGTACCTTGTGGGCAGAGGCCCAGGACTTGGGGACATTATGGACTCCCTGATATTGGAGCAGTTTTGCTCAGCCTCCCCGAGACTGTCCGTACCGGAGTCAGAAGGCACCAGCCAGAGACGGTGAAGTCTGCGGTGCACCCGACCAGTACGTGGGGACAGAGGGACCTCGGGGAGAAGACGGACCACGACGGGTCCGGGGTTTGGGGCGATGGCCCATGGACTGGGGTTTGGGGGCACCCACTCTGCGGGTGCAGGTGGGGAGGAAGTCCCAACCGGGGGCAGTGGACTCAGCCTCCCCATCACGCTCCTCCGCAGAGTATTGGTCTGCCCTGAGTGGCTAACTCCAGGGGCCCTTGTAGAGCTAATCAAAGGCTTGAAGGGTCTGAGCCAGCCCTATGGGGCTAGGCTAAGGGGGGAGGTGTGTGGCAGGGTGGGCTTGACCCAGCCTGCCGCCCCTTTAAGAGGGAGAAAAGCCCTCTGCAAACCCCCGGTGCAGGAAGGCTAATTAGCCACCTGGCTTGCAGCCTAATCAACCTGGATGGGTTGCACCTGGCAGCCTCCTCTGGGGGATAAAAGGCTGCCAGGAAGGAAGCCCAGAGTGGTGGTGGTGGCAGGAGCTATTCAGAGCTGAGTGTGTGTGTTTGTATCACTGTTAGCTGGACTACATAGA
Source organism: Sternotherus odoratus (assembly GCA_032164245.1). Classification (NCBI taxonomy): domain Eukaryota; kingdom Metazoa; phylum Chordata; order Testudines; family Kinosternidae; genus Sternotherus; species Sternotherus odoratus. The sequence goes on from JAVMKO010000009.1 coordinate 4,578,619, forward strand.
GTCCCTAGAGCTGGATAACTGTTAGCTGGACTATCTAGAGTCCCTAGAGCTGTGTAACTGTTAGCTGGACTACCTAGAGTCCCTAGAGCTGTGTAAACTGTTAGCTGGACTACCTAGAGTCCCTAGAGCTGTGTAAACTGTTAGCTGGACTATCTAGAGTCCCTAGAGCTGTGTAAACTGTTAGCTGGACTACCTAGAGTCCCTAGAGCTGTGTAAACTGTTAGCTGGACTACCTAGAGTCCCTAGAGCTGTGTAAACTGTTAGCTGGACTACATAGAGTCCCTAGAGCTGTGTAACTGTTAGCTGGACTACATAGAGTCCGTAGAGCTGGGTATTAATGAGCTATCAAGAGCTGAGTGTGTATTAATGAGCTATCAAGAGCTGAGTGTGTATTAATGAACTGTTTAACCTGTATATATTGGTGGTGGGGTCCTGCACTGTAAATTAAAGGGCACTGTTGGAGCAAAAAAGGGTTTCCTGCCTGTGTTCCTGAGGGGAGTGAGAAGGCGGTCTGTCACACACGTCACATGCACACAACATTTAAACCTGACCTTTTGCTGCTTAAAGAAGAAATTGGGGGAGGAGGGGTTATCTTTGACCTCTCTCTCTGTGGCCATTCAATTCTGGAGGTGGTCCTTTGTTCAGCTCTAAGTCTACATTCCCTGACTGCAGATGAGTTTTGTGTGTGTGTTTTACCTGTGAAGGGTTAACCTGAAACAGGAGAGGGGATGGCGTATCGGAGCTGCTAATACCTGGCAGACAAAGGAGTTACTTTCACTTTTGTTCCCGGGCTTTTTCGTTCTCTCCGCGGCTGCTCGGAATCTGTCTGCATCCCCCTGGCTATGGGGAGGAATCACATCTAGGTTTCTATTCTACATTTCAATAATCTTTTAAGAAAGCCAAAAGTCCAGCAATAAGTGTATTCTTGAACTGTATCACTTGGTAATTGATCCACGGTGTCCTTAGACTGTTAAGTTTAGCAGAGAGAGAAATTCCAAGGGAGGGGGGTCAAGGAGGGCTGTGAGATGCTAGGACCCTTAGTATCTATTGATTTCTGTATAAGGAGTTTATGCTTTTCTCTTTTTCTTTTATTAAAATCTTTCTTGTAAGAACTGTCTGTTTCCATTGGAGTGATCCTGGTTTGGATCAGGCACATCTCACAGCTAGTGAGGGCTTGTGGTCTTTGTTCTCAAATCTCTCCCAGGTAAAAGGGGGGTGGGTGTATTAAAATAGGGGTTCTAATTTACCCTAACCCATGGTCTTGAGACTCAAATTAGTGGTGGCAGCGTTTTCCAAGCCCCAACTGGAGAAGTTTGGGTTTGGGGGGGGGGTGGTAAGTTTTAACCTAAGCTGGTAAAATAAGTTTGGGGGGTTATTTCTTCTTTCATGTGGGGTCCCCACTTCTTTACCCTAGAGTTCAGAGTGGGGGAGATACACCTTGAGTGTGTGTGTGTGTGTGTGTGTGTGTGTGTGTGTGTGTGTGTGTGTGTGTGTGTGTGAGTGTGTGTGTGTGTGTGAGAGAGAGAGTTATTTTACATGGGCCAGTCCATGGCCGAACCCACTCAAACCAGTGATCTAGAGGTGGAAAAATCTACAGCTCACTGACTCCAGTGCCACCTGGTGCCCCTCACATGCTGCTTTTAAGATAACCCACACTTTGTAGATTTCACCCACTAGCAACTCTCAAATTCCATCACAAAGGAGCAGAACTGGCTTCTGGCAGGACGTTCGCCTAGGCTGGAATAAATCCCTCTTGCTCAGCAATGGAAAGTGGTCTGGTGCCTCGGCGGCTCTGGGGCAGATGGATGAGCAGGTGCTGGCTGTGTCTTGCGGCTTGTTTAGAGACTTCACGGCCGCAGTGTTGTTGGCTAATAATTTCAGACAAGTTGCAGACGGGTCAAAACTCTTCTGATTGGCTGCTTGAGGTTTGTTAATGATCAGACAGGTGAGCTCTTTGGAACCCCAATAAGGGCGGTTGATGGAGCCACTCGCTGCCTCGTTTCATTAATTTCGGTGTTGGCAGCTCGAATAACAATGGGGCACAGATAGTGTCGAAATGATGGTGGGGAAACCTGGGGGAGGGGCAGCATTATCATCTGGGCTAAGTAGCCCAGCACAGAGCACCCGGCTGTTCCTCTCGATGCTGGCAGGTGCCCAGAGGAAGCCTTTGGGGCACCGGAGAGGGAAGATCTCTGGGTTGTTCATCATTTCTCTACCCAATGTAGACGGTGCCCTGGAGCCCCACGAGGGACAAGGACGGAGCTCCGAGGCAGAGGCTAGGAGGCCAGTTAGTGCTCATCGCGATGATGGTCTTTGGGAGCAGGACGGCTGCCTCTTCTGGCTCGCTCTTCCCCTGCCCATGGCTCTGCCCAGGGCCAGCCCCTGCCCCCACTGAAAGGAGCTGACTGAAGCAGGTACCCTCAGGCTCACTGTCTACGCAATGGGGATATTGGGGGGGGGGGGGGAGGGAGGACGGCCCCTGGCGGGAACATGCTGAGGACAGTACTGAGCCCTGTCTTTTGGGGGCAGGTCAGGAGTGCTGCTGGGCCTGGCTCCTCTGGGCCATTCCACGAGCCCCTGGCCCCTAGGGCAGATCAGCGAAGCAACGGGACTAAACCGAGTAACCCTGAGCCGGGGCTCTCCAGTTCCGGGGAGTCTGTGCTGATGTGTCCGAGTGAGCCTGGGCTGGACCAGTCCCTGTCTCCCCTTCAGCTGTGCGTGCTGTAACCCATCCCGGAGACGGGGCCCAGCCTCCGGGCTGAGAGGGGCCCCAGCTGCGTCGCGGTTTAGTGTGCGCGGAAGGGAATAGGAGGCTGGTGGCAGCCGGGCGTGGGGAGGTCCGGCGTGGCGGCGGGGACAGCGCTAATTGCAAAAGCCCGAAGCGGTGGTCCCTGGTAGATGTGCCCATGGGTGGGACCCTGGAGCTAGCATGCCGCTGGGGGATGGTGCGTGGGCAGGGGGCAGGGTCCTGGGGCGTCGAGAGAGGCCCCGCCAGCTCTGCGCACACCGGAGGAAGGTAAATCGCAAGCGGATGGGTCCCTAGCTACTGCTGGCTTCGGGGGGATGTGTGGGGGACCTTGGAAGGCTTCTCTCCTCTTCAAATCCTGGAGCTGACATTTAGTCAGCGTGACTCATGAGTGCCGGTTCCTTAGGAACCGTTATTCTCTCAGGTCTAGGCAGAGCCGCTGGAGGCGAACCCATCCCTGGCTTGTGTGCAAGCCGCTCGTTAGGGCTGATCGCCGCTGGAGGCAGGGGCAGAGCCAGTGGCTGGAAGGCTGTTCCTGTTCTCTTATGATTCATGGGCGTTGTCCCTCCTGACCCCTGGCTTCCTCTGCTGGGAAGGAATCCGCGTTCTGCTCAGGTTGACATGCGGGGCACTCGCCATCAATCCCTCAGCATTGGCCCCGCACCTGGCCCTGTCTTCCCCTTCCCTCGCTCGAGTCGGGACAGCGGAGCCAAACGCACGACTGGGAGTGCAGCACCCTCCACGGGACGAGAGCGAGAAGGGGTGAGCCCAGGGTGCCAGGGGTAGATCAGGAGAGGAGCCCTGGACTGGAATGGAAGACAGTCGGGCCTGGCAGGCAGGGACTGTTTCCATATCCCCCTGGACCTCGTTTTCAGTTCTTGTGCTCAGGAATCTCCTGGGATCCTCCTCTCGAGGTGGTGCCGCCTCTGTGTCTCTTTCCTTCCTCGCAGGGCTAGGCAAAGCGGTGCCTGTCCGTGCAAAGTCTTATCGCGGCTGATAACGGGAAGATTATCTTCGTTTACCTTCCTCCTATCCCGGCTGCTGGAGCAGACAGCGTCTCTCTCCATCTTCCCAGGTCTCCACCTTCCTGCTAATTAGTCATTCTGCTCCCCAGCTGCCCGGTGCTTGGGCTCTCCAATTTTCCACGGCTGGTTTATGGTCACGGGCTCTGGGTCGAGACTGCCTGAGCTGTGCGCTGCATTTGGGGTGAGGTGGTCTGGAAGGGTCAAAACTCCACACAGGAATTTGCAAGAGGCCGGCTGTGATCTTGTGAAGTGTTTATGGGATGGAGGCTCCAGTTGGTTGGCTCTGATCTGTTCCCCCTAGTGACTTGTCTTGGCTTTGGCCCGGTGTCTTAGGCCCCCTTCAGTCAGATGGACGGTGATTTGCTCCCCCTGGTAAAGAGAGGAACATTGTTGCCTTGCAGTACTGGGTGTACAATGGTGCCAACGGCACCTTGGCCCTGGGTCCACACACAGAGGGGGCCCAGTTCCCAGACCGTGGCCCTGCTCCACCCGGAGGCCCCGCCAGCCATTCGCTCCTCTCCTCCCCTCCCCCCCCCCCCGATCCCCTGATTACTCGTCTCCCCCGTCTTCCCCCCTCCCCCCATGTGAGCAGCCTCAGGGGAAGAGGCCAAGAGGGGGCAGGACATCGAAGCAGAGCACAGGTGGAGAGCAGGGCCAAGGACCACAAAAGATTAATCCGGCCCTGTTGTCTTGGACTCGGAGATCCAGGTTCAATTCCCTGCCTTGGGCCCAGATCCCAGAAGGTATTTAGGTGGCTAGCACCTGTTGGTTTCAGTGGGAGTTGAGGCCTTTGCCTTTCTAGGACTCAGTTCCCCACCTATACAATGGGGATAATAGAACTGTCCTAACTCAGAGAGAGGTACGTTCAAGGTCATGCAGTGCACTGATCCTGTGGTAAGGGGGGGTGACGAAGTAGGAATGATGCAAAGCACAGCCTCTCTGCAGGTGTCCATACCAGAAGCTGTAATTGGGGGAGAGAGGTCAGCTGAACCTGTTGGAGGGAGGTCAGGTGATGTTCGCCTAGCCCGGGAAAAGAGACAAAGAAAAGGTGGGGGGGGGGTTGGGAGGGGGAGCTGGCAGTCTGGGTTTGGCTGGGAAGAGGCAGAGAGCTTCAGGCAAGCGGTCCTAGCTCTCTGGCCCCAAGATGGATCCAGCTAAGGGCTCACGCTCGCTGTATGGTCTGTGTTAGACCAGATAGAAGTCATCTAATAAACCTGTTTTACTGGCTGGCTAAGAGTCACATTTGACTGTGGATTCGGGGTGCAGAATCCATGGGCTCCCTCAGGACCCCCCCCCTCCCCCAGGCGGGTTCGCAGGGGCAAGCACACGGAGGAGCAGAAGTTGCTGAATGCTCCGAGGTCAGACGCAGGAAGGTGGAAGTGGGGACCCGTGAAGCCTTGGAAACAGGCTGTGTACGGAGAAGGGGCCCTTCACCCGAAGTCCTGTCCGGCTTCCTAGGGAGCGGTTCAGACCATCGCCCGGGCGCTCCGTGACAGGGGGCCACGTAGGTTGTTGAGACCCAGGCGAACGGCCCATAGGAGTGGATTTCGTTTTTGCTTTGAGCTTGTAGTTGATCCATTGAGCTTAGTGGGGGTTTTGCTGCTTTGGCTGAGGTGGCGCCAGAAGAGCTTGTTCTTTGCCAGCTTGCCTAGGAGGTGGAATTGCTGTTCTGCTCGGCAGAGCCTGTTGCTGGAGTTTCTGCTCAAAGTTGGCTTAATGCTGCTCCCCAAATCCCACCGCAGCTGGCCACATAATAGTGGATTGCAGAACTCCAGGGCAGGGCTTGCTGCAATTGGTATTGAAAGAAGATCTCAGTTTCTGCTTCAAAAATAGGGTATGCGCGTGCACTTTATATATGCCGTGGACCAGGCCATAGACAGTCACCCCTAGTGGTCAGAGCAGTGGTGGTCAGGCCTAGTGGCCGCAGCAGAAGTGGAAGTGGGGTCAGAGTCGGGGGTGAGGCAGCGTAGAATCAGGGATCTGGACCAAGGCAGGGACAGGACAGGATGGCAGGACCCAATATCACAGCCAGCGAGGGATTCACCCAGTCGCTCAGACCTTCCTGTGCCTACAGTGAGTCTGAGCCAATCAGAGAGGCTGTCCGTCTCCTCCGATCAGGAGCTCTGTGGGTGGTGTCTCCCTCTGGTGAGCTAGGATCCACCAGCCTGCACACCCTGCTGGTCCCAGTGGCTGCGGTCCGAGGACTGCCTGGAGCCCAACAGACCCGCGGTCGAGAGCCGCCATTCCCTCCTATCAGCCATAGCTCTCAAAGTGCTTCATGGAGAGGGATGAATGTCGTCACCCTCATTTTACAGATGGGATTAGCCTAGACTCACAGGGTGAAATCCTGGCCCCATTGCGGTTGTTTGAAGCTTTGCCATGGCCTTCAACAGGGCCAGGGGTCCACCCCGAGAGGTTAAGTGACAGGGCCAGGGTCACATGGTGAGTCAGTAGCAGAGGTGGAAATAGACACACTCATCCCTCAGTCTAGTAGCCCACAGCTGTCCTGTCTGTGTGTGTGTATATCAATAATGTGTCTGTGCATATTTTTTGCTTTGTGTTGGCAGAGACCGCGCCAAAAATGGACCATGCTGGGTCTATAATGTAACGCTTGAAGTGAGCCGGAGAGGGGGAGAGATGGTGTGTGTACAATAGGCCCACAGAAAAGCAGAGTTTCTCGCCCAGGGCTGTGTTATTCTGAGTCATCTGTTGCTACAATTCCTGTTGGGATCTAGATGAGGCGTTCAGGGAAGAATTCCGTCTTGTAACATTTCTGCGGTTTCTGGGCTTCTCACAGCTATTGGCACGGTGCCTGACAGGGTGGGAGAATGTGGATCTGTCCTTCTAGCGTTTAGTATATTAATAAGTGTAACTACCATTTCAGCTCATGATCATTCCTGTCACCTCTTGCTTAAGCAGATGTGGTGGTGTTACTTCCCTGTTCCTTGCAGTTGCATTTACTGGAACATTCTAACTTCTACCATTGAGAAACTCTTCCCAAAATCCAAAGGTAACCATTAATCTATGCTAAGGGTTATGGCCTACTTAAGCATACTTATGCTAACGTCTATGTCTGCTAATATCTTCCGGGACATAGGCCTGGAGGTTTCTTGAATCTAATGAAGGCAAGCCAGTGAATATAACCGGCAGGTTTGCCTTATGGGCTATATTCCAGAATAGCGAGTGATGGATAATGGATCACAATTCACTGCAGCAGAATTTCACTCCAAACAAAATATGGCCTTGATCATATTGCTAACAGCCCATGTTACCCACAACTGAATGGAGAAGCTGAGAGAGCAGTATGGATAGCCAAGAAAAATCCTAAAGCATGAAGATCCTGTGGCGTTATACCCCATATTCTTCATAGAAAGAAATATGGTTATGATATGAATATGGCGTAACTAAGATATATTTTATGCAAGATGAGCCCTGCAAGGTATCGATCTACTGAGTGTGTTTATCCAATTTGTATGCATGTATCATTTCTGTATCTTAAGTTAGGAATATTGACTTTGTAACAATTACAACTGTGTGTGTATTTGGGGTAACACCCACCAGACAGTAGGCAATCACCCTGAATGAGTCATTTAAGAAGGACAATAGAACTTTAGAGATACTAATCTCCCACCATCCTGAGGAGCTTCCTGGGATATTGTCTTGACACCTCAGGGCCAGCTGATGATGTCACCAGGTACGGAGTCCCACCTTGGACACTGCTGGTATTTTTCCACTGGAAACAAAAGATTCCTTATGTAAATTCAGTTTAAGGCCGGGAAGTAACGCCACCCGGACTTTTCTCCATTGCCTGCCTACCCAAGAAGAGAGACTGCTAAAAACATCTGAAGGGGAAGGCCAGTTTGAGATGAGTCTAATCTGTAAAGAGAAATAACTGGAATGCTAAGCTACAGAAACTCTGCAACCGGCCTAAAATAACATTTAGGGTAAGAAATTACATTTTGTAACCTGTTTCTTAAGTGTTAAGCTTAGCTCGCATATTTTGTTTTATTTGCTGACTAGTCTGCTTTATTCTGTTTGCTATCCCTTATAATCACTTAAAATCTGCCTTTTATAGTTAAAACGTGTATTTCTTGTTTATAACATAACCCAGTTTGTGCAATTCACATCTGTGAGGGGGCAAGAAGCTATGCATCTCTCTCTTCACATTGAGGGAGGGGGCAAATCTTTATGAGCTTGCGCTGTGCAGATTTATCTATACAGAGCAAGACAATATACCTTTGGGTCTGCACTCCAACGGAGGTGGGCACCTGAGTGCTGGGGCAAGTCCCTTAAACTGAATCTTCCTAGAGCTGATCTCCGTGTCTGTCTTTCTGCAGCGGGGTGCGTCCCTGCTGTGGGTGTGCTGGAAGAGGCTTAAAAGCCTGGCTCGGCAAGACAGGGTAAAGGGGGCCCAGGCTGGCAGAACAGGGGGCTCAGTGGTATCCCAGTACATCAGGGTGCACCTTAAAGGGGGGCAACCCATCACAGATCCTTTCCTCACTCTTTTGAATTACAGATCGGCACTAACAGCAGCTCCTGGTTATAGTCCAGCGCAGTTCCTGATGGGAAGACAGCTACCGCCGAAGTGGCCAGACATGAAGTAGCCATAACAGATAAAAAGGCAAGAAGAGCCAATAAACCCTTCGATAATAGATGACACTCGGAGAACTATCAGGTCTAGCACTTGGTGACTTTGTTTATGTCCGATTGGATGAAAAAGGAGGCACAAGTCCAGCTGTCCTAAAGGAAAAGAATTCAGCGCCCAGATCCTGAGGATCGAGACTGACAGTGGAGTTTGACAGAAACCTTTGACATCTACCATTGATTTCTCAGAAAGACACTCAACAGAGGAAATGCCACAGATGGCAGCTGCAGAACAAGAAGACTTGGAGATTCCAAACCAACCACAGCCAGCCATTGCAGGGCAGTTCTCACAGCACTGGCAGGGGCAGAGGGATTTGAATTTACTTATTTCTCTCTCTCCTCAGTTCAGCTATGCCTCATAAGAAAGGCCATACTGGGTCAGACCAAAGGTCCATCCAGCCCAGTATCCTGTCTACCGACAGTGGCCGATCCCAAGTGCCCCGGAGTGAGTGAACCTAACAGGTAATGATCAAGTGATCTCTCTCCTGCCATCCATCATCCCCCTCTCACAAAGAGAAGCTAGGAGCACCATTCCTTACCCATCCTGGCTAATAGCCATTAATGGACTTAACCTCTATGAATTTATCCAGTTCTCTTTTAAACCCTGTTATAGTCCTAGCCTTCGCAACCTCCTCAGGCAAGGAGTTCCACAGGTTGACTGTGCGCAGTGTGAAGAACTTCCTTTTATTTGTTTTAATGGGGGAGTGTGAGCTGGGGAAAGGTGATGGATGGAGCCAGCAGCAGGTGCCTGCTTTCCAGCCAGAGCAGAGGGACGTCGCTGCCTGAAATCACGCCCCCATTTGTTTAGCCTCCAGCTGCTATTGTCATGCAAATCATAATAGTCACAGAAAATCTCTGGATGAGCTGTGGGCTGACATCAATAAAATAGCCCCTTGTTTTGGGTGGCTCCATCTTTGGGTGCCCAGTCCAAGACCTCTAATAACATGAGCCCATCAAAATAACCACTGTATTCCCTGGGCACCACTTCAACCTGTGCCTGGGGAAATAAGGGCATGTCTACACAGCAACCAAGAACCCGCGTCTGGCTCATGCCAGCTGACTTGGGCTTGCCAGGGCGGTTTCCACGGTTGGGCTGCAGCCTGGGGTCTGCGACCCGCTCACCCCACAGCTGATCACAGTGGTCCCTTTTGGCCTCAAAATCCATGAAGACCTATGGAAGTGCTGGGTGAGCGTTGACTGGAAGATGCTGTCTAAACACCCAGGGTTAGGGACAGGGAGCCAAGTGGGAGGCTCTTCCTGGAGTCCGAGCTTCACCTCAATTTTCCATGGGGCATCTCTTGCTCCCCCCTCCTCTGCCACCGGCACCCTCATCTCCTGCCACTTGTGAGTAGCAAACCTTGCCGCAATGCCAAGCCAAGCCATCCCCTGGGCCAGTGTCTACTTTGGGCAGGGGCTGCCCGTGCCACACTCCACGTTCCATTTCTGCTAGGAGCACGTGGCAAAGGGGGCACTGGGCCTCCATTATTCTTTCCTATGGGGCTGCCCTTGCGTGAGGGGGCAGGGGAGAACAGACCGGCCTTTTCTGATCTCTCCCAATCAAATGCAGGAAGCAGAATGACCTTTGCGCTGGGAATTACAGAATTACCAGGCACTGAGCATCAGGAGGGTTTGCCCTGGATCCCCCCAATGCACATCTCCATGGACCGACCTCTCTCCCCTCCACTCCTCCTTCTCCCTTCTGCCTTATTTGGCCCAGTCAACCCAGACCCAGGACAGAGAGTGCAAGAAGCGAGGGCCTCGTGAGACACACACTGGGGCGCGATTTCAGGGAGCGGGGTCCCTCTGCTCTGGCTGGAAAGCAGGCACCTGCTGCTGGCTCCGTCCATCACCTTCCCCAGCTCACGCTCCCCCATTAATGCTCCCACGGCAGTGCGGATGTGGGTGTGTTTGGACAGGATCCCCCCCAGGCAGCACCTGGTCCCAGGGCAATGACCTGGTTCCTTTCCTGGGACTGTGATTTATTTCCCTTGGTTGGGGTTTCACAGCTGCACAGCTGCCTTTATAGACTTAGCATGGAAGGCTTTTAGGAGCCGCTTCTTTGTTTGTTTACCTGACGCCCGGGGCTCTGGTTTGGCTCTTTCCAGGTGCGGAGCCCGGTGCATTTAAACAAGGTGTTAGACTGGCTGCTGCCAGCTGCAGGGTGTGACACACCCAGGCGCTGGAGGGGAGTCCAGGCCTTCACTTTGCTCAGAGATACAAGATCAGTTCTGTGGCTTGGGGCGGGGGATGGGAACAGAGAGGCTGGGATGGAGGAACGGACTGGGAAGATGTGGCTATTTCAGGAGCTGAAAAGCCCATTCCAGATCCTACGGGGTATGTCTACAGTGCACACTGAGCTCGCCCCAGAGTAAGCCAAAGCCTCCCTCCTGTCCCCCAGCAGAGCGCCCCCCAAAACTGTGTTTGCAACATTTCCGAAATTTTCTAATGCTGGAACATTTGAAACGGACAATAGGATTAGCCCTTACGTCAGGAACTACCAACGGATGGGCTGCGATGTTTGTGATCTTGTCAAAAACCTCCAGGACTGTGTGTAGATTCTTGATGCGCAATCTTGTGTGATTGCATGTAGGCTCCTGCCAACAGCTGTCAAGTGTCTATCGGTTCTCATGTTGCCCCCATTAGCTCACCTCACAATCTTTAACACAGTTACCTTCACAACACCCCGTGCCACATTTTACAGAAGGGAAACTGAGGCAGGACTACTTCGGCTGCAGAGGGACGCTTTGGGTCTGTCTACACTGCAGCTGGAAGAGCTCCTCCCTACCTGGGTAGACAGCTCTGCTCCAAGCTCGCACGCTCAACGGAGCAGCGTGGCTGTTGCCGCACAGGGGAGCTGTCCACGCACAAGCTTGCCCAGCCCACCTGGGACCACGCTTGGGCAGGTGGCTCACACTGCCACAGCCACTCTGCTCTTTAGTGCGCTGGCTCAAGCCTGTTTCCCCAGGCTGGCTCGTGCCCAGCTGCAGTGTAGACAGACCTGAAGGGACTTGTCCAAGGGGATGTAGGTGAAGCCGGAAACTGAACCTAGCTCTCCAGAGGCCACAGCGAGTGCTCTAACCGCTGGGCCATCCTGCCTTGCATTGTAAAGTATGGCCCATCCTGTGCACTGAATGAGACAGGCTCTTATAGAACAAATAGCATGTGACCATGTCATTAAACTTGCTTCATAGTGCACGAGATGGCCGCTACCCTCATTCTGCCATCCCCTAACGTCTGAGTGCTGGATTTGCAATCATGTATCTTCATAATGTTCTTTTAATGCAAGGACTGGGTTGAGGGTGGGTTTCTTTGGTATGTAATGTACATGTAGTGTACACACACACACACTGTGGGTCGGAAAGCATTGTTGGATCCTTCTGGATAGAAGGCGCTTTGTATAATATTGGCCCAAATACCCATTTGAACAGAGAAGAGAAATTCTAACTTTTTCAGTCATCTTCAGCCTGGCTTGCAAATAAAGACAACTGCTTCCAAAGTCGTTTCCGAAGTGGCTGCACTGGAGGTTTGGCTTGACTTAGAGAGAGAGAGAAGCAAGATATTGGGCCGTAGCTTAGCAAGCTGTGGCAGGTTTGGAGTGTGCAGCGAGGCAGGAGACAGATGTGCTGAGAGAACAGACACAGCATGGAACAACCCCGTCTGTTTCCTTGCGGTTATTCTGGGCTCATATAGCCCAGCTGTGCCGTGTATCAAGGTTACAACGATATCAGTCTCTGAATTGCAGGAGGGAGCTGAATTACCTCAGGCTGGTTTAGAAAAGCTTTGAGCCGCTCCAGGCTTGGCCCAATGTATCCAGCACTTTCCATCCTTTGCAGCGGCATCCCCTGTGCCATGTTCTTTCTTGGAGCTCTGAAACTGATCTCTGAGGGATGATTTTGGTGGTTTGTTTCCGGAAGCCAAATGTTTGGAAATGGGGATTGTTGGGGATTGGCTGGCTCAGGCCGCTGGTGATGGGTGAAGGAACCTTTGGCCCCTAGCTCGCCAGTGTCTGGAGACCCCAGGAATGACTGATGGCCATTACCATCTGATACCTATTTGGGGGGCCCTTTGTCAAGTGGGCTGGTGGTTTTCAGTCCAGTGCCTAGTGATCAAGTGTCACCATGACCCAACCCGCCATCGAAGCTGGTCCCCTTCTTGGCAGTGGAAGAAGCCAAGAACTCTGCAGGGCGCTGACACCAGAAGCAGTCGCTCCAGGTCAGGGAAGGGGTGATCTGGCATTGAAGCTGCCCTGTGCTGTATCGGTTTGGGGGATAATCAGAGGATGTCCGAGCCAGAGCAGCCGGAGAGAAGAAAAACAGTGCGATCTAAGTCCTGTGCTTCCAGCTGAGGACCCGCCACCCCACAAACAAGGGGAGGTGGGCGGAGGGGCTGGGTAGGACTGCAGCATCCTGCCGGGCTGGAACAGTCAGACTCCCGGGCGCCCAGCAGCAAGCACTGGCAAGTACTAGCAGTGAGCAACGGGGATGAAGGCAGCAAGTTCATCATCTCTCCTCAGCCTCGTTGACAGGTCATCTGCATTGGCTTCGGTTAAATGTAAGGAGGCCAGAGCTGGAGGAATAGAGGCCAGGGGCTGGTACTCCGCTCCAGAGAATAAAGGTCAGTGCAATTGCAAAGACCCACCCCAGGGGAGACAACAGATTCCACAGCCTGGGCCATGGATTCCTGCAAGTGGAGTAGTGCCGTGGGGCCCACCTGGCGCAGACAGCCCTGGATGTGTGTGCTGCCCGCTGAGCAGGGTCCAGGCGCCAAAGCTATCTTTGCTGCCCAGCCGTTGGCAGCTGGGTTTTGTGGGCCGCCTGCCTTGATCGATTCCTCTCCTCAGACTGCAATGCCTGGAGACACCCAGCTGGTTTCTTTGCACTGGTAGCAGGTCACTGTGGTGTCTCCGGGGCTGCCGCCTGGTAGAACTGGGGGCAGGCTTGGGAGGGGCAGATAAGAAAGGATGTATTCAGCTCAATGAAGCCGACATGCCTTCTATCTCCTGGAGCCGCGGGCTGCTGGCCAGGGAGGAGGAGATAGGCCGTCAGCTTGGCAGACGCTTCCATTCTCTGAGTCAGGCACCCGGTGGAGAGAAAGGAGCCATTCTCTGCTGCTTCTGTAAACACCACGGTCCCTGCGCTGCCTCCGTCTAGCCTGTGAACTCTGGCGGGCATCGCCCATGGGTCAGCCGCCCTTGGCTGAGAAACAAATCGCTCCTTCCATCATAGCGTGCCCTCCTGCCCTTTCATCTTCTGTGTTTAGATCGGCTCCCGGCTGAGGGCTCAGGGCTTGATCGAAACGTGTCCCGCACATGAGGCCGGAGAGTCTCGGGGACTCCGGGGCGGGGCTCTGAGCCCGCCCAGAGCGTGCTCCTTTGGCACGGAGTCTGAGCGGGAGACACTGCTGCTGCCCTTTCAAAAATTATCTCCCAAAGGCAGTGCCTGCGCTGGTGTTCGGGACGGGGGCGGATTCTCCCACTATTACCATGAGCCCCGGGGCAGCTCCGCGGGTGGTCGCCAGCGTGGGAACGTTGGCACAGCAGCATTGGCACCCGTCTTGTCTAGGGCTGTCCTGAGCCAGGCGTTCGATAAAACACCCAAGCCCTGTCTCGTGCTCCCACCGCAGCTGTGTCTGGTGGAGCTGCACCGGGGCTAGTGCCATGGGGGGATTTCTCAGAGGTTGCCAGGGTAGGGTGAGGTTTTTATACCCAGACAAGGGAGGGGAAGGGGAGGAGCAATTCCTTGCTGTGATCCTCTCCGGTCTGAGCAGAGCTGGGCCTGGGGGGTGGTTGTATGAGACCACCAGGGAACAGCGAGGTGCTGCAGGAAGTGGTGATACTGACCCAGGAGGCATGGCCCTATCCCCGCCAAGCCCTGATTTCACGGCCCTTGGTGGTGCTAGCGGGCACTGTGCAGTCCCTGAACGCAGGCCGCTGGCTTCCTGTGGCTATTACGGTGGACGCTCTCACATTCCATGGCCCAGGATTCAGGGCCTCTTGCTGCTCCCTCTCCATGTGACAACAGAATAGACCTCTGAACAGGTCTCGGGGTGGAGTCGCTTTCTGTATCGATCAGCTTGTCTCAGCTCTCCTCTGTCCCGGGCCTTTTGTCACCCTTCCTCTTTCTTTGCTCCTTGCCCCAGTCTGCTCTTGGCCACCTTCACATCTTGAAAATGTGGCTGGGTCTTGCAGAGAATTGGGTTTTTCTCGCTCCTCTCCTTCCTGTGTCCTGGCCCCCGTGGAACAGCATCAAAGTCTTCATTGTGCCAGGGCTTTCGGCATATTTTCTGCAAGCCAAAGCCCTGAGCCTGAAACAGAGACCCTATTGCAGAGCAGGAAGGCTTTTCTTCATGCCCACACGCCGCTGACTTCTGTGTTCTCCGGGCTAGACACCAAGGGCGGGGTGTGTTTGGGAGGGGCGGCGGTGGCGGTAGTGGTGGGAACAGCATGTGCAGCATCCCAGACACATTTGCTGTGGCCAGATGGTGTCCAGATTCCACCCAGACGGAGCGTGCATCCGCTGGAGCTGGGTGAACGATCAGTGAAGCGTCCTCTCTTTCTTTCTCTCTCTCTCGGCACATCTGCTTATCCTCTCCCGCCCCTCCCAGGTGGTGAAAGCTAAGGGAAGGAATAGGACTGTTTTCCGCAGGAGAAGGATTATTATTATTTTTGAATGGCCATTTGTCTGGGCAGCGATTTCAGTTCCTGGAATGACTGCAAAGGAGTCTGGGTATTAATAGCTTGGCGCGGCGCTGCCTGCGCCCTTGTGCGGTGAGGGAGGGACCGGCGGAATTCACGGCTTGGCAACGGCTAATCAACACTCGTCCAGCATGGACAGATCAGCTTTATGCAGCATGGAACCGTGGAGATCACAGATATTCAGCAGGTTTGCTGCCTCTGCTACCCCCATGGGGGTGCTGGGGAAATACCTTTGTAGCCTGGAGTGTAACTCCTTTAGATCAGCAGGGCTTCAGCTGAGAGTATCTCTGGTGGCTTCCTACCGGTCCAAGCGCAATCCTTGGTTTAGCAGCCTGTGTGAACATGTCTCCCCCTAGTGGCTGGTCCCAGTTAGAGCTGGTTGGGAAATGTTTTTTGTTCTTGCCAAAAACTTTGAGAACTAGAAAGATGTTGCTTTTCTCTAAACTTTTTGCTTCAAACGTTTTAAACGGAAAGCTGAAAAGGAGATGGTTTTTATTTTTCAACAACTGAAAACCGAGAAAGTTCAGCTGAAAACCAAATTTTATTTAAAAAATGTGTGGGTTTGTTTTTTTGTTTTTTGTTGTGGACAAAAACCCAGAAAATGTCATAAAAATGGGTCACTTCCTGCAGAAATTTCCACTTTGACAGAAAAGCCACTTTGTGTAGAAAAAAGGTTAAACAAAAAAAAATCTCAACCGCCTCTAATCCCAGTGACCGCAGCAGCCTTTTGCATTCTTGCAGCACGAGGAGTTCTCAAATGGCAGCGGCCTGTGGTTTTGGCTCTGAAGGTGCCAGATTTGATCCGCCCCATGTTGATGCCTCCGTGGTTCATTACACAAGCCATGCCAGACTCCCCTGGTGTCCCGTTCGGTCAAGTGCTCTCGGGGCTTTCCCAGGTCCCTGCTGCTAGACTTCACAGTGCTGTTGCCACTCCCTGCACTGCTCTAAGCATCTGCTTCTCTGCTCCATGACACGGGTATTAGGCTGGTAACTCCACTGAACCCAAGGGACCAGATCCTTTGCCGGTGTAAATCAACATAGCCCCATTGTGGTCAGTGTAGAAGTCAAAGGAGTTACGTTGCTTAAAACCTGGGTGATGGAGTGGAGACCCAGGCCCACTGGGTCTGGGGATATTTGACCCTTTCAGGACGTTGACCTAACTGTGATTCACCTCTCCTGACTGTGCTTTGCCATCTCCCTCCTGGGACTCCAGTATGAGGTCATCCTGGCTGTGATGCAAAGCAGTCAGCGTTTGCTCGGGCACCTCTAGTCCATCTGCCCCTTCCCAAAAACCCATCCAGCAAGACAGGAGATTCCATGCTTGGGCAGTGTTGAGCTCAAACTCATCACATCCTATTCCAGATAGGAGTGAACCAGTGGTCAGAGAGAGGCAGAATGATTCTTCCTTTCTCCAGAAATGACTATCTGACTGTAGATACAAGAAGCCTTGGCAGGTGAGAGAGATTTGCATCCCAACAGGGAAGAGAAATTCCAGCTCATCCCTCCTTCAGCTTCAGTTGGCTCCGGAAATGGATTTCATTTGGGTTTAACTGCTCCACTGCATCTCGGGGCCAAGGCCAGACAGAAATTGTATCAAACTGGAGACAGAGGGAGGAGAAAACCAGCGGATAAAACCCGTCCCTCAATTCTGTCGGCACTTTCAGATTTCCACGAAAGCTAAACAAACCCAAGAAAAGGAACACGTGGCATATTACGGCACCATTACGGCAGCTGCAGCTTGTCCTGTCCAAAGGCTTTCAGTCACCCACTAAAAGGGCCATTTATGTCTCTTACTTTAAAAAAAGGCTGCAGTAAATTAGAGGGGGGCAGATCACAAATAGGAGGCAGAGAGCACCTGTATTTTGTGTATTACTGAAAATGTGCTTGGGCGATCAAAGCCTGTTTGTAGCACTTGGTGTGCAGTTGCCTTCCTTTGGCTGTTGGCATGAGGCTTGTAGGACTATAAATACAGTGGTGGTGAGATATTTATAAATGGCCACTGCCCTGTGCAGCGTTTTCTTTCTTGCTGGGAGGGCAGCAGCAACCTTCCACGGCAGGCTGACACTGTAGGGATTGCTTGGGTATCACTTAGAATCATAGAACATCAGGGTTGGAAGGGACCTCAGGAGGTTCTAGTCTGAAAGCAGGACCGATCCCCAACTAAATCATCCAACAGATTTTTTGCCCCAGATCCCTGAATGGCCCCCTCAAGGATTGAACTCACAACCCTGGGTTTAGCAGGCCAACGCTCAAACCACTGAGCTGTCAGGAAACCTGACTACTTAGCTGCATTCTGCCACTGACTTGTGAGTAAGGCCCTACTTGAATCGTGGAATGACTATCAAAAAATTGTGACTGAGTTGTGGACAAGTCATGGGAAATCGCAGGGACCTTCGTATTTGAAGCAGTAAGGTCCATTATTACTTTTCTGTGATTTTCTGCTGTCGACGGCCTACGGCTGAGAGTGGAAGCTCCTGCTGTTAGCAGTTTGGGATTGAGAATGAGAGCCCGGGGCTGAGAGCAGGAATCTTGGACTGACAGCGGGAGCTTCCACTGTTGGCTGCCTAGGGCTGAGAGCGGGGCGCCCAGGACTGTGAGCAGCACCAGGGGCTGAGT
Source organism: Sternotherus odoratus (assembly GCA_032164245.1). NCBI lineage: Eukaryota > Metazoa > Chordata > Testudines > Kinosternidae > Sternotherus > Sternotherus odoratus. Next base: position 4,596,344 of record JAVMKO010000009.1, read on the forward strand.
GTGGGGGCTCCACTCCCAGTCCCGGGGTAGCAGGGCTCCCACTGTCAAAATTGTGGTGGAAGCCAATTATTGCGGGATCTTCAATTTTTGAAATATCACAAATGAAGCAGGACCTTACTCATGAGGTAAATCACTTAATCTCTCTGTCCCTGTCTTTAAAATGGGGACAACATTAACCTTTCTGTAGCTCTTTCTGTTCCCCTAATCAAATTGACTATACAAGTCCTATGTGTTGTTATCACTATTAAGCAGTTCAGTAAATTGGAAGTGTCATCTCTGGTTTTTGCTCCGTTATTTTTATTTCTTAAATATCTGGGCAGGGAAGGAATTTACAGGACTTTTATTTATTGGCTGTTTTCTGCCTTTGTTTAACCAGTGATTTCATGTTCTCTGGCTTTGAACTATAGATTTGTGTATGACTTGTGTATACTTTAATAAACAGATTGAGCATGGAGATGGTTTGGGCAGAGAGGGGGCTGAAGAAATCACACGATACACTATTCAAGCAAACCTTTCATCCTCTTATATGCTGTGTAGCATACCACAAACTAATGCAGCTTCAACACCTGCAACATTCCAGAGTACAGGAGATTATACGGTAGATGCTGGAAAATATGAGGTTGCTTTGCAAAGAACACCCCTCTTCTGTAGCTGATTAAGCATCTTTTTCCTTTGAGTCCTATAGACGGCTGACTTCATTACATTTTTAGTTTCCTGAAAACATGCATTTAGTAGGTTCCAGCATCAGAGCAAACACCATCTCAACCCATTTTCTGTCTTTTTTCTCTGATAGGAATTTAGTTTCCGAGTCACTGTATTTAGCACATCAGGTAGATCAGGGGTCTCAAATATGTGACCTGCATGGAGTTATTTCCTGCGGCCCGCCAAGCTCCCCTCACCTCCCGCTGCTCCCCAGTGCGCCGCATCCCCACTCCTCTGCCTACTTCCCAGTGCTTTGGTTGTGCTTAGGACTTTCCAGGAGGTAGGGGGAGGAGCGGGGAGGCGGCAGGCTCAGGGGAGGAGGTGGAGAAGAGGCGGGGATTTGGGGAAGGGGTTGGAATAGGGGCAGGGAGGGGGTTGGGGTAGGGGTGGAGTGGGGGTGGGGCTGGGGGTGGAGTGGGGAGCTTTAACCAAAGTAATTCTAAAAGTAAATGCATGTTTTGTCGTTCGAGTGAGGTGCATTACTGAGTGTTTATATTTTATGAAAACCCCTCTTCGCATTACAGTTCGTAAAACTTAATACATTGACTTTTAATAGCATACTATATTACTCTTCATTTTTTACTTTATTTTTGTATCATTGAATGAAAAGGTTTCAGTGATGCAGCCCTTGGGCCAATGTACTAGTCCTCATGTAACAAAGTCCTGTGGCACCTTAAAGACTAACTATAAAGTTTTGAAGCATAAGCTTTCGGATGCGACGAAGTGGGTATTAGCCCACGAAAGCTTATGCTTCAAAACTTTATAGTTAGTCTTTAAGGTGCCACAGGACTTTGTTACCTCTGCTATTCCAGACTAACACGGCTACCTCTCTGATTCTAGTCCTCATGTGGCCTTCATGGGGAGTTGAGTTTGAGATCCCTGAGATAGATGGTTTCCTCAATGCACCTAAAAGTGCACTCCTTTTCTTTAAAGGGTGTGCAAATACTATCAATGTAAAATAAACTCCATGGTTTCAACATGCTCCAAAAAGCCACAGGTTATAGAGATTTCTCTGTTTACAGCAGGAAGCATCTACTTTTAGAATAAACAGAAGGGGACCTACAGTAATTTTAGCTTTGAATAGCAACACAGCAGCTAACCCACTAGGATCAACAATCCTTTCAGCCTTTTGCGGATTTGCCAAGAGAGGCGACTTTTCTAGTTTCTGGAATTTCTGAACTCTGAATAAATCCAAGGATATTAAAAAGCACACAGTATTTACACAAGAGAGAGCTGTGAAAACAGCCATAAAAACGTGGCTGAGTGCCACCGTGAGTGAAGTTGTTGCTTGTAAAGGTGAGGCCCTAGCACTGAGGAAGGAACAGTGAAGCCTTACACTGGACAAGTTGTCTCCACATCTTTGTGACTGTATTTTAATATTGACCTGCAGAATATTCTGCTATTCCAGTCCTCCCTCTTTCCCCAACCCCGCTGCCTTACTCCCAACATCCCAGCTAATCTGTTCTAGATCTCTTCACTGAACTCTGCCAATGCACCTCACTCCTGACCCATAGCAACCCCTGCTGTTCCACCTTTGGGTACCTCCTAGATCGGAGCTGGGCAAACTATGGCCCATGGGCCACATCCAGCCCGCAGGACCGTCCTGCTCGGCCCTTGAGATCCCAGCTGGGGAGGCTAGCTCTTCCCCTCTCCCCTGCTGTCCCCCCTCCCCTGCAGCCTCACCTTGCTGTGTCGCCAGTGCTCTCGGGAGCCGCTTCTGCTGGGCAGCGTGGCGGCTGGCTCCAGCCAGGCAGGGGGTGAGTAGGGGTGGAGCAAGCCAAGTGATGGGGGGGGGGAGTGGAGCTGGGTGGGCAGGAGCAGCGAGTCAGCATGTGGGGGAAAGGTGAGCTGGTCGCGGGGGGGGGGGAAGCTGAGGAGCTGAGCGGGGGGGGCGGGGAGGGGCATGTGCAGGTGAGCTGGCAGCAGGGGAGTGTGGGGGGAAGCGGAGGCGGGCAGGCAGGAGCAGCAAGCCAGCATGCGTGGGAATGGTGAGCGGGTAGGGGAGCCTGGGGGGCTGAGGAGCTGGTGGGGGGTTAGGGTGGGGCTGCGTCATGTTCTTGCGGGGCAGCGTATTTGGCTCTGCACTGAGCCAAACATGCTCCTCCCTCCCCCAGAGTAATGTCACCATGCGGCAGCACTCGGGTGGGAGTGCTGCGTCATGCTCCCCCCATCGCCTGAAGTAGGGCCGCCGCACAGCAGTGGTGGGTTGGATGGGGCATGGGAAACCCGGGGATCTGTCAGGGGGTGGAGGGGTGGATAGGGGTTGGGGCAGTCAGGGAAAAGGGAGCAGGGGAGTTGGGTACGATGGTAGGGTCCTGGGGGGTGGTTAGTGGTGAGGGGTCTCTGGACAGGACAGTCAGGGGACAATGACGGGGGGGCTGGATGGGTTCGGAGTTCTGGGGGAGGGTCTGTCTGGGGGTGGGGGGGTGGATTAGGGGCGGGGCAATCGGGACAGATAGGGTGGGGGTGTCTGAGGAGGGGGGAGTCTGATAGGGGGTGGGGTCCTGGGGGGCAGTCAGAGGATAAGGAGTGGGGGGGTTGGGGTTTTTTTGGGGGGGTGGGAGGGAGTGGATGGGGGCTGGGCAAGGGCGGGGCTTTTCGGGCCGCAGCTGGGTTTTTTGCAGTAATATGGCCCTCGCCTCTTTCCGAGTTGTGCAGGCCTGTTTTAAGGGTTTCCTGACCATCGACAAAGAAGTGAAACGCATTGTTCAGGTGGCCAGGCAAGTGGGTGGTGATGGCTTTGTCGACATCCTCGAGGAAGCAATTGAGGAATTAATTGAGGCCCATAGAGAAACATTGACTAATGAAGAGTTAGAGGAACGGATAAAATCGTCTACAGAAGACGAAGATAATGACAGCGAACGGGAAGAGCCAGCAAGATGGAATCTTCATAAATTTTTGGAAGTGTTCCAAGCAGCGAAACACTTGAATGATTTAATTTCTGATTATGATCCCTCTATGTAACGAAGCCTCAAAATCTCACATAGCGTTACGGATGCTTTGAGACCGTACCAAGAAATGTTTGAGGAGCTCAAGAGACAACAGCGACAGTTGCCAATCACCATGTTTTTCAAGAAAAAAACACCACCAGCAGATGAGCCTACACAATCAACTTCTCGAGCTGAAGCAGAGCCAACCACTTAGTGTACGGCTCGCTCTCCGTCAGCCAAGCCTGGCCCATCGTCTCCTGGATTGACATCAAGCCCTGACGACTCCCTAATAGTGTTGTCGGGGAAGAGGAAGACTAATCATTGGACTGTGTGTGCGCTGGATGAATAGTGACTGTTCAGGTTTACAGTACTGTGTGTTCCCAATAGCTTGATCCATCACTGATATCCTGGTATGTCATTTCAAGACATGTCAAACTTATTTATAAATACCTGGAAATTCTTTGTGGGACCTGTATCACATCATGCTTATAGGAGTTTGGTGGCACTCACTCTACTCACAATAGCTTTTTAGGGTGACCAGATGTCCCGATTTTATAGGGACAGTCTTGATTTTTGGGTCTTTTTCTTATACAGGCTCCTATTACCCCCCACTCCCTGTTCCAATTTTTCACATTTGCTGTCTGGTCACCCTAATTTATATTTGAGAACTATGTTTCAATTCAACTAAGGTCAAGAGTAATGGAATTAAGTGATCCCTTCCTTGCCCTGATTCATTCCGGGTTTATTCAGACATGGTCCAGACTACTCTGTGTGGTTGTTAAACATCCTGTAGCCTTTTCCGTAAGAGAGGGGTTTTGACCCAGTACCTTGCCCCAATTTCTTTCCGTTCCAGAGATGGCTGCTTTTTAATGGTGGTATAGCGATCCCAGTATGCTGTTGCTGGAATGTTAGCAATAGCTATCCTGAATGTTGTGTGTTTCAATTATAACCCAGTCTTGGTTGCTCCTAACTTTCCATACATTTCACCTCAGGCTGATATTTTTAGATCTGTTGTCTACACAAGTGTGATTTTTTCTCTCTCTCCTGTTTCTGGAATGGAGAAGAATGAGAAGAATACACATAGATCATAAATTAAAATAAATCTTACTGTTTTGAATAGCTTTAGTACCAAAACTGTTGGAACTAGAAAGCTGAAGGCTACATGGGAAATAGCCCTCATTGTGGAAAAGTACCCTTGAGATTTCCCATGGAAGTGGGTTTTGGATTTTGCAGTTTTTAGTATTTGAAACTTGCATTTTGAGCATGCATAAAACTTTGGGTTCGGTTTTGCAGCCATTTTTACTAGTATTTTAAAGGAAGAAAGGCCAGGGAATCCGTACTAGGCTAGGAGTCTGTGAATGTGAGTGTCTCAAGCCAAGCTGTGCAGAAAGCAAGTGTGCTCTCAGTGAGACAGGCCTCTTTGAAAAGGACAGAGCACACCAGTGGTATTTGGCCCATTAGCTTGAGGATGTGTAATCTCTTTTTCTAAACAATCCACTGTGAGCTATATTAACAAAACATTAACGGTGGCTTTTTCTGATTTTTTTGTTTTAATGTGCATTGTTAAGGTTGCCTGCACAACCCTCCGTGCTGCATGTTGTGTGTATGCTCTGAGATTCTAGCTGCATACTCGCATACTATTTCTCAAATAATAAAATATCACACAATTTATTTTCTATAGCTTTCTAAAATGCAACTTGTAAGGCATATAGTGAACAAGGCAGGGAGTCCTTTCCCTATTTATACTATATAAATGACTTTTATGGTTTCCATCTGTTTGGCACTAATAGCATATTACTCAGTGGTAGATGTTGCACATGTATATTTTATGAAGTTTTATATTTTATAAACTGTGTAATTAAAAGCTGTATTTGCAAAGCATATGCACTAGAAAACAGAGAAAGCTGTGTATGTAGTTTGAAGATTTCAAGGGGAAAGATCCAAAAGCAAGGGCTTACAGTTGTGGGATATTATAGATTTTTAAAAAAAGCTAATTCCAACCCAAAATTAAATTTCATGTAATGTTAGAGACTGAGTTAAATAAACAGTCTCATCAGAGAATTAGCAAAAAAAACCCATTAATTTTTGTGGTAACAGACAATGTTAATGTGGGAAAATAACTTTTATTTAAAAAAAACCTGTGTCTGTGACTGGGCCCCTCTGACTGAAAACATAGAGCCTTCCTACTTAATGCAAACCATTAATTCCACATGGAGCAATGCTGTATCTAGGATATTAGAAAGCTCTGGAGCAAACACAAAGATGTCATTCAGGCCTGCAGCTCTCCTGACTTCAGAGGTTAGAGAGCAGCAACTGTGAAGTGAGTCTGCAAGCTCGAAGGGGCCTGCCTTTTTAGACTGTGTACACTAAAAGGGCTTGTCTATACTGGCAAGTTACAGCACTGCAACTTTTTCGCTCAGGGGTGTGAAAAAACCCAACTCTGAGCACAGCAAGTTTCAGCGCTGGAACGTGCCCGTGTCGACGGTGGCGCTGGGAGCCGTGCTCCTGGTGGGGGTGGTTTGTTCAGACGTTAAAGCGCTGCCTGTGTAGCATGTGGCGCTGGGAGCCGTGCTCCTGATGGGGGTGGTTTGTTCGGGCGTTAAAGCGCTGCCTGTGTAGACTGTGGCGCTGGGAGCCGTGCTCCTGATGGGGGTGGTTTGTTCGGGCGTTAAAGCGCTGCCTGTGTAGACCAGCCCTTAGTTAAGATGTCAAGTTCAAAGTTATAGATTAATAAAACAGCTCAGACTGTCCCGGTTCTTCCTGGGTAAGACTGGGACTGAGGCGGGGGGAACTGCAGGTTCCTGTCTCGAAAGTGGCCCTGCACACAGCACTTTGCTCCCTCTCTGCCTCAGTTTCCCCATCTGTAGAGTGGGGACTCGTGCTTCCCATGCAGTGCTGGGGGGACTGTTTCCGAATGGCCCGATTTTCAGACAGGCTGGGCCCACCGAACTGAGGGGAGAGACCCGCGTTCTCTTCCCCGCCGGCCAGCTGTGTAGCCTTGGGCAGGTCTCCTCAGCTGTCCCCGCTAGCGGTCCAGTCCTTGAGCTCTGAGGCCGGGGCTGCGCTGGGCGCCACTGAACCCTCGGCTCGGCCGTGCTCGGCGCTGTACACCCGCTGGGACAGGCGGCGCCCGGGCCTCCCCGCTCACAGGCCTCCAGCCTGCGCCTCTCTGTCAGTTGATCCCGCCCAACGCCCCCTACCTCCGGATTGGCCGAGCGGTATCACGTGCCCCCAGCCTCCGCGCGGGAGGGGACGCTGCCGTTGCCAGGCAACGCCGCGGCGAGCGGGGATGCGGCCTAGTCGGATCCGCGGCGGAGCGGGACAGCAGGTAGGCGGCTCCGGCCCCCAGGTAGCGAGGCCTCCCCGCCGGGGGGGGGGTCGGTCGTCTCTAGGCAGGGCTCTCTCCTCACCCCCCCGGGGATGAGGGGGGGACTCCTCGCCCTGGGGGAGGGGGGAGCTCCCCCCACGCATCCTGGGCGGGATTAACGGGAGTCCCAAACCGCCCCTCCCCCCCCCCCCCCCCCGGGATGAGGGTCTCCCTGCTCTGGGGCTGGTGGCTGTGATGGGGTTTCCCCTGCCAGCCTTTGCGGCGAGAGGTGCCCCACTCAGGGTGGGGGGTGCTGCGAGGGGGGCTCCCCTTCTCGTCCCAGGAAGGTTCAGGCCCAGCCCTTACCCAACCCGGGGGTGCAGCAGAAAGGCTCCCCCGGGCACAAATCCTCTTCAGGGGCAGGGCAGGAGATGCAGGTGGTTCTGCACCCGCTCCTCCTTCCAGGCTCCAGCTTTGCTGCCATGTCTGTGGGAAAGGGGTTGACTAATAGCAGCCAGGTTGAGGGGTAGGTGGGTCTAGCTCGGGGGGGGGGGTGTCTCCGACTTTTGTACCCTTGACCCCTTTCACACAGCAAGCCCCCCCCCCATACATTAAAAGTACTTTTAAATATATTTAACACCATTATAAATGCTGGAGACAAAGTGGGGTTTGGGGTGGAGCCTGATCATTCGCGTCCTTCCCCCCATGTGATAACCTTGCGACCCCCTGAGGGATCCTGACCCCCAGTTTGAGAACCCCTGGTCTGTTTTGTAGGTCATCAGCACCAGCAGTCAAAGCTGGTACCATTGTGTAGCTAGCCACAGGTGGCAACAAGCCAAACTAGCCTAGAATATTAAATCTGGCTTTACTCTTCCATTACCAGCTAGCTGGTGTATTTCTGCTTTTCCCTGCATGCACACACATTTAGATATAACAGGGACCAATAAAGATTCTTACTCTTGTGCCATTGACAAAACTGCCACCTATGTTCATTTATTGATGGTGATGTTGATTTACTAGCACCTGCTAATTTCCAGTTACACAGTTGAATTTGCTGTACTGATGTACGATGATCTAATTTGATATCCTTGCACTTGTGAGCCTCTCCCTTGGATTGGGCCTGCAACCCATCTAGAACCTCCTGGTGACCCACTGTTTGGGAAACACTCTGATAGATAACATGTGAATGATGGATAACCAGTGGTGCTAATAATTCTATGTGTTTTGATGACTTTGTAGGTCTTTCTTCAGTGAGACTCAGCAGTAACTTTTAATGATGGGAGACGTCCTAGCTTATGAAGCCGAGTTACTTGGGCTGGTGAAAGAGGTAGATGTTTACTATGGAATAGAAAAGAGGAAATTGTCTGGTGCCTGCGCTTTGGCATGGGGGAAGGGGCAAATTTGTAACTGTTAGGCATTGATCCTGCCATTACTCTGTGTGGGCAGATGCTTGCAGCTGCATGGAGTCCCACTGATGGGGCACTGCCTGCCTAGAGCTCATCACAAAATCAGGACCTTAATTAAAGGAACACTATCAACTAACTTTGGACTCAAAAGGTTTCATTTTAAAAAGACTTTGCAAAACATAATATAAATAGTATTGTGTTAATGAAATTTTAAAAATAAACAGTGAAAAACATTTGTTTAATCCTTTGCTGTGGTGTTAGACTCTCAGACCAAACATACTAGTACCTGTGAATTATAAAGTGAAATGTACCAGTCCCCTGTTATTGTCTAACCTAAGGCTCTGATCCTACAAAGAGTTAAAATATATACTTAACATTTGCCTTCAGTAGAACTACTCGCAGTGTATGAAGTTGAATAACTTGTGTAACTCTTTACAGGATTGGGGTATATCCAAAACGTAACAAACAAGAAAACCGCATGAATGGTGAAACATCAACTTACATTATTTCAGTTTTAATCATCTCCGTATCAATTACACAGATACACATTTTCTTTTTTAAATTAGTTTTAAATTAAAGCTTTGCTGTGATACAGCCACTTGTTTAGCACTGTGCCACAAACAGTACATACAACTTGTTCCATCGTGTATTTAACATATCTTTTCTCCTTACTCTGGTGACAGAGGCTCTGCTCTTGTGATTTGATTTCTCTTTTTGTACTTTCATACCAACAGTTTTTAGTCTATATTTGTAATTTATGAATTTCTCATGAAATGGTAAAGCCAAACACAGGATTTGCCATAGTTGGACAGACCAGGTTGTTGGTCCACCCAAGTCTGTGTTCTGCCTGTAGCACTGGCTAATACTTCAGAGGCAGGCAAACCTCCCCCAAACTCTGTAATGTGGCTAGTTTTATACATTGTGGATGGAGGAGTGAGAGATCTTTCTGGACCTTTGCAGCTTGCTCTGAAGAATGTGGTTTGCTTAAATTAAGATATGAGTGATGGTAAAATTATCAGATCTTTTTAAAATTCAGCCATAGCATTTGCCTGATTCTCCTGATGCTTGAGGTCCCATTATAAGTAGATGATGCTACCTTCAGAAAGTGTTAATTACAAGAAAGTTAAGTGACTGTTCAACTGTGCTTTAAAAAAATGTTTCATTACTGGATATTAGTTGCTTTTCTTGATTTAAAAAAATCAAATGACTGTACTAAAGGTTTGATATAAAGCTTTACTAAATTTGCCTATTCATGGGTCACTGTTTTAAACATTAAAAAGCTTAGAGTTTATCTGTGTGTTCTTGTGTCTTTAGTATTTAGACTTTGCAGAGTTTGAAGAGACAGTGAAAATATTTACAAAGGAATGTAAAATAAAAGGGAAACCATTACCTAAAACATCAGGGGGTTCCTTGAGAGACTCAAAGGCTTTGATTATCCAGGTAATAAATCTTTTGTATTTGGTTTGACTACTAATAATCAGAACAGGTAGAGCCACTGTACTATTCCATCAGTTGAAATAATCTGAAATGCTTAAATTAACTTTTGGTTTAAACAGGAGTAGGCTGATAGGGTATTTTCAGTGGAAGGACCTCAACTCAAATTCACCCCCTCAGTAACCACAGTTCTCCAAAACCCAAGGTCTAAATTTTGAAACGTGACTCATTAATTTTGGTGGCTCCGTTTTTGGGTTTCCAGACTGACGCTCATTGGAAGGGTCTGATTTTCAGTAGAGCTGGCTAAACTTTTCATACGGAACTTATGTTCAGCAAATAATGATGAGTCATCAACATCTAAATCAGGGGTCTCAAACATGCGGCCCGCCAAGCCCTTCCCTGCGGACCGCCAAGCTTCCTGGCGCCCCCCCTCCCCCCATAGCAGTTTGCAGGACGGAGGGGCCAGAAGTGGAGGCTTCTTTGCTGCCTGGCTGGGCCGCGCGTGTTTCTAGCTCTGGACTTCCTAGATTGCTCTTGCTTTGTTTGCCAAACAGCTGTTGGTGGTGCCTAGCGCTTTCCAGGAGGGAATGGGGAGCTGCGTGCTCAGAGGAGGAGGTGGGGCAGGGGTGGGACCTCTTGGAAAGGGTGGAGTGGGGGCGGAGCGAGGGCAGGGTGTGTGTCAGTGGTGTGGCCCTCGGGCCAGTGCACTAGTCCTCATGGAAGGGGTGGAGTGGGGGCAGAGCCGGGGCAGCGAGGGTGTGTGTGTGTGTCAGTGGTGCGGCCCTCGGGCCAGTGCACTAGTCCTCATGCGGCCCTCATGGTCATTTGAGTTTGAGACCCCTGATCTAAATGTTTCACAAATTCCAGTCAATTTTGTCAAATTATTTTGGGGTTTAAAAAAATATTCTGAAAAAAACAAAATGTTGTTTAGATTTTTTTCAGTTCAAAATGACTTTGTTTCAAAATTCTCTTAATTTAATTTGTTTTGATATTTGGAAAATGTTTAGTTTTGGTTTGACCAACATTGAACTTCTTTCCTGTTTTTTCGGAATTGCCAGTGAATCAAAACATCTGCTTTTTGCCCTGCTCCACTACTGAACTCCCATCTTCATAAAACCAGGCATCTTTAAGGCGAGTCAAATAGGACACCCAAAGTTGAGGCACCGAAAATCACTAGACACTATGGTCTGGCTGCAGACCTTGATGGTCATGTTTTGTCCCAAGTTGTTGAGGAGGGTAGGAGTGGGTTATTTGCAAAGTTGTTATTCCTAATTGGTTAGGAGGATGTTATGATGAACATTTTGAAATGTTCTGAATGTTTCTGTATAAAATTATATGTAAATGTGCTCTAGAATATGGGATAGGTACACTTTACAAAACAAAATAAATATAGTGTCATGTTAACTTATTAAAATATACCTAGGAATTATGTATTCCCTCTGCTCCAGGAACTCTACCTCATTATTATGAAGACATGGATAAACTGATAAGTCTGGATCAAATGTTTTTTCCTATACCCCCCCATATTATTTTCTTGCACACTAATCATATTTAGAGGAGGAAAGGGGAAGGACGAGTGTACATGAAAACAGAGGACTCTAGTATTTAGAACTATTTCGTAGGGGGGTAATTACCATAAATCCAGGAGCCAATAGTGAAGACATAAAGATAGCAGGGCTAAAAGGAGAGTCAGAGAGAGAGTCCAGGAACATGTACATTTGTGGATCACTTACCAAAAAAGAAAATTAATGAAAAAAGCTATATCTGAGGAGGGGCAAGTTTAATAAGATGCAGACACACTTGCATTGGCCTGTTGAAGTGGGTTTTGTGTCTGCCATGCAGACATTGATTCCTTCGTGATCTCTCAGTGCTGTGTCTAATTGTATCTAATTCATGCTGGATGGTGGGCAGGGAAGAGCAGTAGTTGCTGTCAGGTGGCATGGACAGTAGCAGAGCTGGGCCTGCATTTGCTGTTGGCGAGAAGTGCAGCAACCCGGCCCCAATCGTGCGCCAGTGAGTGCTGGGGTGTGGTTCCCCCCGCTTTGCAAGCCAACCCCCTAACCCCTGGGGCCGATGGCCCCACAACCACCCTCACCCTGCCGCAGGGAGGAGGGATGGGGGGCTCTGTAGGGCCCCAGAATAGCTAGGGATAGTCCTGTGTATGTGGAACTGAAATATCCATATGTTGGTATAGGTTGTACCTGGTGAATTGAGAGAGGCTTTGGGTAAAATTTTCAAAAAGAGCTACAAGATTTAAGTACTTTTGAAAATGGAACTTAAGCTCTTAAGTCAGGTACTTTTGAAAATGTTTCCCATCTGTATGTGGGGCTGAATAAACTCTCTTCTCCTTTGCAGAAGGATCTGCTCACAGCATTTGAAGATGGAGATCAGAAAGTTTTCTTTGAACTTTGGGAGGAGCATATTTCCTCTTCCCTCCAAGACAATGAGCCTCTTGCCCAGAAGTTGGAGTTTTATCTTCACATCCACTTTGCCATCTACCTCTTGAAGCACTCCGTGGGCAAGCCTGTACGTTGGCTTTTCAGTTTGGACTTATTTTGATTTTTGTGTGTATCTTCTCTAATCTTGGTGTTTGCCAAAACAAAACAGATTCAGATGGGTTGGTCTGTAGGTATCACCAGGCAAATCCATCCCTTCAACAGGAGCCTATATTTGAGTTTGTCTTAAAAGCAGACACTTGGGCTAGTGAAGTGTGAAGATGAAATTATTCATTTGAACCTGATCTAGAAGGTGCTGAGTGCTATCAAGTTCCAAAGAATTCAGAGGGAGGTCTACCTTTAAAATCTTGCTCTTCAATTCATGGGAGTTTATTTTATTTCAGTGGACGTTCAGTAACCTACAAGGCAAATAAGATATGACCACCAAATTAATGATCAGAATCCATGAAGACTAAAAACACCTCATTATCTCAAGATTGATTGACACCTCAATTTTTGTTGGTTAAAGTCTTTTTTTAGCCTCATCTATCATTTTTATTGTTTTGGCTCAAATGACCTTTTCTGCAGGTTTTAGAGTGTGGTCCAAAATTCAATTTTGTATTGTAAGCCTGATTGTAACCTTAACTATGTAGTACCTCACCATAATGTAATAGAATTTATTTATTTTGGACCCTAATAATGATATTTATAATGGGAATAGCTTTGGGGGAATGTATAGTAACTACATAATAAAAAAGTAGCACATCAAGTTGTGAAAAGTCAGTTTAAATGGGCCACCTGGTGTCAATAAAGCACTCCATAGTGTTTAATAGGTGAGAATTGGTATCTGCTAAAATGTCTCACTGTGCGAGCCTTTGCGTTCTCGCTTGTTTCTTCTCTGCTTTATTATGACTGCCAACAAAAAGGGACACTGCCAGATAAAACTTGATCCGAAATGTCAGTGTTTAAAAATACTTAATTTTAATAGAGATGTTCCCAATAATTTTAAATATATTCAGCTGGAAACAATTAAAAAAAAAGCAAAGGGTATGTTTACACTGCGGTGGAACACCCAGTCTGGCCTGTGTCAGCTGACTCGGGGTTTGGTTGGAGCTCGGACTCTGGAACCACAATAAAATAGCCCTGTAGTTCAAATCGTCACACCCCACCCCACCCCGGTACCCAAGTCGGATGACATGAGTGTTTAATTGTAGTGTAGACATACCCAAATAGTCTCAGGCATTATGTATGTTCTAAATGCACTACTGCAGTAATACAAGCAGCCAGCAGATGAAACTGACTATCCTTTTTTTTTTTTTTTTTTTTTTTAAATGTCCAATCTGAGAGAAGTCTATGAAAAGTAAATTATATATTAAAAAATTCTATCAGTAATTATGTTATTTAGTGGCTTAAGTGAGAATGATTGTTGATTTTAAAAAACCACATCTTTACTAACAGTTGTCTCTTCTAGATTTAGCACAATGCTTCTTTTTAAATCAGTTTATGAAATAAATATCTACCAGCAAAATATATTCCATGACATTGAGGATGATTTTTTGACCCATTGATTTTGTTCCTGTGTGGCTTTTACTATATCATGCTTGCCAGAGATACGAGAGATGGCTTATTTAACATGTTTAAAATCAAGTAGTGACTTCCTCTCCACTTGCTGAATGCGGATACGGCACTTGACCTGCAGAAATCTGCTCCAAGTGCTCAAGACTGTTTTGCTCATAAAGCAAGTGGTTGTCCCTTATTTCTCTTGGCTCCATTGTCCTGCCATGGAAGAACCGTTCTGTGTTTTCCTTTTGGATAAGTGAACAGGTGAATTGCTCTCTGATTAACTAGAATGAGTGCTGTTCCCTGGGCTGGCCACTGGGAAGCACTTAGCATAATGGTTCTCAAACTTCTGTACTGGTAGGATGACCAGACGCCAAGTGTGAAAAATCGGGACAAGGGGTTGGGGGTAATAGGAGCCCATATAAGAAAAAGACCCCAAAATCAGGACTGTCCCTATAAAATCAGGACATCTGGTGACCCTACCTGGTGACCCTTTCACATACCTAGCCTCTGAGTGCAACCCTCTTAAAAATTAAAACCACTTTTTTATATAGTTATCACCATTATAAATGCTGGATGCAAAGCAGGGTTTGAGGTGGAGGCGGACAGCTCGCAACCCCCCTATGTAATAGCCTTGTGGCCCCCTGAGGGGTCCCAGCCCCCAGTTTGAGAACCCCTGACTTAGCAGTACTTGGTCAGCAGGTACTAGCGGATGGAGAATTAGTGCTCGATGTTGAATTTAAGTCTCCACTTGCAGCTACCAGCCCCATTAAACACCCCCAGAAGTTGTCTTCTAAATAATGATGCCTGTATCTTTGTTTCTTAGGACAAAGCTGACTTTGATGAAAGGATTTCTCACTTTAAAACATACCTGGAGACTAAAGGGGCTGCACTAAGCCAGACTACAGAATTCCTCCCCTTCTATGCTTTGCCTTTTGTTCCCAACCCCATGGTCCACCCATCATTTAAAGAACTCTTTCAGGTAAATATTTGTTTTGTACAGATTTTGTTAATTTTTCTCACAGCGTTGATGGATGTTGAATATTGGTTAGTCTGATGATGCTTTTTATTTTTTCCTTCTGTAGAAATCATAAAAAAATAGGAATAGAGAATAAAACGGAGAATATCTTATTGCTCTTATATAAATCTATGTTGCACCCACATCTTGAATACTGCATACAGATGTGGTCTCCTCATCTCTAAAAGGATATATACTGGCATTAGAAAAGGGTTAGAGAAGAGCAACTAAAATGATTAGGGGTTTGGAACAGGTCTCTCATGAGGAGAGATTAAAGAGTCTAGGACGTTTCAGCTTGGAAAAGAGAAGACTGAGGCGGGATATAATAGGGGTATATAAAATAATGAGTGGTGTGGAGAAAGTGAATAAGGAAAAGTTATTTACTTGTTCCCATAATATAAGAACTAGGGGCCACCAAATGCAATTAATGTGGAGCAGGTTTAAAACAGAAAAAAGGAAGTTCTTTTTCACACAGTGCACAGTTAACCCGTGGAACTCCTGCCTGAGGAGGTTGTGAAGGCTATGACTATAACAGGATTTATAAGAGAACTAGATAAATTCATGGAGGTAAAGTCCATTAATGGCTATTATCCAGGGTGGGTAAGGAATGGTGTCCCTAGTCTCTGTTTGTTAGAGGGGAATGATGGATGGCAGGAGAGAGATCACTTGATCATTACTTGTTAGGTTCACTCACTCTGGGGCACCTGGCATTGGCCACTGTCGGTAGACAGGATACTGGGCTTGATGGACCTTTGGTCTGACCCAGTATGGCCGTTCTTCTGTTCTTAGGATATTTGTCATGAGATGCAGTATAAGAGCTGTTAATGACATAGTAATGTTTTACAGTCACTTACATAGGCTTGTGTACTGAATGATCCAAAGTGTTTTACAGATGGTGTGTTCATAAATAGGATCACTGTCCCACTTGCCTCTGAAATGCAGATACCTGTGGGGAACAAGGTGGCAACACTGATCTATGTTTCATACTACTTTTGGGTTGCTGCCCAACAAAACCCACTGTTACTGGAGCC
The DNA here is from genome assembly GCA_032164245.1 of Sternotherus odoratus. Lineage (NCBI taxonomy): Eukaryota > Metazoa > Chordata > Testudines > Kinosternidae > Sternotherus > Sternotherus odoratus. The sequence continues at coordinate 4,612,167 of JAVMKO010000009.1, forward strand.
CAAAGCTCAGTGAAAAGCCTGATAACTAAGGACATGCCTACACTAGTGAGCTTAAGGGGCACATCTGTACCGATACAGCTGCGCTGTTGCAAGATCGCTCTATGCCTATGGGAGAGAACACTCCTGTCGACATCTTAAACCCACCTCAACGAGCGGTGGTAGTTATGTTGGCAGGAGAATCTGTCCCACCAACGTAGCGCCATAAACGCTACCATTTACACCGACGAAATTACGTCACCCAGGGATGTGTGTTTTTCAGGTCCCTGAGCGACATAAGTGGTAGTGTAGACATAGCTTATGTGTAAGGAACCTGTTGGAAATACATTTTGAGAAACAAACCCAAGCCTCCTTAGTTAATGGGGAGAAGAGGGAAATCTCTATTTTATAAGTAGTCCTCCCTCCAGTAGATGATGAGAATGCAAGTATCCCCTAACATATCCAGCCAACATTTCCTATAACTTCTGTAGCAGCATTCCATAGAACTTCCTTTCCCAAAATTTATTGGGAATCTATAGCTATGTTGAACACCGTTGTCATACCCATGTTGTTCCTGAGAGTGCTTTGTCAGATATATGTGTTTGGCCTTTGCCCTTGTATGGATATGTCACTGCAGAGGCAAGGTGGGAAGAGCATAAGAATGACATTAGGATTAAACTTCATCGGTAGATTTGATCTTTCTGTGTCTCTTTTAGTTTGGAGCCTTTACAGCAATTTCCCCCTTGACTTTAATAGTGGGAGGGGAAAAAAGGACCTATATATAAACCCACTTTCAGGTACCTGCCCAGGCTGATGGTTAGGAAAGGAGGTCTACTCTAGATGATGATAGTGGTGCTGGCTTGACCCTTAGGCAGACTGCATGCATTAGGCAACTCACTATCTGCTGGTAAATCAAATTGAAACCAAAAAAGGAACATTCTGACCCTTCCTTTGGGACTTGTGCAAATAATGAGAAAAGGCCAAGGGCTGGTTGGTTTCAGAGTTGGGATCCGATTACTTTCTGAATTCTGGTCACTAGCCTTTTTACATGCTATTCTACAAGAAGCATTTCATTTATCTCCAGGATCTCACTGTCCAAGAGCTTAATCCTTAGTCACTCACTGCTTCTGTGGAATCCTACAATTCACATGCCTCTTTGAAAACAAGTCAGTTGCTCAATTCCAGAGTTAAAACAAACAAAAACAAAAAAGAGTCACTAAGCTTCTAAGCAGTCTTGTTAATTAGAGAGACCAATTTTTTTTTAAACAGAATCCTATTCTGGAAAAGGACTAACTGTATTGTCTAAAGTGCTTGCAGAGAGCTGGGGGGAGCACAGTTTAAAGGTCGGGGGGGGAGGGGGGACGTGAACGGACGTGAACGGCCAGTGTGTTGCCTCTGGGTGAAGGAACCTTCCAGCCTCACTTTCCTGGGCCAGGGCAGCCGATTATGCTTGCTTTTGGGGGCTGGGGGCCACAGGAGTGGGGAGCACATGCTGCTGGGCCTGCCAGGGGCGTGGGTGAGGAACTCTCCACAATAAAGTTTTTCCCCGGAGCTTCCAAACCCCTCAGCAGGGGAGGAGCGTGAGCAATGCTCCACCTCTGGCTGAGCACAGGGAAGGTGCTCCAAGCACTTTTCCCAGCGACCACCCTCCAGCCCCCTCCCATACTTAGTCCGGGGCTGCCATTTTCATCACACCCCGCTAGAGTTACCTGTCATGTGAACCCCTGCCACTGCCTCCCCAGCCGGGCTCTCGCATGCTGCACAGAAGCAGTGACCTGGAGCGGCCATCCTCACCCGGCAGAAATGGCTTTGTCCCGCTCCCTCCATTTCCCACCTGGGCCTGGCTGCTGGGGAGAGGACCCGAGCAAGCTGGAAACTAGGGGGTGTAGCGTGAGAAGGACAGAGCCTTCCTCCCTGCAGCAGGCCGAGCAGAGAAAGCTTCAGAGAGGCCCGCTGAGCTGTGGTGAAGGGCCAGGAGCTGAAGAGGGCACATCAGGCCTCCATGGCATTTCACACAGCACCGGGCCATGGGGTCAGTTCACTATGAACCCTGCAAGGGCAGCTTGCTGTTCACAGCACTCTGAGGGTGCTCTGTGACCCAGCATGCACCCCTGCATGTTGCCTCCGGTGTGAGATATACTGAAAATGTGATGTAAGCACATATGGTATACCTGGCAATACTGTGTAGTATTCCATGGTGTATCATTGTCTTGAGTTCAGACTCGCAAACCTGGCAGATGTGAATCGTGTATCCTTTCCAAGATGGTGAAACACAGGCAAACTTGAGATGTAAGAGCAGCTCTGAACACACAGAACAACGGCAAATCTCAGGAAGTTGTTGCTGCTTGTTGAAAAATATCAACCAGATTGGATGGAGGGTGATGACTGAGGAAATGGGTAGTTGGTATGGAATTTTTAAGAGACAAACGCTGTCTTCCCCCCCTCCCCCCATTCACTGTGTTTTCTAGTGCTTAGGGGAAGATGTATCTGTCAGATAGTTAGAAAGAAAACTGCATTCCAAAAGTGGATGATTCATGGATTAGTCCAGTTTTCTTACAAGTTCTTGGAATCCATCCCTCTTATAGAAATGTTGTATTCTGCTTCACTGATGTAAGGCCATGACCCTTGATAGTCTAATGACAAAACATAAACTTAAATTCCAGCCTCAGTCAACTATGAAAAATGAATACAGTGATTTCTATAGCTTTGTTTATTAAAGTTGAAGAATTAGCAAGCATTCATTATAATGTGCCATTACAAATGAACTTTTCATATTTGTCTTTATTTTATTTTTTTGCCTGATTTGTTTGCATTTGTGTAACTTAATGCCTTGTGTTCCATGCACATTCAGTATGCCTATTATATATGACTAAATAATAAAATAATAACAACATTGTAAATTAAATGTTCAGGGTTATTGTTGAGTTGACTTGTCATTTTCTTGCATGCAGATGAGCTACTCATCAAGCAGGCTAGCTTTCATAACCTTAGAGGCACAACTTTTCACTGCAATGCTGGCTGTGTCGCTTGCTGCTGGAAGTTGCTATGACTCCAGCTGTAATTTTTTCTTTTCAAGGATTCTTGGATGCCAGAGTTAAAGACGAAGTTGGAAAAGTTCCTGTCTCTGACTCTCAAAGCTAGTTATGCCCCAAGGCTTCTCACTTTATATGTATCCTTTTGAAAAATGTTTTAAAGATCATTAAACTGCCCTTTTTATAGTAATTTTTAGACTGCCCTTTTTATAGTAATTGTATTGAAGCAGCATGCTGCTTGTTTGCTGTGTAATCACCGTAATGTTACGAAGTTGTATTACTTACCCTAGGAAATGTTGACATACCACATTCAAAAGGCGTTTTAAAAAAAGTTATTCCAAATGTTAGGAAAGCAGTCTAAATATTTGGTACCTACTGGCCTGCTTGTTTACCAGATCACCATTATTTAATATAATGTGGGTAGTATATCATTGTTTGAGGCATAATCCCGACCTGACCCCTAAGTGGCAGCCAGTAAATCCCCAGTCTTTCTCAGAAGCCCATTTCAGTGGAATTTTTTCAGAGCTTTCAGCAGTCCCAGAGATAATTATTTTACTAAACAAATTATGCTGCATGCTTTATTTAAAAAATCATCATCTTTTCTCTAACAATGTCACTTAAATGGAGATATGTTTTCCTGAACTCTCCCGCTCTCACATCAGAAGGAGAATGGACAGTGCAGCAAAGGTAAGTGATCAGATTTTCTGAGGAAGTTTTATACTACCAGCAGCTGTAACTGTAAGAGGAGGGATAGGCCTTGGGTGAGAGGAAAGCTAATGAAATTGGGCAAAAATGGTTTAAAATTAAGGCCATAATCCTACAACTTCTTATAGGCGGGACTGCACTGAAGTCAGTGGGACTTTCCATAGGCAGTCTGCCAAAAGACCTAATGGCAGAGGTATTTCCAGCTTGTTTTTAGTGACATTTTTACTTAAAAACAAATTTTTTAGGATTTGGTAAAAGGTGCATATTTAAGCAAATGTTGCTATCCTGATTAGATACAATTTTCATAGACTTCCTCTCCAGTATGTGTTTGTAGCTGTGTATATACAGATCCTCTGTTCTCAAATCTTAGTAAATTATTCTGGAAGTTGTAGGGGTTTGCAGAGAAACAATGCCCCTTCAGGTTTTCTCCTTTAGATTCCTAATATTGAACCTAATATTGGTTTAACCTTGATAAAAATGTGTTAATTTTGGAGTAAGTTTCTTGTCATATTTTGTTTATAAATGTTCAAAGGCACCCGAATGTATGTCTACATTGCATCTGGGAGTGAGACTGGGTTAACAGAGTTGGTTTACCAGGGTTTGCGCTAGCGTGTTACAAATAACTGTGTGGACATTGCGGCTCAGGCTGGAGTTTGGGCTCTCAAGCTCAAGAATCTGAGTTCCAGACCAAATTACAGCATTAAAGTTACGACATGCCCCGGGTACAGTCTGGACTGTTGGATGGTTGTGCACCCTTAACCCTTTCCAGTCTGGTGTGGCCTATGCCCTGCTTTGCGGCCTCTCTGCTCACTCACTCCAGCCTCTAGCACACAAGTCATCCTTGGACATATACCAGAGTGCTATGCCCAGGCACTCTTGAATTACATATAGGATGACACTCCTATATCCCTAGTCCCACCCTTGCACCCCAGAAATGTGCGTCTGACACTGCTCATAACCCCCTTGGTCAGAGTAATCTCATTAGTTTGTCACGCCATCAAAGGGTACAAATATGCACCAGCCTTTATAACCTGAGTAGACTCCCAGACTTCAACCAAAACCACACTGGGTTAGGTAAAACATTCAAAAAAGTTTATTAACTATAGAAAGATTTATAAGTGGTATAGGCATAGAACAGTGGTTCCCAAACTTTAACGACCTGTGATCCCCTTTCACTAAAATGTCAAGTCTCATTAACCCCCTTCTAAAAATGAATATTTCCAGGGATTTTCTCCCTTACCTCAGCATAAATTATAATAGCAGTGATCTTGGAAATATAAAATTTGGTTTTATGACATGCTTATTACAGACTACTGATTATTAATTATCATTGATCATTACAGTATTTTTGTTACATTATGAAAATGGCAACACTCTTCCAAGATCTCACTTTTGTAGCTTGTATCACTTTGAATAAACCTGTTATTAGACAAGGCTCGTATGTGAAGCAGCATGAAGATATTTAAGAAGCCAACTCAGAGTTCCTCCTACACAAGCATTCAGGTCTTGAGCAGTCAAAAACACACGTTACAACAAAGTTTAAATTTGTTCTTCATAATAATTTAAAAACAATACTAACTGTCTATTTAATTTTAAAAACTGCAAAAAAATAACCATCTCCCTTTCCATTTCTTATAAGGAGTTTAAATCTCCTGTGTGATAGATATGCTTGCTGTGATCTGCTTAGCTCTTGGAAGTCTCCAGGGCTCCACGCTGCTGTACTCCGTGCTGCCCGGTATCCCTAAGGACAGCTCTGTCGGACAGTAGGGAGTTTTCCCCCGAGAACCCCCTGTAACATTTTGCGAACCCCTAGGGGTTCACGAACCTCACTTTGGGAGCCATTGGTATAGAAATTCATAATTGGTTACAAAAAGAAATAAAAGTAGGGCTGTCAATTAACTGCTGTTAATGCATCTGATTAATGCACAGCACAATTAACATGTTAATTTTTTAAATGAACCGTAATCGCTGACCCTCTGGGTGGGAGGGGAGCCTGAGCTGTTCCGGAAAACCTGTCTGGTCAGGCGCACTAACGCAAGCTGCCACCAGAGGGTGGAAAGAGATGAGGCTAGACTCGAGGAAGTAACCTGGTTCTCATCCTGGTGTGTTTAACGTAAAAACAGGACGACCAGGAGTGTGGCCGAGCTGCCCCACCTTGCAGGGCTTGTCCCAGCTGCCCTCCCCATGCCTCCTGGGGCTGGGGCTGACTGCCCCTCCCTCTGTGCTGCCCACAGTTGGGGCTGTGTCCTCTCCCCTCCCCCGAGCTCCTCTCTGCCCACGGGTGGGATCCCACCCTCTCAGCCATGTGCCGCCCGCAGCTGGGGCTGACCCCTCCCATCCCCCATGCCACGCAGGGCTGGGGTTGAACCCCCCCATCCCGAGCCCCCTGCAGCTCTGCACTGCCCATGGTTGAGGCTTAATTCCACACGCACACCGATCCTGTGCTGCCCAAAGCTGAGGCTGATTACCCCTCCCCCCCCCTTCAGGTGACCCCCAGTAAGCGGCTGCAGGCAAATGACCAGGTTTGGCGAAGAAGTAGGGATGGCTGGGACAAAGTTGGAAAAGGGGACTCTCCTGGCCAAAAGGGGACACATCGTCACCCTATCCAGCCCAGACCCTATTGTGCCCGGCCGGCCCCTCACTCCTCGGACCACTCCCACTGGGTCGTGTCCTATTGCACTTAGCCAGCCACTCGCTCCGGGGTACCCCATAGAGAACATGGGCCTGGCAAGCTCAGCCTCCCAGCACCAGCCTCTCCTCCCCTGCAGTATGAGTCCATGAGGTAAAATGCACCCTCCCTTGCAAACAAGGGCTCACTCAGCTGAAGGGAGCCCACCTGCCTCAGTGAAAAGAGGTGACCCCAGTACCAGAAACCACCCTCCTTGAAGCAGCAGCAAGACATGTCCCTGACCCTCCTCCTGCAGCAGTTATTGCCTGCTCCCTTGCATTGTCACCGGCAGTCCACCCAGACTTTCCTCCTGCACAAGTCATTGCTTACTTCCCCTGTCCCTGTCCTCCCCCAACACTGAATGCTTGTTTGTCTGCGTGACTGGCTGAACAAGAAGTAGGATTAAGAGGACTTGTAGGCTCTACAGTTTTACATTGTTTTATTAAGTGCAGTTATTCTCTTTTACATAATTTTATGTTTGTAAGTTCAACTTCAATGCTAAAGAGATGGCACTACAGTACTTCAATGCGATGGATTTGTTTCTTTTTTACAATGCAAATGTTTGTAATAAAAATAAATCTAAAATGAGCACTGTACACTTTGCAGTCTGTATAGCCAAAGTCAGGAGAACAAATGAATATTTCAGAAAGGAGTAATTTCTTTCAGTAGTCTCACTTTTGCAAAAGTACAAGCTAGAAAGATGCCTCTGTTACTTAATAAAATCAAATTCAACACAGAACACAAAATAATGAAGCAAATGATGGAAACATACAACATTAGAACACAAACCATTTTAGAGCTCACTTAGCTGTGATGGCAGCTTCAGACCTTAATGTGTAGCTCTGTTTTATTCCTTAGAATTTAGGTCAGTTCAGACTTTAAAAAAAAGATTGTTTGAGGCCTGCCTCATCCGAAGGGAATAGGGAATTAGGTCTTAGGTGTGAGCTTTGTGATGTGCTTCCAAGATCTCCTGCACAAGACTCCTAGTGAGATCCATGGTACAGGCTCACTGTTGGAGACACGAGTGAATGTTTGCTTTATCAATGAAGTAGAAATGCAAACAAAATTACTAAAGAGCACATGAATGAAATGTAGCATGGTAAAGAGTTCTGAACACAGGCTTTTGTAAATCGTTGCCAGTCATTAGTCTCTGACATGCTGAAGCATTTTGAGGTTAGATGAGATGATGCAAATGCTCTGGAGTCTGGAGGATGTACTGGAGAGTTTCCAGTGTTTTATCTTTCCTGATTAACCTGCCAGATACTCTTGCGCCTCACCTGTTTGCCACAAGACTTTTTTTTACCTACATGATTTTGAAAGCTGTCTGAGTGGCGTACTTATCTTACAACTCCTCCTGTAGGGTGTTTGTTTGATTAGGTAGATCTGAAGAATTACAAAATGTTGGTGTTCGACTAGCAAAGCCCCAGGCATAGGCACTGACTAGTGGGTGCTCAGCATCCACCAGACACAGCTGTTTGGTGACACCTCCGAAGAGCCGATCGGCGGCTCAGGGAGGGCGGAAAGCAGCGAATGTGCGGGGGGGCCTCAGGGAGGGGTGGAGTGGGAACAGAGATGGAGCAAGGGCAGGGCCTTAGGGAGGGGAGCAGAGTGGAGGTGGGAAGAGTTAGAGCAAGGACGGGGCCTTGAGGGAAGAGGTGACATTGGGGTGGGGCCTTGGGACAGAGCGGGGGTGCAGCAACCTCAGGGAAAACTAAAAGTCAGCATCTCTGGCCCCCAGTCTTTGCTCGTATCCTGGGTGCTTAAAGGAAAATTGAGGAAATAGCATCTTTGGAAGTTGACCAGTAGCTTTCTTTTGTGTTTCCTGATGACAAAAACCGTGGCAAAATTCACAACCATTAATCTATTTTATATCCATGTAGCATAGATTTTTCTTGTGATGAATTATTTTTTATTCTGTGATGTGAAGACTATGTGGGGCCTTCTGAAATGGAGGTTTAGCTTCTACAGATGAAAAACAAAAGCAGCTGAACTTGGAAGGCTACCAAAATGTCCAGGTTCCCAGTTTGAAAGCTAGTAAACCTTTCAGCAGATGACAAAGGTTAATTCCTAAAAGATGAGATCTATTGATAGTACAAAGCAACAAAGTGTATAAAATAAAATTTCTGTAGCATCATGTGTGGAAAGAATTCTTAAATGCTGAGATGTTTAAATACATTTCATGGAATGTGTAGTTCTTCCTGCCGACCGTAGTTGCAAGAGTTATTCTCATCACTGAAAATATTCCCCATCAAACTTACGAAAAGCAAATGAACAATGAGGGGTTATATGTTTCATGACTAACATGTTGCAAAGTTTCCTTTGTGAACATCCCTTGCTGAATACGTCCAGTGGAAATGGTCTTAAATAGGAATCTCCACCATTGGAGGTTAAGAAAAGGGTGGACAAACACACCCATCAGGGGTGGTCTAGGTTTTTTTTGGTGGTGTCTCAATGCGTAGGGACTGGACTTGATGGCTTCTCGAGGGCTCTTCCAGTCCTACATTTTTGTGATTCTATGAATATTTTATAGTTTTGGCAATTGTGTAATGAGATTCCTTCAGTAAGTTTGCTTACCTGTTGTCAGGAGCTGTAATTTTGTTCATATCAAAGTTTTTCAACTACCCAGACATCTGTTGCGAAAATAACACAGTAGGACATGGATTATCCAATAAGTTCTTGGAATGTATTGGAGACAATTTTTTATTTCAGAAGGTGGAGACAACTACCAGGGAAAGGCCGTTCTAGATTTGATTTTGACAAATAGCAAATAGGGTGGAACTGGTGGAAAATTTGAAGTGATCATGAAATGATAGAGTTCATGATTCTGAGATGGGGGTGGGCAAACTTTTTGGCCCGAGGGCCTCATCGGGGTTGTAAAATTGTATGGAGGGCCAGGTAGGGAAAGCTGTGCCTCCCCAAACAGCCTGGCTCTTCTCCCTATCCTGCCCCTCTCCCCACCAGAGATCCCACCACAATCAGCTATTTCGTGGCATGCAGGAGGATTGGGGGGATGTGGCACATTTCAGGGAGCAGCCAGAACGGGACGAAAAGACCTGGAGTGGGGGTGGGAAGAGGTGGGGTGAAAATAAGAACACCAGTACAGGGTCAGACCAAAGGTCCCTGAAGCCCAGTATCCTGTCCTCTGAGAGTGGCCATTGGCAGGTGCCCCAGAGGGAATGAACAGACAGGTTGTAATCAAGTGATCCATGGCCTGTCACCTAATCCCAGCTTCTGGCAAACAGAGGTTGGGAACACCACTCCTGCCCATGCTGGCTAATCGGTCCATCAATGGCTATCTTCCATGAATCTATCTCGCTCCCTTTTGAACCCAGTTATAGCATTGGCCTTCACAACACAACTCGGGCAAGGAGTTCCACAGGTTAAAGGGCATTGCGTGGAAAAAATACTTTCTTGTGTTTGTTTTAAACTTGCTACCTATTAACTTCATTTTGTGGCCCCTTGTGCTTGTATTATGAGAAGGAGTAAATAACTTCCTTATGTGGAGGCAGGGAAGGGGTGGAGTTGGGGTGGGATCTGGGGCACAGCTGGTGCTGGTTGAGCACCCCCCAGCACAATGGAAAGTCGGTGCTTGTGCACCCACCCACGGAGATCAGCTGTTCCCCCATGTGCTGGAGGGGCTGGGAGGGAGAGAGAGGGGCGGGGACAAGAGAGAGGGGAGGGGGCAGAAAGAGGTGGGGTCTGGGGAAAGGGGTGGGGTGGGGGCAGAGCTAGGGGCGAGGTGCAGCCGAGCACCCCTTGGGTAGAGAGGAAGTTGGCACCTATGATCTTGGGACGAAAAAATTCTATGGCAGCAGGCAAAGCTGTTGTCCTTTTGTATCAGAAGAATAAGTTGTTTTCTTTTTTAACCTCTTCGTAGAAATGTTGCAGCAGCTTCATCAGCAGCTAGTGGAGGCTGAGCGCAGGAGCATGACCTACCTTAAACGGTTTAATAAAATCCAGGTGGACTATCACAATCTCATCGGGGTCACGGCTGAGCTGGTGGATTCCCTCGTGGATTCCTTCGAGGCCACAGTCAATGGCAAAATGGTAAGATGAGCCCCAAGTGTGTAAGTGCGTCTGCTTTAGGAAATGGAAGTAGAATCCGCCTGAAGGGCAAGTTAAGATTTACAGTACAGTGAAACCTCGATATAACGGACTAATTCGGGCGAGGGGGTGTCCGTTAAAACCGAAAGTCCGTTATTTAATATTTTATCACTTTGGACAGTACCGCACCAAGATATAGAATAGCAGCAGCGAATGACTGGACATTTAATCCCAACTATTTTCAAAGCTAGTGTGAGCGGAGGCTCTCAAACGCCCCCCCGCCCGGCTCCCCATTGCGGGGAGCCGGGCGGGGGGTTTGACAGCTCCCGCCCGGCTCCCCGCAGAGGGGAGCCGGGCGGGAGCTGTCAGCCCACCCGCCCGGCTCCCCGTTGCGGGGAGCCGGGCGGGGGGGCGGGGGGGTTGACAGCTCCCGCAGGGGTCCCCGCTGCGGGGAGCCGGGCGGGAGCTGTCAACCCAGCCGGCTCCCTGCGGCGGGAGCCGGCAGCCCCCAATAACGGATTTCGGATGCATCGGAAATTTTGTCCGTTGCATCCGAAGTCCGTTAAATCGGGGTCCGTTAAATCGAGGGTTTACTGTAGCTCAGGGTTTCGGTGAGTACAACATGCATTTAATAGACAAATTGAAATCTTGGGGAGAGACTTTCCCTTCGTCCCTGCATGCTGCTCTGGTAGGATAAAGGCGCCACAAGGGCTTGAATAGAATTACCCCAGCTGGGGAACAGTATAGGGCAAGTATAATTGTTTCTATGCTGCTCCCCTCATGGGCTCAGGCATAGGCGTAGGAAAGGGGAATCTCCATAGCGCACAGTGGTATGGGAATTATGGACTGTGGCACAGCACAACAGTCCTTGGGAGGCTGCTTTAAATTAGAGACACTCCAACATCTTGGCGACACTAACCCAGGATCTGGGTGGTGCAAGGGTGTTTACCCTCTGTCCCCCAAGCTGAACTTTTGTGTTATGTTAAATTAGTTAGTAAATTCCCATGAAGAAGGGGAGTTGTCTCTGTGCAAAGTGTCTCAGATCCCTATCTGTGACTCAGGAATGCACAGCCCAACTTTGGGTGGAGGCATTGCAGAGATGTCCTTGAAAGTCCGTCTCTGTCCCCGAGCCTGCCCTGAGGCCTGACCCACACTACAAAGTTAGGTCGATGTAAGGCAGCTTACCTCCACCTAACTCTCTAAGCGTCTGCGCTACAATGTTGCTCCTGCTGATGTAAGCCCAGGGCGTTGGGCAAATGGGGTCCCCCACAAAAATAAATCCATAATTATATACAATTCAGTGGTCACCAACGTGTCAATCGCGATGGCCCGGTTTGATCCTGGAGCCTCTGCCAGTTGATCGCAATCTCTAGACCACTAAAAGTCCAGCGGAGCAGCAGGGCTCAGGCAGGTTGCTTGCATGCCATGGCCTCATGCCACTGCCGGAAGTGGCTGGCTGCTGGCACAACTCTGCGGCCCCTGATGGGATGGGAGGTGACTCTGTGTGCTGCTCTTGTGCCCAGCACCATCCCAGCAGCTCCCATTGGCCAGAATCTGGCCAATGGGAGCTGTGGGGACAATGCGGGCACGGGCAGGACACGGAGATGTGCTCTGTCTCTTCCCCCCATGGGCGCACAGAGATGTGCCAGCAGCCAGCCACTTCCGGGAGCGGCATGGGGCTACGGCTGGCAGGCAGGCAGCATGCCTGAGCCCTGCTGTGCCGCTGGCCGGGAGCCACCTGTGGTAAGCATCTCCCAGCCGAAGCCTACACCACACACCTCCTCCTGCACCCCAGCGCCTTGCCCCAGGTCAGAATCCTCTCCTGCACCCAAACTCCCTCCCAGAAATAAACTAATTTAACAGCTGTTCTAAGGTAAGAAGTAGGCTATTTTGAATTAATTATATTCTACATGTTTTAAGACTGAAATGTAACCACAGAATGGCTTTATGTTAATTAAAAGGCAAGTTTAGTATAGTGTTAATAGTCTCAATGCCATAATTGTGATAATTTTGTTTTAAACTAGGAAAGACTTGTATATAGAGCCCCACAAAATCTAATAGCCCCAGGCCCATGGGAGAGTTAATCTGGCTCTGCTGGTGACTCTGAGTTTAGGGTTGCCTTCTGCTGATGAAGCAGTTTTAAAGTGGCACCATGCAAGGAAGGGGTAATCTGCCACAGTGTGTTGACTCCGCTTTAGAACAGGATGGGAAAGGTGCCTGCTCACACTATCTTTGAAAATAGTTGGGATTAAATGTCCAGTCATTCGCTGCTGCTATTCTATATCTTGGTGCGGTACTGTCCAAAGTGATACTCCCTGTGTTCTTACATGGAGAAGTGTCAGGAGCACCAGGCTAAGGAGCTGTTATTTTGACATCTTTTGCACTTAAAGCTAAGTGAATCATCTGATCCTTCTCAAATGTCTCCAGCTGGTGGTGCCCTTGAGTTGTGGATGGATGTTTCTACCCTGGCTCTTCCTTCAAGGTGGTTTTGAACTTTGAATAGAATCATGTTGGAAGTATATTAGTTCTGATTGAAAGTGTGTCCCTGCCCATCATTTTGTAAAAAGACAGTTATGGCCCCAAGCTGGACTATTTAAAATAATGTTGTTTTACACTTTGAGGGCCTGTCTACTGCTGCAGTTAGGGGGTCCAAGAGATATCACGCATTGGGGTTCCCTGCAGAGGAAAGAGCAGGCAATCCCCATCCAGGAGCCCCTATTCATAGCAAGGGGGAATGAAGTGTGAACATCCCAACCCTTAAATCCTCCGATACCCAGGAAGTATATGCCATTTCCCTGGGAAGCAAGGCTGCTGTGATTTTATTTTCCCAAAACCCTAAAGACCACTGTAAACAACATTAGAATTGCATGAAATGAAGCACAAAATGTATACATATGTGAGATGCGCTTACTCTCTCGACTGGATAGATGTCTGGGTATGCTTTGAGCTCTGCCATCTGTTTAGGCAGAGTTATGGTGAGGTGTTGCCGCCAGTAATTCTCAGCAGTATTGCCATTTAGTATTTATTCTTGGTTTAACTTCCCTTTTAACAAAAGAAAACTTGTACGTAGACTTTAGCGTGATAAATTTTCGTTTTTGGCATCTCCTTGTAAAACTACTTACTGCAGTGGTTCCCAAAAATATTTTAAGGTGACCCACCAACTCCATTTTGTCTTTTTTGTGTGACCCCTCCTCACCACAGGATCCAAATTAGTCAGGATGCCCCAAATTCATAGGCCAGCATCCTTTGCTGCCTCCTGCTCCTTGGTGCCTCACCAAAGAGGCACCAGCTACCCACACCAGCCACTTTGGTACTGCAGCCCTAATCCCAGCCTAGTACAGAGGGGAAGCCCCAGGGTAGGGTAGTGGAGAGCGAACCCACCCTGCACTCACCTTGCAGAGACCGCTCCAATCCCATGTAGCTGGACCCAGCTCCCCATGCCGGGCATTGTGACCTGGTGTACAGAGTCACACTGCCATTCAGGTTTGCCATCATGGAGGGGCAGCGGGTCCAAATGTGAGTGAATGGCACTGCAATTTGATGCAAAGGGTCACAGCACCACTCAAGCTTGTCCTGTCTATCCCCCTTCATGACAGGGGATGGGGAGTCTGAGAGGGCACGTCTGGGACAAACCTGAGTGGTCTGACTCCATGTGCCAGGTCACAAAACCCAGAACTGGGTCCCGCCCCGTGGGAGAGAAGCCACTGCTGCAGGGAGATTATGGGGTGGGCCCAAGACCCATCTAGAACTTTCCTGTGACCCACTGACGGGTTGGAACACACCACCTGGGAAACATTGACTTCTTGTACAAGTACCTGGCGGAAGTCAAATGGAAATGTTCCAAAATTGCATATGCTTGGTTTATGTCTTTATTTTAGATCACGCCAGAATATCTTCAAAGTGTCTGCGTTCGTTTGTTTAGCAATCAGATGAGACAAAATATAGCACATAGTATTGACTTCACAAGGCCTGGAACTGTAAGTATAATCAATACTAATATTTGCTCTTATCTCTGTAGCTATCTTAAAATGCAGTATTCATTGAGCTGCATATTTAGGCTTGGAAGGATTAGATTTTTATTAGTAATTGTCGATTTTGCCGTACATATACACCAATGAAAAATATTTCCATCAATGACAGAAATATACTGATGGACAAAATAAGAAAAATGCTGCTTGAGAAATTAGTAGAGTTCGATATATAAGGCTATTTACTTGGTATATTTTGCCACGTGGTGTTGACAGTTTGTGTTTTACTGGTTATAAAGCTTTAACTTTTGAATCTCAGTGTCTATTGCTGTTAAATTTATGGGGTGGGTCAGACAATTATTTAATTAAAATAATAAAAAAATTAAAAATGTATATCAAAATTATCCATTGAATTATTTTAAAAAGTCAGATTGTGTCAAGCCTAACTATATTGCACCAGGGATATAAGAGTATGACTCTACGTGTAAAGAGTAAGGAGTAATGTACACCAAGCTTACAATAAGGTTATGATTACATCTTGGGCGTCTGATGATTCCGGTCTATTGCCAGTTCCATGAGATGGAATTACAGCCTCATATATAGGCTTCTGAGGCATCTTTATCTTATAATACATGATGAACCACATTGCTGGTAAAAATCTACAGACATAGTTTGTCTCATTTAGTTCCATTGTAGGCCCGTATCTAGGTCCTGTGGATAAATACCTTAGCTCCTGTTGATGACTCCCTGGAAGGCCTAATGGTTCTTTCCCAACTCATTTTCTTAGTCATACCCTATCGCATAGCTGCATTGGAGCTACGGCGCTGTGTTCCCATTCTGTCCCTCTCTAAGCAGAGTCAGGGCTAGATTTGCAGTGGTATTTAGACACCTAAAGATGCAGATAGGCGCCTCGTGGAATTTATAAAAGCATTGAAGCAGGTTAAGCATGTGCCGCCCATTGAAATGTTGGCTCTCTAAATAGCTAATACACTGAAGTGTGAGGTATTTAATTATAGTGTAAATATTATTGAATGGCTTTAAACTTGAACTGTACATTTGTTTTATGTATCTGAATTTTCTCATTTCTTCTGACAACTTTATTATGTATTAAAATATTGTGTGCCTTGACTTGTCTTTTGTAACCTAAAATTATAACTTTTTTCATTTTTTTGGCCATGACCGCACCAAGCCTCCTCTCTGGATAGTGATAGTTTGTGATATGTAAAGGGAACAACAAAAAGAAGCAAGAATTCTTGCTGCTCTGTTTCATTTGCCATTCCAGCTGATCTTTAAAATGACAATATATAGATTAGTTGGTTGTACAAAGAGGAGAGGATTGTTTACATATTCCATACCCTTTTTTATGTTTTTGTTTAGGGGAATGGAGTATACCACACAGATCACCATGCCCAATTAGATCTCCTTTGCTTCAGTATACCACAGTGGTCAGGATTGCTTTCTCTGACTTGCAACATAAAACGTAGTACCTCCGCTAGCCTTTTAATAAAAATCTTCCATTGTTATAGTTTCACTGATGCAGTGGGGAGTGCTAATGTAAATAGGCAAATATTTGGTATCTTGTCATTGTAGACTTACCCTAAGCTGGGTTAGATGACAGTGATAAAATGAAGGTGACTTCTTTACATTTGTACTCCCCTTTTACTGCTCTTGACGCAGATCCTCAAACAACAGGGCAACAGTGGGTATCTTGCCATACAAGACTAGCATAGACCCAACCTGAAAGGCAAATGGTTCCTTTCTCTGTCCCTTCTTTAGATGATCTAGACCCTGGTTCTGACACCATGATACCTGAGGGCAATATGAACACTTGGGAGGCTACTGTATAGATGTTTTTGTTTGTTACAATACTGTTGATTCTGTGTATGGTATTATGTTTGGTTCTACTGAAGGTTCTCCACTGTGAAAATACTACATCTCTGGTGGTTCCCATTACTTTCCTCCTGTTTCTGCTCCTCACTCTCTAGTCCCTGAGTGGTGACTATGACCACAGGTATAAGACATCCAGGAGATTCAGTTTCAACAGAGTTGTCACCTGGCCTGATTATAAGAGAATTAAAATTTGTAGTGTGGGTGGGATCTAATCATGTTGCCAACCAAGATGTTAGCCAAGGTTTGGGGACAGGGTTAATTACAGTTTGACCTGCAAATCTTAACCACATAGTAAGCAGCTCTTCTGACTCAGTCCTTTGACCCTTCTGAATGATAAGAGTTTGTTTGTTTCCAATTTATACAGTGTGCCTCCCAGAACCACTCTAGGTGTGTGAACAATGAATAGTTAGAAACTCAAACAAGAATAGTAATGTCAAAAAATGAAAACATGCCCAACCCACTTATGTAGAAAAAGCTGAAATAACTTGCATGCATCCGATGACGTAGGTATTAGCCCATGAAAGCTTATGCTTCAGTGCTTTAGTGAGTCTTTAAGGTGCCACAGGACTCTTTGTCACTTCTGAAATAACTTGGCATTTCATAAGATCAGGGACTTCTTCCTTGTCCATCTCTATGCTATGCTGCAGCACTCCCAATATCTGCTGACCCAGAAACCAGAAGAGACTAGGACTAGAAATCAAATTCAGGTCTCTGGCACGGCAGTGCAGATTACTCACAAGGCTGCTGAAGTGGCCTATCACTCTTTCTTCAAAAATTTCCAAATAACTGGTTATTATGCAACTAGATGTTTTGTCCGTCCTTAAGTAGTTTCAGCTTTTCACTCAAGCTTTGGAGTAAAGCTAGAGGCACTGTGTCCCAAGTGACATAGCTGATTTTGACCTATCGGAATCTGAGCCTGTAACATCTGTGCTGGGTATGTGTTGGAAGGTCACTTTACTGTTTACTTTAAACCAGAATATGGCCTCTCCAGCTCCTCTAGCTTTTCTACATGGTGTGTTAGTACACACCTCTGGGGTGTCCGTTCTAGTCCACATCTGTGTGCCATGCTCTGGCGCGCCATGGTGGACTCTGCTGGTGGTGTGGCATGCTAGTGTGTGTTAATGTAGTCCTGGATACTATGTTAACGGGCACTAGGGAACTGATTGTTTACACCAGCAAAGTCCATGTGGGCCAGTTAATGTGCGACACACTGATGCGGACTAGAATTTACATTCTCACTAGGATGCACTAACTCAAAATGTAGACAAGCCGTCAGTAACTGTCTCCCCCGCTTATGACGTTTTCTCTGAACTCTCCTTTGTAACAGAGGGCTCAGTCCTGCCCTCAAATACACTGCAGTGCCTTGTGTTTTTTTGTCAAATAAGTTACTCCACACATCATGTGTGAATGAACTCAAGGGTCAAAGAGCAGGATTAAGTCTTAATGTTGTAGATGGCAGTTCTCTGTTATACAAAAGAAATAAGGTTGTATACCTTGGAGTACATTCTTAAAAAAGGATTTCCTTTGTTTGTTCTATTTTGCTCCCTGCTCATTGAGCGTTGCTCTCAGTTTGGACATAAGAACATAAGAATGGCCCTACTGGGTCAGACCAAGGGTCTGTCTAGCCCAGTATCCTGTCTTCCAACAGTGTTCAGTGCCAGGTACCCCAGAGGAAATGTATAGAACAGGTAATCATCAAGTGATCCATCCCCTGTTGCTCATTCCCAGCTTCTGGCAAACAGAGGCTAGGGACATCATTCCTGCTCACCCTGGCTAATAGCCATTGGTGGACCTATCCTCTATGAATTTATCTAGTTCTCTTTTGAACCCTCTTATGGTCTTGACCTTCACAATGTCCTCTGACAAGGGGTTCCACAGGTTGACTACACATTGTGTGATGAAATACTTCCTTTTATTTGTTTTAAACCTGCTGCCTATTACAGTAAACCCTCGATTTAACGGACCTCGATTTAACGGACTTCGGATGCAACGGACAAAATTTCTGAGCAAGTCTGATGCATTCCTGATCCATTTCTGGCGGGCTGACTGCCGGCTACCGCCCGGCTCCCAGCAGCCGGTGCCCAGGCGGGCTGGCTGACGGCTCTCGGCAGCCGGTGCCTGGGTCCCGGCAGCGGGCGGGCTGCGGAGCTGCCGCCCCGACCCTGTGGCGGTCCGGCTGCTGCTCCGACAGCTCATTTTTTTATTATTATTAAATAACGGACTTTTGGATTTAACGGACACCCCCTTGCCCGAATTAGTCCGTTAAATGGAGGTTTTACTGTAATTTCATTTGGTGACTCCTAGTTCCTGTGATATGAGAAGTAGTAAACAACACTTCCTTATCTACTTTCTCTACACCAGTCATGATTTTATAGATCTCAATCATATCTCCCCTTAGCCGTCTCTTTTCTAAGCTGAAAAGTCCCAGTCTTATTCATCTCTCCTCATACGGGGAAGCTGTTCCACACCCCTAATAATTTTTGTTGCTCTTTTCTAAACCTTTTCCAAGGTGACACAGTATTCCATATGTGGGAGGATTTATATAGAGGCAACATGATGTTTTTAAATGAGTCATTTTATGGATTGGGAAAGTGTTGTGGTGGAATACAAAATTATGAGGTCTCTGGGTAGTCATATAATTGTAATCAAAGGCAGAGTGCATCAGCTTGTTGGGTGTATTGTTATCACACACGAATACACATCTCAATGTATCATAATGTGGTTAGAAGTCTATCCTTCCATCACTGAAAGGAGTCCAAGGCAGAAGAGTAAACCTAAAAGCTAGATGTTCCCACTGGACTGACTTCCAGGATTCAGGCATGTATGTCTCCACAAGCATAAGACTTAGGCCAGGGCAATGGCATGGATGATGGGGTCTGGATCTGAGAAGGGGAAGTCAAAGCAGCAGTGCTGACCGTTCTGAAAAAAACAATATTGGATTTGAAGCATTTAAAGAGCTGCTCAATTTCCTAACTTTCTGAAGTTCAGTAAGATGGTGGGTAAGTTTAAAAGTGAATGTTTGACTTTTTTTTTTTTTAAAAAAAAGTCCCACTCCAGGGCTGGCTGTGCTGTGGCCTGTCTGTCAAATGCTGCCCAGAGAGTTCTATAACAAGGTTCTCATCTTTTTAATATAGAGCGTACCTAGGTTAAACTGAGGCATTGTGCGTTCTGTGGGTAACAACTGTCTTTTGTTCTTAGTAAAGTACTCCGTGAATAATGCACTAGGACCTCTAGGGTAGATCCACACTGCAATAAAGACCCTGAGCACAGCCATGGCTGGGTCAGTTCAGCTTACTTGGGCTGTGAGGCTAAATCTTGAAGGGTAGACATTTGGGCTTGGGATGAAGCCTGGGGTCTGAAACTTTGCAAGGGCATGGGTCTCAGAGCCTGGGCTTCAACACATGCCTGAACGTCTACCCTGCAGTTTTTAGCCTGAGTCCTGTGAGTCCAGGGGAATTGACTGAGAATCAGTGTTGGGTTTTATTTTTTTTCATTGCAATGTAGATGTATCCCTAGTCTCCATCTCTGAAGTCATATTTGTTTAATGCAAGCTAGGTGTGGCTAACAGACTTCTGGCTACTTGGCAATGTGGCACTTGATCCTTCAAAGTGCTGAACACTCTGACCTAGTCCAGCGCAGCTCTTAAGCACATCCTTAACTTGAAGCACATGAGTCATCCCTTTAACTTCCTTAGAGCTATTGACATGCTTAAAGTTCAGTATATGCTGACGTGTTTTGGTGGGTGGGAGCCAGTGTGCTCAGTATCTTGTGGGATCAAGATCATTGTGTTCAGCTGAGCAAAACTGGTTTCCCCTGTACTACTTTCTACATTGCAATATGGGATATGCTTCCTGTTTGTGAGCTTGATTGCTTTTGCATAATGAAGATGTAAATAGTTGGTTTGGATTGAAACGTGACGTTCAAGGTGTCAGCCTCATGAACCCTTTAAGAAATTTTCTCAGTTGAAGGAATCATTTTACAAGTTTAAAGACATTTGTTTTTGAACCTTTTCAGACCATAGCCCCTCAACAGTTATTTGGCAGAAGAAAACCCACTCCGGGGTACTCTCTCCGCGCTGGGCACTTCCCTGACCCCACTGATCATTATATACGATTTAAAGCAAAACAGTTTATTTTAATCATCAATTAGTTTAAAAAGGAATAAGGAAAAATGAGAGAGGTTAAAGGAAACACATCACCCCGCTCTGTGGCAGGGAACATCACAAGCAGTGTCTCTGCAATATCAGGGTAGTTCACAGTCTGTTCCTTCTTGGTCCTAGGCCTCCTTCTCAGTCTCTGGCTGTGCTGCAGGGATGCTGTGGCTTGGACACTTGCTCTGGTGGTGGCCACACGCTCTCATGCTCTGGGTGGCAGGACCCTTCTTCCCAGCATTGCCCCAGCCCTGTTAGGGTTATGATCCCCCTCCAAGTCTGGCCTGCAGAGCCTCTTGGCTGGAGCTGTCTCCCTGTGATGGGCCCGCTGCCCAGGGTCCCCCTTGCTGTCCCCAGGAGCTCACCGCACTCGGCTCTGAACTGCTCCATCCCCAGCTCCACCACTCTGCCTCTGCTCCAGCTCCACTCTGCCACAGCACTGCTGCTTCTTCTCTGCCTCCAGCCCCCTGGGCTGTTTCTCTGGCCCCTCTGGCTCAGGTTGTTACAGCTCTGCTCCCAGCACAGGTCTGCTCTGCAGGCTGCTTCTGTGACTGTACCCAGCCCTGACCTGCTTCGTGGGGTGTGCTCTGGCTTTGGGGCTGCAGCTCTGCTCTCAGCACAGGGTCTGCTCTCTCTAAGCTGAACTCTGGCCCATCTCTGTTCCCCAGCTCAGCTTGGGGCCCTGCTCTCTCCTTAGCTCGGCCCCACTCTGTCTGACCCAGGCAATTCCAGCTCACAGGGAGGACAGGACCCACCCTGGGCTTCTGACTCCTTGATTAGCCTGCTGCCCTGTCAGTCAGGCTGACCTGGAGCATTGGCCTCTCCCCATTGCCCCTGGGGACTATCAGTCTCAGGGTTCTGATTTCCTACCGACTTTCCCTTTTGGTACTAGGAGCTAGCAACCAGAACACCGCTACTTAGTAAGGGGATAAGAGTCCCCTTATACAGGCTTACAATATCCCTTTTATCCTTGTCTAGACAAAACTGAAAACTTTGTTTTAACACCACCTTTTATCTTATTCTAGACAGGGACTTTATCATGGCAGCTTGGAGTATTTAGCACTTACTGTAACTTTTTTTTCCAGGTCATATTTTAAAATATATTAACACTGAAACACAGATCCATAGAAGCCAATGAGGCACCTAAAATACAAAATATTCAAAGTCAGTGAGACATTAAGATAAAGGTGAAGAGAAATTACTTCCCTGATGAAGCCTGTTGTATCTAGAGTCCTGGGTGTGTCTCAGTCATTGCCCATTTAATGGGATTGCATTATGACTAAGAATCCAAATAGTTGACAGCCCATGTTTAACCTTTATTAAATTGTAAAGTCCATCATCTTTTATTTAAAAAAGCATATTACAGTCTTTCTCTGCCATTGGCTATTAGCTGTTCCTTTGCGTTCTGTTTACCTTTTGGGGACTAAACCATCATTCTATTTACGTTGTACTTGTCTGTTTGGCAAATGGTAGATTTCTTTTGGCACAGCTCATAAGAGTCTGTGAGGAAAAACCCTTGGGGTTTATGTTGACACTCTTGTCAGACGTCAGCTTTTGCTTAAGGTGCTTATTTATTTACTAACTGCATATAAGTCATTTATTGTCTTGAGCCTCTGGGATTTGGGGTTTCTTTACTGTGACACCTATGTGTGACCTAGCATAGTATGTTCTCTTTTCTTATGGTCTTCCACTGTTTCCTTTCCTTAATAAGCACACCTTCCTTGCTAATGTAAATGTGCCATTAAATAGTCACTACTTTGTAGCAAGTATTCTTTTTTGGTTTGTAAAATGCTTTCTACAGGAGGTTACCTGAGCAAACCCAGGCAGCACAACAGTCGAATTCTTGGTTTTACCTTTCCAGAAGGTACTCATTACATTTTCTGAGGGTGTACTTCGATCATTTTAAAAACAAAAACACCTATTATGTCAACTAATAGCCTTAGGTAGACTCGTCCCAGGACAAAATAGACCTTTTCCTGTCTTCCCCACTCCCGTGCAGAAAAGAAATGCTCATAAAATAAATAAATAAATAAATAAATAAATCATATGTGATCTTGGATAATACAGAAACAAAACTGCTCTATATTTTAGACAAAGACAGGTTCTTCTTCGAGTGCTTGCTCATGTCCATTCCCATATGTGTGTGTGCGTTCTGCGCATGCCCGGTCCGGAAAGCTTTTCCCCAGTGGTACCCGTAGGGTCGGCAGGGGCGACCCCTGGAGTGGCGCCCTTATGGCCATGCATATATGCCCCTGCCGACCCTCCCCCGCTCAGTTCCTTCTTTCCGTCCTTGGCGGTGGCTGGAACAGCTTACTCCTTTGTCAGTAGCGGTATCTTGTTCTTCTAAGTAGTAGTTTGTTAGGTAGTTAGGGTTTATTGTTCTTATTGTTCGTATTGTTCTAGTTCTTTAGTGTAGTTGTAGTAGTTAAGTAGATAATAGATCTCTGGCGTCGGGTTATGCCTGGGGCGTCAGGGTTCAAAGCCTGTAAAGTCTGCGGCAAGCCCATGCCAATTAGTGACCCTCATTCCCGCTGCCTCAAGTGCCTCGGAGAGGGTCATCAGACTGAGAAGTGCACGATCTGCAAGGGCTTCAAACCGCGCACTAAGAAAGAGAGAGATTCCAGGTTGAAGTTAATCCTCATGGAATCCGCGCTTCAGCCACAAGTGGAGCCATCTACCTCCAGCAGCGCACCGGCGTCGGTGCGCGGCACCGCGACACCGAAGGGCCCGAGAACACCTCGGCACCGGTCGCCGCGGCACGGCTCATCCTCTTCCAGAAGGCACCGGTCCCAGTCGCCGGTCCCTTCTAAAAAGTCTAGAGGGCGCTCCCCGGTGCGCAAAAGCGGCGCTAGCGGCTCCGGGGCACGCGAGGCGGCCCCGTTCAGAGCGCGCACCGATAGCTACGGCACCGGAGCCCAGAGCTATCTCCCCGGAGGAGGGGCCCTCTCAAGAAACGGACACGCCCGGGTTGGAGCTGCCCTCGACCCCAGAGGCGTTCGACGCGGGGGTGGACCTGATTGGTCTCACGGTTGACCCGGCACCGCAATTTGCTGTCCCGGCACCGGTCCCTCGCACCGTGGCCCCGACCATCCCGCCCCGGCCGGTGACTGCGGTACCGGCAGTCTCCACTCTAGCGGCACCGGTTATCTCGGCGGCACCGCTGATCCCCGCACCGGCCCGCCCCGCACCGCAGGCACCGAGGTTCCCCGGGAAGCCGGAGATGTACTCCAGGGCCATAGCACCCGAAGGCACGGCACCGCCCTGGTCGCAGTCCGATTACTCCTCGGAGTCGGATGCGTCGTCATCGAGGTCCCAGTCCCGGCATAGCCATCGCTCCCGGCACCATCACTATCGGCACCGCCACTCCTCCCACCGACGGCACCGGCAGCCATATGTGATGGAAGAGCAGGGCCCTCCCCAATGGCCTTTCTGGACCCCCTTTGCTTGCCACAAAGCCCAGGGACCTCCTTCAGTGGCCTCCTGGCCTTCCGTTCCAAGAGGTCCGGTGTGTGCCACTATTAGTAGACCCCAGTCAGAAGGGCATGGGGATGATCATCTTCCTGGGACATCCGACAATCAGTCTACACTCCAGGAAGTTCAAGGGGCTGATCCCATCCAACATCCCTTCCAGGAGGACATCCAGACAGAGAACCCTCAACCTGGCTCTTCCTCATCGTCCCCTGACGACGCAGTGGCAGGGTCATCGTACAACCTGCCACCCATGGACATTAGGGGTCATCAGGACTTGTTGAGAAGGGTGGCACAAAACCTCAATCTCCAGCCTGAGGAGGTTAAGGGGGATGAGGAGGATCCCAACGTCGACATCCTCTCTTCCGATTCACCACCTCAGATAGCCTTACCATTTATGAGAAAGGTAAAATCTACAATGGACACCCTCTGGCAGACTCCCTCCTCGCTTCCACCTACAGCCAGGGGAGTGGAGCGCCGGTACTTCGCACCAAGGGAAGGGTACGAGTACCTCTTCACGCACCCCCCCGCCTGGCTCCCTGGTTGCGGACGCTGTAAACCACAGAGAGCGCCAAGGCCAGACGGGACCTACCCCAAAATCGCATAACTCTAAAAAGTTAGATTTGTGGGGTAGGAAGGTGTACTCGTCGGCTGCCCTACAGCTGCGCATTGCCAACCAGCAGGCTGCTCTCGGGCGATATGCTTACAACACCTGGTCCGCAATGACCAAGTTCGAGGGCACCTTGCCCAAGGAGTCGGCGCACGAGTTTAAGGCCATCGTACAAGAGGGCAGAGTGGTCTCCAGGGCTGCCCTACAGGCCGCGTTGGATGCAGCAGACTCTGCTTCACGCCAACTGGGTACAGCAGTGTCTATGCGCCGGGGTGCCTGGTTGCATGTTTCGGGTATTCCCCCACCTGTGCAGGCAACCATCCAGGATTTACCTTTTGATAAGCAGGGGCTGTTTGCCGTGGACACAGACAAAAAGCTACAGTCCATGAAGGACTCAAGGGCGATGCTTCGCTCCCTAGGCTTACACACACCGCAAGGTCAAAGAAGACCTTTTAGGGCTCCCCCACCCCCGCCAGCCAGACCCTATCAGGCTCCACCGTATAGGAGGGATCAGCCTAGAAGGGGCGGGAGGGGTAATAGTAGGGGACGGCAACGCTCCTCATCTCGCCAGTCCCAGGGGCCAGGGAACAACCACCCTCCCGGACCCAGACCGAACTTTTGAAGCTGCACCCGGGGACGCCGAGCCAGCCTCCAACCCCATAGCTTCCCCCCTCTTTGTGAACCGTCTATCCCATTTCTACCAGCCGTGGTCCTTTATCACCTCGGACAAGTGGGTTCTCAGCCTGGTAGAGATGGGATATTCTATCCAATTCTCTGTTCTCCCTCCCACCCACCCCCCGTGCCCGTCCCTCTTCAGGGACCCATCTCACGAGCAACTCCTAGAACAGGAGGTCCATACCCTCTTGTCTTTGGGTGCCATAGAGGAGGTTCCTCAAGAATTTCGGGGCAAGGGTTACTACTCCCGTTATTTCCTTATCCCAAAGGCCAAAGGTGGGCTTCGCCCCATCCTGGACTTGCGAGGCCTCAACTCCTACATAAAGAAGCTGAAGTTTCGCATGCTCTCATTGGCTGTCATAATTCCCGCTATGGATCATGGAGACTGGTTCGCCGCCCTCGACTTAAAAGACGCATATTTCCATATTTCCATCATCCCGAGTCACAGACGATTCCTGAGGTTCGTGACGGGATCCCGACATTACCAGTTTACCGTTCTTCCGTTCGGCCTCTCCTCAGCTCCAAGGGTATTCACGAACTGCATGGCGGTAGTCGCAGCATTCCTCAGACGGAACGGCATCCATGTTTACCCTTACCTGGACGATTGGCTCATCAGAGCAAAGTCACGGGAGCTGCTTCTGACGCAAATAACGTTCATCAGAGCCACCTTCCTGAAGCTGGGCCTCATTCTGAATGTACCAAAGTCAACCCTCATTCCTACCCAGAGAATCGAGTTTATTGGGGTGATACTAGACTCTCGCCGCGCAAGAGCCTTCCTACCTCCCTCTCGGGCCAAGGCCATGGGGGACATTATTCGACCACTCCTTCGGTCTCCCATGACAACAGCAAGAAACTGTATGGTCCTGATGGGACACATGGCAGCGTGCACTTACGTGGTGCCGTTTGCGAGACTCCATCTTCGTCCTCTGCAAGCCTGGTTCGCGAAGGTATACAACCAGCGCAGAGACCCCCTCAACCTCGTAGTGACTCTACCACTAAAGGTAAGACAGTCCCTTCACTGGTGGCTCCAGCCCAGATCTCTGGGAAGCGGGGTGCCCTTTCACAAGCCCCAACCATCCATCACGTTGGTGACAGACGCTTCTGCGCTAGGTTGGGGAGCTCACCTGGGGAAGACCACGACTCAGGGCCTATGGTCTCAGGAAGAGCTGTCTCTCCACATAAATGTTCGAGAGCTCAGAGCAGTTCACCTGGCATGCCAGACGTTCCAGTCACTCTTGAGGGGCAAGAGCGTGTCAGTTCTAACAGACAACACAGCCTCGATGTTTTATATAAACAAACAGGGTGGTGCTCGCTCCTCTCGCCTGTGCAAGGAAGCCCTCGCCCTTTGGGAGTTCTGCATTCCCAGAGGGATCTCCCTCACTGCGGCCTACCTCCCGGGGGTTCAGAACGTACTGGCGGACTCCCTGAGCCGCTCATTTTGGGGTCACGAATGGTCTCTCAGGCCCGATGTTGCCCATTCGATTTTCCAAAGGTGGGGGTTTCCCCGCCTCGACCTGTTCGCCACAAAGGCCAACAGGAAGTGCCACAGGTTTTGCTCCCTCCTCAACCTCAGCCCAGGTTCAGAGGGGGACGCATTCCACATTCTATGGACGGGGGGTCTGCTTTATGCATTTCCCCCGTTCCCCCTCGTCCACAAAGTACTGGCGAAGGCCCGTCAGGACAAAGCGTCGATCATACTGATAGCGCCAGCTTGGCCTCGGCAACACTGGTACACGACCCTGTTGTCGCTCTGTGTGGCGACGCCGGTAACACTTCCCCTGTCACCAACACTGATCTTCCAAGACCACGGGAGGATGTTACATCCCAACCTACAGTCTCTCCACCTCACGGCGTGGTATATCCGTGGCTGAACCAAGCAGAGCTTCAGTGCTCGGATTAAGTCAGGGAGGTCCTCCTGGGTAGCAGAAAACCGTCCACAAGGGGAACCTACACTGCCAAATGGAAGCGCTTCTCACTGTGGGCTCAGAGCAAGGGGGTGGACACCCTGTCTTCTTCAATCTCCACTATCCTTGACTACCTCCTTGAGCTGAAACAGCAAGGATTAGCGCTCTCCACTGTTCGGGTACACCTGGCCGCCATTTCGGCGTTCCATCCGGGTGTTGATGACAATTCGGTTTTTAGTAACCCTTTGGTTAGCAGATTCCTTAAAGGTTTGGAGAGGTTGTATCCTCAGATACGTCAACCAACCCCCCCATGGGACCTCAATCAGGTTCTTCTAAAGGCCCTAATGAAGCCTCCGTTCGAACCCATATCCTCCTGCTCTCTTTCTTATCTCTCATGGAAGACCGCGTTCTTAGTGGCAATTACTTCGGCACGCAGAGTCTCTGAGATTAGGGCGTTCACTTCTGAACCACCCTACACGATCTTCCATAGAGATAAGGTTCAGTTACGTCCACACCCGGCCTTCCTGCCCAAAGTAGTCTCGCCCTTTCATTTGAACCAGGAGGTGTTCCTACCGGTGTTTTTCCTAAACCCCATGCGGATAACAGGGAAAGAATGCTTCATTCATTAGACGTCAAGAGAGCTTTAGCCTTTTACATAGAAAGGACCAAGACTTTTCGTAAATCTCCACAACTTTTTATTTCAGTGGCAGAAAGGATGAAGGGTTTACCAATTTCCACCCAGCGCCTCTCGGCCTGGATTACTTCTTGTATCAAATTGTCCTATAACCTCTCGAATGCTACTCCACCAGCACTGTCGGCGCACTCCACCAGGGCCCAGGCCGCATCCACAGCGTTCCTGGCGCACGTTCCGATCATCGACATCTGTAGAGCAGCGACGTGGTCTTCAGTGCACACCTTCACTTTGCACTACGCCATCGTGCAGCAGTCGATGGAGGATGCAGCTGTGGGACAAGCGGTCCTGTTAACAGGTACTCAAAGTACTCCTCTCCCTCCTCCGAGATGACTGCTCGTAAGTCACATATGGGAATGGACATGAGCAAGCACTCGAAGAAGAAAGAACAGTTACTTACCTCGTAACGTTGGTTCTTCGAGATGTGTTGCTCATGTCCATTCCGAATCCCACCCGCCTCCCCTCTGTCGGAGTACCGGCAAGAAGGAACTGAGCGGGGGAGGGTCGGCAGGGGCATATATGCATGGCCATAAGGGCTCCACTCCAGGGGTCGCCCCTGCTGACCCTACGGGTACCGCTGGGGAAAAGCTTTCCGGACCAGGCATGCGCGGAACGCACACACACATATGGGAATGGACATGAGCAACACATCTCGAAGAACCAACGTTACGAGGTAAGTAACTGTTCTTTATGCTTTCTAGCTGATGCAGAATATGGTGTGCATTTCATGTGTAACTACCCTCGGCGCTGAGGGAGATGTTTCATGTTTGAATAAAATGTCTTAATTCTGAAGGGAAGGGGAAACATGGACTCCTATATCTTATTCCCTTCTCTCTCCTTCCTCAAATGGTCTAGGTGTTGATTTCATAGGCAAACACAACAAATGCTATTTCCCAAATCCAAATTATGATAGAGTGTAGAAAAATTCCTGTATCCTTACTTCAATTGAAGGTACAGTATATTGAAGGAACAGTACAGTATAGATGCTACTTAAATGAGGGACTTGCAGATTGTATCATTTTCCTATGTACTTATTTGTCTGCACAGGCAGATTAGAGTGACCAGATAGCAAGTGTGAAAAATGGGGACAGGGGCTGAGGGGTAATAGACGCCAATATAAGACAAAGCCCTGAATATCCACACTGTCCCTATAAAATCGGGACATCCGGTCACTCTAAGGCAGGAACAACTAAATACAGTGGGCTCCTCTACGTACAAACTAAAACCAAAATAAATCAAGTGGTTGCATTTTATATGATTAGTTATATGGTGCCAGTCTGTGTGTGAACACTCTTATTTTGGATTCAGAATGTCCTGTTTAGATTTTAAAACAACTTAAATTAAATCGAAAAAGGACACTTTTAATTTGAAATGAGCGCAAACAGATTTGTACTGAAATAACTTAGGGCTACTACTGTGGTAAATCGATCCAACTTATACAACTTTAGTTATGTGAATAACTTAACTGAAGTCAAGGTAATTAGATCCACTTACTGCAGTGGCTACGCTGTGCTGTGTTGACTCATTTTTCAGGGAGGGGGAGTACACATCAATGGGAGAGTGTTCTCCAATCGATTTAGCATGTCTTTACTAGACCTGCTAAATCAACACTCGCTGCATTGATTGGAGTAGTACTGATCTACCAGTAAGTCTAGACATGCCCTGAAGGTGCGAATTACAACTGTTTTAGGCTAAGTCTACACTTGCCATTTAAAATGCAAAATGTCCCTTTTTTGCCCTAAAACAGTGGAAGCGTCTACACTTGTTAATGACTTTTTACCGCAAAACTCAGAAGTTTCACGGCAAAAAGAAAACCAACTTCATGAGAGACATACAGCTCTTTCCACAGTTCTTTTTGCACTGTTGTGAAAGTGAAGACACATTCTACCTTTTGGCCTCCAGAAGATATCCCACAGTCCAAAAAGTGACCATTCTGGCCAGCATCTCCATTGCTTTGACACCAGGTAAACGAACGTCAATCCCTCCCCCCTGTAGGGCACGGGAAGTTTGAAACTCCCTTTCCCTTTGCTTGTAGATGTGGCAGGGAAAGCAGTCGGACAGCAGAGGGGTTTTAAAAAAATTCCACGAAAGAAACAAGTGATGGGGCTACTGGGACATGAAGCAGTGCATCACGGGGCACTGAGCAGGGACCCAGAACGCCTTTCACTCACCCCCCCCCCCCCAAGACTTATCCAGAGCGTTGCACAGTGGGATAGCTGCCCTACAGCACTGCTCTCATCTGTGAGGGAAGTGCTACTAGTGTAAACACTCTGAGGCTAGAGGAATTAAGTGAGTACACAAACCAGCTCTTTTCTTTCACTGGTTCCCTATCACCAGTGAAATTTACAGCACAAAATCTCGGCATTGTAGACATACCATTCCAGTTTGTGTGTAGCAACGCCCTGACTTTTACATCTGGGAACTCACCTCCATTCAACTCTGAAGCTGCCTTCGGTAGGGAATTGCTTATAGACCAATCCCGCCCCTTCCGCCCGGCCCCCTCCCCCATATTATTTCTAACAGTTGTCACACTGCACTTGTGAGAAGGCCCAAGC
Source organism: Sternotherus odoratus (assembly GCA_032164245.1). Taxonomy (NCBI): domain Eukaryota; kingdom Metazoa; phylum Chordata; order Testudines; family Kinosternidae; genus Sternotherus; species Sternotherus odoratus. The sequence goes on from JAVMKO010000009.1 coordinate 4,642,503, forward strand.
AATGCAAGTGAATGCATTGACAATTACACTGTCAGTAGTTGGTGTCATCCAGTCAAGATTGGGCTCACTGGTATCTGTTGCTGTAACTATACCGGTATAGCTACAGCAGTACAAATCCCCCTATTATGAATGCAGTTATACCAGGATGAAGGTGTTTAATACCTGCATAGCTATTCCTGTACAGGAAGAAATATTGGTAGAAGGCACCTTTGTACCAGTATGACTGCACCCACTTTTAGGTGTTGTTCTCAGTCCCACAGCCATAGGTACTAATAACTTTTTTGCAGGTTTTAGAGGAGGAGGAGGAATTTGCATTATGTTCTTCAAACTCAACAGTCTGTTAGTCTTCAACTAATTTGATTTGTTTTGGGGTTTTTAAAATGTGTTTCTGTGAGTTATTTCTGTTAACTTATTTTTTTAATCTTCTTTATTTAATGTGTGCCTGTTTGTCCATAAAGGGATGTTACTCTCTGAGCCCTTGTGATGACGGATATGTAAGTTTCTATATCTTCTTTATATCTTTCACATTGCCTGTTGCAGCCTGTCACTTTTTGTATTTCTCTTCTTGCTCTGTGTATGATAATTTTACTTGCTCTATTTTCATTCATACTGAGTCACTGACTGTTATGGACACTACAGTTATTTTTTTAAACCTATATAAGTGTTTGGGGAACTCTTGCATAGAGAGCAAGATATGAATTCCAATGGAAGTCATTCTGTGTAATGCACCTCAACTCAAGAACTACTACATTAATACAGTTCTTACCCAAACATAGCTGCTTTATAAAATGTAGGAGATGTTTGTTTGATCTGTGGGCCTTAATACTTAGCACTCGAGTAACACATTGAAACATCAAAGTTCCGTGCAAACATTGGCTACACCTTCAATACTGTGTTAAGTAAGGCGATAAACTACTTAAGATAACATGACAGAGATTCACATTCTTTTCCGCAGAAGCGCTACTTGTATTTTATTTTTATCACAACTTGAGATTTGGTACATGATCGAATACCACATCATTTTCATTTAAAAATCAAAAACAAAATAGTGCAGGGAGTGCTGATTGTGCCTTCTGCATCACAGATGGACATTTGTATTCTGACAACATTACAAGTGCATCATAAGCATCTGATATTGCCCATAGACAGTGCATTCTTTGCAGAGAACGGATATTAGTCTGCTAAACAATCTAGTACGAAATCAAACTATAAAGAGCTACTGACACCTCCTTTAAAAATGTCAAGCAATCTTCTGTTTAGAAAATCATGTGTGTTTGTATTTTCTCCCTGCACTGCTCCTGTCTTTACTAAGGATGTTTGCATAAAACATGATTTTTTTTCTCCTCCATTTGCTGCTTTTACTTATCCCTCCTCTGAAAATACAGTGAAACCTGTAGAGCTGGTCTTCACTGGGGGGGGGGGGAGGGGAAATCAGCTGAAGATACGCAACTTCAACTACGTGAATAACGTAGCTGAAGTCGGCATATCTTCAGCCAATTTACCTGCCGTCCTCATGGCGCCGGCAGGCGGCGGTGTGCTCCCCCGTCAACTCCAGCTTGTGCCTTGCAACAAGCTGGAGTTACAGGAGTTGATGGGGGCGCCGCAGGCGATAGATTTCTTGCATCTTAACAAGATGTAAGAAATCGATCGCGAAAAGATTGATCGCTACCCGCCAATCCAGCGGGTACTGAAGACCTACCCTTAGTAGATAATCTCTTGTTTTAGGAAACTGCCCCAAAGTATCCCTGAATGAAAGGGTCCAAATGTAACCTTGGTGTACCTCCATTGATCTTCACTCACTGAGTACAAATCAGGCCCACCTGTACTAAAGGGTTATCTTCATTAAGCAGCCCATTTCTGTTGTTCCTTTGAGTGATCCTTTATCACAGGCCTGTACAACATGCAGCCCGGGGGCCACATGCGGCCCGCACGGGCTCACCGTGCGGCTCGCGGGGGGTGAGTAGGGCTGGGGCAAGCCAAGCGGTGGGGTGGGGGGAAGCGGATGGGGGTGGGGCTTTTCGGCCCACAGCTGGATTTTTTGCAGTAATGTGGCCCTCGCTGCTTTCTGAGTTGTGCGGGCCCGTTTTATCATGATCTTCACTTGGTGTTTGACATTCGACTCACTTCTGCAGCCGCCAGTTGTGAGGTTTTAGCAAGGAGGATTGATTTCAGGTGAGGAATGAGCAGGCGTGAAAGGACCCTGGGAGAAACACGTATTGCTTTTTATGCTGATGTTCTTAGTTTAAGATCGATAGAAAGATGCAAATTAAGAAAGAGTCCATGTATTTTCAAAGCTATCCACAAAGCATCACTGGCCTCCAGCTAGATGGCATTTTTTAAGCTCATAGGGGTGATTCTTTTTTTCTCTCACTGATACCACACAATATTTCAATTCTTTACTCATATGTTGTATACATTCTAATATGGTGGTACCTGAGGCCGCCTTTCAGTGGGATCACACTAAGGCACCATGAGAATCTTGCACTGTACTTTGATTCATTTATAAGTGATCTATTTTAGAGGATCTATTATGTCTGAGAAAAGAGAAACTAGCATAAGACCAAATACATGAAAATAGTAGTATAGGAACTGACCATGGGCCAGATCTTCAGATGGTGTAGATTGACCTCGTTCCAGTTACTTCAGTGGAGCTGTGACTTACACAGGTTCAAAATCTGGCCCATTACAGGTTGCAATTGCCTTTTTGGTTGGCACCAGCATATTATGAACAAGTTTAGCATCCATATTGTAGATATATTTATATTTTGGGGTGATAGTGAGCTGTACAAATTAGCCTGAACTTTGATCTTGTAATTTACATCTTCACCATGTACTTACATTGTTAATTCTGACCTCAGTTACACCTCTGTAAATTCAGAGAACTACAAGTTCTACACTGGCTTTTCACCCTCGTAACTGAGATCAAAATCTGGCTTTCAGCTGTATGCAGTGCCACATAAAAGAATGAAGATGAGCTAGTCGAATGGATGCAGAGCTGCAGTATTTGCTAAATCATCTTTCGTTTTTGGCTCTCACATGACACATGTCTGTTTTCTTTTATAAACATTGATTTTCCTTTGAACTTATTTTTTTCTATTCAATCTTGGTCACATTCATGCTTTGCTTCTTTCTGAAACGAAGGGCTGCCATCTGTAGCTACTTTGCATCGTGACAGAATTACTTAAATTAATATGGCAACTGGATCGGCTTTGGCAAGACCTAACACAGTTACATTAGTCATAGGCCTATGACCCTGCCAGATTGAGCTGTGCTTGGGCTATTGGATTTTTATTTCCTTATTTAAAGATACCTAGTCTCTGCGTTCACTGAGTAGGTTTGAAAAATTGGCTGGTCGCAAGGCATATTTTATGTATTTGGGACTTTGTATAGAATGAACCCTTAGGATGTCACAGATACATTTATATACCATATGTTCCTCTTAACCATTCAACTGGCAGCCTGCAAAATCCTGTTATTCAAAAGGTTAAAATATATCAGAGCCTGTCCCAGGCAAAGAAAGATCAGGTGCATGGTGTCAGGGTGAGTAGATGGCTGTTAAAATGGCCTGGCGAGTCCTTTTAATGTTAGCTAATCGTAGCTAAGGAGCAGCATTGCACTGGATAAACTTGAAAACCTGGGGGGAAGAATTGTCTAGAACAGTGGTTTCAACCTATGGTCCGTGGACTATGTCCAAAATTTCCAAAGGAGTGTCTCTCTCCATTTGAAATATTTTAGGGGTCCACAAATGAAAAAAGGTTGAAAACCACTGGTCTATAATTTGTTATCGGGACCTTGAGTCGGGGGGGGGGGGCGGGGGTCATCTTTGTTTTCACCTCTCTGCGCCTCGGTTTCCTTAGCTGCAAAGTAGGGATTTACTTACATCACAAGGATTTTATGAGGCTTACGTTATTATAAGATACTCTGAGATCCTTGAATGGAAGGGCAGCATGTTTATAGAATACTTGGCCTGACGTTTTTGCTGTTTCTCGTACAATTATTTCTGATATCTGTTTTTGAATAAGTCCAGTTCTCCTCCAGAACCCAGTTTCCCTTTCAGCTAGACCCATGATACATTCAAAATCCCTGTGTGTGTGTGTGTGTGTGTGTGTGTGTGTGTGTGTGACATCAGAGTTTGATCAATTGCCATAGAAATGACTGTGATGTCAATAGTTCAGTATTATGACTTCAGTATAAGGGCTGGCCTCCACTACGGGGGGGAAGGGGGGATCGACTGCAGATATGCAACTTCAGCTACGTGAATCACGTAGCTGAAGTTTGCGTATCTGCAGCCGACTTACCGTCCGTCCTCATGGCGGCGGCAGGCGGCGGTGCGCTCCCCCGTCGTCTCCAGCTTGCGCCTCCCGGCAAGCTGGAGTTCTGGAGTTGACGGGGGCACTGCGAGTGATCGATTTCTCACGTCTTCATAAGACACGAGAAATCGCTCGCCAGAAGATTGATGGTTACCCGCCGATTCGGCGGGTAGTGAAGACAGACCCTAAGAATCAAGAAAGAGGATTTAATAGACCAGGCGGATCAAAAATCTTAGTGCCAGACTGGACTCCAGTACCCCATGTAGTCCCACTGAGTGGATTATGCAAAGCGGTCCACACTGGGATCCATAGATACTGTAAGTAGATCCAGTTATCTTTTCCGGCTTTATACATATTAGGAAAGGGGCATTGAACGTTAAATACTTTCCCAGTGTGAAAGTCCATATTTAAAGTGCTTTGTGGAAACCCTGATTACAGTGAGTATTTTATTTGTTACTAAATTTTTAATGGGATCAGTTTCTTTCACATCTCTTCTTTTTTGCCCTCTGTGGTAGTGGATGTTGTGCTGTGCTATTGTATGTGGAGAGTGCTGTTCATGAACCCTAAGGGTTTATTACAGATAGTGAAGGGTTGGTGGGAGAGAGATCTCAGTGGTCAGACGTACCTGCAGGAATTGCTAACATGCCTCATTATCTGAGGGTCCTTGAGCCCTTGTTCTGTGACATTCCTCCTGAAAATGCCACCTTACTAAAGGCAGCTTCATTGTGTCAGTCAACTCGTTCGTGTGCCTAATGTTGCTGCTCTCTCCCAGATGTGCTGCTCTCAGGGCTACTATATCCAGCTGTGACAGTGGAGGAGATGGGATTGTGCCACTGTCCAGAGAGTATTCAAAGTACATAACTTAATCATGAATGACTTCATGAGCTTAGGACTATTTGATGTTTTGATGACACCGAAGTCAAAGGGTGAGAGCGAAAACCAGTCATTATAGTTTATGTAAAGGTATCTAAGTAGGCTAATAACTTGAAACTGGAACCTCTCCGATCAATACCAAACTGAATGAATCAAAGTAAGCAAGCGAGCAAACAAACAAAAACACTGTGAAATCTGCAGGATGCTGCCAGTGGGGCTTACAGTATATTTGATTTGGCAACGAAGGGAAGGGTATATATAATATTGATTTGACAGCGAAGGGAAGGGTATATATAATATATAAGAGTATATATAAGGGTATATATTTGATTTAAAGCGAAGGGAACAGTATTTTTATGGGATACTGAGTAATAAAAAGGGAGTTAAAATTGGAATATTATAACTAAAATGATTGATTGCTCTGCAGTTCTTTCTTTGATTACAAAGTCCTGTTGAAGAAGGCTATAGAGTTCTCAGTAAAGTCTGTCTTTATTCATAGAGATGACCACAGCTTTAAAAAAACCAAACTGTGGTGGCCTTATACCAGAGGGGGGTGTTCTAAAATAGAATGTAAGTGATTGAACAGTATTAAGATTTCAGTTAAGATCTCTTCAGACCTCCTCAACTGTGGCCTGAGAACCTGGTCCGGATTAACTCTTTGTGGGCCCGGCGCCAAACACATTTGTGAGCCCCCTCGGGGAATGATTATAAAAGACAGGAAACAGTTGATCAGTGGCGGCTCCCGCTGCCGGTTCTGCAAAAAAACTGCTGATTTTCGCCCCCACCCACGCCCTATCCCATTGCCCCGCCAAACAACAGCTGATGGCCCCCGGGACCACATGAGCCCATAAACAATTGACTGGTATTGGAGGGGCATGCCCCATTGCCCTGAAGGGGCATGCCCTGTTGCCCGATTCCACCCCCTTCCCCAAGTCACCACCCCCGCCTCTTCTCCTTCTCTCAGGAGCAGCAGTTTGTTGGAGAGCTCCACTCTTCCCCCTCCCTCCTGCTGATTGGTGAGGCAGTGGCACAGGGAGGGGAAAGCCTGGCCCCCTTCAGAGCCTGGGCCCAGGAGCCATGGCAACAGTGGCTCTATGGTAAATCCGCCACTGCTGAGAACACGGTGTACAGCTATCCCTCAACATACAGTATGGACAGGCATATACAGTATGCGTCAGTTGCTTGTCCAAGGTCAACTGAAGGCATCATGGAAGCTGAATGTATAACCCTATAAACCCATAAGTGCCCTAGTAACACCATTGGCCAGCTTTCCAACGGCTTTCTGTAGAAATAAAATAACTTACTAGCAACGTTTTACTGCTGTTCTTGTTCTCATAAAGTTATTTAAAAATATAGGACCAAACAAGTTCCAAAAATAAAACACATTTGTTGCAAAATTATAATTATTATTAATTTTAACTCATGTTAACCTAATTTCTGTAGCAGTGTTGTTCTCCGGCAGAGTCAAAGGCTGTTTCCTGCTTGTGCATTATTTAACAGCCAAGAGCATTCATTTAATTTTATTGCAGTACCCATCCCTTACTTTTAATCCGTAGATCTCAAAGCAATTTACAAAGGAAGTCCAGTATCATTATCCCCATTTTATAGATGGGGAAACAGAGGCACAGAGCGGTGAAGTGAGTTGCACAAGATCACCCAGCAGGCCAGAGGCAGAGGCAGCAGGATTAGCACGCAGGCCTCCTGAATCCCTAGTGTTTTTTTCACTAAGCAACACATTGAAATGTTGCAAATTGCCTTTTGTCTAAGTAATCATATATCTGGACACAAGGAATCCACCATCTGTGACAAGATTAAATTGTTCGTGGCATCTCGAATTATTCCATTATTTGCCACTGATGCTTCTAAACTATGTGCAGCCAGATTCAAAATCAAAAATCACCATGAATGTGGTAAAAGTGAATATATAGCATTAACCCCAAGAGCAGTTATGTAGGAGTAGGCATTTATTTTTGCATGAATAAAATGAGCCCATTTCACTTGACCCTGAGAGCAGGTTCAGGGAAAAAAATGTGCACCAGTACATTAACTAGTATTGTAAACCAACAATCCCTAAAGAGCAAATTCTGCCATGCATGCTTACACTGAGCAATAGCTTCTTCCATGAGTAGTTCCATTGATTTCAAGGGACTATTCCTGGAGTAAGGTAATAGTGTGGTTAAGGATGGCAGAATTTGGCTCTTAATAAACTATATACTTTGTCTACAATCATACCACAGGCAAATGCCTAAGAAAAAGAAATTGGCCTTATAGGTCGGGCCCTAGAGGTCAACAAAGCCAGGCATTGTCAGAGAAGTGAATGCTAGAGTCTAGAGCCCTCCACCAAGAGAGTCCTGCCCTCAACTTTCAGGTGTCAACTGCTGTGGCAGCACTTTGGGAGTGAGGCAGAGTCTCTAGGCTGTCCAGGAACCAGTCCAGAGCAAGGACTTTGCCAGGCCGCATCAAACTGCCTCAGGAAAACCCCCAAGTTGTTAGGTCTTTCGATGAACTTTCTTTGTCAGACTGACCTTAAGAATTCCCACCATGTAAGAATTTTTCCAACCCATAGTTTTTGTAGCTCGAAATGGAAAAAACAAAACTCTTCAAAAAACTCCCAAAGAGGCTCGGTTCTGTGTTCCATTATAAATAGTGTGGATGAGAATGTGTAACTTCCTCTAGTGTATGTCCTCTGTTTTGGTTACAGGGGACGCATGGTAAGTCAAGTTCGTGTGTTCACAGCACATCACAGAAATGCTGGAAAGGAGGTCTTTCCTGAAGGGCCAACATTGAGAAATAGAGATGTTTTCTATACTGTGATTTACCCAGGGTACAATCTGGACATCGGAACAGATGTGTCCTCTCATTTCTCCAACCTGGCATGCCTTTTACACTGCTCGGCTATGAGAGCAACTACTCTTTGCCTGTTCTGAAACAGCCTCTAGCATGTAAATTACTCCCAGCTATACTGGGTGAGTGCTTAGACAGTCACCCATGAATTATATTGCAGAGTGACGCCAGCAAATTCCCAGTCCCAGACTTATTCCCAGAAATGCATGTCTTGTACTGCCGAGGTCTTTCCTTCTGGACAATACAAGTTCACAGGAAGTCTGTTTATTTTATTAATAGAAAATGATATGCACAGATCCTGTTATCTTAAATGAAGTTTCCCAAACACTTCATTTTTAACATGCAGTGGTTTAGATAGAACAATAAAACAAGTTTATTAACCACAGAAGGAAAGATTTTAAGTAATTACAAATAATCAGACATAAAAGTCAGAATTGGTTACAAAGAAATAAAAGGTAAAATGCCAACTTAACAAGCTAAGTGAACATAAAGCAAAAGGGTCTTGCTCACCACATCTTCTTTTGCAATCTTACTGGCTGGATACCTTTCAGTCAGGACCTCTCCCCCAGTCCATTGTTCCTTTCCTTGCCCTTCAGGTGTGGATGTCATGGGCAGAGAGAGCGAGGAGAGAAGTTATTTGAGGCCTCTGTTCCTCATTTTTATCCTTTTCCTCTTCTTTGAGAATCATCTCTATGTGGGGTTCAAGAGAAGTGAAGTCTGGGGAGATGGGAATGTCCAGCTGCTTCTTTGCCAACATGTAAATTTCTCACTCTCACTCTTGTTCCTGCCAAAGAATGGCCATTTAACCAAGTGATAGTCCATCTAATTATTCTGACACCTGTCTGAGGTGTTGGCTACTCTTTTGTCTCTGGGAAACTGGTTTGAAGCTGTTTCCCTAGATTTGGAACATGTCTTATACAGTACAGTTTTATAACTTTACATACAAAGTTGGCACACTTTTCAAATAATACAGCAGTTCTCAAACTTCTGAGAACCGCGACCCCTTTTTCGTTCGTTGGCTGCTGTGGTGGACCCTTGTATATTTGCCAAAAAGCCGCCGAATTAATTACTTCCGCTTTCGGGGGCTATTTTTGGCGAACATGCCAAGTGCTCCTGAAATAGCTCCGTATGTCCACCGAAAAGCGGCTGAATGTGGAAGTAATTCACTCGGCGGGTTTTAAGCGGTGCCGGGAGCTCGCAACCCCCCCATGGAGCGCTTGGTGACCCCCAGGGGGGTTGCGACCCCGGTTTGAGAAACCCTGAAATAATATCTCACAAGACATACTTTGTCAACTGTCACGCACAGATCCACTTGATCATCACTACAAAAGGTTGGTTTTTTTCCTCCTGCTGATAATGGCTCATCCAAATTAAATAGCCTTTTAGAATTGGTATGATAATTTCCAATTTTTTATGCTTTCTGAAATAAATTGGTTAGTCTCTAAGGTGCCACAAGTATACCTCGTTTTGTTTTTGTACAAATGTATCCTAGCCTTGTAAAAAGGATGAACATAAGGGTACAGACTATCACATACCCTACTAGTGATCTGAGGTATTTCCTTTGCCAATATTGTCATTTGTCCATTCCCCTGCCAGCTCACCCATGTTTCTTTTCCTTTTACTTGGACATGCGGTGCAGCACTGTTGTGCTAGTTTATTATCAGGGAGCAGACTAAGGCCTCGTCTACACAAGGAAATTCGGTCGGTGCAACTTTGTCACTCGGGTGTGAAAAATCCAGACCGACGTAACCCCTAGTCTAGACAGCTCTAGATTGATGGGGGAATTCTCTACCGCCTCTTGGGGAGGTGGATTACCTACAAAGACAGGAGAATTCCTTCCATGAGTGTAGATAGCATCTTCACTGAAGTACTACAGCAGTGTAGCTGCAGCCATTTTAAGTTTAGACAAGCCCTAAGGTGCTAGAAATGATTGGTGATTCCATTGCCAGCTCCGGTAGGAGACAGTGGCTTTGGGTCAGGGGAAAGCTTCGTTTAAACAAAACTTACCTTTAATATTTACAAAAGAATCAAGGAAAATGAATAAAAATAACTGAAAGGTAAATTGAATTAATGTTTACATATAATATGACCCATTTGAAAGACTTTTCCACTATGAAAAGTAATTCCTGCAACATAGGAGAGCTGCTGTCAAGACAGGTTAATTTTAAAGCCTAAGAACGATTAATTGGCTCTTGTGAGTATAGTCTTCATTGATGTAAACATAATATAAAATGTCAGTGCAACTATAAGCCCATTCCATTTGTGAGAGAAATGTTCCTTGTATTAGTAAGCAATACCTCTGACTATTGTGAAATCCAAGTGTACGTGAGATGAAGTCACGTGATTCCTGTGGTGATTCCTGCCTTGCGTCTTCTAGATGTCCCAATTTTAAATCAGACAATAGACACTGTTCATACGGTCTCTCTTGAAAGAGCTTGGTTATAAAAGAAGACCAATTTGAAAAGCATAAGTGGTAATGAGAGATTTTTAGAAAGTGAGCTGGAGTAATCATCACAAAAGGAAGACACTGAATATTGCGCACAGGTGACATCAGTGGAATACATGTCAAGGAATCCTATTAATGTCAAGGAATCCTATTATGCCAGAACTGTTTCTTCCCAGGACCACCCACGGTCATCTTCAGCACAGACCATTTATTAAAATAGATAAATATTATACATCCAGTGCTGACATTAACCAGCTGATCTTCTGATGGGTGCTTATCTCTGATCACTGAAAAAGGGCTGCTAAGGAGGGAGACAACGAGATTTAAAATGAATTAAGTAGAGGCAGGACCAGAAACAAGCTTTGCTGCTGTGGGGTGCTCTGCTGACAGTCATGTTTGTGTACAATTGCTTGAAGCAAGGACTATGCCAGGGGTGGGCAAACTACGGCCCACGGGCCAGATTCAGCTGTGAGCCTGTTCCATCTGTCCCCCGGGAGGGGAGGCTGCCCCCGGCCCCTCCCCTGGAGCCGCGCTGGGGCTGCATGCCCCTCCCCACCCCCGGAACCGCTCGTGTGGGCAGTGCTCCGGGGGACAGGGCAGCCCACTTGCCCCCCTCCCCCGGAACCGCGCGTGCGGGCAGCACTTTGGGGGCTGAGACAGCGCACTCGCCTCCCTCCCCACCCCACCCCAGCGCGTGTGGGCAGTGCTTTGAGGGCTGGGGCAGCACACTCACCCCCCCCTTCTCCGGAGCCACGTGTGGTGCTCTGGGGGGCGGGGCTGTGCGCTCCCCCCTTCCCCGGACCAGAGCTGCACCAGGGTGGTGGTTGGGAGGGCTCTGGAGGGGGCAGGGTGGGTTGGATAAGGGGTGGGGTTCTGGGGTGGTGGTTAGAGGGCGGGAGAGTGGATAAAGGTTGGGGCACTCAGGGGACAGGGAGTAGGGGAATTGGGTAAGGGGTGGGGTCCTGGGGGTGGTTAGGGGTCTCTAGAAGGGGCATTCAGGGGGGTTGGATGGCTTGGGGATTCTGAGGGGGCAGTCAGGGGGTGGGAAGTGGGAGGGGCCAGATTAGGGGCGGGGTCTTTCCTACTCGGCACTCCATATAATCTGGCAGACTGGATGTGGCCCTCGGGCCAAAAAGTTTGCCCACCCCTGGACTATGCCCTCCTCTGTTTTGTATAACACCAAGCATAGGACAGAGCTCCCTATATACAATTCCTGTTTGTTATTTTGTATCTGAATTAGAACTATACACAGAAGAAAAGCCCTCCAACCGGAAAGGGTATTCTGAAACTATTAGAGTCAATGAAGACCGTCCAAGTGGCCCTCATCTCCTTCAGGGGCTCTCTGACCCCGGCTGATTCTTTTGAAATACCCGTCCTCACTGCTTACAGTAGCTCACTGGCTGTAAGCTGCTTTTCCTGTTTCATTATCACTTTTTGTTTTCTTTTTGAAAGGCTTGGATCTTCATCAGATAATTTTTGGAGTATGTCTGCAAAGAGAAGTGTCAATCCAGATCATAATTAAAGGCTTTTTTATTGGGGAGCTAGCATCTGATCCAACTCCCATTGAAGTAAAAGCAGTCACTTAGTTATGTTTAAGTACACTATGGTGGTAGTAGTGATAGATCCAAACCTCACAACCCTGATGAGAGAGAATACTGTGAATCTGATTAATAAGCACTGTCTGTGTAAAATTTGGATTAACCTATTGTGTTTCCTTTTCCTTTTCTCCAGGCATCAACAATGTTAAGAGCATCTTTAGCCCCTGTGTGAGTGTTTCTTGCTGAACTTTGCTTGGTTATCTGTAAAGAGAGTTTGTGAGAGGAGACAGCCAGTACCCTGAAGTGAATCACTTGCCTCTCTGTTAATGGTTACCAACAACTGTTGTATGTGAATGCAATGTTGCCCACATTCCTTTTGTGAATTCTTAATTTAAAGGGATCATTAACATTCCAATCTCAGAACACTGTTTGTAGCGCTGTTAATATGGCTTGCTGCATAATATTTTAGTAACTGATTCAGTGGCTGTATTTTCCTTAGTTGCTATAGACACTCCATTCCTGTTGTAGTTAGGTTCCCACAAATCCAGGAGGAAAGGAAGCCCTGAGTAAACTTAGTTATGTGTTCCTAGAACCAATTTTGCAGTGGATTTAATAACTTTGTCCCTGAAGGAATAATAATTGTATGGCAAAATTTTCTGTGATTGATTAATCTTGTCTTAAAGGGATAATGGCCCTGATCCTCAAAGGTTTTTAGATGCCTAACTTTCATTGAAGTTAAATACCTTTGAGGATCTGAGTCTCTGTCATTTTATGGTAAATTCAGAATTTAGAATTTGTTTGAAAAGGGAGTAGGGCAGTGTGTTTGGGGAACCTAATCTGCATAGGAATGATTTTAGCAGAAAACATATATTGCAGTGTTGTGCTAAGAAGCAGTATTGTGTTAGTGCATGAGAATAGACTGCGACCCTCACTGGCAAGGCATATTACATTTACCAGCTGATTTTTCATTGTCCAGCCTGAGCAAAATGTACCCAGTAAACAAACTGTATAAATGGTGAAAACCCCAGTTTTAAAAATCCTTGGAGTTCTAGTATTCTAAACTGGTGTTAGTAGTCTAGGTAAGGAAATAAGTTAAATAATTGTGGGATTAATTTTCCTTTTAAAAGGAAGGGCACATGCACTTCAATAGCCTCAACAGTTCCCGTAGAGGGAGTTCGCTGTGGTTTTAATAAATGTCTGGTTTCCTATCTGCCATGTAGGAAAATGCAGGAAGTGCCGTTGTTACCTTCTTTGGATTATGAGAAGCTGAAGAAAGATCTGATCAGCGGGAGTGATCGTCTTAAAGCTTTCTTACTGCAGGCTCTGCGCTGGGTAAGTGAGATGGTCTCACTACAAGTGAAGAAGCGTCTCGTGCTGCTGGCATAGGCCCTTTCCGAAGAGCTGAAACTAAAATCTAATTTGCAGCCAAGACCACTCGCATCTGAAGTGAGCTGTCTTCCTCCATAATAGAGTATGTGGGGTGCGGAGAGAGAATGCAGAGGCTCCTCTGCTTGAGTTTCAGTAGGACAGTAACAGCGGACCCTGGGCTTAATGTAAGCTGCTTACGTTGATCTAACTCTGTAGTGTAGACTAAGCCAAAGAAGCCATTTTGTGTCTTTGTTTAAGAAACTATCTTTTGCTAGGGCAATAATTGGAGAGAGACTACCTATATCTCGAATCTTCCATTTTTGGGGGAAACGATAAACATATTTTAGCAAAACTTTGAAGGTGGCATCAAGAATCTTTTAACTTCATGCCATGGAAGAGGGAAAGCGAATGGAGAGATTGAAAAAGAAGGCTGACCTGGGCAAATTACAGGCAAGAAAGATGATCATATAAACCATGTAGATGCAGTGTAAACATTTACAACCTGTCTTGTTAATGACTTGAGCCCTGTAGTGCAGGGGTTCTCAAACTGTGGGTCGCGACCCCTCGGGGGGTCGCCAACCCGGTTCCCGAGGGGTCGCGAGCTGTTTTTTTTCCACCGAAAAGCCGCTGCCGCGATCGCTTCCGTTTTCGGCGGCTTTTCGGTGGACATGCCAAGCTTTTTCGGGAACGCTCGGCATGTCCACCGAAAATAGCATTCGGCGGCTTTTCGGCGGACACTCAAGGGGTCGCGGCGCCGTGCCGCTCAGAAAAAAGGGGTCATGCTAAAGGTAAGTTTGAGACCCACTGCTGTAGTGGGTCTCTTCCCTGTCTACCTTCCCAGGTCAGTCCTGTGCAGATGAGAGGTTTTTGGTAAGCTGCTGAGCTGAGAGCATTAAACTTGTTTCACTTGCTGTCAGACCTCAAAGTTGAGTTCATCCTCTGTGTGAGAGGAGGATTAATTCTCCACAAAGAATTCTCCCAGATACTCTCTCACATTAGCATTAATTTATGTGAATGATTAATTTGCCACCCCACCCCCTATTTTTTTAATAGCGCTTGACAACGTCTCATCCGGGTGAGCAGAGAGACACCGTCCTGCAGGCTTATATCAGCAATGACCTACTGGATATCCACAACAGTAACCAGGTCAGCAAGAGTAGATCTTACTACACAGTAGGTTTGTGTGTGATATTTATTTTTATAATGTGCTGATCAGAAAACTCTGTCTGTTACAACACACAAATAATTAAACAGATTTGTACACAATCTATGGGTTGAGACATACATGTCAGAGTACACTGACCACCAATACAGATTCTCTGTCGGGGGAAGGGCTTGTCTATCTGTTTTTGGGAGATGACCTTTTTCATCCTAATTGTGGTGTTGTGGGATGACCTCTTAATGGTGTTCCATAAGCCAAAATGTGACATTTATTGTTTATGCAGTAGGAGGGCCCAGTTCTGCTACACCTGGAGTGCCCTTGACTCCCATTGAGGTCAGTGGGAGTCAGATGCACCCGGTATTCACAGGAGATTCAAAGTGCCTCATAGACCAGGCCCTGAAACAGTTTCTCTAAGTGATTCTGTGGCATCCCATTTGCCGAAATACTAGGTGTGTGTCTCTGTGGTTAGTGTTGTGTTACTAGAGTTCTTAATTTAGGTTTATACTGCATGCAAGTGTGTATACGTGTGAAGACGTGTGATGGGTTGGGATCACAGAAACCCCTTAGGAGCTGCCACCCGAAGTACCAAGGCTACTCCTGCCTCAGTTTTCCTACCCCAACAGCTTAGGACCTCAGTACCCTGCCCGGTCTGAGCCACGTCCCCTAACAGCTGTGGGCTTTCCTGGAAACAGGCAGGAGGTATTCTTACCTCTGGCACTCAGATGCTCAACTCCTAATGGGGTCAAACCCTGAATAAAATTTGTTTTGCCCTGTATAAAGCTTATACAGGGCAAACTCATAGATTGTTCACCCTCTATAACAATGATAGAGATGCACAGCTGTTTCCCCCCCCAGGTACCAACACGTACTCCAGGTTAATTAATAAGTAAAAAGTGATTTTAATAAAGACAGGAAATAGGATTTAAGTGGTTCAAAGTGGTAACATAAACAGAACACGCAAATCTAACACTATTACAGCAAAAAGCCTCACCCTCAGTGAATTCCTTCTTTCAGGCTAACCTCCCTGTTAGCCTGGGTCCAGCAATCACTCACCCCCCCCCCTGCAGTCACAGTCCTCTGTTCCACTTTCTTCCAGGAATCCTTGGGGGGTGGAGGGCTGTTGCTTGAGCCAGCTGAGAACAAAATGGAGAGGCCTTTCCCAGGTTTATATAGAATTCTTCCTTTGGGTGGAGAGCCCCTTCTCCTTCCTATGCAGAGTCCACATGGCCTCTCAGAGCACATGGCTCAGTTGCAGGTTTGAACCAGACTCCCCTCACCACCAGTCAGGCCGCATTCCTGAGGAGGCTCGGGTGTGGATGGGCTTCTACAAAGTTCATTGTTTGCTTGATTGGTTCTCAACTGGGCTTAACTGAGAATAGTTTTTTTCTCAGAGAGCTGTTCAGCTGCTTTCCAAAGTCCACATACAACCAACCAAGCACATAGTCAATATTCATAACTCTGAATACAACACAGACACATACATACAAATAGGATGAACAGATCCAGTGGATCATTACCTTTACAGAGCAAAACCATATTCCAGTAACATCATACATATATTCACAGGCACACACCCCCATAAAGCCTTATGGGGTACACCGACACAACATGGAAGTTCATTACTGCTTTGAGGGTTTGCCCCTGCGGCAGTAGAAATCGATGGCAGTTATACCATTGACTTACTTCAATAGGAGCAGCATTGGATCCTAACACAGGAGGTTGGCTCTCACTTGTTTGATTTCTCACAGGAGAATGACTCAAAATCTTTTTTGAGTAAATTATGGATTGTAAGAGGATACACTAAATTCATTTCTCTTGTGACCCAGAATACAAATTAAACTGGAATTTTGTTCTTAAGATGTTCATACAATATATCCTTTTATGCAGCCCCTGCAATCGCATTTTTAAAAGCACATTTCAGTACATTCAACACTTATAACTTTTTCTTTCGCAGAATACTCTAGCCGGCATATTGATTGGAAGGGGTCTTGGGTGATTGATAATCCAACTGTGTCATTAACAAAGTCGTGACTTTTATATTTATTAATACTTAGTTTTATCCAGAGTAGTGGTTTCATTCCTTACCTCTTTGATGCCATGGGTCTAGTTTTCAAGATGCAAGTCCCATTGTCTTCATGAGGATGCATTTGTTGACTCTGCAGGTACCCTAGAAATCATAGAAATGTAAGGTTGGAAGGGACATCAAGAGGTCATCTAATCCAGTGGTTCTCAACCAGGGGTATGTGTTCCTCAGGGGATATGCTGAGGTCTTCCAGGGGGGTACGTCAGCTCATCTAGATATTTGCCTAGTTTTACAACAGGCTGCATAAAAAGCACTAGTGAAGTCAGTACACACTAAAATTTCATAGGCAATGACTTGTTTTATACTGCTCTATAATATTCTAGGCTGACATGTAACTACAATATTTATCAGAGAGGTAGCCGTGTTAGTCTGGATTTGCAGAAGCGACAAAGAGTCCCGTGGCACCTTAAAGACTAACTTCCACTGCATGCATCAGACAAAGTGGATATTAGCTCATGAAAGCTTGTGCTTCACTACTTTTGTAGTCTTTAAGGTGCCACAGGACTCTTTGTTGCTTCTACAATATTTATGTACCTTTTGATTTATTTTCTAATTATATGGTAAAAATGAGAAAGTAAGCAATTTATCAGTAATAGCACTTCTGTATTTTTGTCCGATTTTGTAAGCAAGTAGTTTTTAAGAGAGGTGGAACTTGGAGTACGCCAGACAAATCAGACTCCTGGAAAGGGTACAGTAGGAAAGGTTGAGAACCACTGATCTAGTCCAGGTCCACCCCATCCCATGCTGAGGCATGATAAGTATACCTGGACCATCCCTGACTGGTGTTTGTTCTATAAAAGGAGGAGGATTCCATCACCTTCCCGGAAAATCTGTTCCTGTACTTACCTATCCTTATAATTAGAAAGATTTTTCTAATATCTAACCTAAATCTCCCTTGCTGCAAAATAAGCTGATTACTTCTTATCCTACCATTGGTGGAAATGAAGAATAATTGATCACTGTAAAGGCTTATCATGTCCCTCCTCAGTCTTCTTGTCTCTAGTCTAAATGTGCCCAGTTCTTTCAACTTACCTCATAGGTCATGTTTCTAAACTGCTTACTTTGCACTTGTCTTTATTGAATTTCATCTTACTGATTTCAGACCAATTCTCCAGTTTATTAATATCATTTTGAATTCTGATCATGTCCTCCAAAGTGCTTCCAACCCCTCTATAATCTGCAAATTTCATGTGTACACTCTCTATTCCATCATCCAAGTCACTAAGGAACATATTGTATAGTACCAGATCCAGGACAGACCTGTACGGGACCACACTTGATATGGCCTCCCAGTTCAACAGCAAACCATTGATAACTACTCAATGAGTACATTTTTTCATCCAATTTTGCACCTACCTTATTATAATGTTATCTAGATTATATTCTCCTAATTTGTTTATGAAAATATCAAGGAATAAGGAAGGGGGGAACCCCCCACAAAAAACAAAACAATCAAATTCTATTTTTGATATCTGAAACTTTCTGTAAAGGGTAATGATGTATAGAAAATGCCAGAACTGAGACTAAAGTTAAGAGACTTGCATTTGTGCTTTGTGAGCCAAGCACTGCTGTTCAGACTTTTTGTTACTGGTTCTCTTGCACGTAAACATGATAATAGCTGTCAAACAGCAAATGTCCCTATTCCAAGTAGTAGTATTGCTTAGTCAGAAATAAACAACCACCCCACCAAATATTTGTTTTATTCAAAGAAGCTACCTCTTTTATGTGAGTTTAGTTAACTTAATTTCCTTTTCTAGGGTGCTGCTTCATTATGACTTTACCCTGCTCATCAAGCTTGTTCTAGTTTTGTTACCGCACCTTTTTCATCCATACAACTGGAAGATCAAAGTCTAGTTGGCATCTTGTTAATAGGCTTTTGTTTGTACAGTTCTGCTATTTGCTCTGCCTCATTTAGAATGCTTTTAAACATTTCATAAGCCCGTGCTAGATTTTTCCAGCTTCATTTATTTTTATAAATGTTTGCTTTCTCTTGCAGAGAAATGTGCTAAAATTGCTGCATTCCAAGAGCGAGGTGGTCCGACAGTACCTGGCGAGGCTTATCAATGCTTTTGCTTCGCTGGCAGAAGGTAAGAGATGCACCTCAAAGGGCTGGCCTCTTCATGTACCTTGGCACATTATAGGTACTTCATTGTCCTTGTGTGTGGAAATTTAAATACATCCTGCTTCTGGGCATTCATTGTCCTTGTGTGTGGAAATTTAAATACATCCTGCTTCTGGGCATTCATTGTCCTTGTGTGTGGAAATTTAAATACATCCTGCTTCTGGGCATTCATTGTCCTTGGTCTCGGTTGTCCAAGGTTGAGAATTGTCAGCACCTGGACTTCGACAGTTTATTTCAGTCCTCACCTTTTATAGTATGTGGTCTTTGACATGGGCAGCCGGTGAATCGGCAGCTGGGGGAGGCTAGCCCGTGGCCAGTCCCACCCCCCACTCAAGGACTCAACACCCTTCCCCCACCGGAATCCCCCCTTCCCATGGCCTTCGGCCCCAGCACCAGGTGAGCTGGCGATGCGTGATCCCCCCTGCCCTCCTGGCACCTAAGCGCTGGACAGGGGGGCCAATGGTGCATGCTCCCTCCCTTCAGCATAGGGTGGGTGGCGAGCAGTCCCCCCAAGCACCAGGTGAGTGGACCAGCGGCATAAGGTTTCCCTCTCCGCCTCCTCCCCCACCCCCCGACCACGGGGCAGGGGGGGCCCTGAGCGCCAGGCAGATGGGCAGCCCCAGTGCCTCCAGTCTCCCCTCCCCAAAGTGCTGGATGGCACAGCCCCAGGGCCTGGGGGCCCCAGCCCTAGCCACCCCAAGTCCCAGCCGCCCTATCCCCAGCAGGCTTCTCAAAAGAGGAACAGCCTGCCTGGGCTGGGGCCAAGGTGGAGGGGGCCCAGGGAGGAGTGTGGATGGGGCCATGCTGGGTTGTTTGGGAAGTCCCAGCCTTCCCCAGCCTATGTGCCACGCCTCCCATGGTCTTTGTAGGCTGTTAACAGTAGGTTTTCTAATTTTCACGCTATACATTATTATGTCTTCAGTCCCTTCATGGGGCAGTGAAGTGTGCTCTTCAACCACAGTAGTTGTGCATCTTGCAGAACCAAACCTGCAACTGTTCCTCTCTTGCATCGTTAATGTTCTGAAAATGCACATTTAAAACAGCTACCCAAAAAAACTGCCCAGTGATCAAAGACTACTGCAAAGTGTCCCAGCCACCGGGCTGTGTGCTAGCACTGATGGAGCAGATTTTTGTGACTGGTACTGTACCTTCTCCTTCTCTACCTTGATGAACTTCTGTGCATCCTGCTGCCCGGTCAGTTGAATACTAAACTGTGATGGAGCTTTGCTCCAAACTTTAGTCTCTCGGGCTGGGATTTTCAAAGGGGCCTATTAGAGCCAGGTACCCAACCGCCATTAAAAGTCAGTAGGAGCTGGACACAAAACTTTCTTAGGCCCTTTGGACATCCAAAACTTAAGTGTCAGATCGCCCTCAGAAATATGGTAGAAAGTAGATGGTTGAATGAGTGGCTAGTACAGCCAAAGTACTAACTTGGTAAACTGGTACAGTTGCCCCAAATAGGTGGAAGCCATCTTAAAAGTGATGTGTTTTGTGCAGATGGTGAGTTTCTCGTGAGGGCTTCTACTGCCTTGTTACAGAGAGAAAGTTGACTCAAGCCATCTTTCTTTGCAAAAGGGGAGGGAGACTCTCTATCGTGGGCTGGTATCTCACCATCTGTTCTTTCATCACTGTTTGCTCCAGGTCGGCTCTACCTTTCCCAGAACCCAAAGTTGCTGCGACTGCTGGAGGAAAGGCTGAAAGCTGAAGACAAGGATTCCCTTACACGGGAGAATGTTTTGGGGGCTTTGCAGAAATTCAGCCTCAGGTAATGACAGCTCAGCAGGCAGTGGTGACAGCAGGAGGGGAAATGCAAACTAGGCAGGCTCTGTTCAGGGAGGAAAGAAGAGCACTTGATTTTCGTACAACAATCAGAACCCACTGTGGCTGATGAAAGAAGTGCCACTGATAACTGGAGGAGGGCCCAACGCTGCTGGCAGAATTAATCTGGTTTCTTAGCAATTGTCAGACTCAAGTGAATTTATGCACATTAATGTCAGTGCATTTTACTATGTGTTTTTAATTGCACAACCTCATTGAAACTATATCGGGACAGCTCCCTTATCCTGAAAATCCCCAAAATCTATATGGGGACCAAAAAACCTGTGAGTTCTCATTCAGTTGTCTGCAAAGGGTGGGGTCAAGGTTTTCCCTCTCTGCATAGAATTACCTAGTTCTCATCCTAGTCTGGAGCCATCCATTCAGACACTGTCTCTCCTTTGGCTTTTGTGCTAGCACCTCTACTTTAGACCATGTACTGACAGTGCCTCCTGCTGTGAATTTCTCATGGGATAGGAGGATTGGATGTCACTCCCTCCTGAGTCAGTCATACTCCATCTAAGTTCCCCTCCTCTCACAGAAGAGCAGCAGGGAATCAGTCTTGCATAATTACAAAAGATGTTCAGTCTCGCTTTTAAATCAAGATTAAAAATTTGCCTTGGAAGATTCTGGGTTTTTTTGTTTGTTTGTTACATTTAAATCTTTACTGGAGAAAACATTTGAATATACTATAAGGGAGAGGTCCTACACTGGACCCCTGAGATGGGGTAGATGAGACTAAACAGATTTTCTTTCAGTCTAGATTTTATGGTATCAGGTAAATTGTGGCCTGTATGATGCTGCTTGGAATCCCAGCCAAAAAAAAAAAATTCAGATGCCATTCTTAGAGAAAAAGAGATTTCTGTAAATGCAGTTATGAAGAATACAGGGGAATTTATTAAGTATTCTTTTGGCATTAAGCATGTTATAGTGTAATAGGTTGCAGAGAATTTAAAGCGATATATTTTTAACACTAGTATTTAATCTTGTGCAAGGACTGTTAGAGGTACTCCATATGAAGACATGTTTTGTTGTAGCAAATGTTCCCCAGGTATTGCTCCAGTCTATGCCACAAACCCACTTGACAATCCATGAGTGCAGCAAGCTCCTCTGGGGAGGGGAGGCTATCTGAATCAATTGTGCGGTCTTTTAATAATAATAGAAATACATACTTTTTGTTCATCAAAGATTATAAATTAGGCTTAAAGTGCCATGGTTATTAGATAAAATGGAGGTAATGAGCTCTTCAGCACAAAGTTTCCACCAGCAAAACAGCATCTTGTAGTAATCCAGGCTCAGACACCAGGTGTTTTACAGCCTGGTTTGAATTTCTGGTGAATGTCTTAGTTTGTCAGGGAATAGACACCCTTGTAGTTAGCAGAACCTTCAAATATTCAGTGTGGTATTGTGTAGGGGGTAACTCTGTGTGAGAAGAGAGGTAAATGAACCAAGAATCTTTCCAGGAAAAAGAGCAAATAGGATTAAACAAAGATAATATTTGCTAAATTGGAGGTGGGCATGCGGGGGACCAACTTCCCTTGCATCTTCTCCACAGACATAGCTACCGCTGCTTGTTGGGGTGGCTTGATTAAGCCAATGGGAGAGGTCTCTCCCAGCAGCTTGCAGCGACTACACTAGAGAGCTTACAGCGGTGCAGCTGCAAGCTCTATAGTGTAGCCATAGCCCAAGTTTTTGCACCCTACAGGTGTCTCTCTTTACTTCTTTGGGTTTTATTAATGCTCTACTTTCTCTGCCTGTGCCAAAAAGTGTTATTTACACTCTTTGTCGGAGAGCCAACATGTAGGAAATAGGAAAAGTTGTGTTTTACTGCACTCTTAGTTGAAATACATATATCCAGTATAAAATGTATTTGTTTTAAATCCTAGGCGTGCCTTGCAGTCGGCTATGATCAATGACGGGCTCATTTTCTGGCTGGTTGATGTTCTAAAGGATACGGATTGCCTGTCTGATTACACGCTGGAATATTCTGTTGCCTTGCTCATGAATCTTTGTTTCAGGAGTTCAGGTCTCTTATAGTTACAGCTGTGATTTTCTGCTGGGAAATGGGTGGGGGAAGCCCTGCCCCTTTCATACTGATATTACTGAGGTCTTTCAAATGATTTATCTGTGTTAAATGGCCCTTACCACTGTAGAATCTGAGCTCCATAAATGGGGTTTTTGATCAGGTATCTTCTCCAACTTGTACTGAAACAAAATCCACGCCTTGTGAGAAGTCAAAACTCACCTTCTCGCTGGAGTTTGGCTTTGTTACCAAAAAAATTAAATTAGTGTTCACCTCAGTCCTGCCCTGGCTGGTCTGTACCTAGGGTTTCCCCCCTCAGAACTGCTCTATCTACAGCTGGGTCCTCTCTGTGGAGAGCCATTCCCACTTTCCTTTATATACCGGTGCTGTAAGTAGCCACCCACCTCACTGAGTCAGCAAAACTCATGTAACTCTTTCCCAGTGTGTTCATCACCTAATACGTTTTAGGTGGAGTGTTTCAAGCAGAAACAAGTCTGTCTGCTACGGAGCTGGTATGAGTTACCTGATTTCTGACTGGCTGAAGCAAACAATATGCCTGTTTATACAAGCCAGTTAGAACTGATCTATTCAATAATGCAATACAGCCCAATCCTCACCTTGCAGGATTGGGCCCATAACGATCAACAGTCCCTTTATGACACAGAGATTCCCAGGATAATATTATGATACAGTTTTGTGACCCAAGAAGTTTACGATCTTAAAAGATTTTCATTTAAAAAGGGTGGTGGTGGGGGGGGGGGTTTGGAGTTAAACCCAGACAAGTACACAATAGCCCTCCGTTGGCATCATCAAATTAACGTCTTTGTAAACTGTTGTGGGATCAGTGTCTCAGACTTTGAAAGTAAATATTTTAGAAGATGTACCTGTCTAAAACCAGAGTAACGTAGAGTTATTCTGAGAGCAGAATTTAGCCGGAGTGGGGAGCCATCCATTGCATATTGCATTGTATTCATTCTTAGGGAAGAAAGAAGAGTTTGCTTCTTTTCATTTCCTTTTCTGTATCTGAAAAAAAAAATTATGCCTCTGCAGGGAAGAAAATGTGTGCGAAAGTTACAAACCACGTTCTCAAAGTTCTCTCTGATCTCCTTGGCCATGAGAACCATGAGGTACTTGTTCAGCAAATATTTCTTTGCTTGGGCAAGTGAGGGGTAAACCTGATGATATATAAAAAAATGTTGTGTTTTGCTTGGTCCTTTTCTATTGTACCCTGGCAATAAATCACATGGAATTTCAGTAAAATTCATAGTCCTGGAACTCATCTGGGCTCAGTGAACGCTGTGGGGTTTTCTTCCTAGAGATTTTGTTGTCTCTCTTCAACTGTATGATTGGTAATTTGAAAACCAATGTTTGGTAGCGGTATGGTTATCACATTCCAGACTGCAGGTTCCTGGGGTTATTTTAAAGTAATCTAAAACCAAATCTTTCCAAGCCTTGCTACATCGGGAGATACAAAACTATTTGTGATAGAGACCATATGCAAAGCATCAGGTGCAAACAAGTCACCTCCACCTATATATATATTTATATATTTATATATTTATATATAATATATTTAAAGAATACTATAAAATTAGCTGGATGGCCCTAAGCATTCAACTCCAAATATCTCTCCATCTGCTGCTTCGTGTGGGCTGCCATTTTACTCCTTCATGATCTCGGTTCCTTCTCTCCCCCCTCCCCCTCCCCAGAAACACTTACATGACAGCTGCCACATCAAGCAACCGTGGGGCAGAATGCTAATAATAACAGCTTGCTTTTATCTAGTACCTTTCATCTCAAAGGATCCCGTTATACACTGCCCTTGTTATACACCCTTACTTCATCCACCTCTGGGATGGACTGAGATCTCTGGTTCACTGCACACAGCAAGACAACACAGCAGTTCAGGGCAGGAAAAAGTGAATCCAGAATTTGCTTTCAGTGTGAATTGTAAAGGAAGTGTGGGGAGGCAGAATGTCATTTATCAGAGTGGGAATTTCGGCCAGAACATCAGGTCTTAGTCCCTGACTCTCATGGAAAATGACTTGAAACCTTTGATGAGCATCAGTGGCTGGACCCACAGTTTTATATCCCATTCTGCAATGGGACCTACATTTTAAACATCTTTTTATTACCTTATTGAAACTGAAAGTAGAGACTATCACCCCGAGCAACTTGCATGGTTCTTCCATGTTTTATAAAAATTCACGGTGTGATGTGGCTCAGCATTTCTCTGTACTACTATCTGGACCTACCTATAAAAATCTTTCTGACAAAATCAGGTGATAAGGCTGAAGAAGAGACCTGTGGGATCATCTGGGTCACCTCTTGTCTCAAGAAGTTTGATATAGGACTTTAGCTTAGCTTACTTTTCCTTAAAACTATCTAGTACAGTACCGCCATGACAGTAAACAGAACCAGCAAGCCTTGCCAGGAATGGTGTTTAGGACATTCACATACAGTTGGACCCCATAATACCGCGATGATCGGGATCCAAAAATACCCTATCACGGTAAACGTGGGGTCGTGGTATTGCGGGGTCACGTGACATCAAAGTGCCGTGCACCACTGCCATCGGGAGCCACGAGCGCCCTGCATTATAAGCAGATTCGCACTATAGCGGGGCGCAGCATTGCAGGGTTCCACTGTATTTGCTGCATTCTTGGTCTAAATAAACATGAGCCATCTTGTTTATATGCTTCAAGGGATGCAGAGGGCCCAGAAATCCATGGAATCCACATGTAGTTAAAGTTGGCCCCCACACAAAGCTCCTGATTACTAGCTGGCCTTCTGATCACCTTTCTAAAAGTTCACTAATCAGCAAGTGGCATTATCCCAAGCAGGGAGATTTTTGTGTGAGTGGGCTGCAGGCATCAGATTCCACATGTGAGGCTCAGTAATTTGCTCCTTTCCGCCTACGCTTTGCCTGTCTGTTGACAATTGGGTAGAATTCAGGAGTTGGAATAATTAAAAATTGACTGACCATTGACACATTTTCTTCCTTCTCAGATACACCGATATGTGAATGGAACGCTGTACAGCATTCTTGCTATCCCTTCCATACGAGAAGAAGCCAGAGCAATGGTAAGGAACATCGGATTATACAAAGAAAAGAAATCAGAAGAAATTGATTGAGTAAGGAAGTAACATATCTACATAATCATTTTTATGACACCCTCACTTCACATAAGCATTAACAGCTTTGGAGTTCTCATTTTACTTCTGCAACCCCCCACCCCCATGTGTAATTTCATTAAAGTAACTCTACGTAATATTAAATTTTCCATTATTCCCTGGGCTGTGTCACAGAGTATGTCATGTTATTTTTGGGGAGATATCAGGCCAAATCCCACCTTGAAGCAAGGCGTGGCCTGATGTGACTGAAGTCAGTGGAGTTACATCCACCTACACCCAGGCTGAGTTTGGACCACTGTTTCCTATTGACTACTACAAAGCGGTGTGGTCCAGGCTGAGCCGCTCCATCCATTACAAAGTGGTCTGTGAGAATTTGTAGTCAAAATGGAGCTGCTGGATGTTCTGAAAGAGGGAATTTGCCATCCCTGTAGCTGGTGATGATGAAGGAACTGAGGTGATGAATGGTCTCCTGCAGAGCTGTCACTATCTTTTGGAGGAGATAACAATGCACCATGGCAAGCCAGAAGCCAGAGGCTTGTATCTGGTCTAATTTGTACTTGCTCACATTGTCTATTTTATTATGTGAAATCAATTTAAATGTAAACCTGGGCAGCATGTCTCCGTTCCTGCCATTCTTATCTTACTCCGTCTATTCAAAAGGCATCTCTGAAGACTCCGTTTTCTGCTTTTTCATGTTTAAATGTTTGGATTAAAAATAGCTTTTCGTTATCAGCTGTTCCAGCATTAGCTGGGGAAGGTGATACCACATTTAATAATACTCATAATAATTAGTATGAGAGGCCACTTCCCTGCATCTGCAAGGTTCCTAAGGAATAGCCTGTACTGGCAATCTATTTTACAGGACAACTTGGGGTTGATTTTTCAGTCAGTTGGAGTTGGGCACACAACTCCTTTGAAAATCTCCCCCTTAATGCACAGAATTGATGGGTGTGGGTTTCTCCCATGTATTCCCATATACGGTGGGGTTAACAGCTTGCTAGTCTTCTACCCATTGTGGTATCCCTCTAAGGAGGAAGGGACAGGATCTTGGGTTTCAAGAGTTTTGTCTAAATTAGGATTTAGAGGTGTTATTTAGAACATATTAGCTAACACCATCCAACTAACCTGTTTGAAAAAGTGAACGTAGACAAGGAAGTGTAGATTTTAACACATGCTAAGGTGACCATGTTAACCCGTAAACTGCCTCGAGGCTTTACCTTGACAGGTTTAGCTTGTGTTGAAGGCAGACTTTTCAAATGTTAGGTTTTCTCTTCACGTACAGTGCTACAGCGGTGCAGTTGTAACGATGCAGCTGCACCTCTTGTAGCGCTTTAGTGAAGACACTACTACCCTGATGGGAATGCTTCTCCCATCTGCATGGTAGCTAGGTCAGCAAGAGAGCAGCTCTCCTGTTGTGCTGTTATGCACAGGGTTAGGTTGGTGTAACTGCATCACTCACACTCAGGTGTGGATTTTTCAAATCCCAGGGTGACATAGTTATACCAATATAGGTCTGTAGTGTACACCTGGCCTTAGCTAGGAAGTATTAGCTAACAACACACCTTTTTATCCTAGTTTAAGTGAGGCCAAGGAGGGCATTTGTGGTGTATGAGTACAGTAATAGAGGTGAGAAGTAGGGTCTCTGATGGCAAAGAAAGCTGGTAAGAGGGAACTGAACCACTTTCATTCCTAATTACTGATTTTAGGACCTTCTTTCTCTTTGCATCCATAATTTTCAGGCACAATTATTGTCATTTAGATGCCTTACCCTGGCCTGCCCACTCTGTGAACTGCTACCCAACATACGGAGCTGGACATTAAATGACATTTAAAAATTTCAGACACAAAACAGAGCCCACAGTTGCAAAAAGGGATGAGGTGGGTTTAGGGAGAGGATGAAAATCAGGCCCTCTTCACCTCCCACTTGCCTCTGAAGCTTGCACAAATCTTTTCATACTTTTTCCTTGCAGAGAGATGTTTTTAATCAACCGGTATTTATTGAGTTTAGAAAGCAGAGGAGTAGCCCCTGTGGAAATCTGTGAATATTGCGTGTGCTGGAGGCTTCTATGTTCAAATGTGAGAGCAGATTACCTTTATCTCTGGGCAGTTGATGGACAGAACGGAATATTTAGAATTGTACACAGCAATTTCACGATGCATTTATCTTTCCCAGCAAAACAGTGATGTTAGCCACTGAAATGACCTGTGCTGGGCTAGTGACGTGAAACACTCACCTAGCAATGTTTTCCAATGTATCCAGGGAATGGAAGAAATTCTGCGGTGCTTCATCAAGGAAGGAAACGCCGAGATGATCCGGCAAATTGAATTCATTATCAAGCAGCTCAATTCAGGTCAGTGGAACAGATGCAGCTATTATCCGGGCTGTAAATCTTTCACAAAGACCATTAAAAAGCTCATGTTTTTATAGGGCACTGGGAACTTACAAAGAATGACAACGGGGGTGAATGGACTGGGAAAGCTCAAAGAGGGAATATGAGGATTTCAGTGTCAAATGTGTGTTTCCTTTGTGTTTCAAAAAGAAACATTTGGGCCTAGATTCTAAAGCTTTCTGACCAAAGCATGACGTTTCTGACTGCTAGGAACTCCAGTAAGCGCCTGTGAGTTTAGATTGTTTTCATTGCAGTGCTGTATGTTTGCTCTAGCGAAATATGCCATTAATTTTTGTATTGACTGTTGGGGGCATCTTTAAGATATCATTCAAAAGATTTATTTACTGCTTTGTGTGCCTGCTATCCCCTTATCATAATGTAAATATGAGGATTAAAGTAGCTGGGTACAATCATGAGTAAGTAACTATTCCGGAATCAGAGAGGTCGCCATGTTAATCTGGATCTGCAGAAGCGAGAGAGTCCTGTGGCACCTTATCGACTAACAAAAGTATTGAAGCATAAGCTTTTGTGGGCTAATACCCACATTGTCTGATGCATGCCTCCAAAAAAGGGGGTATTAGCCCACAAAAGCTTATGCTTCAATACTTTTGTTAGTCTTTAAGGTGCCATAGGACTCTTCGTTGCTTCTGACTATTCCTGAGTATTTCTGCTTCTGCCTTCTTCAGGGAATCCAAGAGATGGTTTTTGGTGATTCTAAAAATGTTGCTGTTCTCAAAATATTAGCACAAAGTTCAAGAGCTGCTGTACAAAGAACTAGCATAATAAATATTGGCAAGCTAAATTTTTCAGGACAGAGTATAATAGCTAGAGTTTCTGATAGGATGGACACAAGTGAATTCACTTTTGGTCACTTACGCTGATATTTTTTCTTGTTTCTTTCTAGAAGAGCCATTGGATGATAGTGTTGAGTCTGATGATGAAGAGGAGGA
This sequence comes from Sternotherus odoratus, assembly GCA_032164245.1. Taxonomy (NCBI): domain Eukaryota; kingdom Metazoa; phylum Chordata; order Testudines; family Kinosternidae; genus Sternotherus; species Sternotherus odoratus. The sequence continues at coordinate 4,671,562 of JAVMKO010000009.1, forward strand.
TGAAGATGATGAAGTAAGTGCAAAGGCCTGCTGACATCTCCTGGGAAACTGATTAATATTCTATTCAGGAACAGTTGTGCTGATTGTGGTGGATTTTGTATGTCTCCCCTTCTGTGGGGCATGTTTTAAATTTCATTACCAAGGATATTTGCATAAAAAGAGGACCTCTGCTCCTGCTGCTTATTTCTCATTTGATGTCCTAGTTCTTTTCTTATGGCATCATAATCACCACAACAATAAACTATGATGACATCACAAAATATTACAATTTAAAGTATGGAATGAACAGAGGAGCTGTTATATCAGCAGAGATCCTGTTTTCATGCAGATGACCTTAGTAATTAGAAACAAGGGAAGCAAATGACCCCCAAATGTTTACCAGTTTACTCTTTGAGGCATCATCAGCTGTTTAAGGTGTAACTTCTTTTCTTACTTTGAAATTTTAAAATCTTTTTAATTAACTGTTAATGTAAAATTAGCAAAACAGTAAGTACAAATATGGTTCTTGATTTGGAAAATCAGTCCCCTTAAAAAGTTGAATCAGAATAGTGGACAGAATGTGCAGACAGCCTGCAATTTGGGTAGATAAGATCTAGTCAGCTGTGCATTTCAATCTCTGCTAATTTAAGCTTTTTCTATGCTAGTGGTTTTTCAAGAAACCTCCTACATAGCAATAGGGGGAGCCCTAATGTAGACAGCACATAGGCCTTTTAACCATTTTATTACCCAACCAAACCAGCAGAACAGAATGGTGTGGTGGTAAAAATGCCTTTCTTCTTCGCATTCCTGCCGTTGCAAACATCTGTGCAAGTGCAACAGTAGGAGATTTCCTGGAAAAATACGGTAGACAACCAGAGGGGAGTTCCTCCATAGAGCACCCTTATTACATAAAAAGTGCTGCATGCATGAGCAATTTAAAGGGACAGCTAAAAGATATGATTGTATAGGCTTATACTATATAGTACAGTAGACAAATATGCATGTGTGTGTGTGTGTATATATATATCTATATATATATCTATATATATATCTATATCTCTATATATATATATATAGAGATATAGATATATATATAGATATATATACGCATAGAGATATATATATAGTATGTGTTCTAAAATGGTCCTTGGCATTGCTAGCTAGCACTCATAGTTGTTCTTTACAAAATCATTTGTACTGTGAAAATTCTTGGAGAATAGCTATGGACAACGCCTAAGTATATGACCCAAACCAGCAAAAAGTCGGAAATTCAGAGTTCAGCATGCCACTTTGTACTGAGCTAACTTCAAGGCTCTCCTTTTGTTCTCCACTACAATAGTTGTGCTTAATTTTATAGCTATAGCACTTTAGCAGAGCTGGGTTTTTATTTTGAAATGAGAAGAAATTGCCAACTTTTTTGCAAACGTTCTGTGTTAAGAAGTAGAGGGCAATGTAGAGAAATTAAATCCTATGGAATTGAAAGGAGAAAACAGACCCCAATGAACAGATGCAGAGAACTTATTTGCTACAAACCAAACTTCCCCTTTACTACCGGGTAACAACAGCTGAATGCACATTTCAAAGTATTTGTACAGTGAAACCTCGATTTAACGGACTAATTCGGGCGAGGGGGTGTCCGTTAAAGCCGAAAGTCCGTTATTTAATAATTTTTTAAAATAATTAAATAACAGGACTTTTGGCTTTAACGGACACCCCCTCGCCCGAATTAGTCCGTTATATAGAGGTTTTACCCCCCGGGCGGGTGGGCTGACAGCTCCCGCCCAGCTCCCCGCTGCGGGGAGCCCGGCAGGAGCTGTCAACTGTCAGCCCGCCCGCCCGGCTCCCCGCAGCGGGGAGCCCAGCGGGAGCTGTCAAACCCCCCCCCCCCCGCCCGCCTGAACAGCCCCACCGCCGGACCCCCCCCCGCCCGAGGGGGGGGGGGAGCCGGCGCGGGGCTGCTTGGGCGATCGGGTCAGCTGCCTGGTCAATTTCACCTGAAATTGACCAGGCAGCTGACCCGATCACCCAAGCAGTCCCGCGCCAGCTCCCTCCCCCCCCCCCCTGTCAGCCCGCCCGCCCGCCCGGCTCCCCGCTGCGGGGAGCCGGGCAGGAGCTGTCAACTCGGCCGCCCGGCTCCCCTCTGCGGGGAGCCGGGCGGGAGCTGTCAGCCCGCCCGCCGGGCTCCCCTCTGCGGGGAGCCAGGCAGCCGGGTTGACAGCTCCTGCCCGGCTCCCCGGGGCGGGAGCCAGCGGCCCCCGAATAACGGATTTCGGATGCATCGGAAATTTTGTCCGTTGCATCCGAAGTCCGTTAAATCGAGGGTTTACTGTATTACCATATTGCCTATGAAACCTAGTCATTGACGAGGACCTCACTGTGTCTGGCACTGTATAGAAACAGAACAAAAAGATGGTACTGCCCCATAGTTGATTCATTGTGAAGTAAGAAAAACATTGCAAAGGTCCCAATCTGTTGAGCTGCTATGCAACCTGAGTGCCCATTGACTTCAGCACCTCACAGCATCTGGCCTTAGCGTAGCGTTGTTTTCTGTGGTTGGGTAGTTCTGAAGCGATTGGGTTTCTGGTGGCCAGTGTTCATACCATGGATTAATGAGATGGTGATGAGCATATATCAACAGGGAACTAGATTGAACCCAGCAAACTGATTCCACCTTTGACCTTCCCCATATTTGAATCAACATTTGCAAGAATGTTAATCAACACTCTCAGCTGTCTAGCCCCTAGGTGGCGCAAATAATTGATTCATTATAGGATGAAATTATTATAACTACTTAATTTCCAGTTATCTTGAAATACATGAATGCCCAGTAATCTGCCCTCAAAGCAATGGATGTGGTGCATTCAGGGTATTTCAGGAGCTCATCTTTATGACCTCTCATTGCTACCTATATCACTTGTTTATAAAACCCCTTATCAGGGGAGCAACTATTTCTAGAGGTAAGGTACTCTGACAGTGATTGCCTTATGTCCGCTGTGACAGCACAAGATGGTGAAATCTTCCTTTGGTCTCTGGCATTTTTGTTTCTGAGGGATACTTTGACATGGCTTTGATCTGTTGTGATGTATAGTGATGCAGAGACCACTTCAAGAAAGGTGTGGCCTGAACTTCATAAGTGTTGAGCACTCTGTTCTTCAGGGGCAGCTCTCAGGAGTTAAAGAATCAGAGAGGTAGCCATGTTAGTCTGGAATAGCAGAGGTAACAAAGTCCTGTGGCACCTTAAAGACTAACTATAAAGTTTTGAAGCATAAGCTTTCGTGGGCTAATACCCACTTCGTCGGATGCAAGCAGTGGGTATTAGCCCACGAAAGCTTATGCTTCAAAACTTTAGTTAGTCTTTAAGGTGCCACAGGACTTTGTTACCTCAGGAGTTAAAGAGGAGCTAATTCTCCATGTCCTCTTCTGGCTTTGAAACAAATAAAGGTCTATATTTTTGTGTTACATAAGCTCTTCCTTTATATAAAAAAACAACTCCCAAGACCCAGGGCCGGTGGAACCCATTAGGCAAACTAGGCGGTCACTTAGGGGGCCAAGATTTGGGGATGCCAAAAAGCGGTGCCCCCCAATTTTTTTTAAAGCGTTCCTGGGATGAGCTGCGCACTGACACCTGCAGCCCTCAGACTCCCCCTTCCAGCACAGGCAAAGCAGCATGGCTTTGCCTGTCCTGGGAGAGGGAGTCTGAGAGCCACAAGTGGAGCTCTGCCCAGCTGCTGGCCCCCTGCCGGCAGTGTCAGTTTCAGCCTGGAACCCTCAGACTCCCTCTCCCAGTGCAGGCAAAGCTGCTCCAGGCTGAAAATGACATTGTTGGGGGGGGGGGGGGGGCGAGAGCTGCTGCAGGGCTCCGGGGGGAGAGGGGGAGGAGGGAGCAAGGTGGAAGTTTCGCCTAAGGCGCAAAATACCCTTGCACCGGCCCTGCCAAGACCACTTTTTAAAATCTTGCTTCCAGGCAAGCCAACTTTCAGGTCAATGCTAATTGTTAAGGGTAAGTTCTAAATCTTTATTTCCAGGGGCTTATTGACATACTGCCAGGCCCTTAGCTAGATTATTACCACTGGATAACTATAATTTTATTCTGTTATCAACTGGAAGTCTATTCCAGTCCCTTGATTACAAAATTGGTATCGAAGATGTATGCCAAAATAAATGGCAACAAAACAATATACTAACTTCATGCAGGTTATTGTTTTTGTAAATAACTAATCATTTGTTCACTCACTGCCTCACGGATGTAGACTTTTGTGTTTGTGGAATGCAGTTGTTCTCCATGGTGAGATGGAGTTCCATGATTATATCTGATTTTACAGAGCTGCCTGGTAAACCAACATAAGGGAGAGTTTGGGAAAGTTTTGGTACACAGAAAGTCTATTAGTACACACTCAAATCAACAGTGCCAGTTGAAGTAACTTTACAAACTGTCACAAAATTGATGCATTTCAAGGTTTATACATTTTGGCTATTTGTTAACAGATACTGCCTGTTTTATAATACATTAGTGACCATCTTGCTGCAAATATGTATAGCTTAGTGGCTATTTTAAAAAACAAACAAACCCCACACCAAAAAAAGCATTGTAGGGAGGTGACTTTTTTGGATCACCACACATTTTCCTCAGCACATCCCTGTCGCCTTCCATTATACCAATATGTTTATGTAAAAATTTCCCCCAATTACCACTAACTGGCTATATTTTACTATTTCTGTATTTAGTATTAAATGAATCTGATTTTCTGTTGGCTTTTAGCAGATCTCACAGTACTGACCACTTAAGACTAAACTACTCTGCTAAGAGTTGCTAGATGCACTATAAATAAACCGAGGAAGACTTTGTAGCACCTTAGGGCTGGTCTCCACTACGGGGCGGGATCGACTGCAGATACGCAACTTCAGCTACGTGAATCACGTAGCTGAAGTTTGCGTATCTGCAGCCGACTTACCGTCCGTCTTCATGGCGGCGACGGGCGGCGGTGCGCTCCCCCGTCGACTCCAGCTTGCGCCTCCCGGCAAGCTGGAGTTACGTAGTCGACGGGGGAGCCACGAGCGATCGATTTCTCGCGTCCTCATCAGACGCGAGAAATCGATCGCCAGAAGATCGATGGCTACCCGCCGATTCGGCGGGTAGTGAAGACATACCCTTAGAGACTAACCAGTTTATTTCAGCATAAGCTTTCGGGGCTATAGCTCACTTCATAGAATGCATCTGATGAAGTGAGCTATAGCCCACGAAAGCTTATGCTGAAATAAACTGGTTAGTCTCCAAGGTGCTACAAAGTCTTCCTTGTTTTATTTATGGATACAGACTAACACGACTACTAATCTTAAACCTGTCTAGATGCACTATGGCTACCAGCTGAGAGCCAAAAATATTGGCTTCCATAGGGCACATGCACACTTTAGGGATCCAAAAGTCTGTAATTCTCCAAAATAAATAAATAAAACAGAAGTCTACACATCTCTGAAGTATCTTTACACACAATCTTTCTTGCAGTACAATTATTTGGTTCATTTTATGTGCATGTTTTGAGAGAACATTTTCTGAAAACACCACCACTCTTTAATTAGTACAGATTTTCCAGATAATCTCACAGGTGGTCTCACAACATAGCCAAACTGAATTTACCCAGTTTAACGGTATACCATGTCCTGTTACTTCCTACCTTATTCAGGCACAAATCATTATTTAAAAGTTTAGGCCTTTAATAGATCTTTAATGCCTGTTCCTGCAGTGCACCCTCCCATCAGGGCTCCCATTAAAGTCAATAGGACTCCCCAAAGAAGTAAAGAGTGAAAGATTGCAGGATTTATTGCTTGAGAGCGAGATTATATGCCCCTTATTCTTTTAAGAACAGAGTAAATCACCTATTTCAACAAAGCATACTTGTGTCAGCATAAAAGTGTTTTTGCTATGCCCTGTGGTAGCAAATATGATGTTAAAGTATTTATTTTTAAATATAGGCTTTATTTTAAATAATTAATCTTTAAATGTGGTTTTAATTGGGTTTCGACAGTCTTTAAAATAAGTGTGTAAAAGCAAATACATGATATACTAGCTCTAATTCTAAATTAAGTTTTAAATTTGAGATTTATTAGATAACTGGACAACAGCCATTTATAGGATAGCTTCTGATCCGCCTATCACTCAGCACCTGGCAATAAAATCTGTTCAAAAGAAAAGAGCTTAAACTTAGTGCTTGTGCTACAGTGCCACAGTGACACAGCTGATACGCTTCAGTGTAGATGCTACCTATGTAGATGGGAGAGTTTCTCCTGTTGGTGTAAGTAATCCACCTCCCCAAGACCCAAGAGGCACTTAGCACTGTCTACATGGGTACTTAGGTCACTGTAACAACACTGCTCAAGTCTGTGGATTTTTCACATCCCTGAGTCATGTAGTTAAACCAGCCTAATTTTCCAGTGTAGACCAAGCCTTAGACTTCAAGCCATTAATTAACACCTTCACTGCTGTGGTCTGCTGAAGCTATTGTGTGGTGGTAGAACAGGGCATCGTTGTGTTGTGATTGTAGTGGAATGATGATACTTCTATTTGGTATGTACTCCACACAAGGGACTAGAATGTGGATATGTTTGGATCCACATACATAGTACATTAAGCAATATTCAGGCAGTTGCGAGACTCCGAAGATTAGAATGGAGACTAAAAGGAAGTATTTTTACACAACACGCAGTCAACCTGTGGAACTCCTTGCCAGAGGATGTTGTGAAGGTCAAGACTACAACAGGATTTAGATAAGTTCATGAAGGATAGGTCCATCAATGGTGATTAGCCAGGGTGGACGGGGATGGTGTCCCTAGCCTCTGTTTGCCAGAAGCTGCGAATGGGCGACGGGATGGATCACTTGGTGAGTACGTGATCTGTTCATTCCCTCCGGGGCACCTGGCATGGGCCACTGTTGGACGACAGGATACTGGGCTAGATGGACCTTTGGTCTGACCCATATGGCCATTCTTATGTTCTTATGTCCACTTGCCAATAGAGCCTAGAACTTTGTGTGCAGAATGGAATAGAAGCCTCAACTGGAGGACCTTGGATATCTAGTTAAGATAGATAACACAAAGAATAGAGCCAATCCAGGAAGAGCTTTAAAGCTTTTTAGAAGTAAAACCCTTGTCGGTCCAATGGAAAAAACAAAAAAGGATGTTATGATCATCCAGTTTAACTCCTGGCTTGTGTCTAGCTGCTATGTTTTAATCATACTAAAGAGGATAAATAACAGGAAAGCCACTGATGGTACATCTGCTTTCATCCAGAATAATTGCAGAATTGCTTTATAGACTATGGTTGATATTTTCAATGCAGTCTAGGGGTTTTAGACATGTACTGTATCTTCCATTAAAATTAATGTATGCAGTGGTGTAGCCTTGTTGGTCCCCAGGGTATTACAGAGACGGAGTGGATGAGGTACTTTCTTTTAACAACTTTCTTTTAGCAACAATAAACTAAAATACTTTTGGAAATTTAGGCTATTGCTAGATGTAAGAAGAGCAAATATAATAATTAAGCATCAAGAATGGTTTTCTTGAGATGCAGATTAATGGTTACAATCAAAACAAAAGCATTTGGGGTTAGCTCAGAGGAGTCCACAAGCCATACGGAAATAAAAAGAGATAAACCTAATCGCGTCTTCCTAGACATTTCCTGATCTACTTACGTATCTGGGGTTTCAAATGAGCAGTTTCTAGGAATGATCTGATGATTTTCATACATGGCCCAATGCTTTTTACAGCATTGCTGCTCTGTCCCTCCTCTCCGGGAGAGCAACGCAGACAGACAAAAGGGGAAGTTTTCCCCCAATTTTTAAAAAGTTCTAGCCTTCCCATTGGCTCTTTTGGTCAGGTGCCCACTCCCTTCCTTTTACCTATGGACTTTTTTACCCTTTCCAGGTAAAGCAAATAGAGAACAACTACTAATAGGGATTTTATAGCTAACTGGCTGACTGGGTGTCCATAAAAGATGTATGAAGAATGTCTCCAGTTTGTTGAGAAAAATTACTCTGTTAGTCTATTTTGAAGTTATTTTGGGGAAGTAGAATTAAGAAAGGAAAATAAGTAAAAACTAAACCCACTTCCTATTTAGTGATTGCAAAGTGGGATTAATCCCAGATTAATTTAACAGATGCTTTCTTAATTCCCTGCATGAAACAGTAATTCTTTCCAAGGCTTTTTCTTTAAACCATAGAATATTTTTGTGGCGTATAAGCAATATGTCTATAGCCTAATGAGTGTAGCACAAGGATGTTCACATGATCCTGATGCCTCAGCAGGGCTAGTAAGAAAAAAAATAGCCGTATCAGAGCAAAGATTATGGTTTTGTTTAAAATATTTAATAGGTGCTAAATAGATAAAGTGCAAGCAGAAAAATATAGTGTCAGATCCTTAGCTGTCATGAATCTGCATAGCTCCATTGAGTCAAGGCCTTCTGAGGGTGGTGGCTGTATCTGCAGCCAACATTTATCCATTTCTACCACGTGAAATCTCTCCCATGCACACATTTATAAAGCATCTTCTTTCTAAAACTGTTTTGAGATTGCATAAGCATCCGACATTTGGATGATTTTTGTAGCAAAGTGTCATAAAGTGGTTGACCCATTAAATGAAGTAGGTCCAGCTCCCCTGTGCCAGAACAGTTGTTCACATTTGGCCTTTTATCTGCTGGCAGCTATTTGGTAGTATCTGCTGGCAGCTATAAAGGATCAGGGAGAATCTGAGAGAGACCCAGTGAGAGAACGATCTGGTGAGTTCAGTCTGCAGGCCTTCCCTGTAAAGAGGGAGGAATTACCAGGTGGTCGGTGGAGAAACTACCTACTGACTACTTTCAAGAGTCAAAGCTGGTGCTGGGAGGCTGAAAAGGACTGAGGACTGAAGTCAGGAGAGGGGTAGCCAGCCGTCCTTCCTGGGGTTGGAGAGGGTTAGGGTTGACAGCAGCAGAGGAAGGTGCCTCCTGGCTCTTGAAGCTGGAGAGCTGAAGCCAGAGGGTCAGAGAAGGAAGAAGGCTGGAGAGCCGGGGTGTGATGGGGGACGCTGGGATTCTACTTGATGTGCTGTCTGGATTGTAATTGCGGGACTTGATATTGGGACTTATTTTGTTATCACTTATGTGCATTGGAGTTCTAAAATAAATCCCCCAAGGGTTATATTTATACTCAGGAAGAGCATTTGGACTATTTCTGGGCCCCCTGAAAGAGATAATTGGGGCAGACAAGATAAAAGTGGGCACTCCACTTCAGAGGCACATGCGCATCTGATTGGAGGTTTTGGATAGCAAGGTCTGTTCATTCCACACATATGCTCCAGACCTTCTTGTGCTCTGACCTGAGGATATATGGATCTGTGCAGGTGAACTGCCCTCAGTTCCTTCTCAACTGCCCTATGACCTGAGGTGGCGTTTATAGTGTTCCCGCTTCACGCTTAACCTTTAGCTTTTAACTCATTTGGGTTCTAAGTCTACTTTAGTTTGCTCCTTTTGATTTATAGTTTTGTAGTTCATCTAGTTAACTAAGAGTTTGTTTCCATTAGACATCCCTTCCTCCCCTGCCCACTTTTGAAGGGTCTCCTTCAGGGGTTGTCGTCTGCGTGGTATTTTGGGATTCAAGCACTGTCTGTTAATCTATGCCAGTCAGCAATGGGCATTGCCAGTGTAACTGCAAGATCTGCTCGGCCTTCAGGAGTAGATCTAGGAAAAATAGGGAACAGTAGACCTGTAGTGTAGGGTGGGTAGTGTAGACCTGCCCTTAGATGCAACTCTGAAGCTCTGTTCTCCTGCCAGGAGTACTGCTCCAGAGTCATCTGAAGTAGAGCACCCATAGAGACACTACTCAAAGAAGAAGGAGAGGTTACTTACCTTGTACAGTAACTGTAGTTCTTTGAGATGTGGCCCCCCTATGGGTGCTCCACTACATGCCCTCCTTTTGAGTCTCGTCTCACGGGTCTTTGCAATAGAGAAGGAGCGGAGGGTGTTTTGCTCACACAGCTCTATATATATCCTCAGTATGGGACAGAAGGAGGTCTGGTGCATGTGTGCAGGCTGAATAGGCATTGCTACCAAAAATCTTTGATCAAAGAAACATGTGGTGCATCTGATGTGGAGCACCAATAGGGGGACACATCTTGAAGAACGGCAGTTACAATAGAAAGTAAGTAACCTCTCCTAGAATGATGAATTTACTTTTCCGTACAATGATTTATTGTTACAACCTTTTTAAAAAGCCAAACCACCTTTCCTTTAGTTCTGTTGTGGTGCTGATCTGTCATGTTCTTCGAAGAGTGGAGGGGAACTATTCTTGTTAAAAGTAATGAATATTAGCACCATGTTCTTTATTATTGAGACTATTTGGAGATTTGAGATTTCAAGGCGAGCAGCCCGTCAGGGCTATAATTGTTTTCCTCCAGCCTTGCTAAGGTTATGCAGCTGCTGGGAGGAATTATTTGTATTTATTTCTGATTGAATCAAATGCTTGGACAAGTGTGTATGTACACGCATGCACATACACACACACAAAAATTCACATACACATGAGTTCACATGTGCAGCTCTAGTAACAAGAGTTATTTATGGTTTAAATGTGTATTGCACAAATGGCTGCTGGAATGAAAATGAAATGCTTAGACTGGAACTGAAAGCTGCCCAAGAGTCTGGGTTCAAATAATCGAGGTATATTATTGTAACAGGAGGACCATGATACAATGGAGGCTGATCTGGACAAAGATGAGGTGTTACAACCTCAGCTGGGAGAGCTATCAGGGGAGAAGCTGCTGACGACAGAGTATTTGGGAGTAAGTACCACTCATTGGGATTCTAAAATACTGAATTGGTTTGGTGAGGTATTTAATTTCAACATTTCAATCAGCATTTAATACCCAGAGGTTTAATTATATAGCAGCTGCCGCCTTCTGTGTGCTATGTATAAGGCTGGCTGAGACTCAGCTTTTTATGTGCCTACTCAGCCCCAAACCCTTACTATCTGCTGAGGAACATCTATCCAGCAGAAATAAGGTGGGCTTGGGAAGTGCAAACTTGCACTCTTACTGCACCGGCTTGGAACAGAAAGAGACATGCAGTAAACCATGGCAAATCCCGTTCAGTGACATTAAGATACAAATCTAGGTTGATGCTCAAATATCTTCATAGCTCTGTCCAATGACTTCAGTTTCCCCGCTCTTTCATCCTCTTTCTCCTTCTGTGTATTAGATAATGACCCATACACCAAAAGTGAAGAAGAAGCTGTTTCCTGGTATCCATCAGAGCATAGATGAACCTCTCCAGAGACCAGTCACCCCGGGCTATCACAGAGTTGCATACCCAACGTAAGTCTGGGCAAATGAGGCAGAAAGCTGGATTTTTTTCCCCCCTAAACTTTGAATTTTACTCCAAAATAATGTAACTTGAATATACAAAGAATAAAGCTTCCATATTGGAAAGTACATTGCCATTGTCATTCTTTACAGGTTTTTTTACCTAAAATAATGGACGTTTGCAAAAAAAAGGGAGGGGAAACTGCAATCAAAGAAGGGTCCATTGACCAAAGTCATGTACTTGGGATAATGTAATGAAAGTTTACAAAGTCATTTGGCTTAAGCTTGCAGTAAATCCTATTTGACCATACCCCGAGTATTTGGATTCTAATATCTAAACCATATTGTTAAATCTATTCACCTAAATTTGGGTTATTGCTGATTATGTACTCTATGTATTGTATGACTTTATTCACAAATACAAAGTTTGTTTTTAATCTAAGCACTATACACAGATATACAAACACTCTTTTTTTCAACCAATGTATTATAGAATTTTTTAACATTAGCTTTAATAAAAAAATTATTTCTGTGGATGAGTTCCATGCAGCAGTTGACATACCAGCGGATCTTCAACTTCATAAACCAGAAAATGTAATCTTCTCTAGGGACAATTGCTACCCTTGCATGAAAGCAGAAATTAAGACAGACAAAAATTACAAATGTGACGTTACTTAAAATAATAACTAAAAGAGATCTGGTGAAAGGGAGATCTGTGACTTCTCGCTATCGGTGTAGCTCAAGTCAGTGGTAGGTTATTGTTTTGCAGTTGGAAATAAGAGACTCCCAGGACTCTAAAGACATGGTATTTATGAAGCTTTCTGTTATTAAACAAAATAAATCTTACCTAGTTCATTCTTGAGATGGGATTTCTCCTCTTCATCTCCATTATGGGGGAGGTAGAGGATTTGACATTGTCCTATCACACAACAAGGAACAAGTTTAACCAATTTTTCTTCTTTCAGGTGCATGCAGTTTTGGATTGTACCAAATCCAAGTAGCCATGATACAGGGTTGAGGAGTAGTCTGTCTTGAAGATTTCTCATATCCATTTCTGTGTGCACTTTTCAAACTGAGAGACTACCAACCATTCCTAGTAGGATGGAATATGGTACCTCAAAAGCCACTAGATCAACAACATAGTTAAATAGCTTTTTACTTATTTTATTTTATTTAAAAATTAAAAAGGAAAATGTCAAGTTGAAATCTGGGCATTTTAAAAAAAAGTAGTTGCCTTCAGTTTCAGGTTCTGTATCTTCCTTTTAAGTTCTCCAGTCAGTTTTTTTTGGTTTTACTTTCACATCTTTCTATTTCTTAAAATGCTTTTCTTTCCCATTACATGCAGAAGACCCACACAAATAGGGAAACTGACTCTGAATGGGCAAACGGTGGAACTGATTAAACAAAGAGCTGCCAAATGTAGAAAGTAAACAAACAGAAATTACAGAGAAAATATTTCATTTACAGTGATCATAGGTGTTACTTGTAAAAATAGGTAGCATTTTCAGACAAGTTGTGATCATTTCTTTTAAAGCTTCCTTTACACTCACAAAGTTTGGGGAGTAATATCAGTAGATTGATAAGTTCACAGTGAGTTTCTGTATACAGAGAATGGTTTACTGCATAGTATCCAGTGAGAAAATTGCATTTTCAGTAGGCAACAAAACTATTTGCAGTATCTTTACTGCACCAAACCCAAAGGTCAAAATCACTTCGATATGAGCTAAACTTTGCTAAAGCCTCATTTAATACAAATATTTTTTGTAATATCCATGTGCTACTTGACTATAATATTACTGTTGTATAGTTTCTTTCATACAAACTGTCACAAGATGCTTTATGCGATTAAAACAGTTACAAAGGTAAAATATGAAAGCAGAAAGTAGGGAAAAATGGTAGAGGACAACATTCATTGTACTTATTGTATATCTACAAAGACCCTAACAAGAACATTGACAAAATCAGTTTCTAGTTGAGTGTATAACTCTTTCTCCATTTCAGGATGTAAAAATTGGGAATGATATTTAAAACAAGCAAACCTGTTTCTGACATTGGAAATATATGTGGGTATCCCAGGGAAGAATTTGGTCTGCCAAGTCCTATTTTTGCCTCTACACTATTCCTGGGTAAATTTATGAAGAAAGTGGCTGAGGCATGGTTATAGAATTTAGTTCCTTTTCACAGCATAAGCAGGGTACAGATTTTAAAGATCAAAGCCACTCTGCTACTGGCCGGCACACCATCAAATATGTTCAAAGGTTCCCCTTCCCTTGCAATTTCTGCTACCCGCAGTAAGCTAGAAAACCTGGATTCATTCTGTGGCATCTACGATCATTGTAATGTAATACTTGTATAGTGCTTTTCAACTGTAGCTCTCAAATGCCCCAAAGGTGGCTGAGCCTCACTATCCCATTTTATAGATGGGGAAGATGAAGCCTGTCAAAGTGAAATGACTTGCCCCTGGGTCATGCAGCAAATCAGTGGCAGGGCTAGGAATAGATCTGAGGTCTCCTGACTCCATTCCACTGCACTCATTTCTAGGCCGCAGCTGGTCCCTAGATGAGGTTAAATAACTCATGTCTATTACTCACTTCCACACAAGTAATACCCCAGAACTGATTCCTTTCTAAAGATTTCATCAAGGCTTCCCAGGCTTCTCTCCCTGATATTGATTCCACGCCACGGGCTGACTGTGACACAATTTGACTTGTGCCTTGCAGCCTGCTCCTATCTCACAATGCAACTAAATGACTGATTGCTCAGAAACCCACTGGATACAGGCAGCTACAATAGTTGAAGGAGTTAGTCCTGCACTGGTATAATGAGGTTGCAAAGCAGCTTCCGCAGATTGTTTCTTTGCCTCATGTTGCAAAACTGCAAATAATTTCTGTTTGCTTTTGCTGATTTAAAAACTGTGTGAAATTTAAATTTCACTATTTTAAGTCAGATGGTAAAGCACCTATTAAGCACCAAGCAGGTTAAAAATAGGAAAGCGGACATTAATAGCATGCATGAGGGAGGTTTGCATTTCACAGTGAAACCCTCTATAGCTAACTTCTGTGGGCAAGAAAACAGCTGGAGTAGAAAGGCAGAAAAGCGGATTTACAGAAGAAAAGGACGCGATCTAATGGAGTTTATACCCAGCTAACTTATTTTAGCAAATAAAATGGATTACTAGAGGATAAGAACTAATGGGATGCCCTTCTGTGAGCAAAGCAATAAACCTGATCAAATCCTGGCAGTCCAGACATGAAGAGAAAGGCTTGAGCTATATTTATTTAATTATAAATCACTTAAGTGCATTGTATCAAACTGCTGTAGAATATGACAAGTTTCACCCCTTGATGCTTTTCTACATGGGGAAATTCGGGGAAATTAATCCAAATTAACTAAAAGTAACAATTTAAAGAGGATTAATGGCGTTAAACCCTGTGTGGACACTCTTATTCAGAATTAGCATGGCCTTCATTCAGTTTACTTTATGTCTTGGCTATGGGGGTGGGAAAATTACTTCCAATCAACTAAAGGTGTGAATTAGTCAAACTGCATTAAACACTTATGTGGATGCTCCCATTCAATTAAAGTGGTTTCTGGAAGTGAATTAAACTAAACCAAATTAAGGCCCCTTTAATTTTGAAAGAGAATGGTCATATAGGGACTTAATACGGTTTAACCAATCGTCTTTAATTTTGTGTTTAGTTACTTTGTATTAATTGTCCTGATTGTCCCCACGTAGACAAGCCCTTAGTCTATGCTGTAAGCCTAAGGGGATACTCTAGCCAGGAAATACTGGAGAGTTCTTTTTAAAGACCTCTTACTTTATGAGATCACCCAGGAGGGACAAATTGTTTAATATTCCTCTGTCTGTTCCCTTAGAAACTGATTTAGTGGTCCAATTATTAACTACCTCTTTGGAAAGACTCTTTTCTAACTAAACGTCTCTTAGCCTGATCATGCCATGAGTTTTCAATGAAACTCTCAACTCAAGGTAACTTCCCTCCCAGCCCCCAACTTTGTCCATCCAACCCACCCTCACTGCTTCCTCTTGCCGCCATCTGATTACCAAGCAATCTTATCCTCTCTCCTCTCTTTCAGTAACTCTTCCCTCCTGGCAACCAGCCCTATCCAAGAAGTTAAGAGAGCTAGTTCTACAGCTGTTTGTTAAGTTAAAATACTTGGTTATGTTGTTTTGATCTTGCATTGTGTGGAACCCCCATAGTAATCAGAAACAAATTTTACACTCCTGAAAAAGCATGATGTGGGAAACCTGAAAGACTCATTGGCACTGTCTCCGGTCAGGGGACCACTGCTGTTTTCTCTCCAAACTCTCACAAGTTGTGGGTTCCTTCCCAAGCTATTTATTACACTAGGAAAAAATGGTAATTTCAAATAGATCTAACATCATCTGATTTGTGTAGTACAGTCAAAATACTATTAAATTGTGCCCCTGGCACTAGCTTGAAACATAAAATACGTGTTTCTATTTCTTCTGTATCTTTCCTGGAAATTATCTGGTAATTCTCATGCAGCTTTTTTAGGCTGTAAGTATTTATCCCACTGCTTTTTCATTTCTCCTCTAGGCCAGAAAATGATGCCATTTCTTCCCACGACAGGGACGGCAAATTCCAGTCTATGCAGAACTGTCGTCCTCCCACTCGGAGCGGTAGGAGGTCCAGCACTTCCGACTTTCATATTTCATCTGCATGTAAGGATATGCTCAGAATGCTGCTGTTAATTGTCCCTTAACCGGGACAGAGGTTTGGAGAAGGGGATGCCTCGTGGCTGGGCTGTGGAGTCCTAAAATATGATCTGCCGCGACTTATTCTTTGGTATGGAGGGGCAGACTACAAACCCCCAGCATGCCATGCTCCATCTTGATCCAAGCAGAGCTGCCACCCAAAGAGATAAGGGCCCAAAAATGCAGTATGCAGTGTGGCATCTTGAGCATAAAACTGTGGTCTACAGACAACAGGTCTCAGAAAGCCATGTTCCATCTTGAATCAAATGGAACTGCAGTCCACAGTCTAGTTTCCAACAGGCAATATTACTGTACTCAGATAAGCCCTTTGCTTGGGCCTAAATGAATTGTTGCTGGGACCTATCATCTCCTCTCTATTGCTAATGGAAGGCAGCTGCAGTCACCCTCATAGCTACTCTGAAATGATAATGTGTGTGAGGCTGGGAACCCATTAAGTTTACAGCTGCAGAGTGGGAGGGATATAAACAGGATAGTAAAAAAGTTTGTGAGGGAGAGGGCAGCATCTGCCCCGCATCTCCCCCCTTGTGATTACAGCTATACATCCGTTCTGTATTATTTAAATTAGCTGTGGCCCTTAGGCCCCTAGCAAGTTGCCAGAGCCACCCCTCAGCTGGGCAGCATTTCAAGGGCCTTGTAGAGAACAGCATGGAAGGCGCTGCTAGAGATTCTTTCCTTGCAACTTGAATGAAAGCTAACACTAACTGATGCGGGCCTGCCTTTGAGAAGGGGAAAGGCACGCAGCTTACTGATCAGGATAGTGGGGTACCAGCCTATTTGCAGGGGTAAATTTGACAGTGTAAATTAGAGACTAACAGCAAAATGTGCTGGGATTTCAGTTAGTGTCTTGCACCTGCAGTGCAGAATTATTAAAAAGTCACGGACTAAAATGTCTTTGCTTCACTAAAAAACATGCTTTGAATCAGTAAAGAAATGGCATATTTTTTTTAATTTCCAAAAGGAAATGAAAGGGATTTTGAGAAGAGTAACCAAGGTTCCACAGACAAGAATCTGCTTGCGAAATATGCAGAGCTGATCTAATAGGCTTAACCCAAGGCAAGGGGTACAATAGGAGCATATGAAGTTCCAGCTCAGGGCCTGCATTTGAGCACTCTGTATATTTTGTCATAATGAGAAGCATGGTCTGCAAGCCTCAGATTTTACAGTAGCGCATAGGAACAGAACAAAAACATTCGCTGAGATCAGCTGGCCAGAAACAGTGGCTCAGAATATCAGACTTTATAAGCTAATAGGAAACCTGCCGACTTGGCAATTTTCCTAAGTTGAGGAAAAACCAATCTTTTAAATATTCAAACTTTGTAAAGGAGATTAGTCAAATCAGACATCGAAAGTGCTGCTATTTGCTGATTAAAAATGTGTGGTAGGATGAACCCCTCTATTGGATACAGATTCTGAGAAATAAATAGTCCATCTATTTAAGGGATAGTTCAGTCCGAAGGAGCCCTAAGTGTCTTATAAATGACATGTTTAGATATTATCTCGCCCCTGAAATACAGCCACCTCTGGCGTGGAAACGCAGCAGCCATTCCTTGCCAGTGATGCTACACAGCAGTTTGTTAATGGGTGCATGTTAAGCAATGGGAAATTTAGTAAGAGCAGAATGTAAATGCTATTGTTTTAATTTGACAAGGATAAAGGAATTAATGCCCCTACTCTTGGAAAAGTGCTATTAACTCTTTAGTCATCACAGATAAATATAGCTTTTGGTATGTGTATCATCTAAACCAAAATCTACTAGTAGGTTCCATCCAGATTGAGTACATATGGATGTATTTAATATATAGCTTATCAAGAGGACTACATGAGTTGCAGTATCTCTTTTTCTAGGAAGGGAGGTCACTAAATGGGAATGTTACATATGTGTATCTATGAACATATTATAGGTATACTTTTGCAGGCAAAGTAATTCCTTTTTGTGTAACAGAGTCCTGCTTCTTTTTAATAGTCATGCAACTAACGCAGTATTGTTGTCATAAGGGTTCCCCCGGGTTTGCCGCAGGTGTCAGATCTTGCAAAATAAAATATTGCTCATCCATTTCTCCCCTGATCTTTGGGATTCAGAAAGGAAAAGGGGATGGAAGAGGTGAGAAGCAAGGAGAGAGAACTTGGTGCTTGATCCAACTCCTATTGAAGTCGGTGGCAAGACACTCCTTTAATTCAGTGGAAGTTGGATTTGGGTCCCCGGTGCATTCCCATCTGTTGGCAACACTGTGATCCTATGGAAAACTATTATCATGAAAAGGTTGAGCCAAAACCAATATGTAGAATAATCACATGAAATAACAAACCTACAAATCTTAGTGTACAAAACACTTACCTCTCCTGTAACACTTTTCAATGCGTGTGTGATGAAAATTGTGCTCCCTCTAGTAGCTTTGTTGTCCCCCAATAATATTGTTCTGCAATAGGGCATTTAGTTAGTTAAGTGTTGCCCTTGGTGTACTGGAAACCTGATCGTGTTAGTTTTGGTCATTTTCCAGCTTCATTTTGAACAGCCCAGGGTTGAGGGTGTCATTGGGTTTGATGCAGTGGAGTTCTAAAATGATCAGGATTGACCAGGAGTGAAGGGATGAGTGAGACGAAAGCTTCAGATGAACAGTTGGAGGGATGAACATAATCCAGCATCACAAATCTGAG
Organism: Sternotherus odoratus; assembly: GCA_032164245.1. Taxonomy (NCBI): domain Eukaryota; kingdom Metazoa; phylum Chordata; order Testudines; family Kinosternidae; genus Sternotherus; species Sternotherus odoratus. Next base: position 4,690,280 of record JAVMKO010000009.1, read on the forward strand.
TCACAAGGAAGTGCCTGCCCTTGGCCCAACAAACCTTTGCCCGCTTCCTTAACCTAAAGCAGCTTCTTATGCTCTTCCATACCTAGACCTTCACTCACCTGGGAATCCCCCTCCTATCTAATTAGGATAGGTCGGACCACCATCCTTCCATTTAGCAATATGGTAAGGACAGGGTGGCCAGGACCTCCTGACATCTGTTTGCAACCTTTAAGCAAAGACCTTGTGATCTCTCCAGGTCTGCTCATTGCACTTCTTTCACAGTATGTGAGACAGTAATAGAAAGCTCGTCTGGTGCTTGTCTGAAAGTGTCCCAGTCTATGCCCTTGTTTGAGCACATGAGAGCAGTACACTTTTATGAGAGGCGGGAGCACCAAATGAAAATGCTTCAGGAACTTAGCCACCAGTGTCTCCTCACTGCAGTTTGATTCGCATGTCTTAGTCCCCAGAGCCCTTCTCAGGAGACTGACTTGTTCTTTCATGCACATTCTATACTAGTGCTGGGCAGGGGGCGAGCAATCTGGTTTCAACAGCAAATGTCATAACATGATACTGACAGTGGGGTCTTTGAGTGGCTGCTCCTTGTGTGAGAGGGACTCAAACTAACAGCGCTTAACTTGTCATTTGTAAAGTGACACCTCTGCCTTCAAACGTTCCCTCTTTTCACATAGCAATTGAAACAGACTCATCCAAGGTGTTCTCAGCGGTTCTCAGAACGGATCAGCACGTTCCAGCAGTTACTGAAGTCCCGTCTGCCCAATCCACTGATTTTGTCCAGGACAAAGTTAATGGGAAGACATACAGGTATGATTTTAAAGTGCTGACTATCAGGAAACGGGGAAGTAGTCCGGGTGGTTACCAGCTAATTCCATACTATTGTGAAGCCAATTGATGTATGATGGTGTATTGTGTGACATAGCTGTGATGATGCTCGCCAAACAAAATAATCTGAGCTCTGCCAGTGGCAGCTATTCAATTTTTGAAAATCTGAGAAGAAATCTAAAACAAACAGCTTTCATTAGTGAACGTCGCTCATAAGCCTCAACACTGTCATCTTCAAAAAAAAATATCGCTTCCTTAGATGACTTACTGTGCAGAAAAACCATTTATTATGTAGATCAGGAGCCAGGCTCATTCGGAGCATGACAGTCCTTGAGTTATCCATTGAGTACTTTGGGAAAACCTGCAGGGCACGAATTGGGCTCGTCAGCCACTTAAAAACCCACTGATGAAGCCCCTTGGCCAACATCATCCTCACATCGAGGGATAGCCAAAGACAGCAGCTGGGCATGTTCGACCATCAGTGTGCTCCATCCCTAACCTGAAGGGATCACTACCGCGTGGCCTCTCTGCATGGGTTTGTCATGGAACTACAATTGTGATGCTGTTTCGTTGGGTTGAGGATCCTTGTCGACTAGGAACTGGACCCTGAAACCCACTCAGATTTTTCACATTCCCTCAAAGAATGAGGGGGCAATAACTTTTGCTGCTGTCTGACTTGAGGCAGATTTGAAGCAGTGACTCAGAAGCAAAAGAGAATGTGGAGTGGGTGAGGATACATGCTGAAGGGGCCGGGTGTGGATGTTTTGGGGAGAGGATATACCAAGCCTATCGGGACCCAGCTTTCAGAGGTTCTGAAGACCTTCAGGTCCTGTAGACTTCAGCTGAAGCTCTGGGTACTCACCCTTCCGGGAATTGGGCTCCGTGGCTAGAGCTTTGTGTTTCTCTGTTGCATACATCTCCCTGTTATTTCCTCAATTTCTCAGTTGCACTGTCCCCGGGCTGAGATATGAGAAATTCTGTTACCAACAAGTTAGCACTTCTGGGACATGTAATGGTCCGATTCTGTTGCCCTGTAGCAGCAGCATTATTTATATTTCTGCCTGGCCCATCTCCATGGTAACTGAGCAAACATTACAAACACGAACAGTACCTCAGAAATATGTGAAAGGATCCACGTTTCCTCCCCTGTGTCAGACAAGCCGACTGTTTCTCAGTCACTCTGGAGTGAAGCTAGTTGTGAATTGGCAGCACGCTCTGGGTTAATGTCCAAACTTAACCCTTTCCTGGGATTTGCATTTACTGATAAATAATAACCAAAAAGCCCACAAAAAAGCAAACCTCTGCTTAAGCATCCTTCCTTTGCCTCTGTGGGATACTGGTTCCTTTTTATCCTCCTGGGTTGGAGCTAATAGGGCTCACCTTTTCTGCTGAGTCACCAGAAATAACTCTCCGGCTCCGTATAGTAGCTTATGATCCGTAATACTGGGGTACTCAGTACCTTTCTCACTGAGGTATAGCTCTTGTTTTAGGGGAGTGTCTCTACGTAGAGATGGGAAAGTGAAATCTCACCTAGGAGGCGATTTGTTTCTCTCTCCCCTATGTTTGCAATGATTTATATCTACAAAAGCAACCTAAAGTTGGATATTGGAATGTAACCATTTGGAAAACAAACAGTGTACTGGATTTTCTGCATCAGAGGTGCTGTCAATATGGTGCTTCTACGGTAGCCAAACATGCCTTTTGTTCCAATGTCACATTTCCTCCGTTGGATAAATACTTAAATGAACTAGTTCCGACAATGATCAACAGAGTGAATGGACCATTGCCTCCCCCTTAGTTTTGCCCACTGTAAGGAATCTTCCTGCTACGTATATGCCTGCGCATTTATGGAAATGATTTACTGAGGTGAAGCAGAATTGTTTTGTTTCACTGCCAGGGACCCTGGGCCTGATCCCTCTCTCACTCACAGCAATGTAAATCTGAAATAACTGCACTGAAGTCTCTGAATTTACACTGGTATTAAAGTTTAACCAAACTGAGAAATGAATAAGTCCAACTGACTGACTGTTCATATTGCAATGATTTTATTTCTGTTAAAACTAATTATCATTTTAGCTAGTCAATGATGATCTGTGGCATTCTGATTGGCCGGGTACAGACCTGCTGTGATTTTAGCCAATCAAAAACTAATTTATATATAATAAAGTCTGTCTGTCTTTAATAGCATGTTCAACACTTGTAAATAAGCTGGCTTTTGATTGGCTGAAGTTGCATTTATATTTGGTTAAGAGCAAGCACCGTATTCTTTTAATATCTCAGGCCCTTCGTTCAGCACCTGCAGAAAGAGAGAACTATTGGATACCTTCCTTATGTCACATTTTTAAATATCTAGTGAAATTATCTAAAAATTCAACTGTAGTTTCTCTGGAGAAAACAAGGCCCTAATTAATCTTCATACATTCAAATCCTATCATATAATTTGATTGATCATTGAGTCTTTCTTCTCCAGTTATTTCTTTAGTTCAGGCCACCTGCTACTTGGAAAGCAAATGGTTTTATTTCTTCTAAATAAAGATTTAAGTTTTGACGTAATGCTAAGGGTGATGAACACTCTCTGTGCATGTTGTCATAAACAACTCCTCCAATGGGAGACAAGGTGAGTGAGGTGATATCTTTTCTTGGATCAGCTTTTGTTGGTGAAAGAGACAAGCTTTCTAGCTTACACAGAGTTCTTCAGGAGGTCTGGAAAAGGCACTGGAGGGGGTGTCATGGCTAAATACAAGGAGGAACAAATTGTTTAGCATAAGTAGTTAACACACATTGTAAGAGACTATTCAAGGTGAAGTGGCCAGTTAACACTCCTAGATTTATAGGACAAAAGAGGAGGCACTGCTTAATATTTCCCCAAGACATATTTTTCTCCAGCACCTCTCTAGTTAAACTAATTATTTCACACACAGTAGCCGGTTGCTGTGCTAGACAACGGGAGATCTTTGGCTAATTCTGTTTTCATTGAGTTTTGGATATTTGATACTTGGCTGAGGTACAATGAGCACCTAGGGGTCTACCGTCAACACTTGCCAGATGCTCCATGTATTTCGCCTTCAACATGGGAGATTTTTTACTTTCAATACTAATAATATTTCATGTTTATTCCCTGTCCTCCTGGACTTGTGCCTTTACAAAGACATTAATTCTGATTGCTCTGTTTTGCTTTGTCTATAAGTATGCTTTTTACAGTATAGCTATTTAAGGTCCTGTAGCTGATCTTCAGGGAGATCCTTAATAGCCATGCAAGGGGGTTTTAACATGCAGAATTTTAGATCTAGATGGTTATTAAATATGTGGGACTGAAGGATAGGAAAGCTCACTTGTTTAAAGATTAGTTTTGGTAGTCATTAGCATTTTAATGCTTATCTCCATTTGAGAACTATAACAAGCACATCACTAGAATATCAAAAACTAAAGAAGTTGAAACCAAGTGATAAAAACTTCAAACAGGAGATGACAGTGAAACTATTTTGTGGACAGAAACTTTTAAGTATCTTTTGTTGGTTCTAAATGCCTGTGATTTAAATCCCTGTGATCTACCATTGCTTGGAATTTTTTGGCCAATCAGAGTCCTCTTCTGGTAAATGCCCTTTCCCTACACTGGATATCATCTTCATGATCTTTTGAAATGATAACCAAGGATCATAAAAGAGAGGCAAATAAACAACTATCTGAGAGAGATCTTGCTACAAAGATGGTTGAGAGCAGACTTTTAACTGACTGATTAGCAAGTCACTTACAGCTAGTGTTTGCAAAAGCAAAATCCTGGACAATTAATGTAATTTAAAAAAATAAAAGAATTTTTGGCTAAGGTAGCTTTGCAACAGGTGAAACAGCCTCCAGGGACCAGTTAATCATTACTGACTCCGCAGCATTCCATCCAGAGTGGAAGATTAGATGTCTTCAAATCCTCCTAATCACTCTTCCTACCCATCACAATGGCTTCTTTTGATGAAGCAAAAGAGGCCCTCCAGCTACCACTTTAATTACCTATTGCTGGTTGGCACTTTTTGGGTCTTTTCTCTTTACTCTAATTTTATTTCCTCCTAAATGTGATTGTCCTTTCCATGCTGAAATTGTTTCAGTTTGGTCTTTTCTGATTAGGAGAAGTATGGCTCGCTAGAGTAATAAGGGAATATAGATCCAAAAGCAAAAATACTCCATGGATCACCACTTGGATCACTGGCTGGGTGCCTCCAGTGTGTCCACTAACACTAGTTAGTATCTCCCATTCCCCTCACAAGAATACTGATCCTGGAACGAGAGCTAAGGCCATGGTTACACTTACAGCTTTATAGCGCTTTTGGTTATACCCACTTTCGGATTAGGGTGACCAGATGTCCCGGTTTTATAGGGACAGTCCCGATTTTTGGGTCTTTTTTTTATATAGGCTCCTATTACCCCCCCACACACACACACCACCACCTTCTGTCCCGATTTTTCACCTTTGCTGTCTGGTCACCCTACTTTGGATACAGCTCCAGGGAAAGCGCTCCAGCCTGTCCACACTGACAGCCACAACCACATTGACATGGCCACATTTGCAGCACTTGCAGCGGCACGGGGAGTGGTGCATTATGGGCAGATATCCCAGCATTCAGCTGTGTGCAGCGTGCTTTTCAAACAAGTGGGGTGTGGGGGAGTGCGTTGGGTGTATGCAGATGGGGAGAGCGAGGGGATTTTTGGAGTGCTGAGAATGTGTCCGCAAACTGTCTTTACAATGCAGAGCCCTCTTCTAATCTCACTCACTCAACTGGGTAAACATTTGCATTGTTGATTTGCGGAGTTACAGATAAGCTCTGAAAACATTCCTTCCACATTCCTCCAGCCGAGTTCAAAACAAAGGGAAGAGAGGTCAATTGCCTTAAATATTTTAGGGGCATTTCCAGTGATCACTCAGAGCGCTGTATTGTTACCACCCATTTACACTGGAGCTAAAGTGTATCACTCAATACGCAACCGCTGTTAATCCTCTGGGAAGGGAGGATTACCAGGACCACTATAACCACAGATTTATAGTGCTCTATGTGCCTCCCCAGTATAGACAGGTAGTAGGTTATAGTGCTCGTGGCGTCTTTATAGCTCTATAAAGTGCCAGTGTAACCAAGGCCTAAGAGAGGAGTTGACTTTATCCTTGCATCCTTCTAAACTCTAAACACAACTGAATTTAGGGCATAGGGTAGGGCTTTAAGGAAGGGCAGATGTTAAAGAGGCTCACACTACAAACAAGAAATGCATGGATTACACAACTGCGGGAAAGCCAAGGGAATTTAGCTTGCCATAGTCCACGTGTGTGAGGGAGACCTGTGAGGTGCCAAGTGCCTACAAATCCCATTAACCTGAACGGGAGTTGAGAAATCTCTCTCTGCACCTCTCAGGAATCAGGATCGATACCTAGATGAGATGTACAAGAAAAAATAATAGTGCAGTTTTAATGTGAGAGCATACACTCAGCTCTTCAGTAGTTTTGTAGCACCTCAGATTAATTGATTCTGTATTTGTGATCTAAATAGTATACAATGGAAAACACAAGAGCCACAGAAGGGAATGTGGTTTCTTAATGAGGCGTGTACTTTGCAAGGTAGGTGCAGCTGCGGGGGTACCATGTTCATTTCCGTCTGTGACCTCCCTAGACTTTGCCCAGTGTGTCTAACGCTGCATTGGTGAGGGTAGGCAATGGGATTTGGTTGACTGTAGGTATCCAAATGGCTGTTAGATTTCCCCCCTGTGTTCTGCAGCCTGTTCTGTCCTTTGACAGAAAAACATGAGCATGAACATTCTAACTCTTTCTGTCTCTCTTCCAGGAGCGAGTTTTCCTCTGCTTTCACCAGCAAACATAGGGTCCCCCACACTCCTGAAGTGCAGAGTCCCAGCTCCCGAAAGGGGAAGATCCCAACCCTTGCACCACAGTTCTCACAGTCTGGACCCCAGCAAACAAGCCGGCCTAGCTCTTCGGGATCATCTACAAGAAGTAGGCAGAGTAAGTAAAAAACTCTCCCTCTTCAAGTTGTCTGTGTTTAGGGAGGAAAGAAGGAAGCTTTACATCAGTCTCCATGAATGGTGTTATGTGCTGTGAATGTCCCATGTGGTTATCCACCGCTGCATATACCCCCCTAGAATTCTATCCTGCTGAACACGCTGCTCATAATTCTAGACGGTCATGTCAGCATTTAGATCCAACATCCTTCTTGCCTTTGGTATAGAAGGTGGCCCAATTTCAGAGGTGAATCTAAGTTAGTGACATTTAAACCTTCCAGCCTCCAAATTAGACTTTCGGTCTAATCCTTTAGACTTCCCTTGGCTCACACCCACTGTACGTGTACATTGCATGGCCAACTAAATGATCACAAGGGTCCCTTCGGGCATTATAAGCTATTATCTGTGAATCATCATTGGATTCAGCCTGCTGAGTATGAGCCTAACAAAATCTAAACCGGCGTCACTTGCTTGCCCAGGCTCTGGAAGAGAGGAGGAGAGCTAGAAAGGGCCAACAGGTGTAAGCCCCCAGCCTATTGTAATATTCTTAGCCTTTCTGATTCCTCAATGTGTAAGTGCCTCAGCTGACTCCCAATGCTTACACAGCAGTCAGTGCCTGTCAGCAGATGTAAAGGAGTCCAAGGGCTGTATCTTCACTAGGAGAAAAGGTGTGTTCTTAACTTGAGTTAGCATCCTAGTGAGGACAAGACACTGTGATTTTCAGACAAGTCTGCAGGTTGAGTTGAAGATGAGGGATCCTTCTCTATGTCTCGACCTGCTAACTCGTGTGAAAAAGACACACTGCCTTGTCCTTGCTAGGATTTTAACTCAAGAACACATTTGTCTTTTGTAGTGAAGACAAGGCCTGACATTTTTAGACATTTTTTCCAAAACTCAACAATATACTGGCAATTTTTTTTTTGAGCCAGCATGAATAAATATGAAAGCACCTGCTAGCTGTGTACTTAGTATAAGCATGTCATAATCATCATCGGAATTCGCATTTTTGTAGCACTTTATCTGAAGATCTTGGAGTGCTTTGCAATCATTAAGTAGCTTCACAATGCTCGTAAGCCTCACCCGCTATCAGGTACATAAGTATCATTAACAGCATTTTGCAGCTGGGGAAGCTGAGGCCCAGAGGTGAAGTGACTTGGCTGTGATTACATAGTAAATCGGTAGCAGAGCTGGGACTCTAGATAGTGAGTCCATGGCAGAGCTAGGATTAGAACTGAGTTAGTTCCTGGAGAGCAGTCCCATATTCATCCCTCCCTAGGTCATGCTGCTAGGTCTGTTAGTGTGACCCCATTGTGTTCCTACTGCACACATCCCCTCTTTAGCTTTGACCTCAGTGCTTGCTGTTTCCTGTAATACAAACACTGTCCTGACTGGATCGATAATGGTGTTAATAGCCAAGAATCCTTCCCCGGTTCCCATTTCGCTGCTGTGTACAGGGAAACGCTGCTGAAAAAGGCGAAAGTGCAGCATGCACGCACACGAGGAAATGCCTTCCACATGTCCAGCTTCTCCAGTGAGTGTGAATTCATTCTCCTGGGTGCATGAATTTGATGAAAGATTGGGTCCTGATTGGTCCTCTCTACAGTCTTGTCCTAGGTGCTATGGGGGGCTTTGAAAGGAGTCCCATAACCAGGGAAACCGTGTATAGTGCAGCTTTGATCAAAATCACATTAAAACTGAATAGAATTAGAGATTGAAGTCACCTGGGTTTCTCTACAGGCTCAGTATGTGCATCCGCAAGCCCAGACTCCTGATCTTTAAGACCTCACCTGGACGTAGATCTATTAATTCTGCCCTGGGTGTGCATCTTAAAGTTATGTGCACAGTGGCTACGTCTGATCACATAAACAAGCAGTTTCCTCTCCCAAGTGTTGGAAAGAGGCTGCAGGTTAGGCTTGTTCCTGATTTTTTTGCATCAGTCACAGTTTCCTTGGCACTAACTTTGCTACTAACAGGGGACTCTTTGCTGTTTACTGTATTATCTTGTTCGTAAGGGCTTTGATTTCAAAGCAGTCTAGGGGCTTTAGACAGGTGTCTTCCATAAACATTACTTTCAATATGTTTAGCGTTTGCACAGACTTTTGCATTCGCAAAACACTTCGCAGATATTAATGAATTAAACCCCTCCACCCCCCCACTTGCCACATCACATGGGTGTTGTGATACAGGTGTTCATCTTTGTCCGCATTTTATAGAGGGTAAAATTGAGATATTTAGGTTAAGGACCAAAATTTCTGAAGATGCAGGTAGGTGTTTACAGAGATTTTCCAAAGCACCTAAATACTTTAAAATTTTGGTCTTAAATGAGCAACCACAGTGTGAGTCAGCAAGGATGAAGGCCAGACATGCCAAACCCGTGGTCAAAAACGCAGAAATTGGGCCTGTTTTTGGCTTCATTGGCTTGTGAATTGCTTACTGGCTAGTTTTTTGGCTTGTAGCTTGTTGCTCCTTTTGGGGGGGGGGGAGGGATTTGGCTCCCAGCAAGGGGAGGGGCAAGCAGGGGCAAGGGGTGCACTGCGGGCCCACCACAGTCTGACTGCATGCCGGGGGGATCTAGTCATATAGAGTGTTGGGGTTCTTAGGGGTTGGCTTGCTTTGGCCTTGTTTTTTAATGGGATTAGCTTGATTTTGGGCTTATTGTGAAAGTCTGAGAGCTTATTGACCACGTGAAAGTTGGCAAATGTGTTGAGGGCATGGGAGTTCCTGACTCCCAGTCCTCTGCTCAGACCTCTAGGCCTGTTCATTTTTGCATGCTCAGGGGGACTTATAGTCGTTCCCTCCCCCCCCGCACACCCGCTGGGTCAGGCTGGTTTGTTTATCTGTCTGTCTCAAGTTTCTGGTGACATACAGATTTTATGAGAGCCAACCATTGCTCATGATAAGGAGAGAAAGATGATTGCCCGCTACAGCTCATAGCCAGTGTACTCCCACAGACTGGAGTCTCTAGCCTGTTAACAATGTAACTAGTGTCTTAGAGAAAACAGCGACTCATTTCAAGAAATCCAGTTTAGGCTCCATCTACACTAGGAGGGTGATTCTCAGCTCATGGAGACACACGCACTAGCGCTCAAAATCCGTTCTGCTTTCAGCTGGCAGTCCCTTTCTTACTTCCCTTCTGCAGGCAGCCAGTCCTCCAGGAAGTGAGAACAGTTCCTTTCTTCAGCAACCACCTGGCTTATCCTTTAAGGACACCATGGCTGCACTGCTATTTTTAGTACACTGAGTGGTGGCTCTGGCTAGCCACCGAAAGTACAAACCCTCCTGAGCCTTGCTGTGGCTATGTACTTGGGGTGCCTGGCCTATGCCACTCAAGCTGGGGCTCCTATGAGCTCCTAATGTAGACGTGCCTTTTGATTAGATGGGCTTCTCTTTTGGGGTGACGGGGGGCACGTGGACTTAAATGTCTTATGTATGCACAGATCGCATGCTGGTATCTACACACCTTCAGCCAAATTCCACCCTCATTTTGAGCCCTGTATCCGTAGTGAAGTCACTTGGACTGCACTGCACAGATGTAACAAAGCAGAACTAGGCCCCCTCAGAGTAAAGCCAACACCTTTGGGGCTTTTGCTAGTTTCTCCCTTGTGGAGGATTGTACAGAGAGGACAGGTGGGCTTGCAGTAAAGGCACTGAATTGAGATTGGTTCAAGAATAGCAGCCGTGTTAGTCTGTATCCGTAAAGAAAGCCAGGAATACTTGTAGCACCTTAGAGACTAGTTTATTTCAGCATAAGCTTTCGTGAGCTATAACTCACTTCATCGGATGCATAGAATGGAACAGAAGTAAAATGCATTTATACACACAGAAAGAAAGAAAAAGAAGAAAAAATTGTGCATTAGCATACCAATTCTAAGAGGGCTGTTAAATGTAGATGGTCCATTATCACTAGGAGAAAAAAACACCTTTTGAAATGGAGATCTGTTGTCAATGAAATTAACTCAGGAAATGCAATCAATTACTGTAATGAGAGAACCAATCTGAAGTTCTGTTAAGCCCCTGGTTAATTGTGTCCAATTTGAAAATTAATTCCAGTTCCTCAGTTTCTCGTTGAAGTCTATTTTGGAAGTTTTTCTGTTTCAAAACTGAAATCATCAGATCTTTAATGGAATGGCCAGGGAGGTTAAAGTGTTCTCCTACTGATTTTTAAATGTTATGATTCCTGATGTCAGATTTGTGTCCATTTATTCTTTTGCGTAGAGACTGGCTGGTTTGGCCAATGTACATGGCAGAGGGGCATTGCTGGCACATGATGGCATATATCACATTGGTCGAGGTGCAGGTGAATGAGCCTCTGATGGTGTGGCTGATGTGATTAGGTCCTATGAATGTGTCAGTTGAATGGATATGAGGACAGAGTTGGCATCAAGCTTTGTTACAAGGATAGGTTCCTGGGTTGGTGTTTTTGTTGTGTGGTGTGCGGTTGCTGGTGAGTTATTTGTTGCAGGTTGGGGGGAGATCTGTGCGCAGTTCCCAGCTCTGCCACAGACACTCTGGATAAATTATTTAACCCAATCTGTGCTCAGCTCCACCTCTACAAAATGAGACGAATCCTTTCTTTCTTCCTTTCTTTTCTTTCTTCCGTCCATCCGGCTGTCTGTCCGTCCATCCTGCCTGCCTGCCTTCCCGCCTTCCACTGTGTCCGTGTTGGCTATTCGGAGTGTGAATTCCTTGGGATTGGGGTTCTCTGACGAAGTGTCTGAGCTGTACCTGATCTCAGCGGGGACATCTGGATGCTACTGTACTGTAAAACAAAAAGAAGAAGAAAGGGTTAATTTATCTGTGGAAACACCAGCCCTTAAAGCAGCATCCCATTGTCCAGAAATGGTGACAGTAACGTTCGGCAGATAGGTGAAAGCTCAGATAAAGTGTAAATGCCTGTCAAGACTAAACCCACATCTTCAAGTTGTAACATTTGTTGTTTGTTTCCTTTGTGCATTTTTGCTGTGCTGTTTGTGTTGGTGCCCAGGTTGAACAGGTGCTCCCCACAGGCAGAGGCCATCCGATAATCAGTTCTATTTCAGCTGACAGTCCCTTTCTTACTTCCCTTCTGCAGGCAGCCAGTCCTCCAGGAAGTGAGAACAGTTCCTTTCTTCAGCAACCACCCGGCTTATCCTTTAAGGACACAGGTAGCATCCTGTAATAAGACTCCTAGCTTCACTGGCAACAGCCCCAGAGGAGAGTGAGGTTATCAACACTCCGCTGCATAAACCTTGCACCATGTTTCGGGGATTATCTGATGGGATGTGTCCCCTCTAGGTTAAAACAAGAGACCTTCTCAGGAATCGCCGTGTGGGTAGCAGTGCGCTCCAGCGGCAGAAGAGGACTGGTTGGGTAGATGTACGCATCCGACTATTCCTGATAGTTTTTTCTGAAGCGACATTGCTGAATAGCATTAAACAGAGTGTGTGTGTGTGTGTCTGTCTGTCTGTCTTCCTCTCCCTCCACTGCCCCCCCGGGGAGAAGGTCTGTAGGGCTGATGTAATGAGCTGGCTAAAGTGTACTGTTTACATGTTGTTCACTGTACCAGTTTCTGGACCTGCTTTTTAAGCTAGCCCTTGGTTTATGAGCTGAGGGTATGGAACATCTACATACAGGGAAACTTCAGCAGCCAAAAAAGACCTTGTGTCTGGTTCTGCGTTAACGCCCCGTGCTATCCTGTTCACTTCACGGGGCTTACACGCATGTAAGTGAGCTCTGACTTTGGCCCGCTGAGACTTGTGCTGGGTGCTTGATCAACAGGGACCCTAGTCTTCCAGGATTAAAAACCCCCACATTCTCCTCTCATTGTTTTTAAATCCGCCTTTTTATGTGGTGGAAATGAAACACTGAACTTTAGTTTTCCAAGTCACAGTGTCTGTAGGTATCACTTGAACACAACGGTTTAGTGATAGATTTACAATTTGTAAGCGAGTTCGAAGCCCACCAGTGCCATCAGTCCTTAAAATAAAATACAATGAATAGAATTGCAATTTGTATTTCTTGCACATACCAGATACTTCTATGTCTGTATTCTATACAGTGACCCCCCATTTATCCGCTCTAATTGGAACGGTGGCAGATCCGCTGACGCCCAGGCTCTGCTGTCTGGGGCTGACCGCTCCAGCTCAGTTACAACAGACAGCTGGATAATGGAGGCCCCGATGCACAGAGTGCTCGTGTATGTTTTTATTTATTCATAAAACGTAAAATCTGAAACTTCTCTGTAAAAACACCAATTGTGCGTTTTTCTGCGGCAAAGGGATTTCTAGGATCCCTGTTCCTCCACCTGTTTTGAGAAGTGTGTGTCTGAGGAGTGGGGGGGAATCTTTTGCAGGTATTAGTTGGTGTGTGCTCAGCAGGCGGTGTTCCGGCTCCTCCACTGGGAAGGTGCGGGGACCTGCTCCACTTTGCTGAAGAAATATAAAATGGGCAAAGGAGCGACCTGTGGCCATTGAAGCAATATAACGTAGTGTTTTTACTTCACAGTCCAGGAGACACAGACAAGGTTTTCATCTCGAGGCCAAAAGACCAAAAATAGCAAGACACTTGATCACGGCCTTTGATAGGCCAAGAGACGACTTACACTTGATCAGAGACATGGCGTCCTTTCCAGTAGGGATCTGCTCAGCAGCCTCCCCTGAGGGCACCAGCCCCTTGTGGAGCACTCGTCCTGTTTCTAAAACCTGTTGAATAATCTGCTTTCTCGCTTGGGATGAAGAACGAGCCAGTCCAGAGCAATTCTTCTTTACCACATCCCTCCAGAGTGTGCACCTGGGTATCCTTCCTTCACCCTTTGACACCCTCTGTGACATTCCTTACCTCTGACTTTGAACAATGACATCTTCTTATGAAATCTTAGCAGGAACCTGTTTTCTGAAAATAGGCGTGAGCTGTTCTTAGTAAATGTAAAGTGGAGGGTGAGTGGGTCAATCGCTGAATAAGAACTAGAGCAGTTAATCCTAGCAGTGATTTATGATGCAGAAATTATTTTGTTGTTCATTCTTTTAAATGTAGCAGCGATCAGGAAACATGGCAATAGCCACCGGGACTGGCTTTTCAGTAATATCCCGTCACGTGTCAGCGCCGATGGAAACAAAAACAAGAAGCCCTCTTCCAAATCCCGGACAATCTGTCTTTGCAGTCTGGCTGCTGGTTGGGGGAGAGGGATGGGACAGCCAGACTTTTTCACTTTTCTCCATGTTCACGTTTCAAAACCAAACATCGGGGTAGGTGGGGAGAGAGGGGAGTTGAACCCTTTTGTGCTGGGATTGCTGCATGTGAGGAAAGCAAGCTGAAAACCTTCGATGCGATAAAGCAACCCTGAATTGAGAGCATTTGCAAATTAGAAGGAACCGGGTGGTGGTTTGAATGGCCCAATGCCTTTGAAGTAAAAATGTCATTGCTTTCCCATAGGAAAGAAACGGTTGCATTGTGACTGATGGTTTATATTGAACGGAAAGAAAGTTTTACACTTGGATTTAGACCTTGGGTGGCAAATTTCAGCCTAGGGTGATATTAAACACTCAGGGTCAGTTCTCAATTGGTGCAAAATGGCATTGGGTCCATTGAGCACAGTGAAACTGGGCTGATTTACTGCAAATGGGGGCTGTGACCCATGAGGAACAAACCCAAGCCCTTGGAAATCAGACTTCATTTTGGAATTGGGCAACTACTGATGGGTTTGAAATATTGCTACTTTACCCTTGTATCATTTTAATTTGTCCACAAGAAGGGTAAAGGAGTCAGGAAATCGGCAGTTCTTACATGGTTTCATCTGCATAGGACCAAAAGTGGTTGTGGGTCCTCTTTGACCTCTCTCATTTTAAAACTTTCTTTAAAAATCTTTGTGCTAGACAAAAAACTCAGGGAGGGGGAGCTCCAACTCCTTATGCAGATCTCCCCTTCTTTACTTGGGAGAGGCAAATGCTATAAGAGGAAAAACTCCTGCTGATTCCTAAGAAGGCTGGGACGGACAGAGTATTAATATCCCCAGGGTGGCTCTGTGGAGGTTAGGGTGACCAGATGTCCTGATTTTATAGGGACAGTCCCGATTTTTGGGTCCTTTTCTTATATAGGCTCCTATTACCCGCCACCCCCTGTCCTGATTTCTCACATTTGCTGTCTGATCACCCTAGTGGAGGTCAAGCTTTGCTTTTGCCTCTTAAGCATTGTCTTTTTGCAATGTAAAATATCAAGACTACTTGTTACAAATGGGGTGCTAGGTACATGCATTTGCATTTCCTGTTACCCAGAATTCCCTTCCAGTTCAGTTTTTTTTAATTATACAGCAGTGCTGGGGTTTACCTTAGAAAGAATGGGTCGGCTTCTGTGAGATGGGAACCGCTTTTGTGAAGGGTTGAGTGCTCTCTGTTTTATTAAACGTAACAGGCCCAATCATTTGCTGGTGCATAAATCTGGGGCAACTCCTTTGAATTTTTAACAATGAGGCAATTAACATTGGAAAGACTTGTGGTAGATTCTCCGTCACCGGGGACTTTTAAATCAAGATTGGATGGCTTTCAAAAGATATACTGTTTGCAGTGTTGTTGTAGCTCTGTTGGGCCCAGAATAGTGGGGACTCAGGATGGGTGAGGTAATATCTTTTATTTGGAGCTAGTCCTCTTGGTGAAAGAGAGAACTTCACTCTTCATTCTGTGTAAGCTTAAAAGCTGGTCTCTGCCCAACAGATGTTAGTCCAGTAAAAGATATCATCTCATGCACCATGTGTCTCAAAGATACGCTGTAGTTCAAACGGAAAGTAACTCACAGTCCTGTGGCCTGTATTGCATTTGGGGGAGGGGGGGGTGTCAGACTCCAGTCCCTTCTAGGTTGGAATCTATGACAGTGGAGTTATGCTGAATTACACCAATTCAGGGTCAGGATACATTGAGGGTGCAGTCACCTTGCAGAATTGGGCCCAAATCAACAAGCTGGGGAGAGGAGAAATAGTTCTTTTTTACAGGGGTCTTTACAAGTGCGGACTCTATGGAGTTTTCCTCACTTTGAGCCACTAGACATGTTGGAGTGTCAATCTATAATTTGCAGACTTTATCAGTCTGTTTTTGTGCCATCCTCAGTCCACCTAAGTAATTGATTAGAAATGACAATTTTCCATGCACTTTTGCAATGAAATGAACCATGTGTGGGTGTTTAAATTCTCAGCAGTGAAATTCCTATTAAAGGCTGATAAAGTACCTTTTTTCCATGGAAAAATTGGAATGTCAGTCATGCAGGTAGAACTTTTTCAGTCTCATAAGTGTAAGTATTGCTGATGATAAAGGGTTACAAGTAGCAGACAGTAACAGAGGAAACAGGATAACGTGCATGCAATAAATTCTGCACCTTGTGCCTAAAGGAAGTTAGTCACTTTCACATGCTCTCGAAAGGCTGCTGGTTGGTAGAACGTGTCCACAATAAATCCATAATCAGAGCAGTGGAGAATACCCTGCTTGAATGTTTCATTGCTTACTTAAACCAGCTGTATTCTTGTTTACAGGAAGCGAATACCGGAGTTCCACATATATCAAAAGAGAAAAACTTTCTGGGGTCAAAAGACTGTGAGGCTACTTTAAGTTATAGCTTCAGCCTAATTTTATCTTGAGTGTGTGTGTAAATATACAATAAAAACAGGGTGTCTGTAATGTTTGAACTCTGCTTGGAGGGCTTCTGGATTGACACTTGGTTTGAAAACAGCTGTTCACCTCTGAATGGAGAGTCTTAATTCATTTTGTTGGTTTGCTTGGTCAGTTTCTGTTATTTGTTTTTACATTTCCCTGCTGAGAAAACTACTCCCCTTGCAGTGTTTTGCACCAGTTGTGTGACAAACATGGCCCCCTTTTATTTAGCTTTTAAGCCACCTCTACACTTAAAAGTTAGGTCAACATAGCTACTGTGTTCTGGGGCTTGAAAAATTTATACCCCGAGTAGCACAATTAAGCCAACTTAGGGTATGTCTTCACTACCCGCCGGATCTCATTAAGACGCGATAAATCGATCGATATTGGTGCTCCCGTTGACTCCGGAACTCCAGCTCGCCGAGAGGCACAAGCTGGAGTCGATGGGGGAGCCTGCTGCCACCGGGAGGACGGCAGGTAGGTCAGCCGAAGATGCGCCGACTTCAGCTACTAACACGGCTACTATTCTTGAACCTGTCACGACTTCAGCTACATTATTCATGTTGCTGAAGTTGTGTATCTTCGGTCGGCCCCTCACCCTACTGTAGACCAGCCCTAAATCATTAGCGCTTAGCCTGATCTATGTGGACAGAAGAATTCTTCCATTGACCTAGTTACTGCCACTTGGGAAGGTGGATTACATGTATTGACATTTTGAAAAGGCCCTTCCATCACTGTAGGGAGCATTTACACTATGACACTACTGCTGTAGTGTGCCACTGTTGCGCCCATAGTGAAGACATGCCCTTAGTCGCTGTAGCAGCAGCATTACTGAAGTGAGCACCAGCAGGGGGAATTTGAACGCTTGTTTTGGTACATTAATAGGGCAGCTCTGGAAGCCGTTTATGGCATAAGTTTGTTGTCAGGGAGATTATTTTCTTGGTAGCAGAATGGTGGATTTAAAAATTAGAGGCATAGTGAAAATTTGGGGGGATGTTCTTTGCTGCCTATATTGTGGACCTTTAACTCCCATGCTGCTAACTTTTTTTATGCAATGTGACGGAAAATTCCATCACACCTTATTGTAAGTCATGGAATCAGGTGCAGTATGCGGATGAAGGAAGTGCCGCATTGTTTTACAGATGCATTTGAATAGCAGTAGAGAGACATGCAGACTTTACTGAAGAGAAACGCGATTAACTGTCCCCACCCAATCCCCATTCACTGTTTATAAATGTATGTTTCAAAGGAACTGTGGCTTTAAGGAATTTTGGGGGAGGAGAGGGAATCTCAGTGTGTTTGCGCAGGCTAAAAACAAATACAATCTGATGATTCTAGCCAACAGTGTCTTGTTTCAAATCTGCTACTCAGCAGGCTAGAAAAGAAGAAACAACAAGCTTTGATGCCTCTCTGCTCCCTTGAACATCACTTAAACTCTGCCCATGCAAATGATTTGCTTCCTGCATTTTAAATATAATCATTAAACCGTGAGAGTGACACTTCCTTCTTTGCAACCCAGGGCAGAATTGGAGCTCAGTTGGCACTTTTACCATGAGGAATTACCCTTCCTGATCAGACCGAGGGTTCATCTAGTGCAGTGTCCTGTCTGTGGTCAGTACCTGATGCTCCAAATGAAGATTTTTCCTGATGCCAGGAAGCTAATGATTGTTTTATGCCCCGAAGCATGAGGGTTTGTGTTCCTTATACATTTATATCATATCTAATGTAGGATCCTGATTCAAACTGTTTTCCTTTAAGGGTCTCATGCCTTCCAAACTTTGATCTGACAGGCACATTCTAGGGCTTCAGAAAAGTTTGTTACTTCCTCCTACAAGTTCCACCGGCACTTTCTTGCATGTGTCCCAAGTTTGCACAATTCCAGGATATTGATTTACACCCGTGAACATGAAAACCCTAAGGCACTAAAAGTAAATGTGATGAAATCCACCTGACGCCATGAGATGCCTCCTTTGACTTTATATAGTGGAAATGCTGCTCTGTTAGAATCATCAATAAATGTACACTACACAATTCTAGGGAATGTAAATTATTTTATTCATTGTGAGGCCTGTTTTGTATGAAGATGTATTTAATTTAAAAAATATGACTTCCACATTGTCTTGAAGTTTTTCCTCTTTGTTTCATTTGGTATGTTGTTTAGTGACAATACCTACGATAATTTCATTTATAATACTGCTGAATAAAGGGAATGAAGCCAGAGGATCAATCATGAGGATTATTCCTGGCAATAATACTCCACTTGGGAACATCTGAAAGACTTCTTTTATTAGGAAGAATTGTAACACATTTTAGACAGTCGCCTAAATGATGGACTCCAAATGGGAGCTGAATGGTCAGCACCTCTAAACCTCAAACCACTTATTTAGGGGCCTAAATAGATGGAGGTGGCTATTTTTACACATCCTAATTTGAAAATGTTGGCCTTTTTACAGACGGGCATCATTTCACGCCCTGGTGAAATGCAGCCACTTCTGGGGCAATAGGGAAGTAGCCAGAAACACAACTAGCACACAGCAGGCTGTGTAATAGTCAAGGGAAAGGAAATGTTGGCCAGGACATGGGAACAAATCTACTTTTTCTTTCTAAGTGGCCTGGGATCTTTAGTAGTGTTGAGTGGGCACTATTTGAAAAATACACATTCAGCAAACTGGGTGGAACTCAGTTCTATCTATCGAGGATGTATGGTGAGATGCGTTCATGTGGGCTGGGGTTCCAAAGAGGTGAGGAATTTCAAACCTGGGAGTCATTAAACAATAATAATTACAAGGCCTCTGACTGACCATCAGCTTTTGTTTGGTTGTTTCCATGGAGTAAGGTCTTTGAGAATTTTATCAGAGTACATCAAATTAAATTTGTCTTTCCCGTATAAGAACGGAAGGCATCAGTGCTGGTCCTAGCGATTGCTTCTAAATACCATTTGCAGTTAGACCACTAAGCGTTCTGTATGGATTAATGGAGCCGCCTGTAACGATATAAGCGTTATCAGAGCAAACCACTCCAAGGCAGTTATCCTTCAGCTAACTGAAACCAGTGGTGATAGATGCAGGCAGAGCATTAACACTGGAGAGGGCACATTGTAAAACACACTCAATATACAGTCTATGGTTACAAGGCACTGGGTACATGATGCACCAGAGAAGAAATAAAGTTATCCAAGGACGCCCTTACAAACCACAGCACCTGGGACTGCTTTGTTACCACAGCCTAAGATAGAATTCTATTGTATTGTCGGACCTCTGCAATGCTAATGTTTGGGATGTTCTGTTTTTTTAAGCTAATGGAAAAGGAAGGTGACAAAAAATGGGTAATGGTAAGTCATTCTTCCCTTACTATGTGGCTATGTTATTTGTTCAGAAAGTAAGAGAGAGAAAGTGTGTGTGTGTGTGTGTGTGTGTGTATGCGTGCGCACACTCTCACACAATGGAAGAGTACATACAAATGCATTGGTAGTGGTGTCCGGCTAATGTATTCCTCCAACTAATGGTCCTATCAGTTCCTGCGAGGCTACCCTTATCCAATGGTAAAAACTCCCCATATTCTTCCCTTCCCCCTCCCTCCCTCCCTTCTTCAGCCTCAGAACAAAGACATCCGGCGTGAGTAAGTGCTGCTGGGACCAGCTTGTTGGTGAGATAACGCCGAGCGGACTTGAGGATGGGACGCGAGTCTTGCCGGAGACAGCAGCCCTGTGCCGCGTTTGGGCCCCTTGCCCAAGACCATAACTGCAACCTGGCAGGTCGGGTGACCTTGGCAGAGGCAGAATGCTTCCTGAGAACAAACCGCTGCCTTGTGAACGTCCGCGCGTTCCCTGGCTTTTGGAATTCATCTCAATAGCAGGAAACAGGACTGTCAGCTCTGACTGAAAGGCCCTGAAATCTCTGCCAGGCAGCTTCTCTCCCTCGGCCTCCCCCTCCCGCCCCACTGCTTCCTAGCTGGGCTGCTGTTTTAGGTGAAATCCTTACCCTGAGCCTGGGGTTTGTTTTTTGTTTGTTTTTTGACCAACTTAAATGTAGTCACCAGAGGAGCATCTTGGCCCAGGTGACCTGATGTTGACTTTTTTAGCTTCACAGCAAATCCCATGTACGTGCATTTCTCTGTGTTTTCCCATATGGCTCCTTCTTCAGCACAGACTATCACTGGTCCTCATAGGTTTTCTTGGGGCAAAATGTAGCCTTTCTAATTGTTCATCCATTCACCCCACCCTGCCCTTTCCCACCCACCGTCTTTCTCATCCACCCGCACAGCTGCAGCCCAAGTGAGGAAGTGAGATCTGGCAAAAAGGGGACTTCAGGAAGCTAACTGGGCTTGGATCTGATCTATTTCCTCAGATAACCTAGATCATGACCGGCCCCGTTTCCCAGGCCTAACCTCAAACTGAACATTCTCCCTCTCTCACCCAAACCCCTAATTCCACTCCATGCCTCTGCCCCTTGAAAAGTGATTTGACTGATTTGTAAATAATGCGCATCTGAACTGAAGGGCCTGTGGTCTCTTAGTTACGTCAGTTTTGTGATACGCTAGAGATCAGAACACAAGATTTGGATCTGCGACACCCCAATAATATTTGCTCTGAATAATTTTCCACATAGGGTCAACTCCTGCCCCCCCGGAGCTAAATAACCATCCTACAATTTAAGACCATTCTTTACGGGGGAAGGGTGGAACCCCACAAGGTTCTGTCTCCCTGATGCGGGTCATTATCTCAGTCCAGCTATTTGATGGGGACCGGCGCTGAGCAAGTCACTGCCCCCTCTGAAATCAATAAACGTTGCTGGTGTCTAAAATCTCTGGCTCGCTATCTGTGATATCTAAAGCAGAAGTCGGGACTCAACACCTTTATCTAAAGGACGTGTCGGTGTGGCTTACGCAACCGTGCGCCGCTGGTAAAATTTTGATAACTGATTGTGCCAGCCAGACATTGCTTCCACCTGCCGACTGACTGCCCCTCGGGTTTCAAGAGCCAGTGTCCCGCTTTGTTCCTGGCTAATGATTGACTCTTACTGCTGTTATTAATATTCCAGTAGCGACTCGAGGCCCCAACTGAGATCAGGGCACCATTGTTCTGAGTGCTGCCTGAATGCCTAGGGAAAGGCGGTCCTGCCCCCAAAAAGCTCCCAATCGAAATGGGCAAGTCAAAGGGGAAATTGAGGCACTGAAAGGAGAAATGGATTTGCCCAAGAGCACCCAGTAACAGAGCCAGGGATAGAGCTCAGGTTTCCTGAATGTCAGAGCAGGGCCTTAGCCATTGGACTCTGCTGTCTCTCCAGTTGATCCTCCTTCTGTCATCATCCCTCTGGCACTCCTGCTTCACCAGTATTTGTTTTGATCGGAGCAGGTTCATGCCAGGGAGCTTCCGTTCAGCTGGGTGCAGGCAGAAGAGAATGTGCTCCCCACCGGTCAGAGCTAGCAGGATTTTCACAAGTGCTCACTGTTTTTCATGGGAGCTTCTGGCTGGGTGCTGAGCTCTTGCAAAAACCTGCCTCTAGTGGAGTCTTTGGTGAGGGCCTCCTAGTTCATTTCCTGCCTCCACTTCCCTCCCCCTCCTCTCACCTTTATCATTCCAGGGAGCTGCGTGCCCAGCACCTGAGCGAAGGATAGTTCAGAAGTGGTTAACTCTGACAGAGTTGCCTGGATCTACAATTTCTGCCCCAGGGTGGGGTGCTCAGTGTGTCATTTGCATGCACCAGTGCCCAACAAGCACTCCAGCTCACACCTATCTCACATCAGGGCTGAGATCTGAACCCTGCACCCTCATACGTAACTAAAGCTTTTCTATTTCAAGACAGAATTGTGCAAGATTCTCCCACACAAACACACACACACGCTCCTATTGGACATTCCTTTATTGTGTTTCTGACAAGATAGGAATCTCTCATTAGCCTTTGTTAATCTCTGACGCCAGCATTTGATTGAAAATTCTTTAGAGTCACTGAATATTGTTTCTTAAGCCTTGAGAAATACTTTAGCAGTACAATCATTAACCTTAAAATGATACATCCATGTGACTATGGCTCACGGAGACCTTGGCTGTTGGACACTAGCCTACGAATCACCATGGACAACGTAGATTCATGGATTCCACGCCAGAAGGGACCATTACGATCATCTAGTTTGACCTCTGTAGAATACAGGCCGGAGAACTTCCCCCAAATAATTCCTGAGCAGAGCTTTTAGAAAAACATGATTTAAAAACTGTCAGTGATGGAGAATTCGCCAGGACCCTTGGTAAATTGTTCCAGTGGTTAATGATGCTCTCCCTTTAAAACATACATCTGCTTTCTGATCTGAATTCATCTAGCTTCAACTTCCAGCCATTGGATGGTGTTAGACCTGTCTCTGCTAGATCAAAGAGCCCGTTATTGTTTCTTCCCCTAGGCTCGGTTCAAGTCCCCCTTAACCTTCTCTTTGTTCAGCTAAACAGATTAAGTTCTTTGAGTCTCTCACTGTAAATCATGTCTGAGCCTGGGCCACATGGCACATAGCCATGCGTGTGGGGTACCACTGCAGTGTTTGGTCCACCCGTTCTCTCTCTTGCTTATTTCTTTCTCCCTAATCACCTTGTCAGGTGAGTCAGAAAGTCAAGCGGCCGCCTTTTCTTTGCCGTGACACTAATTGGCAGGGCTAGCTGGCATGGCTAGCCGTGCGGTTTGCCAGTGCAAAGAACGCTGGCTCTGCCTCGAGCGTGGCCTTTCTCTGCTCAGCGGGTGTAGTGTGTCCCTGGAAATCAGAACTTAGGAGCAGGGGGAAATGGCGTCTCCTATTTGTTCAAGGCAGGGAGTACACGGAGGGTGCTCAGTAATTAATGCCGAGGGCTTGTCAGTCCTGCGCCGTGGGGGGCAGGTGGCTTTCAGCATGACTGAAGGAAATGGATGAAGCAGCGGAATCTATTGAAATAAACTGGCGCAATAGCTCTCTGGGTCGCTGAGTGCAAGCTGAAGAGGGCCCTGGCGTTATGGAAAAAGAAATCCGTGTTACACTGACTCAGCCTGTTTCAGCAGGGCCCTGAGGACCTGGCTTCACGCCGTTCCTTCTCCACTGGCTCTGAGCACCAGGCGTTATCGCTTCCCCAAGTCCTACCGCACTGGGACCGGCAGCACAGCTGATGGTGCCCCTCCAAAACGCATATCTACCCCTGCCCCCAGCCGTTCAAACAGCAGGTGTGAAAGGAACCACATCCAGCACCTCTGGACAGAGCGCGGGGCCCTCTGGTGTTTCCATTCCCTGAGCAAAGCTGGGGCAGCCGTTTCATCTCCCATTCAGCATCTTTCTTTTTTTTGGGGGGGGGGGGAATTCATTTCCTTGTTGATTTCAACCTATGGTGGGCCCTGAGTTGCAGGGGCAGAGTATTGAAGAGAGGTATTTTTCCTCCTTAATCTTTGGCAAGAGTTGGCACTATATCAAGGACAAGTCTGTCTAAACCTTCCTTCACTCACAGTCACTCCGTCTTCAGTCTCTTGCCACGGTCTCACTCGTTCTCCAGGCCTCCACAGAGACCTCCAGCTCTCAACAACAACAAAAATAAGTCAAAAGACCAAATTCCTTTTGGAATGGATAGTCTGCATTGAAGTCGAGCTTAAAGTGGTATGTTAAACTGATGCAACCCACATTAGTGGCTATACACAAAAATAAACTGGTTTAATTTAACCAATATAAAATCACACCTGTGGTTTTATGGTGCAATTTTGTGTGTAGACCAGGCCTAAGAAGCACGCAGAAGAGAAATCTTGAAACATATCCCGACTCTCTCTCCCCCTTTGTCCCCTCCCCCTCCCAGGCCTGCTTTATAAATCATAAAAAAGCCAAGAAGAGCACAAACATGTCCCGTCCCCTCCCCCTGCACCCTTTTGCTGGTCACTTTTAAGTAGAGGACAGACTACATGGTGAGACAATCCTCTGGAATGGAAATGCTCCTTTCAAATGCAGGAGGTTAAAATGGCTGCCACTTAATTCCTAGCACCTGGATGTGAGTGGGTGTGAGGACTCTGGGATCCACTCTGTACATTGGGAGGGTATGTGAACTGTGCCTTAAATCTGTACCAGGAAGCCAGGGGGATGGGAAAGTTTTTAGGTACAAAAGCAGAAGTGACGTAGCTGAAGGGATAATCCCATTGTAATAAACCCTTGTTTGACTAAAGATCCCTGTTCCGTGTTTGAAGAAAGCGACTCTTTCAGGGATCCAGGGTTTGGGCTCTGGCCACACCAGTGCTTATGTAACGTATCGCTCAGGCGGGTGATTGATACCAGTGTGAGCTGTAGTGTAAACATAGCCTCGGTGCTACGCTGACCCCAAGGGTTCAAAACTCCTAAGCCAGACCCCGCCAAATCAGGAGACTGGTTTAAAAATCATGACATTTCTAGGATAACTGAGGTCGGGTCCTGTCTGGTTGTTGACTTTAAGGATCGTATTTTCAAACTTTTATTCCTGACCATGAGGGCTAGAAACTTCCTTTTCTTTTTTAATGAAAGCTGCGAGTCTCATGTAATCACCTGACTCCAGGAGTTGGGGCTTTCAGAAGAAAAACCCAAATAGCACAAGACTGGCAGTGGCGGTCAAATCTCAAGAGTTTGCGGCACTGCGTCTGTGTAAACGTAGCCACTGTCTTGTCCCTTCGTGTTCGAAGCACTAAGAACCACTGTCCTGCGGTAAATAGACTGGCCTTATAGCCGACCCTCAGGTGGTGTCAATCAACATCCTTCCTCTGAAGTCAATGGCTCTAAGCTGATTTGCACCAGCTGGGAACCTGCTCCTTCCACCACGCCCATTCATTTGGATTTAACTCATTCGGGAATGCTGGGACTTTTTTCCCTTCCTTGGCCAACCAGAGAGGAAAGGACACAACAGAACTTGCACAAGGAGGATGCGTGTCTGGGGAAATGGTTCATTTTTGCTCACCAGGGCAGTGGCCAGAACCTCTTATAATTGGTGGGATTCAGCAGAAATCCCGAGGCAAGCTGCTGGGGGATTGCTGAAATGCTACAAGGCGCGTGGGAGCTTTTCCTCTCTACGGGGCTGCTTGGTCTCCCAGTCAGAGAAACCCCTGTGGGAGTAATTCCCAGCTCAGCGAAGGGGAGTGGGTTACAGCAGCTGGTACGGTTCACAGGAAATACATTAAAAATCAGGCTCCGCAAACTGGGGGGGCAGGGGGCTTGTCCCCCCATGTCTCGGAGGGAAAGGAAAGAGAAGATCTTTCCTCTAGTCCCGTGTACAGAAGTTTGTTACCCAAAGGAAGTAGTTAGCAGGATGTAATTCGAGGTAATTCCACTCAGGAATACGTGAACGGAGCCACCTGAGGCTCAGTGACTGGCGTCTGGGGAGGAACCTGCCGCAGGAGGCTCTGGGGCTGGCATGTGATGTGGGGCCTGATCCCCGGGAGGCTGTGTGGCTGGCGTGGGGCCCGACCCCCGGGGGGGGAGGTAGGCTCTGTGGCTGGCGTGTGGCGTCAGACCCGACCCCAGAGAGGTGGGGGAGGCTCCGTGGCTGGACCCCCGGGGGCGTTATGGCTGGTGGGGGGCCTGACACCCCGGGGACTCTGTGGCTGGCGTGTGGCATGGGACCCGACCCCAGAGAGTGGGGGACTTTGTGGCTGGCGTGGGACCCGACCCCCGGAGGGGGGGGGGTAGGCTCTGTGGCTGGCGTGTGGCGTGGGACCCGACCCCAGAGAGTGGGGGGCTCTGTGTCTGGCGTGGGACCTGACCCTGGACGAGAAGGGGGGGGAGACTCTTTAGTGTCTGGCGTGTGACGTGCTTTCTTTCTTTTTTCTTTTTTCAACATCTTGTCCATCTGCCATTCATCCACGGTTCTTCCCACACGCCTGCTCTTGCTCATAGCATCCATCCTGCTCCTCCAGCTCTTCCCAGCCCGGGTTCGCCCCTGTGAGTGCTGGATGCTTCATTGGGTCAAACCTTTCAACCCCGAGATTCTCTGGGTCGGTCCCCCCCATTTCAGGTTTTCTCAAGTGAGTTAAGAACACAAACGCAGAAGAGGGATTTTTCTCCTTTCCTGCCTGAAGGTACCTCAGGGGAAGCTGATAAGCAATGCAGGTGAAGGGCAGGCTGGAAAATCAGCAAACGGGTAGCAAATACAGACCCGCGGGGTGACGGGAACTGAACACTTAAAGTGCCGTTCCACATCCAGGACAGTTCAAGCCCTTACGGGTCTCTCAGTTTACCAGGAACATTTTGCGTCAGCTATGCAAGTTTGTGCCCATTTTTAAGCGCCGTACTTTGGGCCATTACAAAGCTCTGGCGCATCTGAGGGAAGGTCAGGCCTGTTGTTTTGCTTTCAGATGATTTTCTAGAACACTGACGATGGCCAGGCATCTCCTTTGAACGCTGTGTCCATCACTGTGGGATCTCAGCGTCGTTCCTTGGGGGCAAAGCCACAGCACACTGGGACAGCTTTGTTATTCAGAGAGGGGTTCAGACCAGAATCTCAGGGGTGAACCCCTGCAAACCAGGGGAAAGGTTGCATCCTGCTATAGTTACTGCAGCTCTGCTCTATGGTCTTGTGATTCAGGCACTGGTGCGGGACTCAGGAGAAGTGGGGGGGTCATGTCCCAGCTCTGACACAGACTTCCAGTGTGTCCCTGGGCAAGTCACTTGATCTGTGTGTCTGTTTTCCATGTAACCTGGAGATGATTATATTTGCTTTCTCCCCTGCGTTGTGTTCTGTCTGTCACTACGTATATGGATGGCACCTCACACAATTGGGACCTTGATTTCAGATAGGGTTGCTCGGCATTACTGGAATACAAATAATAAACAAGCAGCATGTAACCTAGCAAAGCTGTCTGACCTGCAGTTAACTTTAATTTGGGGTTATGCGGTCGAGTCCCATGTGATAAGGCGAGATTGTTATATCCATTTCACCCTGGTAGGGGCTAGAAGGTCCCTGTCAGATTGAAACACACATCATAACCCACCCACCCCCCGCTCCCAAACCAGCCACATTTCCTGCCCTCTATTAGTGTCAGCGTCTGCGATACCTGAAAATGGAAGAACTTAAAAAACCCATTGAGACGTTCCACCCCTCATGCGGATTCCCTATACGTTGCACATTATTGACTGTGGAAAAGGCTCCCCTGTTTTCTTTTCCTCCCCATTCAGTTTCACTCTACGCACTGATAGCACCATACTGAACGGACACCATAGCGCCCTGTCTGCTTCAACTACATCACACCAATCCCAGGTCTTTGGAGTCACAGGGCCGGATCCTCAGCTGGTGTGTGAGGGATGCGGCCGTATCGCAGTGGGTTTGTCTTCTACACCCATTTACAGCAGCTGCAGATCTAGCCCCTAATCGCTAATTCCATGAACTCTTTTTGCAGCTGTCCTTTGGCTTTAGGATCGCTTTCTGTCTTGAGGAGACGGGGCAGTTTGCGCCAGCGGCATCCATTCATCTGCCAGCCGGGAGAGGGGGAACAGAAGAGTCTGTTCTGAATTCCCACATTCCAAAAATTGGCCAGAGCCCTGTTGAGGACGGACCAGAGAATGTTTGGTGAAGGACGAAGGGGAGAGGGAACCTGGCAGGTTTCACCTACCTGAGCTAAGACTTGTCCCATTCGGAGCATGTGATTTTATAAACTATCTATTTTTACAGACTCTTGGTCTTTGGTTCAAGTGCCTTGAGCTGTGAAATTGCGAGCTGGTTGGCTGGCTGGCTGAGGCTTGCCCCAACCCAGAATTCACCAGGAGGGGCTATGAATTCTTTGGTATAAAACCGGCACTCTTTGGGAAAGCGTGCGTGCCCTCCTGGATGGGATCCTATTCCAAGTGAGCGAGGGCCGGGGGGGAGGGAGTCCCTGGATTGCTGAGCTTGGGGAAAGGAGGGAAAAAGGGCTTAGTGTGAATGCTGGGCTTGTCTCTCCCCAGGGTCTTGTAGTCTGAAGACTGGGGCAGTGTTCTGAGCAGACTGCGCCTGAAAGGATGCAGTGTGTGGGTTCCCGCGTGAGTCACCGAGGCCGGGGCGAGATCCAGAGCGTGCGCCAGGAGCCAGCTCCGAGCGAGAGAAACAGAGCACCGCTGCGGGGCTAGCGAGAGATGGAGCCAGAGGAAACTGCAGGGAAACAAAGCATTAGTCTACAGTGGAGGCGGGGGGGGGGGGGGGCATGAAGAAAGTGGGACCAAATGCTTCTACGGCCCATGCTTTGGAAGGCAGCACGGTGCAATGAGTAGGGCACAGGGCTGTGAAACAGGATGGGGGAAAGGGGAGGGTTGTTCTCGATTCTGCAGCTGGCTAGCTGGGTGGTGTTGGACACGTCACTTAACTGTGCCGTGCCTCAGTTTCCCCAGTGATATGATGGGGATAATGATACTTGGCACTATGGACTATTAGTAATGTGGAGACTTCTCCAGCCCTGGCAGGGGCCTTCCAGCCACGGTGAAACACGGTCCCTGAACATAAGCACAGTCTGGTCAGCCGTTCAGCTCTAGGCTTAGATCAGCACCATTATTTGATGTTTGCTTTGCCGTTGACACCTAACGCCCTCACCTGAGATCAGGGTCCCACTGCGCTGGGCACGGCCCAGACACAGAGTTTACAGGTAACATGGAAACAGGAAGGATCATTCGACCCGTTTTCCAGGAGATGGAGAAAGCCAACGTGACCTGTACGCAGACACGCAGGGAAGTCTGTAGCAGAGTCAGGACTGGAACACAGGTCAGCTGGCCCTAGCCCAGCGATGAGGTAGCCGCAGGACCATCCTCCCTCTCCTCAGAAAGTCAGAGGCTGTTGCATGTGGTTTAGTGACCTGACACCCTGAGGGTTCGCTGCCCCGTGATGACTTGGGACCTATTGGATCTAGTTTCTCATTTTGACCAGCCCCACCCCTTCTCCAGGAGCCGGCAGTGGGGTTACTTTGGGTCAGCGTCTAGTCGTTGTACTCCTAGCTTTGGAAACGCTGCCGCTTTCCAGTCAGGGATCAGCCCCAGAGGACCCTCACTCCGCGTCCATCTCCCTCAGGCTGCTGAGGGCTGGTGCTGTAAGGAGGTGGCTCCTTGGCTGGCGAACTCAGACCAGGGCCAGCGACAGAAATTTTGGGGCCCCATATGCTGATCGTTTGTGGGCGCCCCCCCCCTGGTCTCCCGCCGCCCGCGGGCCCCCCCCCAGCTGGTCTCCTGCCGCCCGCGGGCCCCGGCCGGTCTCCCGCGGCCCCGCCCCCCAAGCTGGTCTCCCGCCGCCCGCGGGCCCCCCCCCCCAACCCCGTTCTGACCGCGCAAGGGGCATGGTGCCCCCCACCAGCGTGACCGGCTTGCTCCCTGGCGCCCGCTAATGCTGCTGGGCGGGGAGGAGGGAGCCCGGCAGCCCCCGCCCCAGGCAGAGACAGGACACGCCCCCCTCCCCCGCATGTGCTCTCCCCCTCTGGGGGCGCAGAGCCGCCGCGCGCTGGGGCTCCGCGTGGCCCGGCTGGGAGAAGCAAAGGGGGGTGGGGGAGGCTGCTGGGGGCCGGGGGAGGGGGCTGACGAGCGCTGCAGCGGCTGCCCGGAGCCGGGCCTTGCTGTGCAGGCCCAGCGACAAGGGGGTACAGCTGTGTACCGGGCCCGCCCCAGACTTCAGGGGGCCCCCTTGAAGTCCGGAGCCCGGTACAATTGTCCCCCTTTTCCCCCCTCATCGCCGGCCCTGACTCAGACCAGTTCACCTCACATCTCCTCTGCGCCACCTGCCCAGCGTTTGGATCAACAGCCGTCATCCTTGGCCCAGAAGGAGGCGGTGGCTTAGTGATGTATCTAAACAAGCGGATCCAGCCCTGACGTGTCAGGACCTAAACCCAGTCCAACATCAGCATGTGAGACATTGGCTGACCCAGACCTTCTCTCTGCTCACTTCAGCCCACTCTCTCCTCCCTCTTCAGCCCACTCACTCCAGATCCTAGTCTGTATTGCCCGAGGGTAAAAACGAGCCTGTAGGAGCTATGGGAACAAAAAGGGTTTCTTGGCCTTTCGAGCCAGTTCCTTCTCCCTTTGTCTTGACTCTAGGCCAGTGGTTTGGCATCAGCTCCTGATGTTCCATGAAGCCTTCTCTTGAGCTCATTTGCACTGCTCCCCGGGGGCGAATGCTGCTCCCCCCGCCCTGCTCCCTGGTCTTGGAGAGACTTGGTGTCTGCATTTAGACTGTCCCACTCCGAGTACCTTGTTTTAGGCTGTCAGCACCTAGGCCCGTCTCCCTCTGCTTACAGAGGAGACTCTGTCTTTAGGCCCCTGCCTGCTCTTGCAGCCTGGGGCTCTCAGGCTAGAGCTTTCCCCAGCTCCCTGTGCCTAGCCCCAGCCCTGCACCAAGCTCAGTACCTTTCTTAAGGCTCCCTGCAGCAGACCTGTCTCCCTCTGCTTACAGAGGAGACTTCTCAGGCCCCTGCCTCTCAGGCTTTATACCTGCCTGAGTGTGTTTGGGGCATGGCCACCCAGCTGAGCCTGCCTCCCAATCAGGCTGGCTTCGCTGGCTCCCGGCCACACCCCTCTCTGGGCTGTTTCAAACCCCTTTCCCAGGGCTATCCCAGCCCTGTCCGGCAGGGAGCGGGTAGTCACCCCGCTACACTCTTCTATGAGCCCATCTGTGCTGAGCATCAGGTGAGACCCCTTCCCGCTCCCCACAGCGGCTCACGTCCGCTTTGCAGTGCATGCTGGGAAAAGTAGGGGGATCAGGACTGACCCCTCACTTGGGGCCACACATTGGCGGCTGAACACCGGAGTCAAATTAACCAGTTCCTGGAGAGTCCCCCAAGCCAGCCGCTGCACTCACCCTGTCCCTCCGGCACGGTGCCCAGCTGGGACTGGAACCAAACTCCTCCGAGCCCTGGGACAGCAGCTGTGCCCGACGAGCCCAGATGGAGCCCGACTGGTGGAGCTGAGCTGAATTTCACTCAGCGGGTGGCGGTTCATTGCATCGCCCTATGGACTCCGAAAACAGCCGTTTCTTCAATGAAAAGTCAATTTCTGTGTCACACGGCTGACAGCTGCCTTGCACATCTGTGCTGTGGTCCCAGGGCCCCACTGTGCTAGGGGCTGTACAAATATATAACTAAGCAGCCCTGGCCCCTGCCCCAGGGTGATTACAATCTAAGCACAAGATCATAGACAAGAAGATGATGATACTCATTAGTGAGATCAGGCCCAGCCCGCGGGCTAGCTGGCTATATGGGGGCCTGATTTGAAATCCAGTTATCAGGAACACAGCCCCCCAAACCAACATGCATCACACATCTGGGCTGGTATTTCTCGGCACAAGAAGCCCTCGGGGATTGGCATTAGCTGGAAAGTCAGCCATAGGGAAGGGGTGCCAAAGGAGGGGGAAGGCAGCCTACCCGAGTCATCAGCGTTTGCCACTGTTGGGTGGAATTCACCCAAATCACCCCGCTGGGCAAATTGAGAGACTAGATCAATAGGTCCCAAGTCATCACGGGGCAGTGAACCCTCAGGGTGTCAGGTCACTAAGCCAAACGCAGCAGCCTCTGACTTTCAGAGGAGAGGGAGGATGGTCCTGCGGCTACGTCATCGCTGGGCTAGGGCCAGCTGACCTGTGTTCCAGTCCTGGCTCTGCTACAGACTTCCCTGCGTGACTGCGTACACGTGACGTTGGCTTTCTCCATCTCCGTTCCTCACCTGGAAAACGGGTCAAATGACTCTTCCTGTTTCCTTCTTACCTGTAAACTCTGTGTCTGGGCCGTGCCCAGTGCAGTGGGACCCTGATCTCAGGTAAAGGTGTGAAGGTTTCTCCTTTGCGAGCTGGTGAGGGAACTTCCACAGTGAACCGCTACGTTCTCCGTGATGTTCTGTTCTTTCTTCTGTTAGGACCGCGATGGTTTAGCCTTTGCATCCATCACGCTGCTTGTTCTGCTCTTACTAAACTAGTTGACTCTGGGTCCCCACCCTCTCGGGGTCTTTCTCTCACTGGGGTGCATCTCCAAGGCTTGTTTACTGAAGGACACTTTCTCACGGTTGATGCCCTGGACCGGTTCCAGTTGTCTATCAGATTTTTGAGCCCCGTGCTGCAGAGAGCAGGGTTAGCTGACACAGTAGGTAAGATGCTGGCAGCTGCCCGCCACCCAGTCTGGATGAGAGCTTCCATTACAGCTACCAGTGCTGGGGCTGAGTTCATGGTAGCAACCATGGGCAGTGTTAGTGAAAAATAACAATTGAGGTAAATGAGGCCTGAAGTGACTCACTGGAGGAATCGGGTCCATACATGAACTCACTGGCCGTCGCAGCCCACATTATGACTTCACTGCGTGGCCAGGCCAACAGGAAAAATCCCACCCTGGAAACCAAGCCTCAGGAATGCAGATGTGAGCGGCGTCTCCATTCTCCCCTCCGAGGGTTTCAATGCTAGAAGATCACAGGCTAGTGGTTTGTCATTGGCACCTCCTTCCAGGATCCATTGTGAGGAACCAGGAGTTTCCTTAGCACACGTACAATCCCCCCTCCCCGACTCCCAGGGAGGTGGAGGGTTCACCTGCGGGGAGGGAGGGTTGTCCCTAACTTCCAGGGTTTCAAAGCTGTGTGCTGCATGAGCTCTTGAAGGATCTGTCCTTCCTCCCAGAGGGCGTCTGCCCTGGGAGATCCAGTGAAGGAAAGACTTCCGCTTGTAGATCCCTCTCCTCTGCTCTAAGGGGCACAAAGTGGGTGACCATTGCAAAGGCTTCACCAAAGGCCCTTCTCCTTCAATCCAGAGTGGATCCACCCCCCACTGCTGTTCTCCAGCTCCATGAGCGATTCAAACACCAGTCTAGGATCCTGGCAGCAATGGACCTTCGCCTTCGAGTGATGGTCTCTGTACGTATTCCAAACGCGGCTGAGTACGGAGCAGCGATCAGCTCAGAGCTGGAGGCGAAGCTGCGATAGGTAAGGCCTGCGGCAGGAGGGCCTGACCCACGGCCGCGGCTGCCCATTGGTTGACGGTCCAGTGCGCTGTGTGGGTGTGGACGGAGCGGCAGGTTGCCGCATGGCAGATCTTGTGTCAGGAGACTGACGCCAGGGAGAGGTGTGTGTGATCTTGCTGGGTAGTGGGGCATTTGCGTGTGCGTGGCGTTCTGTAATGCATGTAGAGAGCCATTTGGACGTGCGCTGGGAGGAGAGGGCCTGACCTCTTGACCGTTCCACAATGGCCATGGAGGGGCCTGGGAAGGTGCAGAGTCTGTGAGGACTGTCCAGGTCGAAGGTCAGTGCCCTGCGGACACCCAGAGAGAGCCGTGTCCTGTTCTCGGGAGTGGCGTGCGGCTTCAGATGGCAGAGCGGGAGATGGATGCGCTGGTTGAGATGAAACTCAGAAACAACTTTGTTCCTCCCAAACGGTGACGGGACATGGAGACTTTGTCCTTATGGAATGGGGGAGGAGGGGTGTCAGCCACCATGGCTGCCAATTCGCTGACCTTCCGGAGGAAGTGGTGGCCATGAGGAGGACCCTTGTCTGGGGTGTGTGTGGCAGGGGTCAGGACTGTCGGGAAGCAGTTCGTAAGGCCCTTCAGAAAGGGGGGTGACGTTAAGGGGGGGTAAGCACCAACTGCCTGTCTATTGGAGGGGAGGAAGGCACTGAGCACTGTGAGGTGGACATGGATCAGCCCCAGGCAAGCCCCGAGTTCTTAAGCTGACGGGGTCGTAAGTCTAGGCCGACGGGCACAGAGATGGTCCGGAAGGGACGTTGGTAGCGTTGCACCCAGGAGGTGGCCACGTGGAATCCCGGCCGCTGTGCATAAGCACAGGGATGCCACAGGGTAGGTCTCCACAGCAAGCGGATCCCACGCCAGCGAGTCTCAGAGCCCAGTCTTGTGGGGCTCAGGCGGCAGCGCTGAAAACAGCGTGTCAACGTTCAGGCTCAGGCCAGAGCTGGCCAAACACCCCCCCGCCCCCCCCCCCCCCCCCGGCTCCAGAGCCTTGTTCCAGCCCACGCAGCACCGTCTACCCCGCTATTTTTCATGCCGTAGCCTGAGCCCCAGTCTGTAAACCCGGGCTCTGAGGCGCTGCTGCGGCTCCTGCTTGCTGTCGGGCGGACGTGCCCTCTCGTGTCCGTGCCTCGCTCACAAGCCGATCTGGCAAAGAAGGAATCGGAGGGTGAGAATTTCTGCATTCTCAGGAGCTGGAAGGGGCCCAGAAGTGGCACTCCGCCCGGTCTGTATATTTTTTTCCACTAGCTAGGAAAGCTGGCCCGTGCACAGCCAGCCGTTGGTGCTCAGGTGACTTGCGAGCCCGGCTTTCCATCTGACTCATGAGAAAGTTGCATGCTCTCCCCGGCCCGACGGAAATACATCATCTCTCATCCCTCTTTCGGCGGGTCAGGGCCAGCCCTGGACTGGAAGGGAGTTGCCCAAAAGGCAGCAGCAGCCGCTGGCTGTTCTGGGTGTGATGAGTTTGGTAAGTCTCGACCCAGTGCCTAGAGTGATCCAGCATCGCAAAAATCCCCCAACCACAATGGCTGGTAGGCTCAGCTGAGAGGCTAGAGGTTGAATGGGCCAGGCAGCCCGGACTCCCCTCTCTCCTGGGCTGGTCCCCGAGCTGCCATTGCTGGCTTGACGTCATTCTGTGGACTCCAGTGCCAGAGCCCTGGACTCAGCAACTTTCCCTAGGGCCCCCACTCTTTAACAAACACCCACCAAGTGGTTCCTTCTCCCTACCCCTCCCGCGAGCTTGTTCTTTGATGAGGTCAAACATGAGAGCCCCCAACCGTCCTCTGGGCTTGGACAGAAGTACCACGTGCTATGCACACAGAGCGGCCCGGAAGGAATATTTTTCTTCTCCTGCTGTAGCCCCGGGAAATGGGGTCCCCCTAAGCCCTCCCGTTGCTGGGGGACCCTGCCCTGCGTGTAGCCACACTGGCAATTGCTTTGGCTCTTTGCGTTCCTTGGAGCCCGGGATGTCATATTAGATGGCCCCATCCCTTTGGACGCTGCGGGACGGACTACCAGCCCCAAGTACATAACTAGCATCTCTGATGGGCATGTACTTAGGGTGCCCAGTCCTTCCTGCTCCGCTCTATTTTTAGAGCACATACTCTTCTTGTGAGTGGGGAAACTGAGGCACGCAAGGGGCACGTGCCTTGCATGAGGTCACACAGCAAGTCGGGCAAGACAACCCAGAACTCCTGGCTCGAGTCCATTCTAGGCTCAGCACTGGGCCTGGCTGACACCCAGCTGCTCCGAGCGCCGGTCCCTTGCTGCCTCTCCACCGCACAGGCTTGGCGTGGGGCTGATTTTGATCTGTCCGAGGGGAAGTGCTTCATGTTTGTGCTCCAAGAGCCAATGTGAGTCCATTTCCCCTGCCCGCGGCAGCCAGGCACTGGTGGGGCTGTCTGGGAGCTGCTGGAAAATGAATAAAACGACTCCATAATGCACGCTGCAAGGGTCACTGGGAGTCACAGCTGCAGGCCTGGCTGAGCATTTAAAGGGACAACGCTGCCAGGTCGGTATTTCTGAAGAGAGCAAGGAGGTGGGGGGGGGGGGGGAATGGCCCCCGGAGAGGAAGCCAGGCCCCACATACCCAGGCTCAGTGTCCCAAAGGGAAACGTCCCCAGAGAGCAGGCATGCTGACAGGAACCATAACACACTGTATGCTGGGGGGAGCCCTGATGGGGGAATGCAGGAGAACCAACCCCCGAGGGACCTCATCCCCTGAGGAGGGGGCCGGGCTAGCTCGCCCCGACCCTCTGTGGTACCTCGCCTCCCATGGGCTTGTCTTGCCGAGCAGACCCTGTCTTGGGTCAGGTGTCTGGGCCCTGCCGTGCTTTATTCAGCTGCTCAAGATGCTGGAGTGGGGGAATCGTCCGATCCCCAGGCCTGGGTTTGGATCGAGACTCTCAGTGCCACTGAGGCTTGTGAGAAACCGATACAGGCCTGAACCTGGGGGACAGGGTGAGGTGCTGCTCGAACGACACAAAGATGTGGAGATTTAGCCGCCTTGTGATTTTAGCACGGACATGTGGCCATGGAACCACCGTCACGGACCAGGCACCGGCCGACAAGGTGCTCAGACTAAGACCTATCAAGCTGATTCAAGGGGGCGTTCTTAGGCCTTTTCATTGCCGCTGGTTGCAGAAGGTCCAAGACCCATTAAAGTAAGTCTAAATTCCAGATCCGTGGGTCTTTGCATTAGCTAAATAAATAGGGACATCAGCATGCATGTGCGAGCGTATGAAGTATTGGGAGTGTGCGCATAAAACACCAGCCATATGGAAAAGGAGTGAGCAAGACACAGTTAGGCCACGTAATAGGAGTGGCCCAATTCAGAGCTCTCATGTGCCACAAGATGCGAGGCAGGGATAAAAATCCCAACGTTTTTTAAATTAATGAAAACATAAATGGAGTTTAAAATAGTCATAAACACTGGAAAGTGCTTTCATGTACCAGAGAGCGAGCGTGTATGTATCCGTGTGTGTATGCCATTACCTCCCTCTATTGGATGGAATCAGAACTGCTCCCCCATGTGTCCTAGGCCTATACTGCCAGCCCAAGTGGAAGGAGCGAAGAAAGTGAACCTATTGAAATGCTATCCACTCTGGCATGTGGCCAAGGGGCTGTGCTGGTGACCAGCAGAGGACGAGGCTAAATAAGTGGCTTAGAAGAATTCTGTTTGTGAGGAAGCTGGTGGCGGCCACATTCCTGCATGGAAACTTACTGCCCCTGCTTTGAGGAGTGCGGGAAGGAGGAACCACTCCAACCAGTTCTCAAGAAGCGAGGCCGGTGGTGGCCACATTCCAGGTTCAGTCCCGCCCGGCCGAAATACTCCTGTCCGGAGCATGGACTGGCCTGGGGGAGGAGCGCCAGTCCTGTGATGGAGCTTGGGTGGCTTCCACCTGTGTGGGGCAGCTGCAGGCCCGCTCCGGCGACTGAATGTGCCCTGTGCCTGCTGCCGGAAAGGCACCGTGTGCAATCCCCAAGCCAGCCACGGTGCATAGCCTGGGCACTACTCCCCATCCCCCCAAATGTTTGGGGGAGCTCTCGGGTGGCCTTCTGTCTGGGATCTGCATGGGAGGGGAGACTCTCGTTCCCCTCCTCATCCCGCCTGGGATCTGCACAGGATGGAAGTGCTGCAGGAGAGACTGTCAGGCGGAGCTCTCCCCCTTCCCCTCAACCAGCACCCCATGGCTTCCGTCCCAGCCTTTGCACTGGGTTTGCGGGCCCACTCCTTTGTCAGGGGCGGGGGTCCTACTCGTGAGGCTGCAGCCAGGAGGCCTAAGGCCCAGGTGATGTCGGCCCTGCCCCCGCTGGCTATTGGGGTCCAGTGGCTCTGCTGGGAGCCGTGATTTTCGCTTGCAAGCCTGGCCGTTCCTTCCAGTGCTTTGGTGGGCATGAGAGGTGCCGGACTGGCAGCCCTGGGACTTCAGTCTCAGCCTGGGCAGCAGCAGGGCAAACCTCGCCCCGCCCCGGAGCCTGCCCAGACCTGGGCGGCCATCTTGCAATGGGATGGGGGCACTTCTGCTTCTACAGGCCCTTTGGGTCCTGGGTCTCTCGGCTGAGTCTGCGCTAAAGGGGACGAGTGATGCTAAAGGCAGGGGGGGCGGGAGGTGAGGTTAACCCGTCCATATGCTCAAAACGACGCCACGGGCACGAGTAACAGACGAACAGGACACGGCTCCTCCTCAGCTCTGCACAGTCGCTTTTGCCAAGGCCCTTTCAAACCTCCGCCATGCTGGGAGCACCTGGGGCGCCTCCGGTGGGTGGTTCTTCCGAAGCCCACTTGCTCTGACCGCGACCATTCCTGTCTCTTCCCTCTTCCGCCCCGCTCAGGTGCCTTCTGCCAGCCCGCGCAGAACTGCTCCCTACACCTCCTGGTATGGCCTAGTTCGATCTAGGGCAACGGGGCGTCCGACAGCGCTCACCGTTAGCCGCTTCGTCCAGAAACTCAGCCTAACTGTGCCTTGGCATCGGTTCATCCCCTTAGTCCTCACTGTGTCACGTTCAAGCACCCTAAACAATTCCTCTCTTCCGTCACCCCCCCCCCAATTCCTCTCTTCCGTCACGCCCCCCAATTCCCCTTGCCCGTCACGCCCCCCCAATTCCCCTTGCCCGTCAGGCCCCCCCAATTCCCCTCGCCCGTCATGCCCCCCAATTCCTCTCTTCCGTCATGCCCCCCAATTCCTCTCTTCCGTCATGCCCCCCCAATTCCCCTCTTCCGTCATGCCCCCCCAATTCCCCTCGCCCGTCATGCCCCCCCAATTCCCCTCGCCCGTCACGCCCCCCCAATTCCCCTCACCCGTCATGCCCCCCCAATTCCCTTGCCCGTCACGCCCCCCCAATTCCCCTTGCCCGTCACGCCCCCCCAATTCCCCTCGCCCGTCATGCCCCCCCAATTCCTCTTGCCCAGGTACCCGGGCTGCTATTCCAGAGATGTCACCCCTCCGGCATCGCTGCTACTGTGTGTGGGCCTCTCCCTAGACCTATGCAGTCAATTCCCCAACACACAGGTGGCCTGTTGTTCTAATCTGCCCCCCCCCCCCCCCAAATCACAGCTCAGCAGCCCCTGCTTATTCAGGGGAGGTCTTTCCCAGGCTTTAACTGCTCAGGAACAAGGACTTGCTGAGTGACTCACAGGCCAAGAATGCCTGGTACAGCTCACTCCTGCGGGAGGTCCATTCATTCACCTACCCCGGGGGGGAGAAATCAAGTGCAACTGTGAACTCACAGCTAGATGCAGCTGAAGAAGATGAAGTGGGTATTAGCCCACGAAAGCTTATGCTTCAATACTTTAGTTCAGTGGACCCCAACCTTTTCATCGCCGCGGACCGGTCAACGCGGGCGAGTGAATGCTTGCGGCCTGGGGGGGAAATTTAATTTTTCATTCTGTGCGGAGGACCGTGGTATGTCCGCCGAAAACCCACATTTGATCTGCTTTATTACTTTAATTCGCCGCGGCGGACTCTTGTCCGAAAAGGCGCCGGAAGCCGGACCGGAAGGGAACCTCAATGCGGAAGGGAACCGGATGCGGGAACCTACAGGGAACCTGAAGCCGGACCGGAAAGGGAACCGGATGCGGAAGCAAAGGCGGCCAGGGGGGGGAACGCGGCCGCGGCCGGAGGGGAACGCGGCCCGTAGAGGAACGCGGCCGCGGCCCGGTACCAAATGCCCCACGGACCGGTACCGGTCCGCGGACCGGGGGTTGGGGACCACTGCTTTAGTTAGTCTTTAAGGTGCCACAGGACTCTTTGTTACCTCTGCTATTCCAGACTAACACGGCTACCTCTCTGATTCTTATCCCACCTGTCCATGCACAGGGGCACAGTCAGGACGTGCTAAAAAGAGACCTCCAAGCTTGCAGCTAAGGGTGTAACAAAGAGTCCTGTGGCACCTTAAAGACTAACTATAAAGTATAGAAGTATAAGCTTTCGTGGGCTAATACCCACTTCGTCGGATGCAAGCAGTGGAAGTGTCCAGGGGCAGGTATAGATAAGTAGGCAAGAACCAGGTAGGAGGTAACAAGGTTAGTCCAATCAGGCTGAACTAGCTTGTTATGGGGGAATTTCCTGATTAGGCTCCTCTAAGGGTTCTTGGAATTCGGCTGGAGGAGGGGGGTTTCGTGGTTTGGTTTCACTCTCTGTGGGTGTGATCTCGCCCCCTCCCCCCCAGGGCATGGGTGGAGAGCAGGTTTGGCCTCTAGGACTTGTCTTGAGCAATGTGCCCTTTGGGAAGCAAGAGGACAGAGAGGATCAGTGAAGAGGGTCCTGGCGCATACCAGGGAGGGCTCTGGGAGGGCAAAGGGCAGTGAGCCGGGCCGGGATGGGAGCGAGCACATGGGCAAAGCCCAGCCACCACTGCTGCTGAAGAGGGCCAGTGTCCTTGTTTGGGGGGGGGGGGAGACCACCCAAAGACCTTGTTGGCCCCCCTCTATAAACATGGGACCAGTGTTCTTGTTGGCCCCCCTCTATAAACATGGGACCAGTGTTGTTTGTGAGAGTACAATGCAGATCAACTCAAATTCTTTCCAGTAGGGCATGGAGGAACATTCTGGGGGAGGGGAGGAGAGATACCAGGTGGCCTGGGCTGGCAATGCCGTGGGGCTCAGGCCAGCCCCGGGCAGAGGGGCTTGGGGAGGGAGCGCCACCCCCCCCCAACTCACCCTGGTGGGCCTGTCTGGGTTGGGGGAGGGGGGTAGAACCAAAAATTGTAATTTTGGGGGGGCTCAGCTCAAAAAAGGTTTGAAAACTGCAAATCTAACCCCATTGTGTATTCTACCTGTACTTCATGAGGTTGCAGAAAAACTATTTAATAAGTGTTTTAGACAGTTAATTTTGAAATTCCTCAGAGATTGTTTTGTTTGAAATTTTTCACCAAAACCCTTAATTTTTCAATGAAAAAAGTCTAATCAAAATGACTTTTTAAAATTGTAAGGTGGAAATTGTTGTTTTCTTTCATTTTTTGAAAAATAAAAAAATACATATTTTGATTTACAGGTGGGGGAGGGTGTTAATTTCCCCCCTCTCCTCCTCATTTAAAAAAGTTCCTTCTTTTTATTCTGCTGGAAAGGGGGAGAAAATTTTTAAAATGGAAAAAAAGTGATGGGAAAAGATTTCCCCCCCCCATTTGTATTCCTTACTGCCTCTCCCTTTTTTCCTCCCCCCCCCTTTCAAGTGACGGATGGAGGAAGAAGAAATTAAGCAGAGAAAGGAGGAAAATACTCAAAATTTAATATAAAATTTATGTTGACTTTCAAAACCAAAAAATGAAATGAAATGAAACAAACAAACAAAAAATGTAATAGCATTTAGAAAAGGCTGTGGATTTTTTTTTAACAGAATCAAAAATGTTCCTTAAAAATGTTCAATTCTGCTAAAAAGTCAAAAACAAAAATCTGGCACCTCTGAAGATTCAGGGTGGTTTGATTTAGGGGAATAATTATGGGTTGTGTTTGGGGCACTTGCTCAGGTTTGAATCCCTTTGCCTGAAGCAGGGGTCGGCTACCTTTCGGAAGTGGTGTGCTGAGTCTTCATTTATTCACTCTAATGTAAGGTTTTGCGTGCCCGTAATACATTTGACCGTTTTTAGAAGGTCTCTATGTCTATCATACAGAACTAAACTAGTGTTCTATGTAAATAAGGTTTTTAAAACGTTTAAGATGCTTTATTTAAAATGAAATTAAAATGCAGAGCCCCCCACACCGGTGGATGGGGCCTGGGCAGTGTGAGTGCCACTGAAAACCAGCTCGTCTTTGGCACCAGCGCCATAGGTTGTCTACCCCGGAAAGGTTCAGCCATTTTGGATCACGTGTAGCAGCTGCTCTGGATTTCTGATCAGCCCTTTGGAGCAAACATTCATGCCATGGCTTGGCTCTTCACAGCTTGCTGGTGTACTCCTGTGATAGGTATGATGATGGTGCACAGATATCGGCGCTGCACGGCGAGGCCTGAAATCCATGCCTGATTCACTCCTGGGCCGGCAGGGTGACGGAAGCACAACGGAGCAGGCACAGCAAGGCTGTCGATTCGTAGCCTTTCGGGCCAGATCGGCTCACGATGATTATCTAGCCTGACTTCCTCCTGCATCACACAGGCCAGAGGCAGAAGGTGCAATTTAGAGCAGCCTCCAGTATGCTGTACCCTGCGCTGGGGTTAAACTGCCCCAGAATCAAGGTGATACAAAGTGGGCGCAAATCTCCCCCCGCTTCTTGTGCTGGGCCCAAGACGGAGCAGGGGCATTTCCTGAAAGTGTTGTGACCCTCCACCCCCACTGCCTCTCTCAAGCAGGAGCAGGGCTCAGAGCGCTGTAGCTAAGGACCACTGCAGGGCACTGGCACTGCACTGAGTGCCCCGGCTCCTAGTGGTGCCATGGCTGTTTCCCATGAAACAGAATCAGTTCAACACGGTGGAAAGGGGCTCGGCTCTCTAGCGCTCCAGGCACCGAGCCAGGCTGGGGAGCAGAGTCTCGACTGGCATTTCAAGTTGGTCAGGTTCCACCTCCTCCCCGAGCCTGACCCCCTCGGGGGGGCTGCCTAGAGCCCTGCTCCTTTGCTGAGGCTGGGGGGGGGGGTGTTAATCATGGCCCCCTGGGCAGAGCCAGGAGAGGAGGAGGACTGTGCCAATGTTTTGCTAGGGTCTCCCTGCCGCACGTGGTGTTTGGGGCTGGTGCCCCTGGAAGTCCCATTCCCACTCACATTGAAGGGAAATAAACACATTAAATAATAAATAAATAATAAATTTATTATGCTGTAGCATCCGGTGACCCCCCCTGCTCTTGGGGCTTCGCTCTGGGGGATGGGGCCAGGAAGGATCCACTCCCTGTAGGGGGGGGGGGGGGGAACAGTTTCTTCCCCGGGAGGAGGGTGCCTGACTGGCGTGGCAGGTGCTTGATGGAGTGGGGGGGGGGGTGTTCTGAGGGCATCCGCTGGGGGAGCCCCTCTGTCTCCTGCTGGGTCTGTGTGTGAGCAGTGGCCCTGCTGCTGCCATGCAGGTAGGGCTGGCCGGGGTGTGATGTGCAAACTGTGGGTGGGGAGTGGGGCTGGCCATGCCGAGCTGAGCACACAGTTTACCTACCTGCCAGCGGTGAGTGCCCGTTGCTATGGTTAAGGTGGAGTCACTCGTTCCATTATACACCTAGACTTCAGGGGGTTAGGTTTCGTGGGAGATTCCTCAGCACCACTCTTCTGGGCTGGCTCAGGGTTTGGATGAACGCGCAGCGTTCAGATTTGGACTAAAGCAAGAGGAAGGTGCTGTGCAGGCCTAGCCGCTGGTTTGCTCCCTCACTTCCTGGGGGGTTGATCCGCAGCAGATGTGGCTTTTTATCGGCCTTGATGACGGTGCCCGCTTAGCTTGTGGAACTCTCTGCCACTGGAAGGCGCTGAGTTGAGTGGGGGCTCTTCTTCTTCTTATCCTCTTCGCTCCTGATGGAGCATAAGGCACCAACCATTCTTCTCCATTCGCTGAAGATTTGGTTGACGTTTCTGTAGCATTCGTTTTTTGCTGGTGGGTTGCTAGCCCAACGCAAAACCCTCCTCCTTTCACATCTTGGGCTTGGGACCAAGCAATGGCGGAGTTGAGTGGGGGCTCAAAAAGGGTTAAACGTTCATATGGACAGCAAGGACACCCCACCCCCACCCAGTCACATGAGATGGAATTAAAATCATGTAATGAGTCCTGACTGTTCTCGGAGAAAAGGTGCCAGGACTTTCTAGGTCACTGGCCTGATTCTGCCCGGCAATTATGGGTGTGCAGTTTTGTAACATGCTGCATTCACCCACAGTGTCTTTACGGGCCACACCAGTCCAAGCCCTTTCCCCATATTACAATGGGACTTCTGCTAAACTCTGGTATTCAAATGAGCATTCGGAGTTAGCTCTGAAGCAGGGAGAATGAACAGGTCTGGTTCAAATGACAACACACTAACATTCCTCCCAGTCTCCCCTCTGCACAAATGTATCTTTGCCTAGGGCCCCATGACCCATCGAGAACCTTCCCACCCCCACCCCGCTGGTGAGGCAGGACCCACGTTTGGGAAACATTGCTGTTCTCAAGGGACAGTGCTTTAAAACCCGCCTTAAATTGAATCTGGAGCTGCAATCTCCCTCCTGCTAATGAGGTGCAGTGGGACTGCTGGAAGGTGGGAGAGATGGGCTAACGCTTCTGCTTAGCTGCGTGGAAGTTTGGACCCAAGAGGCTGCTCTAAGGGGGACGTTCGGGTGACGTCCCAGCAGCGGCCTTTCTCCTGGAAACAGAATGAAGGAATGAACAGCAAAAGCCCCTGTCTTCGGATAGTGTGAAAAGTTATACCACAAAAACCACACATGCAACAACCCCAAATTCCCAAAGAAGACACTCCATTGCACAGAGGTCTCTCACTGGGGAGGGGATGAGGGAGCACACGGGACAGATGGTAGTCATCTGACTGGATTAGACACCTAACGTCCATGGATTTCAGGTAAGCACCGAGAGAGAACAGAGTATGTTATTAGAGACACTTTCTAGTCAGCCACCTCTCCAACCCCTTCTCTTCACCCTCTCTCTGTCTCGCTCCGTCTCTCTCTCACTCTCTCTCTTTCTCCAACTTGAATTCAATGAGTCTTTTTTTCTTTCTTTTTTTTTGGCAAGACACGCTTGAAT
Source organism: Sternotherus odoratus (assembly GCA_032164245.1). Classification (NCBI taxonomy): domain Eukaryota; kingdom Metazoa; phylum Chordata; order Testudines; family Kinosternidae; genus Sternotherus; species Sternotherus odoratus. The sequence continues at coordinate 4,734,722 of JAVMKO010000009.1, forward strand.
GGAAATCGTAAATGTGTAGGAAAGAAAAGAAACCCAGATCTTCTGTGTAGAGGTCGGTAACATCTACACTCCTAGGTGCTGGATCTGAGGTGATGCTGGGTCCCCTGGCTTGAGGTGGTTTCCATTGCATATGGGGTTTACAGTTTGGTTCAATGGGGCTCTCAACACCCCCACTATACACACTGTTGCAGCACCATTGTTCTCAGGGTTGTCTAGTCTTACAGCTCTTCGGTAGCACTTATAGCTGTTGTCTATGCTGAGTGACGGGAGAGCTTCTCTGGCGGTACTCCACCTCCCTGAGAGGCAGTAGCTATGTCCATGGGAGAAGCCTTCCCATTGCCATAGCACTGGTTACATGGGGGTTAAGTGTGGATTTTCCACACCCTGAGTGACATTGTTATACCTACATACGTCTCTAGGGTAGGTCAAGACTCAGACGCTCACCTGTATGCGCACAGAGTTACGGACAAATTACCTTTACCTGACCACATCTGGTGTTTAATAGTTCCTTAGGGGCTTGGTTTGTTAGACTATTAGGTATGAACTTGGAACTGAAACTTAGTTTCTTGGTCACATATTTGCTTATTGCATGAATTGCACAGTAAAATGTTGCAAACCTTGGATTTTAGTTCAGCTCTGAGGCATTGTTTCCTGGTGTGTGGTTAGAGAGAGATAAGAGAGATTCAATAATCAAACACAGGGAGAAAATGTACATAATAGCTATGGTCACGCTGGGGTAAAGTGTGTCTTGCAGTTGGTTTCACTTCACTAGGCGATGGCAACAGTGGAAACACTAGCGTAGATAAGGTAACTGTATAGGTGAGATTCAGACCTATTCAGTGGTTGATGCCCACTCTGGGAGGAAAATACAATAGATCTTTTCCCTGACAGATACTAACCGAAGAACAATATTGGATCAGACCATGGTCCATCTAGGCCAGTATTTGGTCTCTGACAGTGACCCATACAAAAGCATCAGGGGGAGTGTACAGAACAGGGCAGCTTTGGACTGATCCATCCTTGTCTTCCACTCCTGGCTTCAGAGTTGCCCGAAGCATGGGGTTCCATCCTGGACCATCTTGGCTAATAGCCATTGATGGATCTGTCCTCCATGAACTCCCAGTAATGCTCTCAATCATCACTGTGTCCCATGGCAATGAGTTCCACAGGTTAGTTGTGCATTGTCTGAAAAAGCACTTTGTCCTGTTTGAATTCAGTCTAATGGCATCAGGTGACCCCAAGGTTTTGTATTGTGTGAAAGGGTAAAAAACACTTCACTATTCACTATTTTCACACCATTCCTGCTTTTACAGACTTCTATCATGTCCTGTTGTCCCCCCCCCCCCCCAACCCCGTCGTCTCTTTTCTAAGCTGAAGGGGCCCAGTGTTCTTAAACTTTCCTCATATGGAAGCTGTTCCAGACTCCTACTCAATTGTATTGCCTTTTTCTGTACCTTTTCTAGTTCTATTATATCTTTTTTCGAGATGGGATGACCAGAACTTCACACAGTGTGCAAGGTGCTGGGTGTACCATGGATTTATATCGTGTGTTATGATATTTCTGGTCTTATTTTCTATCCCTTTCCTAGCAGTTTCTAACATTTAGCTTTTTTGACCACAGCTGTGCATTGAGCAGAAATTTTCAGAGACCTTTCCATGGTGACTCCAAAAATCTCTTTAGGGGTGGTAATAGCTAATTTAGAACCCATCAGTGTATATGTCTAGCTGAGATTCCCCTCCCCCCCCATGTTCATTACTTTGCATTTATCAACATTGAATTTCATCTGCCATTTTGTTGCCCAGTCACCCAGTTTTGTGAGGATTTGCTGTAACTCAAGACAGGCTATTGCTACAAAATTTGGATCCAGATCACAGCTGAGATTTCAGACATCCCCCCAAATTCACATGTGTTTGGCAGTAGGATTTTGGCTAGGGCCGTTGGATTGGTACCTGTATTTAAGTACACCTCTCTGGTATATGGGGGGAAGTTCTTTAAGATGCCACCACATGAGACCGAGTTTCCGATGATGAAAATATATGGTTGGCGTGACAGCATGTGAGTCATTCCCATGCTGAATCTATTTCTGATACAGTCGCCGTGTCAGAAACCTGGACGCATGGGGAAGATTTTGTTTGTGCATAATACATTTCAGCATCCCTGGACAATTCCCCCGTCACTCAGGCCCTGAAGCCGGGCGCTATCATTGACTCTGACCTCTCCCTAGGTCTTCACACCCAGGTGATGTCGAAAACTGGCCATTGCTTTCTGCACGAAGTCTCAAAGGGCTAGTCCACACTAGAATGTTCTGTTCTCCAGGGAAGTCACTCCGGAGTCACTCCAGAGATGTAGTTAAGCCCACCTAAGCCCCAGTGTAGACAGCACGAGGTTGCTGGGAGGATTATTCAGGGGGTTGTGCTGATGGGAGCCTCTCCAAGGAAGTGTTCTGCGTGGGGACCCAGCGGTAAGTCTCCCGGCACCCACTGGGTGATCACGGGCCCCGGCGGTCAGTCTCCCGGCACCCAGGGCGTGATCACGGGCCCCTGCGGTCAGTCTCCCGGCACCCAGTAGGCACCAGGGCCTGGTGCGGGGCGCTGGATCCCAGGGACAGAGCGATAGCTGTCAATGACTCCGGGCCCCTTGCCCTTTGACATGGCCCTGCCCAGGCCTTCGCTGGATCAAGGGGCAGAGCTCCTGGGCCCCGGGGCAGCAGTCGGGCCGGCCCAGCAGCTGAAGAGTTAAACTACCTGCCGCCCAGGCTCCACCTCAGTGCTGTGCGGGGAGGAAGGAGCCAGGCTGGGAGCTGCGGAGCAGGCGGCCAGTGAGCACAGAGGGCTCTGTGTGCAGGCGGGGAGGAGGGCGAAGCCGAGCCGCAGCGGAGCCCCAGGACCGGGAAGGCAGGAGGGAGGCAGGGAGGGACCCCAGCCGGCTCCAGCAGCCCCGCTCAGCCTCCGCGCCCAGCATGTTGCAGTGGTGAGTGCGCCTGGACGTTCCGCGGGTTTCCCGCGGGTTTCCCGCGGGGCAGGGCGGGGGGGCACATGGGGGGCAGATCAGCGCCCCCCGCTTTTCTCTCGAGAATCTGCTGCTCCGCGGGGCCGATCCGGGCGCTGCCGCGGACCCGCCCGGGGGTATCGCGTTTGGAGCGGCGCGTTCCGCCCGGGGCGAGCCGCGGGTCCCGAGTTCGGGGCGCCCCTGGGAGGGGTTCTGCCCCCCACCCCGCCGCCCCCGTGAACGGCTGTAAAGGGGGCTGGGTTAAAGCCGGGGGGGGGGTCCCCGCCGGTCCGATTGCCCCGGGGCTCGCTGGCTTCTCCATCCCCGGCGCAGCCCGGCTCCGTTAGCAAAGCGCCCCGCGGACTCCGCGGGTGCGGCTCCCTCTTCGGGACCAAAACTTGGGTCGGGTTTTTTTTTTGGGGGGGGGGGTCGGGTATTTTGCACCGTCGGTGCCCAGTGTCCCTCCCCCTCCTGTATCTTCGGGGGGCAGAATCCAAACCCATTCCCCCCCCCCACCCGCGGCTTCCAGAGGCGCCTCAGCAACCAGCGCTCAAGCGAGCTGTTCCCTCGGGGGGGGGGGGGTGATCTCCCCCCTCCCCCCCGATCAGCGCAGAGCTCGGGAGATGAGATTTTTTTTTTCTCCTGGGTTGCAAACTGTCCCGGCGTTCACGTGCAACCAGCTCAGCCCCCCCGGGGCCCGGCTCCTCCGTGCACGGCCCTGCGCCCCTTAGAGGAGCGGGGGATCAGCGCTGCCCATTCACTGCTTCCTCCAGCCCCGCCGCCCGGGAGATGCCAGGGCAGGGGCCCCGCTAGGACTTGGGTTTCGTGACATTCTTCAAGCGTAAAATCTCCCCCCTTCATTGAATCCTAAGCCAGGGACGTGTCGGCAGAGACCCCGCGTTCCCGGCCGGCCATGGCCTGAGTCCCTGCGGGAGGAGAGGGGTGAAATACTCACCGGCTGGGCCGGGGGGACTCGAACCCCTGCTCTGGAACCCCGCGGTTCTAGAGCTGATCCCAGCAGTCCCCACTCGTGATTGGCTGTGAGATTCCCACTCGTGATTGGCTGGGCCCTGTCTATCTCCCTTTGGATTTAGGATGGACTGGGGGGGGGGGGGCTTCCATCCCACACAGGGCTAGCATCGGGCAAGGGAACTGTTTATTCTTAATTAGATCAGACTGATAAAGGCTCGGACTAGATTCATGATCCACCCGAGGGTGTGTCCTACAAGCTGGGGGAGATGGAAGAAGAGGCAAGGGAGAGCAGAGTTGGCCAACTTAAAGCCCCCCTCCCTGGGGAAGAATGTGATTGCAGGTGGGTTTCCTACTGGTGTGGCGCCATTGACTTCAGTGAAGCTTCTCCTGAATTACAGGGGGGTGAGTGAGGTCAGAATCGGGCCTCAGGTAGCAGCTTTTCCTGCTCTCCCCCTTCCTGGGCAGGTGAGTTTCACCTGCAGAAAAACAACCAGGAGTCCAGTGGCACCTTAAAGACTAAGGGATTCATTTGGGCATAAGTGTCTGTGGATAAAAAGCTTTTGTGGCTACTTTTCAATCTGTTATTGAGTGTCCAGGAAGACTGAAGTTTTCTACTGGTTTTTGTATGTTACCATTCCTGATGTCTGATTTGCAGGGTTACCATATTTGAACTTTCAAAAAAGAGGACATTCCTTGGGGGGGGGGGGTAGCCCTGCCCCCTATTCACTCCCTCCCAATTCCCGCCCCCTGACTTCCCCCCACAGAACCCCCAACCCATCCAACCCCCCTGCACTCCTTCTCCCTGATTACCCCTTCCCGGGACCTCTGCCCCTAACTGCCCCCCCCTGAGACCCTCTATCTAAGCCTCCCTTCTTGTCCCCGACTGCCCCCCCCACCCTAACTGCTCCCCTAGGACCCCGTCCCCTACCTGTCCCCTGACTGCCCCAACCCCTATCCACACCCCTGCCTCCTGACAGACCCCCAGGACTCCCATGCCTTTCCAACCACTCCCTGTCCCCTGACACCCTCTCCAGAGACCCCCTGCCCCTTCAACCCCCCAAGCCCCATACCGTGCTGCTCAGAACAACGTGTCTGGCTCTGTGGGGAACCAGACACGCCACCACGCTCCCCTGTAGAGCTGGCGCGGTGCCCTGGGCTGTAGGGGAGAAGGTGGGGGAGGGGAGGAGCTCTACAGCTGCCGGAGGCCCAATGCGAGCCCGGCCCCGGATGGTGATCTGAGGCTGTAGGGGAGGGAGGGAGTAGGGGAGGGGCTCTGGCTGCCTGAGCGGCTCAATCCGGCCCGGCTGCCCTGTCAGCCACGCCGCTCTGCATGGGGAGGGAAATCCCGGACCTTTTTAGAGTTTTACAAATTGCCCCCTGGACGCTATTTATAGCCCAAAAAGCTGGGCATGTCTGGGAGAATCCAGATGTATGGCAACCAATCCCTGTAACAAACCCCATTGCCTCCTCTACCCCCATATCTACTCTATGACACCATCGGAGGACCCAGCCACATCAGCCACACCCCGAGGGGCTCATTCCCTTGCACATCTACTAATGTGACCTATGCCATCATGTGCCAGCAATGCCCCTCTGCCATGTACATTGGCCAAACTGGACAGCCTCTACGCAAAAGGATAAATGGACACAAATCAGACAGTAGGAATGGTAACATGCAGAAGCCAGGAGGAGAACACTTCAATCTTCCTGGACACTCAGTAACAGATTTAAAAGTAGCCATCCTTCAACAAAAAAACTTCAAAAACAGACTTCCGAGAGCAACTGCAGAACTACACTTCATTTGCAAACACCACCATCAATTTGGGCTTGAATAGGGACTGGGAGTGGCTGGCTTATTACAAAAACAAATTTCCCTCCGTTGGTATCAACACCTCCGCATCAATTATTGGGAATGGACCACATCCACCCTGACTAAATTGGTCTTCAAAACTGATTCTCCACTTATAAGGTAACTTCCTTCTTCATGTGCCAATATATATTTATTCCTGTCTCTGTAATTTTCACTCCATGCGTCTGAAGAAGTGGGGTTTTTACCCATGGAAGCTCATGCCCAAATGAATCTGTTAGTCTCCAAGGTGCCACCAGACGCCTCGTTGTTTTTGTGGCTACAGACTAGCGAGGCGACCACTCTGAAACTTGTCAGCTGTGCAGATTCTCTTAGTCTGTGGGACAGATTCCAGAAGGACGTATAAGAGGGGTATAAGTTACCGTATTTTTCGCCCTATAAGACGCACTTTTTCTTCCCCAAAATGGGGGGGGGGAAAAGTTGGTGCGTCTTATAGGGCGAATGTGCGCCCCGGTTCCCCTCTCCCCGCCGGGGGCGGGCTGCCGGGAGCGTCCCGGTTCCCCCCTCCCCGCCGCGGGCGGGCGGGCTCCCGGCAGCCCGCCCGCGGCGGGGAGGGGGGAACCGGGACGCTCCCGGCAGCCCGAGGCGGGGAGGGAGGAACCGGGACGCTCCCGGCAGCCCGCCTGCGGCGGGGAGGGGGGGAACCGGGATGCTCCCGGCAGCCCGCCCGCGCGGCGGGGACGGGAGAGCGGCGCGCTCCCAGCAGCCCGCCGCGCGGCGGGGACGGGAGAGCGGCGCGAAAAAAGCGGCGCTTTTTGTGTGGTGGCGGGTTTTTTTTTTTTTCCCCCCGGCTTTTTTATTTAAAAACTCGGGGGCGTCTTATACGCCGGAGCGTCCTATAGGACGAAAAATACGGTACATAGGAGTGAGTGGGGGAGATTTTAAGGGAGTACACTTCAGTTTAATTTGTGGCCAGTAAAAGTTAACACAGAGAGTCTCTAGTTAGGCATTACTCAGTAGCCTCCCTCTGGGACCATTATTTCCTTGTACTGTACATGCACCTCTCTCCCCCCTCCCCCTTAAAAGCAGATGGTAGAAAATTCAGGGTGATCTCTGCAGGGAAAGGGCTGTGGCATGAGTCTGGAGCCCCTAGTTGGGGAATCTTCAAAGCCAAGGTTTGCTTCAGGCCTGGCTCCAATTGCTAGTGATGATTTCTACCCTGTGGTGGAAGGAGCTCCCAGTCTAGGGGCCTCATGCTGCACTCCCTGCTCATTGTGAGTTTTTCCTGGATCCTTGGTCTGGACAGACTGATACATATGCACTCAGTGCAGAAGACTCAGCTGGTGTGAACTGTCATAGCATATCAGGGTTGGAAGGGACCTCAGGAGATCCTCTAGTCCAACCCCCTGCTCAAAGCAGGACCAATCCCCAACTAAATCATCCCACAGATTTTTGCCCCATATCCCTAACTGGCCCCCTCAGGATTGAACTCACAACCCTGGGTTTATCAGGCCAATGCTCAGACCACTGAGCTATCCCTCTCCCCCTGCCTGCTCAGGATCGGCCCCCAGTCAGTCTGTTTTGCCCCTCACCTAGGAAAGTTTCACACTTGTAACTCCTTTGGCTCTAACAAGGAGGAGTCCCTGTGTCACCTTAGAGATTAACACATTTATTTGGGCATAAGCGTTCATGGACTATGACCCATATCATCAGATGCAGTAGGCCGGTATAAATATACAGCACATTAAAGGTGACAGTTCCCTTACTAAGTTGGGGGGTCAGTGCTAACGAGGCCCATTCAATCAAGGTGGATGTGGCCCATTTCCAACAGTTGACAAGAAGACGTGAGTATCAACAGAGGGAAAATGACTTTTAGTAATGACCCAGCCACTCCCAGTCTTTATTCAGAGCTCGATAAATATTCAAATACCCTCACAGTTCATACAGTCTCAGGTAAATGTATACATATAAAATATCACATACCATCTCTATCCACCTTCCCTTAACTGAGGGGTGGGCAAACTATGGCCCGTGGGCCACATCCAGCCCACGGAACCCTCCTGCCTGGCCCCTGAGCTCCTGGCCGAGGAGGCTCCCCTGGCCACCCCAGCTATCCCCTCTCCCCCGCAGCCACGCCGCCAGGCGGGCAGCATTCTGGGGGGGGCAGGGCTGCACGCTCCTATGGGGCAGCCCAGCAGCGTGTCTAGCTCCATCTAGGCCAGTGGTCGCCAACCTTTCGGACCTCAGGGACCACTAAACTCACAATTTTGAATCCCGTGGACCACTAACATGGACCCTACTCCTTCCTTCGGGGGCTGCCGTGCGGGGTCTCTCGCTGCCACAGGGGCACACTTAGGGTTACCAGATCGGAAGAGTGAAATATCAGGACACATTGGGCGACAAGAGGGGAGGGGGGGGGGAAGAGGGGGCCGACATGAGCAGGGGGCGGGGCATGAGCAGGGGGAGGGTTATGCGGGGGCATGACAGGCACAGGTGCAAAGCCCTGACTGGATCCATGAGAGGGGGCACACAGCCCTAGGAAGCTGTAAGGGGTTGTAGAAACCACAGGGCCAGGGGCAGAGGGCTCCGGCTCTAGCCCCCAGCCGAAGCCGCAGGACGGGGTGCAAGATCCTGGTTGCAGTCAGACCCAGTTGCAGGGCAATAATATGTTAAAAGGTTTTTAAAAATTGCTCGTCAATGTTTTTAAGAGTCAGAATTAGGATGCTGGGCTAAAGAGAAACATATGGTCCAGTCTGCATTTGTGCCTTTGATTCAAAGCTCTGGTAGGTACCTGAGTTTGGATTTCAGGTGGATCCCATATCGTTTCTATATGTTTCTCTCTCCTCCTCCTCCCGCCCCACAAATCTAGCTCGACCTCCTGTCTGGACTGGGCCATCCAGTTCTGAGGCTGTCCCTTCCTGGCCGGGAGTGAGGCACTACTTTCCCCATCCCCTACCCACTGAAGGGGTCTGAGGAATAGAAAAGACCCTAGTTTGGAGCGAGCGAAGACGAGTCTCATGCTTTTGCATGTTAGGTACCAAGGCAGAGGCATTTTTGTGGACTCCAGCTAAGAACAGCACTCACCTCCTTGGGAATATTCAAATCCCTGCTCCTCCTAAGTGATCACTGCCTAGGCATTGGAGTTGTCCTGATCCCTGGAAGGGGAGGCACAGACAGATCAGACTGTCTTTGAAGTGAGGAGCCTGCTGTAAATAGCTGCGGGATTGACTGCACAGAAACCACTATTTGAATTCAAGAGGACACGTACATTTTTATCTAGTGTAAACAGCTGGGGGGGTGGGGCCGATGTGGACTGGGAAGGGGGAGGGAGCTCTCTGCCCCTGCCCCCTTCTGCTGGCGGTTGCCTGCATGTAAGCACCCTCCCTTCCCCTCCCCCTCCGCCCAAGCAGCATTCGCGGCGGGAGGCAGAGAGCTGTCCTGCAGCTGACTCTGCCCAAGGGTGGGGGGCAGTGGGTGTGGGGCTGATGGGGAGCCGGATACGGAGCTGGGGTGGGGGGGCAGCTGGGAGCTCTCTGCCCCTACCCGCCCTCTGCCAGCACCGGCTGCAAGCAGCCCTCCTCCCCCCCCCCCCCCCGGGGCAGTGGGGCGTGCCGCAGGCTCCTGCCGGCAGGAGGGTGCTGCGGCCGCCCAGGAAGGAGCAGTAAGTCAAGCACACACACACACCCTGCCCCACAGGGGCACACTCGCGCCGCGCCGCAGCACCCCGCTCCCGGCAGGCGGGGGGGCTCCCACCGCTTGCCTCCCGCCCCGCTCTGCCCCCCCCACCCCAAAATTTCCCCACGGACCACCCAAATTTTCTTGCGGACCATCAGTGGTCCGTGGACCACTGGTTGACGACCGCTGATCTAGGCTGTTGCTTTAAGCAGCATGGTAAGGGGGTGGGAAGCTGGGAGGTTGAATAAGGGGTAGGGAGTCCCGGCGGGCAGTCGGGGACAGGGAGCAGGGGGCGGTTGGATGGGGCAGAGGTCTGGGGGGGGGTGGTGTTCAGGGGATGGGGATGGGGGAGTTGGATAGGCGTGGGAGTCCCGGGGGGGTCTGTCAGGGGATGGGGGGGTATAGATAGGGGTCAGAGGATAGGGAGCGGGGGGAGGTTGAGTGGGGGAGTATAGATAGGGGTCAGAGGATAGGGAGCGGGGGGGGAGGTTGAGTAGGGGGTGGGGTCCTGGGGAGGCAGTTAGGAGGGGGGGATCTCGGGAGGGGGCGGTCAGGGGACAAGGATTAGGGGGTTTGGATGGGTCAGGCATTTTTGAGGGGGGCAGTCAGGGGGTGGGAAGTGGGAGGGGTCAGATAGGGGGTTGGGACCAAGCTGTTTGAGGAGGCACAGCCTTCCCTACCCGGCTGGCTATACAATTTTGCAACCCCGATGTGGCCCTCGGGCCAAAACGTTTGCCCACCCCTGTCTTAACTGTTTGTTTCCATACTCTTAGCTGTAACCAGAGCTACTGCATGGGTGGGCTCTACATTATTAATAGATAGAAAGAATTTATAGATTCTTATAAATGACCAGCTTTGCAGTTTTCAGAGAGTCATAGACTATCAGGGATGGAAGGGTCCTCAGGAGGTATCTAATCCAACCCCCCTACTCAAAGCAGGACCAATCCCCAACTAAATCATTAGTTAAAAAAGAGTTTGATTGTAAATCTTCCAGTTTTGCACACAGTTAAGTGCCATTTAATTTAAAAAAAAAACATAAAGAACTATTTACAAAATCTGGCATTATTGTTTGATATAGTGACCGGTCCCTTATAAAATCTGTCTGGCCTGACAGGCAGTTCATAAAGTTTACGGAGGGTAGGAGGAAGCGTAAGAAAATTGGGAACTCTGCAGCTCATACCTAACTTGCAGAGGAAGATGGAGCATCATAAAATTTCTGTTAGGCAAAGAGAGTCCAAGGACATTATAGAAAGCATGATCTCTGCACTGAGCTATGGGAATTCAGAGGCCTTATCGAGCTCCCTGCACTAACCCTATATAATTTATAAAAACAAAGAAATTCTCACAGCAAAAATGTTAACGTTCAAGTTATTCCCATGGAGTGTCCCAGCTACTGATCACATGGTGATATTGGATATTTTACTTTAAGCCCAGTTCCTGGAGACAAGCGATGACACATGAATCGCAGCTTTCATTTTAAAAGTACATTTCTAGCCCATGGCTGTGGAGAAAACTGGGACCTAAGTGATCCCTAGAGGCTCAAACCGGAAGGCCAAGAAAAGGTACCGAAATTGGATTATTTTTAAAAAAGATCATGATATTTCAGCCAATCTTGTGATTTGGAGAGGCCTGAGGTGTGATTTTTGCAGTGGTGTTGTAGCCATGTTGGTCTCAGGATATCAGGGCTTGGTTACACTTACAGCTTTATAGCGGTTTTGGGTATACAGCTATAGGGATAGCACTATAGCGTGTCCATACTGAGACCCGCCAGCGGTATAGCATGGCCACATATGCGGCACTTGCAGCGGCAAGGGAGTGGTGCATTATGGGCAGCTATCCCAGCATTCAGCTGGGTGCAACATGCTTCTCAAACGAGAGGGGCGAGGGGGAACCTGTTGTGTGTATGCAGAGGGAGAGAGCGAGTGTTTTTTGTCCTTCGGAAGCAAGTTTCCTTTGAAATACAGAGTCTGCTAGTCTTCTCTGTCACACAGGCTCCCTCTGTAAACATTTATCTGCCGAGTTAAGAGAGAAACTCTGAAAACCCTGCAGCCGAGTTCAAAACAAAGGGAAGAGACCTCAATTGCCTTAAATGCCTCGGGGCATCTCCAGCTTGAAGTGTTAATATCCATTCACACTGGAGATAATACAGAGCAGTCAATAGGCAATAGCTGTTAATCCTCGGGGAGGGGAGGATTATCAAGACCGGAATAACTGTGGGTTTATAGCGCTCTACGTGCCTTGCCAGTGTGGACGGGTAGGGAATTATAGCGCTTCTGGAGGCTTTGTAGCGCTATAAAGTGCCAGTGTAACCAAGCCCTCAGAGAGAGAAGCTGGGAGAAGTAAGATCTTTTATTGGCCCTACTTCTGTTGGCGAGAGAGACAAGCTTTCGAGCCACACAGAGGCTATCTACACACACTGCAGCTTACGTCAGTACACGTTATGTCACTCAGGGTGTGAATAAGCCAGGAGTGAGATAAGTTCCACTGACTTAAGCGCCAGTGTGGACCATGCTATGTCCGGCCAACAGAGCTATTGCCACACCGATTGGGAGTATTTTTATTTTTGATCATTTTCCTGTGTGAGTAGTGTGACCAGACAGCAAGGCTGAAAAATTGGGACGGGGGTGGGGGGCAATAGGTTTCTATATAAGAAAAAGCCTCAAATAGCAGGACTGTCCCTATAAAATTGGGCCATCTGGTCACCCTATGTGTGAATTGATTTGAGAGCATAGTGAATTTCCTGGTTTTACTCACGTCCGTGTTACTGGAGCATTGAGTGTGCTGGATGAGGTACATGTTGTGATAGGCACGCGAAGGACCCATGGATCTTGACAGCTGTGTTGGGGGGGAGGGTGTTCGTCATTGCAGCACTAGAGGTATGGCTGCAGGCTTTGCGTCTGGTATTCTGGCAGGGCCTGGTGGCACTTGGAGTTAGTGTGTCCTGGTCTATCGGGAACTAGCAGCAGCTACTGAGCTTGGGGGGCGGGGGGGGGGGGGGGGTTTGCGAAGGCCAGAATTTGGAGTTCAGGGCCCCGTCAAGCATGGGGTGTATTGTTTGATGATACCCGGGATGGATTTCAGGGTGTGTGTGGCAGATCTTGCCATCTTTGAACACTTTGAGGGTAGCGAGACTGAATTTCCCTCAACCAGCCACTAATTACATACAAAATAGGCCCTACCCAGGAACAGACCCCTCCTTTGACTGATTACGTTGAAATTTTCCAGAAGATTTTCCCCGTACCCTGAAATAATCGTGAAAATGCTTTTCCTGCGCTTTATACGGGACACGGATCAGACACTGCTGTGGTTAGTACCTTAGAAATCCCATAGGTACAGCTTATGAGATAGCTTGCTTGTGATCCTAACGCTGGAGCTACTAGCAAGTAGGCTTTATAGTCAAAGCATTTCCTTATTGCTGCCATTTTTTCCCCTTCCGCTCTAGGGAAATGCCCTCACTGTGAATCCAAACGCGACCCTGCCCCCAAATCCCTTGTTAAAATCAAAGAGCGCAGTGGAACCTCGGAGAACTATTCTCCCAAACCACAGCCCACTTCTGTTTGAGTTAATGAAGCCCCCTTGTTCCAGGGTTAAAGCGTAGCCGGACACCTCAGCTTTCCCTAGGCTGCCACCAGCCACCAGACGGCAAACTACTCATTGGGGGTTGGACTAGATGACCTCCAGAGGTCCCTTCCAGCCCTGATAGTCTAGGATTCCACGATTGGCTGAGTTTGCGAAGGCCACACGTTCCGCTGGGGGACTCTTCTCTGTTTGGAACACAATCAGTGCACCGGATCCATTCTAACATGTCAGGGAATGTTCTAGGCATCCCTATTGTGTGTGTGTGTGTAGTGGTGGTGGTGGGGGGGGATCAGAAAATATGAAAGGGGAAAAATGTGACACGTGAGTCCTCTGCCATCTGATTAGCACAGCCATAGAGAGGTGGGGGAATAGGGGTGGGGGGAATGGAGGCACAAAGAACCCTGCTGTGGAGAGGAGAATGAGGGATCTTGGCATGGGGGGAGGAGGAATGGAAGACACACAAAAGCACATGTGTGTGTGTATGTGGATTTTGGAGGATGCTGGTATAGGGGAGGTTGGAATGGGAGGCACACAGGGGAGGGGGGAGTTGTCCCTGGCAAAGAGGAGGAGGGGAAGGGTGGCACAGAGGCAGCTTGTGGGGCGAAGGATGTAAGGAGCCCCCTGGTCTGTGCAGTGAAGTTGGCCAACCCGCTAGTAACCGTTTCACTAGGACAGGAGATAAAATGTGCCTCCAGGAGTAATCCCAGGGGGAATATTCTACCCATTAGATCCGCAGCGCTTGTCACATAGCTGGTAGCTTCCCTCATTTCTGAATGTGTCTAGCGGTGAGTGAATAGGAGACGGACGGGCAGGTTGTGTGGATTTATTGGCGACTCTCCGCTTCCAACAGTTGTTATGTCAGGGAAGGAGTTTAACATGCCGTGTTTTGAGAGTGCAAAAGCTGAAGACTGAGAAAAATCTGTCCCAAAAGTTTGAAAACAAATGTTTGGTGAGAGTCATTCAAATAATGACATAGGACGTCTTGAATGTGAAAGGAAATCATATGTACCTAGCCCTGGGCAGAAAACCCATATTTTTCCCATGAAAAGTTGTGGCTCACGTTTTTAGGTTGAAAAGTTCCACTTCTTTCCCCTAAGGGAGTTCAGAACTGTTTCAAAATGGAAATGTTTGTTCAAATTGACCTTTTAAAATGAAATGACATTTTTCATTTCTTTTCAACTTAAAATAGAGGGGTGAGGCCAAAATAGGGAGGTGAGGGTGGGATTAGTTCTTTTTTCCCCCTTCCGTTTAAAAAAGACCTAAACAACATTTTAAGTGGAAATGGTATTTGATCTTTCAAACTGACATTTGGACGTAAAAAATTGTTCTGATTTGCTTTTCCCCCTTCCCAAACAAAAAATGTGAAGCAAAATTGCATTTTAAGGCATGTAGAAATGAACATTGATTTTTATGTTTATGGTGGAAAAATAGAAAATTTCCACTGGAATTGACATTACAAAAACATTCAGTTTTTCAGCAAGACAAATTTCTGCCTTCTCTGTTTTAATAATTCTTGTTTTGTGTCTGATATTTATATGTTGAGAATTTATAAACTGGATAAAACTTCTTAAATTAATAGACAAAAAACTTCCATTGACTTGCACGTACCCTGGAGTGGGGTTCCCTCCCCCTCCCGCACTTAACCTGTTCTAGATACATTCATGAAGGATACGTCCATCAATGGCTATTAGCCAGGATGGGCAGGGACGGTGTCCCTAGCCTCTGTTTATCAGAACCTGAGAATGGGCAATGGGATGGGTCACTGGATGATTCCCTGTTCTGTTCATTCCCTCTGATGCACCTGGCACTGGACACTGTCAGAAGACAGGATACTGGGCTAGATGGACTATTGGCCTCACCCAATAGGGACGTTCTTATGTTCTCTCTGTCGTGCTCAGGTTCCTTCTCTTATGTAATAATCATTGTCTGGCCTTTGCATTGCAGGGTCTCTCTGATTGTAAGAATAAAAGTTTCTCGCACAGAGTGGGCTGACCGCTGAGATCCTGCCCAAGCTGAGAGCATGTTTGCCTTAACCGTACATCTTGTCTCTTTAGGAAGAAGACAATCTACAGAAGTGTCTGCCTGTCCTTTGTGCTGGTGATCACGGTGACGGTGCTGCAGAGGGGGATGACTCCCAGCCATTTCATGCAGGGCCAGCAGCAGAAAGAAGTGCACCAAGAGCCCGTAAAAGCGCAGAAGAGAGATGGTACCTTCTCAAAGACCAGCCACTTCTGGAAGAGCCAGAAGGAGAAGGTCCACCTGGAGGTGGAGGGAGTCACTGAGAACCAGGTGAAATCCTGGGACGTCACCACTCTCAATTGCACAGCCAACCAGAACATCAGCAAGAAGGACTGGTTCAAGGGGCTGGAGCCCAACTTTCGGCAGTTCTTGCTATACCGGCATTGTAGGTACTTCCCAATGCTGATCAACCACGCAGAGAAGTGCAGAGGTGATATTTACCTTCTGATCGTGGTCAAGTCAATCATCACGCAGCACGACCGGCGGGAGGCCATCCGAAGGACCTGGGGCCAGGAGAAGGAGGTGAATGGGAAAAAGATCAAGACCCTCTTTCTGCTGGGCACAGCCTCCAAAGAAGAAGAGAGGGCCAACTACCAGAAGCTGCTGGATTATGAGAACCACATCTATGGAGATATCCTACAATGGGATTTCCTGGACAGTTTCTTCAACCTCACTCTCAAGGAGGTCCATTTCTTAAAGTGGCTCAACATCTACTGCGACAGCGTTCGCTACATCTTCAAGGGGGACGACGATGTCTTCGTCAGCCCCAGCAACCTCCTGGAGTTCCTGGACAATAAGAAGGAAGGTGACCTCTTTGTGGGAGACGTCCTGTACAAGGCCAGGCCGATCCGGAGGAAAGAGAACAAGTACTACATCCCCAGTGCCCTCTATAACAAGAACAGCTATCCACCCTATGCGGGTGGTGGAGGTTTCCTCATGGACGGGCCCCTGGCCATAAAGCTCCACAAGGCCTCCGAGATGTTGGAGCTGTACCCCATCGATGACGTCTTCCTAGGGATGTGCTTGGAGGTCCTCAAGGTGGCGCCGGTCAGACACGATGGCTTCAAGACATTCGGCATTGCGAAGAACAAGAACAGCAAGATGAACAAGGAGCCGTGTTTCTTCAAGGACATGATGGTGGTTCACAAACTGTTGCCCCAGGAATTGCTCCAGATGTGGAGCCTAGTCCACAGTAACTTAACTTGCTCCAGAAAACTCAACATCCTTTAGCGTGTGGCCTCCCTGAGGAGCTGTGGCCAGAAGGGCTGGGGCAGCTGGAACCTTGACCTGAGTGGGGGGAGAACCTAGAACCAGATGAAGGCAACAAACTGTTCTGGGGCTACTCCAGAGCCTTCCCTTCCAGCGACAGAGGAGAGAGACTGTGTTCGGGGGGAGGGAAGGTTTCTAATGGGGTATTTCTGTACTGTACTGCGTTTTTTATCCCCAACTGGGTTGGGGGGCGGGGCGGTGGTTTGCTGAAAAAGGAGAATGAGAGAAAAGAAAAAGTGTGTGTGAGAGAGAATGGGGAACAATCCTGGGGAAACTTCTGGATGCCCCATTTCAGGAAGGATGTGGGCAAATTGGAGAAAGTCCAGAGAAGAGCAACAGAAGTGATAAAAGAGCTAGAAAACATGAACTTGGAGGGAAGATTGAAAAAATTGGCTTTGTTTAGGCTGGAGAAGAGAAAGCTGAGAGGGGACATGTTAAGTTTTCAAGTACATAAAAGTTTGTTACAAGGAGGAGGGAGAAAAAATTGTTCTTGTTAACCTCTGAGAATAGGACAAGAAGCAATGGGCTTAATTTGCAGCAAGGGGGTGTTAGGTTAGACATAAGGGAAAAAACCTCCTGTTGGTGGTGAAGCACTGGAATAAACTGCCCAGGGAGGTGGTGGAATTTCCATCATTGGAGATTCGTAAGAGCAGGTTGGACAAACACCTGTCAGCGACGGTCTAGATCAGTGGTCGCCAACCTTTTGGTCCTCACGGACCACTAAAGTTGCTTGGCGCGCCCCCCCCCCCCCCCGCGCTCGACTGGGGGGGGGGCCGGCTCCAGCAGCGCAGCTCCCCCCCCCCCCCCCCCGGCTCCAGCGGCGCGGCTCACGCACACACACACACACCCCGGCTCCAGCGGCGCGACTCACACACACACACACACACCCCGGCTCCAGCGGCGCGACTCACACACACACACACACACCCCGGCTCCAGCGGCGCGGCTCACACACACACACACACACCCGGCTCCAGCGGCGCGGCTCACACACACACACACACCCCCGGCTCCAGCGGCGCGGCTTTCCCGCCCCCCGGCTCCAGCAGCGCGGCTTCCCTCCCCCCCCCCCCCCCCGCCCGGCTCCAGCGGCGCGGCTCACACACACACACACACACACACCGGCTCTAGCGGCGCGGCTTCCCCCCCCCGGCTCCAGCAGCGCGGCTCACACACACACACACACACACACACACACACACACACACACACACACACACACACACACACACACACACACACACCCCAGCTCCAGCGGCGCGGCTTCCCCCCCCCCCCGGCTCCAGCAGCGCGGCTCACACACACACACACCCGGCTCCAGCAGCGCGGCTTCCCCCCCCGGCTCCAGCAGCGCGGCTTCCCCCCCCCGGCTCCAGCAGCGCGGCTTCTCCCCCCCCCGCTCCAGCGGCACGGCTCACACACACACACACCCCCCGGCTCCAGCAGCGCGTCTCACACACACACTCCAGCGGCGCGGCTCACACACACACCCCGGCTCCAGCAGCGCGGCTCACACACACACCCCGGCTCCAGCAGCGCGGCTCACACACACACACCCCGCGCTCTCCTCCCCCGCTCACCTCCTGCCGCACTCTCCTCCCCCGCTCGGCTTGCCTCGCCTCCTGCGCTGGCTCCGCCTCCGCTCTCCCCCCCCGCCTCTTACTGACCCCGCCCCTCTCCTCCGGCTACGGCTCCGCGGACCACCCAATTTTTCTCGCGGACCACCAGTGGTCCGCGGACCACCGGTTGGCGACCGCTGGTCTAGATAATACTTAGCCCTGCCCTGAGTGCAGAGGACTGGACTAGACGACCTCTTGAGGTCACTTCCAGTCCTGCGATTCTCTGACTGACGGGCACACGCCCTGCTCTGCAGTGTCCCTGTGTCATCCTCTCCCCTATCCTGGGAGCCGGTGAATAGAGGAATGCGCCTGGTGTGAATTCCTCAGGGATTTCTCCCTCCTAGGGGGAAGGGGAGGGGGGATTGCAAATTTCAACACAAGCAGACGGTCAATCTCAATTCGGTCGGGCCAGCGCAGCCTCACGCTGCCCCAGATCAAAAGGCTGCAGCACCCCCATATTAAGGGCTTCATTTGCTTATGGCTCATCCACCGCCTTGGACCGGCACCCTTCTAATGCCAGCGCCTGCTGGTCACTCTGTTGTCTTGCCAGCCAAAGGTGGCACGGCCTGGAGTTGTTTACCAGGGATTCTCCCTGCCTCCCCTTAGGGTTGCCAATTTTGATTGGATATGTTCCTGAAGGTTTCATCATGTGACAAAATCTTTAATTCCTGGAGACTCCAGGACAATCCTGGCCCCAGAGACAAGACACACACACACACACCCCTGTGGTGGGTGTGGTGCCACCCATGAGCTTTGTGGTGCTAGTTCCACAGAGGATTTTCATTTCCCTCCTGTGGCCCCAGAGGTTCTCTGAGGACCCTGCCAGCTGCCTGACAATGGCACCACTCTGGGGGAAACTTGGTGGCCAAGGTCGGGAGGCCATTTTGCGGCTGGGTCGGGCCTAGCAGCCGCCGTGTCACCATGGCAACGGGTTCCAGGCTCCCCTCTGAGCAGAGGGCAGGCTGGAGTGAGGCTGGAGGTCTACAGCCCCACCCCTGGCCCTCAGTGGAGGGAGGGAATGGGACATTCAAGTCAACGTTGGGGTTAATCCCCAGGCTAGGAAAACCTGGTAACACTCCAGCAGGCAGCATGGCCCCAGAAAAAGCAACATCCATGGTGCAGGAGTACACATGACCATGCACTCCTATCCTTTATCCCTGCAAAGACACAGCTTGCAGCCATGGGTGCACAGCTACATGGTGAGGTGCACATACACACACATGTCTGTGCAGTCATACAGGCACAGTTCACAGGCGTGTTCATGCACATACAAAGGCCAGAGCAAAGCCATCGGCATGAGCATAGCACGTTGCTGCATAGACCCAACGGTACCTACGGTGATGGGCACCGAGACACAGATGTGCGCACACGCACTGGTGGACAAGCACACAGCCACATACATGCCCCAAGCACACAGAGAGTAACACACACACTCTCCCCGATGCCAGCCAGCCTACTACCTCAGAGGTCCCCCTAGGCAGCACCTTTTGAATGTGTCCTGGAAACGTGCCGGTTTCAGTCACTCCAAGTCGGTACATTCCCCAGGTTAGAAAACAAACAAGAAAAGGGAAAAGGCAGCCAAAAAAGTCAACTTCATGCCAGGTCTTGCCACTTACCCTTGGCCTGTCCCCATCTTCTGCTCAAACGTTCTTGAACATTTGGAAGTGGGGGAAGGGAGGAAGGGATGCAGGAAATCTAGAACTGTTGAGTTCAGAACTAGATGACCAGGCAAGACAGTCTGCTAGGATTCGGGTCTGGAAAAGTTTGTGTTTTTTACTTCGTTACTGTGAACTTTTATTTAAGGTGTTTTTCTTTTTGGGGGCGGGAGGGGGATGAGGGTAGAAAAGGAAAGGGGCTGGAAATGGACAAATATCGCCCCTCCCTCCCCCCCCAAAAAACCGTGCAAGTTTCACTCTGACACCATCAAACGCACTGCGTGTCTGATGGGAACTGCCGATGCAGCGTACCCCCACCTCTGCGTCTCCCTGCAGAATCCAGAGGCTTCCTCCAGGGAGCGCTATTTCTGAACGAACGTACCCACGTCCACTCTCACTATACGTGTCTGTGTAACGTATGTCTGGGGCTAGTAGCTATGTCTATAGGGTATACCGTAGACGGCTGAAGATCATGTGCATGTGTAGGAGAGTATTGACTGTGTACGTGAACCTTTCGAGGCTGCTTTTTACCATGGGAGCTGTACAGGCAAATATGGTAGGTTTGAGGACTTTTAGTTTCTAAATAAAGAGGGTTTTTTTTAATTACCTCAAGTAATTCCTAGCAGCTCAGGATGCTGCGGGGTCAGCCGTGGACCATGCACGTGTCTCACTGGAAAGATCAATTTTGCCTAGAGTTGACCTTTGACTTGTGGTCCTGAAGATTTATCTACTACCTCTGATTTTGGCTTGGCCCAAGCTAGCCCCACTTCCTGCTGGAGCTGCTGCTGCTATGCAGCTAATCGGGGATGCAGCAGCTCAGCCGACAAGCAGGGGTTCTCAACCTTCATTGTGCTGTGACCCCCATTTGACAACAGTTACTGCATGACCCACAGGGTGGGGAGGGTGGAGCCAGAGTCCAGCGGCCCTGGGTTGGGGGAGAAGGCTGCAGCCCAATCCCTGCTGCTTTTGGCTGGGGGGAGCTTGGGCTTCAGCCCTGAGTCCCAGCAAGTCTAATGATGACCCTAGTAACTTGGTCACTGCACTAAAGCCACGGCTACACTATGATTGGGGGGGGGGGGGGTTTGTTTCCTCAGAGTGACAGTTTTAGGAAGAACTCATTTGAGATCGAGTGCTGTGAACCTTAAAAGCAGCCATTTACTACCACACACTGAACTAACCAAAACTGGCTGGGCTATCCCCAAATAATCTAACTCAGTTGCCATAGTAACAACAAGGGTCTATTACCACGACAACCAAATACACAACATGGGGCTGGGAAGGGTTTGTGTGACTGCAAAACATGCAGGCATCCCCGAGCTAGCTTTAATCCCACTAGTGGGTTCCAAAAGCAGTCTCAGAAGCATGGCGGTACAGGCCCACTTGGGATTCTGGGTAATTACTTGGGTGGTTTGCTAGCCTGCCCCCCTTCCTTTCGGGTAGACCGGTCTGGAGCATTGCCCCTGCTCTGCCCTAGGCTGGCTCCTGGCGATCAGTAACTGGTGCAGTGCAGTGTGGCCAGAACTCTCACTGCCTCTTGCCAACCTGAGCACTCCTTCCCCATGCAGTCACCCCCCCCCCACACACACACACAATGCAGTGCCCTCATACTGCTGCTTGAGGTGCCTCTTCACTGGGAACACGTGACCAGTGATGTGTGGGTGGGGAAAATAGCTTCTGGGTGGACACAACTTGGTGCTGGGTGTAACCAGGTCAGGGGAGCGAGGGGCCCACCCTGGTAAGAGCCGTGGTTCGTCCCCTAGGGCCAGGCTGCTGTCCAATGTACGGGCCCCACTCTGCACCTCTCCCTGTTGAGTTCTATAGTGAGAGCAGGGCACTGGGCCACACGCAGGCTATTGCTCTGGCCCAGCACAAGGCCAGCTCAAGCCCTGCAGCTTGCTAAGGCTGGGAGCCATAGGGCAGGGGGACCATGCCATAGACGGGCCCTGAGCCGCTTTCAGTGGGCAGCCACTGGCTGTCACACTAGTGCCACCTGCTGGTAAACGTGGTGCCAGGCTTGTCCCTTGAGCAGGGCAAAGTGCTGGGCAAGGGGCATCCGGCCTGGGCATTTTGTGCCCGCTCTCCCAGGCACTTACCAAGCCCCATGTTACCAACCCCGGCCCCAGCCGTGTGACTGGCACGCGGGCTTATCTCCTGCTGGCACCCAGATGTGCGTTGCTGCAGCTCCTTTGTGCTGCAGTGATTTGCTGATGGGCCTGGGTGCGTGGCGGGGGATTTCGCTGCACATTCCTTCCCCTTGCCAGGAGTAATGCTCTCTGGGTGCCACTGTAGGCTGGCTCACAGCTGCCTTAGCTCAGTAGGTCGCCACTGTAGCTGTCTGAACGCTGGGGGCTTTTTGCTAGCTAGCCTGGTCTGAGCCCTAGCAAGGCACCTCTCAGTTTTCCAGCTCCTGCATGGATCAGCGGCTTGGTCAGGTTCCTTGGACCTATCATGGTTTGTCAAGGACGTCGCTTCTTCATGTCTCGTGCACCGGGGGGAGAACACATTGTGCCCCCTCAGCTCGGAGATCACAGAACCAGAACAAGTGCAGCCATATTGCAGTACTGCGTGGTTCGTAGGGTAATGATGCTCATGATGGCAGGGCCCGGTGCATAGTCATTGCCCCCCCCCCCCCACATACTAGGCCTTGAGGGAGGGGGGCGCACACACCCACCCACACCCCCCCTCCCCCACACACCCTTGTGTTGCATGCTGCTAGGCAGGGACGTGCATTACATAGCAGTCCTCGTGCGGCCAGACAGCTGCATGTGCCCGTCGACGCTGGTGAAAACAAGCGCAGTGGAGCTGAATGCCTGAGTCACGGCAGTATGGCTTACTGGTTAGAGCCAGCACCTGGGTGTCAGGATGCTTGGCTCCTCCTCCTCCTATCTTTGCCACTGCTTTAAGTGGGTGGCCTTGGTCAAGTCACTTCCCCACGCTGTGCCTCTGCGTCTTTGGAATATGGAGTGCCTGATACTACCCCCCCCCCGGCATCAGTGTGCATTGTATGTATGTAACACAGCAGAGCAGGCCTCACATTGAGTAAGCTTTAAAAAGGGAACAGAGCATTATATCCAAGCAGGACGCAGCAGCAGCAATTAGCTCCTTCGGGATGTGGAGGAGGGGCAGTCCTGCGGCCATGATCATGTTGGGTCTCAGCAGAGTGGCACGAGCAGGACATTTTTCTCACCCACAGAGTTGGAAAGGGAACGAGTGAGCCAGGGCAGTGGCTAGGGAGTGGGTCGGGGGGCTGGGGGGGGGGGGGCGTTATGAAGAGGACAGAGAGTGGCACATTTCAGAGAGCTGGCGAAGGCACCAATGGCAGAGGAGCTGTGACTGATGGAAAAGGGGGGGGGCGCTAAGGCTAGGGAAGAAAAGACGCCATGATGCTGAGCAGGGGCGATGCTTAGGACCTGCCCCAACCTAACCCCCCATTGGACAAAAACCTCCCAATAAGCCCCATCTGTGTAATGGAGCCTTCTCCACATAGTGCCTCCCCAAGCTCAGGTCTGCCATCTCCTGGAGCGCTGTAGACTCACATGCAAGCATGACCCCACTGGACGCTCTGAAGGGAGTGATCCTGCCGCTCACTGAAGGTCAGTTTTAGCTCAAGGGGCAAGGAGGCCACTGCGGTATAGTTGGAAGCTGTTAATTATTCACCCACCAGAGACTCGGCTGACCCCCCCCCCAATCCTCCCTCCAGCCTGGCTCACGGTTCACCTCTGCACCAATTGGCTGGCGCCTCGCCTTTCGGTATCCACATGCGGGTATCAACTCCAGTCCTGCTCGAGACTGTGGCCCAAGCCCAGGGACCCCCCAGCGGCTCATCTTCTCGACCTGCTTTGCTAGCTCTTGAAATGCAGCATAGGTGCAGGAACTCTGCTGCAGAACCCCCAGTTTTTGTGTGGGGGCGGTCCCGGCCACAGGCCCCACGCCTGGAGCTCCGCTACTGGCCCCACATGTGGGGGGGTCCCGGCTGTAGGACCCTCACATGGGACTCTGCTCCTGCCTCTAGCTGTGGTCCCAGCCTCAGCCCCCTTACCCCATCACTCCCCTTCCCAGAGCCAGTGCTGGGGGGGGGGGGTGGTGGCGTAGCGAGGGCACAGTGGAGGGGATGTGAGGTTAAAAAGTTTGGGGACCACTGGTTTTCAGCACCCCCCACTGTCAAAATTGTTCCAGTGCCACCATTTGACCCTGCCACTGGAAACCTGTAAACAACACAAGTAGCAATTCCGAGGGCCTGGGGCATGTGCCGTGTGCTACACCCACGTTCATCAGTCCCCCCCGTTTCTCCCTCTGCTGCTCGGGCCTCAGTTTCCCCCGCGCTGCATGCCATGCTGGAACGAAGCGCATGAGGCATCCATTAGAAATTTATGAAAAGGGAACACAAAGGAGCCAGACAAATACACGTTCCTGTCACATTAGATTTGCCCCGAGCAGATGTTATTTGAGCCTGCTACCGTGATTATAGCCGCCATCGGGCGCGAGAGTATGTGGGCTCTGTCACCATGAGCACTGCGCCTAGAAGGGAGGGGTAGCTAGTGTAGCGCGTGGGTGCTGAGAGCACCCCTCAGGCCAGGTCTGCGTGACAGGAGCTTTGGGGGTGTCCCTCTGAGGGACACGCGGCCACATCACGTGGCAGCCTCAGCCGAAAGGGCGCCCTCGAGTGGCTTCTCCAGAGGCACCCAGGGGGCGCAGGACAGGGGGCCCTGTCCCGGTGTGTCACGTGCAGGGCTAATGAGAGATCGCTGTGTTCCAGCCCTGCCGCAGGCACCTTCTCCCTGCACCCTATCCAACGAAAGGGCCTTCGCCAGCAAATGGAGAGGCCAAGCCCATGTTGACCCCGGTGCTCTCCGGGCTGAGCGTCAGTCACCTCCAGCTGTGGCACAGTTGCCCAGCCCAGTCCTCCTTGTGTGAGGCCTGGCGCCAGAAGGGAAGGGCTCAGCACGACGTGCCCAATGGAGCTGGCCTGAAGGGACTGGGCCTTGGCATGCGCTTGCCGCCCCGGCGCTGCGGGGGATGGGGCATACTGCACCTGTAAGAGGCAAAATGGTTGGACTTGGGGGTTTCTCCCACGGTTTCCAGCAGGAATGAATGAAAACCTGGTTTTACCTTGAAATCGCCTTTACTGGGGTTGTGAAACTGCAGAAAGGGGCACGGAACGGTGGCCTCTGATTAACCCCGGCTCAGGTCACGCAGCTGAAGCGAGCAACACACAGGGGGGGGCCCCGGGGCCCATCCTTGACCCATGTGCCCCCAGCTGTGACTCCTTTGCACTTTAGTCCCCATTGGCCGTTCAGCCCTTGGCCAAGCCCAGGCACAAGGTAGCAAACAGGCCAAGGGCAGCGATGGCTCTTGTGCTATAGGATGGCGGCCTGCCTGGCACAAAGCAGCCTGTGCTCCCATCCCCTCAGTGCTCGTAAGTCAAGCGGCCTCACACAGCACTAGCAGGCAGCACCAACTCGAACCCACAACCTGGCTGGGCAAAGAGCTCCGCATTGGCAAGGCCCCGCTTGTTGCCCATGGCTGGCCTGGCCCCATCCCATTCGCCCCCTCACACCACTGAGCGCAGCCCAGGAATCCCTAGGGCAACCCCTTACGGAAAGGCAGCCGCCAGCGTCTTCCAGGCAACTGTGGCGCGGCAGGGAAGAGCCTTGGCCTGTTCTCAGAGGCCTTGGAAAGAGGGGAGAGACTTTATCTCCTAGGAGACAGGGTTTGGGCCTGTGCTTTCCCGGCAGCTCCCCAGTGGCAGCTCCGCAAAGAAACGGCACAGCTGGAGGTAGCCCCCGGTGGAGCACAGCGGCAGAGCTAAGCCCAGTGTCTGCCCAAGGAACACAGACCTCTGCCTCCGGAGCTAGGGTGCAGGCCCCCCATTACCTAAAACCTGCACAGACGCAGAAGAACCGCTGCTGGCATCACCCTGGGAGAGTGGCTCAGCGTACTGCCTGCCGGATCTGCCAAGCAGGAGACCGATTCCAATGGATGCCGCTCCCTGCTGGCCAGGTAGGAGACGGGGGGCAGAAATTCCATGACAAGACCCCAACCCAGAAGGGACGGGGCACGTCTGAGCAGCAGCCGTGGCATGGCGAGTCAGCTGCTGCAGGGAAGCAGGAAGAAACCCTGAGGGAATTGCACAGAGTAGGTTGCAGCAGGAGCCGTGGTGGAGCAGGGTGTGAGGTCAGACCTGCAGCTGGGACCAGGTTCGGGTGGGACTTCTGGGCAACAGCAGCGACTGGGCAAGCAGCCAGGGCAGCGGGGTCCCAATGAGCCCCTAGCAGTACATGCTTGTGAGCCATGGTGCACACGGCTGGTAGCATAAAGGGTTGGTGTGCCACAGTGCGGAGCGTCTAATTACACTGAGGAAGGCAGTGGCACCCCCTGCTCCCAGCTGTACAGAGGTCACCCGCACCCTGAGAAGGACATAATTGGTTAAGCACATTCTGGATTTTCCTCTGTGGTTTCTTTTGGCCTTATTCAGAAGCATCAGACACTGGCCTCTCGTTTGGTTTAAACATCAGGAGAATCGCAGAGCCTGGGCCCACTTTAGATCACACATGAGCTACGAGCCCTGATGGACCTAGACAGCGAGTAGTGGAGGCCAGGGGAGGCTGAGCTCCCCAAACCTTGTGCCGCTGAAATGGGGCGGGGCAGTGGCAGATTTGGGGCCTCCGAAAATTTTCCCCCAAGGCCACGGCGCCAGGACTGCAGGAGCTCTCGCTCCCTGCCATGGCTCTGAGTTGCGGCAGGGGAACAGAGATTTTCTGGTCGGGGAATGGGGGGGCAGGGAAGCTGGGGGGGGGGGACTCAAGGGAAGTGCAGCTGTAGCATAGACATGACTGTAGTCTGTCGATTCATAGGTGCAGTTTCGGGACGAACGTAGCAGAGACCTGTACCCCGAGCTGGTTCCTTTACACCGTCTGCTCTGACACCGTCCAGCGTTGCCCAGCTCTCGTGATTCTGTTTCTTGGCTCGTAGTGTGTGGTGGGATTTTTAAAGCATCAGCCCCCGGGTTCGACAAGTACCCGAGAATTTCAGCTTTCGTTTAATCAAAATAGTACGCTTCCAGTTTGCCCAGAAAAGCTGGAAAACATAGTCCCTTAAAGGCTCAAACACCAGAAGGCAAAGAAAGAGGATAGATCACTCAATGATTGCCTGCTCTGAAGCGTCTGGCATTGGCCACTGTTGGAAGAGATGGACCATCGGTCTGACCCAGGATGGCCGGTCTTATGTTCTTAAACAGGATCTAAAATTCATTTTTAAGAATCTCATGCTTTTAAGACAAGCTGGTGATTTGAAGAGCCATTGCCGGGACGTCTAAGCACTTGGGGGATCATTTTAATGGGCTTGGATTTTAATGGGTCTGGATTTTTCAACAAAACAGCTGGAGGCAGCCCCCAGTGGATCACAGCAGCAGAGCTAAGCCCAGTGTCTGCCCAAGGAACACAGACCTCTGCCTCTGGAGCTAGGGTGCAGGCCCCCCACTACCTAAAACCTGCACAGACGCAGAAGAACAGCTGCTGGCATCACCCTGGGGGAGTGGCTCAGCGTACTGCCTGCCGGATCTGCCAAGCAGGAGACCAATTCCAATTGATGCCGCTCCCGCTCCAACCTTGCTCTGACACAGCTCCCCCAGCCCCCCCCCCCCTCAGCTTCCTCCCCCTCAAAGCTCAGCAACAGGCTCCGGTTGAGTTGTAAAAACCTGTAATAATCTCACATGTGCTCAAAGTCACCTAAACAGCTTTTTCCTGCCTTGCTAAAAGCAGGTGCTGCCATCTAGTGCTCTTACAGAGAAGAGCAGCAAAGCCTTTTCGACCATTTGCTGGTAGGGCTTCTAAGCAGCCACACATCTTCTAAAATGGCTGAAGCCCAAATTAAACCATATTCGCCAAATCCTCCTAGCAGGCCTGGGGAGTGCTGGTTAAACAACTTAAAAATATTTGTTAGTGCTGTCATGACTTCTGTGCTTTCTAGTCTCTGCTTTCCTTCTCGGACAAGGAGCATTTACAACCAGGCTGCTTTAATTTTGTGAACAGTTCTGGGCCCCGGTCAGGTAGAAGAGGAAAATAAGTCAGCACTTCATAATGCCCCCGTGCGCTTTGGAGAGGAACTAAACTCTTCGGGGCAGGTTTTGCCTTTTGCTCTGTTTGCACAGTACTCCGTCCAATGAGCCCAATTTTAACTGGGACCTATGGGCACCACAAGCAATAAAGGGAAGGAGAAAGCTTCCATGTGACCTCCTGTAGCTCCTCTTGTAGAAGGCCCCATAATGCTTATTAGTAGAGATCGTGGCCACGCATAGCACTCCCGGTTGCGTATAGAAGGCATAAAACCACTTGATCACATAAAACCCCACGCTCTAAAAAGTTAAGAGATCACGTCAAGCAGTGTAAACCCTCCCCCCTCCCAATCACCCATGGAGAATGGCACGAAGTTTGGCGTCCGGGAATTTCTCATAGGCTTTTGTTTTGTTTTAGAGCTTAATTACTAGGGAAGTTTCTACCACCATTGTCCCTTTGCAGGCTGCAGACGTTTAGCAGCCACCGCATGGACCGCGGTTGTACAGATCCATGTGTGGCAGTCACTCATCTCATAAAGGGGAAGAGATGCATTCCTGGCCTGGACAGCTGCAAGGCTGAGGAGACAGGCTGTCATCTGTTCCACGTTCCAAGAAGCACCCTTTAAGCGGCAGGCACTGATGTAACATTAGGCACAAGTGTTCAGAAAGGTCCTTTGCTCCAACAGTTTGGCTTGTGCACAAGGCCCTGGCCCCTCTAAGCTGCCTAGGGAGGGTAAGATCTTAGAGGTCTACACTAGAAATTCATATGGGTGCAGCTGCGTCACTGTAGCATGGCTGATGGAGTGGCCTCTCATCAGTGTAATAACTCCATCTCTGCAAGAGGTAGGAGCAATGGCAGCACATAGCCCTGTCTACTCTGGGTTGGTGGATTTTTCACATCCCTGAGCAATGCCATTATACCAGTGTGTAGCGTAGATCTTCCCCTAGAAATGCCCTGCCCTTTTATGACTGGCCTGCAAGCTAGTGGATCCTCCCACCACAGCAAGTTTTCACCTCTTACTCAAAGGACTTTGGGCCATACAGGAAGGAAGGACTCTAAACGGCTTGCGAGACCTGTCACCCTATGCCACAGCCCAAGGTGCAATCGTAGTGGGATCTGCTGCACTGAGGCTTTAGAAAGGAAGCATTCTGGGGTAGGTACAGGTGGAGCTAGGAACCCATTCTAGGCAAGCAAGTTGACTTCACACATCAAGAAAGCCTTTACCTAGTTTAGCTCAATATTTTTACAACACATCATTATACAAATTTCATTTTAATTCTATTAAACAGCCCTTAAGACATCAACACGGGAGTTCATGGGGATTTTGCTCCCGGCTCCTAAGTCTTCCATCTGGAGTAATGACAGGGTCTGCTTCTCATCAGAGTGTGTTGGTGCCTCAGTTTCCATGTAAACAATTAACACTTCCCAGCATCAGTAGGAATAAGTTCACTAAGCCAGAGAGCTGCAGCTACTAGTGATGAGTCTCACAAAGAGCTTTCAAGTAAACTGAACATGTAGGCATTGCAAGCAGTCACACAGGGTTGGGGTGTGCAGTGCAACTCTAGGTCCCTAAACACACATTTTTTTAAAAACCTTGGATTGTGTAGAATACAGATCATACAATTTGTACTATGTGATGTTCACCTCAATTTATAGGTCAGAGTCTAGGCTGCATTTACAGCCTCTAGTGCGATCTTGAAATGCACGTGTCTAACACATCTAGTTTTCTTTTGTGGGAGAGTTGAAGAGCTAGTACTTACCTGCCTTTAGAGACAAAAGCATGGAGATATACCTCGCTTTACTGTTGTTGTTTTTTTTAAGTGTACCAGATAATCTGATACTAAGAGGTAGATGTTCGTTTTCTCTGAGAAAATCTACACAGATTAAGTGATATTCCAGGCTACACAGGAAATGGTGTAATTACAACTGACAAGATGAAAATCATATTTCAACACTTGTGCTCACACGGAAATTTGTCTCACTTTGTTATGTTGGGCAAAATGCTTAAGCTCTAGGCTTCCAGCCCTAGAAGGGGATTTCGTTCTGTCAGCTTGTGTTCATCCATGCAGATGTTAAACACTTTGGAGTAGCTGTACTTTTACTTCATCCTGTGCCCAGTACAATGGGCCCACAATGCCTGTTGAATCCTCTACACACTGGCATACTCCAAAACTATACATCAGTCATTTCACCACTGTCTAGTGTTAGGCAGAGGCATTTCAGCACTGAGTTTCTGCATGCAAAGGAATGTAAGAGGATTTGTTATGCACAGCGTCTAGAGCAGGGGTCTGCAAACTTTTCCCCCCGTAGCCCCTTTCCAGAGGAAAAAGTCTGGCGGCCGCCGGAGTGGGTATGTCTGCTGAAATGCCACCACAGAAACCAGAAGCTGCTGGCGGTGGCAGCATTTCGGTGGTACCAAAATAGCCCACCTGGGAGTTCAGCGGCCTCCCGTGCAAGCTTGGCAGTGGTGGCGGGGGCTGGTGCACCCTTCTATGGCAGGAATTAGACTTACTGACAGAATCTTTATGGAGTTTTTAGAGAATAGCATCTTTCACGAAACGGCTAATTCTCCATGACTTTTGTTTTGATATATTCCAATTACACAGTTAGCTTAATTTACTACAGGACATCTAAACTTGGAACAGTCGGATTTGTGTAACTGATGTGCTCTGTATAGCTGGCCAAGTTTTATTTCATGAAATATTTAGTTTAATCTCCATTACTTTAGGCATGGGAGCAGAGACAGGTTTCTTCTCTTCCTTTCCTTCACATTTCCTTCCAGGTAAGGACTCCTTATTCCCAGCCCCATATACATCAGGTAGCAACGAGACAGACATGCATTTAAGGCAGCACTAGGTGTTAGAACTAAAGCAATGATGCTGGTTAATGTTTTGGATAGAAAGTTCCATCAGTGTATATTTAGGTTTTATTCCCAACCAAGAGGGGTAGAAACTCATGAGTTTAGATTCTGTATATAACATATGGGTCACAGAGCTACAGCAAGTGATCTGGGTGTTTAGGAACAGATTATTATTTTTTAAACAATTTGCACAACCAGTGGTTCTCAACTGTGGTCCACCGCTTGTTCAGGGAAAACCTCTGGTGTGCCGGGCCGGTTTACTGGCCACCTCCGCAGGTTCAGCCGATTGCGGCTCCCACAGGCCAATGAGGGGTGCGGGAAGTGGCGCCGGCCGAGGGATATGTGGTCCACCGCAGCCCCCGTGGTGAACTGCGCCCAGTGGGAGCTGCAATTGGTCGAACCTGCAGAGGTGGCCGGTAAACAAACTGGCCCGGCGCACCAGGGGCTTTTCCTGAACAAGCTGTGGACCACAGTTGAAAACCACTGTCCAAACCATAATATTTTATTCCCCCTCCCCCCCCTCTTTCACAGGCACAACAGTTTTTAAATCTCAGACTTGTCCATCCTACCGTCACAATGACCCTATCTACTGCGCTGCTACGTGCCTTCCAAACGGCAACTTGCCATTATGGAGGCTTGCGAGCACAGGACTAGGATTTGGAAAGGCCATTCTGTGGCGAGTTAGTGTGCACTCTCTGAATAACAAGAGGCAGCACAACAGAGATCTTAAACTAGTAACTGGTCCATATAAACAGGTTCCAATGTCCATCCCTAGTAGAGCCCTGCATGAGACTGTTTTTTATACTTGCTCCCACCCACTCCTGTTAGGACAACAGGGGGTCCTGCGGGGTCCCAGTCCCATGCAGGACTCAGCTAGAGCTTGCTAACTCCTCAGCACTTGATAAAGAATGGCAGGAAGACATGCACCAGTTTAGGCCTTTTAATCTGTCTGAGACAGGGTGCCGAAGCACAAAATGATAAAACGGTCTGCATTTTTACAGCAAAAAACCTACGGAAATTTATAGGGGAAAAAAATATTTTTGTACATGGGGTAAAACGTTATAAATTCAAGACAACTCACAGACAAGGGGAAACTCCCACATCTAGCACTCATTTCTTTAAAAAGTTCACTTGAATAGCCAGGCAGTCAAGCTGCTGCTCTCTTTGAAATGATAGTTACTTTTCCCAAGTGGCTCACAGTACTGCGTTGCATCTTGGAATGTCCTCAGAAGGCTCCGTGTCAAAACAAGGTGACAGAATAAAAACCCCAGAGTCCTTTCAAATAGCAGGGGAAGGAAGAAAAAGGGAAGGCTTAGTCATCAAATTTCATCTTCCTCCCTTGTGGCCTGTGATCTCCTCCTCCTCCTCTGCCTCCCCGGAAGCCACCTCCTCTACCTGGAAAGAAATTGAAGAGATTAGGAACCAACTTTGCATTTAGCCTAACTCCAAAGTTAGGATGAGTTGGAAGGTGGCAGGACATGGAAGGGAAAGCGTATGTTAGTATTTTAATGTGCCATCTCAGAGAATCTGAAAATGTGTGCCTGGCCTGGGATTAGTCAGGCAACATTTAAGTTTGGTTATACTTTCTTCATACCTCCAAATCCTCTGCCACCGCCCCGTCCACCGAAACCACCTCGGCCACCCCGTCCTCCTCTTCCTCCGCGTCCGCCAAATCCTCCACCAAATCCTCCTCCAAATCCTCCGCCACGCGGTCCATCACCCTTGGGCTTGGCATAGTCAAGGATCACTTTGTTTCCATCAATCTCTCCATCCTCCATGGCTTCTTTAGCTGCTTTGGCATCTTCTGGGCAGCTGAAGTCCACAAACCCAAATCTATGCAAGTGAAAGAGACAAGAGTTCACCTTCCACTGAAGTGAGCCACTCAGCACAGTTCCACCCTTCACCAGAATACTATGCAAGAGCTACACCATAATGTATGCATTTAAAAACAAACAAACAAACAAACAGACGGACAAACAAGGGGGGAGAGTGTGCAGTTCCACTGTATTTTGCTTCCCATCATCCCATATGCTTTAATCTTCCAAAGTTTTAGTTTGTTAACACCATGCCAACTTTAAATGTGCAACCTGCTCTTTGCCTCCTTTACATTTAGCATGCTTGCTGCAAGTTCCATACGGAATCCAACTATGCTTCTTCTTCACAATGCCTTCAGTCCAAATTACTGTCTCTCTAATGTTGGACCAGCGATCAAAGCTATGACATTTAAATATCCCACAAAAGGCTAGATTTAATAAACTGGTATGAGCTACTGGGTGGGGAGGGAGCAGCAGAAAGATCTGTTTACCCCATTCATATTGGCTCATTGGCAGTCAGAGCAGAAGATCTACATCACTATTCTTCATGACCATCCTGTCATGAGTGCTGTGGAACTACGCACAGCTTGTTACACGAGAACACACATGCAGTGTCCCACAGCCTTGGCTAATCACTCATCTAAAGCCAGAAGGTGAATACGCCAACACTGAGCACTTAATTTTCTTCTCGTGCGAATCCATAGACTGCCACTGGTTTTACGGCAGGAAGGAGCTCATTGAGAAGGGAGAATGTTACACCTTTACTGTTCAGTGTAACAGAATAGCCAAGATTGCGAGCCTGTTTCCTCTTAGCAACTAGTTGCCAATATTATTAATACCAACCCGAGGCCATTTAGAATTTCAAATCAATTAATGTAGACCTCTTCCAACAGGAAGTGAACGATACCATCTCCAGACTATAATTTAACATACCCTTTGGAGGAGCCAGTGTCTCTGTCCATGACTATTCTGGCATTGACAGAGCCTTCAAACGAATCCCTCAACTTCTCCTCTGTGGTGTCCTCAGAAAGGCCTCTGACAAACAGTGTTTTTGTTTGTTCTAAACAAAGAGAAGAGAATTCATTTTCAGATCAACCACTTTTGTAAAGTTTCTGCCTTAAGTAAGATGCGTGCTTGGCTGGCTCACATATCAAGCTCTTATGTTGGAGCATAAGCTTTTGTGGGCTAATACCCACTTCATCAGTGGCAGAGAAGCAACTAAGGTGTTTTAACACAGTTTTATCAGTGCTTAATCTCAAAATTCCTCTGGATAGTCATTTCATCAGTATCTCATCTCAGTCATATCCACCTCTTAAACGGAACTCTTGCTGCTGTTCACTGTTCCTAGCATCGGAGAAGCAGGTCTTTCCCACACCATTTGTCCACGTCAAATGATTTTTGGGGAACAGAATTAATTAAGTGAGAAAGAGTCCTGTGGCACCTTAAAGACTAACTGAAGTATTGAAGCATAAGCTGTCGTGAGCTAATACCCACTTAGTCAGATGCTTGCATTAGCCCACGAAAGCTTATGCTTCAATACTTCAGTTAGTCTTTAAGGTGCCACAGGACTGTCACTTCTGCTATTCCAGACTAACACGGATTAATTAAGTGTGCATGACTTACAGCTGAATTATAAAGTCTCAAAACTTCTGTAAGTCAGGATAAAGCACAGGGCACTTACGACTAAATCCTCCTCTGGAGTTACCACTGCCTTTCTGTCCACCTGGGGTGCTGAATTCCAGTCTGATTGATCTGCCTTCAATTTCAGTGTTGTTACAGGAATTCAAAGCTTCCTTAGCATCTTCAGCAGTGGAAAATTCGATGAACGCATATCTAAGTGGAGAGAAAAATTCTGATCAGACTGGAGACTTGTTCCCACATGGGTCCTAAATAACATGGAACCAGTCATGCCGGCAATATTGAAATCTTTACTTAGGGTTCGTTATTTGGGGGTTGGGGAGGGAGGAGGTAGAGCATACAAATCCACTCTTACATACCCTTTAGGCTTGCCCAGGTTATTTTGTGGCACCCTGATAGCAGAGGCTTTTTCAAACACTTCTTGAAGAGATTCTTCTGTAGCATTGTAGGAGAGGTTGTTCACAATTAGGGTCTTTGACTCTGCACGTATTAGGAAAGAGAAAGACAACTTAGAACTGCACATCTACAGACTTTTCCAAACTAAACCAACAGAGCTTTTAGGAGCCAGAGGGAATGGGCTATTTTCAGGGTTATGTATCTTTGCTCCACTACAGTATCTGCCTCAGTCACCATGCACAAGGAGGACTCCCAAGCACAAGCGAATAGCCTTCATGCGGCTTAACTAGCATCTACTGTACTGTATGTGAGGGTAACCGGTACCTGGACTAGGTAGATTAGTCAAGGAACTCAAATCTTTTTGAAGTGCTCCTTTTTGCAAAGTGCTGGATCGACAGCCTTCAAAACAAATCCTCAAATCCAAGAATATTCACCAATGTACACGCCGCTTACTCTCTAGTTCAAGGTCTAGAAGCATGAAGGTACTTGTTTCACAAGGTCAAGCAGGATATGGGCAGGTTGACTAAACGGATTGCCATTAATATGCAAATTAGAATGTAGCCATTGTGATTTTTATAACTATATAAATTGGCATGAAGTGTATTGGATTGAAAGTAGAAAGAGAAGAGGGAGAAGAAATGTACAAGATTCCCTCCATGTTACCCAAAGGATTTCCTGTGAACTGCTCTGATTTGCTCGTGATAGCTCCTGCCTTGGTAAAGCTGAGCTGTGTGTTGGCTTATCGTGTACCTTTAGCACATTATAGTGCTGTGCAAATACCTTTTTGGGTCTCTTGTTGACTCTTCTCTCCTGTGTAGTCTAAGATGATGGCACGACCCTCGATTTCAGTGCCCTGCTTCTCCTCTAGTGCCTTGTCTGCGTCAGCTTCTGTTTTAAACTCTACATAGGCAATCCTAGAATGGTGAAGACAGCAGGTGAACAAGCTGTTTCTTTGGGGATTGTTGAATATGCACAAAAGTTAAAACCCAAATAATGCTTTTAGGACAATATTTAATTTTACTACTCTAAGTGGTAGCTGAAGACAGTAGAGTCCTTGCATCAGTCTATATTAAAAAGGAAACGCATGACTGGGGAATTAAAATATCGCAACTACATACCCTTTACTGTTCCCTTCCTTGCTGGACACTAGCCTGATTTCTAACGCATCTTCAAATATTTCTCTCAATTCATCCTGAGTTATACGGTAAGGAAGATTCTTAACAAAGAGCGTTCTGGCATCTCTCTCTACAAAGAGACCAAAAGAAAAAAAATTAAACACAAAATATTAAGGTTCTCTAGTACACTGCACCACAGTGAACAAAATGCCAGCACCAGCAAAGCCAAAGTAATTCAAGGATATCACCAAAATGTAAGTAAAGTTGAGATGTTCTATTTGTGCCAGGAACAGTTGTAATTTTACACATTATGGGCTCTACATCCAAAAGTGAAGACATCTTTACCACATATTGGTTTGCTGGTAATACGAGCATCCTCCCAAATACAATCCAGATGACTTTGAATTGTCTCCATAACTGAGACATACTACTTTGAAAATCTCAACCCGTAACACAAAGTTTTGATAAGGAAGTGGTGAACTAATACAACCAGAACTTGTTACATTAGATTAGTTTAATGATTTCTGATTAACAACAAAGTGCTTATCCCAGAGATGTATCAAGAACCAACAAAAATATGGTTTTAAAAAAGCCATTAACCATTTCTGCAGGTATTATCAGTCACCAAACACAACAGGCCTGTAGCAGTCAGTCAGTCACTGGCCTGACATGACAGACATATTACCCAAAAAACTGGCATATTAAGAACGAAAGTTAGTTTTCATACCTTTCTTTGATTCTTTAATGGTTTCTTTACTCTTTGCTTTCTCTAGTTTGATTTCCAAACCCATGAATTTCTTCCCATTCAATTCAAGGGATTTATCCAGATCCTCAGCAGATGAGAAATCTACATAGCCAAACCGCCTGAAAGAAGGAAGACTTTAATACGTCCACTGAACTTTGGACTTGGTGTCAGAACACACTGTGGAAGTATGGTCAAGAAATATCGATGTGTCTACATGGCTTTGTAAACCCTGGTCTCTGCAACTCAGCCTTATGGACTTGGTGTTTCCAAACCCGTGCTTGAGCATCCACACTGCATTGTGAACCCGAGCATACGATTGCTGGACTCAGGTCTCACTGCCATGCTAATGCACCCACACTTCATTGCACAAACCTCCCGACTTGGGCCTGCAGCTTGAGCTGCATCCACCCTGCAAAATGACAAGAACTTAGACCTAAACACAGTGGGGGGGGCTCCCTAGGATCGAACTCCTACTTGCCTGCTGATACAAGTCTGACTGATGTGTGTGTGGATGGAAAGGGAACTTGGGCTCAAAACTGAATCACGACCGAACTTGGGTTATGTCTACACTATGCACCTTAAGTGACACAGCTATGTCGCTCAAAGGCACGCAGTGTAGCTGCTGTTTGTCGGCAGGAGAAAGCTCTCCTGACCAAAAAAAACACAACAACAACTACTCTCACCCCCAATGAGCAGCAGTAGCTGTTCATACCAGTTTTTTCGGTCTGCAAAACTTGTGTCATTTGGGGGAGGGCGGGTGTTATCACATCACTGAATGACAAAAGTGATGCTGACGGCTGCCCCCCCAAGACATTCAAAGAATAGCTCTTTAGAAAGTATAATAGCTAGACTCAGCTGACAAAGAAGAGCTTCACATAAATTGCATAAAATGAAGACTGCAGCCTCTCTCTTTAGTACGGACAGGCTGCTTGAAGCAGCTACCGGACCCGAGTGGAAGTGCTCCACCTTGCTCAGAACAGCATACGGTGAACTTGATCTAACAGTTCCAAATACAATCCAATGATCACAAACATTTTGTTTATCCCAGGTTATGCCTCTGAACTGCGCCAGTAGTTTACATCCTGGTATGAAGAGTGGTAGCAGAATCATAGAGAAGAGCTTACTTGGTAGCACCAATTCTGACTTGCAGAACGGAAAGGTCTTTTTTGCCAAAGAACTCCTTGACAGCAGTCTTCAGTTCCTCAAATTCCTTGTTGGGGTTCAAGTTTCCCATGAACAGGGAGAAAGCTGAAGCAGCTTCTTTAAGAAAAAGTCACATTCAATTAGGCAAATTAAAGGATGATCAACATTGGAGGCATCGTACTCTAAAGGACTATGGCACATCAGTTTATATCAAAGTCACATCAGACTTCAGTATTAAGTCCCTAGTATACATCACTTGTGCTGGCAGCACCATATGAAAGCCATAGTCAAACCCCTTAGTGCAAGTTTCCCAGATTAAATCAAGAAATTCAGAACATTCTCTCTGGAGCACTGCAGTAAGGGGAGACTTGATTCAAGAACACATTTCAGGATGCACCATACTAACATACCTTCAATTTTCTGTTTCTTGGCTTCTGGGACACTTTTTTGCTTGGGCATTTCCTTCTTTCGCTTTGCAGGAACTTCCTTCACAGATTCTGTGGTACAGGAAAATACATCAGAAGGATCTTAGAATAAAAACAAGTAAGGCACTCAGTGACACCTGCCCTACCCTCCGTCACGCTGGATCAGTACTTGACTATCTTGAGAAACCTTCATTGTGATTTTCATCACATCATTTCAAAGAGGGATCATCAGTTCCAGCTTTGGAAGACAAGGTATTACTACGCAGCTGGGATTTACACAAGTATAGAACATTCATCTCACCTTCCTCTTCATCATCGTCATCATCATCATCCTCATCTTCGTCGTCATCCTCATCAGAGTCTGCCTGTGCCGCCTTCATTGGAACAGCTTTCACTGGAGTAGCTTTCTTTCCTTTTGCTGGGGTTATGTCCATTGCCTCAATTTCAGAGTCTGGAACATCAAAGTAAACAATCTCTTTTGGGAATGGAGCAAGGAATCTCCTCCCTCCTTTCCGCTCTGGTAAAATGGGCCATGTATCTCACTTTCGTTGTCCATTTCAGTTTGCAAGCTCTTGGGGTCAGGGACTCTGTGTTTTACAGTGCTTCACACAACTGGATCCTGGACCTGCCAAGTCTCTTAACCTATGTCTACACTGCAATAAAACACTTGTGGCTGAAACAAGTAGCTGACACAGGCCAGTTGTGGACCTTTTATTGCAGTGCAGACATATACTGAAGAGCTACTCTAATATTACTACCATTAGTAGCATCGAGTAGGTGGTAACAAGCACCACAGAAAACAGAATAGGAAATAAATTGTTAAACTCCAGCACACTCCTTAGCTTGATTTTATAAGGCCACCGAGGCCTACAAATCAAGACTGCTCTATGTGAAACAGGCAAGTAAACTACTTTCAGTAATACAAAAAGCTCAGTATATTATCAGTGCCATGTTAGCCTCTGTGTTCAAGCCAACTACAAACTTGTGCATTTTATAATGCTCAAAATTATATAATCTAAGCCTTCCCATAACCAGTGTAGACTACGCACCGTCGTCTTCCTCATCGTCGTCATCCTCATCAGAGTCTTGCTTTGTGGGTACTGCTACGGGTTTTACCAGCACAGGCTTTTTGACTGCAGGCATCACATGCATTGCAACTTCCTCCGAATCATCTGTAACAAGGAGTTTAATCACTCACTAGTCTGCATGCCATAAGAGCGCATTTATACCAAGGGAGGGCAAACTATGTATGGCCTGCAGGCCGGATTCGGCCCATTAGGGTCCCATTCCGCTCCCAGAAGCGGTTGGCACTACATGCCTGCGTCCTGGGTGGCAGGGAGGGCATGGGGTGTGGTGCAGAGGGCTCTGGGTGCTGCCCTTCCTGAACGCACTGCCCTCCCACAGCTCGCATTGGCCAGGAACTGGGAACTGCAGCCAATGGGAGCTTCATGAGTGGTATCCACAAGGCGAGTGTAGTGTGAAGTGGAGCTGCCTGCCCCACCCACCCCAGGAACGACTGCCAACATGCTGGCCACTTCTAGGAGCAAAGCGGGTCCTGGGCAGGCAGGGAGCCTGCCTTAGTCCGGCTGGCACCCCAAATCCCTTGCCCTGAGCCCCTTCCTTCACATCTGCTCACACCCCAACCACTACATTTATGACCCTGCATACTATTTCCCCACCCAGATGTGGCCCTCGGGCAAAAGGTTTGCCCACCCGATTTACACTGTTCATTCACGTTTGCTCACAAAATGTCCTCGATGAGATATTGGTAAAGAAAGCTATGAAAAACAATCATTGGCTTGAACCATGCATGACAGGGAGCCTTGTCCTCCAAACAGCTCTGCTACTTTAGCTTCGTGCGGTCCTCTACACCCCCTACCTTTGCTATTCAAACCCAGTGCCTCATCTGACTAAGAATTGCCAGTTGTGCTAAACTGCACTCTGGTTTGTGATATGGACAAATAGGAGCTATTTGGGTTGAGATAATTTTGGTCAATGAGAGCTAAGCATTGATTAGAAAAGTGAATTTTGACTTGCCAGAGTCGTCATCATCTTCCTCACTGTTGTCATCCTCCTCCTCCTCCTCCTCTTCCTCCATGTCTTTCTTCTTCGCATTTTTTCCATTTTTAGCACCTTTAGCTGGAGTGGCAACTGCCTTCTTGGCTGGAGTGGCAACTACCTTCTTGGCCGGAGTGGCAACTACCTTCTTGGCCGGAGTGGCAGCCTTTTTGCCAGGTGTAACTGCTGCTTTGGGTGTTGCCACTTTCTTCTGAGGAACAACCTTAGAGAAATAGACAAGTCAAATGGGTGTTCACAACTCCTAAATTAGATTAAATTAACCCCACCACAATCACCCATCCAACTAGGCCCTCTGATGGAGTGCCTAGAAAGACTGCAAGGGCCAAACTGTAAACCTATGTTGGCAACTCACCACTAACACTGGGAACCGAAGGACTGTCCCTCATTTACATATACAACATAAGTCTCTCTGCTACATAATAACTTGTGCTATCTCTACGCCCGTTTTTGGTCCTTCTCGATCTTCCCATTTGGGGTTTGCCAAGTATAAAAAGAAACCAACATTAAGAACCCCTGGTAAGAGCAGAGTATTAATAGGTGTCCTTTTTGACAGATCTACCTAGTTTCCTATGAAATGCCCATAATTAGCTAATTTGAGTATTCTTCCCCTATCTGTATGGGAAAGGAATAGAAAGGAGATTAGTTTTAGTATTCAAGAAAACAACCATTCCCCTACCAGACTCAAAACTTTACTGTGCCGCATTTGAAAGCTGTAAGTTATTTAGCTACACTCAAAATATCCACTTGCTAATGCTAGTTCATGGTCTCATCACTTACGGTATTTTCTCATCACTTATTGTATTTATCCCCCTATTTCATTCACTGAAGGCTTTTGGGTGGTGTTTCCTAAATGAATAATTTATTCCCAAAGTAAAATAGAATCCAGATGTGAAATGATTACCTCTTCCTCACTGCTGTCCTCTTCCTCGGAGAAGTCCTCCTCCTCGCTATCTTCAACCTCCTTTGGGGGAGGGGGAGCCACTTTTTTCTGTTTGGCTTGATTCTTCGGAGTCTTGAGGAAGAAATGCAAAATATGAACATGCGTCAAAGTTAACCCATTTAACCTTCCAATTTACAGTTTAAAAAACTGCTTATAAAAGGATGCAACATACACCACAATCATAAAACATTTCAGCCAAATCCCATTGTAGCAAAAGGGTTTCCCAATTGTGGCTGCTCACAGAATTAAAATTTTTATTAAAGCTAATGTTCAACATGAACACATACACAGATTGAGAGGTAAGGTACTGGACATCTGGAGTCAGGCTGGGGTTATGGGCGATTGTAGCTAGTAGCTACAGGTTTTACAGGGCACATGCATATCACATATCCAGCATAGATCCAGACTGGGGTGTGGGAGTTGTATTACAACTGCACGCCACCACCACTTCCATATCAAATGTAGAAACCCCGGGTCTTGGTCACACTGCATCATGCCGCCAGCAGCGCCCAACACGCGTCTCAGATCATCTAAAATGCCTGCGCATGAATCTGAGCCACGCGGTGAGCGAAGCAACGTCTTTTATTGGACCAGCTTCTGTCGGGAGGAGAAACAAGCTTTCGAGCCACGCGGGACTCTTCCTGACGCTGCTCAGTTTGTAACGTTGATACACGTGCAGACCTTCCACAGGACAGAGCGATTTGGGGGGGGGGTCCCACGCCCCCGCTCCACACGTGTCGCGGGGGAGTCGCCGGCGCGGTGCCCAGGCCGCGGGAAGTCCACGCGCTCAGGGGCTTCCCCCGCCCGCCCGAGCCCCGGGAGGAATCGACAAAGCGCCTTGAACCACGTGGGACGGGGAGGCCCGCGCCGCGTTCTTGCGGCTCCGGAGACACCACGTGGCCGAGCGCCCGCCCCCCCCCCCCCCACACGGCGCACGCAGCCTGAGGCCTTCCCATCCGGCAGCGCGCGCCGCCAGCTCCGCCCCCTCCCCTCGCGCGCGCCCCGACCCCCTCGCTTCCGCCGCGAGCCCCGAGGGGAGCCTAGAAACCTTCCCCGCAACGGCCGGAAAGGGGCCTAGAAACCGCCGCGCGTCCCGCAGCTCGTCGCGAGCCACCGGCCTCGGGGGCTGGGAGAGGCCGCGCGAAGCCTGCTGGCTCCGGGGGGAGTGGGCGGGCTGGGGGGGGGGTTAGAAACCGCCTCCCCTGAGGGAGCTGGGGGGGGGAAGGGAAGAGACGAGAAACTGCCCCCCCCCCCCCGCGGGGAGCGCGACCCGACGGGGGCCTCGCCCCTCTCCAGGATGCGGCCTGGAAGGCTCCGCCTCGGGCCCTGCGTTCCCCGGGCTGCGGCCTGGGCGGGCGCGCGCGCCTCCCTCCAGGCCTCGCGCGCTCGGCGGGCCTCACCTTGGCGATCTTCACCATGATGGCGGCGGTCCGGGTCGGCTGGGGCCGTGTGCGACAGGCAGCGCCGGGAGCAGCGACTCGTCTCTGCCCTGGGCTGAAGCGAAAGAGTGAAAGCGCCGCCCCACCCCCCAACCTCCCTCCGCTTATGCCTGGTCCCGCCCCCCGACGCCCCGCTGGACCAACCCCGGCCCGCCTCGCGGTTAGCTCCGCCCTCCCGCCCAAATGCCGCCCAATCGCCGGTCTCGGAGGGCTGAATACAGGCCAATCCGCGCAGGGCTGCCGCTGACCAATAGGAGCGAGCGTTACAGCGAGAGGTCGTGCCTGTTGGGGAGACGGGGCAATGTAACCAATAGGCGGCTGCGCTGCGATGGGGTTCGGGTGGGGGGGCTGGTAACCGAGCAGCGCAGCACGTGGCTGTAGGAAAACCACGTGCACCTGGGATCTTAGGGCAGAGGGGGTCAGCAGGGTCTTTAGGGTACCCCA
Organism: Sternotherus odoratus; assembly: GCA_032164245.1. Lineage (NCBI taxonomy): Eukaryota > Metazoa > Chordata > Testudines > Kinosternidae > Sternotherus > Sternotherus odoratus. The sequence continues at coordinate 4,777,398 of JAVMKO010000009.1, forward strand.
GGGCTTGGCTGGGGGTCGGGAGCCGGGACCAGCCTGGGGCTGGAGATCAGCCTAGCCCTGGGGGTCTGGGACCACCCAGCCCTGGGGATGGGGGTAGATGGAATTATGCCAGGGGGACTTGGGCTGGTGGTGGGTTGGAGACAGTGGGTTCTGGAGAGTGGTTTCTTCCCTGATTTACGATCTCTTTTATCCTGCTCCCCATCACCATGGATAAAATCTGAGTCCCTTACACATAAAGTCCATAGCAAAGACCCTCGCAAGACACGGTGACTCTTATGTCTCCTTTTTTGGGGTCAACTGTTTACTCTAAGGGTTTTCCCGTACTTTTGGTTTGGGATGGTGTAAGAATACCCTCTTTTCACTTCTCCAGTCTCTCTTCCTTTTCCTTCCATCTCTACCCATCTTGCTCCTCCATTCTCTGTTTCTACCTCATTCCACTTGCTCTTCTGTGGGGTAGGTCAACCGTGCTAGTGAAGGTGTGGTTGTACCACAACTAGGCATAATCTAGTTTGGGTAAACAATAGAGTAGCTGGAGTGGCACAGGTTAGCAACCAGAATGCATACCCTGGCACCCTGGTTTAACTAACTTGTGACAAGGGGTGGTCAAACTTTTTGGCCAGAGGGCCACATCAGGGTTGCAAAATTGTATGGAGGGCCAGATAGGAAAGGCTGTGCCTCCCCAAACAGTCTGGTCCCACCCCCTAGCTGACAACCCCCCACTTCTTGCCCCCTGACTGCCCCCCTCAGAACCTCCGGCCCATCCAACACCCCTGCTCCTTGTTCCCTGCCTGCTCCCTCCAGGGATCAGCCCCCCAACTCCCCCCCCCCCGTACCCACTCCCTACCCAACCTGTCCTCCCTGTCCCCTGACTGCCCCGAGCCCTATCCACACCCCCGCCTCCTGACAGACCCTTGGGACTCCCACGCCTAGCCAACCCCGTTCCCTGTCCCGACTGCCCTCCCAGAACCTCTGCCCCATCCAACCGCCTCCTGCTCCCTGTCCCTGACCGCCACCCGGGACTTCCTGCCCCTTATCCTCCCCCCCCCCCCCGCCCGGCTCCCTTTCGATGCTGCTCAGAGCAGCATGTCTGGCAGGGGGGGGGGGGCAGGGAGTAACCTACCCAGCCAGGAGCTCAGGGGCCAGGCAGGACAGGCCCGATGGCCCCTGGGCTAGTCCATGTGTCACCATGGCTGCATTACAATCTATGCCTACCCTTACTATAATCACACTTTCACTTGCAGTGTAGACATACCCACGGAGTACAGGCAAGAGTGCGGGTTCTGCTCACTTCCAATGGCAATGGGACAGTCCTGAGTTTAGACGGCATCAAATGCAAGAGCCATGGAAATATCGTGCAGATGACAGGTTCCATTAGACACAGTAAATGATCTTTGCTGTTGTTGGCCCTTATTTTGTACAAAGCATCCAAGATGTCACATCCTGGCCTGTATGAACCCAGCACATTTTAGCTGACAACTCTACCATTATCGATCATGTTTATTATGATAGTGTCTAAAGACCAATCAAGGTCCCGACCGTACTGTGTTTGAACAGCACCTAACACAGAGTAAGAGGTAATCCCGCCTCAAAGAGCTTATATTATAAAATGTCACCCCCATCTCAAAGTGTAGACATCCCTTTAAAACACCTGCTGCATCAGTAGCTCCTGGAACTTCATTTTCTGTGAAAGAGTGACATCACAACCCCCTCGGACATATTAGTCACTGACTGTAATCGGCGTCTGTGACATTAATTCCCCTCCCACTCTACTGGAAGGCTGCAATGTAACAACTTTAACCAAACCACCCTGTAAGTAGAGAGTGGGATAGAGAAGGGAAGGCTCTTAGCATCTGCTCACCATGCTAATCAGTTAAATCAGCAAGAGGCTGGAGTTTAAATCATTCTCACTAGGGTTTATCCAGGATGGGGCCTCTATTTTTAATTTCAAAGTAATGAAAACAGGTTTTTTGTAATAAATAAATAGATAAATACAGCTGGAGTTGATCTTCATGAACCATGAGTCCCATGAGCTGACAAAAGCAGCAAAGCTTTGCAGATCAAGTTAATGTAATCACAATTAACAATCCCTTATAATGAAGAGGAAAGTAGTTCACACTTTTCTTTGCCACTATTATTTTATTCTTTCTGGGGCCTTTACAGGCTGGGGGAAAAGGACAAAACTGTAATTTAATGTAGGTTTGTCTTTACTAGGAAACTAGATTCTGTTTAACCACGTTTTTAAAACTACAGTAGACTCTCGATTATCCAGGATGATAGGGAAAAAATTAATCCTGATTAATAAAATCCTGGATAATCACCTCCATAGGAAATATGGGGGAAGGGGTTGGTTCACCAGCCACCTTGTGCCGTGGGGATGGGGTGTTGGTTCATGGGTTGCCCTGTGCCCTGGTGGGGGTTTTGTGTGTGTGTGCTTGGGGTAGCAACAAAGCCAGAGCTGGCCCTGCAAGTTGCGTGTATTTTTTTTTGACATCCTGGTTAATCCACATCCTGGTTAATCCAATCCTGGATAACCGAGAGTCTACTGTATTATGTTAGGAGGCAGGGTGCTGGCCAGGTCTGACTCATCGATGCATACAAGGACAAGTTGTGGTCAGCATCATGTTAGCAAGTGGTGGGTAAACTCAGATGCCAGGAGACTTTACCCACAACCAGTGGCGGCAGGTTTGTATAATTTTTGGTGGTGGCCAAAGCAGGTCCCAAGTCTCCACCCCCGCCCCCGCCACCTGTCCTGTATGCAGAGATATATATTATATATAAATAAATAATGTAAAAATGGACTGGAAACAGTAAGCATATAACTGTTTCCCAATATTGCACAATATCACTACCTAAGAAAAATGTGTTTAACTAAGAATATCAACTATATTAATACTCTTTTGAATACGGAAACAACTCAGCACTCTTGTATTAATAACCCTCAAAAGCAAAAAGCTCTGTCTAATTCACTATTGGACTCCCACCGTGTAAATCTTGACAGCCAAGACTGATGGAAACTCCTTGTCTGATCTTTTAGATTTGCCGCATCTTTTCTTTTGTACAACTTCAGTTTTCAAGCTGGGGGTCTAACTCAGGCCTTCACTCAATGAATTACCCCTTTGTTCTTTTTCTCTGGGTAACATTATTAAGAATGTATCCATTGGTGATTATTATTACACAACATTAATGGGGTGGGGCCGAGGGGTTTGGAATGTGGGAGGAGGTTCAGGATAGCGCAGAGGGTTGGGGTGCGGGGTGGGGCCAGGGATGAGGGGTTCACGGTGCAGGAGGGGGCTTAGGGCTGGGGTTGAGGTCAGGAGCTGGGCCGGGGTTTAGGAGTTCAATATTTGGGGTGCAGCAGGCAGGCTGCCCTGGGGCTGGGGCCAGAGAGGATGACTCCCCCAAGCCCTCTCCCCGCCGGCCGCAGTTAGTCCGGGGGAGGGGCCCCCTTCTCCCCTTGACGCAACTCACTCCAGTCCCAGGCTGCTGCTCAAGAGGTCCAGAGAGGATAAGCCCCCTTGGAGTTGCCTGCCAGATGGGGTGGGGTGGGGGGTGCTGCTATGCCTCCTCCCCTCCTCCCTCCGCAGGGAGTGCAGTGCGGAGCTGCAGGGGGCAGCCACCCGCTGCCCAGGGCACCAGTGGGGCAGGGACGCTCAAGGAAGGCACGCAGGGGCAGCATGCGGGGCCGGGGGAGAGACTCGGCCCCAAACATTGGTGGAGCCGGGCTCCCAGGGCCCTGATTTTGCTGGAGCCTGGGCACCACCAACCCATACAATTCGCCGCCCCTGCCCACACCGAACTGACACAATGCTGAATATAATTTGCCCTTGTCTATCCCAACTAATCACTATCAATCAACTAGATCAGTGATATTCACACGGAGGCTTGTGAACTACACGTGGCTCTTTAATGTGGCTCCTGCGGCTCTGTGTGATTTAATGATTAGCCAATCTAAGGGTATCGCTTGATCTTCTGGCGATCGATTTCTCGCGTCTTGTGAAGACGCGAGAAATCGATCGCTTGCGGCGCCCCCGTCGACTCTGGAACTCCAGCTTGCCGGGAGGCGCAAGCTGGAGTCGATGGGGGAGAGCGCCGCCGACCGCCGCTGCCATGAGGACGAGCGGTAAGTCGGCTGCAGATACGCAAACGTCAGCTACGTGATTCACATAGCTGAAGTTGCGTATCTGCAGTCGATCCCCCCCGTAGTGGGGACCAGCTTTAAGTTCTTAACCAGTCAGGATGCTTTTACTATGTTATTAACCAACTGTAGTTGATAAAGTAATGCTAGTTGGTCAGCCATTTTGCTGTAAGAATAATAGAGACATTATATACATATAAAATAGTAAATGAAAAAATTCACACCACTGTGGCTCTTTGGAGTAATATTGCTCGCGCCTTTGGCTCCTGAACCCCTGAGGTCTCTGAGTATTGCTGAGCTAGATTGCTGCAGAAGTGGAGAAAGGCATACCTGGATTTGCATACAGCAGGTTTCAGATGTCTGAATTAGCTCACTATCCGGTCCATACTCACCGATTTCACCCTTGAACCTTGGGCAAGCTGGGTTTCATCTGGCAACACTACCAGGTGTGTGGCTCCATGGTACACAGAGAATTCCTGTTGATAGTTTTTGCTTATGCGCACAGGCCTGTCTACACTACAAAAAGACATTGCTGGAGCCCGTTGCAAAGTTGAAAATTTTGGCATTGTCTGATAACACAGTCTGGTCCCATCCCCTTGCAAGGCTGGGCAGTGTCTTAACCACATTGGCCACTACCGAGATGTAACCAGATCCTACAACACAGTACAACACAGACCCTTCTCTATTGCCAACCCTCCTGGAGTTTCCCAAAATCAGCATCCATCTCCCGGTGACCCATGAAAGCAATCCTGGAGATTTTAATGGGGTATTTTTTAAAAAGTAGCATTATGACTTGGTGGGGAAAATAAAAAAAACAACTCTCCTGGAATAGCTTCAGTCAAATTTGGCAACTCTAGTGTCTGTCTTAAAACCTTCCATTGTTGTTCCAGTAGCACGCTTTATATGTAATACATTTGCACACCTTCCTGCTCGTCTATATACTCACGACTCAGCTCCCAAGCTATATTTATGCTCCTAAATTTTCCCCCCTCCCCATATCCCTCTAAAGGATAACTTCAATCACATTTTACTAGTAATGTATACCCTTAAAAGTCCAGACAGCAAATATGATCAAAAGTGGGTGTTCATTTTCCCCCTTCCCTATCTTGTCAATGTTTATCTCAAGCTTCTCTCTGTATACAACAATGCTAGAGACCATTCACACATGAATCATCTGTAATGATTCATTTACTTTTCCTAGTCCATGCTGTTTGTTTACTCTTCTGCACTTCACACAGTTAGAGCAATGAAACCATTCATGGTTTCATTTTGGGTTTCTAATCGGTTTCATTTCTGGCTCCTTTGAGTAGCTCACTGGGGTCTAGGTTCTCAGCTCTACAGAGGATCATTTCAATTCTCCCCAACTTTTACTACTGAAACTTCTTTCCTTAGAAAACACATCTCTGTTGCTGTTACAGGTGTTGGAAACCTCGGAGTATTTCTCCCGTTCCCCAGGGCTCCTCTTCACCATGCTGCGATTGCTGGAGCAAGGGCCCTGGATGTCCCATGGGTCCAGTCATTGTTCTTAAAATGCATGGCATCAAAGGGAAGCTGCACTTTGTACTTGCCTTTACATTAGTGGGAGTTACAGCCTGTGCTCCCGCCATCACTAAGGGCCGGAGCTGCTCTCAAGGGGGAGGAGGGGCGGAGCTGTCAATTAGGGACGTGATTCTTTTGCTGACACAACCGTGCTGATAGACGCTGTAGTATAAGTGCAGCAAAAATGTCGTTTTGCCAGCTTATTTCACGCTGGGGACTGGGATAAGCTATACTGGCGAAAGGCCTTTGTTACCACTGTAGACTGGGTCTCCAGCTGGAGGGTTTGCTGGAATGGCTGTACTGATACAGCTATGCTGACAAACCTTTTAAGGGTGGCCAAGCCTGCGTCTTTTGATGGGGCTCTCCCAGAGGCAGCGAAGAATGAAAGCGACAGCTTTGGCAGCCAGACAGCTTGACGTTGGCAGGGACCAGATTGGTGTATTCCACTCCATCCGTTATTCAGAGGGTGTTCTGAATTGGTGGGGGGGGAGCAGACTGTTTTCAGGTACCAACAAATTGTCTTCCGTCTCCACGCAGCCTGCTCGTGAATCACAGCAATGAGATCGCGCTGCTGCTGGGGGACGGAGCGCGGGACCCAGATGGGAAGGGATGTTGTCACTGATCCCCACAGTGTCACTGCATTACCCCGATTGCACTGCCTCACTGCTCAAGGCTCTGCGACGCCTCTGACGCTGCATCGCCCCAGCTGCACTGCACTGCCCGCATGGGACGGAATTACCCCTCGCGCTGCCCTCCGTTCCTTGCACTGCGAAACCCCCAAGGTGCTGCAGTACCACTGTGGCACTGCATTACACACCACGGCACAACGAATCACTGCATTCTTCCCTGGGCACAGCCATTACTCTAGCTCTGCTCAATTTGATCCCTATGGCACTGCAATAACCATGCATTAGACCCCATTGGACTGTCCCCTACCTGCACTGGCTTAGCTCTGCCCCAAACTGCTACCTGTGGTGCTCAATTACCCCCTCCCCGAGCGCCGCATCCCTCCCATGGGCAGGGAAGCTGCTGAGTCAGCCAAGCAGCTGAACTGTGGCCAGGCAGGAATTTCCCATGCAAGGGATCATGCTGGATTCTGCTTAGAACAGAGCCAGGCTTGTCTGAGGTGCCCAGCAACCACTATTATGGTTAGGAGGAGTTTGCCCAGAAGTTAACAAGGCAGAAGTCAGGTGATGTCCAAATTCATTTGTAAACAATCTGGTCAAGGGACGAGCAGGTTGGCACATGCTGTCTCCCTCTCCTTATATATATAGTAACAACCTCACAAGTGTCAGTGCACATAATCCCACCTACAGATGGAGAAACTGAGGCACAGAGGAAGCAAAGTGACTTGCCAAAGGCCACAGAAGGAGGCAGTGGCAGTTAGTCTCAGGCACTCCTGGCTTTCAATCCAGTGCTCAGTCCATTATCTTACATTGTTTCTCTAGAGCCAGAGACCCATTTAATGGTCCGTGTGTTAGGACTATATGAGGAGAGATTAAAGAGACTGGGACGACAAAGGGGGATATGATAGAAGTTGTGACTGGTGTGAGAAAGTGAATAAGGAAGTGTTATTTACTCCTTCACATAGCACAAGAACCGCGGGTCAGGTTTAAAACAAACAAAAGGAAATACTGCTTCATACCACGCATGGTCAACCTGTGGAACTCACTGCCAGGGGATGCTGTGAAGACCAAAACTATAACTGGGTTCAAAAAAGAATTTGATAAGTTCACGGAGGATAGGGCATCAACGGCTATTAGCCATTATGATCAGGGATGCAACCCCATGCTGTGGATGTCTCTAAGCCTGACTGCTGGAAACTGGGATTGGGCAACAGGGGACAGATCCCTCAATAATTGCCCTGTTCATTTAAGTGGGCCCCCTTGACACTACCGCAATATAAATACAGATCCACACTCTGCAACAGTTTAAGACTGAGAGTGAAGAATACAGCATGTGACTAAAATTTTAGGGATGCAAGACAATGACTTAAGGTAGAACTTCGCTAGAGGAGTGGGGCAAGCAGTCGGATTTTTGGAGCAAGTCGAATTTAGGGACTTGTTTGGATTGGTCCCCCTTCACTGGAGCATCTAACTTCTCAATCTGTAATGTATTTATTTTCCCACCACCCCTGCAAGGTTGGGTGGTGCTGTTATCCCCATTTTACAGATGGAGAACTGAGGCCAAGAGCGGCTAATCACACAGGAAATCTGGCAGAGATGGAAATTGAACCTGGGTCTCCCAAGTCAGCATCCTAACCACTGGTCCATCCTTCCACCCCTGAAATGTCAGGCAATCTCTAACTTCTGTAAATGATCAAGACCTTGGTTTGACATCCAATCTGAAAGACAGGCACCTCCAGGAAGCACAGCTTCCCCCAGCACCATTCTCAGACATTCAAGTACCGAGCAACCTCCATCTGTTGAGGCCATGGCAGGACAATCAAAAACTGAACCAAAATAAAATGGTTCTGTAGAACAAAACCACCTCCGGGGGAGGGCGGGCTTTTGGGATCTACCTCGACACCAGGGCTGGCATTGGGTACAAATTAATGCCACCCACGTGAAAAAAATCCTCTCCCCCAAACGATGTGTGTGTCTGTGGCTGGGTTTTTCCACTAGATGGTGACAAAGGGCTGTATGTCCCTTTTCCAAAGTGGGATCCCCACAGTGCCCCAAAGGGGAAATTGTGCTCTCAGAGCCACCCGCCGATCTCCACTGTGATGCGCATGGAGAAGGGAGTGTCTGAGCAGCCGGGCACTTGCCTCTCCCATCCCAAGAAGGTGGGAGGCTTTGAAACCGGAGGGATGACCGAAGCTGCAAAGTTCTGTATTTGATCAAAAAGCAGCCGGTCTCCTCAAAACCACAATGTCCAGTCCTGGGAGCAATCATAAACCCCATGCAGTCGGACTGCCACAGGCCCTCTGGAAACCTAGAACTAAAAACCACTCGCCACATAGCCAGGGGGCCGCAAACTAAACAAGTAGCAGAGCAGGTGGGGAAAATGAAAGAAAAACTGCCAAAGCACAGCCCCCGATGCGCAAAGAACTAAAACGAGCCCTGCTCAGACCACAGAAATCTCACACAGGAACCAAAACATCAGCCGCCTTGCCGACGTAGGCCGAGGGGTTAGAGTTCACGGACCCACAATGCAGAGGGCCCTACCTCCCATCGCTACACAACAGAGAGTCCTTCCAATGCCTCAGGGGCTAGGATGGGACATAGGGACACAAGGGACTGCTTAGGACGTCTTGTTATTTATATGTGAACTGCAAATCACACTGAAAATGGCTTAGATCTGTCTATCCATCCATCCCTGTGCAGCCCTTCTCTCCATCCATCCTCACATAGATCTAGTCATCCCTCCCCACGTAGATCTACCCATCCATCCCCCTACAGGCCCACCTCCTTCTATCACACACACCTCACCATGGGACCTGAACATCCTTTCCTGCCCCTATTTGAGGTTTAATTTTTACGGCTTGGTTTTGATCCTGTCTGACTCCCCTCCTTTGCCCGGCGAGCTGTGACTCTCTGTGGCCGGCCTGCCAGGGGACTTCTCCGCTGGAAGCGGGCGCTGCGGCTCTCCCAGCCTAGCCCTTGGGTGAGAGCGGGGAGAGTCGCAATTTGGAATGGTGCTGTGGATAGAGGCCATCACTTCTTCAGTGCTGTGGAGCCAGCATTGACACCCGATCAGAGGCCCCCAAACTGTGCCCGGCTGGGACTGACGGGGGGAGGGAAGGGCAGTGTGGGGTCTGACGGGGGGAGGGAAGGGCAGTATGGGGACTGATGGGGTGGAGGGATGGGCAGTATGGGGTCTGACGGGGGGGAGGGATGGGCAGTATGGGGACTGACGGGGGGAGGGATGGGCAGTATGGGGACTGACGGGGTGGAGAGAAGGACAGTATGGGGTCTGACAGGGGGGAGGGATGGGCAGTATGGCGACTGACGGGGGGAGGGATGGGCAGTATGGGGACTGACGGGGTGGAGAGAAGGACAGTATGGGGTCTGACAGGGGGGAGGGATGGGCAGTATGGCGACTGACGGGGGGAGGGATGGGCAGTATGGGGTCTGATGGGGGTTGGGATGGACAGTATGGGGACTGACGGGGGGAGGGAAGGGCAGTATGGGGACTGACGGGGGGAGGGAAGGGCAGTATGGGGTCTGACGGGGGGAGGGATGGGCAGTATGGGGACTGACGGGGTGGAGAGAAGGACAGTATGGGGTCTGACGGGGGGGAGGGATGGGCAGTATGGGGACTGACGGGGTGGAGAGAAGGACAGTATGGGGTCTGACGGGGGGGAGGGATGGGCAGTATGGGGACTGACGGGGGGAGGGAAGGGCAGTATGGGGACTGACGGGGGGAGGGAAGGGCAGTGTGGGGTCTGATGGGGGGAGGGAAGGGCAGTGTGGGGTCTGACGGGGGGGAGGGAAGGGCAGTGTGGGGTCTGACGGGGGGAGGGAAGGGCAGTATGGGGACTGACGGGGGGAGGGAAGGGCAGTGTGGGGTCTGACGGGGGGGAGGGAAGGGCAGTGTGGGGTCTGACGGGGGGAGGGATGGGCAGTGTGGGGTCTGACGGGGGGGAGGGAAGGGCAGTGTGGGGTCTGACGGGGGGGAGGGATGGGCAGTATGGGGTCTGATGAGTCTCTTGGGGGATCAGTGCAGAACTGATGGTTTTTAGAGTGGACGTGGGGCAGAGTGCATCTAGTTTCTGGCTCATCCTTTGCGGGAGCAGATTTGATCCGGGAACTTTGTGCATCGCCAGCTGTGGTGGGAAGTCTTTGAGGCAGCCCCTAGTTCCATTTTTGGGAGCACCTCACACCGTCCTGTCTCAGCTTAACCCAGGCCAGCCCAATGCCTACCAGTAAGAGCCCAAACAATACCCCCCGGCTCCAGTCTGCCAGCGAATCCCACTCTGCCAGTGCCCACCTCTGCAACTGCAGGCTCTTTGGGGCAGGGCGCGCCTATTTGTGCCCTCAGCGAATAATACCCTCTAAGGAGCCACACTCAGTGCATGTCACTCATGCCACCTCCGTGGCCAGCCTGTCTCCAAACCCCGGCACCTTGCAACATCCTTTGTTACCCCATCATCTATCATCGCGGGGCTTTTGGCCAGCTGGCCTGCGACGAAGAGTCATGCCGCTGAACCGAAGAGGAACGCGGCCGTGACGGGGACTCCCGTGGGTTGGAATGGACCTGCCAGGAGATGTCAGCAAGACGCTGCATTCAGCAGACGTGCGAGGGACCGGGGCAGAGGCGGTCGGAGCTGGGCTGCGGTCGACCCACCAGGGACAGGCGTCAACGGCAGGAGTTGGAGGAATCGCAAGAGCCCAGAAGTCTGACTCTGCAACAGGCCAAAGTCTGTATGGCTGCCCAGACAGCTCCAATCCTGGGGTTAAATAGGGTGTTTGGCCAATCAGGGGGCCACGAGGTACTGTCACTCTGGGTCTATGGGGCGGGACATCCTGCAGTGCCTACTCTCCATAATGTTCCCTGGCTGGAGCTCTGCGTGGCCTCCCCATGGCTCTGTGGAACTATTGGCTGCCCTAGGCTCCGCAGACCTGGGTTCGAGTCCCTGGGTCCTTCCCTCATGCTCTAACGGTGAGTTCTTCCAGGCAGGGGGTGTCTATGGCTGGATGTTTGTGCAGCACCTAGTGCAATGGAGATCTTAGCTGGGGTCTTTAAATACAACTATCCTATAAATAAAACACAATGATCACTGGAAAGGACTCAGTCAGAGTAGGGGCTCTTTGGGACAGTGACTACCTGTCTCTGTGCAGCCCCCAGCACAAGGGGGCCCTGAGCCTGCCGGGGGCCCATTGTATTAGCTAGTAACAAGGAGCAGGAGGCAGCATGGGGGAGTGACAGGGAATCTGCCCCTTTCCACTGCCCCTTGCGCCGGCTAGTTGGACTCTCCGGAGCTGACCAGCAGTGGGAGTGTTTGGATGTGGGTCTGAGACAGTTACCGGTGCAGCCCTTCTCTCTGGCTCCCCTCCATGCCTGGAAACGCCTCCTTTCTTGACCGAGGGCCCCTCACACATACCCAAGGCAGCGTCCTGGGCACACTCGGGGCGATCTAGAGAGAGGTGGGACCTAGATGTAGGGCCTGAGCCAACATCCCCTGAAGTCCCTCGAAAGCTGCCTTTGGCTCCACTGAGCTTTGGATCCGGGGCCCAGGCGGGAGAAAGGAAAGGTCGGGGGTGGAGAGGAGGAAGACGGAGAAGATGGAGGCTCATGTCTAGTTTATGCTGAGCAGGACACAGCTGATGTAAGCAGGGAAAGGATCTGAGTCCGTCTGACTCCGGCGCTGGGTACGTGCAGAGGATGGGGACTCTTCTGCCCTTCGAGTCCCGCACCCTCGCGCCTTTGATGTGCACGTGGTACCGCGGGGAGCAGCCTGGCCTGGCTCCGGAGGAGTGGTGCTCGCGTACCCTGCGGCCGGGTGCATCAGACGCAGGCCGCGACATCAGTGGAAAGGCTCCCAATGGACTGGGGTGGTTTGTTTTTCATCTTCCTCTGCAGCGTGTAGGTGCGGATCACTTGCCGGGATTACCCGGGTATATCTCGCGTCATCATTGCCCTGCCAATGCGGGGGTCTGGGCACCGGCACTTGGCCCCTCCTATCCCTGCCCGTGGGGAATATCGAGTCTCCTGGCAGTTGTTGGGGTGTGGGCGGGAGGAGTGGTTGGTGACTTGGGAAGTTGGCCTAGATGAGCTGCTCCCTTCTGGCCTGAAACTCTCTGACCGTGACTCCCAGGGGCTTTGCATCAGCCCCAGATCGCGCTGAGCGAGGGCAGGAATTCGGCCATGGGGAGGTTTCACTCCCCCCAAAGCCCTTGAGGCCAGTCCCACTTAAAGCGCCAGGTGGACCTCACAGCCGCTGCTTTCCCTGTAGAGCCAAGAGTCCCAAATGTCCCCCCCCCTTCCTCCCCCGCAAGGTGCCATCTCCCAGCGGCACGGAGGCGGGAATGGGATGCCAGCTTCTGTGTGCGATCCCTTCTGACTCCATGCCTCCTGCCCCCCATCTCCCCACGGCGTCCCCCTTCCGCCCCCCCATCCCCTCATAGCACTCCTATCGCTCAGGCGTGCTTCATCCGAGCGCTGCACGCTCCCTTCCCACGGGATCCCTTGGAACGCTTCCCGATTCCCCGCCCGCAGCCGTGGCCAAGCGAACGGGCCTGTGGCGTCGGGCTCCGTCCCTTAGGCCACGTCAGGTCAGGCCGACTCCTGTGCTCGGGGATCCCTCGCCGGGAGCTCGATTTGTGAACATCGTTTTGTAAAGCTCTCGCCGGTCACGCCCCACTGCCTTTGGCGTGCTGCAATCCCCAGCCTCGTGTCCCTGCAGCGCTCTGCCTGAGCCAGTCAGGCAGGGAATCGTAGGACTGGAAGGGACCTCCAGAGGTCTCTAGGCCTGGCCAGTCCCCTGCACTCAGGGCAGGACTAAGTATTATCTAGACCGTCGCTGACAGGTGTTTAACCTGCTCTTAAGAATCTCCAATGATGCCGATTCCACAGCCTCCCTGGGCAGTTTATTCCAGTGCTTAACCACCCTGACAGAGAGGAAGTTTTTCCTAATGTCCAGACTAACCCCCCCCCCCCCTTGCTGCAATTGAAGCCCATTGCTTCTTGTCCTGTTCTCAGAGGTTAAGGAGAACAATTTATCGCCCTGGAGATGGATGAGCCCAGGGCTGAGATAATCGGGGGGGGGGGGGGGGGGCTGTTGGGTAGCTGGAGATGGGGCAGCCCAAGGTGGGTTAGCAGGGGCCTGTGGGTCCGGAGTGCAGGGTATCGGCAGAGCTGGGGTGAAAGGGAGCCCGAGGCTGGGATCACGGGGGCTGTGGGTCGGGAGTGCGGGGTATCGGCAGAGCTGGGGTGGAGGGGAGCCCGGGGCTGGGATCACAGGGGGCTGTGGGTCGGGAGTGCGGGGTATCGGCAGAGCTGGGGTGGAGGGGAGCCCGGAGCTGGGATCACAGGGGCCTGTGGGTCCAGAGTGTGGGGTAGCAGCAGAGCTGGGGTGGAGGGGAGCCCGGGGCTGGGATCTCAGGGGGCTGTGGGTCGGGAGTGCGGGGTATCAGCAGAGCTGGGGTGGAGGGGAGCCCGGGGCTGGGATCACAGTGGGCTGTGGGTCAGGAGTGCGGGGTATCGGCAGACCTGGGGTGGAGGGGAGCCCGGGGCTGTGGGTCGGGAGTGCGGGGTATCGGCAGAGCTGGGGTGGAGGGGAGCCCGGGGCTGTGGGTCGGGAGTGCGGGGTATCGGCAGAGCTGGGGTGGAGGGGAGCCCGGGGCTGGGATCACAGGGGCCTGTGGGTCCAGAGTGTGGGGTAGCGGCAGAGCTGGGGTGGAGAGCCGGAGCCTGGGCTTGCAGGGGGCTGTGGGTCAGGAGTGTGGGGTATCAGCAGAGCTGGGGTGGCGGGGAGCCCGGGGCTGGGCTCACAGGGGATGCTGTGTGTCAGGATTGAAGTGTGCTGGGGCTCTGGGGAAGCAGCGTGCATTGTGCCCCCCCTGGATTGGGCCCGCCTCTAGCCAGCATGACCAGAGTCTTGATTTCTTCCTCCTGCCTAATATCAGAGCAATAAAAGAGCAGCCGTTAACCTACCCTCGGAATCACACGCCTGCTCTCCCCCTTGGAATTCAATTACTGCACTTCAGTCACTTCTCTGTAATCACCAGCCCCAGTCCCCACTATTTGAACAGTGGATGAGCTTCCTCGTGCGGCACAAGCCCGTACTTTTCTGCTTTTCCCCTAAGGCTCTCGCAATAATTATTTCTGCTAGTCGGCTCTCTCCAGCCTCTGTTGGTGCCGGCTGCGGTTCTTTCCTAGCATAACAAAGCTCTCTAGAGGGCAGTCGCTCCGAACACAACACTGCAGCTCTCTATTTAGAATCTCCTGCAAACACATTGTATTTCAGACCTCCTTTTGCTTTGGTTACACTGCCTGGGCCCAATCCCCCTCTTACGCTGGTGCAGAAGTGGCTCGGTCACAGCCAGAGCGATTACACCGCTGCCAAACCAGAGAGACTGACACGACTGGCATTGTTCCCTTAGAGAGGAGACGGATAAAATGGATTTGATAAAAGTGTGTGAAATAACGACAGGGTAGAGAAGAGAGACCGGGAGTTTCTTTTCTCTCTGGCTCCCCACACAGGAAAGAGGTACCAGTCATGAAACACAAAGGTTGAAAATTCAAATCTGGCAACAGGAAATATTTTTTTCACACAATGCGTAATTAGCCTGTGGAACTCCCTGACACATGAAGTCAGTTAGACCAAAAACTCCTTAGGATTAAAAAATGGGATTGGATTTTTATATGGATATGAAAAATATCCCATGTTATATGAATGACAACTACATTTTGGAATGAATATGAAATCTTGTACCTCAGGGCTTACACCAGGCTCTGTTAGATTTCAGGCTATGACCTATGTGAGGGGCAGATTATCCCACATCGGCTACTATGAAGCATCTGGCACTGGCCATTGTCAGAGACAGGACACTGGGGGTCTGGAGCTTGGATCTGACCCACGCTGGCAATTCCTATGAGAGAGAATCTTGCCACATAGCTGTGGGCTGCTGTTTTAGTGCACTCCATGCTGGGGAAAGGTACAAGATCAACAGCTCTGGAGCCTACAGTCTAGGCATCCACAGAGCAGGCAGAGGCAGCAATACAGCAAGCATCCTCTCTTGCAATCCAGCAATCAAGTTGTGCATGTAACTAACCTACACAGCCGCACGATCTTACTGTTGTCCCTCTGCTGAGCGGGAGCTGATGCTAGGATCTGGCAGGTCGGCTTCCCATTGGAGGAGAAATCAGTGGCACTCTGGGGATTCTCTTAGTGCAGCCTGTTTGTTTATATTCTAGACCCTAGTCCTGGAACAGAGGTGGTCACAAACAGCACTCAAGCAAAACCCTGTCAGGAACCTCAGCCAAAACACCAGTGCTCCAGTTCCTGTGCCTCAAGAGTCGACTAGTCAGAGAGAGTAAGGCAGAGAACAAACTCCCACACTACTTGCCACTGCTCCCCACACCGTAATCAACTCTGCAAAGCTGCAGCATTTCTTCAAAGACTGAACAGCGAACCCTGTTCACACGCCCCAAGGAAACAACTTGTAAAACTACATGTAACGGTGCCACTTGGTGCCTCCCACCATAATAACATCATCGTCAGCTCCCTTGCTCCTGTCGACTCCCAGCCACTTGTTGCGTTTGTCTTAAATCAGATCGTAAACTCTTCAGAGCAGGGACCAAGCCCTCTTATGTGTTTGTGAAGCGCTGAGACCCCGATCCTGACTGGGGCCTTTGGATGCTACCGCAATACACATAGGGAACACGGAGGGAGATTTTTCAAAGGCACAGATAGGAGTTAGGCACTTCCCTTGGGAGTTGGGCACTTTGATGCCCATCATGAAGAAGAGTCACTGATGAGTGTGTCCCAGAAGGAGTGCCTTTAGGGGAGTGCAGTCTTGAGGCCCAATCCCTGGCCTCTGACGGGACAGTTAGTGCTAGTGGTCATGGTGTTTCGTAGGCACTTTGGCACTAATGAGAGGACTCATCACACCGAACAGCTGCCAGATGGCGACCCCTGTGAGCAGCTGCTGAGCAGGGGCCAGTTTCAACCCAGAGATGTAGCAGCGAAAGGCTCTGCCGTCTGCACCCCATGCCCAGCGTCGCATGGTTAACACAGGAGCCAGCTGCTGGCTCTGCCTTTGGACGGCTTTAATGGGGGCGGGGAGGGCTCCCTGTCTGGACATAGTCCCTTGGAAAGAAGATCCGGGACTTTGTCTCATCAGACCTTCCTCCCACTCTCTGTCGCTGTCCTGGACACCAGCGCTCTTGAGGGGCTGGTTACTGCTCATGGAGGTGGCTGGCATTGGATGACAGGGTCACTCAAAATTGCCCTGTTCTGCTCATCCCTTTTGAAGCATCAGGCATCGGCTGTGGGAAGACAGGATACTGGGCTCCATGAACCATTGATCTAACCCGGTCTGGCTGTTCCTACGGTGCTGATGTAGAGGTTGCTGACACGCCTCGTTCCTGGAACTCCCCCTTTGAGTGACCACACAGGGTGAGATGGTTCCGGGGTGGACGGCGCCAATGGCCAGAGAACCCACCCTGGCTTCTCCCTGCGTGACAAAGAGAGAGCAAGTCCTGCTGCTGTCCCACCCTCATTCCACCACTGCATGTCACACGGGCGTGGGGTCCGTCCTGGGGACTCTCCAGTGTGACTTTGCCACAAACAATATTTATTATTCACGCTGACCGTGTCGGATTCCGATGCCCTTCTCGGCTCATCTCCCCCGGGAAAGTGTTCCATGTAGAGCTAGATGTCTGCAAGACGGATCATGGTTTCTTTACGCCAAATCGCCTATTTGCAAGGCCCAAAACACCCACAGTTTCTAATTCCAAGGCGCGTCGCTTTTTGTTTGCAGAATTTCACCCAGTCTGTTTGTGTTGCTCACACTTACGGGTTTGGATGCGATCGTTCCTGTTTCAGAACAGCAAGACTATCTCTGATCCAGAAGAGCCTTTAAGTGCATGCTTAACTTTAAGAATAAGCTTCAGTCCCGTTGAAGCCACTTGGACTTTAAGCAGACACTTGTGTACTTGTGCCGAATACAGACAATGAGCTGATGCAAGGGTTTGGTGGTGGGCTCAGCACTGCCTCCTGTTGGGTGCAATACGTCAGCGCCGTTAAACCAGCGATGCAAAAGGTGATGGGTGAAAGCTCCGTCTCCAAGGTCACATGGTTGGCTCGGGGCCCCAGCATCTGTAGATCATGATGCCACGGCTCGCCTGCAGCGCAAGCTAAACCCTTGAAACGCGCCACCTGCCGCGTCCTAATGCTTTGCTAACTGCTCTGCTAACAGCCGACGCGTCTGGCCGCGTTTCAGAATCGTGGTTTTCATCTTGCATTGCTATGCTCATGTGAGATGTTTCACTGAGTGTCAGGTATTAAGTCCTGGACTGGCGGCTTACTGCAAACCCAAGTGGCATCGGTGAGAACGGGAGCGCAGGGCACCCAGTGCCCACATGAACGCGGCCTCCCCCGCAAACTGGACAGGACAGGCGAAGGGAGATTTACTGGGCATGTGCCCCGCCAGCTGGCTGCTTTGGTGCTGGCTTCACTGCACTGCTGATCTTATGAGCAGACCGTGTTTTAGGGTTGGTGGAGAGGGCTGCTACAGTCAGTTAATTTCGTTATTTTTTTTAAATTACTGAGAGTCTTTTCTGAAACAACTGCACCACTTCAGAATATAACACAACCCCAGCACAGCCCTTGGGCCTGCACATTGGTGTGAGAGGCAGGCTGTCTTTGTGGTGCACGAGTCTTACAGAGCGAGAGAGAGAGTGTATATGTGTGTGTGTGTGTTTATGTGTGTGTGTTACAATCTTTGTGTGAGTGCGTTACAATCTTCCCATGCCAGCGCAATGCAGGGTATGTCGGCTGGGAACCATGCAGCCCCCGTGTGCGGGTAATGGGATAAAATCAGGTTTTAAAAAAATCTATTTATGTGTATTATAGTTGCACAAAAAGCCCTGGTAGAGATCAGGCTCCCTTGTGTTGGGTGCTTCCCAGACATGTAGCATGAGGCAGCCTGTGCCCTGAAGAGTTTATAATTAACAGACACGATACACAATGGGAGATTGTGCGGGGAGAAGAGAAAAATTGTTTCCCCCATTTCCCAGATGTGGAATTGAGGCGAAGAGAGATTATGTGAGTTGCCCAAGTCAGAGGGCGAGTCAGTAGCAGAGCTAGGAACTGAGACCAGATCTCCTGGGTCCCACTCCACGCCTGACCCATATAAGACCAGCCTTACTATCTAACTAGGCTCTTCTCTATCGTCTCATCTCTGCCGTCTCTGTGGGTCCCAACGAATACCGTATATTATTACGATTGAAAGAATTTCTTTTGAAATGGAAAGTACTTTCCCAGCACTGAGGCTAGTCACTTGGCTTTCTTCATTTCACTCAGCATGGGCAGGTCAAGGATTAGAGATTTCTAGAGAGACAGGGTAGGTGAGATAATCTGTTATTGGATCAATAAAATCGGTGGAAGGCACTGGCTTTCCAGCTCCACAGAACTCTTTTTCCTTTCCCAGACCTCAAGAAGTTGGCCCCATAAAAGATACGGCCTCACCTACCTTGTTTCTTTCATATCCTGAGACCAGCAGGGCTACAACATCACTGCAAACAGGGATAGTCATTGCGGGTCAGTTTCACTTCCTGGTTTTCACCCCAGCAACCCCCCTGTTGGTTTGCCATGAGAATCACAAACGCTGCAGAGGGATGGTAAGGTCTGAAACTCCCCTTCCTCCCCCAATTTTTTCTCACTGAAATGGAAAATAAAAATAAAAATCAATCAATCAAAGAAAGAAAACTTCTCTGTTAATATCCACATTGTAAAACAATCCCTGAGCCCTGTGACAAACTACCCAGCTGTGTCCCATTAACCAGAGACAAGCCGGTTATTGAGCCATTTGGCCCCCGAGAGAGAGAAGGAAGAACATTGCTTGCTAGGAGAAAAAGTGTTTTCCAGACCCCCTCTCCGCCGAGCCATCAACTCCCCCCCGGAGCTGAGAACTGTAGTGGGAAGTTAGAAGAGAGCACGTTTATCCCAGGCCTGTAATGCTCATTGTTAATTGTACAGCAACCAACCAACCTGATTTACTCCTCCAACTGGGCGATTAAAGACTTCATGCTGTTGGCTATAAAACCTCCACCGCCTGCTGGCCCGCCTGCCGGGCTTCAGCCCGGGGCGGGAAAGGAGCCTGAGGAAGGGGAGCGCTCGACAGGATCAGTTGTCAGCAGTGGAAAATCATATGGAAAGAACGGAGGAGCTGAATTACAGCTCTGGCCAGCGGGAGGTGTAAACTGCCGGGGGTGTGTGGGGGGGGAGGGCGGAGAGGAAAGGCTCAGGGGGTCCAAAGGGTATAAGGAGACCTAATGGGATGAGCAAAGGGGTGGCTGAGCCGGATTGCCAGGCCAGCCTTCCTCTCTCCGGGGATTCCCAGCGGAGACCAGGACAAGGTGACTCCTACGGACACAGCAAAAAGGAAGCGGCTCCCAGGCAGGACCAGAGGGAGGCCAGTCCCAGTGAAGACTGGCTCAGCACGGCTCCTAGCAGCCCGACTGGAGTAAGGGGACTCTCAGCGGAGACCGGCTCAGGTGACTCTCCTTTGGCTCCCTGAGAGAGGGGCCACCGACGGACCACGGGGGTCTGCGTCTGTCCCGGGGCACTCGGGTACTGTCTGGACTCCCTCTGGGAGATGTGACAATTACAGGCAGCCAGGGTGTGAAGCGGTTTCTCTGGCAACCCGTCCTCGGACCGCTCTGCCCAGGGAAATACGAGCGAAAGCTCTACGATGGGGTGGCCAACAGCTGGGGTGAAAGGCGTCAGCCTGGATGAGTGCTGGGCCAGTAGGCGGAGCCCCGCTGAATAAGGCCCCGCCCCCTCCTGTGGGGGGAGGAGCCATACACGTGGCAAAGACTGGAAGAAGAGGACTGGGGCCGCAGGACACGGGGTCCGAACAAGGGATCCAGAGAGGAACATCCCCAGAGATGGGCCTGGAGTCCGACAGCCTCTGTGTCCCCAGAGCTGTGCAGCTTCCCAGGACCCCTCCCCGCTCGTGTAGACCCCTACCACAGTGACGGCAGCGGGTCTCATGCCGCAGGAGTAAAGCCGCCTCCCCGAGAGGCGACCTAGCGCTGTCTGCACTGGGGCATAGGTGGGCTTGGCTGCATCTCTCGGGGTGAAATTTTCACCCCCTGCTTTGTAGCGTAGACCAGCCCTTAGCATAAAGGGGGGTGGGTCAGTCTCCAGGGCCCAGTAACGTCTGAGGCCAGCAACTAGAGGACTAGACCTGGATCCTGCCGCACTCCCAGCCCCCACTGACTTGTCACCTAGCCTGGTCACCTAGCCCGTGGCTGTCTATATGCAATAACTGGGTGGCCACTTTGGCATCTTTGACTCAGGCTGCTACGAGCGGGGAAAGAATGCCTGTGATTAATTCAGCTAAAATACAGCGGATTGTGCACGTTCTAAACAAAAGGGACCATTTATCCCCCCCAGAAGGCTGGGTTGGTTTGCCAAGGACCGGGGCACACACCTGGACTGTGAGTTACAGTCTGGATGTGGGTGGGCTCCGGCTGAGTAACGGTGCCTAGCATGGAGCACCTTCGAGGATCTCTAAGCCCTTTGTTCTCTCTCTCAGTAACGGTGACTCACCGGGGAGGGAGGCAAGCATGATGGGGAAACTGAGGCACGGAAAGATGAGGTGACAATGAGGCAATGACACAGTCAAGAAGGAGGTTAATTTTTTAACCACCAAGAAGGTTAATTTAAAACAGATCTTGTGTAGTAAACCTGATTTAATCATTTTTATGAGTACACATTTGGTTGATCAAGAGAACTACACAGATGTATCAAATTTTGATATCTCAGTGGCATTTGATTTAGTAGAGGAAAATATTGTGTAGAAAAAAATTAACCTGGTCCTGGTCCTCGCCCAGTGCTCCAACTACTAGCTCATACTTCCTTTCATGACCAGACAGGAGCACAGAGAACAGGAATGCACTAGAACAGGAATGTCCTCCAAAGCCAGGCTGTCACTCAGAGTTAGGGGCTCTGCTGACTAGGAGAGAGACCCCCTGCTTGTCCACGCCCACCTTCTCAAGGGTTTCCTCCTTCCCTTTGCAGTCTCAGTGTTGCTGCATCCGCCCCTAGACACCCCCAGTTTCCCCTTCGCTCCCACCCCCCAGCTGCAAACCCAGCCGTTGACTCTGGCTGCTAAGCACCCCTCTCTGCAGAATTTCTGTAGGGGCTGCTTCCACCTGGACACTGCACAGAAACCCCCCTACCCTGCGATCGCTCATCAAACAACATTCAGTTCACACCCCACTATGATAACTGCAAGCTATTAGCAAGGGTCACGTTCGCACTGAGCTGCCAAGCTCCCTAATCCTGCTCTCCAGGGAAAGGCCGGTGACTATCACGTACTATGATTGTCGCTTGGCCCGGTATCCAGAAGCTCAGGCTCACAGGCCCCCGAGCCGTCGCTTGCAGAACAGATTTCTTACCGTCGCGTCTGGGCTGGGTAACTAGCCTGCCCCCGGTTTATCACTTGAGGTAGCTTTGGGTGGTCACATTTGTTGTCATGATTTGATTCAGGGCATGAAATGAAGCTACTTCTTTTGTTTTAAAAAGCCTCTTAATTGACTCTGCTGTGAGTCTGCAGGAAGGCGCCCTGGCTGCTTGGATCGCCAGCTATCAATGGACTGGGGTTTTTATTTCTGAGCTGCTAACCCCACTGCCTGTCCCACTCCCACTCCCATCTCTCCAAACCTTCCCAGCCCCTACCAATGCCAGAAGGCCTGAGTCTCAGTTGCACACATGTCCCAGGACTGTGCTCTGGCAGCGTATAGGGGCCTTAAAAGGAGCCTACGCAGCCTCCTGAGGTTCCTTGCCCAACTGGGGTAGAGCTTGTTTAAGGGCTCCGTGCCAGCCCTCCTGCACTGGGGTACAGGGAGCACCAGCCCAAGGGTGGTGAAGGTGCATGGATGGAGGGAATTGCACTACAGCTGTTCACTGCATCCTGGGGACCGGAGGCAGCAAAGCGTAAGTCAGAGCAGCCTCAGGGCTGCTCTAACTTACACCAAGGCTGGGCAGGATCTGGGATGGTCCCAGAGCACCACAGTCCCACTCTCCTCATTCCTGTCCCAGGCGCAAGGATGGAGGAACTGAGAAATGGACCCAGATTTTTTTTCTTGAGCACAGCTGCAAGCTATCAGGATTCCCCTAAAAAGAGAGAGAGAGAGAGAGAGAGAGAGAGAGAGAGAGAGAGAGAGAGAGAGAGAGAGAGAGATCTATCATCTATCTATCTAATTGTGGTGTCTTTTTTCTAGACGCTACTCCCTGGATCCTGCCTAACCAATTCCTTATATTGCCACCCATCACTCCCAGACCATGTGACATCTTCCCTGAGGCCCCCCCCCCCCCTCCTCCAGCCCTCCGAATCCCGTTCCTGCCTCGGCAGTCTATCCCTCCTGTTCGCCCCATCCACCAGAACCGCAGGCTCCTCTCCTTCGAGCCAGCGGTGGAGTTACTTTTCTGGGTCAGGAGCCCGGACTCAGACAGACGTTTGCAAGCAGCTCAGCTCTGACCGCTCCGCCAAGTGGCATTTGTGTCTTGCTTCTGAGTTGGTGCCGCGAGGCGGAAAGCCGGGCCTTGGCCGTTTGTTGGCATTTCTGCACGCCGGTTGGCGGCGGGAGCTTTGGGAGGCTAATCTCACTCTGGACAGCCAGCCGGCAATGCAAAGACGAGGAGGCTGCTGAAAATTTGATGACGAAGCTCCCCGGCTGGGGAATCTATTCAAAGAGAATTCAAAATGCCACTCTGCCTTTCCGACGTCGTCCAGCCCACCGCGCTGACTCCAGCCCGAGCCATTCAGCTTGCAAGTGAACGGACCTGGATGGGAGTGATTTGCACTGGCCAGGCAGGAGCAACGCAGCCCCGGGGGAAGCTGCCTCCATTTGGACCCCAAACCACCCCAGTCCTTGCAATCCAGCCGCTCAGTCCAGACACACAGTTCCCTCCACTATCGCAGCGCACACACCTCCAGGTCTGCGGATGCATCTCAGATGGGAAACTGAGGCAGGGGGGCCATGAAATCACTTGGTCAGGGAGCCTGTGGCTGAGCTGGGAACGGATGTTTTGAAAGCAGGGCCACGCAATCTGAGCTCTCTCTCGGCTGTCTGTGCCCCGGGGAAGCCCAGGGCTAGAGCAGTGAGGAAGTGTGGGCTGAGGAGCCCGCAGGGAAAAGCAGGGGAGCTGCAGATCGGGAGCGAGGGGCACCAGCAGAGTGGAGTGTAAGGAGGCCAGGGCAGGGAAAGCAGAAGGGGGAGGGGGGCCAGAAATGAGAGGCATCAGAAGAGCCATGGTCCATTGGCTGGACCATGTGTAAAATCCAAGAACTTGAGGAGAAAAACAGTGGGAACGTTTCTACTGCGCTTAGGCCGGGGTGGCCAGCCTGAGCCTGGGAAGGAGCCAGAATTGACCAATGGACATTGCCAAAGAGACACAGGAATACGCCCCCGGCAGCTCCAACTCCAGACGGATTTGGGAACAAGGTAGCGTGCAAGAGAGAAAGCCTGGCTCGCTCCGTGGTGGTTTTGCCGTGGACTTCAGTGGGGCCTGGATTTCACACTTGATCTGAAGCCGCACCCTGCTAGTCACACCTGATTCAGTGTACGCTGGGCCGCTGCACTGGGGGTTAGGAGCACGCACGAGATGTTGAACAGTAACCTGCGTTTTGAAGTCCATCAGATTTGGGGGGCCAAGCTTGAGACACCTTAAAGGGGCCTGATTTTTTGACAGAGATGAGGGCCCCCCCTCGTCCCCCGAGACTCAGGGCTCTTTAAGAGTCTCATGGTTGAGCAGCACCCCAAATCACTAGGGACTAGAGGGTCCTCGGAGACAGAGCTGGGAAGACCAAGATCACTGAGCCCCCACTCCTCTGCCAGGCCCGGGCCTTGGATAGGGGCTAATGGCTGCCATTAAGGGAGTCTTTGATCCAAAGGCAATCACAAGCCTTGTTAAAGCTAATGGCCGGGCCAAGCCTTTCAGGCTCAACAGAAGGAGCAATCAAGCCTCTCTCTATAGAAAACACCACTGCTAGCACAAGGGAGGGACGGCTGCTGTAGGCTGCTTAGGGGTGACCAGACAGCCAATGGGAAAAATCGGGATGGAGGTGGCGGGTAATAGGAGCCTATATAAGAAAAAGAACCAAAATGGGGACTGTCCCTATAAAATCGGGGCATTTGGTCACCCCACAGCAGGCAGGGAGAGTCTAACGGCGAGGAGACGGGACTCCCGGGGGTCTCATTCTGACCCGCTGAGTGACCCCCGGACAAATCACACGACGGCTCGGTGGTCAAGATCCCTGCTGGGCTAGAGGCCAGGGGCAGGGGAACGTCTCAGACCCTGGGGGGCTGGGCCCACAGAAACAGCTAGCTAGAAATGGGGTCTCCAGGGGCTGAGCAGTGAGCAGTGAGCAGCCCCCGGCACATTGGAAAGTTGGCGCCTGTAGCTCCAGCCCTGGAGTCGGTGCCTAGACAAGGAGTCGCAGCTTAACTTCTGAAGAGCCGCGTGGGGCTCCAGGTTGGCCACCCCGGTCTATGGGGATGTCTCTTGTCGTTAACGCGCGGGCCTGGTAATCAGGACTCCTGGGTTCTGCTACCAGTTCCCACTCACTCCTTGTGGGACCCTGTGCAAATCTCCCTCTAGGCCTCATGTTCCCCATCTCTCCAATTCCTTATTTGTAGGCGTGTTAAGGGACCTCAGGTGTGGTCTGAAATGTGATCACGGGGTGGCATTGTGAGGATCCATGTTCATTGTCTCACCGGATCCAGCAGGAGTGTGCACCGTTCACAAGTGAGAAGATGGAGGACCCGGAGCAGCCTGGGTTCTGAGCGTCAAGTCAGGCTCTTTCCGGCTGGTGCATCTGCGATCAGACATGAGTTAATTCTGTTGACGATGCAGGAGCCAGAACAGAATCCAGCTCCCTCTCCCAGGGCAGTCTTGGCTCTGCAGGGCTATCCAGGAGCAGAAACTTCCTTCCTTCCGCCCTTATAGTCAGCAGAGGTGACTGACCGCGTGCAGGGCACAGCTCAGATTCGAGCACTCTAATTAAGGCTCGTGACGTGCTTTGAGATCCTCCGATGGAAAGCAATAGACATTCCAGGCAGTCGCATTAAGTCTTGCTATACAGGTTCTCCCATCACATGTAAACTTCCACTGCATCCCCCGCAGCTTTCACTCGGATGAGTTCTCAGGCACCTGCCACGGCTCCTTATTTGAAAGATCCCAGATTACTTGGCCTGGGCTTGCTTGTTTTATACATCTCCTAAACCCCGATATAAATGGGGCCAGGGTCAGGGTTTGCTAGCAAAGCCGTCACTGGAAGAGAAGGCAGCTCTGGTGTGTGCCGGCTCACCGTGCGAAAGGTGCTGAAACCTCTGGGACTCCCCGATGACTGAGTCTGATATAGGGAATAACATCCAAGCCAGTGGCTTTTGGGAGATGCCATCCCAGGCAAGTATCCCGGGGGCGATACATGAGCTACACACAGGGCGTCTCAGTGTTCGTCCCAGGCTTCCACAAGCCAGATCCGGACATTAAAATTGTACAGGTGTCGGCAAAGCACCCTGGAGAAAATTAAACACGGAAGCAATTATCATGCGGGGATGTTAAACTTCCAGGGAGGGAGCCGAGCTTGCGGTGGAAAATGATAGCAAGCGATGAGCCTGGGATTCAAACGCGGGGTGTGTGTGTGTGGGGGGGGACATTCAGGACTCACAGATCAGCTGAATCCATCAAGGGCAGGCTCCAGAGAATGATCGTTTTATAATGGAGCTGGTGTGCTTGGAGCCAGGCTGAGCTATTTGCTGGCAGGTTTTATCCCCAGCAGGCCGATCTGCAGTGAGAGACACTGCTCCAGCCTGCTAGAGAAAAGGCTCACAAATGTTTGGGTTTTCATTTAGGAGCCTAATCCTGCAAAGACTTATTTATGCACATAGGAATAGTCCTCCAGGACTTCAGGGAACTGCAGCCACTCTGCTCCTGGTCATAAAGTTAAATAAAGTGCTTGCCGGATTGGGTCTCTTCTGCTTCCTGTTGACATTAGAAATTCAGGTCTCGTCTCCCTTTCTCCTCCTGGAAGACTTCATGGAAAACTTGCCGTAAGATTTGGGGATCACGGGTACCACAGAAATGATTGACGAAGAATGGGCGTTTTAGTCCGATTGGTTCAAATTTTTTGACACACACTCTCTCTCTTCCCACTCCAGTTCTCTGGTCCTCCAAAGAGTCCTCCAACCAAACCACGGACAACAAAATTTGAGATAGGAAAGGCAACACTCAAGAAGATTCCAAGGAGAGGTTCAGGCCTTCGTTGTGCACCGTATAGAAACAGACAAGGATGCTCGCCCCAATGCTTTGTCTCCTTTAGCGCCCCCAGCTCACACCGATGACGGTTAAGCGGGAGAGCCTCTGCAATTGGGGATTTGAGATTCCTGCCAGCTGGGCTCCATTTTGCAAGCCGGTGCGGTCATTAAAACCCCCAAATAAAAACAAAACCAGCAGGCCAGGGCGGTTTGCTTTTCCGTCTGTGCAGGCTGGTTATTTAATGAAAACTAGCAAAGAGTTCTGAGGGAAAAGTGTAGATCAGGGTCCAAGCTTCATTTGGGTAATTAATGAGCTGGAAAAAAAAGCCCTGAATCTCCCTTTAATTGCATTAGCAGAGGCACTAAACTGGGCAGGACTGAAAACAACAAGGAGGTCAGCGGGCTGGAGAGGGGAGGATTCTGGGCAGGTCAGAACTAAATACAAACAACGCTGGAGGAAGGAAAGAGTAGACATAGATCAGAACAGCCAGGGATACAGGTATTTCGAGGGAGTGGGTTCTGGTGGGTAGTGCAGGAGATTGCGAGTTAGGACGCATGGTCAGGGAGCTCTGGGGAGGAAGTAGGATCTTGTGGCTGTGAGCGGGGGCAACTGGGAGCCAGGACTCCTGGGTTCTATTCCCAACCCTGGGAAGGGAGTGGGGTCTAGTGGTTAGAACAGTAGGTTGTAAGCCAGAACTCCTGGTTCTATCCTGGCTTGCCTACAGACTCTCTGTGTGACACTGGGACAGGCCTGTAGCCTCTTGTTGCCCGCACCTATTACACAGCATGAGGCTCCGCTACTGTCCGTAAAGAGCCCTGGGCTCCTTGCAAGGACAGCGCTTGGTGGGGTGAGCGGAGATCAGGTGTATCAAGGCTGTTTGGAGTCTGGTGCCACAGATTTTCACGGGGCTCCACCCGCATTACAGCAACACTTGCCTCAAGGAGACTCCGCCCCGCAATGGCTATTACCCAGGATGAGCAGGGATGGTGTCCCTAGCCTCCGTTTGTCAGAACCTGGGAATGAGCAACAGGGGATGGATCACTTGGTGATTCCCTGTTCTGTTCATTCCCTCCGGGGCACCTGGCCACTGTCGGTAAACAGGATACTGGACTAGATGGACCTTTGGCCAGACCCAGTCTGGCCGTTCTTATGAGGCCAGTTTCAACATGCCTGTCTTGAATCCGGTTCACTCTGGGACCTAAGTGCGTCTTCACCGTGTCCCCAGGGCTTTGGCGTGGTGCAGGGGCTGGCTGTCCTCCGGCATGGCATCGTGATCAAGGAGAGAACCACGCCGCAGCGTGGGGCCTGCGGGCTCCACAGGGGCTGCACCAGGATGGCTTTGTGCAGCCAGCACGCAAAGACCTGATCCGAAGCCTGGGGCAAGGTTCCCCCGACCGCAGTGGGCTTGGGATCAGGCCCCACATATTGAAGGAAACTAAAAAGAGGCCCTTGTAGCTAGAGTTCTTTCCCAGGCTCTTATCACTGGCCTAGGCCAGACGCGGCTCACAGCTCATCCTGTCAACTACCTGCTTCAGCCCTGGGGGGACCCAGGTCGAACCCCCTCTAGTAGCCAGGGCCTCTCTTCTCCTCCGCCCCCAGACTGGGGAGCACTAGGCACGTTCCCCACACATCCCCGCACCCCTGAGAAGCACAGATGCCCAGAGGGAACGAAGGGAGAGGCCGGGCCACAACGCAGATAGCAGCGTGCAGGGCCCTGCACGAGGCAGCGTGTCCTGGAGTGGGGGTGGGGGGGAGGGAGCCCCTCTCCCTGCAGCTCCAGTGCACCGGGCAGGTCTCCCGTGGAACAGGTAGAGGGTACAGATGTAACACGCAGCAATGTCCCCCTCTAGCCGCTGCTCCACAGACGTTAATACACTGAGTCCAAGGAGGAGGGGCTTGTGCTTTTAGCTCCAGAGGTTCCAGGTTCATTCCCTGCTAATGGCCCGTCCAAGGGGTCATGACACAACAAGAGCAGGGTCCTAAATCAAGGCGGCGGGCAGAGCGGGGCTGGGTGAGAACAACGAGATCCGGCGGATATTGGGTAAGGCCGGGAGGTGGCAGCACGATCCTCCTCCGTTGTCATTCCTCTCTGACCCCTAGCGGACTGCAGCTCCTCTTATGATAACGAGATCTCTCCCGAGTGTAGACAGCCAACAATGCTGAATTGTGCCTAGGACACAGGCAAGCATTACTCACCAGCGGCTAGCTGTGGAGATCCCCCAGCTCACGTCACGGGGGACCCAAGCAGTATTCAGACTCAGGTCTCTGGACCCACGCCCTGTCTCCTTGCACCAGACTTCTCTGTTCTCCTTACAAGAACTGGGCTGCTGCCAGAGCTTTGGGCCAGTGATCCCTGGGCTGCCGGGAGATAGAGGTGGGAGGACGCAGGTTCTTACCCCAGGCCTGTCTCTGTGGTACCTGAACATAACATCTCCCTTCCCTGCGGTGGGTGTTGAGTGAGGACTGAACCTGAGACTCGACAAGCCTGGATCCCAACTGTTTCAGCCAAAGGAGTAACTCCATTAGATGGCACCAGTAGTAGGCTCTTATCCTCTTATATGGACCAGCCACCTAACATGCACTGGACCAGTGGGTTGCATGGGTTTGGCCACACCTTTGCCAAAGAAAAGGAAGTCGGACAGCTCGGAGGTGTTTTCGTAGGATGCCCAGTCGGAGCAGCCTGACACAGAGGACCATGCGGATGCTGCTTCCGCAGGCTCCATCAGCTGGCAGCATAAACGGTTCATCACTGGAAGTGGTGAGTTCGAATCCTTCGCCCGTCAGGCCATGCCCATCAAAGCCGAGGCGGATTTCTCGACACTGCTGGGGCAAGCCAAATTCCCACTTCCCGCTGAGATTACTGAGCAGATGATATTAATTAATTGTGTAATTGGAGAGAAATAAGCCGTTAAATTCACACTGAGAGCTCGTGCCCTGAGGGTCCAACATCCAAGAAACAATAACCCAGCTGTCAGCAGCGTGTTCCGATCAGAAAAGAGATGACCAAAAAACCTCACGCTCTGCTATATCCACCGCCTGTGAGTCCTCCAGGCGTCACACGCACGGCTCCTGTTGGCATCGCTCTAGGTAAGAGCAAAGCTCTGTTTGGTTCGGCCCCGGGCCTCGTTCCCAAGGTGGCTGAGTTCCAGGGTCACTCGTGCTGGTGACGATGGCTCTGCGGCGCTTG
Source organism: Sternotherus odoratus (assembly GCA_032164245.1). Taxonomy (NCBI): domain Eukaryota; kingdom Metazoa; phylum Chordata; order Testudines; family Kinosternidae; genus Sternotherus; species Sternotherus odoratus. Next base: position 4,807,200 of record JAVMKO010000009.1, read on the forward strand.
CACCTTTCACGTCCTCAAAGGCAGCGGTTGTGACCCTGCCCCTCTGCCGTCCCTGAGCATGCGGCTGAGGCAGAGAAAAAGCAGCTGAGGTGGGGCTAAGCCAGCAGCTCCGGTGACATTCAGGTGACTTGTAAACTGGCCGAACACACAGCTGGAGTCCCCGGGGCGGGCTAACCACAAATCCCTCTCGTCCCACCTGCAGAGAGGTTCTACTTTTGGGATCTTAGCAGCCAGCTCAGCACCTGGGAATCCCCAAAGCCAGGATACAAAAATGCCCGGCTGTTTGCTGTCAACCCACTTCCTGGAAAGCCGGGCACGGGAACAACAGAAGCTCATCTTCTTTCTGGGCCTGGCAAAGGCAGAAGAGGGAAAAAGCAGCCAGTCCTTCGGTGGATCTGACCGCTGCTGCTAACTCCCCTGGGTTTGCGTAGAGGGGGCAGGCTTGCTGTTCTCACTGCACAAGAAGAGCTGCCCCCGCTAGCTGTAGGAGCTGTCGGCAGGGGCCCAGGTTAGTCTGTTCCCATCCATGTTCTCCTCCCAGGCCTGGCCTCGCAGGGGTTGTGGATCTGAGGGCATTTGGTGCTGGCTTTTCTCAGTGCTCCTGGCTTGGTTGCTCTCCGTGGCACACTGCAAAGCCTCCAGGGCAGCTCCTCCCCTGTGGGACAGCTGCTCTGTGCCGCGCTGCTGGTGGAATTGAGCCCGAAACGCTGGCAGACCCAGCGTGGGGAGCCTCACCCTATTGCAAGAGGGACCTGCCAGTGGCCTAGAGCTGACAAGGACGCTCATGTAGCAGGGGAAAGGTGGCATGGCTGGGATGTGTCTCTGCCACATCAATCTCCAGCTGCAGCTTCAGCTCCTTGGGGCTATCGGTGGCAGGCGGGAGTTAGAGCTGCCTCGGGGCTGCTCTAACTCATCTGCATACGTCAGCCACAGGGTCGGGGCAGCAGGAAGGTGAGCGTGAAGCCAGAGCTGGTTTGATGCTAGAAATCCCATTCAGGGTGGTGTGAACACAGGTAGGTTCAGAATTCAGGGGCGGGGGCTCGTGGTCAGAGCAGGGGGCTTTGGGAGGCAGGACGCCTGGGTTCTGTCCACAGGTCTATGTAGTGAGCATGGTCGAGTGGTCAGGGCTTTGGGAGCCAGGGTGCCTGGGTCCTACTCCTGAGATTGCGAGCACGATGCAGAGCCCAATAAAGTCAGTGGAACGGATCTCATGGGCTTCAGCAGCCATGTGAGACCTTTGGTGAGTGACTTGACTTCTCCCCACCCCTAAAGCAGGGATAATATAATCCTATTGCCCGGGGGGAATGGGAAAGGAAATGAATCAGTGCTGGGGAAACCCTTCAGTGGCTGGCAGGAAGAGAGGGCAGAGTTTTATCCGCCACCTCCCCAGAAAGAGAAACGAGGCGCCTGGACTCCACTCTTGACAGGTAAGTGACGGGGAAGTGAAAGAGCGAGAGTTGTTTCCAAGCGCCTGGGGTTTGTTTGTGACCTCGGCACACGTCTGTCTGTCACTGGGTCAGGATCGTACAGGCCGGACGGTGGTTGTAAGAGCCACCCGGCATCCCCTGCTTGGCTTTCCGGCCCGAGACGCCTTTTCCCCTCCACACACAACAATCATCATCGACTCGAATCCAGCTCCCTGGGACAGCTGGGCTTCAGCATCGGACCAAGAGAACCTGTGTCAAGATGGAAAAAAACATCCCTCTGACCGCAACCCCCCCAAGTTGTCACCTACCGCTTCACACTGGAACCCATACAGGCTATCGTCAAACAATCACAATCCATACTCCATGGGAACCACACCCTGAAAGCAATCTCTCCGGAACCCTCCTCCTGGCCTTGTAACAACCCCCCCGCCTCCCCCGAACTCACCAAGCTCACAATGATCACTTTGTTGGTGAAACAAGACAATCACTATGCTCTGGAATGAACTCACACAGGAAAATGATAACAGACAAAAAGACAACCCCCCCCCCCCAAGAAAACAGGTTTCACAGAACAATCACTCCCTGTCTGACCTCTGATCCCTTGTCCTCAAAGGAAACCTGGCCAACTCCTTCCAAAGAGGAGCCTGGGAGCTTAAACTCACAACGTTGCTAGACACTAAAAATCACAGACTTAATAAAGATGCTGGATTTATGGCTCATGATAACAACCTGTAAGCCGCTAACCTCCCCTTTTATTGTCCCAGAGCAGAGGTGTTAACGGCCCACTTCCCCTTGAAGGATCTCTTTCAACATGTGATAATTTATCGGCTCTGCCCTTGTGACATTCTTAGGCCTGGTTTACCTTCGGAAATGAGGCTGGTATAACTACGTCACTCAGGGGGTGTGAAAAACCCAACACCGAGCAACACAGTTAAACCGACCTAACCCCCCCAGTGTAGACAGGAGAATTCTCCCGTCAGACTAGCTACCGCCTCGCAGGGTGAAGGAGTGCCTAGGCCGACAGGAGAACGGCAGAGGTTTGGGTATAGACAAGCCCTGAGCCTGACCCAGTCCTGAAGGAGAGTTCTGTGTAAGCTCAAAAGTTTGTCTCTCCCACCAGCAGACGTTGGGCCAATACAACTTCACTCACCTCACCTCTACAACGGGGAGTGGCAGCCATTTCCAAAGGAGACAAGGAAACACCAGAGCAGGGGTCGGCGACCTTTCGGAAGTGGTGTGCGGAGTCTTCATTCATTCACTCTAACGTAAGGTTTCATGTGCCAGTCATACATTTAACATTTTTAGAAGGTCTCTTTCTATGTTGCTAATATAGAACTAAACTAGTGTTGTGTGTACAGTAAATAAGGTTTTAAAAATGTTTAAGAAGCTTCATTTAAAATTAAATTAAAATGCAGGGCCAGGACCCGGGCAGTGTGAGTGCCCCTGAAAATCAGCTCGCCTGTGTTGCACGAATGGCTCTGTTTTCTTTGGAGGTGTCCCAATTTACCTTCAAAGAACAGGCAGGCCTTGGAGAAGCTTGAATACAAAAGTTTATTTGCTAGCGAAGTGAAGCCACAGAGATAGCTTTTAAATTATGGCTTTTCCTCATACATTATTACAAGGCTTTTTATATGGTTTTTTACATGGAGGAGGAGGCAAGAAGGGCCTCATGCAAATTAACAGGTGAAAAACATGACGTTTTTTATTTATTTACTTATTTGTTAGGAAAGAACAGGAAATCTAAACATAAAGTCCTTGCCTTGAAATGGTACATATGGGGTAAAACAAACTTATGAAATATACAGGACAAGGATGAGTGAGGCCCAGTGGCGCCTCCAAGAATGCATAACACAAGATAAAAACTTACAGCAACCCAGAGTTAGTTACACAGCTTCAGTAAGACATTTTCCTATATTTTTAACTTTTCCTTACACCTGCCGCCTTTGGCACACGTACCATGGGTTGCCTATCCCTGCACCAGAGCATGGTGGCGAGGTGAGGGTCTATTCACAGTGGCATCGTTCTGCACTTAGATCCCAGACTTGGCTATTCATTCCCTTGAAGGCACATGTGGCGTTTCCCTGGCGGTTTCCCTTTAGGCTTGTTTGAGTTTCTTAAGGAGGGTCCCCATGACCCAGCCCCATTCTTCACTCATCAGCCTTCCTGCCCAACCCGCCAGTCACTCTCGTGGCTCTTCTCTGTCCCGCTTCAATTTATCCCCATGTTTCCAGCGCCGGGTGTTTCCCTATTTCCCCTCGCGGGGCTGAGCCAGCCCAGGCTGGTGTCAGCACCGGTATCTGGAGCCTCACCGCCAGGCCACTGTTAACGGTCAAATCGCCCTGTCTCCAGTGGGGTGCTGCCTTTCCATGTAATTCCTGGTGGCGGCTGACCCGCTCAGTTCAGGTTTTATCAGAGGTAGCCCCTGCCTGTCCGTCTTTGTCCCCAGACCTCCCGAGGCTCATCGAAGGAGGCTGGCAAAATGGTACTGATTAGTGCCCAAGTCTGACCGGGGGACCCGGCTTTCCACCGCGGCAGACGCCCGCTCCACACCCTGCACCGGCCCAGCCTGCTGCTTTGGAGCTCAGCCTGCTTTCGTCTGGCTCGAGGGTCAGCCTGCGCGTCGAGGTGCACGGTCACAGACCCACGGCAGGCCATGGGGAGCGGGATGCATGACTGTCAGGCCAGGAGAGAGAGATCTAGGGCTCAGCATCCCGCTGGAGGAAGTGGCTCCGCACCCTGAGCAAACTGCGAAGATGGGAATAAAACCCAGCGCTCCTGCCTTCCACGCCAGGGTCCCATCCAACGGGCAACACAGCCCGTGAGCCGCTCTTCCGACGGACCCAAGGTGCCTCGCTTTTGACACCCAACTCCCAGCCTTATAAAGCACCCAGAACAGAAGCTTCTAGGAGTCCGAGAGGAGACCACCTGGGCCCCTTTGGTTCTCCAATAGACGCCTACCGGGTTTAAGGAACTAATAAGAGGTGAGAAATAGCTGGAAGGATTGGAGACATGAACAGAGCTCCAGCGCTGAGGTTAGCAAAGACAACACATGCAGCGGGGGCTACTGAACATCAGGGAATTTGCTGCTCAGCAAAGGGGCAGGAAAATTTCCTCCTGCTCTCTCCCCCCGCTCCTCCATGCTGCAGTAGGGTTTGGTCAGTGCATTAGGGATACCGTCCTCGGAAGCATCCAGCATTGGCCACTACTGGAGTCCGGGTATCAGAACAGATGAACCGGCTGCTTTTGTTCTGGTCAGTGTTCTTCTCCCAAGCCCTCGGGGTGGCCCAAACAGCCCCTGAGCAGTGCATTGCTGGCCATCCGGGCACACCGGCCTCCTAGCTTTGGTTCACCTGAGCTGATTGTAACCTTAGAGGGCAGACAGAGGGATGCTCAGTCTCCATTGCCTCTGTGCTGAGCTTTCCAAGGAGGGCACAAGGTAGGACCAGACGGCGACCAGCCTTGTGGTATTTCGGGGGGGCAAACGGGTAGAAAAGTGGAGATGTCTCATGACATCATTAAGAAAGTCTCGCTAGGCACCCAGACCCTGCCCAGCCTTACGGTACCTGAGTTCCCATCTCACCAGCGAGATCCCCCTGCCTGGTGTTCACCTCCTGGGTTTGCTACAACTGTCAGTAGCAGCAGCTGTGGCTAAAGAAGGGACTCGGGAGTGGAACTTTCCCAAGGGAATTTTTTATATTGTAAATGGCTGCACATTGTGCTCAATTCCTAAGGGGGTGGGCACGTTAGAAATGCATGTAATAAATAAATGATGGCTGGATTCTTAGCACTTAATGCCACAAAGGACTCAACCTAGATTAGCTAGTCTGCCCTCCAATGCAGGCAATACATTTTACCCAAGAACTGAGTCCGATAACCATGTAAGGGCCAAGCATTGCTCTCAGTTATCCCAGGGTCACCACAGGTCAATTCCAGGGCTCTCAAGGGAGATACTCCCGCTGCACGCCAGGGTCAAAGAGATCAGAATCTGGCCCTAAAACCCTGACTGAGGAAGCGTCGATAGTGCATGGAAGAAAATGGGACCAAAAGATGAGGGCTGGCAAGTTCCCCAAGCTGCAGCTTCTTCATGACACAGTAGCTAAAATATCAGACTAGGAAGGACCCCGCTTTCATTGTGGGCTAGCACCCAGGTACTGTGGTGATGGATACAGGGTGGTCCAGGACTTGGACTCCTGGGTGCTAGGGTAATACAATAATCAGTAGGAAGGAAAACCTGAATAAACTAGACTAGAGGTGAAAGCTGGTGGGACCAGCCTGAGGGTCAGATAAAGCTTCCAATAGAAGCAGAATTTCCGTCCCTTCCTGCAGGGAGTGTTTGCTTTTCACAACAATCCAAATGAAAACAGAGAAACTTGGCCCTTCCTAAAATTGCTTCTCCATAAAGCAAGGATCTCCAGGCCAGGCTTCCACATATTCAGCGTGGAAACCCCCCCTGCAGTTGCCAACACTCACAATTTTATCACAAACCTGGTGATATTTGGTGAGTTTCTTAAAGCCCTAGCGTCTGGAGTCATGTGATTAGGTGAGAATCTCAGCTGTCCTTTTTAAGTAAGTTTCCAGCTCTTGTGATTGCAGAGAAAAGCTTGAAAATGTGACCCCAGCGCTGCAGAAAGACTCAGAACTCAGAAGGCGAAGAAAAGAAAATGAGCCCATGATTCATGCGGTTTTAAAACAATGTCATGATTTTTAAGCCAATCACATGATTTTTTTCTAATGCTGAGGGCGGGTAGTACGGCTTCCTGCAGGTCTCCCTCTAACAGAGCAGCTTGCTGGCTTTTATCTGACCTGCAGGCTAACACCTGATTGCTGGCCTCAAACTCATCACCTGGGAAGCAACAATTAGTTACACCTGGAGGCTACACTGACTACCCTTAAATAACTATCTCAGCCTGGAACAAGAGCAAGGGTGATCCGGGCACTAAAGTAAAGTCTAGGGGTTTGTGTTCAAGTCCCACCTCTACCATAGCCTCCCTGGGTGACCTCAGACAAGTCACTTCATCTTGCCTCAGTTCTCCATCCATAAAATGGGGATAATCATTCTGCTTTGTTTGTCCTTTTAATCAGTGAGCTCGCTGGGGCAGGGCCTGCTTCTTCCCATGCATATGTACAGCATCTAGCATGGGGGTCTTGATTGGAGCTTCTAGGTGCTACTGCATTACCGCTGGAGGGAATTTTGAATCCAGGGAATTGAGTTGTCAAAGCATGAAAAGAGAGCAGGCTAAATACCATATGAAGCTTCTTAGCCACGTGAGCTGGAAGTCAAATCTCTCATGTGCCATGGGCAACATGCATCTGATTCAGCAGCGTCATGCTCCAAGCTCATGGGAACTAGTCAGAAAGGTGCAGATAGTTCCCATCCCGAAAGGGCTTCTGAGTTTCTTCGAATGTGTCGTTTTCCGGAGCTCAGAACTGCAAAGGCAAAATCTTTCTGGCTGTTCCAAAAAACGCAGAGACGATAAAACGCATAATTCAAGTTTTACCGCTGAGCAGAATTCCAGGAACAGATGGGCTCTCGGGCTGGGCTTTGTTTTCGTTTTAAATTAAATGCACCAATCGTTCGCTCCATTATCACTTGGCGAGTTTAATTTTGGTGCAACGAAAGGCCCATTACCTGAATCTACCGCTCCACTGCAGAAATCTAGGTTGCTGAAACAAAGTAAGTGCCCTTTAGTTGTGTCCAGCTAAAGAGCTGTTTCGTATCTGCGGCATGGCTGCAGGATTCTCACCGAACGGCCTGTGGAATTTCAAACTGGCTTCACCTGGAAAAGAAACATTGGGTTCAAATGAGACTGGAGACTTTACCTGATTTCCCTCTGTGACGGAGTAGGAATACTGTGTGTGCCTCAGTTTCCCCTATGCATTTCTTGAGCGTCTATGTGAAGGGATAAGGATGTGTAGCTGATGCAAAGTAGAACCTCTCTGCAGGTGTTCATACCTGAAGCTGTAATCTGACTCCAAGTTGGGGAGGGAGGTCAGCTGACCTGGCTGAGCCAGGGGGGAGGAGGGGCTGGAGAGAGGAGTTTTGAATCTGAAGGTGGGTGGGCAGAAGGGAGGCAGGCCCAGGCAGGGTTTGACCTCCCTGGGCCCCCAAAATGGATCCAGCTGAGGGGTACCTACAAGCTCGGTGTTAGACCATGTACCTGTCGACGAATAAACCTGTTTTACTGGCTGGCTAAGAGTCACATTTGACTGTGGATTTGGGGTGCAGAATCCACGGGCTCCCTCAGGACCCCGCCCGGGCGGGTTCGCTGGGGGAAGCGCACGGAGGGGCAGAAGGTGCTGAATGCTCCAAGGTCAGACCCAGGAAGGTGTAAGCGGGATCCTCGAAAGCTCCTAGCCTTGGAGACAGGCTGTGTACGGAGAGAGGACGTTTTCCCTCGGAGTCCTGGCTGGCTTCATAGGGAGCAAGTTCCAGACCCTCGCCCGGGCACTCTGTGACACCCTCTGCCGAGTTCAACTTCTTTAGGGCGTTGTCTCTTGCTAGCTGAAGGAAGGGAGTATAATCAAGTGGCTGGAGCAATGGACTGGAAGTCAGGATACCTGTCTGAGGATGGCAGTACAGGCTAGTGGTTAAAGTGGCAGGACTGGGTTCCATTCTACACTCTGCCACTCTATGGCTATAGGGACTTCACCTTCCCCATCTGTAAAATGGGGATAAAAGTCACCTTCCCCTGACACGGGTGTTATGAAGCTTCTGTAACGTTGATGATAATGCTCTGGATCCTTTGATGAAGAGTGATGCAACATGCCAGTGGTGGTGCAGGTCTCCCCTACTAACACGGCAATCGTGTTATCAATTTGGGGCAGGGACCATCGCTCCCTCTAGCACCCAGCGGACGGGGTCCTGACCGGCACCACCACAGTGGAACACATAATCCAGTCCCATAACTGAAAAGGAGCCAGAATCACATAGGCACAAGGAGGGGTCCGAGTTCATTGTTTGCATTTCCTGATCTTGAGCACTTCCCTTTGCGGCTGTAAGGCCAGTGGTTCTGCATGTAACGACAAGACTGCACTGGAGCTACTTAAAGCAGGCTCGGGGGAGAGGAGATCTGGGGAGAGGGACCACCAGGGAGCTGTTATTCTGTAACTTAGACCTTCCAAAATTCATGCCAACTGACTTTCCAAGGCCGGCCAGCCCTGGGGGAACGAGAGGAGGTTTCCACAAGGCGCCTCGGCTTTTTATTTGCACTGCGCTGACTTTGCTGCGAAAAGACTGGGAAACCCAGGGGCAAGAGCAGATTTGCGGGAGGCCAGCCAGGCCTGTAGATGACTGGCAGACGCCGATATAACGGGGAGATCTTGGGGACGGACGGAGAGGTGGGGAAAGCATGTGTCCTGCAGATGGCACAGAATTGATAATGATTCCCAGGCAACCCTTTGCTGCAAAGGGAAGGCTGCAAAGCCCAGGGGATCCTGGCTGGAGGGTGCCAGCGGGGAGACTGTGGGCTCCCTTCACCATCCTGCAGCAGGGCCCCCCAGTACAGCCTGCCCTAGAGAAAAATCTCCCCCCAGGGAGCAGCGTTCCAGCTCGGAGCTCCCCGACCCACTGCCCCACCTGGAATCAGAATCGAAGCTGGAAATACCCAGCGCGCTGGGTTCAAATCCCAACCTCTCCACGATGGGCTCAGCAGCCAACCCAGCCGGGACCACCAGGCCTGCCAAGACTCTAGAGTCGGGCTGATGGCAAAGGCAGCTGGAGGAAGGCCCTGCTGAGGAGAAGGAGGTGGGGTCTGGGACAGAGAGGGAGGGGTGAGAAGGAATTGAAGGGGAGAGAGAACAGAACCCCGGAGTTCTGCTCCCGGTCCCGTTTTCCTTGTCTGAGAGCCCTATCAAGCTCACCCCGTCCTCCACATCCAGCCTGGCATCTTCTCTTTTCTCTGGCAAACTGGACTCACAGACAAGCCCCTAGGTGCCCATGGACTTTGGCTGCATCACACAGACCTAAGGCTGGCTCTGGGCACCCCGATATCCAGCCTCCCACAGCACCCCTCGGGGCAAGCAGGGTTTCCGGCTGCTGGAGGGAGCCTTGTTTCCAGAGGGAGCTGAGGTTTGCAAAGGGGAGCGTGGCACAGGTGTGAGCAGCGAGTGGCAGGTGGGCGGGGGCCTCCGGGGAGTGGGGGAGCGGGGGCAGGAAGAGGCGGAGTGAGGGCAGGAGGATGGGGGTGGAGTGGGGGCAGGACCTTGGGGTGGGGCGCAGGTGTAGCACGTGCCCTTGTTGGAATCCCTCAGCAGACACACGGGCACTGCCCGTGAAAGGTCCAAGGCAGCTGTTGCACTGGCTGCCAGGTGGGTGAAACACCAGAGGAAAAATAAATAATGCCATTCTCCCCCAAAACAACCCCCCAGCTTCTCAGCTGGTGTAGCCCCTTCGTTTGGCAGAGTCAAGTCCCCATCTGGGATCAGACACGCAGCGAGAGACCCTCCCTGCCCCAGCCGGGCCCCATTGCCCGGGATCTGCAGAGACACCTAGCACCGCCCCTGAGAGCCCCCGCCCCAAAGAGCTTCCAATCCAAATAGACTAGACAGACTGAGGGGGACTCTGTGTCCCCCGTTTACAAATGGGGCATCGAGGCCCAGGTGGATTCGGCGTGTAGCCCACCCCGGGAGCCAGGATTTGAACTCGGCTCTCCTGAACCCCACAACCATCGTTTCTCTCACAGTGAGGTCTGTCCCAGAGCCTGTCCTGCCTAGGCAACATCCTACCAGACCACTCCCAGGTGCCCCTGAAAGGATCCAGTATAATTCTCCTTCAGCCCTAGCTGGACACTTGTTAAGCAGCCAATTCTGGCCTGTAAGCAAGCTGCGCATTTCATCCATCCCCGCCGCTAGTTCCTACGGCCCGCTCCTCCCCGCCGTCTCCTCTTGCTCTGCCTGTGCAGCTCCCCAGCTGGTGAATCATGAAGGGGATAAATCCCAGGATGCCACGGGCAGAGAGGATTATGGGCTTTCAGGTGAGGCGCAAGCCGCAGGAGCAGATGGACACTTAAAGGAACACACAGGTCCGGGTGTCCTGCCGACGTCCCCTGGGCATAGAGAGGGCGGGGAGAGAAAGGCGGGCAGGGAAGCAGAGTGTTTCTCAGATGTTTCCCCGTGAGAGGCCAGCTGGCCTAGGTGTGATAAATCACCGGGGCCCCTCGCCAGGCCATTGCTAAGGAAGACCCAATCCTGGGAAAACAAGACCTGAGGAAACCGGTGCATCAAAGTGATCCCGTCTATCACTGGAGCTTCCAGCAAGTCCACCATGGCTGGCCCAGGACTCTGGGGGGTGGGGGTGGGCCCACCTTCCCACGGCGGTCCGTTACCACAGAACCAGATTCCCCTGCCGGCTCTCCCCCTCCTCTCCCATACCAGGGGGCTGGGGGTGGTATAAAGACAGGCATGTCCAGCTCCCATGGGACCCCTGGAAAGATCCCCTTGACTTTGACAGGGTCAGACCCAGAGGCTGGCTCCTGAAATGGCACTTACCCGTGTGGAAGGGAAGGAGCCAGCGTCACCCCCGCTCCTGTCTGTGCCACCCCTCAGTTTGGGTCTTTGTTACACACTGAAGGGCCCAGAGTCGCCCTCCGAGGGCCAGGGCTTGTGCGGATGACCGTACCCACCATGTTGCCCAGTGAGTAGCGCGGTCCTGGGGCTCACGGAGCAGATCGGAGAGCGCGTGTGCAGGCCCTGGACCGGCAGGATTCAAGAGGCCCGAACGCTCCCAGCCAGGATTTGATGGGGCCTGGTTATGCTGCGTGCTGAGCGGACGGCTGCATCCCTGACCTCTCCCCTTCCGTCCCCCTTCACAGCCCTGACACCCCTTCCCCGCTACCCCAGCTCCGCGCTCCTCAGCTTCTCCATCACCCAGGCTCACCTCCTCAGCAAGACGCCTCTCTCTCCTCCCGCACACTCAGTCCTGCTGGACTTTCCTCCACCCCGGCACAAAAATCCGGCACTTCCTTTCCGTCCATGCCCGGGCTGCCTCTCACCTGCTCCCACCGCCTCCTTTCTGAGCTCCCAGCTCCCGTCTCGCTCCCCACCGGTCCATCCAGAACAGTGGCACCGCAGTCATGTCCCCTACTGCCGATCGGCCCACACCAGGCCCCGTTTCAGACACCTCCACTGGCTGTCAGGGGGCTTACGCTCTGGTTTCTGCATCTTGCTATCCGGGCTCTACACCTGCCCCCAGGTACCACGCTTGTGTCTTACCATTCCTCTCCCGCCTTGCACCTATGCTTTGCCAATGAATTTCTCTTCACAGCTATCTAATCTATCTATCTATCTATCCATCCCCATACACTTCATCCATCTATCCATCCATCCCCATACACTTCATCTAATCCAGGGGTTCTCAAACTGGGGTTCAGGACCCCTGCGGGGTCACGAGGTTATTACATTGGGGGTCGTGAGCTGCCAGCCTCCACCCCAAACCCTGCTTTGCCTCCAGCATTTATAATGGTTTTAAATATATTAAAAAGTGTTTTTAATTTATAAGGGGGGGTTAATTTATAGAGGCTTGCTATTTGAAAGGGGTCACCAATATAAAAGTTTGAGAACCACTGATCTAATCTAATCTAATCAATCTCTCAGCCACCACCGTGGTAAATAGGCATTGGATATAGGTTTGTCATCTGCCTAGTGACCAGAGATGGGAGGAATACTTGGGGTATGGTAAGAACCCACCTGAATATTGCCCCCAAACTCAAACCAAATACTATTTTGAGGTTCAGATCCGTTTTCATGTCCACAGCCTGTTCTGGATGGAAGGGCTCAGAGCCCACTGCAAAATCCCTTCTGATGGTACCTAAGCCCAAAGAGAAGGAGAAAACTGATCAAATTCTCCCCCAACATCCAGACCCGGTTGGAAGGGGGTTGGGCGATGCCATTCAGGTCCAGCTTTGTGAACTTTCGGGTGCTTTTCCACACTCATCCTATGGTGTTTCACCCGCCGCTAGCAGTGACATCCCGCGGCTTTGCTAAGCGAGCACAGAAAGAACTCTGACATCGGTGTTCAGGAGGGAGACGAGGGGAAGTAGCTGACGTTCTTAAAGTTCATTCATCACTGGTCAAGACACACACGACAACTGAAATAAAGCTGCGTTTTGCTCCATAAGGGAAAAAAAAATCTCTATTGCAAACAACCACTGTGAAAACAGCCTTACAAGGCTGACATGGCCTGGTGGATTGATGACTTTTTAATCCCAAAGCCGCGGCGATAATTCTGCTTCCTGGAAGCGCTGAAGACAGTATCACTCACACTGTCCAACAGCCTGGGGAGAGACAGCTCCGTAAGCCACTCAGGGAAGAGCAGTGACTCTTTAGACGACGGGATGGGTTGAAATCCACCGCGCTGTGCGTGAGGCATGTGTTGATTCATTCCCCCCTGTTGGGAAGACGCCATCCTAAATTTGGAAGATGGATGGCAAGCATTGGGAAAAGATCCTTTTGCACAAATTGTTTGCAGCGGAGATTACTCCATGGAGCCCGGACCTTGAGGCATAGTCCAAGCAAGCCAAGCACAGACATCACCCTCAGCCCCGGCACGCAGCGACCTCGGCGCCAGCCGCGGGTGCAGAGAGAGGAGACGCCATTTGGAACCTCTCCCACAGAGCCTCCCCTCGGCCCGGCTCCGAGAGCGTCCTCCGGGCTGCTCTCCGGAATCTGAAGCTTTTCAACTCGGGGCTACCCCGAGGATGCTGAGCTGAGAGGCTTCATCAGCCAGGCTGGGGGTGGGTCCGTCCCCTCTGGGAAGTCTTTCTTCTGTTTCTCTGCCCAAACCGAGTCTTACTGAAAATAGCCAGGCAAGAAGCTTCCGGATTCATCCCCCTGCCCCACAGCAGCCTCTTAGTAAAAGGCCCTTAGCGAGAAGAGTCTACCCAGGCTGAATCTTGCCTCAACGCCCTGTCCTGCTTCCTTCTAACGGACCCTACACCTTAATGAGACGACACTTAGCGTGGTGACCATCCAGTGAGGCACCAGAACCTCCCTGGTTTGGATGGGCCAATCATGCAACCCACAAGCTGTGCTTGCAGGAGGGTCACGGATCACACAGGTATTTTGGGTGGCCCATGAAACACCATGGTAGCGCTCTTAAGAGTACCACTCAGAAGCCAACTTTAGAGCATCACAACCGTACTGAACCCGCGACCTTCCAACCAAAGCGACCTATTCATATTTGCCAGCAGATGGCACTCTTTATATTAACTAATTACACAGACCCAGCTATGCAGATCTACCTACTATATAGAACTCTCCCACCAGCTGTGACATGATGGATTGTTAGCTTTTGGGAGCAGAGCCAGTCTTCTTGTCCTGGGTTGTGCAGCAACTAGTGCAATGGGACCCTGGTCCGTGACGGGAGCTCGTAGCTGCTACGATAATACCCATAAATAATAATACTATTTTGATGGCAAGGTGATACCGCTTTGATGCGGCGTTAGCGTGTTTCAACACAAGGCATTGACTAAAAGGTGTAGCCACTTGTTTGACCACACTCGCTTTTCGTTCTTAAAAATGTTGAAGAGACCAAATAGCCACACACAGTGTCTAAACACACAGCAGTACAATACAAAAAGGAGACACAGAGACCCTTTTTCCAGGAAGCAAATTCTCACCGTGTGTTCACCTTACATTGAAAGTGTTCTTCAGAGATGCACTTTTCCGCTAGTAGTATTTATAGGATGATTTTGCATGTTACAAAAACTTCTTGCATGCCATTTAAATCCAAGCCACCAGTTCGTACTAGCTCCTTACCTTGTTGTTCTGTACCTTCCTTATCTTTGGTTTTTTGGACACCAGGAAACCAGGTACTGGTCTGCAAAGGTACCTCCTTGTACGTTCTATATCTCATTTTGAATACTACACTCTTAAGAGCTGATGAGTCAAGAAAGTCTCCTTAAGGGACCGTGATACAAAGTATTCTTGCGTCTTTGCTTTGGCACGTTTCCTAATGCCAAAACTGACTTCAGCTTTGCAGAGCATTGTGGGATACTTGACATGGGTGAGCACAATTGTAGGAAGAGCATAAGACTTTCTGGTAATATAACTTCCCAAGACTTATAGATAAGTCTTGGGAAATTTCCACTGCATGCATCTGACTAAGTGGGTATCACCCACGAAAGCTTATGCTCCAATACATCTGTTAGTCTATAAGGTGCCACAGGACTCTTTTGCAGCTCCAGACTAACACGGCTACCCCTCTGATACTGAACATATTATATTAATACTGTGCACATAACACCGGTTAACATGGTGTCTACTACATCTAAATAGGTCAAATGGCCAGAGATGGGACACGGAAGGGGAGGGCTTTGAGTTCTTATGAGAATTCTTTCCTAAAAGTCTCTGGCTGGTGGGTCTCGCCCAATGCTCAGGGTCTAACCAATCGGCGTATTTGGGGATGGGAAGGAATTTTCCCTCAAGTCAGATTGGTAGAGATTCGGGGGCGGGGTGGGGGGGGTCTCTTTTCTCTGCAGCCTGGGACACGGGTCATTTGCTGGTTTGAACGAGAGTAAATGGTGGATTCTACGGTAATTGAAGCTTTTAAATCAAGATTTGAGGACTTCGGTAACTCCGCCAGAGGTTAAGGATCTAGGACAAGACTGGGTGGGTGAGGTTCTGGGGCCTGTGCCGAGCAGGTGGTCAGATGAGATGATCAGGGTGGTCCCGTCTGGCCTCGAAGGCTATGAAAGTCTATGTAGTGGCTAACAAGCCAGTCACCTCATCCTCCCATGTCACGATGCAACTTGGCCAGGGTCACAGAACAGGTCAGTGGCAGAGCCAGGAAAAGAACCCAGGTGTCCTGAGAGCTACTCTAGCAGGCTCTGTCCTGGGCCCCACCCCTCCCAATGCAGCATAGCTCATGGTCTGGCTCCCAGG
Organism: Sternotherus odoratus; assembly: GCA_032164245.1. Taxonomy (NCBI): domain Eukaryota; kingdom Metazoa; phylum Chordata; order Testudines; family Kinosternidae; genus Sternotherus; species Sternotherus odoratus. The sequence goes on from JAVMKO010000009.1 coordinate 4,822,505, forward strand.
ATGCTGTGTGCCATCTTAGCCTGCCCATTAGCGGTCCAGCAGGCACGCTGGGTCTCTGCTGTAACTGCTCAAGCTGCCCCCAGCAGAGACAAATGCTGGAGCAGAGGAATTAGAGAACGTGGAGGGAGCCTGCTGAGTCGATTGCTATGGGATGTCCGGCTGCTGTGTGGTTGCATGCAGGGGCCAAATGAGACCTGCCCGCACCTTCTCCCTTTGCTCATCTGCATCCAAGCGAAGCGACCTGCTTTGCTGATTACAGCTCAGGCTCCCCGGCGTGCCCCAGGATCGCGGGGTTTATGCAGCTGGATATTTTGGGGAGCAGACAGTGCTCATCCGCGCAGCCCGAGGACAGCCCCGGGAGACCGGAATCCTCTGCCCGCCCACAGGTCAGATACAACGCAGGACCCCTCGCCCGCTAATCATCAGACTGAGAATCACCCATGAGTGCCACACAGGGGCTACCCCGTGAGGTCAGAGCAGCCTCTCCCGGGCCTGGCAGGGCAGAGCTGCACTGAGCTGGGTTTTCTGCCAGCCAAGCCGAGGCTTGTCCTGATGGCCCTGCAGGGACCCTTCGGGGCTCTGACACCCAGCACCAGCACAGCGCCAGCGTCACTACCAGCCCCCACAGCTGGCTGATGGCCTGTGTGAAATGAGCTGGTGCTGTCATGCCAGCTCCTAGTGGGACCAGCATCCCCACGGCAAGTGTCCCGGTGCTAACAGACCCAGGTCTGACGTTCCCACGGGGATCTGTTCCCTTCAGAAATAGCTAGACAGCAATTGAGGATGTTAAACGTCCGCCGCAGACATCTGGGCCCTCGGATCGGCCACTCTACACCAAGGCTCAGAGGTCCAGGGTCCTATCGCTCCGTCCCGCCTCCTCCATGCAGGTGAAGTCCAGCTGAAATCACCCAGTCAGGTTTGCCGTAGGGACACTGGGAAATTCCTTCCTGACCCTGGAACGAGCAGCGGAGGTTCTGAAGCATGGGCTCTTCTCGTCCCTTGCAAAGCTGCAGGTGTTATCATCAAATCCTCCAGCCGTTCCTTTAAACCCCAGCCACGGTATTTACAGCGGACAGATTGCTCCGACTGTCAAGAACTTTCTTCTGATCGCTCGCTTAACCTCCCTTCCCTTGGCGATGCGCCATCACTTCCATATGTCCTCCCGAGACTCGGAATCATTTCTTTAATTTATATCGCTATCTTGCAGGGATTCAGACAGCACTCACGGCCCCCTCTCTGCTAGACTATCTACATTCACTCCATCCCTCCGGCCTCATATTTCTTCTCCTTGCCTCATTCTCATTGTCCTTCTTTGTTTCGCCTCTCACTCCGCTGCCTGCTTCCGAAGCAGTGGGAGAGGGAAAGTGCGCTGGCCGGAGGACCCTGGTTGTGCTTGTACCAGGTCTACGGAGGTTTTTCCTCTGCAGGTGCCGTCTCCCACACCGCCCTGCCTCCCCACTGGAGTTCTCAGGGGAGCAGCAGGGGACCCCGTGGCTACCTGGCCTACTACAAAGCCAGACAGTTCTGCTTGCAGCTGTTGAATAGGGATGGGGTGGAGATCTGGGCCTTACATGGCTCTGGGGTCTCTTAGGGTCCGTCTACACTGCAACAAGAAACCCCCAGCCCCGAGTCTCAGAGCCCAGGTCAATCGCAGGGCTCAGGCTCCAGGGCTAAAATGTGCAGTGTAGACGTTCAGGTTTGGGCCGGAGCCCGGGCTCCGAAACTCCACAAACGGGGAGGGCTGCCAAAGCTCGGCCCCCAGCCCGAGTGTCTACACTGCAAACGTTAGCCCCACAGACTGGGCCCCGGGGGCCCAAGTCGGCTGACCTGGGCCAGCCACGGCTGTGCTGTGAGGCTTGTATTGCAGTGTAGACGTGCCCTCAGTATTCAACCCTGACGGCAGCCCATTTGAGACCAGAGAGAGGCAGGTTAGGCTCCTCTTGGGGTAGAGGGGTGAACCTGCTCAAATCAAGCAAAAACCCAGATCTTCCCCTCCTCCCCCTCCGGCCTCCCCCACCCCTCAGTGATCAGCCCAGGACTCCCTGGCACAGGTGTGGGTGTGGCTATGCAAATGAGACGACACTCCCTGGCACAGGCGTGGCTGTCTGTTGCCCCAGAGGGAACCAGACGTTGACAAGAGGCTGGAGCAGCGCCTGACTGAGCCCAGCGCTCACGCCTGCAGAGTGGAAGTGCGGGCCTGTCCCCCTGACAAGCCTGGCTCAGTCTTGAAGACCCAAGAGTTTCAGAGAGTGTGGGGGTGGGTCAGAGTTTCAGGAGCTGATCTTCCCCAGCTGTGCTCATTGCTGGCGCACGGCTACCCACCTAGATGTCCCGATTTTATAGGGACAGTCCTGATATTTGGAGCTTTTTCCTACGTAGGGGCCTATTATCCTCCACCCCCACCCGATTTTTCACTATCTGGTCACCCTATGGCTACCTGAAGCCAGCTGGCCTCCCTGGAGCACGCTGTAATTTGATGCCCTCTGTGGATCACATAATGGCTGGGATAGATCTGTCTCTTCCTGGGCTGATCCAAAGTCCTGGGCGGGAACAGGAGGGGCCTTGACAAATGTCACGGGGTGCCCGGGGCGAGGATCTGGAACTTGGTCCCTACGAAGCCAGTCAGGACTCCGGGGGAAGTGTCCCCTCTCCATACACAGCCTGTTTCTAAGGCTAGGAGCTTCACAGGTACCCACTTCAACCTTCCTGGGTCTGACCTCGGAGCATTCAGCACCTTCTGCCCCTCCGTGTGCTTGCCCCAGTGAGCCCGCCCAGGTGGGGTCCTGAGGGAGCCCATGGGTTCTGCACCCCAAATCCACAGTCAGACGTGACTCTCAGCCAGCCAGTAAAACAGAGGTTTATTAGGTGACCTGTACCTGGTCTAACCCAGACCATACAGCGAGCGTGAGCCCTCAGCTGGATCCATTTTGGGGGCCAGAGAGCTAGCTAGCTCCTCTCCCTTCCCTGCCTGACTCCAGCCAGCTTCAGACTTAGACTTCCTCATCTGCCCCTCCCCTGCATTCCTTTCTCTTTGTCTCCTTCCCGGCAGGAGGTTAGCTGACCTCTCTCCAACAGGTTCAGAGGTAGAGAGGTAGGGGGAAGGGTCAGGGCGTTGCCTTCTTACACTGTTTCTCTGCTTTGCATCAACTACACACCTTATCCCTTCCCAAAGACACTTAAGAAATGCATAGGGGAAACTGAGGCACACTCACAGTATTCCTACTCCGTCACAACAAAGACTGTGATTTTGTACAGCACCTAGCTCAGCAGGGGGCCTGCTCTACCACTCAGGCCTCCAATGATACTATACATTATGCAGCCACCTGTTACACTGTCAAGCCTTCCCCGCCAACTGTCTCCCTCCAGTGGCTGCCCTGAGACAACGATCTCTAGAGAGGCTGGCGGAGGGAGTTAACGACAGCCACAAGGGCCTGTTTCTCTGAACTGGCCTTTGTCACGGAGCGCCCGGGCGATGGTCTGGAACCGCTCCCTAGGAAGCCAGTCCGGACTCCGGGTGGAGGGCCCCTTCTCTGTATACAGCCTGTGTCCCAGGCCAGGAGCTTCAGGGGTCCCCACTTCCACCTTCCTGGGTCTGACCTCGGAGCATTCAGCACCTTCTGCCCCTCCGTGTGCTTCCCCCAGCAAGCCCGCCTGGGCGGGGTCCTGGGGGAGCCCATGGGTTCTGCACCCCAAATCCACAGTCAAACGTGACTCTCAGCCAGCCAGCAGAATAGACGGTTTATTTGAGATGTCAGGAACCATCCAACCCACAGCTTCTCAGTCCAAACAGGGTCCCTCAGTCAGGCCTTTCTGGGGTGCCAGGAGGTGAGACCCAGATTCTGGGCTCCTGCTTCTCCCCCAGGTTTATTCAATGACTTTCATCTGGTCCAACACAGACCATGCAGCAAAAGAGCGTGAGCCCTCCGCTGGATCCATTTCGGGCCCAAGAGGGAGAAGATGGCTTCTCTCCCCTCTCCAGCTAGACCCAGACCCAGCCTGTCTCAAACCCCCTCTACCCACTTCCTGCTCCTTTGTCTCTTTATCTGTTTCCCGGGCTTCCCTTCAACAGGTTCAGCTGACCTCCCTCCCCCACCTGGGGTTAGGTTACAGCTTCCAGGGATGCACAGAGGGGAGGGCGTTGCCTCCTTGCTTCCAGCATCAGCCCCTATCCTTTTACATAGACTGTCAAGAAATGCATAGGGGAAACTGAGGCACACACACACAGTACTCCCACTTCATCACAGCCTTGCAAGAGGAAAAAGCAGCTACCCAGGAGACTTTGCCGGCCAGACAATGATAATGAGCAAAAAGCAAAAGAAGCAAGAAATGACTTTTCCCCAGCCATCTTGAAGAAACAGTTGTTTCTCCCATCAAGCTGTTCTCAAACACGGGACTGAATAAGCAAGCAGCTGTGAGCGGACTTGTGTCTATTTTCCTTGTTTCCTTTATTTACCGAGAGCTGTTCTCGAGTGGTACCCGCTGAAAGCACTTCCCTGAACGCAGATTGTGTCTGGTAGCTCACAAAACAAGTTTAGCTTCGAGGTTCATGCAATTTTCATTGATTTCTTAGGGCAAAAAGTAATATAAAAAGGGACTTTTCGAAGGGCTGGTGCTAACACATTGATCCTCCTTCATGTTTGCTTCTTGTATCCCATAGTAAACTGGGGTTGCAGTGATACTGTTCTGAAGGAAATTCCATAGACACTCAAATCAAGCACTGAAGAGAATCTGCTAGGAAGTCTGGCCAACCTGGTCGATTTCTCTAGTCAGAGTCCCTAAAAATGCCCTACAGGGCTATGCTCCAATTCCTCCTAAGGTGATTTCTATGGTAACCGTCTCTTAAAAATTCCAGAAGACGGTCCCAAGCTTTCTCCCCCCATTGCAATGCTCAGAAAGCAAACAGCTGCTGAGGCTACCAACGGCCCTGGGGTGTTTCACAGAAGACAGACTCAACAGGCCACATTCACAAGTAGCTGGTGGTTTCCCCTGCACCCTTCTTGGCTCGTGGTGATGCCACATTGCATTTCGACACGAGGATACAGACAACACCACATTTATCCCGCACGGTGGCCGCCCGGCCTCGGGGGATGTGACCCGAGTTTGGTGGGCCTCAACAGCATGATACCAGAGGCCCTCACCGACGGCCCATTTGTTGGCTGCATCTCCAAAGATGTCAATGACGAACTTACATCTCCCCTCTAACTCTGCCCCCGTCCCGAACAGGGCGACAATCTCGCCCACGGCCTGGCTCCTACCTGTTCTGTAGCTCCACGGAGAATTCCATCTGCCAGGCAGCCTGCGCTCTACCGGAAACGCCTCCAGGCGGAGCGTCTGGGACAGTTTTACCTGTTTACAGAGCTGAGTCTCCACAGAGCCATTCTTATGATTCCACGGATGTGGCGCCTCTACCTAGAACCCTGTCGACTTTCCAAAATACTTTTAAAAATATCTCTTCAGATGCCCGCTTTGCTGGGAACTAGAACTCTGGCTGTCTTTGGAGCCGAGAGAATCCTTCTGCCCAATGTTCGGCCTCCTTTCCCGCCTCACTCCCAGTTTAGGAGCACAGGACTTGGCTGGCCAGAGCAGCCCGCCCACCCTGGTATTCTAGCCCCAGCTGGCACCAGCATCAAATGCTTCAGAGGAAGGTGCAAACCTCATGTTGCCTGCTTCCCCACTGCCTCTGCCTCTTCCTGGGGTCTTCAGGCTTGTCTGCAGCCCTTTGGAGACCCCGCTGACTGGGTGTGGGGGATGTTAGGATATCGATATTCAGGCTGGTCTGCAAAGGCCTATACATGAAGAATGTAGGGGTATTGTTATCGCTTAGCTAGTTAGAGAGGCACGAAGCAAGGCTCAAAATCAGTCTGCCTGTTTATCGGCCTTTTCTCACTAGTCTAATCTGAGGCTTTGTTCTTAGGTTAAGGCTTTTGGCTAAACAGCAGGGACAGGCAGAAGCTATACCTTAACCTGGGAAGCGCACAGTCAGGTCCTCACCAGTCACACTGAAATAAGGCAGTCTGAGGCTGTCAAAAAGGAGATTCGATCTGTCACCTCCAGAGAAAGGGAAGAGCCTAGACGATTTAAAGAAAATTTGGTTTAATAGGATCCTGTCTGGCAAGAACTCACTTCCAATAGCTGCGGGGTGAAATCCTTATTTCTTTGTTGTTCTCTCACTGTGGTCTCCACTTCCCTATTGCTTGTCTGACTATAATCTCTCTCTGGTTCTGTGCTTATTTCTGTCTGCTGCATAATTAATTTTGTAAACCAATTAAGGTGGTGGGCTGTAAATGGTTAGCTAATCATGTTACACTATGTTAGGATGGGTTAGTTACATTTCAGTAAAATGGTTGGTTAAGGTATAACTAAGCAGAACTCAAGTTTTAGTATATTGTCTGCAGTCAATCAGGAAGTAAGGGGCGGGAATTAACACCATGTTTTGCTAAGGGGAGGGAATTGAAACCAGGTTTTTCTATGTGGGGGAGGGGATGGGAGCGGGGACACAGGCAAGGCTCTAGGGTGTCAGAGCTGGAAGGGGGGACACCGAGGAAGGAAATTGGAATCATTGCTTGCTGGAAGTTCACCCCAATAAACATCAAATCATTTGCCGCTTGGGACTTTGGGTGTTGCTCTCTCTGTTCAGGGGAGGACCAGGGAACGGAAGGGTGAAGGGCTAAGCCCTCTAATAGGGCACATCTCTGCCCGTGCCCACGGACTGGCATCCTGCACCCTTCGCCGTCTCCGCTCCCTCTTGTGAGGTACCTACAGGAAATGAGCCAGACCACAGTCGTTTTCTGCCCTACTACAGGCGGGCCGTGCCTAGGGAGTTCCACAGCGCGACAGATTTCCTAGCATACCTCGGAGGAACACGCGGCGAACCCCAGCGAGGGGGGTAGCTTAGCTACAGAGACACCTGGTCAACCTTCGCCCCCCTCTGACTGTTCCCCGCTCAGCCTCTCCCTGCTGTGTCACAGAGGTCGCTCCCATTCTCCAGCCCCAGCCCCTGGTTTTCAACCTCCGCCCTAAGTCCCTTGACTCCCAGGGTTTTTTCCCAAGCTCCTTAGCATCCCCGACAGCACACCTCTGTGGAGACAGGCACAGATTAGGTGCTGAGCTGACAGACATCTGCATTCTCTTGTCCTCCAGGAGACTGTCTAGAAATGGCCGGGGAATGACCTTTAGCCATGCCAAACAGCTGCCTTCAAATGCTTCATTCCCCAGACAGACCTCGCCTGCTAGATGAGTCTCATTCTTTAAGTATCCCTTTGCCTGGGTTTAGAAAAGTCCTTGACAGAGCTCCATAACTCAGCATTTCTCTCCTTTCTGCCCCATATTAAATCTCATTTACTGACAGATCCCGGCCTCGCTCCCATACAGCGCTTTCCCACGGTAGATCTCAAAACATTTTACAAAGGAAGCCAGTAGCTTTATTCCCATGTTGCAGATGGGGAAACTGAGGCATGGAGAAATGGGGTAGTAACTTGCCCAAGGTCACTCAGCAGACCAGTGGCAGAGCTGACCAGAACCTAGGTCTGTGGAGCTGCAGTCCATTCCAGTCCTCCAGCCATGATGCTACACTGCATTCAGCGCCCCCATCACTATCATTATTACTATTAGTTGTATTTCGGTAGCATATAGAGGCTCCGGACCTCATCAGGATGATCAGGACCTCATCGTGCAAGGCGCTGTACAAACATAGGCTCGGCCCAGGCCACAGAACAGATCTGGTCCCTGCCCTGACGAACTTTCGGTCTAAGAAATGGGTAATTACGGAGTACCCTGGCCATGGGGAAGCTCCTATGTAACCCCAAGCGGTCAGTAGTTGGATTCTGCCCTGAAGCAGGAAGGATCTCAGTCCTTTCTAATTTTCCATTCTATCTTCATATACTTGTAGATGTTCACGTTATCCATAGAAATAAACATCTAACCCTTTCTGGGATCCTTCCCTGCTCTTGGCTCAAGAATACATTGTGGCAGAGTTCCCCAGGCTCATGGTGTGTCATGTAAACAAGTGAGTTATTAGCTTGAAATATAGCGCTTTTGGCATTCTTTGTTCTTGTACGATGGCCCCTCTTACTCTCCTAATCTCTAAACTAATCCAGCCGGATTGTCTCACTCCTCTTATGGTCGTCTCGCCAGGCTTCCAGTCATTTTCACCACCCATCTCCGGAGCCCCTGTGCCCTGCTCTTTGGTAACAACGTGACCAGAACAGAGCATAGTCCCCTGTAATAGAGCGGGGACTCACCCCTGCGGCGCCTCCCGCTGGTCGTCCAGGGAGTCAGCTCTTCCAGCATCTGGGGCGCCCTCCGCAGGCCGATATCCCACTTGCCCCGTGTCCCTCACAGACCTCCACACCCTCTTCCCTGGGGTGCTGCACCCCTGCAGTACCCCACAGTCTGAGGGTCTCCCCTCCCCAGGGAACCCCCACTCCCTATCCCCACCTTACCTCAGCCTATGGGCTGCTGCCAGTCACCATCAAGCCCCCATCCACTGGGGCCAACTGCAGTCTGTATAAGCCAGTCATCACAGGCAAGGAGGGTTTGGCCTGCTGCCGCCTCTGCTACCCATGGGCTGCCCCCTGCAACTGTGGTACCCCTTTCTGGGCTGTCTCCTAGGCCCTGCAGCCTGCGGGGTTTCCAGGCCAGAGCACCCCCAGCTCCTTTTGCCTCCCCCCAGCCCTGCTCCACTCCAGGTACCTTGTCAAGCTCCCCAGCAGCCAGACCTGTCTGACTCTGTCTTCCTCCACTGCTAGAGGAGACCTGTTCTTTGGCTGCTGGCTTCCTTGGCCTTTATAGGGCCAGCTGGGTCTGTTTGGGGCGTGGCCCCCAGCTGAGACTGCCTCCCAATCAGCCCAGCTTTTCCTTAATCAGCCTGGGAGCTGCTTGCCCCCAGCCCCAGCCCCAGCCCTTCCCAGGGCTGTTTTAACCCTTTTTCATGGAGCGGGGTAGCAACCCCGCTACACCCCCATAAAATGAGACAGGTCAGTTTCACTTCCTACTTATGGTGACTTTCCCTTCCTGGCACCTCTGCTGCTGCATTTGTGTTTCCAGTGAAACCTACAAGGGGAAATTAGAATTCTCCTCTAAAACCCCCAGGAAAACAGTTCTTCTGTGATTAGGTTTTGTGCCCCCACTTCCTGTGTTACAAACACTAGTGGTTGGGCTGAACTTCTTACCAGGGCTCCTTCAGTTCTGCCATCCCTTGGAAGGCGAGCTTATTCCCACGGCTCCATGATGTGCTATTGACTCCTTGTGCTGCCACAAGCTGGCACAGACAACACCCTGCTGCTTCCCTTGTACATGGCAATGATACTTAGCACGGATATAGAGTGCTCACAAGAGTGGGTGAGCGTCACCGTCCCCGTGTTATTCAAGGGGAAGTTGAGGCACGGAGAGGCTGAGTGACTGGCCCAGGCTTGTGGCGTGAGTCACCAGCGGAGCTGGGAATAGACACAATGTCACCTGGCTTCTAGTTCTCTGCCCTATCCAGGGGTCAGAGAAGTCCATACTTCTTTCTGATCAGAGATATGGAGGACAAGCAAGGGATAGATAGATAGATTAGATTAGATGAGGTGTATGGGGATAGATGGATAAATAGATAGATAGATGCATACGGTAACAAAGGTCCTGCTAGGATGCAAAGTGAAACCCAGTCCCAGATCAGGTAGATTCTTGGACTCCTGGGACCATTTCCACCCCTACAATGATTAAGACCACTCCCTGCAGATGCAGACTCCTCGCTAGCACCCAACGGCGCCCCTGCCTCTGTAACACCTCTTGGCCACTAGTCCCCGCACACCGGCATTCCCCAAGCTGTGCAGCTCAGCTAAAGACAAGGTGGAACAGATGGTTAAGCATAAGGAGTTAACTCACGTTGCTAAGCATAATTGTTCTGCTTCCCCATCTGTTCTCACCTGTATTTAGCCGGGACACTCTGATTATGTTTCCCAGTCCTAAAGGAGAGCTCTGTGTAAGCTCGAAAGCTTGTCGCTCTCACCAAAGACGTTGGCCCATTAAAAGATAATATCTCGCCCGCCTTGTCTCGCTCACAGCCTGGAACCAACACGGCTACCACACCACGGCAAACAAACTCTGGTTACCGGTCATGTGACAAGAATTAATCACATTCATTTGTAGGTTGAGGTTGGATATTAGGAAAATCTTTTTCACGCTGACAAGGCCTGGAACGGGTTACCGAGGGAGGTTGTAAAATCTCCGTCATTGGAGGTTTTTAAGAACAGTCTGGACAAATACCTGCCAGGGCTGGTCTATGTTTATTTGCGCCTACCTCAGGGCAGGGGGGTGGATTAGATGACTTCCCGAGGTCACTGCCAGCCCTACGTTTCTATGATGCCATATCTGTATGGCTGTTTTGTACAAGTCCTGGAGGTGGGGCCAAGCCCTGGGACTCAGATCTCAGTTCTGAGTGGGACACCCCACATTTTGGAGGGTTCAGATTTGGGGTCCTGGTCTGGCCCATTGGAGACCGAGGCGCTAATACTGATGTTTGGATCCTGGTTCTCCCTTTCTTATCACCATACTCTCCATGGGACACAGTTTTGGATCCCCAGAGTTACCCACCGTTTGGGGAGTTAGACTCGGGGTACCATTTAACCTTGAGATAAAGAGAGATCCCATTTGGATCTGGTTCCTACTGGGGTTCTGAGCACTCCTGGTGATTGCAGGGTGTCACGGAGCGCCCGGGCGATGGTCTGGAACCGCTCCCTAGGAAGCCAGATCGGACTTCGGGTGAAGGGCTCCTTCTCCGAACACAGCCTGTTTCCCAGGCTAGGAGCTTCACGGGTACCCACTTCCACCTTCCTGCGTCTGACCTCGGAGCATTCAGCACCTTCTGCCCCTTCATGTGCATCCCCCAGCAAACCCACCTGGGTGGGGTCCTGAGGGAGCCCATGGGTTCTGCACCCCAAATCCACAGTCAGACGTGACTCTCAGCCAGTCAGTAAAACAGAGGTTTATTCGATGACTTCTATCTGGTCTAACACAGACCATACAGCGAGCGTGAGCCCTCAGCTGGATCCATCTTGGGGGCCAAAGAGCTAGGACCGCTTGCCTGTAAGCTCTCTGCCTCTTCCCAGCCAGACCCAGACTGACAACTCCCCCTCCAGCCCCTCCTCTGCTTTCTTTTGTCAGAGGTCAGCTGAACCTGTTGGAGGGAGGTCAGGTGATGTTCACCTAGCCCGGGAAAAGAGACAAAAGAAAGCAGAGGAGAGGCTGGAGAGGGAGTTATCAGTCTGGGTCTGGCTGGGAAGAGGCAGAGGGCTTACAGGCAAGCGGTCCTAGTCTCTGGCCCCCAAGATGGATCCAGCTGAGGGCTCATGCTCGCTGTATGGTCTGGGTTAGACCAGCTAAAGGTCATCGAATAAACCTGTTTTACTGGCTGGCTGAGAGACACGCCTTGGTCTTGTCTCATGAGCATCTCCAAGTCTTCCCCTCACACCTCCTCTAGGCACATCCCCCCGGTCCTGGGCACCATACAACCTCCCTCGCCTTCCGATCCTTGCCCAGGGCTCCTGGGGGGAGGAAAGGGGAAGGCAATGCCTTCCCACTCTGCCCTCTGCACCACCCCACCGCCCCCCAACCCTGAGCTATCATGTCATACACACAGCAGGGCACCAAACCGGATCACCACGTATCACAGCGCCTCTCTGTTGTAGCCTTCCCTAACCTCTCCCACTCTCGCTGTGCTTGGTCTCCTCAGGCCTGTGGGTTTCTCAGAGCAAAGCACCCGCCTGTTTTGTTTGTCTGTAAAGAACCATGTGCCCCTCTGTCTCTGGAGAGCCAATAAATAACCCCGCTAGATCTCTTCCCCATTTCAGTGTGAGTTCTTGGAGAGGTCCATAAATAAGCTGGGCCCGGCTGGCATGCAGCCCGGAAGCAGGTGTCAGTGCGGGGCTGGTGGATGGCCTTTTATCATCTTTCCTCCCGGAATCTATTGGTCTCCTTTATTTCGGTTAAATCTACGGCCCCGAACCTGGAGGCGTCGGTCGAATTGCCTGTTTGCAGCTTTGATGTCTGCTTTGCATCGTTCGGATGATTTAAACAAGGCCCCCAGAGCAGATCAATAACGGAGACTCGAAGAGGAAAATAAATGGGCCGCTGTCATGTTTGGCTTCTTTAGGAGGGAGGGAGAAAACCTGAAAGGTTTGTTGTTTTCCCTGGGGCTCGCTTTTTCCCTTGGAAATATCAGACAGGTCAAGACTTGACTTCCTTGTATACTGAGTGAAGGGGCAGGACAGATGAATATTTAACACGAGATCTTTTCTCCCACTTGTTGCTCTGCCATTTGAGTTACACCGGTGTGAGCAACAGCAAAGTACAAATAAAAACCATTTTAAGAGAGCGGTTTGGACAGCAAATGCTTCCCCTCGGTGTCAATCGGGGTTCAGCCGCTGGGTGTCTGTGTTGTCATAACTCCCCCCGCCCCCAAGCGCTTCAATTGCCCAGATTGTCATTGGGAAAACAGGGATAGATCAGCCCCCCATTTCTCTTTGCCGATCACTGTTCCTGTGCGACAACTTATCAGCTGACCACAGTGCTTTTAACTGAGACCGACAGGTCTCTGGGAACTGCAGAGTAGCCTCACCTCGGTCTCCAGGCATCACCCAGTTTTACCCAGCAGGTAACCCATCGCCTCTTGCTGCCTCGTTTAATCTCTGTGCAGGGAATCAGACGGGGAAGTGTCCTTTCTCTTTGCCAGGCAATAGTATGTTTAGGTTCTGCCAAACCAGGTAGCGCAAAGACTACCTGATTATATAGACAGAGGAGCGCCATTCCCTCCTCCTGGCTCCCCCTTGCCTGCGGAGATCCGAGTTTAATTCTGGGGTGCAGAACTGGCCCCTACACGAGCTGAGACGATCCTTTTCAAACAGGAGCTAAGAGTATTACGAGGCAGGTTTGGGAAGAAGCCGTTAAGGCTCTTTCTCCCTGCTTTGCACGTTGCACCATTGTTGACACTATGCAAAATGCTACCACTAGTGAGCGAGTGGAGAATTCCAGATTGCACCAATTTTCACTCCCTCTGCATGGGCATAAAATTTCCTCCCCAAAGCGTGAGTGGGCGGGGTCCTGGCAGCACCGCTGTGCTCTGAAAAGGAAGCTCTCGGGACTCCAGCCCCTCCTGGGCATCCTTCCATGGCTCTGGTTCTTGCATCAGTGTCAACCCACTTCCCACTGCCGCTCTCTCCTGGGGTCCCACAGGGTGTTTGTCCTTGGTCCCTTCTTCTTCTCTCTAGTCTACACCGTCCCTCTGGGTGATCTCATCTGGTCACATGGCTTTACCTACCATCAGTACCCCACCGATCCATAAAACTACCCCTCCACTGCCGATCTGTCCCCCTCCAGCTCTCATAGACTTTAAGGCCAGGAGGGACCCTCACGATCATCTAGTCTGGCTTCCTCCAGGCCGCAGGACACACACACACCCCCCCCCCCCGTGCAACCACTAACCTCTTGGCCAGTCTCTGCGACAGCTCCTCTGGGATGTTCCACTGGGTATTGTGGGCAGTACGTTCTGATTTCCAGACGCCAGACACGACCCTCCCTTAGCTCCATCCAACCCCCTGGGAAATATCCGCGGAGCTACCCAGAGGTGGCTGCTTTGTAAGGCTAGTGCCAGGCCTTTGGCGGGTGAGTCCTGGCAGTGCTTCCAAATCGGGGCTAGAAAGGAAGCAGGGGAAGGGAGGAGCTGGGGGTGTCAGGTACTCGATGCTCACACTATGGGCTCCCAGAGACCCAGCGCCCCAAAAGCACAGAGCTCCGGGCAGCAGAGCCTATGATGGGGCCTGCATCTCCTGGGAGGCTGTCTAATGGATTTTACATCCCAGTTAATCGCATTAGGGGCCCCCAAGCTTCACTCGAGCAGCAGTTGTTGCTTAATGAAATGGTATCGACTGACTATTAAAGAGCTATTCCCTTGAGGTTCCTCCAGCCCTCGCGAAATGGCTGGTAATGGTCATCAAGGGGCAATTGCTTTCTCCCAAACTCATCACCGATTGGCAGCAAACAGGCAAGCGGCGGGAGGACAGGAACCTCCGGCTGGGGTGTTCCCGCCCAGAGCCCCTGCTCCCCGCCGCGCCGCTGATGGACGGCAGATTGAGGGAGAGCGAACAAGCTCAGGATTGATGCGCGTGGCAGCGGCTGGTTCCTCGGAGAGACGTTTTCCAGGCCTGCGGATCGCGATGGGAATTGGGAGACGCCTGTGGGAGGCGAAGGGGATCAGGCCAGAGAATAGTGCTGGGGGGCTGGATTCCTTCAGCAGCATCCCCTGAACGACCCGGGCTCCGAAACCAGGGTGGGACCGTCACTAGAACGAGGGCCCCTCACCAAGCCACGTGGCAGGGCACTGTGGGTAGCTGCTGAGGGGCCAGCGAACACAGGGACGGTTTGCCTTTCGCGGCGGGTGGCTCTGTCGACACGCAGGGCTCTGCGCTGGGGCGCAGAACATGCTGACTGATAGAGGGGAAACGTGGGTTCTCCTCCCAACACCCTGAGGCTGGATCCAAGAGGAGTACGGCTCCAAGAGCCGCTCCAAACAGCCCAGCCACTGCTCCGACAGGCAAAGGCCACGGGGCAGGGATGGGCCTCATCCAGAAGCCCGGGATGGAAGGGCTCCGAACCCACAGCCCAGCTCAGCTCAGGAGTGACTTCTTCCTGCTGGGGCGATCCTACACCCAGCTCCATTGCTCCCTGGCAAGCGGCGGGGGAAGCCCCTGAGGCAGTCTCTGCATGGGGAGAAGGCCTCTACACTAGTCCCCTGGTGGGAACCCCCAAAGGGCTGGGAAGGTTTGGAGCTGGAGCCAGACTTGAATGTCCTTAACCCTCTCCCTGCCAGCTACAAGGCAGGATCCATGCACCGCATCATGCAGCCGCTCTCCCTCCCCACCCGGCCCCCGGCCAGGACGTTTGGTTTGGGTTTCAGCCTGTCTGGCCCCAGTGTGCAACTTTCGTGGAGGTCCCAGAAGTGGTCCTCTGTTGTGTACGTGGGGGGGGAGGGGGTGTTCCTGCAGATGGGCTTGGATGCGGGGTGGGGGGAAGAGGGGAACGCTTTGCAGGCAGTGGTGACAATGCTGGGGAGCTCACAGCAGCCCTGGGCTCTCTCTGGGGGAAGCTGCCATGGGCCAGGGCAAGGAGGAGAGAGAAGGAACAGGGTTCTGCGTGGCCAGCACTGACCTTCCATGTCCATGCTGCCTCCTGTGGGCCGGATTCTGCTCCGTGTTCAGAGCCTGGGGTCATGCCATGTGGGGGGCACGGGCCCTCCATAGTTTGGCACCAACTCTTTCCCCCACGGGCCCCGCGCTAGGGGGGAAGCACCTGAATTCAGAAGCAACCGGGGCAGCTGCTCCTCTAGTCGCCTTCCCTCCTTGTTCCTGGGACATGAAAACAGGGTCTGGGATACCTTGCGTGGGCCTGACCCGGCAGGTTCTTTGAGAGGAGAAGCGGTTGGTTAGCAGTGGCTGCTGGACTCCGGCCAGATGGGAAGGAGGCTCCGTGGGGCCTAGACTCCTCCAAGCCTGGCATTTCAGAGTCTGAATGTTTCATCTCTTCGGGGGCCGGGAGATCACAGGGGAATCGAGGGGATCGATCTGCAGGAGTAGTTGATTGCCCCTTTCCAGCTCAGAGAAGCGCAGCCTCTCGGTCCGCGCTCCTTGACATTTGGTGACATTTGCTGAGCGCGGTGTGTGAAGGGCCAGATACAGATTGTTCACTCACAGCCCATTGCCGCTGCTCTGGATGACGGGGTACTGTTTGGCAGCGGTGGGAGGTGCTGGGGGAGGTAAAGGAGCAGGGGCAGGAAGAGGCAGGATGGTGCGGAGCCTCAAGGAAGGGGTGGAGTGGGGGCGGGGTCTCAGGACTGAGCAGGGGCAGAGCACCCGGGGAGAAAGCTGAAAGTCGGCATCCGTGGTTATGCCCACTTTTTAGGTGGAGAAACTGAGACAGAGACAAAGAGACTTGCCCAAAATCACATAATAAGTCAGGGGCAGGGACAGAAACAGCACCCAGGAGTCCTGACTCCCAGTCTGGTGCCTCATGCACTGGGGAAAGCCGTCTCCTTTAAGACATCCAAATCATAATTAGAAACTGGAAGTCAGAAAACAAAGGTGGTAACTGAATGGTGATGTGTTGAATTTGGGCAAAGATACAGTCTAAGGCCTGACCCCCAAGCCTACCGAAACCAGCCGCAAGGCTCCCACTGCCTGATTGGATCATGCCCTAAAGGAGAAATAGGGCTCAGTTACAGGATTAAAGGCCTGTTTACTGGAGGGTTATGAGCAAGCGAAGACAGTGTGAGGCACAGCCTGCTTCACTTCATTTGCTCAGGGATGCCGGGGAAGTTTCTGCTCCTAGTATCAATCTTATGACAGCACAAATCTGGCAGCGCTGCATGTGAGCTCACCCTGCTTCGGGGAGAGGCAGGATTCCTGTCACAAAAACAGGAATGGCCATATTGGGTCAGACCAATGGTCCATCCAGCCCCGTGTCCTCCTGTCTTCCGACAGTGGCCGGGGTCAGACGCTTCTAAGGGAATGAACAGAGCAGGGCAATTATTGAGTGATCCAGCCCCAGCTTCTGGCAGTCAAAGGTTTAGGGACACTCAGTGGCTAATAGCCAATGATGGACCTGTCTTCCATGAACTTATCATATTCTTTTATGAACCCAGTTATTATTTTGACCTTTACAGCATCCCCCATGAAGGAGTTCCACAGGTTAACAGTGCACCATGTGAAGAAATACTGCCTTATGTTTATTTTAAACCTGCTGCCTATACATTTCATTGGGTGACCCCTGGTTCTTATATTTTGTGAAGGGGTAAATAAAACTTCCCTATTCACTTTCTCCACACCAGTCATAATTTCACAGACCTCTATCATATACTCCCTTAGTCATCTCTTTCCTAAATTAAAAAGCCCCAGTCTTTTTAATCTCTCCACACATGGAAGCTGTTCCATACCCTTAACCATTTTTGTTGCCCTTCTCTGTACTTTTTCCAGTTCTAATTTATCTTGTTTGAGACGGAGCGATCAGAACTGCACACAATATTCAAACTGTGGACGCACCATGGATTTATATAGAGGCATTATAATATTTTCTTTCTGTTCCTTTCCTAATGGTTCCTAACATTCTATTAACGTGTTTGACTGCCACTGCATACTGAGCAGATGTTTTCAGTGAACTATCCACGATGAAGCTGAGATCTCTTGCTTGAGCGACAACAGCTATTTCAAACCCGGTAATTTTGGATGGATAGCAGGGATTATGTTTTCCAATGCACATTACATTGCACCTATCAACAATAAATTTCATCTGCCATTTCGTTGCACAGCAGCCTAGTTTTGTGGGATCCATTTGGAACTCTCCACGGTCGGCTTTGGATTTAACTATCTTCTGTAACTTAGTATCAGTGACAAACTTTGCTACTTCACTGTTCACGCACTTTTCCAGATAATTGATGTTGAACAGCGGTGGTCCCTGTACAGCTCCTTGAGAGACCCCACTATTTATGTATTTCCATTCTGAAAACTGGCCATTTATTCCTACCCTTTGTTTCCTGTCTTTTAACCAGTTACTGATCCCTGAGAGGATCGTCCTTCTTATCCATGACTGTTTACTTTGCTTAAAAGCCTTTGATAAGAGAATCTCGTCAATGGCTTTCTGAAAGTCCAAGTACACTGTGTCCTCTGAATCCCCCTTCGCCACATGTTTGTTTGACCCCCACCAAGAATTCTAGTAGATTGGTGGGGCGCGATTTCCCTTCACACTAGTCTTATTGACTCTTCTCCAACAAATCGCATATATCTATGTTTCTGATCATTCTGGCTCAGGTGTGGGAATCTCCCTCACAACTTCTGCAGTGGAGACCGAGGCAAATAATTTATTTCGTTTCCCTGTTGAGACTCCTCTAAGGAAAGTCAAGGCGGGATGAGTTTATACCGAATAGAGACAGTGGGTCGGGGGACAGCAGCCGAGAGAGAGAAATCATTTGAGACCAACGAACGAGAAGAGTTGCAGGTTTGTTTTAATCCTCAAGTTAAGTGACAATCAGGTCATGCACACTGGAGACACCCACAGGTAGAAAATCCCCGAACTCGCCACAGCCCAGGGTCTCTGCTGATGTCGGAGAGGAGGCGGCTGCGCTGGGGAAGGTCCGGGATGAGGTGGGGAAAGGAAGAAAGGGGAGTGCAGAGGGAGCGAGAGAGCATCTGCTCCACTGCCGGGCGGGTGCCAGCTCTGTTCTTTGTGTCAGCTGTTAGCACACGGAGGAGAGCTGTCCCTGTTGTCAGGAAAGTTTCCCATGTTTATGTGGGGAGGGTGAATTATCTTCCATGGCTCACATGCTCCAACACACAGGAGCCAGCCAGGGAAAGGGTGAGTCAGCCTCACACAACAGTGATTCCTCCTTCACTAGGGATGAAGTAAAACCAGCCCCCCTCATCCCCAGCATGGCCTCGGCAGCTCAGCCAGGCCCAGGGCCCAGGACCCTTTTGCTCTGATTTATTTACAGTCCCTCCCTGGCGGGCGGAAGGGGAAAGCGAGGCAGCCAGGTGTGGAGTGTGTCCAGCTGAGCTCCCTGCAACTCGCTGGCAGGGGGGCCCGAGTGAAGGTCTTCCCAGCCCCAGCCTTGCCCAGAGCCGCGAAGGCAGAGGCAAGGCCCATGCTCGGACAGCCAGGCATGTAAGGGAGTGGGGGGCAACACCACACTTTGTGGGGGTGTTGATGCCTCAGCTATAGCCCGTCAAACCCCCGGGCTGCGGGTGAGATCCTGCATCCACACCCTGCCACGCTCCCTGCGTGGCATTTCTCTGCTGATTTTCTCCACCTCTTGGTCCTCTCCCTCCTCCCCAGGGACAGCAGGAGTAGGGGTGTCAGGAACCCAGCGCTGCCAACTCTCTTGATGTCTGGCATCTTTCTGAAACCCCCAGCTCCTGGAGTCCTGGGATTCTGGGAGCATCTCAGCTCTTGTTTTCAAGGCTGTAGCCCACGTGGGTGTGGAGAAAAGCGGGGGTCGGGACTCTTAACGGTCCCAGAATCAGGAGGCAGGGAAACAGACCCCAACATTTTAAAGTCAGATGAATTTGGGGGGCTTGGGGCTGGCAATGCTGGGAACCGATTCCCTGCACGTCTCAGGAGCAAGGGGGGGCTTGTGGGGAATTGGGGGGCACCCAGTGGGGACCAGGGTACTGGAGAAAGTTGGGAGCTACTGGGAGGGGGTTGTTGGCCTGGGACAGCATAGAGGGGGGATTGTTGTGTGGTGGCAGAAGGTGTCGGGAGGGGAGGAGAGAGCTGGGGAGGGGGGTAACGGGACCACAGGGGAAGGTGAATGAGGCCGGCGGGTAGTGGTGGCTCCTGAGGGCCATGGCGACATAGCCTTGTGGTGACTGAAATGTCACCCCCGGGCCGGGTAGCCCAGCATGACCCAGCCACGATGTCCCCACATCACGCTGGGCCCGTGGCTCCCGGCTGGGGGTGGCCAGCGCTCGGCAGAGCCGCGCTGGAGCCTCAGGCTCGGCTTAGCAGGGAGACTTCACAGGCCTTGTGTCTCAGGCAGCCGGAGGGCAGCGTTACCCTGTGACCAGGGCCCAGCCTGTTGAATGACTGAGTTCGGTGGCCATGTCTGAACCTCCGGGTCATGGCGCAGCCCCTGGGGAGTTCGGCCTACAAGGGGTGGGAGTGGAGGTAATGCCAGGGCAGTGCTAGCGGGTGGCACAGCGACAGGCGACGTAAGCGGGTGACTAGACACGACACGGCCTTCCCAGCCCCCTCGCAGTCGTTGTGTCCCTCCGGGAGCCCGGCTAGTGGGGAAGGCCCTGGCGGGGCCCTCAGGGGAAGGACGTCTCGTGCTTAAGGGCGTCCTCCCCCTCCAGGCCCAACTCCTCCTCCTCCTCCTCCACGTTGGGCAGGGGCACCCCGTTGCCGGCGGGCACGTGTTCGCACACCGTGCTGCGGGTGGTGACCCGGGTGACGCTGGGCGAGTACTTCTGGGAGCCCAGCCCCCTCAGGCGCCCGGGGCACATCACCTCCTTGAACATCTCCCGGAAGCGGGTGGACATCAGGTTGTAGAGGATGGGGTTGGCGGCTGAGCTGAGGTAGAAGAAGACCCCGGAGAGGATGTGGACGTACTGGAACATGTGCAGCATCCGGCCCGTCCAGTGGGAGACGAAGCTCCAGACGAGCCGGTCTGTGTGGAAGGGGGCCCAACAGATCCCGAATACGACAACCAGCACGACTGGAAGGAAGCAGAGAACATTACGTGGCCGCTGGAGAGAGAGAGAGACGGGTGTGTGTGTGTGTGTGGGTGTGTGTGTGTGTGTGTGTGTGTGTGTGTGTGTGTGTGTAAATATTACCAGTGCCTGGCACTGATAAAAGCATGCACCCTGCTCTCTTTACTGCCTGGCTCACACAGGACAGCAAGGGTGGGCCATAGGTAACGGAGGGTCAATTCCTGACTCTACCACAGCGGGATAACAGCCTACCGATACTGCTGACTAAAGGAATTACTCCTTTACCTTGAGTGATAAAGGCCTGCAGTCAGGCCTGCCGACAGAGGCGAGGCGAAGGAGGAAATTGCGATTTAAAAGGGCCCGTGGCCCCCAGCTGCTGCAGTGGTGGACAGGAGCCCCGGGACCTTTTAAGTGGTCCGGGTGGGCTGCAGGGATCCTAGGTGCATGCGGAGTGGTACCGGTGGTGGTAAAGGCAGGTGGGCAGGCAGGTGGAAGCCCGGGCCGTGCTGGAAGAGCACCCATTGACTGTCCTGCCCTGGGGCCCGGAATTACTATCAGTGCTGCAAGTTATGGGGTCTTTCCCAGCTGATGACCCATTTGGAGATGGGGGGGATGTACGGCTAACATGCCACCCCACGGGAAACACCCATTTCTTTCACGGCCCTCATGTGAGTGATTTACTGCCTCTCATTATTTACCATAGCTGGCATCCTTCAGCCATGGAAAGGAAACAGGACTTCCAGTAAATGAGACATAAACCTGTGAAGGATTTAGTGGCTGCAGGATGGGAAGAGAGACAACCAAAAAAGGCAGGAGTTTTCGGTTGGTTCCGGCTGGTAGACACGTCACTAGCTCTGCGTTTCTTCAGATATATTCTACTGATTTATTTTAATTAGGGGAAAGACACAAAAATAGGAGTGGATGGCTGGCAGTTAAAATGAAGCCCAAATACCACTTTGATGGGCGAGAGAGAGAGAGAGAGAATTGAAGGAAGGAGGTTGCTCATTGAGGTGGAAGGACACGGATTTATGTCATGACATATCATTAGCTGTCAAGACACGTTACACAGCAGTTCATTGGTTTTGCATCCTACTCAGATGGTTTGTAACATTCCACAAGGTCTTCAACAGAATTCATAAAATCAATAGTTTATCAAAAGCTAACAAGGGTTAACTGTTTTAATAACTGGTTAATCAACAGGTCTAGAGTCCAGCAAGTCAATAAACTGCTTGTAACCATCTGTGGCGGGGAATTAGCTCTTTGACCCCGGAGCGCCCTCTGTCGGCCAACGTCCACCTCTTCGCTCTGGCCCCGTGCCCCTCCCGGACCCCGGAGCCCCTTGCTGAGGGGGCTGCACCCCTGCAGTACCCCCTGGTCTTAGGATTCCTCCACCCAGGAACCCACCACCCACTATCCCCATCTCGCCTCAGAGTGTGCCACTGTCAGTCACCACTTGCCCCCGCTCACTGGGGCGGACTGCAGTATCATGGCTTCTCATCCCAGGCAAGGAGGGTTGGCCTGCTGTCACTATCTCCAACCCTGGGCTGCCCCCTGCAACCCTGGTACTCCTGGGTCAGGCCTGGGTCAGGCCCGGAGCTCTTGGCTAGAGCCTTCCCAGCTCCCTCTGCCCTGCCCCAGCTCTGCCCTAACCCAGGTACCCGGCTTCAGCTCCTTGCAGTCAGACCTGTCTCCCTCTGAGTGCAGAGGAGACTGTCTTCCTCTAGATGCAGAGGAGACTGACTGCTTCCCTGTCTCCCAGCCCTTATATCCTGGCTGGGGAGTGTTTGGGGCGTGGCCACACAGCTGAGCCAAACTCCCAATCAGCCTGGGAGTTTGTAGGCTCCCTGCCACAGTCCCTTCCAGCTATTTCAAACCCCTTTAGGGGCTTTTCCAGCCCCTTCCGGTAGGGGGCGGGTGGTCACCCCGCCACACCATCTATCACATGTCCTACACCTGTCTGTAACATAAAACCTCTATTAACCCTTTAGAAACCATTTAGAAATAGAACCCTAATATGAAGTGTGACCCGGTTCTTTCCTAGCCTCCACTCTTTGTAAGAAATATAAGAAACATAAGAACGGCCATACTGGGTCAGATCAATAGTCCATCGAGCCCAGTATCCTGTCTTCCAACAGTGCCCAGTGCCAGGTGCCTCAGAGGGAATGAACAGATCAGGGCAATTTTCCAGTGATCCGTCCCCTGCCATGTAGTCCCAGCATTTGGCAATCTGTGCGATCCCTTCTGATTTCTTGGCCCTTCACCCAGGGCCGGTGGATCTTTCCCTCCCCTGCCTGTTCTTTTCACTTCATTCTGCTCTCTTTCTCCCTCTGACACCATCCCTCTCCAGCCAGCGGTTGCTAATTGTGGTCCCATTAACCGGCTTTGGCCCTTGCCCCCCTTCCGTTCGTTATCCTGTCTCCGGTGTTTGTTTTTCTGCCACCCTCCCCAAGCTCCTTGGCAAACACAGCCCCTTTCCCCTGCCACTCCAGAGAGGGCTGCGGCTGTTGCCCCGGGATACGCGCCCGGTAGAAATCTGGTGCCTGTTCTCAAAGGGTTTGTTTATCCTGGTTAAATACGCGGCCCCGGCGCAGATGAGAACGGAGCAGCCTCGTGGCTGCTCTCCATGTCGCCGAGTCTGTGGGTGGATTCCCTGGGCTGGTGACCGGAGCCAGACTGGCAGCCCTGGGGCCTTCTCCACAGCAGTGATGGGGTCATGAGAAAACCTGGGTCCCATCTCTGCTCCCCCCCCAGGCCTGCCCTGCTGCTGAACATGCTGGTGCTGACTGTGCCTTCCCCTCCGGGGGGCAGGCATTCTCCTGCCTTCGCTGCCCTGGCAGCTGGGAGCTCCTGCCCAGCTCCATGCCGGGACGTTCCAGCGGCCCCACCTGCGGTTGTGAGCCGCCTGAGGCCAAGTTTGAGACCAAGTTTGAGCTGTTATAGGATGGCATGGGGGACCGGGGCCACGCCCGTTCCCCCAGTGCCCGCCTGCCCTCAGGCTGGGCTCCCCCCTTGGCTTCCCCCTCCCAGCTCCCATAACCCTCCTCGCTCTGGCTAAGTGGAGTCACCCGGGGCTGTGGGCGGGATCACCCTTCGCCCCTCTGACATCCCCCTGGGGGTGTCCCCGCTGGGCAGAGAAGCCACTGCAGGGCCATCGGCGCCTGGGGGTCTCGCTCTCCCACCCAGCAGTAGAACAGCTTTGGCACATCCACACACGCTGTATCTACCCCACAGCACCGGTCCCCGACCAGAATCACAGAACTGTAGGACTGGAAGGGACCGCGAGAGGTCGTCTAGTCTGGTCCCCCGCACCGAGGCAGGACTAGGTATTATCTGACAGGTGTTTGACTAACCTGCTCTTAGAAACCTCCCGGGATGGAGATTCCACAACCTCCCAGGGCCATTTATTCCACTGACAGTTAGGAACTTTTTCTAATGTCTGAGCTAAACCTCCCTTGCTGCAATTCAAGCCCATTGCTTCTTGTGCTGTCCTCCGTGGGGAAGGAGAACAATTTCTCACCCTCCTCTTTATAACAATCTTTTACATACTTGAAGCCTGTTATCATGTCCCCTCTCAGTCTTCCCTTCTCCAGACTAAACTAACCCGTTTTTTCAATCTTTCCCCCCTAGGCCTTGGTTTTGTTGCTCTCCTCTGGACTTTCTCCAATTTGTTGCTTCTTTTCCAAAGTGTCACTCCCAGAATGGGACACAGTCCTCCAGCTGAGGCCTTCCCAGTGCTGAGTAGCGCGGAAGAATGACTTCTCGGGTCTTGCATACAACACGCCTGCTAATAAAAGTCCAGAATGAGCTTTGCTCTTTTTTTTTCAGCAGCGTTATATGGACCACTCCTGTTTCATCTGTGATAACCCCCGATCCTTTTCTGCAATGCTCCTTCCTAGACAGTCATTTCCCAGGTCATATGTGTGCAATTCCTTCCTAAGTGGAGGACGATGCATTTGCCCCAACTGAATGTCACTGTATTAATTTCAGACCATTTCTCCCGTTTGTCGGGTTGAATCCTAATCCTGTCCTCCAAAGTGCTTGCAACCCCTCCGGCACCGCTGCCAGGATGAGGGGTGGTGGGTTACGTCCCACCACTGCACACTGAGACAGCGTGGCTTCCCTGGGGACGGGACACCTTTGCAGACAGCACCACTTCAAGCCAGGCCCGGGTTAAAAGGCATGGCAAGCAAGCTGATGCTTGTGAACAGCTGGGGTGGCCTTTGTGCAGGCACGGTGAGCTCAGAACCGTCCCAGCCGACGCTTGTTTGCAATGCTAGCGCGTCTCTGCACGGCAAGGCCAGAACGAAAGGGATTCACTCCCCCACCGGCTCGTTGATCTGCTTTCTGGGGGCGGCTGGGGGGGCAGGTTGTAGAAAGGACAGGAGGTCTGGTTAACATCTCTCCCATTGTCTCTTGCCAGGCCTGCTCTGCTACGTGACTTTGCTTCTTGGCAAGCCTGGGGCCTTCACTCAGCCTAGAGCCAAAGTATTGCAGCCCCGGGGAGCACCGCAGCTCGGCAGACAGGCACAAAGCTCGGGCTGGCTTGGCCTCCCAGCGGGCACCTTCCCTGGGAAATGCCTCCTGCCCCGGATTGGGTCTGTGCCCGAACGGAACCCGCCAGCCAGCCACGGCCTCCCTGGAAGCCACGAAACAGCCCTCGGTGAATGGAGTCATCGCCATGCCGACCCCGGGCGCCTCCCGGAGATTAACAAGCAGCTGGGGGAGTGGCTGGCTCAGATCTCTTATCTCCAGCCCCAGTGCCAATTCCCTGCCGGTTAGGGCTACTGGGATAAAAGACGCTTTCCCCAGCTGCTCCCCAGAGCTGACACCAGGCAGGACCACTGCAGGGGGCCTGCCCGGGATGGAGACGGTGCATGAGAACCCACATGCCCCCTGCGGTCCCAGCCGTCCTCTCTCACACTGTGGTCGGAGGGACACTGGATGTCTCTTGGGACTCACCCCTCCAGAGGAGAGGCCCACGGCAGGTGTGCTTAGCATGCAGCGAGCCCCGGGCGGCCGAGCTCCGGCACCAGCCTTGTGGCACCTGATTCCAGGACGCTGTTCCCCCCCGGGCCAAGCGGGTGCAAAGTGGCGCCCGATCAGAACGGGAAGGCTTTCCCCAGCTGCCATGGGGGTTGTGGGGGAGAATCGGGCCCCGGAGCCCGACCCTGCCTTGGCCAGTCAGCACCGGCCCTCCGCGCATCTCGCTTTAAACTAACAATCTCCGCTCCGGTGCAGCGCCAAAGCCGCGTTCCCAGGAACTCAGCGCTGAGTTGCGGTTCCCCCCTCTCCCTGCACCACATCCGGCATTAATATACCACCGGCACTTTGCAGCAATGCATCGCCCAGTCACACCCCTTTGGGCCGCTTGGCTGCGAATATGGCCCAGCACCGAGATCCCGTAAAGGAAGCCTTAGGCATAACCTAGAGCGTCAGCACCACAGGACAGGGCTGTAGCCTCTCTCTCTGTACAGCACCGTGCACTCCTGGGGCTCTTCTAATGAACCCCAAGTAATAATAGGATGTTCCCCTGGATTGTGTGAGCACTACCATGCCCTCTCCTGCATGCAGGGTGACCAGATAGCAAGTGTGAAGGATTGGGACAGGGGCGGGGGGTAATAGGCACCTACATCAGACACAGCCCCCAGTATCGGGAGTGTCTCTATAAAATCGGGACGTCAGGTCACCTGACACACATGCCCCCTCCCTGCACACCCAGCAACACACACCCGGGTAACGCAGCGCTGCTCTGCCGTCCCCACACAGGCAAGGTGCTTCGGAAGACACCTGTTCAGTGACATGCTGGAGCAGCGAAGTCACACTCACCAGCACCACACGCACAGAGGCAGCAACACTGAGACACGCACACACACACACACACACACACACACACACACAGAGTAAACACAGCCTCAAAGGGTCAGATCTGCAATGGAAGGCATGAGCGCGACTCGCTTGACTTGGCTGGGGTCTCTGTCGATTTCCTCCCGCCGAGGCTCTGACCCAAGGTGCCCGTATCCCACCTGGGAGTGGGGATCTACGTACAAGCAGAGCAAGTGGTTGGATTTGTTAGGGCTCTGAGGCGCCGGCTGGCTGGGCTCCCAGAGTGGTGCAGGGCCAGTGGGGAACGCGAGGGTCCCCGCAGGCAGGGGCTGGGGGCATTGGCGGGGGTGCCGTCTGCCAAGACCTAGGACGGAGCAAGCCCCATCCAACACGCTGGCCATCTCCAGAGCGGCTTTGGGGAGCTCCAGGTGCAGCCTTCGCCCAGCCCCTCCTCCGCTCCCCTGGAAAGCCCCCTCCCCAGGAGGCTGCTAGGCCTGCGTGTGGCATCCCAGTACTACCCAGGGGAGTTGGGACCTGCTGCTTCGGGGCTCCTAACTCCCAGTCCTTCTGCAAAGGGATGCCAGGTTCCCCAGGGGACAGAGCAGTGCTGCTCTCACGTAGCAGGAGGTTGGGGGGCTCTGCCTTCCCGAGTGCAGAGGCGCAAACGCCAGGTCACGCTAGGATCCCTGGCTCAAATCCCTAGCCCAGTGGCTCTCTGGCTGTAGCAGATGAAGGGGGCAGAGCCTCCCCCAGGGGACTTTCTCCGGTGCTTGTGCTCTTAGGGGTTTACAGAGAGACTGCCCGGAGCCTGGCCCGCTCCAGGTCTTCCAGATCTGCAGTCCCCTTTGCAATGCCGCGGAGCTGGGCTGCAGCCGCTGGCGCGGTGCCCGGTTCCCCTGGGAGCTCTCGCTGGGCTGCAGGACGCGGGTGGCCTGCCCTAGCCGCCCGGTGAAAACGCAGGTTGGGGATACCTCCCCCCGGCGCCCCCCGAGCTGCGTCCTCGTGCGGTGCAGGGGACCCGCCGCCGGGGTGACTCAGGAGCTCCCCCCGCCCTCGCCCCCGCGGTGCCACTTACACAGCATCTTAGTCACCTGCCTCCGCCTGAGCTGCTGCTGGTGGGCGCGGATGTTGGGATAGTCGCAGTCCCCGCCCGGTTTGGCCTCCAGGGCTTGCAGCATCTTCTCCTTCTTCAGCTGCAGCCCGATGAGCAGGTACAGGACGCTGATGGTGCCCATGGGCAGGAAGAAGAAGAGGATGGTGGTGACCTGGATGATGAGGTTGTAGATCAGGCGGGGTTTCACCAGGGTGCAGATGGCCGAGTCCGGCACCACCCCCCTGCCCGGCACGGAGAGGGGCAGGATGCCGTGCAGGCTGGTGTTGGGGACGGAGCAGAGCACGGACAGCGCCCAGACGGCGCCGATGACCCGCCGGGCGTGCTTCCGGGTCACCACGTACCGGGCCTTGAGCGGGTGCACCACGGCGATGTAGCGCTCCACGCTCAGCGCCGTCACGTTGAGGATGGAGGCGAAGCAGACGGCCTCGAAGAGCAGCGTCTTGAAGTAGCAGCCCCCGGCGCCCAGGACGAAGGGGTAGTTGCTCCACATCTCGTACAGCTCCAGCGGCATCCCCAGCAGCAGCACCAGCAGGTCGGAGACGGCCAGGCTGAACAGGTAATAGTTGGTGGGCGTCCGCATGACCCGGTGACGCACGATGACCAGGCAGGTCAGGGCGTTGCCCACGGCCCCCACCGCGAAGATCAGCAGGTAGGTGGCGCAGACGGGGACGAAGAAGCCGGATCTCCGGGGGCCCAGGTATTTGTCCTGCAGCTGCTCCACCGTCAGGTTCAAGTCCCTGGGGTCGACGTGGCTCAAGGCAGCGTCCGGCTGGCTGTGGTTACACAGGTCCTGGTAGTCCGGCGGCACGGGGAGGTCTCCGGGGGGCAGGCTGGAGCAGTTGGCGGAGGGATACATGGCCTCCCGCTGCAAAGAGACAGGACCGGGCTAGGGAGCTGCCGGAAAGGCATCTCATGCCCATCTAACACAGCCTTCCGGGCCCTGAGGGGGACCCCTGGCCTGGCTTGGCCCTGCCGTGTGGTCCCCAGCGATCCCTGCGGCGGGCCGGGGGAGAGCTCCTGTAAGGGGCACAGGGGCATCTAATGGTGCGCCAGCTTGTCACGCACCAGTGCAAAATCCCCGCCCTGCCTGGCATTGCGGGGCACGAGGCGCCTCCCCAGACGGCCTGCTGGGGAAGGGGAGGGGGAATACAGGCAGTGCTGCCAGCTTGCGCCTATGCCAAAATCTGGCCCTTGACCCGCATTTACAAAACCCCGGGGCCACATGCCAGGGAAAAGTCACTGGTCGAGGGGGCTGGCTGGGCCAGTCTGCAACACTCACAGCTTCCTGCGCCAACCAACTGGGGGGTTTAAAACCTCCATCCTCACCCCAGACTCCCAGTCCCTACGAATGCGCATACGCATTCGGCATCTGTTTATCCAATAGGTATCCCTACGATCCTGCTCCCCAAGCATCCCCCCAGCCCTGTCCCCCCTAGCCCCACCCCTGAACACTCCCCACTGGGTACAGTCCAATCCATGGGTTCTCGCCTTCTCCACACCCCTCCTCATCCACGCCCCATGAAAGCCAGGCCTGGCAGAAGCTTCTGTCTAACACACGTTTGCCTGTCCCGAGTATAACCGGATCTGCCTCCAGGAGACCCTGGGACCTCCCGAACCCACGTTACAGAGGTTCCCCCGCACAGCCTGCACCTGCTACATGGAAGCCAGGCCCAGCTCAATCCCCTGGGGCTATTTTTGCCCAGCCCAGGAAAACGCTACTTCAGTTGCTCCCTTCTTGCGGAGTAGCCTTCCCTGGCGGTGTGGGGCTGCCAGGACTGTGTTATTCAGCGGGTCAATGTCATCTGAGTACCAGTCCCTGGGGTGCTTGGCTGGACCGGCACCGTCCCTGGCTAGCAAAGCGTTCGCGACAGCTGTTAACACGCGCCACCCGGCAAGGCCAGGCCGAATGTGGGATGTTCTCACCCCCTCCCCATCCCCGCACACTCGCCCCGTTCTAAAGGCAAGAAGTGAAGCCGGGATGCAATTTTACAGTCAACCCAGTAAAGCTCTGAGCTATCGCCCCAGCTCAAACTTCCCGAGCTGGGCAGCGGGGATACGGGGGCGGCCATAAACCCATTCTGGGCTCTTCATCCCGGTGCTCTCCGGTCCAGGGGACAGTGTACACTTGGCGCTAGTTAAATGCAAAACCCTCGGCTGGGCAGGGATCAGGGCTCGGGCGTTGCCATCTTAACAAACAGGCCGTGGGAAAAAATCTCCCGTGCTTTCAACTTCACCTCCACGTCCTTTCAGATCCTCCCTCTCTGCCAAGTACCTCACCTCTCCCTTCGCCCTCCTGCTCTGGGGACGCCGATGGGGAGGGAGGACACCCGTCTGCCTGGTGCTAGCCTCGGCCAGGACTTCCAAGGGCTTGCCTTTCCCTCCGTCTACCGCACCTGGTTGCAGCGGAGAAACAGTCTGGACTCCGTTAACTCTGCAAGGGGGATATTGTCGCCCCCGGGGTGCAACACACGCTAAAGATGCTCTAAAGAAAATAGAAAGAGACCCACGGGCATGGGGCAGCCCCAGGGGACGCTGACTCGGCTGCCGGTGCCGGGAGAATGACTCGAGTTCTTTGTGCCCGGTGATGGAAAAGACATAAATACTCCTCTGCCATCCTGACGCGCTGATACAGTCCAATAGACTCAGGAAGGCAAATCGCCTTGCAGGGGAGATGCCACCTCTTGAATGACAGAAGCAGAGATTTCCCTTCGCCTGCTTGGCACACGGACTCTTGGCCAGGACGGAGCCACCTCTTTAGGTGCAAACCTCGCTCCCTGCCCTCCCCCCCCCCCAAACCATCCCCGGCACGGAGAGCACCGGCCAGGCAGGCTGGGTATGCAGTGCTCAACCCACACGCTGCTCACAGCCAGCTCAGAGCTCCAGGCAAAATCCAATCTAATGGCCCGGGAAGTTTTAAGCTGAGACTGGTCCCTTAATACTTAACAGGATGGTGATAAAACAGCCACATCCAATAATAATCTTACACTCACTCGCCTGCTTCCCAGAGTCTATCTACAGACCCTATATCCGGTGTCTGTCTAGCCGTCCATCTCTCTGTCTGTCTATACACCGATCCTATCTGTCACTCCAGTACGCATCCGGCATCTGTTTATCCGATACCTATCTGTGCACCTGATATCTGTCTATCCAGCCAGCCATCCACCTGCCCTGGAATCTGCCTCCGTCCACTCTCACCTGCCCCGTGTCTGCCCCTCGTGGCTGCAGTTGCGGAGTTTTATCAGATTTCCCAGAAGATGTCTCGTCGGTTCCAGCCGAACCGCCCCAGCCCGGCGGCCCCCCTGGCCTCGCCCCTCTCCACGCAGCTTGCTAAAGCGAGAGCAGGATTTTACCCCCGCCACTGCTCTGTTTTCAGATACTGCCCCCTCCTCTAGAAACACGCCCGTCACCCTCCAAACTGTCTGCTTTCCCCCCGCCGTGGGAATCCAGCTCTTCTCCACCGCCTGGCGACTTGGAGTGGGGTGACCAGGGTACCCGGACATTTCCCATCACAAGAAAAAAGAGCAACGTCCAGATTTGGTTCCGGCAAAGGGGGACGCTCACCTTGCTACGCAGCCCGGCTGGAGCAAGACTTCCCCGGTCCTGCGGCCCTGCTCATTTCCCAAGCTCCCTGGGAGAGTTTGGCGGAGACGACGGTTCCCGTCTTCACTCCAGCTCGGCGCTGGGGCGTGTGTGACCGACTGGAGGGAAAAAGCATCAATGAATGGGGAGGCTGCCTGCCTCGGGGTGGGGGGAGCTGAGTGCAGGGGGGGCGCGGGGGGGCTGTCTATAGCTGCTGGCTTTTCAAGCACCACCAGGGGGCATTGCAGCCTAGCAGGACCCACCCGTCTCTAATCCCAGCTGCGGGGAAGGGGCTTTGTGCATGGGGCTCTGTGTTGCAGCCAGGGCCATGGAGCCCCCCCTCCCCCGCCCCCCGCCCCTTCCTCGGCCTTTGGACCACGCAGGAGGCCAGTTAGAAGTGGAGGCTGCAGCACTGGGCAGAGTGAGGGCCCTGCAGCTGGGACGCAGACTCTCCCCCCGGAGCGGATCAGCTCACACGTTGGAGGGTCCGATCGGGCCGCCCGCCGCCTGGGAGTCCCCCCCGCTCCGGCGCCCCCCGCGGCAGGAGGCGTGAGACATTGGCCTGCCTCGGTCTGCAGCCTGGGCCGGCTCCGAGCCTCGCCTGAGGTGGTTCCCACCGTTGGGGGACGTAGCTTGAGACGGGTCAGGTGAATTCAGAGGGACCTGGGGCCAGCCCAGTGGCCGGGGCGGAACCGGAGCCGTCAGCTAATCCTGATGCGGGAATCTACCCTGGGAGCCCCAGGATAGCTCTGCAGCCTGACTTTATCCATAGGCACGGCCAAGTCCTGACCCGGGGCCCCCGCTGTCCCAGCCCTCAGCTAACGCCATCTCCTCGGCCTACCCTCATTATAGTCCAGCCAGCTAATTGCACCCCTCCCCCCTTTATGGCTAGGGGCGGGGGGACAAAACCCAGCAGATTCATTCCCACGGCAAACCACGCGGTGCCACCGCAGAAGGGAAGGCGTCTCCTCGGATCACCAGTGCCACCGGCCAATCCTAGCCTGGATTTATCCATCCGGTGCCCTCTCTACCCAGAGCGCTTTACAAGGTTTTGCAAAGCCTCGCAACCCCCATGGGCTGTCTCGTGACCACCTTCTACAGCCATGGGAATGATTCACCCCAGGGCACGTTGGTGGCAGGAGTGGGCTTGAGTTGAACCCGGTGCCCTGCCGAGGCCCCGTTTGTCTCCAGCCGCTTAGCCCCACTCCCCCCTAGCTGGGGTGAGAACTGCGGGAGTCTGGTTAGCAGCCCCTCTGCTATATCAAGGAGCTCCCGCTCCCGTAAGGGGGGGTCGGCTGCTGCAGCTCCAGCCACGTCCGGACGCTCTGGGCTGAGCACCGAGGGCCACTCACAGCCCGGGGGTGTGAAGTCACATACACGGGCGCAAGCCGCTGCCTCCAGCCAAGGCCTCGAGCCGCCCACCTCCCCGGCGGCTGCGTGCGTGGCGCAAAGCCCTTCCGCAGGGGAAAGAAAACAACCCCCCTTTTTATTTAATGATCTAGGGCAAATATTTGCTCTCCAGGGTGTGATCCAGCGCAGCGGGGGCTGGGCTCCTGTGGCCAGGCCCTGCTCCGAAGCAGAGAGCAGTGGTATCCGAGAGATGGGGCATTGCACTAGTCTAATCCAGGAGATTAGTTCCCGCTTGGCTTGCCAGGGTGGGAGGGACCATGGTGCAGGCCAAGCACCGATTTCCCAGCCCCTGGGTGTGCGTGAGGGCGGAGGGTCAGGGGCCAGGTTCCCCAACCCTGGTCTACACTGTGAACCCACCACAGTGAAGAGCCAAAAAGCTGCTGCTGAAAATTCAGACTAGCTCCCCAATTGGCTAATACAGCCTACGGGGCCCTGAGTCATCCCCTGGGGCCCCTGAGGTCCTGGCCTGGCTTGGCCTCTGAACTGAATTTACAAAATCTGGGGCCATGGGCAAGTTCTGTGTCCTGGGGAAAAGTTGCCAGGTGACTGGACTGGATCGGGCCTAGTCTACATCCTAGCCAGAGAGCAGCCACGGGATCGCACGCAAAATGGCTTTTGTTTGAGGTGAAGGAAGAGAACTGAACTCCCTGCTCTGGGGGAGAGAGCACAGTGTGTGCATCTCATTGCAACAGGCCACGCCCACTCTGGAGACAAAACTGCCATTGTCTCTGCCCACCGGCAGAGGGCTTAGAAATGTAAAGGCACAGGACACAGAAGATAAAAGCTGTGTGCCCCACAGGGCTTCATCGG
The DNA here is from genome assembly GCA_032164245.1 of Sternotherus odoratus. Taxonomy (NCBI): domain Eukaryota; kingdom Metazoa; phylum Chordata; order Testudines; family Kinosternidae; genus Sternotherus; species Sternotherus odoratus. The sequence goes on from JAVMKO010000009.1 coordinate 4,855,472, forward strand.
GGTTAAGAAGCCTCCCTCAGCTCAAATGTCCGCTTGTTAGCCAAACGCAGGAAAAGGCTCACAGTCGAAGCCTGCTCCCATTGACGTAAACAGCCCAACTCCTGGTGATTTCCAGGGGGCAAGGCTGGGCCCTTTGCAGGACTTTAAAGAGCTGCAACGTGTTATGTTCCCGCCCCAGCACCAAGAGCAGAAGAGGCAGGGTTCAGATTCTGGAAAACGAGACAGAAAGAACCAATGTAAAGTCTCCACACCAGGGCAGTGGGTCTCTCTGGAGCTGGCCAGACAGGTGCTGCCCCCTGTAGACAGGCAAAGGAAACACCTCTACATTTAAAGGCGCAGGACGCAGAAAACCGGCTGCCAGCTGCCCCACCCAGAGCAGGGCGAGAGGAATTAGGGTGACCAGATCGGAAGAGTAAAATATCAGGACACATTGGGGGGGGGGGTCAGAGGGGCGTGAATGGAGGGCAGGGCATGAGTGGGGGGGGGGGAACAACAGGCACAGACGCACAGCCCTGACCAGAGCCATGCGAGGGGGCACCCAGCCCTAGGAAGCTGAAAAAGGGGTTGTAGAAGCCACGGGGCCAGGGGTTAAATCCACTATTCTTTATTTATATATTTAATGAAAATCAATGAATAATCTGATAGTGTTACATTGTTATTGTTTTTATTTTGCACCCTCCCCTCCCCCAGACACGCAGGGGAAACCTGACAGCCCTGCATGACTTGGTTTGCAAAGGGTGGGGGGTGGCACCCTACAAGTGACCCGAACTTTCGGGGGGAGAAGGTGGATTTTTTCCCGGGTGCGCGGGGAACCGCAGCACCAAACTGCCTGTTCCTGCCCCCGGCTTTGACCTTTGGTCCCCACCACATCACGCACTTACCATATAACCCTGCCCCCCCTGTTTTCCAATTGCGCTTTTGTGCGGCTGCGCCTTGTGTTGTTTTAAACTGTGCCTGGCGGGGGTTTTTCTGCGGCGCGGCAGGGAAGATAGCGGAGGTGCTGGCTTTGTTGGCTTTAAGGGCTCTCCCCCACCAGCACCCCCCACCAGGCCCCCCACTAGCTCTGTGGATCTCAGTGGCTGGGAAAAGTGCCAGTGGGAGCTGCCGAAGCCCGGAGCGGGGCTTGCAGCCAGGTAAGCATGCAAAGCCGCCCCCACCAGAGCCCCCCCCCCATCCCCATCAACTACACACCCTTATCTCCAAACAGACACTCAAGAAATGCATAGGGGAAACTGAGGCACACACACACAGTATTCCTACTTCATCACAGGCAGTCTGACCATTGTTTGGGGGGATTCTGGCAAAGGAGGGTCAGAAGGTGGATAAGGAAGTAGCTTTGTGGGTGTTTCTGGGAGCAGGGGGGCAGCAGCCACACAATTTTCATGGGTGTCGGGTGATCTCAGAAGGGTCCCCCCCAGCACTGAAGAACCCAGTGGCGTTTTGCTCTTTCCACCGACGGGCTGCAGCCAGGCCTGTGATGGCTTCCGGCCTCCGCCCTCCAGCCGCTGCTTTCAGGAGGGGTCGGCCTCAGCCAGGCTCGGAGACACTCCCGTTGCCGGGTCCCCACCCGGGTGCAGCGTCGCAGAACAAAGAACACCGGGCCGGACACGAGTCGGGGACCAGCAGACTGTTGGAAGAGAAGGAAAATGACAGCAGGCCCAAGGACAGGCTGTCGGGCCCATCAGCAGAGGTCTGAGAAGACAGGATGCCTGGGCCCAACCTGTGCTCTTCACTGGCAAAACGGATCTCAGCTCCGCTCTTTGGCTTTCCTTGTATATGGGCCGTGGGAGCCCAGGACTAGTGGGGCACAGGTGGCTGCATTGGGCTAGGCTGGGCCGGTAGAGAGTTGCAGGTGGAGGCTGAGATTTGAACAGATGAGAGCAGGGGGTCTTGGTCTGGAATAGCAGGGGCTACGGATCAGGATTGAAGGGCAGAGCCGGGGCAGGGGGGAGCCCAGGGGGGAGGTGGCGGGGGGGGGGGCTTGGCCCCGGATCAGGATTGAGGAGCACCAGCACAGCTGCACAATTACACCCTCTCCCCCTGTGCCTGCTCCCCCCACCCTCTCCCCTGGACGTTCACACTGGAGTGCAACATAGGCCATGTGGGAAAGGGCCGGGATCACTCCGTTACCCTCCTGCTCCCCAAGGGTTTTTGGCCCCGCTGAATAATGGCCCCAACCCTATGAAGTGTTTAAAAATTCATCCGCGGCTGTGTTTACGTAACAATCTTCAACGGCATCATCGCGGGCCGGCAAACAGGGCTGTTAACAGGAGTCATTGCACGCCCCGAGAGTCATGATTAACAGCCCGGTGTGAGGGTGTGACGAAGTAGGAATACTGTGTCGGTGTGCCTCAGTTTCCCCTATGCATTTCTTAAGTGTCTATGTGAAGGAATGGGGGCTGGCAGTGGAAGCAAGCAGGCATCACCCCCCTCCCCTCTCTACATGTGTCCATACCTGAGCTGTAATCTGACCCCAAGTGGGGGAGGGAGGTCACCTGACCTGGCTGAGCCAGGAGGGGAGGAGTGGCTGGAGAGAGTGTTTTTTGAGTTTGGGAGTCTGAAGCTGGCTGGAGTCAGGCAGGGAGGCAGAGGAGCTATCTCGCTCTCTGGCCCCCAAAATGGATCCAGCGGAGGGCTCACGCTCGCTGTATGGTCTGGGTTAGACCAGATAAAGGTAATCGAATAAACCTGTTTTACTGGCTGGCTGAGAGTCACGTGTGACTGTGGATTTGGGGTGCAGAACCCCTGGGCTCCCTCAGGACCCTGCCCAGGCAGGCTCGCTGGGGGAAGCGCACAGAGGGGCAGAAGGTGCTGAATGCTCCGAGGTCAGACCCAGGAAGGTGGAAGTGGGGACCCCTGAAGCTCCTAGCCTTGGAAACAGGCTGTGTACAGAGAAGGGGCCCTTCACCCGGAGTCCGGTCTGGCTTCCTAGGGAGCGGTTTCAGAGCATCGCCCGGGCGCTCCGTGACAGAGGGGCTATCGGGCCACATGCAAAGGGCCTGGCCCTAGAGCAGGGTGGGTAATAAATTCCCAGGCCTGGGAGAGTTTGAGATTTTGAATTTTTTTTGCCAGTCCCAAATGGGGACAAAAAAGTTGAAATGTTGAAAGTTTTCACAGCCCGATGAGCCAAATGGACGTAGATCCCCCTGGTTGCGATGTTTCATTCTCATCATCTCAAAGGGTTCCTTTCCATTTCAACTGTTCTATTTCTTAGTGTAAATTCACTCCGATTTCAAACCAAACAGTCATTTCCAACACAAAAAAACCCCAAAACTTTGTATTTAGAAAACGTCCGAATGGACCCCGCTGACCACTGTGACAGATCGCCTTCTCGCCCCACTCCAAACACAGGCAGGAGACTTTTCTTTGGCTCCAAACAGTGCTCTTTATTTACAGTGCAGCTTGTGCAGACCCCACCACCTACTATACACAGCTCTACAGCTTAGCTCTACAGCTTAGCTCTTTACACAGCTCTATCCACAGCTCTATAGTTTGGCTCCTTCACTCTATCTCACTCCACACCACCACACTACCACCACCCTGGGCTTCCTGCCTGGCAGGCTTTTATCCCCCTGAGGAGGCTGCCAGGTGCAGCCCATCCAGGCTGATTGCTCTGCAGCCCAGGTGGCTGATTAGGCTTCTCTGCAAGGGGAGGTTTGCAGGCTTCTGCTCCCTCTTAAAGGGCCCTCAGGGCTGGCTCAGGCACTCCTGGCCAGCACCCTGCCACACCACGTTGAAACTCCTCAAAAAATGTTTTGAATCAGCAGATCTGTCCAGTCCAGCCCCGTCCTGCAAAGTTTTGTTTTCAATGAATCAACATTTTTTTTCCATCAGCAAATTCCCGCCCACTTCTTCTTGGCTGTTTCTTGTTCTGTCTATGCAGGCACTGATCTGCATTGTTTAGTTCCCTGTCTAATGGCTGTTACTGGAAAGTAAGGAAAAACAAGAAAGAACCAAAGTAAAGTCTCGCTGCAGGAGAGCATGACGTGGGTGTCTCTGGCAAAAGGTTGCAGAGAGGCTGAGAAAACAACCGGCCACTGGTCCTGGCCCAGAGGCCCAGCGATCGGACATTTAAAGGCCCCCGCACTCAAAACAAATGGCAGCAGAGTTTCTCAGCGACTCCATCTTCACCCTTTTCATAGTTTTCAAGCTCTTTAAGATTTCGCACCCCAGGCCCTCTGTCCCCGTCCTAAGCCAGGGGGGTGGTTGGAAAGACCACAGTCTCCCCCATTCTTCACACCCTGCTCTTAAAGGGGTGCTTCCTTCCCCGTTCGCCCAGTTTCTCTCCTCTGCAAAAGGAGCAGGAGAACAAAGCAGAAGTGGGTCAGCCAGTGCCCCAGCAGATAAAGAAAGAAAAGCAAGTTTAAGGCAAGATTATCTGGCGGGATCCCAGCGGAGGTCACAGGGAGCTTTGCAAATTATTATCAGTCCCTGAAAGGGTTGGGGGGGGGGGGGGGGCGGGAGAGGAGATCAAAATGGGACGTGCGAGTGAAACTGTGCAACACAGATTGGTGAAAAATTGCAGTCCTTGTCTCCAGCTCCTGTTGCCATGGCAATAAGTGTGACATCACAAAGTGCGGATTATGATGTCAGAGACAGCAAACAGACTCTGAGCACTCAGCCGCCCCGAGGAAGAAAGGAGGAGGGATGGATAGATGGAGGAGCTGGGCTGAGTCTCCTTAAGCCCTGAGATACAATGCAACGGGACAAGTTAGGGCTCTCTCCATACCCACTAAAGGTGGGTTCATATTCTAGATGCCGTGTAGTTAGTTCGCGAAGAGATCTATTTTAAAATGCCATTGTACAAAACTGCCCCCTCCACTTCGCGTACTGACGATTCAGTGTACGATCCATTGACTGAGGTGGAACGTGAGGTTAATTGTGCGGCGGGCCAGGTGTATCACACACTAAATGAAAGCCTCGGCAACCCTCAGCCGGAACCGGAGGAAACATGATATTACAATTAGGGAGACGCTGGAGCGATTGCCTGAATATGACAGTCAGCCGGGGGAAGCCTGGCTCAGACTCCGGATTTGGTGACTATCCTCTCCTGTCTGTAACAGGCCAAACCGAATCCCGGCTCTGAACTCTCACCAGCTGCAGGGTGGGAGCAGATCTGGGCTCAGATCTGAATTAAAGAGCGGGATGCGGAATTAAACGCTACATTCGTTCATTTGGCTGGTGCTGGGTTGGGTTGGTTTGGAGAATCGGTCTCCCGAACTGAGTGCGGTACGGAAGGACACAGCCGAGGCCTCGTCATTCCTCCTGGCTGGGGCTAGACCAGGCAACAACAGCTGATAACCCCAGTGCTTTGGACTTCCAAGTGCTTTACAAATAGCAACGAACCCCTGCAATCCGCCGGGAAGCTGGGGTGGTTTCACCGTCCTCCAGACGGGGACAACGAAGCAGAGCGAGGAGAAGCCACTTGCCCTCAAGCCGATTTGTTCTTAGTGGCGGAGCTGGAATGAGAACCCAGAGCTAAGAGTCCACGCTGCACCTTGCGGAAATGCAACATGGGACTTGTAACCTGGTCCCTGGGGACAGTAGGACGAGGGTGGCTTTAATCTACCTTTGCATCTCCCAGATCTGGTGTGATTTAGAGCAGCCTGGGGGTCTCTCTAAGTTGCAGCTGTCTGCGGGGGTGGCAGCGTAGCCCAGATTCCCCAGGCCTGGCAGAACCACTCATGCCCCCATCCCTACTCCTGTAGTGCATGCACGGGGGGGAATTCTGCCCTGGCTGGATAATGGTCTTTCACACTCCTTGTAGCCGGATGCAAATCTCTCCCCAGGACTAGTCCTGATTCAGTTGCCTCCTCTCTCTCTCTCTCCCTCTCTCTCTCTCAGCTGGGTCTGTTCTGGAGCCCGAAGCTACTGAGCACTGTTCATTATGATCCCTGAGTCCCTCAATAGGGCCGTGGAGGACAATATCCTGGAGACTGAGAGAGGCCCGTCAACGGGAGAATGAAGTGCCCAGCTGAGAACAAGCGTGGTTCAGAGCCCAGCGCGCTGCAGCCCTAACAACCCAGGTGCTGGAAGCGGGGTCCACGCTCTGCTCTTCCTTTCACGCACGCCTCATTTCCAGTGATCGCAGGGCAGCGGGCTGCGGCCTCCCCATGCGCTGCGTGCTCCCTGCAAGGGTTTAGTGTTATTTCAGAGCAGCTGGTATTTGGCACAGCTGGGCAGTCGGGAGTCCCGGTCCAAAGGCTTCCCTGAGATTCCATGGCTAGGACCCGCCTCAGGCCCCTCCTTAATGCGCGGCGGCACTTTAGCGTCATTGCCCCTTCTGCCCCCCACCTCAGCCAGGCCACCAATGGGGTGGGGCGGGGGGAGCGGGCAGTTGCCCTGGGGTTGGCAATTTAAAAGGGCTCAGTGCTCCAGGCCCTTATAAATCGCCATCAGAGTCCCAGGGGGCACGGGCCAGGCAGCATGGATGGGCTGGCTGGGCGAGGCTGACCCCGCAGCCCTACCCCTTCCACCTGAGGCCCTGCCCCCGCCGAGGGCCCAGAACCAGGCCCCCGTACCAGTAAGAATTTCATATTACTCTCACCTCCTTGGCATGGCCTCTGTCCTGCTAGCGCTCAGTGTCCTCCAGCTCCCCAGGGTATCCCAGCAGCTCACAATCTTAAACGGTAAATAATCCCCAGGCCCAGCGAGAGACTAAATGACTTGCCCAAGGTCACCCAGGAAGGCTGTGGCGGAGCCAGGAATGGCACCCAGGGCTGCCAAGCCCCTGTCGAATGACCCCTCCCCTGGACCAGCCGCTCTCTGCACCCAGAGCACAGCCACAGTTGCCCTTCTCCACTGGTGAGTGCGAGGGTGTTTCTCCAGCACGCTGCCTCTCAGCCGTCCCTCGCTGCAGACAGACCCAGATCTGGCGCGGTCTAGTGCCCGGAGCAGGGAGTCCGGACGCTGGCTCTTGGCTCAGCGGTCAGTGCCGTGCCGTGCAGCCTTCTCTCTCGGCGGCGCTGTCCTGATCGCCGGAGGAGTGCAAATCTCGCGCTGGGGGGGGGGGAGGCAATGGACCTGAGGCAGGCTGAGAAGAGGAGACCTGAACGTCCCAAGGTTTCCTACGCCTGCCAACTGCCCACGTGGCCGATCGCTCCTGTGGCGACGGACCCAGCCCCTCCGGCCCTGGGCCCCTGCTCCTGAACAGGGTCTGACAGCTGCTTCAGCCCCACCACCGCAGCAGCCTGAAACCGAGGAGGTCACAGGATCCATGACCCCTGTGATAGACTCCGATCCTTGGCGGAGGCCCCGGGGACTGTCTCCAAAGAGCCCGCGGGAGCTCCTTTCCAGCCTGGGCGGCTTTAAACGAGTTCCCCCAATTAGCCAGCCCTCGGAGCAGCTTCCTCATCTCACTCCTGGTGCTGCTAGGGAGTCGCTCCTGTAGAGGAGAAATAAAGGGCTTCAGAGCTGCCACGGGGCCTCTCTGCAATCTCCTCCGCCGCCCATAATCACATCAGCTTCCCGGCCGGCCCGGTTACCAGGGCGAGGCACGTGCTGCTCACATCGTTAGCTAGGCGGTAACAAGTGGTCGCCGGGGAGAGCGCGGCCGCTTGCCAGCTTCCTTGACTGAATTGGCCTTCAGGCACGCTAAGAGAATGCGGCTAGCAATAAATCTTCCTAGGCAAAGGTGCCCTGGCTGGTACCAGACTTCGGGGTACGCTCATTTGTGAGGGTTACTCTTTGGGGGGAGGGTGTCTGTAATTCTATCCATGTACTGCCTGTGGTACGTGTGTGTTCACTCCTCCCTGCTGCAAGTCCCCTCCCAATGGAGCTATCCTGCAGGACCTAGGTTCCCTGGGGCTGGGTTCCTCCAGCCCCAGACAAACACTCTCTCTCTCTCTCTCTCTCTCTCTCTCTCTCTCTCTCTCTCTCTCTCTCTCTCCCTCTCTCTCTAACAGAGCGTCTGAGTGGACGGGGTCAATCAAGCTGACCCCTTCTATGCCCCTGGACTCCGCAGGCTGGGGCGAGCGGCACTTCCAAGCTGCCCCCCTCCTGCACTACAGGTTCAGCACGTCCCTACCCCCCCCCCCTTTCCCGTGACAGTGGCTCCAGCAGTGACCCACCTGATGAACAAACCCCCTGGGATTTTGGGGCGCTGCCGGGATCTTTAGCTTAGGTAAAAGGAGCGTTGCCGCAGAGCCAGTGGGGAAACCAAAAACACAAAGAGAGAGAGAGAGAGAGAGAGAGAGAGAGAGAGAGAGAGAGAGAGAGAGAGAGAGAGAGAGAGAGAAGCAACCAGCTTAACCATCAAAGTTCTTTATTGCCGGGTAATAACCATCCAAGGGGAAGCCAAACAAACCAACCAGGGATCATATTAAATCTAGCTTAAATCTGATGACAAAAATCAGGTTTAGAAACTATACCTAGAGTCGGGGGAAACACAGAGAGCGAGAGAGCTGGGTTCTCACCACCCCGTGAAGCTCGAATCGATCGGGGTTCCATGGGGACGGGGGGAGCTCAGGGTCCAGAGCGCCGGAGACAGGCAGAGCCCCCGGCATGGTCAGTCAGGAGAAGATGAAGTCCCGATGGAACTGACGCAGAGTTTGGATGCTGGCGTCAGAGCCCGCACTTGAGTGTGGGTAGGGGTGTTGTAGGGAAACAACAATGGTTCCAGGGAGAACACTACAGTTGTTTATGGGGGAAATGAGGGCTCAAAGGAGCGTGCCAGAGTTGTTTTGTTCGGGCTAGAGAATGGGAAGGGAATGATCCTGGCTAGGGGCCATGTTCGTTCCTTCCAGGGAGCTCCAATGCAATGAGGCAGCTTCAGTATTCTGGATACCGATAAAGGATTTATTATTAGGATTGGTCTGAAAACTCCTGAGCTGTGTGTGTGTGTGGGGGGGAGGGTGGGGGGGTTCGTTAACAGCTGGAGCAGAGATCCCCCATCATGCACTGCTTCCCTGCTTTTCCGGTCCCAGAGTTCTGTGCGGGTCTCTGGTCTCCATCCCGTATGCTAATGAAGAGGCCTCCCTGTCCCATCTTCCATGCAAATGAGCCTAGGGGAGTTTCCTTAGTCCTGTCACCCTTGTCCCAGGGGTTCAGGTGCCTCTCCCAAGGCATTTGTATTGTTTTTGTAAGGCTTGCTTCGGACCGGTTTTGGTCCAAGCACAGGCTTGGGGCGGGAGGATCCTTTGTGAGTCAACCAGGTTGCATACTGCGCCCTGGGTCCCCAAGAACACGGAGCAGACAGGTAACACGGCTCACCCACAGGCTGGTGGCCAGTTGCTTGTTTGCTTAATTACTCCCACCCCACATTCAGCTCCTTGAACGCCCTGAGGAGGGAGACCCAGGCATCCGGCAGGGGCGTTGTGCCTTTAAGAAGGATCTGAACAAGGAGAGGGGATCGTTCCTTGCATGCCCAAGGGGGCAGCGTGGGAGAAGACTAGACGAGGGAATGAACGGGGCGTCATGGGGAGAGCAAAGAGGGTGAGGAGGAACCCCCCATGAGGAATCACTTCACCCCGGGCTTAATTGCAGCCACCTCTGGGGCGGAAGCTGGCAACTGTTTAACACCACACTGCAACGCTCTACAGTAGCTTGGGGAAGGAAGCGAAGGACACTGCGTCCGGCTGAAGCTGTGGGTGAAATTTAGATGCCCCCAATGGAATAACCTAAGCTGTGGTCAGGACACCAGGGCTCACACCCCAACCCATGGAAATAAAGCACCGGGGGATCCCACAGGCAGCTGGGACCTGAGTGTTTTCCGACAGAAGAGCGCCTCCTGGTGGCCTACTCCACCCCGCCGCCCCCGGGCACGGCACACTGGGCTTTCCAGCCACATGCCAGTCGGTCCCAACGTGGTGCGCTCAGAAGAGCCCAAAGCCGGCTGGTGTGTCTGTACCATGATGGGCCCACACCGCGAAATCACTTTTTATGGCTGTTGTTTTCTTACCCCTCTGTCCCCCGGGAGGGTTTTGTTTTCTGAGTTATTCCCGTCAATAAAACCAGTGCATAAAGCGCCGGCCTGTATGGTTAGAGCCGTAATGATCCCGCGGCAGGAAAGGCCTGCTTTGATGGCCCCTATAAAACATCTGATTCGCTCCATTTTATTATTGACAGGTATCAAAGGCGGAGGAGACAGATCTGATTAGTGCCCCGCTTAATGCGCTGACTCTCGGCAAGCCCGGACGCTCCTCCCGGGGAGAACGGCCATTTTCGATTCATTCACGGACTGAAATCACCCAGAAAGGGGCCGGGGGGGAGGGGCAGCTTTGGCGAATGGGGGCAGTTACTCCACTGCATCGGAGGACAGGAAGAGAGGGACTTCGGGGGATGGGGCGCCCAGGGATGGTGAACAGCAGAATAGAATTGTGTCCTCAGGGCACGTCTCAGGGCATTGGGGGCTGAGAGTCATACCCATCGGCAGCGCGGGGTAGTGGTTAAGGCACCGTGCTGGGGGTCCGGGAGACCTGGCTCCAATGGGCAGCTCAGCCACGGGCCTGCTGCATGAGGTCTGGCAGGTCACGTCCGCCGTGCCTCAGTTTCCCATCCCACCCTTTGTCTGTCTTGCCCATGCAAATTGCCATGCGCTCACCTGGCAGGGACTGTCGCTCGTTCCGTTTGTACAGCTCCTGGCGCAAAGGGGCCCTGAACTGGGGATGCTGCTGTGTAATATGAATTCTCTGGCCGTTGGGTGGCTCTCGGGTCAGATCTGTGTCCCGCCACATCTGGGCACGTGCAGCTGCCCGCTCATTGCCCTCCGCCAGGCCACGGGCCCAGCCCTCACGCTGAAGCGGCTGGCATGGTAGGAAATGCTTCGAGCTCTCCGCCGCCGGCCCAGGGAGCGGGGGACCCTCTCGATCACTGTCTCTCTCACTCACCGCAGTAATCACCCTCCCCCTAGTGTGTCTGTCTCAGCAGAGAGACCGAGGCTAGAATGGCCCGTGGCGCCTTCTCCTGTCCTCACGCTGGAAGCGGCTTCCTCTTAGTCAGGGCTGGAGGACGGGGGCGGTAAGCGGCCCCTCCTCAGGGGCTCTGAACCCAGCTGCCCTCCGTGCCTGGAGGAAAACCGCCGGAGATCACACTGAGATGTTATTCAAACCGTACCCAGTGGACCGGCACATCCACTCAATTACCCGCCCGCCCGCTCACACAGCAAACTCAAGGACGCCTCTGCCGGGTAGTCTCTGGGGAGGACTGAACAGCCGATTCCTCGCTGGCTTTACCACGCGCCGCTCTTGGCTGACTTGGAGGATGAGCCGTCAGGGACGGCTCTTGTCACGCTCGTTTCTCACACACACCGGGTCCCTCTGCCGTTTCGCCACAACCGATGGGCCCGCTCGGGCGCAGCGTCGGTCCCGGCGCATCGGTGCACCTCAGTGGCAGGTCACTGTGTTTACGCTCCACGCAGTTGTGACAAGGGGATTCCCTGCCCTGAGCCCAAGGGAGGAGAGATGCACAGGGTACGTACGTCTCTACAGCAGCTAGACACTAGCGGCTGGCCCGTGCCAGCCGACGTGGGCTTGGGCTGTGGGGCTTTCATTGCAGTGCAGACTCCTGGGCTCAGGCCGGAGCCAGGGCAGTAGGGACCTGTGGGGGGAGAGGATCCCAGAGCCTGGGGTCCAAGGACTCCCTACAGCAGCCCATCGGCTGGCATGGGCCAGCTTTCTTGGCTATGAAGACATATCCCTACCGACTCTCCTAGTGCGCCGGCGCCGACGGCTAGGGAACAATAAACAACCGCTGCTTTCTTTCCCAGATCGGTCTGTAAATGATCCGTGCGATTCGAAGCATGAGCCTACTAGTGACTCGGACCGCGACCTCGGCTCTTGCAAACCGACCCGAGTGAGCGCTGCTTTCTATTTCGCTGGGAGGCCTCCTCCCGTGGAGTGGTAGAGGTGACTCAGTAGGGGGCGCTCTCCCCTCGGAGTCAGTGCTGCCCCCAATGTGACGCTAGGGGGCGCTGCTCTTCAGATGAAAGAGAACCGGGAAGATGGGACGGGTTGTGCTCATGAAAGGTGCCAGGGCGTTTCTTGCATATTTGGGGGTATGAAGCTCCAAGGCTGTGACGGTGCTGTTCCTGGTGGGATCCAACGGTGAGTGTCAGATCAGGACAGATTGCTTCCAAAGGGGCAACTACAGCCCAAAGCTGGGGTTTTCCACACTAAGGTAAACCAAACCAGCCAAACAGAACAGACTTTGGTTTCGCCCCACTGGCTAACCACAAGTCACACAAGCAATTCCCTTAGACACTCCAGCTTCCCAGTATCACCAGCAGCCACCTGTCCTGGGGACCAATGGTTATGAAAACCAATCCCACAAATAAAGAAAACGGTTCTCCCCAATTCCAAAGAATCAGGCCTCAGACCCAGGTCAATATACAAATCAGATCTTCCCACAAATCACGCTGTTGCCAATCCTTTAGAATCTAAAATCTAAAGGTTTATTATACAAGGAAAAAGGTCTAGGTGAGGGTTAGGAATGGTTAAAAGAAATCAATTACATGCAGTAATGGCAAATCTCTTGGTTCAGGCTTGCAGCAAAGGTAGAATAAACTGCAGGTTCAAATCAAAGTCTTTAGAAAGCATCCCATTTGGGGGATGGGTCAGCACCTTAGTTCAGAGTTCACCTGTGTAGCAAAGTCCATTCAGAGCTGGAAGCAAGACAGGCTGCAGGCTGAAGGTAGAAGACGAAAAAATGGAGGGCTGTAGCAGCTTCCTTTATAGTTTTTTTTCTTCCTGCTGTGAAAGTCCAGCCCCATGGAGTTCTGGAGCCACATGGGCAGATCACATGACCATGCATGACTCATATTTGCAGGCAGCAGCCATTATGCCCAGGCTTTCTCTCGTAGACTTTTGTCTGGATTGGAGCATTCCAAGCTCCCAGAGTCCATTGCGTTGCTGATAGTCCCTTAATGGGCCATCAGGCAGCCCAAGCCCAGCTGACGCCCAGTATTCAGGAATCTTCTTCCCCAGCAGAGCACAGTATTTGGAAAGACAGACAGTCCAGAGCCAATATTATAGCTCTAACTACAAACTTGATACACACATATCACTGGCATATTCATAATCAGGCATTCATAACCTGGTTGTAGGCACCCATTATGACCCCCTGTACATAAGATTTAGTGCCACTATAGGACCCTGGTTGGAGCAATGATTTATAGGGTCCCAAATTATTTCAGTAACATGACACTGGCAAAATTCCAGGCTGGGTAATTTCACTGGGACTCTTTCTTGCAACTCCAGTTGGATACAAAATTCTCCCTCGCTCCCTCTCCTAAGCTCCTGTGTTGCTCTGAAACAGCTGAGTCACCAGGGCCTCGTTCATTCCACCCCAGAAGCAGCCGCATGTTAGCGGTGGACAAAGTGATTCCTTCCGAGTCCCCGTAAAGCAAGCAAAGCCCTCTGGGGACGAACGGTGCTTAGAGAAGCGGACGGGAGCAGAGAGACCCCTTCTGGAACTGCTCTGGGCTTGGCAAGGACAGTACCCCCTGTCGAAGACTCACCCTGTATAGAACCATTCATAAGAACAGCCAGACTGGGTCAGACCAAGGGTCTTCGGAGCCCAGTGTCCTGTCTACCGACACTGGCCAATGCCAGGTGCCCCGGAGGAAAGGAACAGGTAATCAAACGAACAGGTAATCAAATGAACAGGTAATCAAATGAACAGGTAAACAAACGAACAGGCGATCCATCCCCCGTCGCCCGCTCCCAGCTTCTGGCAAATCAGGGACAGTTCATCGGGAGGATGAGCTTTTAGTACAAAACCAATTCATTTGTTTGATTAAATGGAGACAGCCAAGGGGGGATGGGCACTGCACCTGAAGCACATGGGCTGGGAATTGCAGAGAGAGTTCAGCACAGGGGATTTTGGAGCTTAGCTTCCTTGACTATTAACAGCTGATTAGCAAGCGGGTCCATTGGGGTTCTTGGCAGCTCCTTGTCTTTTTGCTCTGTGTTTGTATAGCACCTAGCGCAGTAAGGTCCTGGTCTGGTAGAGGAGTCCCTCGGTGCTACCAGAATGCAAAAACTGCATTTTAAAAAACGTCTCCCGGGGTCTACGTGAGTTTTCTCCAAGGGCGGGCACCTTACCCGCCGGGTCCCTCGCTTTGGTAAATTGCTTTGCCCCCACAAGCTACGGCAGGAGTGATAACAAAGCACGTCTCCTGGCGCCGGGCCTGGGATCCCTTCCTCCTTTCAGGCCCGCTCGGCTCCATCTGGTTACTCGAGCTGTCTGCGGGAGACAGACCTTGCTCCTTAAATAGCCCACGTTTCAGTTCGCCGGATAATTCAGTGATTCCTGGTTGTTTCCAGGCAGCCAGCGAAGCCGCAGGGAGGTCCCAGGCGCGGCTGCTGGGAGATTCAGACTCTCGAGAGGCGGGAGATCAGCGAGGCAAGTGACGTGACAGACGGTCCCCGACTCTCCGGCTGGTTTCCCTGAGCCATAGAGCCGGGCAGGAACGGAGGGGAATAGATCTGATTGCTGATGAAACCCATTTGAGTTGATGGGGCTTTAAAGACGTCCACAAATCACCTCGAACAACCTCAGTGCGGTGGGAGCAACTGGCTCGGCATAACGAGACACTTTATTCAGTCTTGTCTCTTAAACAAAGCACGGGGCAGGGGGGCGGGGGAGGTTCTCCATTCACCGCCCCAAGGCAACAGGTAGAGCCCGGCACTAGCCAGGCCAAGCTCCCAGCAGTGGGTTGGAGACACTAACCAGGCCCTTAAAGGGACCTGGGATCCCACCGTGGGGAGGAGATTTTGGATTTCAGCAGCAGCTGTTGCCGTTGTGCAGACAGGCTGCGGCGTCCCGCGCCGGCGGGTGCTTTGCTTAGGCGGGTGGATTGGTTCCTGGGCCCAGGACGTTACAGGGGACCGGGGAGATGGGGAGGGAGTTTCCCGTGGCTATTTGGTATCCAGATGTGCTGCGGAGTCCAGAGCTCACCACAGCTGCCCTGATGCTCTGAGGGCCCTCGAGGGACGGGGGAGGGGATGCAGGGGGGGGGCAGCAAATTCCTCAAAGTGCTTCTCCTCCCCCCCCATGCCCTGCCCAGCGTCACCTTGCCCGTTCCTGTTTGCAGCTGCTGAGCAGAGCCAGGGCCCCGCGGATACAGAGCTCTGTGTCGAAGAGCCGGAGCTGGGTACAGTCTGGGCATTGCTGGCATGACACAATCTCTTCCCCTGACTCCATATGGAGGAGGGGGGATCCAGCCGGAGTCCCCTCAGCAGGATCTGGGTCTGATCCAGGAGGACCCGCTGACCCAGCCCACTCCTGCTAGCCCTGCCGCGGCTCCAATTCCCCGGGCCGCCCCGAGCCTCCATCTGTAGCTTTCTCATTTGGCTGTGGCTAACGGGAGGCCGATGTTTGGGGCCTGGCCCGGTTGGTTCTGGGAGGAAGAGAAATGGATGAGGGGAGCCAGGTGCATTCTTCAGCGCAATCCTCTTTATTTACAAAGAACGGACACAGTCTGCAGCAGGCAGTTTCCTTGCTCAGAAATCCCTATGCCTACCCCGCCAGCCTGTGCCCCAAACAATGCCGTCCCTCTGGCTTTCTCTGCTGTGGCCAGGCCTCCCTCACACTTAGCTTGCCAAGCAATCCTTAGCCCTGTGTTTGCAACCAGCTCCAGAGAAACCCCTTGGAACACGTGACTTAGCCCTGCTCTGCCTTTGCCATGTGGCCTACTGCCTTGGGCGGTGGCTTCTGGTCTGTCTGGCTACTTCCCTCCATGAAGAGGCTTAATTGCGCCTTTCCTCTAGCGCGAAAGAAGCTTAGCACCCCCACCGGCCATTGCTGCTGCTGTTTATTTTGTGCATTTCAGTGAGCGAAAGCAGCGGTGTCCAATATGTTCGCCACTAGCCACGGCGAGATATCCAGTCTTGACTGCTAATGATGGAGAATCCACCAGGCTCCTTCGTAAGCAGGGGCGCCAACTCTGTGGGTGCTCTGGGGCTGGAGCACCCACAGGGAGAAAATGGTGGGTGTTGAGCACCCACCTGCAGCCCCCCATCAGCCTTCTCTCTCCCCAGCACCTGCTGCCCACCAGTGGACCCTGCCAATTAGTGCCTCCCCTTCCCTCCTGCCCACCGTGATCAGCTGTTTTGCAGAGTGCAGGAGGCTCAGGGGGAAGAGTGAGGATGTGGCACACTCAGGGGAGGGGGTGGAATGGGATGAGAAGAGGTGGGGATTTGGGGAGAGCCAGGGGTCGAGCACTCCCCTGCCCCAGTGTTGCTAAGTTGTTTTGTCGTTAATTCCCCTCACTTAATTTCTAGTCTGAATTTGTCTAGCTTCAGTTTCCAGCCGCTGAATCTTGTTGTGCCTTTTTCAGCTAGATTCAAGACCCATTTCCTATCCGCAATCTCTTCTCCGTGTCCACAATTGTAGGCTGTGACCCAATCCCCGCTTGACCTGCTCTTGGACAACCTAAACAGACTGAGCTGCTTTATTCTCTCAAGACAGATTTTCCAGACCTCAAATCATTCTCATGGCTCTTTTCTGAACCCTCTTCCAACATCCGCTTTGAAGTGTGGGCACGAGAAGGGTGCATGCGGCATTGCACGACCTCTCTGCTCCTACGTGATAGGCTCCTGTTTGTAATCCAAGGATCGCATCTGCCCTCTGCCCTCCAACAATCACTCTGCAGTGGGTGTTCATGTTCTGTCGGTTACCGATCATTCCCCCAAGTCCTTCTCGGTGTCACTCATCAGAGTTCCCAAGACAGCATGGTTGTGGTCACTGCACAGATACTGTGAGAAACTGTTAGTTCATGGATCTGCGAGATCCTCACCAATGGACCCCAGGAGATAGAATCCTAGAATCTCAGGGTTGGAAGGGACCTCAGGAGGTATCTAGTCCAACCCCCTGCTCAAAGCAGGACCAATCCCTATTTTGCCCCATATCCCTAAATGGCCCCCTCAAGGATTGAACTCACAATCCTGTGTTCAGCAGGCCAGTGCTCAAACCACTGAACTATCCCCCCCTAGTAACACTTGCACAAATAGCTTCACTTCATAGACGCTCTCGGGCAATTCCTGCCGTCAGCAGACAGTCCGATACAATAAAGCAGGGGTCTCCAAACTACGGCCCGCGGGCCGGATGCGGCCCGCGAGGTCCTCTCATCCGGCCCGCGGAGATCTTTTTGGCTCCGCGCTGGGGCCTGGAAGCGCCGCGCGGGCCGCCGCCGCCAGCCGCGGGGCCTGGAAGCGCCGCGCGCTCGGCCGCCGCCGCCAGCCGCGGGGCCTGGAAGCGCCGCGCGCTCAGCCGCCGCCGCCGGCCAGGGACGGCTCGGAGCTGGGGCCGGGACGCGCCGCACCGCCACGCAGTTGCAGGGGGCGAAACAAGGAGCCACCCACTGCCAGGCGGCGAACCGGTCTATGGGGAGAGACCGGGTTGAGCAGGTCAGTTGGGGGGGTGAGAGACCTGGCTGGGTGGGTCAGTTGGGGGGGGGGTTGGAGGAAAGGAGGTTTTGGGGTGAGAGACCTGGCTGGGTGGGTCAGTTGGGGGGGGGGGGTTGGAGGAAAGGAGGTTTTGGGGGGAGAGACCTGGCTGGGTGGGTCACTTGGGGGGGGGGGTTGGAGGAAAGGAGGTTTTGGGGGGAGAGACCTGGCTGGGTGGGTCAGTTGGGGAGGAGGGGGTTGGAGGAAAGGAGGTTTTGGGGTGAGAGACCTGGCTGGGTGGGTCAGTTGGGGGGGGGGGTTGGAGGAAAGGAGGTTTTGGGGTGAGAGACCTGGCTGGGTGGGTCAGTTGGGGGGGGGGTTGGAGGAAAGGAGGTTTTGGGGTGAGAGACCTGGCTGGGTGGGTCAGTTGGGGGGGGGGTTGGAGGAAAGGAGGTTTTGGGGTGAGAGACCTGGCTGGGTGGGTCACTTGGGGGGGGTTGGAGGAAAGGAGGTTTTGGGGGGAGAGACCTGGCTGGGTGGGTCAGTTGGGGGGGAGGGGGTTGGAGGAAAGGAGGTTTTGGGGGGAGAGACCTGGCTGGGTGGGTCACTTGGGGGGGAGGGGGTTGGAGGAAAGGAGGTTTTGGGGTGAGAGACCTGGCTGGGTGGGTCAGTTGGGGGGGGGGGGTTGGAGGAAAGGAGGTTTTGGGGTGAGAGACCTGGCTGGGTGGGTCAGTTGGGGGGGGGTTGGAGGAAAGGAGGTTTTGGGGTGAGACCTGGCTGGGTGGGTCAGTTGGGGGGTGGGTGGGAGGAAAGGAGGTTTTGGGGTGAGAGACCTGGCTGGGTGGGTCAGTTGGGGGGGGGGGTTTGGAGGAAAGGAGGTTTTGGGGTGAGAGACCTGGCTGGGTGGGTCAGTTGGGGGGTGGGTGGGAGGGAAGGAGGTTTTGGGGTGAGAGACCTGGCTGGGTGGGTCATTTGGGGGGGGGTTGGAGGAAAGGAGGTTTTGGGGTGAGAGACCTGGCTGGGTGGGTCATTTGGGGGGGGTTGGAGGAAAGGAGGTTTTGGGGTGAGAGACCTGGCTGGGTGGGTCATTTGAGGGGGGGGGGGTTGGAGGAAAGGAGGTTTTGGGGTGAGAGACCTGGCTGGGTGGGTCATTTGAGGGGGGGGTTTGGAGGAAAGGAGGTTTTGGGGTGAGAGACCTGGCTGGGTGGGTCAGTTGGGGGGTGGGTGGGAGGGAAGGAGGTTTTGGGGTGAGAGACCTGGCTGGGTGGGTCATTTGGGGGAGGGGGGTTGGAGGAAAGGAGGTTTTGGGGGGAGAGACCTGGCTGGGTGGGTCATTTGGGGGAGGGGGGTTGGAGGAAAGGAGGTTTTGGGGGGAGAGACCTGGCTGGGTGGGTCAGTTGGGGGGTTCATGTGTAGTGTTCATGTGTAGTGAACAGGTGTTCATGTGTAGTGTTCATGTGTAGTGTATCAATGTGTTATTAAATAATAACTGAATAAAATAATATTAAATAAATAATTAAAAACAACATCCATGTTTTGATTCTTTTTTATTTGGACCTCGAGTGTGTTGTCGGCCCCCGAACTGCTATTTGATAGCTAATGCGGCCCTCGGGCTGAAAAGTTTGGAGACCCCTGCAATAAAGTACTCAGAGAATGGCATGTTTTTCCTCTCCCCTTGTTTCCATGCTCGTGGGCTGCCTTGAGAGCAATCCAAGGGATCCACCCACGTGGCAGGTGTACAAGCACAGCTTCCTCCTTCTAACTCATTTGGATTTTCCTAATTTGCTGAAAGGAAAATCATTTTGGGCTTGCCAGGGTCCAATCAATCAGCATTAAGGTGGGGAAAGGGCCCTCATTACCGCATGTCCCTCTCGCCAGGGCTGATCCAGCAATTGGGGGAGAATGTTGGCTAGTTCAGAACAAGTCTTCGGACTCCATGGCAACCGTAATTTCGCTAATCAAGGCCAGCTGCAGGATGGAGGCACTTTTGCACCAGCCAGGGGAGCTGTTAGAGACCTAAAAACGATCGGCTTGAATCCAGGCCGCGTTTGGTTGGCGGGCTCCTGCAGCTGGCTCTCCTTGCTCTGTGATCCTGTCCGCTCCGCGCCCCTGGGAGGGGAGCCCGCCTAAGGAAAAGCCAGGTGTGCTCCAGGTGAGGCTCCCTTGCCTGGTTCAGGGTTGACCCAATGGACCAGTCCAGCTAGGTGCTGTCTCCATCAGATGGATTCTTGCACCTGTCTGGGAAACAGCTGCTGCTGACCACAGTCCGACTCATGCACAGGACTGACCCCGGGACTGAGCCGTTCCGGAAACTCCGACGAATCTACGTTTATTGGCTGTGCCCTTAATTATGTTTCTGATCCTCCGCGTTCCTCATGTCCTGGGACTCCCCCGAGGCCCACATCAAATCCTGCCTCCTTCCCCCGTGTTCAAAGCCCTGCATTTTAGCCACAATCCTTTTGCAGCCAGGTCTCTTTTCCAGCACCTGATGGAGAAAGGTGTTTAGGGACCTAGAGAGACACAGGGTGAGGTAATATCTTTCATTGGCCCAAACTTCTGGATGGAAGCAGTTAAGAGTTAAGTGCGCCATCTCCTGGTAGCCATGTAAGTCCATATCGGCAAAAAAAACGAGGAGTCCTGGTGGCACCTTCGAGACTAATTTATTTGGGCAGCAGCTTTTGTGGGCTAAACCCCACTTCATCAGATGCATGGAGTGGAAAATACAGTAGGTAGGTACAAATACACAGCTGGAGAATTCTCTGATCAGATCCTCATTCCTTTGCAACTGAATTCGCTACCTCTGCAAGCATCCCATTCCCGGGAGACCCAGGGAGCAGGGAACAAGCAACGGTGAAATCCCTCCCCTGGGCTGACGTTTGCCTCCACAGCAAGGCCCTCGACGCGCTCCAGGGATCTCTGTGTGGGTCTCTCTGAGAAGTCTCATTAGCCTGGTTTAAAAATACCTGCCTTAGCCTGGTACCTCATCCAACCGCCCTGACATTAACAGCGGGAAGCCCTCGACCTGATGCGATTTATTGCCCGAGCCATAATGAGGTTTAGATTGACTCACCTAAAGCAGCACCGTCTTCGGCACCCATCTAAACAGAACGCATCTTTCATGGCGTGTCACCCAGCGGCTTGGGGCAATTTATTGGGCTCTGCCTAGTCTGCTCCAAACCTTCTTTATCGCCAATAAAAAAAGAGAGAAATAAATCAAGCAACAAAAAGCCAAAGGCCACCCTGAAGTTCAAAGCCAATTTGCATACACAGTGGTCTCACCCGAGAGCAGCCTCTTTGGTTTTATTGTTATAAAAGTATACGCTCACCTAGCACGGGCATTGGTGGGAAATACTCACCCCACACACACCCCGGATCACCTCTTAGCACCCAATTGAAGGCTTGGAAGGTCTCCGAGGCTTTCGGCTGGGACGAAGCATGACAGATATAATTCTTCCCAACCTCATTTGTGAAGGGTGCCAGGCGAGGGGCTAATAAACGTCCGCGATCTGCTTCCATTTGCCAGGCAATTACTCAAGCTCCAAATCAACAAACCAAAGAAAACAAAATGCAACGGCAAATAAAACAATCATAAAAAAAAAGAGACTTTTATGGCCCAATTTGTGCGCCGGCACTTTTTTCCCCGTTGTTTTCTACGGGCGTGCGGGAACGTGCGCAGACATCTGAGCCAGGATCCGGGTGCAGGGCTAGGGAAGGCCGCGTTGGAAGGGAGGCTTCTGGAGGGAGCAGAGCAGCTCTCATCTTTCCTGGCGGTCCTTCGTCCCCAGTGATGATTTAATGCTGCCATTGCACGGCATAGAGGTGTCTGAATTTGTGCAGTGAATTTGCTGATCGCCTCCTGCCTGCTGCTCTGCTTTTGTTTTACAGCCGGTAGCTGGGCTTCCTGGGCTGATGCCAGCACCCTGACTGGTTAACTCCAGAACCAGAGGACGGCGGTTTATTATTACCAGCTTGGGGTGCTCAGGGATCCCAAGAGAAGTGGGCAGAGCGTGCACTGCAGAGCCAGGGAAAGGAGCAGAGAACACGAGCACAAACCTCTCTGGAATCAGATTGAACCAACTACTTTCCCTCACCCAGTCCCTACACTGCATGCTACAGCTACCGTGAGCTCCGCAGCAACTCCTGGCTAGAACTCCTTTCCCCCAATGCAATCTCAAGGAGAATCTCCATAGCAGTGCAGGGCCTGTGACACATGGCTGAGCATGTAGGGGACCCAGGCCACCATGGCTGGGGTGAATGCAAGACTCCAGTGAAGTCTACACTACAAAATTCAGAGTCACCGCAGCAGTCCAATCGGTTTTACATGTCCAAACTACGCTTCTTGGGAGCCCGCGGTCAGCTGATTATCCACCACAACCCCCAAATCTTAGAGTCCCTGCTTCCCAGGATAGCGTCTCCCGTCCTGCAAGTACGGCCTGCATCCTTTGTTCCCAGATGTATACGTTTACGCTTCCCATATTAAAATACATCCTGTTTGCTGGCACCCTGTTTACCAAGCGGTCCCGATCGCTCTGAATCAGCGACCCGGTCTCGTCTGTATTTCCCACTCCTCCAGGTTGTGGCTCATTCTGTACACTTTATCCGTGACGCTTTGTTTTCCGCCAGGTCATTGATAAACATGTCAACTAGCATAGGGCCAAGGCCCAATCCTTGCAGCTCCCGCTTCCCCATTTCCAGTTACATTTTGAGAGCTAGCAGTCAGCCAATTTTTAATCCCTTTCACGTGTGCCCTGTTCATTTTATATTGGTCTAGTTTTTTAATCAAAATGTACCAAGTCAAACACCTTACAGAACTCCGGGTATATTATACCAACACTATTCCCTCTACCAACCAAATGGATAACCTCATCAAAGACATATATCGTTAGATCTTGCCAAACTATATTCCATAAACCCACAATGGCTTGCATTCATTTCAGTACCCTCCTTTCATTCGTTATTAATCGAGTTCTGTATCAGCTGCTCCATTATCTTACCCAGGATCAATGTCAGACTGACAGGCCTGTTATTCACCTGGTCATCCTGTTTACCCTTTTAAAAAAAATTGATACAACATAAGCTATGTTCCAGCCTTCTGGGACTTCCCCGGTGCTCAAAGACTTATTGAAAAATCAGTGTTTACGGTCCAGTGAGCTCCTTAGACCACCAACTCTTTTAAAAGTCTTGGTTTCAAGTTATCTGGGCTTGCTGATTTAAAGATATCTGACTTTAGAGGCTGTTAAGCAGACGTCACTAAGGTACTAGTGGAATGGAAAGAGTCATCACCATATGATGAGACTATTTCATGTTTTTTTCCCAAAACACAACGCAGAAATATTTACTGAGCACATCTCCCCTTTTTACATTATTATTGATAATTCTGCCATTTCGTAATAAACCAACACCATCGTCAGGAACTTTTTTGCTCTTGCTATATTTTAAAAGCTCCTTATTGTCCTCAGCTTTGCAGGCCATAGATTTCTCCTTGGGTCCCTTTGCTTCCCTGATCAATTTTCTACAGTTCCTAAATTCTGCTTCGTATTTGTTACTATCAACTTCTCCTTTCATCTATTTGTTATTAGTTATTTTTTTATAACTGCCTTCACTTCCCCTCTAAACCAGGGCTTTTTTTAACCAGCACAGCCTTCTTCCTCAGCTGTGGGATTGTAGCTTTTGGGGTACATAGGAAGTTATCCTTAAATTAGTCCCAATGATCAGTCACCCTTTCCTGGTCAATACTGCCTCCCCTCTGATTTGGTTCATGGTTTATGATTAGATCCCTGGAAATCACCGAATATGGATTCATAGAAGTTTCTGACTTTGCCCGCTTAGCAGTGAGTCATGACTTGACTGAGTAATTCATACATTCTGAAGCTAGAAGGGACCACTGTGATGTCTTTCTCTTGCTTCTTTTTCATTTCTGGCAGGCGTTTTCCGGTGACCGGTAAAGTAGTAAGTACAGCGTCTAGGAAACCTCTCAGCAGCTCTTCCTGCTCACACTCTTGCCGCAACTTTTCTGCAGTATCCACCTATGACTCCTCTAGCCTGTGAGGCAACCCTGCCATTCACTCTGTTTATCTGCATGGATTGCTCAGGTGGATCCTAGGGACCCATCATTCCATGCTTTCAGCCAAGTGAAGAACAAGCAAGCCAAGGTTGAAACCATATGAGCTTCCATCTCCAGTCAGACCAGCATGTGTCTCTGCGAGCAGTCTGCACCTTATATGCTCCCAGGGAAAGGTGCAGGAATCCCCCACGTTAAGAGTTATGGACTAAGCTGCTCAGGGGGATTGTTTCTTCCTAACCCCGTCAGCTCTTGGTTCGTTGATCTCCCAAACGTCAGGGCTTATATTAGCCCATTTCATCCTCGTCTATGGGAATGGTGTTCAGACGAGGGTCTCCCCCTTTTTAACATCCTGCTACCCTGTTTCCCCGAAAGTAAGACATCCCCCGAAAATAAGACGTACTTCCAGTTTTGCCTCTCGCTGTAATATAATGTAATGTAATTTTGGGAGCAAAAATTAATATAAGACATTGTCTTATTTTCGGGGAAACACGGTAAGTGCTTGGCCTTAACAGCATCTTCAAAATCAGAGAAATGTGGGGCTGGAAGGGACCTCAAGGGATCACCTAGTCCAGCCCCACACACTGAGGCAGAACCAAGCCTGTGTAGACCCTCCCTGGCAGGTGTTTGTCCAACTTGTTCTTAAAACCATAGGCGCCAACTCTGCGAGTGACCCAGGGCTGAAGCACCCACAGGGGAAAAATCCCCCTTCTCAGCTCCCCCCGCACCTCCCCCAATCACCTTGGGCCCCACCAATCAGCACCTCCCCCAATCACCTTGGGCCCCACCAATCAGCGCCTCCCACCCGCTGCAATCAGCTGTTTTGCGGCAAGCAGGGGGAGGAGCAAGGATGTGCTGTGCTCAGGGGCAGGGGTGGAGCCTTGGGGGAAGGTGGAGTGGGGGTGTGGCTGAGCCAGGGGTTCAGGACCCCCCCCCCCCAGCACTTTGGAAATCCAGCGCCTGTGCTTAAAACCCTCTAGTGACGGGGACTCCACAGCAATTCATCCCTTGGATGGTAGTTCCAGAGCTTAACTACCCTCATGGTTAGAGCAGTTTCTCCAGTATCTAACCTACATCTCCCTAGCTGCAAACTAAGCGGATTCCTTCTTGTCCCACCTTCCTGGAGAACAGCTGATCACCCCCTCTTGATAACAACCATTCATCCATTGGAAGACTGATCAGATTCCCCCCCCACACACACCTTCTCTTCTTTCCTCATAGGTCGTGTTTTCTAAACCTCTTGGTTTTGTTAGTTCTCAGTGTAGACCCTCTCCAGTTCGTTCACCTTTTTCTTACAGTGTGGCCAGTGTGGCACCGCAGGACTTCTGCTGGGCTGAGCAGAACAGTCACCCCTGTGTCTTACCGACAACACCCCTCTTTATACACCCAGCAGCTGGCTGTTGCCTCATCCAGTTTGCGATCCACTATAGCACCTAGATCCTGGCTAGCCACCCACTACCGCATTTTGTATTTGGGCAGCTGATTTTTCCCTTGCTCAGCCCAGTCCTGCCCAGGTGGCTTTCACTGAATGTCAGCAGAGGGGTTTCAGACCCATTCTCCCCTTTATCAAGGTCATTTGGAATTCGAAGCCTGTCCTCCACAGTGCTTCGCACCCCTCTCAGCTTGCAGCAAGGAGTTCCCCAGGTTAACGCGGCACTGTGTGAAGCGTGCTCAATGCGGAAAGTGGCAGCTTTCAGCTTTACAGCGCAGCACCTTGCTCTTGCATTAGGAGGGGGTACGTAGGAGCATCCCCTAGTCCTTCCCTCTGCTATTCATTTATCCCTCTGACAGCCCCACTCCTTTATCCCCTCATTGGGCCGCTCTAATGCACCAGTCCTGAGTTATTTTCACTGCCTGACTGTGGACTCCCTTGATATTTCCACCCGAGCAGGGGAGGCAGAACTGAACTCAGGACCCCAGGGGGAGCATGCACCCTGGAGCTATATAGAGAGCGCTCTGTGGACTTGTTGTCTAACCTAGTCTTTAAGCCACCCAGCAGCAGTTTGTGTTCCTGACTCCAGCTGCCTGCCTTGCTCTGAGCCACCTGAGCGACTGAGGTTAATCAAGAACTTGCACCTGCTCAGGGAGCCCAGGGCTTGCTGCAGGTAACCCAGCAGCCCCACCCCTCATGCTGAGCAGGCAAACACCCCCCAGCAGCTTCTCACAGCCCCTCCCTCCTTTTATAGCCCCTCTGGTTGCATGACTCCTCTCTAGCTCCACCCGGCAGGCCCTGGACTGAGGGCACACACCTGGGGGGAGGGGGGGGCTCAGCTGCAGGAGGCCGTGTGTCTAACAGGATCCACCCCCTCCCTCTCAAGGAAGGAGATGAGCTGGGAATCCTGGTGCTGGGTAATGGGGGGCTGGTTGGGGGATGGGTGGGGCGCATTGGATGCTGGTGGCCTTTGTCCAATTTTCTCTTTTGCGGATGCTGATTTCTGCTGGTCGACCAGCCCTTGTGTTTGTCAAGTTGCTGCTCCCTGGCTCACACTACAAGCCCGCTAGGTGGGGTGGGCCGGGCCTGGCCAGGAAGGGGGCTGGGCATAGTGGGGAGGGGCTGTGGGTCAGGACTGAGGGTATCTGCAGGGAGGAGTCTAGGGCTGGTAAAGCATGGAAAAGGGGAGCCTGCAAGTCAGGACTGAGGGACTTTGGTGGAGCTGTCAGGGGGAAGCCCAGGGCTGGAAGAGCAGGGAGGGGCTGTGGGTTGGGATTGAGGGGCATTGGCAGAGCTGGGGGGGGCGGGGTCTAGGACAGCAATAGCCTGGTGTGAGGGAGGGGGGATGTGTGGAAGAGGATTGAGAGGCAGCAGCAGAGTTTTGTTACCCTGTGGGAGTCACTTCAGTCTCACTGTGCCTCAGTTTCCCCATCTGTAACACAGACATAATCCCTGCTCAGAGCAGGGGTTAGAAGGAGCTTCTCCCTCACCACACACACCAGGAGACCACATCCCCCGTAACCCCCATCCCCCGCGTCTCCCTGGCAGGCAAGGGGGCCTTCAGGAAACAACTGATTCTGCAAGAGACTGTTGGGCTCACAGAGAGCAGGGACACCGCAGCTCCCCACGCTGTGCCTGGCACAGGGGGCTGATCATCTGCCACTCCCTGCAGCAAACAGCGCTGGCCCCGTGGCATGAAGGGGGACGGGGGATCCCTGGGAGTCTCTTCTCCTTCAGCGCAGGTCCCCCCCCCCCATCACCCTGGGATGTCCATCACAGCCCCCGCCCCCCACCGCTCAGGACTCCTCCCACCCCCATGGCTGCCACAAGCTCAGCAAGGCGGTCCGGGCTGGGTGGTGAAAGATGCGGCGGTGTCGCCTTCAGAGGGCCAGCTACCACGGCTGGCTGGGAGGATGCTCCCAGCCAGGGCCCCTTGTGGGCCAAGCGGGGCCTGAGCGGTGACTCTGGGGACGCGCTTGCCGTGAAATGCCAGCCCCCCCCCCCCTCCCCCCAGGATCTGAGCAGCAGCCCGGAGTGTCCCTCCCGAGGGATGTGGTGAAATGGCCACCGGGGGACTCTCACCTTCAGGCTGCAGGACACAAACTGGCCCTGTGGTTCCTCTGGCACTGCAGCCTGGGGCTCGCTGCTTCCTGGCCTGGACTTGGCCTGACCGGACCAAACCTGTAGCAGCCCGGAGTTGCCTGCCACGCTCCCGGGATCACGTCAGGGGGACGTGATGGCAGCCCCCAGCAGAGCCGGCAGGATAAAGGAAGCCCGGCCCCCGCAGCCTGGTATTTCCAGCTGGTCTGCCTGGCACCGGTCGGGTGACCACACAGCAAACGTGAAAAATCGGGACGGGGTGGGGGGGGAATAGGAGCCTAGATAAGAAAAAGACTGGGCAGCATCTCACAAGCAGACACTGCCCAGGCGGACGCAGAACGAAACAGAGAGAGCGGGTGCAGGCAAGCGGAGTTGCAGAAAGCCACCGTCCCAGCCGGGCAGCCATCCTCAGCGCTGAGCTGGGGAGGGGGGGCACCTGGGGGGTGAGAGAGAACCACGTCCACCCCTAGGCTCGGGTCTCTCCAGCCTGGGACGGGGAGCTGCGCTGAGCTGAACCCAGAGGGAAAGCAGGAAGCGACCTGTTAAAGCCGGTGGTTCTCCAGCTTTTCCCTACCGGGGCCCGCTCCCCTGGGTGGCTGGGATCTGGCCGGAACATCCCGCCTCCCCCAGCCCTATGGGATGGGTGGGGAGGTTGTGAGTGACCCCGACACCCGCTCACGACCCCAGGTCGAGCCCCCCCATTTAGCCTGGCTCTGAACTGCCCCTGGTTTGGGGTCTGTAAACCACTGCTCCAACCAAGCCCCTTAAGGCACAAGCCTGTCTGTGAGCCCCACGGGGGCGCGGGCAGAGGGGGGTTCATGGAGCCACTGGCCGCCGCGTCTCTGAGTCCAGACTGGCAAGGGTCAGGGCAAACCCCATGGCCTGTGCCCCCAGCTGGCATGAAAGGGGCCCCCATCATAGTGATTTGGCTCCCTCTAGTGGAGACACATCAGAACTACATGGGCCCAGGGAAATGATGGGTTTGGAGAAGGCCCCACTGGTCTCTCCCCAGGAACGAGCTGTGGGGCTTGCCTGGCAGTGGTCTCGGCTCTGATACCCCCGTCCTGGGCTCCCATCCCAGGGATGGCACAAGCCGCGTGCCCCTGCCCAGCAGCAGACGCCGGGGACGGATGGACGCAGCCGTGAACAGTCCAGTCCGGGGACGGACGCAGCCACGATCCGCCCTGGCCTCTCCCCTGTGGTCGCCGTGTGCTCCGGGTGCTACGCTGCACCTCGTTATGGCGTCTCAATCAATGCCAACTCCCTGGGCTGTCCTGGCTCCCGACATCCTGGGGCCCCTTTTCACAACATCCCTCGTCTGGGGGCACTGCAGGCTGCCCACATTGGCCAATGACCCTGGACAGCTCTGTGAAGCCTCCGTGCCCCCCCGCCCCCCCCAGCCTCTGCTGGACGCAGGGGCTGTGGTAGACGGGCCTCTGTGCAGACTCGCCCCCTGGCACCTGTCTCAGAGAAAACCCCAAAGAACAGGGCTGGCGCCGTCCCACGCTGATCCCTTCCCCACTGCAGTAAGCCGAGGCTCAGAAGGCAAAATGGGGCCCTGGTATTTCCTCCGCCCCCGAGCGACATGGCAGGTGGGCACAGGGCTCCCGTGGCACTTTCTAGCCACAGGGCTGGGCCGAATGCCCCCTAAACCAGCACCAGACCCATCTTTGAATGGGCACATCAAAGGGCCAGGGGCCAGAGCACTAAAACCACGAGCCTCTAGCACCGAGTGGACCTTTTGGTACCTCAACAGAGCCGATCCCTCCAGAAAATTCCAGTCTTAGTGGCGATCAGCAGACAAGTCTAGTATTGCTACCTGCGAGTGGAGCTAATCTCTCAGCTGATGGACTAGAAGGCGGCTCCCGGGTTTAGCGCTGTTCAAACCCCGCTGACGGCCCATGTGGGAGGTGCTCACTGACAAACTGGAGAATTGGGCCGAAGTTAAGAGGATGACAGTCAACAAAGACATGTGCAAAGTACTGCACAATTAAATGCCGGCCACAAAATGAGAACCGGCTAGGTGGTCATAGTGCTGCAAAGGAGCTGGGGTTCTGGTGGGTCACAAACTGGATATGTGTCAACAATACAAGGCAGTGGTGAAAACAGCTCATGTCAATTTGGGGCGTTGCATGGAAAACACGGGAGGTAACTGTCCCGCTCCCCTTGGTGCTGTCGCAGTCCCAGCTGGAGTTCTGTGTCCAAGCCTGGGCGCCACACTTCAAAAAAGAGGTGGATCAACTGAAGAAATTGAGGAGAGCGACAAAAACAATCAAAGGTTTAGAAACCCTGATGTGCGAGGAAAGGCTAAAACACGGGACCTGTTTAGTCTTGGGAAAGGACACCGGGGCTGGGGGACCTGATAAGATGTTAAAGGCTGGTATGAAGAGGACCATGATCAGTTGTTCTCCACGTCCCCTGAAGGCAGGAGAAGACTCCGTAGGTTAGATGTTAGGTTCAACTTTCAACACTACGGGGAGTTAAACTCTTCAATGGGCTTCCAGGGAGGGTGCGGAATCCTCATGGTTGGGGGTTTTTAAAAACAGGTTGGCCAAACCCCTGTCAAGGATGGTCTAGGTTTACTTAGTCCTGCCACAGGCGGCTGATCTGCATGACTTCTCCAGGTCCCCTCTGTCACGGAGCACCCAGGCGATGGTCTGGAACCGCTCCCTAGGAAGCCAGACAGGACTTCGGGTGAAGGGCCCCTTAAATTAAAAATTAAATAAATGGAGATATACCAATCTCCTAGAACTGGAAAGACCTTGAAGGTCATCGAGTCCAGTCCCCTGCCTACACTAGCAGGATCAAGTACTGTCCCCTGACAGATTTTTTTTTTTTTTTGCCCCAGATCCCTAAATGGCCCCCTCAAAGATTGAACTCACAACGCTGGGTTTAGCAGGCCAATGCTCAAACCACTGAGCTATCCCTCCCCCCTTGTTTCCAAGACTGGGAGC
This sequence comes from Sternotherus odoratus, assembly GCA_032164245.1. Classification (NCBI taxonomy): domain Eukaryota; kingdom Metazoa; phylum Chordata; order Testudines; family Kinosternidae; genus Sternotherus; species Sternotherus odoratus. The sequence goes on from JAVMKO010000009.1 coordinate 4,885,343, forward strand.
TTCAGGGGTCCCCACTTCCACCTTCCTGCGTCTGACCTTGGAGCATTCAGCACCTGCTGTCCCTCCGTGTGCTTCCCCCAGCAAGCCTGCCTGGGCGGGGTCCTGAGGGAGCCCATGGATTCTGCACCCCAAATCCACAGTCAAACGTGACTCTCAGCCAGCCAGTAAAACAGGTTTATTCAATGACTTTTATCTGGTCTAACACAGACCATACAGCGAGCGTGAGCCCTCAGCTGGATCCATCTTGGGGCCAGAGAGCGAGATAGCTCCTCTCCCTTCCCTGCCTGGCTCCAGCCAAAACCCAGACTGCTTCAAACTCCCCAAAACAACTTCCTCCCTTCCAGCCCCTCCTCTGCTTTTCTTTGTCTCTCTTCCCGGGCTAGAGGTATCACCTGACCTCCCTTCCCCTCCTGGGGTCAAGTTACAGCTTCACCCATTAACACCTGCAGTGGCTCTGCTTGCATCAGCTACACATTCCTTTCCCTCCACATAGACGCTCAAGAAATGCATAGGGGAAACTGAGGCACACCCACACAGTATTCCTACTTCGTCACACCCTCCAGTCCGACCTGTCTGTGATCCTGTGTTAGCTCAGACCCCCTGAGCTCGGGAGGTGCAAAGCAAGTTGGCGGCGGGACCCTTTCTGAAACTGGCCAGGGAAGGAAGAGGCCCAGCCGAGTCCGGAGGTGTCTGATTGCCCAATCAAGGAGTGCGGGGAATGAGCGAGAGCTGGAAATGACCCCGAGGGAGCTCAGACCGTTTAGATGATGGAGAAGAAGATGGCCAGGTGACTTGATCATGGTAGATAAGTACCGTCCCGGGGAGAAAATACCAACTACTCAAGGGCTCTTGTTCCGAGCAGAGAAAGACCAAGAGCCACTGACTGGAATTCAAAGCCAGACAAATCCGAGGGAGAAATGAGGCACACGTTTGTAACGGGGGAGGAGGATTAACCATTGGAAGGCACGGCCGAGGGAAGCCCAGGCCTGTGGTATTCAGGAGGTCAGGCCAGCCAGAAACGATCCCACTCTCTGGATAAGCGACCGCATCTACGGGCCTCGTGTACATAACTGTCAGAGATGCTTCTCTTGGCTGGACAGCCGGTTCACAACGACACGGCGCTCACAGAAGAGGGCGGGAGATGCCGCACGCCGGGAGTCCCTGCGAGGCCCGCCGGACAGTGCATCAGCAGAGGCGAAGCCGGGGAAGGGGGCAGTGAGAACTTGCTCCAGAGCCTGGGATGGGAAGAGACCAGGGAGTGGCAATTCCGAGCCCTTGAGTGTCGATATTCCAGGAGCAGCTGGAGGTGCCACTGCGTTGGGCACTGGGCTGGTGAGGAACAATCCCTGCCCCGCAGGGCGTACAGGTGAAATGGACACGGGTGGGAAAGGCCGTGACAGGCCACAGAACGTCAGAGGCAGGATGAGACCCGGATCTCCAGGGCCTACTCCACAAAACCATCCTTCCTCCGCTTGAAACCTCAGGAGATCGGGGGGAAGAAGGGCCGAGGGACAGGGAGGGGGGAGGAGAGCTTGGGAAGGAACAGATACAGCCAGGCCCACACATGAACAGGTTGACTAAGAATTCAGCCGGAGGGGTTTGGGTAAGAAAGGGGCCACTTTTTCCGGGTCGTAAGGGTGAGCAAAGGGGGAAACGGGGCAGAGGGGGTGAGGGGGGAGTCTTGGGGGGGAAGAGGCAGCGTGGGGGCAGAGCCTTAGGGGAAGGGGCGGTGCGAGGGCGGGACATTTGAGGGAATGGGCAGGGTCAGAGTGGGGCCTCAGAGGGACTGGGCAGCTGGAAGAGGGGACCTCAGGGAGAAGGGGCAGTGCCAGGTTGGGCCCGGGTGGAAGGGGCAGCATAGGGCAGTGGGGCCACAGTTCTGATGCCCCCCCACACACACACACACACTTTTAAGGAGCTTCCCGTTGCTCCTGACGTGAGCGCTAATTGTTCCTTAACTGATCACAATGGTTCCTTCCGGCCTTCAGCTCTATGAATGATCATTAGTAAAGGAATTCTGTTAATGCTGGAGGATCCTAAACCCCCCAGTATGGCACCTAGGCCCAGACCCTCCATGGATCGATTTCAGTGGAAGTTTGGTCCCTGAACACCTGCGAGGATCTGGGCCCTAGCGACTGGAGAGAAGGCGAATACAGACTAACTGGCCTTCACAAGAGGCTGCTGGGAGATGGGAGGTTAAATAAAAAACTCCAGGGGGGGAGGAAAAGCAACCCCCAGGCCAGTGAGTCAGTTACAGCTTGCAGGCACGTGATAAGGGCAGTCAAAGCCCAGCATGCTGGCCACCAGAATCGACAGTGCTCTTACAACCCCTGCGGGCAGGGGGAAGTGCACTGGGGGGGACGAGATAAGTGAAAGTAACGATGGGGCCAGCACTGCTGAAGTTTTTTAAAGCCTGCCTAGAACAAGGGACCTGAGGAGCAGCAGCCTGAGTGGTCAGGACGTGCCAGGACAAGTAACTATCAGCGAAAGCAGAGGAGGAACCGCTCAGAACATCTGCACAAAAAATCAGCCCCTCCGGATGTTAATTACTCCCTCAGAGACATATGTGGATTAAAAGGACCAGTTAATCCCCATGGACGCCACTAGATGGCAGCCCCTGCTCCTTCTTTGAGGGCCTCCCCATCTGTAGGTGCCCCGGAGTCCTCTCTGGGGATGGCCCAGACTTCATCTTCAAATGGGGCCAGCCTCAGTCCTTGACCCCCAGGCCAGCCACTGGGATCCTGAGAGGGACTGGACTTCTCCCCACTCAGCCCAGGGACCCAGGCCTCACCTGGAGGCCACATGAGCAACTGTGAGCCAGGGGGAGGGGTTCGGGGGAGATCCAGGAGACATCTAAATAAATATATGGAGATGTACCTATCTCATAGAACTGGAAGGACCTTGGAAGGTCATTGAGTCCAGTCCCCTGCCTATGCTAGCAGGACCAAGTACGGTCCCCTGACAGATTTTTTGCCCCAGATCCCCAAATGGCCCCCTCAAGGATTGAATTCACAGCCCTGGGTTTAGCAGGCCAATGCTCAAATCACTGAGCTATCCCTTCCCCCATCCCTCTCGCAACCCTGGGTTTAGCAGGCCAATGCTCAAATCACTGAGCTATCCCTCCTCCCATCCCTCTTGCAACCCTGGGTTTAGCAGGCCAATGCTCAAACCACTGAGTTATCCCTCCTCCCATCCCTCCAGTATGGTTCTTAGTCCAAACTCCCTGGCCCCGCTGGCTAGAGCTCTGTGATGTTCAACCCTGATCCCCAGGTGTGGCCAGGGCCTCTGATGTCATCATCCTAGCTGTGACATCACAACCATTGCCATGGCGATCCATTATGGCCCCACACTATAATCCTAGATTCCCAGCCCAGTCCCTGGTTCCTCCCCCTCTCTTCAGAGGAACCTGATTCGATAGGGGCAGAGCTCCCAGGGGCTGAGGGCTGGAGCCGGGGGAATGGGGGGCAGGACAAAGGGGCATCAGCAGAGCTGTGTGCCATGGGAGGAGGAGCGGGACTGTCATGGTGTGGACAGGGGCCTGCGAGATCAGGGGCTTGGGCAGAACGGGGAGGAGGTGGGAGGCCCAGGCCTAGGTTCACACCGGTCCCTGCATGTCGGGGTGGAGGCGCGTGCCAGACGGTGACAGAGGCAATGCATTGGCAGAGCTGTTCCCACCTGGCCCTCATCCCAGCCACTCTCTGCCCCTGCTCGGTCCAGATGGGAAAATGACCAGCCCTTTCTGCAGCCTGTAGTAAGATGAGGTCCTGAAACAAGTCCTTGCCCCAGAGGTCCGGTCTGAGGCCTAAGGCCGGAGCTAACGTCACGGTCAGGACTCTGCTGCTATAAAACTAAGTGATGTGAGCCAGGGGCAGGCCCTGCTCACAGAATCTGGCCTGAAGAGGCCGATGCTGCAAAAACACACCTACCGAAAAGGTCCTGGGCACAAGCAGTGTCAACACGTGCCAGGACGGTACCCGGACACTCCAACACGCCCATCCCCCTCAGGTGACAGGAACACGCTGGCCCGTCCTAAAGACAGGATAATATGATGGGTGGGGTTGTTTTGCTCGAACCAACATGTACAAGGTAGTAGGCGGCACCTTGACCCCGTGAGGGGTTGTACCTCAGTACGTCAGGAATGAGGTGTCACTTCTTTGTACCTGTGTATAAAAAAGGACCCCTGAGGGGTTGTCTTTGTCTGGCCTAGGGGGCAGTGGTAAGTCCCACTGACAAGCCGATCCATTGTCAGGGAGCAGGTGTGTACGAGCAGAACTGTAGACATCCGATCCGGGGAGCTAGAGACTGTGCGTTGGTTGGCAATAAACCTGGTCGGTTGCCTTCATACCTTATCTGTGGTCCTTGAGGGGGTCTCTCGGGGTCTGCTGTGTCAGCGATCTGTGCGGAGAGAACACACGCACGCAGCCGACTGTTATCAATATTGGACAGAGCAGAGCGTCACGCTGGTGACGTCGGACGACACAGCCAAGCCGCTAGGAAAGGCCACAGCATCAGCTCCTCAAAGCTAAGCGGCCGGAGGGCTGGTCTGTGTGTGCCAGGCGGCCATCCGGGCTGGGGGAGTCTTGCCCTGGGCGTCAGTGCTGACCCCAGTCTGCTGCTGGGCCATGTTGTACTCTTGGAAGTGCCATCCTTTTACTCCCTGTGGCCATCCAAGACCCCCCGGCACTCTCTGAGGCCGCAGCCCTGCCGTCCTGGCTGAATTCCACACAGCTAAATCCATCCTGCCTCCCCAGCTGCTGCATTTGGCAACGCTATTCTGCTTCGCTTCCTGTCCCAAACCCTCTCTGGGTGGGTGCTGTTAAACCACCGGCACGTTCCTCCCCAGAACTGGCTGCAGCCTCCTGTGCAGAGCAAGGAGCTCCCTGCTCTTTATTGTGGGGCTGTCAGGAGTGGGGAGTGTCGCCGGTTTCCCCTATTGGCGTAGCTGGGAATCGAGGTTGAGGCCTCCTGCTGCCTCCGCAGTGGGCCATGCCTTGGAGCTGGCGAGAGGAATTCTGCCTCCCCTCCCCCAGCCATGCCCACCTGGGCAGATTCCCCCATGTGCAGCGTATCAAGCGAAGCCCTTACAGCCTCTCTCCACACGACGACCCCCCGGGTCTCTTGGGCTGCCTGGCTCCGCTGACACAATAGCAGAGGCCGGGCCCTGGCTAATCCGGCTCGGCGGCTGGGGAAGTCCATTGGATTTCAGATTAACTGGGCACTGCCAGTCCGCAGCTCGGTGACCGAGCTAAGCCGCTCCGAGACCCAGCCATGCAGATAAACCGCGGGCCTGAGCGTCCTAATCCGAAGAGAGCCCAGGAGGGAGCCGGGAGCGATCTGAGCCAGGGAAGGGTGGATGAAAGGGAGCGACAGGGGGGCGGACGGCTGTGACTCCAAGCTTTATCCCTGAGCAGCTGGTCCTGACTCAAGGGGCTGGATTGCTCTGCGGGTCAGAAAGCTATTGCTCTCTGGCCAGTGGATGAAAGCCAGCAGCATCCCCATCCCCGGTGCTTTCACTGGGCTGTCCCCGGGGCCCTAACCCTTTGGAGCGCCAGGGATAGTTATTGTTGCCATCAAAGCGGGGTCGCAGTGCCAGGCGTGGCAGGTGATCACAGCACGAGCCCTCTGCGGCACACTCCACATACGTACTATTGCCATAGGACCAGCAGGAGGTGCTGGGCCCAGAACCACCACGTGCACTCACCCCGGGCGGTGCAGCAAATTATTATGGCTCTGTCTTTACAAATGACCCCGTTGTGACGGGTTGGATCACAGAAACCCCCAAGCGTGTGCCAAGATTACTCCTGCCCCTGCTTTCCCTGCCAGCTTGAGACTCCAGAGCCCTGCCCAGGGCCGGCGACATGAATTTTGAGGCCCCGTACACAGATCTTGCGAGGCCCCCCCCCCCCCGCCGGTCTCCCGCCACCCGCGGGGGGCCCCCCCCCAGCCGGCAACAAGGGGGTACAGCAGCGTACCGGGCCCACCCCGGATTTAAGGGGGCCCCTCCTTAAGTCCGGGGCCCGGTACAGCTGTACCCGTTGTACCCCCCTGTCGCCGGCCCTAGCCCTGCCTGGTTATGCCAGACACCCTTGCCGGCCACAAACAAGGACCTAGGTCTGAACCACGTCCCACAAACTGCAGGCTTAACTGAAAACAGCTTAAGAAGTGCTCCTGTCTTTAACACTCAGATGCCCAGCTCCTAATGGGGTCCAGACCCCAAATGAATCCATTTTACCCTGTATAAAGCTTATACAGGGGAAACTCATACATTGTTCGCCTTCTATAACACCGATAGAGATATGCACAGCTGTTTGCACCCTCCCCCACCCTAGGTATTAATACATACTCTGGGTTAATTAATAAGTCAAAAGTGATTTTATTAAATACAAAAGTAGGATTTAAGTGGTTCCAAGAACAAAGTGAATTACCAAGCAACATAAAATAAAATACGCAGGTCTATGCCTAATACAGTAAGAAAACTGAATACAGTTCCAGTGAGCTTCCTTTTACAGACAAGTCTCCTTCTAGTCTGGGTCCAGCAATCACTCACCCCTTGTGGTTATCGTCCTCTGTTCCAGTTTCTTTCAGGTATCCTTGGGGGGGTGGAGAGGGTCTCTCTTGAGCCAGCTGAAGACAAAATGGAGAGGTCTCCCAGGGGTTTAAATAGACTTCCTCTTGTGGGTAGACACCCCCCTCTCCTGCTGTGTAGAATCCCAGCTACAAGATGAGGAAGACTTTGTAGCACCTTAGAGACTCTAAGGTCTCTAAGGTGCTATAAAGTCTTTCTCATTTTATTTACGGATACAGACTAACATGGCTGCTAATCTTAAACCAGCTACAAAATGGAGTTTTGGAGTCACATGGGCAAGGCACATGTCCATGGATGACTTGGAACTTACAGGTAGCAGCCATTGTTCACGTGCTACCTTTAAAGTCCTCAGGTAGACTTCTTATGTGGATTGGAGCCTTCCAAGAGCCATTATCCATTAAGTGTTTCGTGATTGGGCACTTAACTTTCACATCCCTTTCTCAAGAAGCTGAACAAATGCTTTACTAAGGCATTACTACATGCAAGTACACAGACAATATTCATAACTTTGCACACAACAATGACATGCATACAAATAGGAGAAATAGATTCAGTAGACCATAACCTTTGCAGGGATATATTACCTGGCATATGTAGCATAAAATATATTCCAGTTATGTCATATATACATTCATAAGCATATGTCCATAAAGCCTTATAGGGTCACCGTCACAACAGTCCCCAGTGTAAACAGTGCAGGGAACGATTGGTTTTATTTCCTGCACTGAAATAAGAAGTTTCTATCTGGATGCCAATGAACAATTTGCTGGAGTGGATAAACCACCTCCTGAGTTTAGGTACATGTCCATTACACCTACCGGGCATTTGCGCTTCCGCCTTCGCCTGCAGGGAGGCCACTGTGTTGGGATCCCCACCAATCCCATAAGCTAACCACTCGGGTTAGCATTAGGCTCCTGAGCCGCCCCCAAGGAAAACGCCAAAGTGTGGCAGGAAATGTGTGATTCAGTGGGGGGGGGGGTGCTCTTCTCTCCTAGACAGCACCTAACCCTTTGTGTGCTAGGGGTGCTCTGCTGGAGGAAGTAGGGTGCTGGGCTGCAGGGAGCAATATATATGATTCAGTAGGGGGCGCTCTCCCCTCTGAGTGGCAGCTGGGCCCATTTCCCCAGGGTGGTCTGGGAATCCTGCGCCGCTGGAATCACTGTCATCTGGGTGAGCTGGAACAGTCCTGTACGTCTGAGACCATTCAGGGTCCCACCCATGGGTGTTTTGGTCAGAGGCGGAGCATCACCTCCTGCATCCTGAGCAACCTCCGGTGCAGGCTGCTCTGTTCTGCCTCCCTAAACTCACCCTGCACTGGTAGCTAGTGTAGCTTTACCCTTTGAAGCCTTCCTGCCCCTACTCCACCCCAGAAGTGGTTGCATTTCAGTGGAAGGGGGGTGTTCCCTGTCAAACCTTTCCCTGTTTCAAAGGGATGGTGTGTGAGGTTTCATTACCGAATCTCCACAGAGCGCTTTGAGAGCCCAGGACGGAAGGAGCAAAGGACTAGCCAGAGCGATGACGCTGCTAAAGTCACCGTGTGTAGCTCACTTGGCGTGCAGACCCCCAAACGCTGCATTTAGCTGCTATGATGTTAAGCTAGGTGGATGCCCCACTTAATCTAACGAGGACAGATCAGGGCCCCAGGTGACTTGTGCTGTTAAATGGATTATATGCAGTTAAGCCACGTGCACTTAGTGGATGGCATTCACTATCAGACACCTTTGCTGGGGCTCTCCAGGGGTTCCCGGCTGGCGGCATCCGGATCTCAGACTCCTGGGCTTCTGCGGCAGGGGGGCTTGATCTGTCAGCTTGAGGGGGTAACTCGCGCCTCTCTGTTTAGATCAGCTGGCATTCTCTGTTGGCTCTGCACAGCCTGGTTCCCCCCCAGCTGAATCCAACCCCGGTGACTGCTGGGAGTTTACACCAGGGGGCCTACTCAGCACCACAGGGGACAGGCTATAAATTCAGGCATTGCTAACTGTACTGCGCCTGTGGGAAGTTTGGGGTCCTGCATGTTGTGAGACAGGAGGTCTCTAAGCTGCTAACACCTCTTGTCTCCTTTCTCTTCCTTTCCCTGTGCCCACCCCCACCACGGCACTCCCCCCTCCGGGTCTTGCATCCCCTCCTCCTTCCTAAGCAGCGATCCGATCCGCAGCTGAGATAAGGGACCACTCAAGCCAAGTAGCGTTCAGCCTTCAGCATTTGGGGGGGAGCCAGATCTGATTCCCCAGTCCAGGTGCTTGGCATTGCCCTGGCTAGATCTCAAGGGTGTCTTAGCAGACTCTAAAGACAATCTGGCCCAGGTCTCCTTTGTTCTAACTCCAGTGGAGGGCCCAACACAGTGGACGTACAGCGCTCTATGCTGGGAATAACCCAGCTGCTCTCTTGCTGAGCATTGCTACTGCAGATCTCCAGCTGCAATGGCTCACAGGCTCCGTTTGCCATCCTGAGATTTCCTGCCGGTCTCTTTCCATTTAAGACCCAGCTGGAGGCTTTCCCCAAACATGCGACTGGAAGCTTAATTGGTGGGGACCCCAAAAGGTTTCCCAGCTCCTCATCTGGGCCTGGGCATCACCACAAAGTCTCCTCCCACTGTATTCTCATATGCTAGCCCGCCCCGCTGAACCCCTATGTCAGCAAAGGGAGCCGGTCCTCACTAGTTTAATGGTCCAGTTTCCAAACCAAAGAGGATGGGATGAGTAGCTCCATGGCTGGCCCATTTAGCCGAAAGGCGTGAGTGTCAGCCCTTGCTAGCTTAGCTAAGATTTTAATGCTTTAAGGCAGAACCTCATCAACGCCCTCGGAAATCCTACTGATTCATCTGATAAGATCTCAAAATTAGACATGAATAAAACAAGGAAGACTTTGTAGCACCTTAGAGACTAACCAGTTTATTTCAGCATAAGCTTTCGTGGGCTATAGCTCACTTCACATGGCTGCTAATCTTAAAATCAGACATGGACTCCAGCCACAAAATTCAGATCCAGAGCATATGTCCCAGGACGCGAGGGTTGGCTCAGGCCCCGTCGCTGCTAAAGAAAAACCCCAACTCAGGGAAGTCCTATTGCAATATTTTATGTGTCCATAACACCTTCTATCTCAGAGCACTTTCCAGGCTTTTGTAAGCATCCAGCTGATATGCCTGCACACCACTGCCTTCTACTGGCGAGAATCAGAACTACAACTGTGATTTAAAGGCCCTGTTCTGCTAACAGCTCGTGAAGATTCTCCCTTCGCTCAGGTGGCGTTGGGAACAGAAGGCTCTGAATGCCAACCCTGCTGTTGCTCTTATGATCTACGTGGAGCTGGGCCATGACTTTGGGGGACTTGCAATGGAGTAGTGGGTTTGCAAAGAGCGCTGAATCAAGCCTGCCTGCCCTTGTTACTGCCTGGGATGGTCAGCCCAGAACCTTCCTTCTCCCAAACATTTTCCCACAGTCCGAGAAGCCAAAAGTAGAAAAGCTTTTTCAGGTGCCATCTCACCCCTTGGCCTGGACAGGATAGTTCCCAAGTCCCCAGGGCTTTGGCCTTTCAGCTAACCTATGCCAACGCTAGTTCATGTGAGCCTACGCTGCCGGTTTGCCCTATCTCTGTCCATCTATTTAAGAACCTACCATCTGCCCATCCCAGGCAGCTCTCACTAAGTAGCTTTGCCTAAATACTCTGGTGGCAGAAGCAGCTAATCCCAACATTTCACTGGCCTGAGAGATCACAGGACGCGCTGGGGAGTCTGCCGGCTAACCGGGACAGGGAAGGTCAGTACAGAAGGTGGAGGGAAAGTTTCAGGAAGTGATGAGCAACTGAAAAAGGGGGTTAGGGTGGTAACTATTCTGCTACCTGAGCTATAATTAATGGTCACTCCTGCGATGGTCCATCCCCTGGCAACCCCACTGCTTGACCCCACCCCACACGTTCTACCACCCATCTGACCTGCCCTCATCCCCCTCACATATAGACTGTCCCCTGTAGCCCATCTCGGACACTCACTTGTCCCACTCACCATTCGTACTGGGCAGAAAAATGGTGACTGGACCATTTACTGTCAGCAAATGCAGCTCCGTCAAAATCTAAACATGTTGCAGAATCGTGGCCATTTTGCCAACCTTTCATTCTGGCCTTTGAGAACCCTACTCTCCATATCAGTTTGGTTTAAGAATTCCCAGTACACTCTTTATCCTAATACCCATGACCCAATATGGCAATTAGTGTACCTCTGATACTTTAGTAGTACCTATGAGTCTAGCATTTCTATTACCAGTATCATTCTTACCCCAAAGATCCTCTAGTACTAGTACTTGTCGGATGCTCTAACACCCTCTGATAATCTAGTACGTTATCCACATAAACTAAAGCCTCTATCCCCTCCATCCCGATACTCTCCAGTACCTGCAGTACACCCTGATTCTCTAGCACCTTTACTATATCTCTGATATGCTAATATCCCAGTACTCCTCTTATATCTCTCTGACCCTCTAGCGCCCCTCTGAGCTTCTAGTACCTCTGGTAGTACTCCTTTGACGCTTTAGTATTGAAAGTATCCCCTGGCTTTCTAATACTCATCTGATACTCTAGAACTCTTTATTACCACTCTGACTCTGATAGGCTAGTATCTACAATAGTACTTTTGATGCTCTAGTACCCCTCTGTTAGTCTAATTTTTCTAGTACTCTAACACCACAATACTGATAGCTCATAGCTCTAGTAAACCTGGGATAATCTCTACTATCACGGTGACTGTAGTCTCTCTAGATACTCTAATGCCTCTGGTACGCCCCTGACACCACAGTACTGCTCTGATGCTCTAGTAACCCTGGAGTATTCTACCACCTCTCTGTGACCGTAATACTCCTCTGGTACTCTGCTGTCCTCTGATCCTACCCACCCCCCCCGACACTGATGCTCCTCTTGTTCTTTAACTGCATTTCCATATCCCGCCCCCATCCCCTGCTCCCTGACCCCCGGGTCACCACGAAGGGCGGCAGAGCCAGGCTTCCTGCCCCGCATGGGGCCTGTGCAGCCGGATGTGTGATGCGGGAGCTGCCGAGGGGCTGGGCCTGCTCAGGCGGCTCCATCTACTTCCCTCCCCACCCCGCCAAAGCACCAGGGCCCTGGCTCAGCCCAGCCTGTCTCCATGGCAATAGTGACCTCACGCAGGGACAGGCAATCTGGGTCAGTCACCGTAGCAACCATCCCGGTGACATCAAAAGCCGAGCTCCTGTTCCCAAGGCAACCCACTGGGGTGGCTGGGCAAAAGGAGCTATTTGTGTCCCTGGGATTCGTTGCCAGAGCCATGGCGGGGGGAGGGGGGAGTGAGACGGGGCGGGGGCAGGCGGTAGGGATGGGGATTTGCCCAGCCTTCTCCACCCGGGGCGGAGGCTGCTGTGCCCACTGAGGGTAAATTCTCACATGGGGAGCATCTCTCCTTCCTTCCCACGCACACCAGGGGAGAGGGAGATGTTCCAGTCCTGGCCCGTGTGTTCCTGGGGGTGTCACGGCATCACAGGGGCTGGTCTATGCCCAGCCTGGAACCAGCCTCCCGGGAGCGGGCCCTTTAACGGGCCGGGGCCCCAGG